>OY728135.1:131182410-132658345 GCA_963277665.1 Viscum album
AATTATTTTTTAGATTTTTTTATCTATGGTATTCTTGATAAAATAATCATAAAATATCGAAGTATTTTTCTATTTTATTTTGTTAGGATTTTGTAGGATATTTTGAATGGTACAAATAACCAAGAAAAATTATTTAGTGATAAAGATATTTTTTTGAAAACATGAGATTGAGGGTTAATAAATCATAACATGTACCATATGTTGAGATAATAATGTTTAGTCAGGATTAATAGATGAATTAAATTTGTTAAGATATTTTTATAGTATTTCAGACCTAGAAATTAGTAGTTAAATTTATGAAATATATATTATTGATGATATTTTTTCTTTTTTCAGTTAATGGATAATATTGGATACTCTATGATTTTAAGTGAGGAATAATAATTGAATAACATTTTAGGAAGAATAAATGGTTTCATTGAGGTTTTATGGTTATTCAATTAAATATGGGTATATATTAACATGTTTTATGAGAATATATGTTCAATTTTTTCATATTTTTTATATGTGACATTATGATATACCTTATGTTGTTTGTTGTTTTAATGTTTTGTTGATTTTTTAAATTTTGTGAGGTTTTTATGAATTTTTGGGTTTTTTTATTTTTTAAGAAATTTTTTTGGAGAAATTTTCAGGTTAACTATAAATGGAATCGATTATGATTTTATTTTGGTTTTATTTTTATGTTTTTAATGATTAATGAATTATATCATCATTTGACTATTTATCCAATTTGAATAAATTATTCTCCCCATTTACGGTTTCAATAAATAAAATTATAATACATGAATATATTTTCATCAAGTTATATATCTATTGATTTATTAGAAGTATATTTTATTTATTCAGGTATAAAAAAGCCATACTTTTCATTCACCATTGTAATATGGGATAAGAATATGTGGGAACTAATTGAACCATGAAACTGAAGAACAAAATTACATTTATGTATATGAATAAATCAAGAATATTTTCTAACATTACATTGAAAAATAATTCACAAATCTAGTAAAATATCCCTTTAAAATGATAATTATTTCCTTTTAATAGATATTTTTCATTAATTGAAATTTGTTTTCACCCATTGATGATTTGTGATTTTGTGGTAATTAAATTTCCCAAGAAAATTTTATTTATCACTATCTATTTTTATTTGTGAATTATATATCCCATATATGTTCATATTTTCACTTCCAATTAATGTTACTATAAATCATGATCATTATTATGTGTTATTTTAGGTAACCTTCATGTTTCCCACTCCTCCTATGCAATGAATTTTTATTTTTTTCCTTTATGTGATTTGGATTTTCAAAAATCATATATTAAAATATTGAACCCTTGATTTCCATGATAAAAATTACATGTTATAAATTTATTAAAGGGTACATAGAATATAACACCATAATTGTTTTTTAAAAACAATATTATGTCTGATAGATTTCTTTACACGCAATTGTGAGGATTACGCAAACGGTCATATACATAAATATAATATTCATTTATTGAGAAAATTTAATAAAATATATCAAATTTGATGTTATTATTAAAAAAATTGTAAAATATAATTATAATGGTTTTATTTAATATAAATGGATTCATTTAATTGAAATAAATAAGTATGAAATTTTTAGAAAATATATTTTTTTCTATAAAAATGAATTTCATCAAAATAATTATTATTATAATTTTGAGGAATGTTGTAATTAATTAATACCAGAATTAGAAATCTTAATTGACTTATTAAATTTATTTAATTTACATATAATTTTGATATTATCTTTTGGTTTTTCTTTTGATTTTCAAAAACGAATCATTTTTCAATGAATAACAAAAAAATACCATTTTCGTAGAATATTTCATATCATAAAAATAATTAATATAGAATTCCAATTAATTTTTGGATTTTTCATGAAATTAAGATAATTATCCTTCAATAAATAAAAATATAATTAATTTCCCAGTAATAACCCTTATATTTGATTTTGGTGAAAGTTAATTTTTGGGCTTATAAAAACAATTTTATAAAAAAAAATTCCAATGTAATAAGTTTTTATCATAATAAAAAATAAGAATAAATTATTTTCTATTAATTAATGTGTTTTAATTTAAATAATAAATTATATACTTATTCTTATGTTGTGTCTTTTATTTAAATTTTGTTAAAATGAATTAAATTCATGAAAATTATGAATTATGCATAAAATGGATTTTTACAAAGGGTTTTCATTGGGTTTTCTCCCATTATTTTAAATTAAATATGCCAAATAAAGAAATATAATAAGATAAAATGGATTAAATATATTTCATAATCATAAATAATAAAATTTAATAGGATCAACTTAATTTTTATCTTAATGAAGATAAAAAAACATAATTGTTTTTACCACAAATATGTTTGAAACATGTGTTCCGGGTGTTAAAATATGTGGTAAAGTAATTAATAACACCTAAACATGTCTAATTATTATATTTTGAATATTTTTAATCTTTATAGTATCAAAAATTATAATTTAAGTCTAATTGGATTCATATTAACATGAAAGTGACCATTTATTTTTGAAATATTTTAATAAATTACATGTGTGTCCTTCCGCTAACTTATTAAAGGGAACCACTTCTCCTGCCATATTATCATAATTTGAGTCTCATATATCACGAAATTCATACTAAAAAAATTAATACATCCCTTTCAAACATATAAAAGTTTTTGGTAGTCTCATAAAACTAAAATTAATAATAATAAGTTGTAATCTAATGAGGTCACTCAATAAAGAGGTAAAACTATTAATCAATCGCTTTCAAATTATTTCTCCATACACCTTCTATAAAAATATTATATACATTAAAAAATTGAATTAATAATTATAAATATAATTATATATTATTAAAACTATTTATCAACCACTTACCACCTCTTCTCTATCAAATGAGAAATAAAAAATCACTCTTACATATGAGTGGACTACCACATTTATATAGTTATATGATTCATTTCCTATCACAATTTTTCCTTTTTGGTTATTATTTTTTTTTTAATTTTTATATGTTACAAACATGAAATAATTATAATTCTATAATTAACATATATTATTTTTCTATATTATCATCTCATCCTTGAATAAATGATAACATCGCCCAAGATTACATGTGGACTAATAGTAACACCCTGATATTTGATGAGATAAATTATTTTTAATTTATTTGACGTGTTCTGTTTTATGCTACACCATGATTTGGTTACACTATATGAAACACTGTATAAGCTTGCAGTATACACAAAACTATTCTTGTCGTGTGTTTCACTCAATTTTAAGTTCTTTTGATAAAATTAACTTCATGCGACACCGAGTCTAGATTTTGAACAATCTATAAATGAAACAATATTGTGTTATGTTATACACAACACCAAATTAATCTTTCACTACATGCAACATTTAGTTGGATTTTGTTACATGCAAGAGCGACCATACTCAATAGCTTGCGTTGTACGCGATACTGAATTTCAATAAAAACAATATATTATTAAAATACTATTATTTAATGGATATAAACTAGCAGTTATAAATAGTAATAAAAAATTTTAATTTTATATAACATTATAATCCATATTACACATTTTATTGAACAATTTATGGGACAAAAATTAATTTTCCAGATAAAAGTAATATTTCTTAAAAAATGCAGTTTTACCACCTTTTGATGGCGCACTGATTTTAAATCTAGTTTTTGATAGATAAATAATTTATATTTGACAATATAAACATTTTATTAATAATTTGGACATAAAAATTTACTTTGGATATATTTTTGATATATTTATGATAACTTTCTTATTTTTATTAAATGTGAAAAAATGAAACATTTTAATTGAAAACAACATTCTTAATCAAAATTATTTATGTGGTAAAAATATAATATTTAATGGTTTTAAATTATAAATAGAATATATTTTAATATTTTAAGACAATTTAAGTCATTGTCATTAATTTTACATTGAATTAATATGTAAAAACATTTCAAACTTTTGCAATGTTTTAAACAAAACCCCAGTTTTTTTACAACATGAATAATTTTAAATTAATTACTACATATTCCGTGTTTTGAATTTGGAAAAATAGATTCCATATTTAGAATCATGAGGTTAAAAGTATTTAAATTTGTGTTTTATATTTTTAGACATTATGAATAGTAATTTCAGTAAATATTTTATTTACCATGGTTATAGTATAAATCTGGTAAATAAGGGTAAAAATAATATTATAATAATATTAAATTACCCTAACACATGTACTAACCCTATTTTATGTAACATGTCTTACCATGGGAATCCTTGGGTCATTTTTGTGAACCAATAGATCCACTTGTAAGTGACAATGACATTTAATTACTTTTAATTTAATGTTAAGGAAAATATAACCTAAACATATATTTTTTATTAAATCAATTTTTACGGGGTTATAAAAGTGATCTCTTCAAATATTAATAGTAATTATAAATATAAAAATATTTTATACATCAAGATATTTAATTGGTAATTTTTTGTCATTAAATAAATAAATTTTATTATGACACAATGATGATGCAGTTATTGCTTTATTAATAAAAGATTCAAATAAATTAATTTATAAATATTAAAAACAAGTAATTTTGTTATTTTTATTTCATCCACGAATTTTATGGATGATATTGAAATATATTAAATTTTATTTAATTCCCTAATTTTGAAGGAATTAGGTATTTTTGAATTTTTAAAAAGTCATGTATTAATAGTTTCCCAAACTGACACAATTCGTAACCTAAAACATAAAATAGTTTATTAACAGGTATTGAATTCCTAAAAACATAACAGACATACAATTTGTTAATATAAGTCCCAATATGTCATAAATAACTTTTTGGGTCGTTTTACATAATATGGTAATTACATTAACCAACAATGTGTAAATAACATGATATTGTGGTAAGATTAAAAAGGGCCAAATAATGGTAAAACCCAAAAGATAAGGATAAAAACATATTTCAAACTCGTAAAAAAATTATTGGATGATGGTTATTCGAAACAAAATCATATTATCTTAAAATTTAATATCTTCTAGTCCTTTTTATGTCGAAATTGAATTTATAATAATTTAATATTTTGGAACTTTCATGAAGTGACCCTCTCATCTCTAATTAATGGAACCTCCTCCCTCTCCTCTTAAATCCATTTTGATACTTCACGCTCATCCAATCCCCATCCATTTCTTTCATATACATCCCTAGTTACATTCTAGATGTTTCTTTCTACTAAAAAGACCAACTCTAGTGCCCTAAGAGGAAATTTATAAGAGGCACGTCGAGGAAGAGGTAATCTCTTCTACCGATTCAATCAAATTTATTTTTCTTCTAATTCTTCGCATTTAGATGTTTCATTATGAAGTAATAACATAAGTATCACTCATATACTTATATTTTATTATAAATATGAAACAACCCTATTTCACCTTATATTCATCCTACGAAAAACAAAATCACGGTGCGTGTGTAAGTACGGATTATCGTCTCCACATCATGGTGTAATCTATTTTTCACCACAACCATACATGGATGGGTATAATTGTGTCAATAATAACTATATATAAATATTATAACATGATACTAATTCTAAGAAACTATAAACCATTCACTTCAATACCTTTCAACAACTATGGGAACGATATTGTCGCTCGTGCGTACGTACGACTTACCGTCTCTACGAGGTGATGTGACTCATTCTCCTTGGTAAGAATTCAAGAGTGATCATAAATTATATATAATAAATAATAATTTAATACATTACATAATAATTCTACTGGATTTATGTATATGTATATATATATATATATTTGTCATTTACTTAGTTCCATTCAATTTAATAAGGAAACAAAAACATCGTTCATGCTTACATAAGGCCAATCATCTATGTTAATGGTGTATTACATTCCATTTATCGATCTATTATATATATTTATATACTGAATATATATGATAAATAAATCATGTTTTAAATTCTATAAGTTTTTAAATCATGGTCTATGTAATACTATGAAGAATAAAAAGTCCAAACATGTACGATAAATAAAACAATAATTACCAAAAACGTTGTAAAAATGGAATTGACAATTGAAAATGTAATATAATGTTTTATGTGAATCATATATGATATAATAAATATTATTATGATTTTATTTATGAGTTACTAATATTTTTAAACACACTATACAGGAGTTTCAGATACATACAGATGAAATTGAAAATATGGTAAGGGACGGTTTTGCAATCTCATTTTTATCTAGATTGTTTATATATATATATATTTACTGGGTGTATATTTATCATCAACAAACATGATTGATAAAAAAATTCATAAAATGTTTACTATTATTCTATGTATTTTTAAATCCATTGTTACCCATTTTTGACTTTTACTACGTGGTTTGGAGGGAATCATTCTTTTGTTATCCAAATGATGTACTTTTTGATTTTTCCAAAAAAAAGTTCAAGGAGAATGTATTTTTTAATTTGTATATAATGAATATATTTTTATTGTTTCATGATTCCCTATTTTCACAATGTTTCCTCTATACTATTTCATGTTTATTTTCAACTAAATTCTTTTCTTCTAATATTTTGTGGCATTTTGAAAAAAGAAAATGTTTTTGAAGAAGAAAGTATATTTTCCTCCAAAACTATGTTTAAGTGGTTTATAGAAATTATTTTCCATATATGATGACATAGGGTTATGTTTTTATCCCTATTATCACTTTTATTTGACTGTTTTTATGATGGAATTATATTTATGAAATCCATTTATCTTATATGGATTATATTATGATGGAATAATATTTAAGAATGCCTTTTTATTTCATGAGTTATTCTATGATGAATGATTTTTGTTTTGTGGAACATGTATGAATGATTTAGTTATAAGTTAGGTGGGACCTATATCACCCTCAAATGCGTTGGATAAAGTATTATATCTCATGATATAGACATGAATGGAACAGTTGGTAAATCTGGTCTAGTAATACATGGCTAGAATGACAAGTAAACCCGGTTCAGTAATGGACTTTGTCTGCTCTAATTGTATTGGAAATAATGACTTGGCTACTATGGAAATCATAATATATACTTTTTAGTTTTCCAGAATTACATGTTTTATTCGAATGGTTTTATATTATGGTTAATATTGCTTTATTATCCACACCTTACGTACTTCCAAGATTTATCTGATTGCTCAAGATTTTGATATTTAAACATTATGTTCATGTTTTTACGTTCATATGTTTATGGTTTGTTTTATATTCTCTAGGATTAACTTGACTGTGCATTTGAGCTCACCCTTTCTATGTTTTATTTTCCAAAGGATATAATTAAAGGTTTTATGTAGATAAACAAAAGGGGAAGATCTTTATGGTTTATGTTAAAGATCATTCACCATGATTAGAATATTATGTTCTAAGATTCCAAATACACTAATCTAATATGGTATTTAGAAATTTTTTTGTGTTATGTATTAAGTATTCCAGAAATGAAATGTAATGTCCATTCACATCAAGTATTTTTCCTTGTAGTTGGTATTAGTGTGAAGTTTTAATCAACCATTGAAAACTAGGTTGTGAAAAAATTAGGGAGATCGCTAGAAATATTTCTATGGTGTATCTAGGGATGTTCTTAAGGTTGAGTATAAGTTTATGTTATAGTCCTAGAATTACGGAAACGATTCTAAAAAATATAGGATTAAACTTAAGATTTCAAATATTTGAAGTACTTCCTCTTGATTATGTTGTTTTCTTAGATTGGTTTTTACCTCTCACAATATTCTTTTTGTGTTATAGTCATTGGAGGAAACCAGAAAGAATTGATTAAACCTTGAATCAGATGAACAATTTGGTGACTATAAGAAATGAAATCGTGTAATGACTTGAGTGAATGATATATTGATTATTCCAAATAAGTCATCGCGGTATATTATTAACTATGTGAACTTTAATTGTATTCTTATGTCATCGAATAAGAGGAAGATAGACATTCATACATGTTCCTATGGTGTGGAACATAAAGGAAAGAAGATTAATATTCCTACATATCAAGAAGAAGGGAAGAAGAAATGTTAGAAATACATCAAATGAAGGGGAAGATGTTATCTCTGTGGGAAAAAGGTTTATAGAGTAATGCAAATTTATGGAGTTCAATGTCTCATCTGTGGAAAACATGGGCATTACCCAAATTAATGACCTGAAATAAGGATATACTTCTAATAAAAGGGATTACTTCTTCCATGCCTACCATTTAAGTACAAGGATTGAATTATTTATGTATTCGAATCCACGAATGATGAATGGTAAATTATTTAAGAGTTATAAGTTTTTTTTCATTAAGGATTTTCAAGAATATGTTGAATAGTTATAATGGATAATAAAATTGACATAATTAATATATGATTTTTCTATGAAAAATTGATTATGGGAAGGATAAACCTTAATATGATCATGATTTTGAGATAGTTATATTTTTATAAAGATGTGTTGGGAAATATTAGATACCATGGAATTGGTTAAGAATTTTTCAAAATATTGGTTATGATTTCACGAATAAAGTATAAAACTATTTAGGACATAAGGAATATATCCAAAAAAACTGGAATAAGGAAATATGCATGTTTTCAATAAGGATATATGGTAATTTAGGGTATTAACACGACTCAAGAGAATGCATGATGAAGTAATTCGAATGTTTGGAATGTGACCAAAATGATATATCTTATTATATATGGGGGATAAATGATGGTATTCATGTGTTTGTTATGTGACCTTTCTGGTAATTTTTCTCTCTGTACTATGAGATTGGAATAAAGTATCCTAGATAACCCTAAAGGTTGGAATGGGTTATATTGGAAATCAGATAATATTATTTAAGGCTATAAATATTTTTATTTATAGAATGTTAAAATAGTATAGTTTTGAAAAAAGAAAAAACTATAGGATGGGAGACAACCTGTCATGTCAAACAGAACTATGGGAATCGACCCCAAAACCGACATGTGATAGTTTTTATCACCTACCACTAGCCTACATTATGTCCCTGGTTAGTAGAAAGTTGTTTTATTTTTGAAGAGGTATGATAGATGAAGTATAAGTCTATTTTTTGAACCGTATATGACTAATCTCACCATTTTTGGGCTTATGTATATTAAATTACTTGTGATAATATTTTTGTGATAGAGATAGATGGAATGACCTAACAATCTATCTCATGATCTGCTAACACGTCCAGAATGAAAAATTTGACATCATTTCTTTAAATGAAAGATGAAGTGGAAATTGTTCAAGGAACAAACAATGATGATATTGTATTGAAATCAAGTAAGTATTTCTTCTCATATTATTCATATTTAGGAAAAGGATCCTAAAAACAAAAAAATGTTTTCATAGTACTTTATTATTTGATGAATTAGAAAATCCTTTAAATCATTATAGATTTAGGATTTCTGGTAGTTAACATTCTCGGGACATTTTTCTCTATCACTATCCATCAGCACATGATTGTTAGATTTCTCTTTAGTATCCATATTTTCACTTCCTAACTATGTTCTTCTATGTGGAAACACAATGATGAGTTACATTGGGTAATATTTATATTTCTAAAATTCCTTTTTAAAATTAATTTTTAGTATTCCTTTTTACGATGTGGGTTTCTATGAAAGATCCTTTCATGTAGAAATCCATTTATAACCTCGACGAATTTTGATGGAGTAATTCATTTTAAGGGGGGTAGACTATAAAAAGACAAGATTTTAAGAGATGAATTATTTTTAATTTCTTTTATGTATTTTGTTTTAATCTACACCAACATTATATTGTGCTATTTGCAACACCGTATTAACATGCAGTATATACAGCACTATTCTTGTATAATGTTGCACACAATGTTTTGTTCTTTTGATAGAATTCCTGTCATGAAACACTAAGTATATATTTTGTTCAATCTATAAATGGACTAAGTTTGAATTAGGTTATACACAACACCAATGGATGATGTCACTACATGAAACACTAACTAGGCTTCCATTATACACAAGAGCGACTTTCCTCGATAGCATGTATTGTACGCGATATAGAGTTTCACAAAAAAATGATATATTATTAAAACATTATTATTTGATGGGATATAATCTAGAATTTATGAGTATTATTAAACAATTTTTTAATTTTATATAAAATTAGAATTCATCTTAAAAATTTTCTAGATCATAGTATGAAAAAAATCAAATTTTTAGATAGAAGAAGTATTTTTCAAAAATTAATGTTTTACAACCTTTTTTTGATGCACCAATTACAAATCTAGTTTTTGACACTCATATTTGTTATATTTGAAGACATAATCTTCATCATTTGAATATGTAAATAAGAAATTACTTTGGATAAATTTTAGATATTTTTCTAATAACTTTTATGTTTTGATTAATAATGAAAATATGTTAAATTTTAATTGAAAACAACTTTTTTTATTGAAATACATTATATGGTTAAAATATTTTACTGAATGGTTTTAAAGTATTAATATAATCTATTTTTATTGTTTAAGAAAATTTAATTCATTTTCATTAATTTTACATTTAAATCATACGTAAAAGTATTTCAATCTTTTGTAATGTTTTAAACAAAAACCCATTGTTCTCGACAATGGGATTAATTTTAAATTAATTATTTCAACTTATATGTTTTGAATTTTGAAAAATTGATTCCATAATTGGAATAAATAGGTCCAAATTTCATCAATGGGTATCTTGGAGTTTTATACATTATGAATAGAAACTTCATTAAATATTTTATTTATCATGGTTAAAGGGTACATCTTGTAAATACAGGTTAAAATAATATTAGAATAATAATAAATTACCCTAACACGATTCCTAACACTATTGGATGATACATGTCCGACCATGGGAAACCCTGGGCCGATTTTGGGTCCTCATTGAGTCACATTAAATTGAAAATTACATTTAATTACTTTTAACTTAATGTTATTGAAAATATAAAAAAACTTATATCTCTTAAGAAGACTATTTTTATATGTTGTTATATAAGTTATATTTTACACTATAAATAGTCATTAGAAATCATAAATGATTTTCTACATCATGATATTTTATTTTGTGTTTTTGGAAAATAAATAAATAAATTTAATTATGACACAAAGATGATGTAGTGATTGCTTCATTAATAAAGGATACAAATAAATGAATTTATAAATATTAAAAAAATTAATTTTTTTATTTTTATGTTATACACGAATTTTATGGATGATGATGACATATTATATTATATCTAATGCCTTAATTTCTAAGTAATTATATTTTTATCATGTTTTAAAAAGTAATGTATGCATAGTGTCTAAATTTGACACAACTCATAACTTAAAACATAAATTTTTTTATTAAATGATATTAAATTCCTTAAAATATAAGATTCATCCAAATAGTTAATATAAGTCCAAATAGTCATAAATATATTTTTTGGGTCGTTTTACATGATATGGTAATTAAATTAACCCACAATGTGAAAATAACATGATATCACGGTAAGAAAAAATGGTTAAATAAGGGTAAAACAATTAGGATTAAAAATATTAAAAACTTGTAAAAAATTTATTTTATTATTTTTATATGAACCAACATTATTGTATATTATAATTAAATATGTTTGGGATCATATTAAGTCGAAATGAAATTTATAATAAATTAATATTTTGGAACATTCTTAAAGTGCCCCTCTCCTCTCTTATAAAGGGCACATCCACCCTCTCATCTTCACTCCATTTAGAGCCTTTATGCTTTGCTAAACCGCTACACATTTCGCTTATAAAATTCCTTAGTAACATTTTAGTGGTTATGGTATTCTCTATAGATCAACTCTAGTTCCTTATGAGGAAATTTAATTGGGGCACGTTGAGGAAGAGGTAATCTCTTATACCGATTATTTCAAATTTATTTTTTCTTCTATTCCCTCTTATTTATTTGTTACATTATAAATTAATAACATTATTATCACTCATATACATATATATTATTATAAATATGAAACAAACTTATTTCTCCTTTCTATTAAACTAAAAATGAAATAATCGAGCATGCGTATGTACGGATTACCATCTTCATGCCGAGGTGTAATCTGTTTTTCACCACAACCTAACTTGTATGCGTATAATGGTGGAAATAATAACTATACATGATTATAATAACATGATAGTAATTATGAGATATTATAAACCATCCAATTCAATACCGTTTATTAACTATGGAAATGATATCGTCGCTCGTGCGTACGTACAAATTACCGTTAAAATGACACGATATGATTCATTATCTATGTTAAGCTTTAAAGAATGATTATAAAGTATATAAAATCCAAAATCAAGAAAAATATTGAATAATAATTCAACTGGTTATATATATATATATGTGTGTGTCATTTACTTACTTCCTTTTAATTTAATAAGGAAATTAAAACAGCGTTCAAGCATACGCATGGTCTACCATCTCCATTAACGGTGTATTCAATTCGATTTTTTGATCTATTATATGTATTTATATACTGAATATATACGATATATAAATAATTTTTTACACTGTAGAATTAATTAAATCATGGTCTGGTAATACTATCAATAATTACAAGTCCAAACACGTAAGTTAAATAATTTTTTTTACCCAAAACGTTGCTTTAAAATAGAATTGAAAAATAAAAGTGTAATATAATGTTGTAAGTGAATCATATATGATAATATAAATATTATTATTGTTCTATTACAAGTTAATAATAAGTTTAAATCAAGTATACTAGTGTTTCAAAGACGTACATAAAAAATTTGACTTAAGGTAAAAGATAGTTTGGAAATCTCATTTTTATCCAAGATTGTTTATATATAAGTATTTACTAGGTGTATATTTATCATCCATATCAATGTTTTACAAAAATTATTTCATGAAATTTTTACTATTATTGTATATATTTTTAAAATCATTTTTACCCAATTATGACTTTTACTACATTGTTTGGAGGGAACCTTTCTTTTGTTAACTATACGATATACTTTTTGAATATTCCAATAAAAGTAAGAGGAGAATGAATTTTTTAATTTATGCGATAGGAATTGATTTTTATGGGATCATGATGCCTTATTATCATAATGTTTACTCAATACTATTTCATGTTTATTGTCAACTAAATTCATTTTAAAAAAATTTGGTTTTTTGATAAAATAAATAGCTTTTGAAGAAGAAATGTTATTTTACTCAAGAACAATGTTCATGTGGTTTATCAAAATTATTTTCCATCTAATATTACAGAGGGTTATGTTTTTCCCTATCCTTAATATTATTTGATTTGGTTTATGGTGGAATTATTTTTATGAAGTCCATTTATCTTATATGGATTATGTTATGATGGGATGATTTTTAAGAATCCCATTTAATTTCATGGGTAATTCTATGATGAATGATTTATGTTTTTTTGCACATGTAATTTATGATTTTGTTATGAGATGGGTGGGACCGATATCCCACACTAATGCATCGGGTAAAGATTTATATCTCATGAGATATACATGAATGGAAGGATAGGTAAACCCAATTCATTAATACATGAATGAAATGGAAAATAAACACAGTCCAGTAATGGGATTTGTCCACTGTGATTGTCTTGGAAGCAATTCCTTGGATAATATTGAAATAATAATATTTACAAATTAGTTTTACACAATTAAATGTTTTATTCCATTGCTATTCTATCATTGTTAATGTTCCTTTACGATCCATACCTTATGTACTACCAAGATTTATGTCATTTCTCAAAAATTTGATCTTTAAATATTATGTTAATGTTTTTAAATTCAAATGTTTATAGTTTGTCTTATGATCTCAATGTTTACCCTTACGGAGCATTTGACTCACCTTTTATATGTTTTATTTTTCCTAGGATATAAATAAAGGTTTTAGGTGGGAAAAAAAGAGGAAGATAATTATAAGAAATGTTGAAGATCATTAACCAGGATTAGAAGATAATTTTCTGAGTTTCTAAAAAAACTAATCTAATATGATATTTGGGAATTTGTTTGTATCATGTATTAAGTGTTCCATAAAATAAATTTAATGACCTAGTTAATCAAGCGTTGGTCTCTACCGTACCACCACCACAAAGTGATGTGATTATTGTCTGGTTCACTTTTCATGTTAATGGTGATAAAATTAATTAATATATATGATATTTATGAAATAATAATTATCAAATAATTCTTTATATCATTTATTTTTCTTTTATTCAACAATTGAAAATTTAAAATATCACTCGTGTGTGTATACATTTTTCAGAATCCATGATGTGCTGGAGTTGATTTTAATCGCCACTTCATGTTTTTTGTTACAAAATTGAATTTTATGATTAAAAATTATACATATTAAATGATTATTATTATTGATTAGATAATTAAACCATAATCATTAGAGAAATACCAAAACATTGTAAACTAAACAAACATGGGAAATGAATTAGTTAAAACCAGATATTTTGAATTTAATTGATAATTGTTATTTAACAGGTTTTGAGATTTCATAAGTTGACCATAAGTAGTATCATAAGTATTTATATTATTTTATAATAGAATTATATTAAATAAAAATTTATAATACTTGATTTTAGAGAACATAAATATAAATTTTATCACAATGTATGTGTTATTTTTCTAAAACTTGTTTTGATTAGACATATTTCAAAATTTTCACTAATTCATTTATATGAGGTGCATATACTCTTAAATTGACATGATATGCCATGTAACATTATTAATTTATTTAATTTAATTTTAAAATTAATATTATTTAATCCAAGGAAGTTATTTTCAAATTTTATTGATGTGGTATGTGTTTATCATCCCAAATTGTATTCTATGGTACCTATATTGTGCTATGAACCAATATTATTTTATGAGGGTTATCTAATACCCCTCATTTATGTTTTTAGAATTAATAAGATTATATTAATGGTATTTAATTTTTTATTTTTATTTATTTATTTCATATGGGTATATAATTAAAATATACCAAATTGGTAAGGATTTTTGTTTCAAATTCCACACATTGAGACATTTTTCATATGATGCACCTAATTTAAATTATATTGTATATATAATTATAATTTGGAATAACATATCATGAATTATATTTTAATCATGTTATTTTATGAAAAAGTACATTCCATATCAATCAAGAGGATCTCATTTGAATTTTTCTATGCTATAAGTGTTTTCCTAATCTCAATTCTGATTATTTAACACATAATACATTTTTTTGAACCATGTTATCATTTTATGGTGTATTAAATTCCAATTAACATCTTTTCTTCATAAATTTTTTAGTTCATGCAATTTTATAGTAAAATTTATTTCCCATATTCAAGTGGTTATTGATTCATTTTTTCTAGGTAGTAAGGTATTTTTGGTAACAGATTTTTCATTCTATGAGTTATGAACATTCACAACCAATCATATCAAATTTGTTGGGTATATTATTCATTATTATTTTATTTTGTTTCAAGATTGAATAAATTATATTTTTTCTAATTAAAATAATTTTCAAATATTTCATGCTTCATGGAGTATGATTAACATTAGCGATATTGATAAATCAAATTTATTTTTATTGAGTTATAATATTTCATCATGAAATTTTCATTTTCATTCTTGAATTTTACCTCAATAGAATTTAATATACGGTATTTTATAATCCTATATGGTAAAACAGTGTTTTATAAAAAAATATTGTTTTTATTATAATTATAATGTTATTTTTAAATAAAATATTTTGAAATACAAAAAATTATTTATATTTCACTTTATCATGTTTTGAAATCCTCTCCTTATTTATCCAAGAAATAATTTATACCTTTTCAAGGCCCCATTATGGGAGACACATTAGAAATATATATATTTAATATCTTTAATGATATTTTTTCAAAATATAACTTTAGAAGTGACATTTACATTTGTATTTTATATTATTTTTATGAATAATTATAAAATATATTTACCATTTTTGATTCCATTCCCCTTATAATTTTGAAAAGGGATTTACCTAATTATATTTAAATGTCATTATTTATCACCTAATATATAAATATATTTATATATAAATTATAATTTTGGGGATTTAACTATCTCCAACAAATATTTAAATTTTATATCTCTTATTTTGTGATACCATTTGATGAATTATTTTTGAGAGTGTGTATTTCATTTATTTCCACGCCATTATATACATATATTGATTTACTTAAGAAATTTTATATATCAAAAATCGAATTTGTTTCTATGGATGGATTATGATCATATAATTCCATCATTGACTTAATAATATACTCATTTTCCTATACCGCGTGAACATCTCATTTTAAAAATTCTGATGGGATGGTTTTAAACTAGAATGGAAGCTTATTTATTATAATGAGGAAATGAGTTCATGTTTCTTATGTTGTTATTCCAGTATTTATGATTATATAATTCTAAATATGTATTTAAAAGCCATCAATATTCTTTTACTATATGTGTTTTGATCATGTTATCCAATTCATTGACATGAGGAAAAGTATTTATATTCACGATGATTAATTACTTCTAACACATGGTAATAATATATATTCTTGCTGATTAATTACTTATAACACATGTTGATAATTTATTTACATTTAGTTATTTCAATATACTAAAATATTTTTTTTATTCAGAAAGGGGTTCTGAAATGTAGAGTTTTAATGGTCTTTATGATGCATATTGTGAATGAATTGGACTGAAATTCGAGAATGATGTGGCTCAAAACACTATATCTCCTTGATGAATTTAAACGACTCATGAGATAAAATAGGTAGTTTTTTATTTCATAAATCTTCCAATAATTGGATATTGTATTAGAAGAAATCATTGAAAAAATGTGTTTTATGTTCAACATCATTCACTCTCTTAAAATGACATCAGAAATTATTAACATCCCTATTTAATTTATTTCCATAGATATAACAAGATCTAGGATTTATTTTATTATGAAATTATTCAAATTATCTATTTCTCATATTATTTATACTTCATTATGTTTTAATAAGATGAGTTATAAGTTTCCCTTATGGAGCATTTAATATCACCACTTTCTAATGATTCCATTCCCCAGGTCATGATGAAATTTAGTACACATGAAATTTTTATGAGTATTTGATATGTGAAAGAATTTATGGGAGATTTTGAACAACCCTTTATGGAAAAATTAGTTTCTTATAATGTAAAACAATATACATTAGTTGAGATAAACGTTGGTTTAGTTAGTATATGCTTTTTCCTAATTCAATAAATCACTAAACATATAATTTACAATGAATGTATGAAATGAAATACCATATTTTTGTATTGTAATTATGTGATATTTATTTTGATGAATATATAATGGGTATAAAATTTAATATGTAGAGTAAGTGTTTATATCACATATACTAACCCACTTATTCTCATTGGATAGAGAATACAATGAATCATTACTTGGCCTTAGGAGACATCCCCACGATGCCAAAAGATGGAAATAAATTCCGAAGGGATTCAAATGAAAGTGTGGGAAGATTTACCCTTTAAGAATAAAACTACTAACTCACAAACGTAACCAAATAACTATAAATGATTTATGACAAACCATGACAACTCAACCAATTTCATTTTGACAAAAGATAACCAAAAAGAACTACAATATATTCCAAACTAAAATGAATGTAAATAGTGAAAGAAAAACTAAAAACTCCATAATGACCAAAATACTCCATGTTCTATAACTCCATGCTCTATCATAACCAAGTAGCTGATGTATCACGATGTGGTGCTAAAAAAATGTTAAAAATTACCTTTCCCATGTCCCAAAATATCGCATCTGCAAAGGCAACAAAGATCCCAAGAATAGGTGAGTAAAAAACTCAGTACGCTTTCCCCAATGACTTACCTACTCATGTCACTTGGATAGACATGTTAGAAACATTTATATAAAACAATTTATATAAAAAAATCTAAAAAATAGTCTATGTCTAAATATAAACAAGTTCCAAAAATCATTAATAACAATAATTAAATAAGTGTTATTTAAAAACATTTTATATAAATTCAGATTTCTAGAAAAATAACAAAACAAGTCTTTAAAAAAATTATTAATATCATTTTAGCATACCCATTACATTGTTAACAACACACCCACACATGTATGCGTGTTCGACAGTTCCATAATCATGAGAGGGATCTCACTTAATCACATTGTGTTCCAATGAAACATTCCCCCAATCTAGTGTCACATACGTTGTTCCCCAATGGTACACGTCCCTTATTATGGGTTCATTAATGAACTCACATAATCCCAATGTATACCAAAACATTTCACATCATAAACTCAATCCATTTTAATAAAACTACACATTTATTAAAAACCTAGGAAAAATTATTTCAAATAAACCATTCCATTTCAATAAAAAATATGGGTTTTTGGAAATAACATAATCAAAATAGGTGTTGAACTTCTAGGAAATCCTCATTTTAAAATAGAGAATCAAAGAAATTTATTCAAAATACCCAATTTTCCACATTTCCATAATTTATGAAACCATCACAAAAGAGGGTTTTCGAATGTTTTTCTATAAGAAATTCACAATAAATTAAATATAAGATATTCAATTTTAATGAATTCTTACCACCTCTAACAAGAGGATTCAAGAGAGAATCCACCTACCTAGACCGTTTAGGCAAAAACTGAAAATAGATGAAGAACTCTCCTGAAACAAGGTCGATATTCCAAAAAACAACCTTAGATCTCTTCTCTAGAATGATCAAGACCAAATATCATCTTATTTGGAATCCAAAAACCATGATCTACCCATAAATTTATTTTATATGAGGATCCTAGATGAAAGGATAAGTACATCTATGTTAATCTTAGATGACGTGATAAAAACGGGGATAAGCGAACACTTACAATAAGAATTGGGCTTCAAAACACCAAGGGAGGGCTTTAGATTGATTCAAAATTTCATGGGAATGGTTATCCTACCTTTAATGGAGAAGAATCCCAAGTTAGGACCACTTAAGAGAAAAAATGAGGGAGTTATATGCAAAATGTGCAAGATGTAGTTTTTTATGATATAATTTTGACCTAGTGTACACTTTTACAAACCGTACACTAACCATGAATTAGCTACTGCCATATTGCTACCCTCACATGACATCCTCAAACAGTCTCCCTAACCATGACCAACCATTCCAAAGCTACTACATCAAAAATCCTAACCCAGTACCAAGGCATGTAGTTTCTCCAAGGCTTTCATATGGCTTGGACAAACCATGCACATCCCATGTGTGTCTCGTTTAGCCCAATATTATTTCCACTAGACCTCCAAACTCTCCCAACATTCAGAAAAATACATTATAAACCTTAGAATAATATATAAATTGTTACATACTAGAAACCAGGAGAACTATATTCTCTCTACTGTTGGTATTTCCATACTCAAAAAGAAGAAAACCATCCATGCTCTAAAAGAGTTACAGACATTGCACCTTATTTTCCTTCTCATATTTTTAATTATTTTTTTGAATATGACCATCTTAACAAGAAACCCAAACCCGGATGATTCTTTTTCAATGCAAGACTTTTTCCTTCCTATCTATAATATGCACTGGGATATGTACCAATAAAGAATACACCTCCAGGTCAACATGGACCAATCTGATCACATGGTCTGGATTAGGTTGATACATTTTCAAATGAGATACATGGATCAAATTATAAAATGAACTGAACTATTTTGGAAATCCCAACTGTTATTCAACCACTCCAACCCATTCTAGTGTCTCAAAAGGACCTATATATCGAGGATATAACTTTACATTCTTTCTTAAATGAAAATGTCCAAGCCTTTGAGAAATCCTCAAAAAGACATGACCAATCACAACAAAGGAAAAAAACCATCAACAATGATCTAAATAAGATTTTTGATGAATATATTCATACTCAATCCTCTCATTGATTCACTAAATTTTCTCCATTGATTCTTAGGCAAGGCTTTCCCCAACTAGAGAAGTCTCACCGGTTTCCACCTAGCATAGTGAGGAATAAAAGGGATACCTATACAACGTGTCAAAAAAAGACATATGTATCAAGGCTTGTAGTTGTTGTTATCTGAGAAATCCACTAAGGATAAATGATCCTCCCATGATCCACCAAAATCCATTACATAATCCCAAAACATGTCTACCATGGTTTGATTCGTCTGCTCAGACTAGCCATCTATCTGTGGATGATATGCCATAATCATATTCAAATAAGTCCCAAAGGATTCCTCTATGTATTTTCAAAAATGAGACATAAACCACATATATCTATCTCATTCAATTGAATCTAGTAAGCCATGTCTCTTAAATCCTTCTTGGATATAGATTTTGGACAGATCCTCCACCGTATGAGTTTTATGAATAGGGATTAAAATGACTAACTTGGTAAGCTGATCCACTATCAGCAATATGGATTCCTATTTCTAGATTGTTCATGGGAGTTCTGTAACAAAATCCATCGTGATATGCTCACATTTCCACACTATAATAGGAAAAGACAACAACATACCCACTGGTATCTGGTGATCTGATTTATCATTCTGACAGGTTATGAACCGAAAGAAAAACATGACTACCTTCCTTTTCATTGTGATCTACCAAAACTATGTCTTGAACGCCTTATACATAAAGTTTTTCTTGGATGTAGATCCCATATTTAATGGTGGTAATCATGGATATGTTTTTCATGACAATCCATATGTAAAACCACCTAACATGTGAACCACAAAACAAAACCCAAATCAAGTACCCATCCCTCAATGGTCTCCCCCCAATTGAGTTTCGAAATCATAACCCTACATTCTGCATCAGATTTTTGGGAATATTTAACCATCATTACTAAATCAAGAACCTCACAAATAGAAAAGAAAACCACAACATCACCCCAATATTCACATTCCATATTCATGTCAACTAGAATTGAAATCAACTTCCATTAATCTGAATCTTCATTCACTAACTGTGCATATGACTCTCTTCTTAATGCATCATCCATTTCCTTTTCCTGGTGTATACATCAAGTCAATGTCAAACATTTGGAGATACTCCATCTACATCCTTTTCCTCATATTCAAATCTCAGCATGAGAAAATGTGTTTCATGATTTTAAGATCCATGAATATAGTAATTTTCTCACCAAAGAGATAGTGATTCCAAGTCTTTAATGAATGGAAAAATGAAGGTAACTTAAAATCATGAGTTCGTTATTTCTTCTCATTCACTATAAATAACTTTGAACCATATGCATCCTAATTATCGCATTTCTTGATTACATAGCACAAAACTGATCCCAATGCATCAGAATTCACCAAATACCCCTATCCTGATTCTAAAAACATCATTATGCGTACTGATGTAAGATGTAATTTTCCCTCTTGAAAATATTTATGGAATTATTCATTCCATCATATTGGATTATTCTTTAGGGGCAAATCGATCATAGGAAAATCTATTCAAGATAATTGATGAAAAAATCATTGGTAATAACGATCCAAATCAAGAAAACAATGTATCTGAATGACATTCTTCTGTGGTCTCTAAGAGGTAACATCTTATATAATCTCTAGATCCACTAAAACACCTTTCTCATAAATCACATGCCCATAAAGTGTACCTCTAGTATCCATAAATCAATCATTTATAATTTGGTTTAAAATGGTGATCTCCAATGATTTCAGACACTATCACCCGGTGTACCTCATGCTCATCCTTTATCATTGAATACACCTAGACGTCGTCTACAAATACCACAACAAAAGAATCCATATATCACTGAAATATCCAATTCATCAATACCATAAAAACCACTGGTGAATTTTAATAAAAAAAGTAAGGACTACATATTTGTAGTGGACATATCTGCTTCTAAAAACTATCTTTGGAATATCTTCCTTCCAAAAACAAAATTGGTGATATCTAGATCACAAGTCAATTTTAGAGAACCACTGAGATCCTCTCAATTCATCAAACATATCATCGATGTAAAACCCCCAGATTTCATAGTATTTTATATCTTTGAAGTAATTCAATAGCTTATATTGCATGCCACACTGACTTGGCTTGCATTATACGCTAGATTTAGTTTCTGGGAAATAACACTATAGTATTATAATTATTAAAAGGATATATTTATAACATAACAATTAAGTATACTAATACCAAAAGTAACAAAAAAAATTTAGTTTTTTTATAATTCTGTCACATAAATAAACAATATTTATAAGTAAATTTATATGTTTCATTAAAATATATATATAATTTTGATAAAGGAACTACTTCTTATGTCCTTTTGTCAACAATAATAAAAATAATTTTAGATAATATTATAAATTTAATTTAGTAAAATTTACTTAATTTTTGAATCCAGAATATCAATATTAGATTAGGGGGAATGTTTGTTAATTTTCTGATAAGTTTCATTTTAAAATGAATAGTTGAAAATATGACATATTAATTAAAAACTTTCTTTTCACCCAATTTATTTATCTTGTTAGATTATCCTTTTTTTTGGGTTTAGATTATATATAGATTATATTTTTATCATTTAATATAATTTTGGTCATTGAATATAATTTCACATTAAAATAGGATATTAACACACTTCAATCTTTTGATAGTTTATATCTTTTAAAAACTCACTTTCTTGTTTTTATAATGGGAATTAATTTTAAATTAATTAATAAAAAATAAATGACTTGAATTTGGTAAAATATTCATCCTTTTAATAAAAAACATCAAATTTATCTTATGCTGACGTTTTGATATTTTTCAGAAAACATTAATTTTTTGATGAATAGTGATAAACAATACATTGTAAAAAGAAAAATACATTTTCATTTAAACAATTATTTTTAATATAAATTTATTTTAATGTTAAAATAGATACATAATAACTATATTAGTCCAATTTATGTCATTGTAGTCATTTTATAACAAGAATATATTTTTTTGACCTTTTTAACGTCTTTTACTCACCTTCTAGACATATTTACAAATTTGTATAAAATTTAATTTTACCACATATGTGAATTGAATTTGAAAAAAAATAATTATAGTTCACATAAGTATGTAAAATGTGGTTCAATGTGAAGAAAATAAATTTTTTGAATAGTAACATTGGAATTTTATTTACTGTGGTTAATGGTAAATATGGTAACTAAAGGTAAAAATAATATTATAATAATATAAAATTACATCAACACATGTCCTAATTATATTGGAAAAGTGATTTATTCAACAATAAACCTTAGCACAAAAATATGATCCTTTGTTATCCACTTGGGTTAGATTAGAAAATTTATTAAATTTTATTTAAAGAAGAGTTAAAAGTGTTATATTCAAATTTCAGAAAATAAAAAAATTTTAATATAAGGTTATATATAATGTAAATTAAACTATAAAAATTAATTATAAATATAAAAATATTTCCTACATAAATTTATTTTATTTCTAATTTTTATACATTAAATAATTAATTTTATTTATGACACAATGATGTTGCAGTAATTACCATATTAATGAAATATTAAGATAAATGATGTTATTAGTATTAAAATAAATATAAATTGAACCTTTTGATGCTATCAATGAATTTTATAGGTAAATAAGATATGTTAGGGTTGATTAATTTTATTTTTTAAGGAATCAAGTTTTTTTTAACTTTAACAAAAACCAATTACTAAATAGTGTCAAAATTGACATTAATGAATTTTTAAAACAAATACTATTTTATTAAATTATATAATAGTCCAAAAAATAAGATTAAAAAAATAACTTATTTATTGCTGAATATTTCATTAATGAACCACTTGTGGTTCTCTTGTTATTTTATTTTATGTTTAATATACATGTACTACAAAAATACAAGAAGACATGGTAAGAGCTAAAATATTTAACTAAGGGTTAAATACAAAATATGAGGTTAATATGATGACCAAAAAATGTCTAAAACATATTTTTTAATTGTATTTAGACCCATGATCATGTTTAACTCTATGAAAATCAATTTGTAACTATTAAAACTGAATATAATTTTATAATAAATTAATATTTCCATATTTTACTAAAGTGAACATCACCTCTCTTACAAAATGGAACCTCCATTTTTTTCAATTCGCACCTTCAAATACATTTGCCTCAGCCAAACAATTACAAAATTTCCTCCCTACTACAGTCAATTCAAAACAGAGTCCTTACATTTATCATAAATCCAACCTAAGGAGCCCTTTTGTTCTAATAAAAATAGTGCACCTAAAGAAGAGTTAATTATTTTATCACATCTTTCAGAGTTTTTTTATTCTTATAAATCCTATTTATTTGTTTTTTCCATACTAAAATAATAACTACAATACCCCTTACATAATGATATCAGATTATAAATATGGTACAACCATATTTGTTATTATATCTATCCTAGAATGTCAAAGTCACCATGCATGCTTACGTATGACTTACAGTCTCCACGTCACGGTGTAGTTTGTTATTCAACACAACATTATTTTGGATGGGTATAATAATGAGTGTTGGTCTTAGTAGATTACTCAAGAGGATGTGGGGTGAATTGAGTATCTTTAAAAATTGATGGTTAAAAAGCATTCTTAAACTATGTTCCTAATAAGAATAAATACCGCCCAGTTATACAAAATCATACAGTTATGATGGTTTGACTATTTAAATAACTTTTCAAAAAATTGATTAATTCTTAGTAATCTTAGTGTTAGTAGTTAATAATACTTTTGAATATATTATACTAAGAAAATACAATTATAAATTCCATCCAATATTAACTATCAATGTGAATTTAGTGATTTCTGAATTGTACAGTGAAGCAATAAAATAGAGAAGACTAAATTAAGAAGCACAACAGATATGAAACAACTGGTTCAGTCTCATGCTGAGACCTAACCCACTAGACTTGGTGATCAATTTCCACCAAGTAGTTTATATAAATAAACTCTATCCACACCTTGGATTGGGGTTAAACAATAGTACGCATGACTATCTTGGTCGCACATAGACCTCTTCCACAGTTATTCGTGGGAACAAACAACCTGGCCACACAAGGACCTCTTCCACATATATCAGTGGGTATAAATGTATGAAAAGATGTTTGAGTAAGGATATCTTGTATCTTTCAGTTTAATACATGAGACATAGTGTGTTGTCAAAAAAATACACACATACTCAAAAGCTAGTAAAATGATACACAATAGAGAATAAATATTGAGATAGGTTTAGAAATTCTATGAATGTTAGTCTTTGCAGCTCTGAACTTCTGAGACGAAGTAGATTCATAAACAAAGTCCTCGTATGGAAAAAATAGAGTGTCTCAAGTTAGACAGATCTGACTTATGTTCTTCTTCATGTTTGACAGTGCGAAGATGTTCTCAATTTTGGGATTCAAGTTTGCTTTGTGTGTTCTTCAGCAACGTCAAGTTCCATGAGACAAATATTTCTTAGAAAATTATATAAGTTTGTTCGTGGTTTTCTTGCTCACGCCCACCTGCTTCTTTCAGGTTTTTAGTATCATGCCACACTCTATATTATTTATGGGACACATTACTATTTTATCATGGAGTTCTTGTGTTTTAGGCAATAGGTTGTATGTATTCTGCACCTCATACCTCATACTGTCAGATGACATGTCTACAATGAAATATTGATTATGTCATATGCATTTAAAATCTTCAAATATGGTCGTTAGATATTAAACTGAAATAAGAAGAAACATTTTAAGAAAAGGTTTCCCGTTATGTCATGGAAACAGTTTCTCGTTCATGGTGTCTGGTTTATAGTGTTTATTTCATGGTGTCTGGTTCATGGTGTTTAGATCACGTTGTCTAGTTCATGGTGTATGGATCACGGTTTCTGGTTGTCACTATTTCTATTACACGGTGTCTCATGGTCATGGCGTTTTCTTGTTCATGGTGTCTAGATGTCACAGTATCTCCTTGTTCACGGTGTCTTGACTTAGGAAAATATCTGTATTCAGACTTAAGTAGTGATATTTATGGAATGGATGAAACTCAATCATTTGTCAAAGAATTCATTGTAATATAGATCAAAAGAATGTATATAGTAATCAAACAGAGTGTATAACACTTAAGAGAATTGGATATCTTTTACTAAACAATTGTACATTTGATGTCAGATAGATTACATAGAGTTAACAAGGTTTATAGTCTGAATAGGATTTGTGATCATTAAAACATGATTAATACATGAGGCGTCTGAAAATATCCCCCTTTTTTATGACCACAAACCATGTATATTTAGATTTTATATTTGTTCTGACAGCATAGTTTGAATGGGCATATAACATACATAGAATGATTCATCTCTTATCCTATAGAGATTTCTCCCCCTTTTGGGATTATAAAAAAGTAACAAGAAAAATAAATACAATAGAGACAAGAAAAGTACATTGTGTATTAGATAAAATGGGGGGCATTGAAAAATTAAAAAAAATGTAACAGGATTCCCATCAAAAGAGATTAAGCTTTGTCCTTATTCACTGGCTGGTCTTCTCCTTTACCATAACAGTTGTATCAGAAGTGGAAGGAATAAGAGTAGAGGTTAATGTAGGAGAAGGGAGTGAGCTGGTTGAGAGAGAAGGAAAAGAAAGACCTTCAATGATAGATGGAGATAGAGTGGGTGAAGTAAAAGATCGAGGGAGTTGTTGACCAATGATCACAGGAATAATCTGACTTAGTGCCTGACTGACTTAGTGCCTGACTGGCATACGTAGAAGTGGAGTCTAGGGAAGAGGTGAAAGTAGGAAAACCATGACTCAGAGGTGCAGTCGCAGGAGAAACAATTGTTGTACTCTGTACATGAAGATATGGCCTCAAAAGCATGATTAAATCAATAATGATCTCTCCACCATACTACATAGTGTTTTCAAATTCATCATTTTTTCCATAAAGTAATTCAACAGACGAGTGAACTATGTGATATTTTAGAATTGACTCTGGAAGATTGAGTAACAGGAGGAATCCTCAGATTTTATACAAGATATTTGAAATGATTGGTCATTTTAGTCTTTGAGATGATTTGGTTGAAATATAAATCCACTTTCATGGGAATTTCTTGCTGAGCATCAAAAAAAATTTAATGGATTTGGACCAGATCAAGAACTTTTTCACTGTTCATGATAACTTCAAATAGGGAATCTTTATTGAAACCACTAAGCATTGCCTAAGGTTCTTCTTTGGCAACTATTCTGAGAAGGTCACTATCTATTAAAAATTGAGGCGATTGTAAAGATGTCTTAGAAGTAGTGATAGCAGAGGTAAGATATTTCAGTTGATTTAGCACTTTTTAAAGGAACCCAGTATACTCATTAGTGATCTTGTTAAGAAAAACAACAAGAACTCACATCTCTTTTACAATCTATTTGTTTATTTTTTCAACCTTTTCAGCTAAGGAATAAAAATGTGGTTGAATCTAAGAGGAAATATTTTGTGAGGATTGAGGAACAACATAATCCACAGAATGAGGAGAAAGATCTGATCTTGAATTCATCACTTTCTTCAGGTCCTCAATCATACCTCTTAGAGTCTTCACTTCATCACTAAGAAGTCTGTTTTCAACACTTACTTCCTGAATCTCATGAAGAATTTTGGATTGAATCTTCCAAATAAATTTTTCAAACAACAATGATGCATCTCTCTCACTTAGATTTGTTATAGGAGATAGTTGGGTATTCATGATTTTTTCAACTCTTGACAAAAGAGTAGCTCTAAATTCTTTCAGATCATATTTACTAACAAATGATGGTTTTTTGGTGAAGGTTCAGAGATAGGGACTAAGGTGGTCTCAGGTACTTTTTCAAAGAATGATTAGAGAGATATTTCAACTGGAACATAGTGGAAAGGTCAAGGACTTTTACTAAGAAATCTTGAGAGTCATTCAAATCATAGAAGTTGGGGAATTTATTCTGAGTTTCTAAAGGTCTTGGATCAATTGGGTTTGGTACTTTAATAGATTCTAGATTTGGGGGTTGCTCACACTCAATAGTTTCATCCTTCTCAGGACTAAGAGTCTTAGGGTCTTGATCTATTTCCAAGAATACATCTCTTAGTTCCTCACTAATTTCTTGTCTAGCCAATAGAAAATCCAACTCCAACCTTTCCTCAGCCGAAAGAATGACTTCAGGAACAGATTTTTCCGTTGGAAGTTCCTGAAGGTCATCTTCTTCAATAATAGGTAATTCTTCTCCTATAAGATCTTCCATAGCATTATTTTTGGTTTCTTTGGAGACATATTCTATTTCAACTTTGGGTTGATCTTCCATATTTTCCACATCTTTAGAAGAAGCAACTTATTTTTCACTTACTAAATGAGGAATAGGAGTAATATCTTCCTTTTCCGAAATAGTGTCCTTGGGAGGCACATCAGCCTCTTGTTCATCTTATTGTTCAGAATAATCGACAACTTCCTCTAGTTCCAAACCAAGATCAAAAATATATTTTGATCTTGAGGGATGTTCCACTAGATTGAACATTTCATAAATGCTATTGTTGTTTTCCACCCATGGGTTTTTCGAAGGATTCCAATTGATTTTCATCCTTTTGATAATTAATTTTGAGTACAAAACTCATAATCCTTGTTAAATGTTTCATTAGTTCCATCCATACCATTGGTATAAAGAATTTCTGAGATATTCCGATAATAAAATAGGGAGGTGGACTTGGATGTGGTTTTGATCAGCTCACACATATGGTGTATGACATAATTACAAAGGTTTATCTTATTCCCATTTTTCATAAGATGAATCAGAAACACATCTTGATATTTTTGTACAGTAATATCTTCTATTCTAGGGTAAATCAAGTTCTATATAAACAGAAAATGAAGTCTAGATTATCCATTGACTTTAGCAGCAATGGCTCTCCTCTTGGTTCTATTTTTGGTTAAGCTTTTAAAAGAATATTCCAAAACAAATATTTCACTCGAAGGTAGAGGTACTCTCTGATAGTCCTCATATATGCCTTAATGTGGTATCCTAAGGCATCCATCCCATAACCTTAAAGAGAATGTGAATTTATGGCCATTTATCCAGCTTCTCACAGCATTACCATCTTCAAAATAAAAGGATAATTGTACATACTGATAAAATTGATCCACTAACTTAGGGTAGATAGGTCTATCTTTCATTGAACCCCATTCTAACTGGCCTTCCTCATATAAATCTTTCAAAACCAGAGGCTAACGTGATATAAACCACTTAAGGAATATCTCTTTCTCAAGTACCACTACTCGGTTTACTGGATTTTTATTTAGAGGACCTTCAGGTTCCTAGTTTGATACGATCTTCATCTTCATTGATCTATGTTTCTCAGGAGTGAACAATGACGGGTGTTTCATCTTGGGCATTCACCAAAGGATAGAGAGAGATAAAGGGTTGAAGGGTTGAATAAGGGTTACAAATTTCGTGAATATAGGAATGCACGAGTGAAGGAAAAGTTACAGTCCATTAATTTTATAATTTAGGAATAAAAAACCTCACAAAAGTAAAATCATGGGAAAATAAATAGGTGAAATGAATAATCACCACAATAAGTTTTTTAATTTTTAAATAAAAATCATAAATAATCTTTACGGTGAGACCATATCAGGTCTTTATAGTGAGACAATGAATGAATTTTACGGTGAGACAGTGACTGTCAGAGAGTAATCACGAAATACTTACTGTGAGACTATAAACATGAAACAATAAGACATAAAATAATAAGCCATTTACTTAAGGTGTATCATGCCTAGTTTACGTGTGATTTTGTGTATTATTTCAGAATTTAGTGGTTTGGTGAATATATCAAAAAGATAATATTCAGTACCAATGAATTCCAGGGTGATATAAGCTTTTTTATAATGAGCTCTCAAAAAGTGATGTCTTACATCAAAATGCATTGTCCTAAGTTGTGAAACTAGATTGTTAGAGATGTTAATAGAACTTTTGTTGTCACAAATTATAGGTACATGCCTGAAATGATATCCATAATCTTTTAACGTATGTTTCATCCACATGATTTGGGCAGAACAACTACGAGCAAGTATGTATTCAACTTTTGTAGTAGATAATGCAATAGAATATTGTTTCTTACTACACCATGATACTAGTGACTTTCCTAAAAAGTGACATGTTCCATAGGTGCTTTTTCTATATAACATACAACCCCCGAAGTCATCATTAGAATAACTAAATAATTTAAATGATTTTTCTCTAGGATAAACCAATCCTAGATTGGGTGTATGCTTTAGGTATTGGAAAATTTTCTTTATAGCTTTTAAATGATATTCATTAATATTTTCATCAAAACCGGCACACATACCCACACTAAAAATAATGTCAGGTCGAGTACCATTTAAGTAGAGTAAACTTTCAATTATTACTCTATAAGTGGGTTGATCAATAGATTTTCCATCTTTATCAAGATCATATTTACAAGTGGTACTCATGTGAGTTTCACTTCTTTTAGTGATGTCCAATCCAAAATGTTTTAGAATATCTATAGTATATTTACATTGAGTTAAAATAATACAATCATTATTTTGAAAGACATGAAATCCGAGAAAGAATTTTAGTTCACCCATTAAACTCATTTCAAATTAATTTTGGGCCATTTTAGAAAAATCTACACATAAATAATTTCTTGAAGATCCCAAGATAATGTCATCAATATAGATTTGAAAAACTAAAACATTATTAGAAATTCATTTTATAAAAAGGGTTTGATCAGCTATTTTTTGTAAAACCTTTGGTAATAAGAAAAGTACTCAATCAATCATACCAGGCTCTTGGAGATTTTTTTAAACCATATAAAGCTTTTGATAATTTAAATATATGATTTGGAAAATGGGGATTTTGTAAAACCATGGGGTTGTTCAACAATGACATCCTCATCTACATACCAATTTAATAATGCACTCTTAACATCTATTTTATATAGTTTGAAATTGAGATGTGCTGCATAAGCTAGTAGGATTTTAATGGATTGAATTCTAGCTACTAGTGAAAAGGTATCCTCATGTTAAATAACTTCATATTGAATATAGAATTGTGCAACCAATCTAGCATTGTTTCTAACTATGTTACCAGCTTCATATACCTTATTTCTAAACACCCATTTTGAGCCTACAGTGAATGTGTCCTTGGGTCTTTCCACAAGTTTCCAAAACTTGATCCATTCAAACTGATTAAGTTCTTATTTAATATTCATCACCCATAATTCATCATTGAAAGCATCATTGATGTTTTTATTTTTAAGTTGTGATAAGAAGACTTGATGTTCAACCTGATTTCAAAGAGAATCTCCAGTTTGAGTTCCTTTTTCTATGCCTCTGACAATAGCATCTATGGGATGGTTCTTGAGAGTTCTAACAGCTCTAGAAAAGGAGGAAATAGTGATTTTAGGTTCATCAATAGGTTCAGGTTCATTGTGACTTGAGTCTTAGTAATTTCTAGAACTATAATTTTTTAATGATTCATTCACTAAATGGTTTGAGGATTTTGAATTAATGTTCAGATTTGATACATCATTCTATAGGTTCTCTAGAATGGTTTTAGGCTCATGTGGATTAGTTTCATCAAATTTGACATGGGCAGATTCATCCACACATTTAGTTCTTTTATAGAACACTCTATAGGCTTCACTAGACATGGAATATCCTAAAATGATGCATTCATCACTCTTGGAAGCAAATTTTTCAAGATTTTACTCAGTTTTATGAATGTATACATTGCACCAAAAAACATTGAAGTAGTTAACCTTAGGTTTTCAATTATTCCATAACTCATAAAGAGTACTTTTAAGAATATGCATGATAAACACTCTATTGATTATGTAGCATGCTATATTGATAGCTTCAACCCAAAAAATAGGTTGGTCATATTCACTAAGCATTGTTCTAGAAATCTGTTATAGGGTTCTATTTCTTCTTTCTACAATTCCATTTTGGGGAGGTGTTCTAGGGGAATAGAAATTGTGACTATAACCATTTTGTGAGAAAAAGGATTCAAACTCCTATTTTTCAAACTCACGGCCAGGATCACTTATTAAGGATTAAAGTCTAAGTCCACTAGGATTTTCTACATACATGGTATATATAGTAAAATAAGAGCAGGCTTCACTTTTGTGAGGCAGAAAGAAGATCCAAGTATATCTAGAAAAGTCATCTACAAGAATATAAACATAGTGTTTCCCATTTAAACTAGAAAATCTAGATGGTCCAAAAAATCCATGTGAACTAGTTCGAGAGGTTGAAAATTTGAAACATTTTTCTTTGGTTTGATCGAAATTTTGTTTAGTTTACCCTTTTGATAGGGATTACAAACATTTTCCTTTGGAAACTATTGTTTGGGTAAGTATTTAAATAAGATTCTTCTAGATCGATATCTGAGGGAGTGAATATTACAGTGTCTTAGTCTCTTATACCATAGCCAAGGTTCTTTATGAAATACACTTAATCATGAATCCTTTTGAGAAGCTAAGGAATCTAAGTTAACAGAGTAAACATTTTCATTTCATAATGCAGAAAACACTAGTTATTCTTTAAAATTAATGAAAAAAAGCATCATTTTCGAATCTAACATGAAATCCATAATCATGTAATTATGATATACTAAGAAGATTATATTTTTATCCTCCAACAAAAAAAACATTAGAAATTAAAACTGAGTTACAGTTACCAATTTGGTCGTGGCCAATAATCTTTCCTTTGGTATTGTCACAAAATATGACATGCCCTTCATATATTTTTATTAGGTTATTAAAGCATGAGTAGTCTCCTGTCATGTGTCTTGAATAAAAACTTTCCAAGTACCATAAAAGTTTACAAGAACTCTTTATGCAACTTTCCTATAAAATTATTAAGCAAAAACAAATTTTTGTACCCATACTTGTTTGGGGCCAATAATATTAGTAATAAGTGTTTATGAACCCATATCTGCCTCATAGAATTCCTCTAAGTATTATTTAATTTATTTAAAAAATAAACCCTATTTTTTTAGAAAAATTTGAAAGAGTAGAAAGTGTATCATAAATTGAATTAGTTTATTTGTGTGCAGAACTCGGAGTAAAACTATTTGTCCAAGATTTAAAATCAAATTTTTTTCTACCAAGGTATCTTTTTTCAGGTTGATAACTAATGCCAGTGTTGTATTTATGTGATATTTGTTTACGTAGCATTTGAGTAAGGGTATTTTCCATTGGTAAAATTTTCTAGGGAATTGTTCAATTTCTCTTTAGAAATTTTTAATTCGTTGTTCTCTTTGAGCAGTTGAGCATTTTTTTGTTTTTTAGTTGTGAGTTTAAATTTAACGGTTTTAGTAAGAGCTTACTGTTTCTTTAATGATTTATATTTTTCTTCTAGTTTATTGCATCTTTCTTAAAGCATGTCACAATATTCAAACATTTCTTCATAATCCATATTTTCATAGTCACTCTCATCTTTAGAATATTTTGAATTATGATCAGCAGAGTCCAGGGTTACCTCATATGATTTTGTCATAAAACACATATCGACTTTGTTGGCTTGTTCATCATGTGATGTTTCTGAGTCGCTTGAACTATCCTTAGAATCACTCCATCATGAAATCATTTCCTTTTAATACTTCATGTCCTTGTCCACATATCTCTTTTTTTACATGAGATTTGGACAGTAAACCTTGATATATCCTTTTCTCTTACATTCATTGCAGACAATCTCATCCGTCTTGTAACTTCTTTTCCAATCCTTCTTCCATCTTTCTTTTTGGTCATATTTGCACTTGAAGTTAGGCTTTTGAAAAATGTTATTCTTATAAAATATACTGAATCTTATAGCTAATTGAGCTATCTCCTCATCACTGTCAGGTGAAGATTTTTCACTTCTAGAACATTCTACAAAGCTTCCAATTTATCTTTCTCTTTGTGTTTAGAGGTGCTGGTCTTGAATGCAAAATATTTTCTTTTTGGTTTATCCTCATCTTCCTTTTTGACTTTCAGCTCATCTTCAAACATCATCAGTTTCCCAATGAGTTATTTTATAAATAGCTTGATAATGTTGCAATATTCTATAATAGAGACAAAGGATCCTCTCCATCTGTTAGGAAAACATCTGAGAATTCTCATGATTTGTTCCTTGGTAGTGAATTCTCTTCCAAGAGAAATCATTCTGTTGACAATATCATTGAACCTAAGTTACATGTTAGAGATAGGATCCTCAGATTTCATTTCAATGTTATCATACTTAATAGTATATGTATTAAGTCTCATTTCTTTTACACTATAGGTTCTTTCATGTGTGACAGGCAGGGTATCCTATGTGATTTTATCAATAGCAGGAATCTTATATTCATCTATAATGGACGACCAAATTTCAAAACCTATACTCTCTAAATGTATTTTAATTTTAATTTTCCATTTAGAATGGTGGGTTATATTAAATAATGGTCCTTTATTGGTTGCAACACCTTCCAATATATTATCCATAATACTGAAATACATTGAAAGAGATAGAAATTTAGAATTAACAGAAATTTACAGATATTCAATGTACAACTAAATCACAGTTGAATAAGGTTAAACAAAGCCTTAACAACCTCTGATACCAAATTTTGGTTGGAGTATATTACTTAAGAGGGGGGTGGTGGTGAATTGATTAGCTTTAAAAACATTTGGTAAAAAATTATTCTTAAACAATGTTCCTAGTAAGGTTAAATACTACCCAGTTAATCAATGTAACACGGTTATGAAGGTTTGACTATTTAGATAACATCTTAGAAGATTGATTAATTCTCATCAATATTAATGTAATTTATTAATATTACTTTTGAAGCTATTTTCCTAAGATAAGACAATTATAAATTCTTTCCAAGATTAACTATCAAAGTGAATTTAGTTATTTCTGAATTATACAGTAATGTTGTAAAATGAAGAAGACTATATTAAGCAGCACAACAGATATGAAACAAGTGGTTCAGTCTCTAGTTGAGACATAATCCACTCCACTTAGTGATCACCTTCCACCAAGAAGTTTGTATATAAAAACTTCATCCACACCCTAGATCTGGGTTAAACCAAAGTATACAGGACTATCCAGGTCACACATCTTCCACAATTATTCATGGGAACAAACAAATAGGCAACATAGGTACCACTTCCACACTTATCTGTGGGTATATATGTATAAGAATATGTTTGAGTAAGGATATCTTTTATCCTTCAGTTTAATCCTAGAGATAGTGTGTGTTGTTATAATAATACACACACTTATCAAAAGCTAATAAAATGATACAAAAGAGAGAAGAAATATTCAGATAGGTTTAGAAATGACCTGAATGTTAGTCTTTGTATCTCTAGACTTCTATGATGAATCAGATGTAGAAATCAGGTCCTTGAAGGGAAAAAACATAGTGTCCCATGTCAGACAAATTCGAATTGTGTTCTTTATGATTTTTAATAGTGAGAAGATGTTCTCAATTCTAGGATTCAAGTATGCTTCAAGTGTTCTTCAGTAGCATCGAGTTACATGAGACAATTTGTTCATCAAAAAATCTATAAGTGTATTCGTCATTTTCATTATCACTCCCACACACATGTTTATCTTTTTTAGTATCATTCCACACTATACATTGTTTTTGGGCCACATTACTCTTTCATCTTGGAGTGCATGCATTTGAGCCAACAGGTTGCTTGTATTCTGCATCTCCTACCTCGTACTGTTAGATGACACATCTAAAAAGAAATATTAATTTTTTCAGATGAATTTAAAATCTTCTAATATGACCGTTAGATATTTAATTGACAGACAACAAAACATATTAAGAAATGATGTCACAGTATGTCATGGAAACAGTGTCTCATTCACAGTGTCTGGTTCACAGTGTTTGGTTCAGGTTGTCTGTTTCACGGTGTCTAGTTCAAGGTGTCTAGTTCACGGTGTCCAGTTCACAGTGTCTGGTTCATGGTATCTGGTTTTCATGGTGTCTAATTCATGGTGTCTCATGGTCATGGTGTCTGCTTGTTCATGGTGTCTTGATGTCATGGTGTCATCTCGTTCATGATGTCTCAACTTAAGAAAATATCTATATTCATACTTAATCATTGATATTTATGGAATGGATTAAACACAATAATTTTTAAGAGAAGTCATTAAAAATTAGATCAACAGACAGTATATGGTAACAAAACTGAGTATATAGAACTTAAGATCTTTGGATATCTTTTACTAAACAACTGTGCATTTGATGTGAGATAGATTACTTAGAGTTAAAATGTTTAATAGACTAAATAGGATTTGTGATAATTAAAACATGATTAATACCAGAGGAGTCCATAAATAAGTATAATTTATGTAAATAATAAATATAACATGTTAATTATTTTTTATATATAATATAACTCAAATTACATATAATTTGACAATCAATAGAATGATATTGTCTCCCGTGCGTATGTATGGCTTAACATCTACACGACCCGATGAGATTTGTTCTCCATCATAACCATTCAAAAATAATATTCATTTTATTATGAAAAAATAATTTTTAAGAACATAATATCATTCTGGATAAGAATAAAATACATTCTATCCATAACAAAGAAGACATTCATAACAAAACATATAAAGGAAAATAAATCAATTACCACCTGAAACAATGATAATACTGAAATATTATTAACAAAGAAATATTAGAGGATCATAAACAATATCATATTTATGTATATGGTTCTTGTATAATTTAATAACAATGATTTATCCATTATAGAGGAGGTTAACGTACCCTAGACTATGGAAAAATACATGGTAAATGTTAATTTTAAAATCTTTTTATTATCTGAGGTTATTTATATGTACATGTCTTCTAAGAATTCTTTATCATCCACATCCATGTTTCTTAAAAATGTAATTCCGAATTTTTTACTATTTACTAGACTATGGGTTAATGTCATTTATAACATTGTTTGAATTTTTATAAAAATTTATGAAAGGAATTTTTTGTTGTTTTTCAAACAAGGTACTTTATGACATTTTCATCAAATTAAGGAAAGTAAGCTTTTTATCTTATACAACAGGTGTAAATATTTTCCATTATTATAACACCATTGAAGATTCCCTTACATACATATAAGAATATTTTAAAAATCAAAGGTTCTTTTATAATTATGAAACATTTAAATTATTTCAATGTAGAAAGTGATATTTCTATAAAATAGTTTTTGGACTGATTTAATTTATTTCAATATCTATTATTGGATTTTATTTTTTATTGATGCTGATTTATTATGATACAATATTCCATATTGTATTGATAGTTTTATGATATGTTTGACAATGGATGAGCTATATTTTTTCCATTCATGGTTTGTGGTTAAAGTATTGCCATTTATTTTTCTAGTAAAAAAAAATTTAGGGTATAATTCACCCATTTCAAATAAGAAATGAATTGGACATTGTAAGTGATGGGTGGGGCTATCTATATCCCCACGATGCATTAGTAGGTCTCATGAGAGAAAAAAGTGTCTTGGCACAAAGCCTCAATTTTTTTTATTTTTAATCTTGGCATGAGACCTTGACTAGGTTGTTTTGATGTCTGGCATAATGCATTCCCTCATGATGAGATTAGCTATTGATATTATATGTGATTATTCGATTAGTAGAATATTCATGTGAATAAGTAAATGGAATTATTTGATTTATCATTGCAATATTATACTAAATTTTATATTTAGAAGGATTGGGTATTAGTCAAATATATTTTGTTAAATTTTTATGCCTATTTATTAATGTTTCATCTATATTGTTGTCCTTTATAAGTGTCTGACCTCATCCATTTATTATGTTTTAATTTTCCTAGGATGCGAGGAAGTATATTATGAAGGACCTATAAGGTTATGATGAGGGATATGAGTGTGTTAAAAGGAGACACAATTTTGTTTTTTTATTTAAAAATTTAATATATAACATATGTATGTATCTAGTACTTTTATGGTGTCTAAAATGATCGGTATTTCGGGACTTGATCTCCTATGATCCTGCCATTTTTATGTAATAATGCACTGACTCTAGGTAAATTGAGTCGGGTTATTACAATTGGTATCATATGAAGTTTAGTAAAAACCATGGGAACTATATTTAGAAAAACACTGATTAGTGAACATTACCCTAAGATATAATTTAATGATTAGTATTGAAGAACATCATTGAATTTTGGCAATGTAGAGATTTTGTGAGTTTTCAAAGCAATACATCCATGTCTGGATACTATAATTGGATGTGGTTCCGGCACAGATGTACCTAGGAGTGAATACTCCAACAATGAATTTTGAGATTATCCCGGTGCACCCTGGTACCTGACAACGTGCCATACTGCGCACCTAGTTGGCACTCTCACAGAATATGCTTAGTATAATTCACAACTACATTACATCCCGAATTTAGGGATTTTAATTTATGATAAGAATAAATAACCTTGGATAATTCTAAGGAGTTTTAGATAGAAAATAATGTGTCATGATATTCTCTAACTGATTTTATTACTATTGTTACTCACACTATGCTTTCTGGTTTTAGTTTAGGGGTGGATAACAAGGAAGTCATAATAACATTGAACATGGGGTACAAGGTGTGAATGATGGTTAAAATGAGTAACCAAATGGATGTTTGATAGGAGTAAAATATATTGTGTTCATGTCGATTAAGATTTCCAGATATACAATCAACAACATATACATTAACCACCTCCGGAACTCAAAAAAGAAGAGAAAGGAATATAATGATAAGAGCTGCAATAGTGGAGACCATAGAGAAAATAATGCTCAATTTCCATCATGATGAAAATGTGGAAGGAGACACCCAGGAAAGTCTCTCAATGGAACAGTGAAATGCATTATGAGATGGAAAAAAGAATATAAATTAAAGAATTACTGAGAAAAAATAAAGAGTGGTACAAAAGAGAATAAAAAAGAACCTATGAATTGATTTATAGTCATTTTCCATAAATGTAGGGGACCTAGGAATTACCCAAGTCAGTGAAATATTCTATAGGATAACCTATATTTCATGTAATAACATATATGTAAATAAATTAATGTAGAAATGATTGAAAGTATTAATTCTCTTTTGATGGTGGGAATACATTAGAAAGAATTTTTTTATGTGTAACAATGATGTTTGTTATTTGATAATTTTATTTGAGGAGGAATTATCATTTCTTTTCCAGAAATAAGTATAAATATGTAAATAAAATTTTGGGTTTTTATGATCCTTGATTTTGAGGTAATTATTGAATATTACATTTTGGGATGAAAAATGAAAGGCATGAGAAAATCTTTGGGATTTAAATATGTTATGCTCTGTTTATATTGTTTTGGGATTGTTATATGAATTATATAGTTTTTCAAAAATGTACAACACATATACACTATAACAACACGTCGTGTTAGAAAAGGTTACAGAATCAAACCCACTACTGAATTATGACAAGGCTTTATTGGCTACAACTAACATACGTGAAGTCCTTGGTAAGTACAGATTTTTAACTTTTAGTTAAATGTGATGATGGAATAGGAACAAGTTTATTTTCAATTCTTATGTTTTATTAAATGGATGTCCTTGAAATTTTAAAATGGTTTTGGAAAGATTAGATAAATTTTATTTTTGAAGACGCTTATAATTTTTGGAACATTATATGATTTTGTGTAAATATATTATTGTGAAATTTTATTTGAAGATTAATGGTTGAATCTTATTTTGTAAAAATCTTTGATTTTATATTGGATTTTTTCCGATTTAGGTTATTTATGGAAATGATTAACCTAATCTGGAAAAAAATTTATTCGATTAATTGAATTTTTGGTATTAAACATTAAGAGTTATTTATGTTATTTGGAGATATATGTTAAAACATATCTTAGAAGACTATTTGCTAAAATCCTTATTAATGTTGGGTTTCAATCTTAGTTTGGATATATTTTTTGGGTTTTAAAGGAAATTTATTTGTTGAATGGACTCTGGTGAACATTGGGTATTATTTTTTAATTTTAGAGATTAAAAGTAGTTTTCATCATCAAATAGATTATTATTTAGGATATTATCTTATCTTGTACTAACCATTTTGGTTTTGGTTAATGTTTCAAGATAAGAGAAATATATAGTATATCTTTTGGGGATACATGATTATATAGATGTTTATTTTTCTTAAATACTAATCAGATGGAGGAAAAGATGAGATTAACTACTAGATAAAACTCAACATATGATGTAAGTATGTTTCCTTATATTCTTAGTATATGATGTAAATAAACTCAAAAAATAATACGTAAATGATCTTAAAACCAAAATTGTAATCATATTACTTTAATTTATGTGGAATCAAATGTTCCCTTATATCATCACCAACTTATAGATTTTTGATTTTTCACTTTCTCCTAATCATGTTTTCTATAAAACTAATTCAGAACTTGATGGTATATTTTATCTTCCATGTCTATGTTTTCATACATTTTACCCTTGTATTGGTTATCATGGGTGACCTTTGTACTTAACATTCTTTCTTTTAAAGGGTATATTTCACTAATCCTTTTTCCAATGTGGGATTTTAACAAAGATGTTTTGAAATGTCAGACACCTATATTTTGTTTCCAAAATTAAATTTTGAGTATGAAATTATATGGAGGGGAGAATGTAACACCCCAATATTTCATAGTTAGTTATATCTTTAATATATTTCAATACCTAATATTTCATGCAACAATGACTTTTCTTTCATTATACGCAAGATTGAGTTTCTGTGAAACAACTCTTTATTATTATAATTAATCAAAATAAATATTTTTATCTTAACAATTAAGTATAGTAATATGAATTGAAATGAATAAATTTTAAATGTTATTTATAATTATGTGACATAAATAAACCATATTTATAAGGAAATGTATTTGTTTCATTAAAATATATGTACTATTTTTATAAAGGAATTACTTCTTATATCCATTTGTGAACAATAATAAAAGTAATTTTACACACTATTATAAATTTAATTTTCTAAAATTGACTTAATTTCTGAATTCAGAATATCAATATTAGATTAGTGTGAAGTTTTGGTAATTTTCTGAGATGCTTAATTTTTTAATGAACAATGAAAAATATTGTGTTTTAATTCAAAATAGTCTTCTCACCCAATTTATTTTTATCATGATGTTATAATTTTAAATTGTTTTTGAGTATGTAGAGATTTTATTTTTATAATTTAATATAATGTGGTAATTGGTTGTAATTTCACATTTAAATTGGATATTAACAGATGTCAATAATTTGATAGTTTTTAATTATTAAAAACCCACATTTTGGTTTTCACAATGATAATTAATATTAAATTAATCAATGAAAATTATATGTCTTGAATTTGGAAAGATAGACATAATTTTTAAATTTTAAATACAAAAATTAACTTAGTGTAAATTTTTTTATATTTTTCTGAAAACATTCAATTTTTGGTGAATATTGAAAAACACTACATTTTAGAGAAAAAAATACATCTTCATTAAAATAATTATTTTTAATATAAAATTATTTTAAAGGAAATATAGATACAGATTAACACTATTAGTCCAATTTATGTAATTGGATTCATTTTATAATATGATAAACATTTATAGAACTTCTCAATTTCTTTTACCCACCTTCTTGGAAAATTTATAAATTTCCATAAAACGCAATTTCACTACTTCTGTGAATTGAATTTTAAAAATCCAACATACACAGTTTTCATCATTATGTAAAATGTGTTTCAATGGGATGAAAATAAAATGTGGTGAATAGTAACTTTTGAATATTATTTACCACAGTTAAATGTAAATGGGGTAATTAAAGATTAAAATTATATTAAAATAATATTAAATAACCATAACACATCTACTAATTCTATTGGATAATTGTTTTACAAACAAAATCATGTTTAGGAAAAAAATATGATCCCTTTTGATCAACATGGGTTAAATCTGGACATTTTTTATATTTTATTTAAAGAAGAGTTAAAAGTGCTAAATTCCAATTTTGATAACTAACCCATTTTTTATAGGGTTATAAAAAAGATAAATTTGAATATAAATATTCATTATAAATAAAAAAATATTTTCTACATCATGGTAGTTTATTTATAATTTTTATACATTCAATAATTAAAAACTATAGGACACAATGATGTTGTAGTAATTACCTTATTAATGAATGATTGGAATAAATTATATTATACATATTAAAATAAACTTAAATTTAAACTTCGGATGGACTCCAAAAATTATATGGGAATATATGACATGTTAGGGGATGATTGAATGTATTTTTTTCGAAGGAATCAGGTAGTTATGACTTTAACAAAAACAAATTTCTAAATAGTGTCAAAATTGACATAAATGTGTTTTTAAAACAATTACTATTATACTAAATAATATAGGATTCATACAAAAATAATATTCAGCCAAATGACATAGTGAATGTTGAATATGTCATTAATGAAACACTTGAGATTATCTTGATATTTTATCTTATGTTTACTAACTATGTAGTTTAAAAATACAACAAGACATGGTAGGAGTTAAACTATTTAACTAAGGGTTAAAACTAAATGATAAGGTTAATATAATGACCTAAACATGTCTAAAACCAATTGGTTGATAGTATATAAATCCATTTTTTTGTTTCTATATAAATAAAACTATTTGGATCTATTTTAAGATGAGAATCATTTTATAATAAATTAATATTTCATGCTTTTCCTAAAGTTCCCCTCACCTCCCTTTTGAAAAAGAACCTCTATTTCTTTTCAATTATCACCTCCAAATCCATTTGGCTCAGCCAAGACCAGCCAAAATCTACTCCCAAATTCCCTGAATTCAATATATAGGCCTTTTATTGATCATAATTCAAAACTAAGAAATCTATTTATTCAATCCCAAAGGAAGCACTTAATGAAGAGGTAATTATTTTATCACCTCTTTCAAAGTTCTTTTCTTATTCAACTTACTATTTCTTTGTTATTTCCATAATAAAATAATAACTCTAGTACAATCTACATACTGATATGTTATTGTAAATAAGGTACAACCATATTCATTTTTCTCTCCATCATATGAATGACAAAGTCACTATTCATGCGTATATACGACTTATCATCTCCACTTCATGGTGTAGTTTTTTATTCAACACTACATTATTTAGATGGATATAATAATGAGTATAATTGATGTAAATAATAAATATCACATGTTAATGATAATTTACATATAATATAACACAAAATTACATACGATTTCACCATCAATAGAATGATATTGTCACTAATGCGTATATACAACTTACCGTCTCCATGACGCGATGAGATTTATTCCTCTTTGTAACCATTCGAGAATTATTTTCATTTGATGACTAAAAAAACATTTATTAACGTAATATAATTCTATATATAAATAAAATACATCCTTTCCATAAAAATTACAGCTTACATAACAAAACATAAAAGGGAAAACGAATCAGTTAACACCTGAAACAATGATTATACCAAAATATTATGAATAAATAAAAATTAGAGGATCATATATGATATCATATTTATGTATGTGATTCTTGTATAATTAAATAAAAATTATTTAACCATTATACATTAGGATAAATTACCCTCAACTAAGAAAAATCACATGATAATGGTTAATTTTACAACCTCTTTATTATCTGAGGTTTTTTATATGTATGTATCTACTATGAATTCTATATTAACCACTTCCATATTTCTTAAAAATGTTTTTAAAAACATTTCGATTCTTTCATAGACTATGGATTAAATTCCTTTAAAACCATGGTTTAATTTTTATAATTTGTTTTGAATGGAATCATTCCACCATTTTCTAAACATGGTTATGACCATTTTGACGAATTAAGGGAAGAATGGTTTTTTAATCTATACGAAAAGTGTGGCTATTTCATGCCACTATAACACCTTTGAATATACCCTTAAGACATTATAATAATATTTTCCGAATAATTTTTTTATTTTATATTTATGCGACTGTTAATTGAATTCAATGTATAAGGATATATTTATCTCAAATCGTTTTTGGATTGATTTCATCTGTGTCCATATCTATTATTGGATTTTATGTTTAATTGATTTTGATTTATTATTATACAATATTCTATATTTTAGTGATGGATTTATGGTATGTGTGATTTTGTATGGGATATTTTTATGTCATCAATTTTTTAAGGTTAAAGTATTAACATTTTGTATAGTAGTTTAATATATATGATTATGTTGTATATCACACTTTTCATATGATAAATTCATTTGAAGTAGTAAGTGATGCAAGGGGCCAAATATATCCCCTATATGAATTGGTAGTTCTTAGAAGAAAAACCAGTGTCTTGGAATAATGCCTTGAAAATATTTTAATTTTTAGTGTTTGCATGAGGCCTTGACTATGTGGTAATGATGTCCAACATTTTTCATTATATCATTATGAGATTAGCTATTTATATTACATATGATCATTAGACTAGTATAATATCCATGTGAATAAGTAAATATAATTATTTGATTTATCTTTACCATATTATTCTGAATTTTTTGTTTATAAGTCTTGTGTTTTAGTCTTATACATTTCCATTAGTTTTATTTAAGATAGATTCTGCAATTTTGTTATCCTTACTAAGTATCTATGCTCACCCATTTCTTATATTTTATTTTTACTAGGACGAGAATATGTATATTATGGAAAACATGTAGGGTTAAGATAAGGGATATGATCATGTTCATCGGAGACACAATGTTACTTTTTCATTTCATAATGCAATATAAAAATTATTTATGTATCTGGTAATTCCAAGGCTACTAAACTGATCATCCTTTCAGGATTATATCTTTTTTGATCATGAAAATGTTATGTAATAATGCACTGACTGTAGGTAACTGGGGTCATGGCATTACAATAAATATGGGGAAGTGTATAATAATATTTATTGTAACTGTTTATGTCTTATAGTAATCAACACATAGCCAAATATTTTCATCTGCTTTCTTAACGAACAAGACTAGTGCTTCTGACATAGATGTACTTGGCCAAAAGAAACCTTTATTTTCTAGCTCCTCCAAATGTACATTCCACTCCCTTAACACTATTGCTTCCATCCTATAATTGAGAATGGAAATATTAATGGTCCCTATAAATAGATCAATAGTAAGCTACACATCCCTTATAGGTGGAAACATTAATATTTTCTTGGAAAAAACATCAGGAAATTGATCCACAATAGCTATGAAACTATTTTACTTGATCACTTCCATTAATGTCAAAGTCAACTACACAAATGAGTCAGAGATCATTCCCATTGTCACTACCACCATGCCCATTGCACCTACCATAACAAACCTTTCTCCTCTGAAGAGATTCTCAACGTCATCCTCTGTTGAAAAACTAAATTCCCATTTATAATATTTTATGTTAGCCGTAAATGTTCTCTACCAATCCATACCCAGTATTATATCATAGACATCTGTATCCATCCCTGAGAAGTCCCACTTTATCTTATCTTCATAAACATTTATAGAACATTCCATATATATAATGGCTCTAAATTCCATTTCCCCAAGAGGATATTGTAGTTTTATCACAAATGAAATCATTTTCAGTTTTAAACAAAAAAATCAGCATCATGAGAAGCAACAAAGGAATGTGATTCACAAATATCAAACAATACTTGCAAAAGGGTAGAATTCAAAGTAATCATACCTCTCATCATAAATGGTCAATCCCGATCATCTAGAAACGTCTTCTCAACCCTATAAATTTTCTTCATTGTTGTGATTTTCTCCTTGTTGCCTTTTTGAGATTTTCTATGATGATGAGTCATGGTATTCCTAGAATCACCATGGATATAATTTCTTTACAAAGAAGAATAACTCTTCTATCCTTTCCCATTCAAATCATGAAATCATTGAGATTCCAAAGAAGTGTCTTGAGCACCTAACCTCAGATGATGAGTCATGGTATTCCTAGTATCACCATATATAGATTTTCTCTTTTTTCATGGGGGAAGGTTCATTGATACAGCTGTCTAGTTTTGATTCCCCCCACCCTGAAAATATGTTCTCCTCTTCTGCTTTCTCCCAGTATTCATGTTCACTCCATTTCAATTAGGAATCATCATACTTCCACATCGCATAGGTCCTAATATATCACATCTATCAACAGTGGATCTATTCACCATATTTTTATAGTATGTAATACAGTGCACCATAATCTTCAAGCATATCTCCAGCCTTATCCCCGATTCAAAGATGTGTGCCTTAAAATCAACACTCAAATATACTTATTTTTAAAAGTAAAATAAAGTCATGAATTTAGCTTCATATTCTATGATAGACAGATTTTACTAATTTAGGCTGAATAAATCCATTATTTTCTATATCATGAATATGTGAGGATATAATTTCTTTTTTAAATAATTTTTCAAAATCCTCCCAAGAAAGGTATTCATCCAGCTTATACTACAACACTAGACCCCACCAATAGCATGAAACGTCCTTGAACATATAATTCCTCAACTTGAATTTCATCTACATTGGTGTGCCGATGAAATCGCTTATATGATTCTTACTAATAAGCCAATACTCCACTTTTTTGGGTTCAGAATCACCCCTTGATGTTTGGTGGTATATGCTTCATGAACATGATCCAAATGTCATGGCTAATCCCTACAGTTCCCCATTTCCACAAAAATAAAATGATTAGATGATACTCTAAATATGCTCTGGGTTCACCCGTGGCCCAGTTGAAACCATGTTCTCTATAGCTTCTTCTGTTTGTTTTCTATGAGGCCTACTGGGTGACATATTCTAAAAAAACAACAAACATAACAAGTCTCACTCTCTTAGAGATTATGGATTATAATTTAATTCTATCACATTGACTATAAAAACATTTCTTTTCAAAAATCTATATGTTTCTAGTTCAATAATTTTTCAAAAATCCATTCTTTTCCTTTTGAATGTAAACACAATTGGTAAATTTACTAGATGTGTCCTTTTTCACAATCATTCATTTGAAAAAAATATTCATACTTCTCAAAAATCGACACCTTTCAACAAGTATAAATAATTACTCAAAATGATATTGGTAATCCTAGTGGGAATTCGACCCTCTAATTCCTGCCATGCTCATAACATTGCCTAAACCCATGACAGTGAGATTTCCAAATCCTATAATTCTCTCCAAAACACATTTCTACCTAACTACATGGTAACATTAATTTTAATATAAAAGGGTTAGCTACATATTTTTATCCTATACATTTCTTATTTTGAAAATCCTAAAAATTTCAATGATTTCAAACAAAATAATAGACGATGATGAATTTAACTCAAAGATGGATTAACTGAAGACTACATGTTAGGATGAGAACAAAAAAGATGATATAATTTGTAATAACCCACTATTCTCATTGGAATGAGAATAAAATTAATGATTACATGGCTTTAACAAAATCCCTAGGATTATAAAGGCCTTAAATAAATGCTGAAGGGTTTCAAAAGAAAGTGGCGGGATATTTACACTTTAAGAATAAAACCACTATCTCACAAACATAACCAAACAACTACTAAAGATGCATGACCAAACCAAGATAAGTCACCCACTTTATTTATCATAAAAGACATCCAAAATGTAATAAAATCTAAGCCAAAATAGAATCAAATTAAACAGTGGAAGAAAAACTAAAAATTCCATGATGACCACAAGTCCACATGCTCTATAACTCCATGATCCAACATCACCAAGAATCCAAAGGTTCATGAGGTGGTGCTAAAAACATGCGACGCTTTACTATTTACCATTTATTGGAAGATCACTTCTACAATAGAACCATATATCCAAAGTAGGGATTAGTATAAAACATAGTAGTATTTCCTTAATGAAAACCCTACTCATGCCATAAGGATAGTCAGTTTAGAAAAATTTATATAAAACCATTTATATAAAACAATTCTTCAAAATAGTATATACCTAAATATAACATGTTTTAAAAACCATTTAAAACTAGTAGTTAAAATGTTCTTTATATACCCAATTTCCATCATTTCATACTTCTAGAAGAACTGCCAAACAATTCATTGAAATCAATTCCCAATATCATTTTTTCATACCCATTCCATTGTTTAGAAAACACCCACACATGCATACATGTTTGATTATTCCATACTCATGAGCAGTCTCTAATCTAATAACCTTGTTCCCTAATGACACACACCCATAATCTAGGGTCACACCCCTTATACAGAAATATACACATCCCTTATTCAGGGCACATCATTATGAACTCTCAAAAATCCAATGAATTACAAACCATTTCACATCACCAATTCAAACCATTTCAACAAAACTGCACATTTATTGAATACCGATTAAGAAACCAATTTTAAATCCACCATTGACTTTCAATAAAACATTCCATTTATTAAAAAATACTAAAACCATTTTTCACTATTATATTAAATACTAATATTAAAATCCATAAATTAAAACCAAGAACTAAATCACTTCATTCAAAAAACCCAATCTTCTATATTTCTACAATTTACAAAACCAACAAAAAATAGGGTTTCCAAAAATTGTTAAATATCCAATTTACAATAAATTAAATGATTAATATTAAATTTTAAATAATTATAAAATGTTCTATCAAGAGGATTCAAGAGTGAAGTAACCTACCTTAATCGTTTTTGTGAAAAATGATGATAGACGAAGAACACTATAGAAACCAGGACGATCTTCCATAAAACCAGCTCAGATATCCTCTCATAGAATGATCAAGAGAAAATATCAACATATATGGAATAAAAAACCCTAGATCTAACTATAACATAAATTTCTCTATGAAACTAAGAAGATTGGAGATGTATATCTATGTAGATCTAAGAAGACGTGACCAAAATGAGGAGAAATGAATACTTGCTTAAAGAATCAGGCTTGATAATTCTGAGGAATGTCTTTAGACTAATTCAAAATCACTTGGGAGAGGTTATTCTACAGTAAATGGTGAATATTCTATAGTTAGGGATTCTTAGAAAAACATGTGTCATTGAATCATAATGAGTGAGAACCTATTTTTAAGGATCTAATTTTGATCATCCACATAGGTTTATACAACACGGTTATAAAAACAGAGCATTAATCTTGTGTTAGCTATGGCCTTATGGAAACCCTCACATGGCCTAATCGAATGGTATCTCTATCCTTTCCCAAATTGTTTTGAAGCTACTACTTCAAAAATCCCATCCGAGTACCATAGCACCTGGTTTCACTAAGGCTCTCACACGGTATGGACAAATCCTATGCATCTCCTTTATAACAAAAGACATTCTACCAAATCTACCAACGATCCAAATATTCAACCTTATAAATTATAAAAATTAAAAATAATAAATAAAGGGTTACATACCAGATATCGGGGGCGCTACAACATAGGATCCGGGAATGTGTGTCTAGGGAGTCATAAGAATGACGTTTTTTGTAAAGATTTCATCTCTGTAGAAATGGGTCATATATTTTACATATCATGTGTCGTAAAATGAAAACTAATTGATTTAGTGATAAAAATGGTTGATTTTATAAAAAAACTCAAATAAAAACATTTTTTAAACTTGATTTAAAGTCTTTACCCCTATATTTATTTCTTTTACCTGTTTTGGTTTAACAATGGGTACTAGTTTTTATATAAGTAAATCATTATTTATTCCTCAAATAAAATAGCTAAAATTATAAATTTTATACAAATAAAATCCAAATTTTAAATAATGTTTATAATATAAAATATCACTATAGATGAAAATTAATTTCAACATTATGTAATCTAACATATAAAATTCTAGTTTATGAAAAAAATGAAATTTAAAATTTAAAATTTTCTATAGTGTAAGATTATCTCTGTATTTAGTTTTTAGGATAAAAAATTGATGATAATAAAACAAAGAAAAATTATTTGTATTTTATATAAATCCAAAACAATATTTTACATATAATAATATTTAATTAAATGGAATGACCAAAATTTGTTTTTGATTGGAAAATATTGCTTCAATTCATACAATTTTAATAATTAGTTCTATAAATTTATAAGGGTATTTAAAAATTTATAATATTTCTACTTATATACATACATGACCAAATAATTTTAAAAAAAATAATTTTGGGATATCATATTTAATAATAATTTCATAAAACAAAGAATTCTGATAAAAATGGTGGTTTTTTTATACACCTAAAAATCAACTAATTAAAAACAATCAGAAAAATCCCATTAATCTAACATTGAAATTATTAATCTTGAAATAAAATTTATTATTTAGTATTCAACTTCAAAAATTGGAGAATTTACGTTTTAAATACAACAAAAATATATAATGAACCTTTTTTCACAGGAAAACAACATTTATTAAAAATATAAACTATTAATTATTTTATTTCTTATTAATTATTAATAAAATATAGATTAATATGTTATAAATATAAGAATAATATCAGTAATAAATTTAGTTAATTATAAAAAACACATAAAAATAAAAAAAAATTGGATTGTTATATTCTAAACTGTGAATCAACATTTTTTGTTATTTTGCAATAATAATTTAGGTTATCAGTTTCTTAGCACTGATGATCATTATTTTCATTTCTGAAAATATCATTTAATTTGGTTTCACCTTTTTTTACCGACCAATTATATGGTTACATCATAATACTTATTTATCTCTTTTTGGTTCATTTTAGATTGGTGTTGTGTGTGAAGCAAGGTATCAAACACAATAAGGAAATTTAAATGTATATCTTGGGGTATTACATTCGACCCCCACCCAATTAAATAAATCATTTCCATACAATTATAATAATACTTATTTATAAAATAATACAATGGTATCTAAATGCTAAATATAAAAATATATATTTTTTCAAATGAGGTGTCTACCATAATATACTATATATGAATTGTAATAACATTTTCCTCTATCCATCATGAAAATGGAATTATATATTTATCTCCTTAATTAATTTCTCTATTTCTGTACTTTTCATAAATAAATAATCTTTTATTTCCCTGAAGTCATTACCCTATATACATATTCAATCATTTGTTACTTGCAGTAAATTGGACATTCATTCATTCATTAGCATTATCACTCAAACTTAAATGAGACTCCATCATTGTATTTGTTTTAATTTTCATATGTTCATAGATTATATTATAATTTTTTATACCTAGTTATTAGTATTCACAAGATTTATTATTCTAGAACTTATCCCATTACTTTTTTAATTTGGTCATTCACAACGTTGTCCATGGAATCTATATTTAAAATGGGTTTATAATTTTCAACAATTTCTAAAACAAAAATGGTTGATTCCTGAGTCATGAAAAATTAACAAAAATAAAAAATAAAAAATTCTACCTCAAGATGGGTATTTCTCAGAAATTATAACAGTAACTATAAATTCAACCAAATTCACTCTTTGTTTAGTCATGGTTTGTTCAGGTTGAGTTCCTTAATAATAAATATTTATAATGGATTTTAAATAGAACAATATTAACAAATTCATATTATCCAAGTTTGTTAAACAAGTTGTATAGGTGGGACTAATTATTGTTCATGAGGTGATGATTGAGTTAATTCCTATTAAACATTTTTTCAGGTTGTTGTCCCATGTTATCGCTTTTATAAATACTTTATTCACATGTGGTATACAAAGAGGGATTTTATTACTAATAAAAAAACAAATATCTACATCAACCAATTTTTTAGATGTTTTACTATACCATGAATTACCAACTAGATTTATTCTTATGATTTTCTCTAATGTTCTCTTATCCCAATTCCTACAATTATAATCATGAATTTATATAACCAAAGTGCTCACCTATTCAATTGAATTTAAGACACACCCGAACTTCTATAGATAATATTTATCCTCCACTAAAATCCCAACATTTCATGTTTTCTCAAATATACTCTAATACCATCTACAGTTCCTCAATCCCACACTCCAGTATTCAATGATAAGAAAACCTACTTTACCTATTGGCTTTTATACTAACTATTGATTTATAAACATAACTATAAAATAATTTCGTGACATAAAATTTATATGATTACATTAAATCTCAATAAATTATATGTATAATGATATAGAAAATTATTAAAAAATCATAAAATAATAAAGAAATTTTAATTCTCAAAAACATAATTTCTTTTTTATATAATTAAAAACTTATTCAAAAATATGTATTGAACATAAGAAAGAAAATTCAATTATTCAATCCTACTAGATGTATCATGTGTAATAATTTTCATAATAACCTGGGGAAAATGGCAATGTATGAATATATGGGATAAAATGTTTAGTAAGGTTGAACATAATAGAAATAGAAAAATATCATAAGTGAGAATAATATTAGAAACAAAAATATGGACTGAATAAGTAGCTAAAATAATTATGTAATATAATGAAAATAAATGAAAAAATATACATGGATAACAATGGAAATGAAAATACCTCACATATAATAATAATTAATTGCTTTAAAATGTAATTCATAATGTCATATTGTAATTTCCATGATATTAGATAAGGTATCAGGATGTTACCATTATGTCCCTATATCTATGAAACATCATTTTATAAGTAGGAATACACAAAACAAAGCAACCAACGTTTTCTCATTAGACGTATCAATCATCAAGTTTCTACAAATAACTAGGCCCCACAAATAACTAATTCATTATAATTCCTTCAACATTAGAGAAATTGAACAAAAAACACATATTAAACCATCCTAATAATCATCCTTATTATAATAATATATATACATGAACCCACTACTTTTATACATGTAAATAAAATGGAAAACATGAATATAATGCATCTAGAGATATAAGGTGGTTGTTTAATCAATACATAGTCAACTTTCCTTAGTGATCAATGAACATTACTCTTGGAATAAGAAATATATATATTTTAAATAGTACCTCAATAAATAATTAACAACTATTTCTGTATAAGAACCTATCAAACTAATAATATATAGAGAAAGGGGATACGATTAATTAATAAATTACCCTAATCAGTAGATGTATGGAATCTTGGTGAACATATCTCAATATAAATATTGGAAAACATGCTTATCATAATGGAATATCGTTGAAATTAAAGTTATGCATATTTTTTGTGGTTTTTTGGGAAATTAAATGATAGAGATGGAACATATATTTGATATTAAAAAAATTACATAATACAAATAATGAAAGAATATGGATGGTTAAAAAATATGAAATCGTTATTATTAATAGTGAATCATAGATATATATTGATATAGATGGAATCCACCCATGAAATATGAATGCTTCGAATGGTGCAATGGAATAAATGATCAAGAATAATAATTTTTAATACAAAGAGATCGATACTAAAAAATTAAATATATTAATATAAAATATAGTGAATATCAGGAAACATAAGTCTCATTTGGGTAAATAATTTTTAATATGAAAATAAAAATACAAGGTATAATGTGTCATGGGTTTTAGAAAACATTTTCAACATTACAATCCTAAAACAGTTATAGGTCATTTTCAAAATCTATTTTTTAAAATTTGAAGTGAATTGTTTTAAAATATTTACTTTTAATAAAATATACAATAATAGATCCCTTAAAAAACATAATGGTATCGAAATAAAACAATTATCGAAGATAAAATATTTTACCATGATATAATAAATAAATTGATAGTTTCAAAGATTATTTAAAAAAAACAAAATCATAAAAAAAGTGTAAAAAACTCTTTTTAAGGAGGAAATAGAAAATATATTGGTCACATACGACAAAATAAAATAAATATTCTAATTATATAGTATAAAATTATCATTAAAGGAAAAAATGGACAAGCTGGTGAAACCGTCATTAAAAAGGATGAGAATTATTTGTAGCAATATAATTGTTTTTTGGGAATATATAATTGATGTTAAAATGAGATTTTTGAAATTCGGTTTACAAATAATTAGTATATAAATTACCATATAATTAAATTATTGGGTGGGGGAATCCAATAATGTAAATTAAACATTCAAGAAGAAAAAATTGAACTCCATTAAAGGATATTATGGTTATCAACATCACGTATGTGAAACATACATTATAATGTATGGGTGTATGAAGTAAAAAATGTAAACAATGATATAATAACACATAGCGTAACCAATGTTCATACTATACCCCACATAAATAAAAAAATTTAATATAATGATCATATACCAATGATTGATATTTATTTTACTGAAAACTCTTATGACTATGATAACACTTAAGTCAGATGAAGTTTAGAGAAAATAATATGATGTGGATTTTTTTTCAAACATGAATTAATAAGAAATAGAGTTTATAAAATGAATGGGATAATAAATGAATATAAATATATTCAATGGAAACATGGTGTCTAACCTACAATCTATATTAATTAAGGTGAATTAAAATTATAAGGAATCATATATTAATTCTTTATTTTTCCAAATCCGCTATAACAAACAATATATGAAAATGAATATTCCTAATTTACCATTATAAAACCATTTTCAACATAAATAAAATTTTATAGACATATTTTATAATTTTCCTCAACATTTATATTAGTTATATATTATATATTTTTTATATTACGTTTCAATAATTTTGGTCATTTTGACCTAGTTTTATTATAGTAGTATTATTATTCAATATTTTCTCCAAAATAATCATTACAAACACGTATAAAGTACATAAATTTATAATTATTATTAATTATTATATTATGATTTCATTATATGGTATTTTTGGTTATGATCATTAAATAAGATGTTGATTATGAGAATATTTTAATGATTTTTCACGAATGGACATTGGTATCTTAACTAATGAATTTAATATTTTGTATACCACTAAATAACTAAAATAAAAAAATTATTCACTTATTTAGGTAATATATTATCATTTTTGATATCATCAAATTCATCCCTAACATAATGTTATATCATTTTTCATGTAGCTAGTTAACCATGCCAAAATAAGTACATACTATAATTAATGGACAGTTACGAAGTGATTTAGTTGTCCTATAATCACAATAAAATAATAATAACCTAATATAGTATTAAATAGTATTTAATATCATAATTTGGATATTTTTATTTTGTTGATAACCAATATGATGTTATTACATATTATGATTATATCATTTTTACTGTAGGAATTCTTTTTTGGATGGATTAATGTTTCACAGTTTTATATGACTCATTTTATTACTTGGGTGTATAATTTATCATTTAAAAGTACTACTAATTTAATAAATATAATATTAATACATTAAACATATTCTCATGAATTTATATGTGATGAGGTGGTGAGAAGTTAAACTAGAATTAATGGTTCTACCAAGACGATAATCCAGTCATACACATGGTTGATGATATACATTTTCTATTGAGTTGGTGAAGTTAATAATAGTTTTTATCATTTCACATTTTAAATAATTTTATACATATAATACTTATTCATAAAATTCAACATTTGGTCCAACCATGTAATTTTTTTATGGAAAACACCAGACACTTCATGAAAGTGGTCACTGCAAGGGAAGAGAGGAAAGGTGGTTAATAGATACTCATTTAGAATAATAAAATTTAGTACATAGGTAATACTAAATTAATTGAGAAAAATATATGAAAAAATTAAATATAAAAAAGAAAATAAGTTATTCATAAATTGTAATCGTGTTGAGGATGTAGGATTTTCTTATGAAGACTCTATAGAACGGTAGGACTAAGGAAAATATTGTGTGAGAAAATTATTAGTAACATGATATAGGAATATATGAAATGGAATAAATAAATATTTCTTATATGAAACCTAATTATTTTTGTGGTATTAAGGGGCTGTGAGAGGTCTAATTTATAAGGGGTGATATTGGAATTTTTTGTAAGTACTGAAACATAATATAAAGGGAGAACATGTTTCAAATATATTGTGGAAGGAGAAATTGATAATAATGGATTGTTGGATGAGATATCTCCTATATTTTCTTGAAAACTAAATCTAAAACATTATTTTAACATGTTTAATGTTCTGTTCCCATAAATTATTTACCATTTCTATTTATGATTTCATCATGGTAACTAGTTTTACCTATGAAAATAATTTTTATCGGTAAAATTAAATAGAACATATTATATAAATTGGAACAAAAAATTATATACCATAAATCCATTTCATAATATAATATTCTTACATGAAATAATTTATTTTAATATTAGCCCATGTAACTCGTAAAACACTTCTTTTTAAAAAATATTATTTTTTAGGCTCAAAATTTATTTATAATCTGAAATTATCTGTGTATTTTGTTTTAATGGAAAAAATTTTCATTTTAAAAAATATATTTTATGTTGATTTTATATAATTTTAAAAATGAATTTTACTATAATCCTTTATAATTAAAAGAAAAGACCAAAAATTGTTTCTTTTGATTTTAAAAATCACTTTAGATCAGAAGTTTTTACACATGGGTTTTATAAATTTGTAATGGTTTTAAAAAATGAATATTATTGCTAATTAAATAAATATATTATAAGTTAATAGATTATATAAAAGTATATTATTTATTATATTATGATAATATCATAAAAGTAACATTTTTTAAAAAAAACTAGATTTCTCACTATTTACCAACAAAATAAATTATTTCAGGAAAATCTAAAAAATTAATCATATGATAATATTGATCAGATAAATATAATAATAATGATTATTTAATCAAATTAGAATTATAAAATATTATAATTTATATTTTGAGTAAAACATAGAAATATAATGAATATTATTTTCATATTAAATTATTTTTTTTATAAAAACACTCACTATTCATGTTAGTATTTAATATCAATTAAAAATAATATTGAAGTTAACATATTAGTCAAATATGTAATGAATTATATCCCTAATATATTTAGTTTCCTAATAAAAACACATAAAATATAATGTTTACAAATGTTACATTGAAAATCATAAATCTTATTTATTATTTATTTAGTTACAATAATTTTATTTCTCAATGCCATATCAATGATAATGGCCTTTGTTTATATTTCTAAAAATATTTCATAATATATATACATCTATTTTTACCTGTCAATTCTATGGGTATATCTTAACAATTATAAAAATATCATTGTTTTTTGGTATTGATTTTTTTTTGTGAATCATTATATCACACACATTTGTTGAATATAATTTCAGATCATGGGGATTTAGAACACACATTATTCAAAAATTCATAAGGTGATGTCAAACATTGTTAACCCATCACTATAATTTATATGTCCCAACACCGTACATCATGCTTTTCAAGAGAGGGGAAAAGGATAATAACACCTAGCTCCGAAAGCAATAATTTATAAATCGCAATGAGATAAATATTTAATCTACCTGAATAGGGATTAGAAATTAACTAGGTTATTCAAACCATTATATTAGTTCAATATATCATGCCTCATCCCATATGGGGTGGAAGCAATACGTGGTCACTTCAACAATCACCCTACCCAAAACCTTGAAATAGAACTTTCTAGAGAAAAACATGGAATTATATTTCCAATAAAAACAATATCATATAATATATCATGGTATTCCATTATTTAGAATAAAACCTTAAGCTCCCATCTTATGTATATGACCTTTTATAATATTTGAGCTATGAGTTTTCCAACATTATCCCGAACCATTAATTGTGTTCATATTTAATATCATCTAAAACCAGTAACTACTAAAAGAATATAACACTATTAAAAATGGTTCTAAAATTTTATAATGACCTTATAGATGCAATATTCATGTTACAAAGATGACCATCTAATGTAAATGGATGGATCAAAAATAATAACCCACTAAAACAAACAATCATTTCATAAAGTATTATACTTTGGAACACATAGACATAAAATGAAGAATCATATTTTATAACTCATCATCTAATAAAATATTATCTTCTTTTTCTGATGACGATATATGAGGTAAGAGAACAAAATGTAAACATTTTATTCCAATTATTGAAATAAACTCCAATGTTTGTCTTATCAACCTTATGCATAAAAGTTCTCCAATGACAAGACTAATCAATGGATAATACACTTTGGAACCACTATATAAAATTTATCAATATAGCCCCCTTCTTCTAATATCATAATTAAAACTTATATACGTGTCAAAGAATAACTAATATCCACAAAGTCACACTAAAGCTTTATTTCAACAAAAAAATTAGACACATTCAAAAAATCATAAAATGGAAAACTCATTTTCACTAATTCCATAAATTACAAATCATAAATCCTATTTCATACACATTATGTTAATGTGGATTGAATATGTTTCCCATGAAGGCCCATCCATTATAAATTCTTTAGGTACTTCTCATAGGATCCTTAACATTTTTAATTAGTCTTGAACTTCCGAATCAGATCTAATAACAACAAAAACACAAATCACATTAGAAAATATAAATTGCATCCATATAAAAATTATTTATTAATAACATATAATTAACTAATATATAATATAAAAAATTAAATATTGATTAAAATAAAGGATAAATTTACAGGATATAATAACAATACCCAGCCATGTACTGATCAAAATTGTTGAATGAAACCAGAAAAGAGTCCATCACTTTGCCTTCTAGAAATTATCTTACCATGAATCTATAAGAACCACTCAATAATATCCATGAATAATGTTCATCTCCATCTTTAACAAAATACACCCTTCAATAAAACTTCTACATATCTAAATTCTTTTTTAGAACTAGATATCAAATATTACTCAAATATTTTAGAATGAAATATATAATATATGGAATGTCCCCTAAAATGTGATCCACCAAACCTATTTATTATCGATGAATCTTATCCATATATTATCTAGAACTCTCCATGTAGAATCTTCCCTATGTAAATGAAACAACTAATATGACCATGATAACATTAAATGTTATAGAAACCTAAAAAACTCCATCCAAAACCATTAGTCATTTATTAACTAATTTAAATAATTACTCATCCGTTAATATATCCAAAAAAGAATTGTAACATGTCATAAACCCCTGAAAAATATGAGAAATCCCACAAACTAAAAAATTTCATAACCTACGAATCTACCATATCCCCAAAATAAAAACATTTTATACTAAATTGATTAACTGTAAACACAAAAATGTTGATAAAAAATCAATAAATTCCATAAAAGTATCATAATTGATATGACCATTATCAATATTACAATAATCAACACACACACAATAACAAAACTATAACCAAATAGAGAAAATCAATAATCTAAAATAGATTTGCAAAATCCAACTACATTTAGGACTCATACTACATTGCGATCGTTTAAATTCAAAAGATTATATAAAGAAACCACACTAATGTAATCAAATTGATAAAAATAGTATCCTAATAAAAATCCATAGTCTATATTAAATATTTAAAAATGGATTCATCACCATCCCATTCATACTCACCCTAATCAACCACAAGATAATTATTGATAGAATACTACCATAACTGTGAAACACAATACATATCATGATACCTCTATAATATATGTGGATGAACCGACCTATACTACACTATTATAATTTACTATAATATATCAAAATTACTTATAAAACCCAATTAAAACATATTATAAAGGTGAGTGAATCATGCGGGGGACCATGAGGGGGCCTGAATTTGTTTACCCAAATTTACTATGTTTTACTTTATTTCTTATATATACCATATTAACTCTGACACCACTATCAATGTTATGATATATAAATTAATTATTTCTTCCTCAAAAATTATATAATCTGGTAATCCATAATTTCTTATGAATTAGGTAACAAAATGATTTATAATGTTAGAATTCCCTAAAAAAAATCTACCACTTTTCATGTTTTAGTCTCATTTATACATGGATTATAATGACTATATTGCAATGATATCAAGTGACTAACCAAGGAAAACACAAGAGGAGGAGTTGTATTATACAATCCCAAGGGAATATATCCACAACTACAAAAATATATCTTATGATATGTTTTTATACATTATCGAATACTCTTCATATCCTATGGGATGGTGGAATTGTTTATATTAGTACCACCCATCATTAAGGGTCCTACTAAAAGAAGTGTATATGTATCTACCCCCTGTGTTATCATATGAAACCATTTATTTTCGTTTTAGTTGTCCTTAAAATCACTCACACTATGATTTTTAATGATAGTGCCTTCTTAATATTTTTAGACTCTCTGACATAACCCATGTTACACGTAAAAAAATTGTACCACAATTACATTATTTTAACATCACATCACATAAATACTCATAAAACCCCGTTATAAAAAGGGTTATATTATTATCATATTAGATACATAATGATATTATTTCATATTATTGTTTTACAATATTTTATAACTTTGATACAAAATAAATCATTCTATATAAAATCTTTCATATAGTTTCTTAGGAAAAAGGGAAACCAAGTTAGAGAGATCTAAAACACTTAGTAAGGGTAACTTATAAATGAGTGAAGAAAGGATTCAGTCAAAATAATATTATAATATATGACAATTTCTGAAATATCTAAATAAAATTACATGGAAGAATAAGACATTCCCTTATATTAATATAAATGGAAATTTACTCTCAAATGAACAATCATATCCCAAAGAATTTGAATGTAGAAATGTTAGACAATAAACATGATCCACAGAACATAATCATAGTTGTGAAACATTAATAAATGGTGTAAAAATATATATAACTATGGATAAAACATAATCACATGGAATCATAAAATTGTGAGATATCCAATCATTTTGATCCCTTATGTTTTGAGCATTCATAATCATTCCCACCTTGTATTATGCATAAAAACTCATCGTCTAAATTATTAATTATGTCCTGAGATAGAAAACAACAACCAATACCTTGGAAACCCATCAATATCTAAACATAGGTGTTCCATTTGAAATCAATTATATATTATATCATAAAAATCCATGGATAGAAAATGAGTTTTAAAACATTCTAAATATAATAATGGAAAATAAACTCATGAATTGGATCAATTGATACAAACAGTTAAGTCACCCAAAAAAGTGTATTTCATAAGAAACATTAGATTGGGATTCCTAAAACATAACTCAATTTATGGTATATACATTGGAGATATAAATTAAAATTTGAATAAAATTATAAAAATTGATTTCATGAAACATTTATAATTAGGTTGTAAAATTAAAAGCTACAAGTCACATTCCAAAGTAATTTTAAAAAAATATCACATGGTTTATTGTAAAATATGACTTCAAAATAAATCCCAATAATAGATAGTTACATGGAAATAATGGTTAAATTAACTAATTTGGAGTGGAAGATAAAATAAATTACCATGAAAAGAAATTATGTTTTAGTTTTTTAAAATATATTTATTAAAACCCAAAGAATTTAAAATAGTAATAATGATTCATTTGGTAATAAATATAACTACAAAAATAATGTTGAAATGAGATAATAAATTTTTGAGTTTTAAAATATTATTGAAAAGATGTAGGAATCAAGGAATATTATTATGAAGGAGAGAGATCCATTAGGGAAGATAAGAATTTATATTACAACCATAATTTTTAATAGGGAATAGAATCCATCAAAGAAGAATATTGTTTATGTATCAATGTAAATTTTATAGAGAAAAAAAATGTAACCTAAGAAATAAATAAATTGAAAATATAAGAATCATAGAAGTTCATAGTTAATGGGGGAAAACTACATCTCAATGAGAAGGTTGTATAGTCGACAAAACCTTTACCTTCACTCTCAACATCCATGGAATATCTTTAACCAGATGTATAATAAACAAAAAAATAATTAATTATTTTAAAATATTATTAAAATCTATTATCCCTTTTTCTCAATAATTAAAACGAATAATTATAAATTTGTTAGCCAGTTATTCACTATATTCATTATCATACAATAGTGATTTTCATTGTTTCACACAATCATTGTAATGTTATTGGTGATCTCTATTCCTTGATATCGTGTTCACAATTCCAATATTTTTTATATAATATGAAATGAAAATAAGTAATAATTTATTTACTTATAATTCCATTTCATGTGTGTTTAAATTATAATTCATGGGGATAAATTTTTGGAAAATATTTTTTCCATAACTTTTAGAATGAAAATAGTTTATTAATGATGACTTTAAATATTAGTATTAACATTATAAAAACTATATATGGTCATAAATATCTGTTTATTTCATTAAATAAATTAATAGTACCATCCAAATATGGTGGTGATGAAAAATGAAATATGTCATTCATGGATATGGTAATATGCCCATATCATGAGAACATTTTTATTTTCTATTTTATGTATGAGGTATACATAATCATTGTTCCATTAATATAATAATGATTCAATAAAATAACGGTACCAATAAGTTATATTTGGATGTTTATAATATTAATTGAGGAGTTTGGATTATAAAATTTGAGAATAGAATATTTGGGAGTGGATAATACTCATTTTGAGAGTTTGAGTTTACTCTGGAAGGTTCATTTGGAATTAGAGGACTCACATCACATTATAATACACAAGAGATAAAAAATGTAGATTAATTATCAAGTATAGGTAAAATTGATATATCATAACAAAATTTTGAAAAATATGTGTGGTTCGAAAAGGGTGGAGATAAGAACCATTTGTAGGTGAAAAAATGGGAATTTCCGTAAGAATATAATGATATATAATAGGAAAAGATGGAATAATGTGGGATTTATGTGAGGTAGGTGATGAAAATTGGTTGTGAAAATGGATATTAACTTTCCCACCCAACAAGGGTCTTTTATATGGTTTATGTGTCATGTAAATTTACAAAATTGCATACCATTGTTTGTTACCCATCATTACCCATATTGATCTTGATAAAATATTTATGATGATAATTTTTTCTGAAAAATATATGTTGGTCAATCCTACATATTTTTCATGTGATGAATCTAAAATTTAAATCTCCTTTAATATAATTCATTTTAAAATAATAATAATATTAAATTTTCAGTTAAAACATAATATATTGAGAAAATGATTTTTTAAAATAAAAATGAATTTTTAGCATTATTTATGTTTATTATAATTTATTATTAATGAAATAAAATTAGTTCTAATATTTTACATATATCTGAAATATATTTTATTAAAATTATAATTTATCCCTAAATTTTTTTTCTTAAAATAAATTTCAATGCATATAAAATGAAATTTTGTGTAAATACTCATCGGAAGTATTAAATGTTTTATTAGTAATTAACAGAATACATCTGTAATAATAATATCATTTGTTTTTATTTAATATTAAATAGTAAAATGTATAAAAATACAGATTATATTTATATATATTAATCTATTTACCATCCTCTAATAAACTTACATAACCATTCAATATTTCTACATAATACCAAATGATAAGATAGGCGTCATCAATTGGCATAGGAAGAAATTTAGGTAGAATAGATACCATAGTGATTTATTTGATCCTAAACTTCTCACATATAAGTTATCACTTATTACACAATTACTGGTGTTCAGATTAGACATCATCAAGGAAAAATTATAAAGAAGATACCTCCCTTCTACACTCATAAAAATGAGTTTCATATAGAGGGCATCTACAATTTGACTTTTTTTCTTATGCATTATTTTTTGGTTCCATAATACCATTACTTATATTTATAAAAACATTTTCATTGGAAATGTTATTAAAGTAAAATTTTATTTAAAATGTGGTTTAATTTAATTTAACATTGCATCAAAAAAATATTATCATAACTTTAATGTATTATAAATTATGGGTTATTAATTTATACCACCTTAATGTAATTTCACTCATGAAGATATTATTATTTAGATGAAAAAATGAGGCTACTTTTTTCTTTTTATATCTTCTACCTCCCACACATCTTCATCAAACATATGGTTTATCAATGTAATATTTACTAGGTGGGTGGTTTGGATTCATATAACCTTATGATCAAAGATATCTATAGTGTTTTATCTATATTAGAGACCATGTTTCCATTTTCCAACCTATTGTTTCATTACATGCGATAAGATGAGTATATGATTCCATATAAGTGATACATGGAACAATAACTGTACTTCAGATAGATTTAGAGAATGTGTACAATGATATAATATCATCTATAGACGATAAGGATTTCAAAAAGAAAATTGTATATACGGATCAACTTTACAATATTTCTAAATCTCTTAACATAATTCACTTGCGGTATTAAATGGATTACCATACATATAACATCAAACAGTAGATATCATAAATGGTTATTATTTTAGTACTTATTTTAAAATTATATAATAGTAATATTCTCTCTAATAGTTTATATATTTTCAGTGATCTCCTGGGAAATTTATTTCCACAAAAACATCTTCTCTCCAACTTATTCCAAACAAGTTGTTGTTCAACACATTATTCCACACAGAAACTCTAATAGTTCTATTTGGTTCTTATAATATAAACTATTATTTTTTTTAGAAATATATCAATGGAATAGTCTATCAAAACCTCCCTTTAAATTCATATAATAGGACGTTTAAAAATACTTTATAGTTTTATTTTTCATTTCTGATTCTCCATTTGTCCAATGATGACAAATTATAAAAAGACATAGCTCTATATCCTTATCTAGTTAATGAAATTTACAATACATTTAGTTAAACATATGATTTTGATCATATATTATGGAAATTGGTACACCATATATGCTTACCCCTTACATTATGTATTTATAAGTGTGTTTATCATGTGATAAATATTATTTGATGGACAATGGACTACTATTTTTAACAAGATAAAGACTAAAACATAAATAGAATAATTAAGCTGGGATGTTTCATAGAGTCATAGGAATTAAAAAATATTGATATCCTATAATATTGATATTTTTTTGGTAATTTTTTCATAATCCCATTAGACATATATTGTTTATCTTTAGCTTCTTATCATACAAAGCATAGGGATACTAACTACGAAATCACAATTTTCTTGGAATTCCATCAGCTATACTTATTTATATTTTTTTAAATTTACATGATTACATGATGGTCTGAGAATGATAATCTATTTTCATAATCTAACAACCCATATTTCAATTATTTTATCTGTATGTCAGATATTTGTATCATAGGGAGTATAATTCAATAATTTTCAATGTTTACCATTATAATTTTCCCCAAACTTTCTATATATTCACATAATCCTTTTAGATCTCATATATAATAACATAATAGACGATTTAGAATTATTTTTTAAAATTTTGGATTTTTACCTCTAATAAGGAAAGATAAATCATTTTTTAAGTACATGATTATTGGAACTTTTCCAATCCTCAACATGGTTAGGTGGGTATAATTGTTTATACATGATAATAGGCCACCTTATTTTCCTTATGAATGTGTAAATGAATCAAGAACTAATAATATTGGACCAACAATAACCATATCATTTGTAATATGTTCACATCCTTATGTTTGAATACATACATTAATATTTTTTCTGAATAATTTTCTCATTTTTCACCATAGAGATAATGTTACCAAAATTTTAATTCAAAGACTAGTTCTTCTACCTCCAGATCATTTTTAACAAAACATTTTCCATGAATGATTAATTTTTAGGAAGCTTATTTCATTAGTTTTCATTATATATAGTAATACATAAAAACCATTTAATAATTAATCACCATATATTAAAAACCCTTTTCGAATATAGTGTAACATAACTCTCGGTGTAATGATTGATCTCTTTTGAATCTCCTTAATGTTTTTCTGAAATAATTCTATAAGAACCTAACTACCTTACACATTAACATGGTTATTGAATTGAAAAATAATGATAATTTTTTTAAAAAATAAAATGTATTATCTATCACATTCATGGAAACTAAAAAATCTTAGATGTTGGTCCAGATAATTTATTAATCACCTATGTCTTTGATAAATTAGATGATTTACCCTCCATCATTAAAAAAAGACCCTATATGTGTATCTTTTACATTAAAACTTCAAACATTCATAACATGGTTTACAATTTCTTCATTCACATGTTCATTATCCAAGTACTTATATTATATCCATATTCATCCTTTCAATTAAAATATATTAAAATATCATCATTAAAGATTACCATGAATTTAAAAATGATAACCTCTATATATATTATACATAAAATCAATATACATTTTAGGGGAATCTATAAGAGCAATGAATGTAATATTATTTTATAAATTCATTAAATTATACATCATAATAACTAGGTTATACTATCAATCTATACTATTAGTTTATGGTATCGAAATCTTAAATACACCTTTTAGAAATATTTGTCTCTCCGAAGTTGATAAAACAAATAATCTTTTATTGGTAAAGAATTTTTCTTCATGATCATGATCTTGGTAATATAAAAATTACCAATGGAACGATTCATTAATCAATCCTTTTTTAAGAAAAAGAATTATGGTTCCACATAGTGTGGAACAAGGGCATATAATACATTTTTCTAGATTCTTCTAAAGATGTGTTTTCAATAATTCCATCTCAACATGGTTTATTCTATAAATACTCTCTGATAAAATCATATATTAAATTATACCTTTAATTTAAAACTCAAAATCATGTTTTAGGGGATGTCTAGGTAATTCATCAAGAAATATATCAGTGTACTCACTTATAATTTGTACATATTAAATATTTATTTCATACCCAATTTTTTATGCCATGTATCAATAACTATTTTTCATCAATACCCAAATTAAGGGGAACTATTTTGTAGGGAGTTTATAATCATTATTTCATAAATATTTTATATTATGAATATTTGGGATTTCAAATAAGATTACATTAACCCAAAAATGGTATGATCATTATAATGGGAAAGCTATCCCATGCCAAATATCCCATAAAATTATACTAGGTGAAGGATAACACCATACCTAGGAAGTATATTCCCACAAAACCTAGTTATAGATGATTCATATACCTTAGACGAAATCAATTAACTACTGGTTTTTTTCATCGATAATTTCATAACTATGGTCTTAGGTGGTGAATCAAATTTTTTTATAAAACATGTATGATATAAAAATATGTGAAGAACCATAATCAAAAAAAGATATTCCTATGTATAGAGTTTATAATATTTTTACCATTAACCACTTCATGATCATGGTTCACTTCAATTGTATTGATTTCAGAAGAGCTTTCATGTTCCCATGTTATATATGGTCCTTGATACCTATTATCCTCAACGACCCTTGGATAGGGGATGTTACTAGAATTATGAACAAAATTGATGTATTTAATAAATTTCTATATTGGTTTAGAATCATATGGGACCTTATTTTCCTTTATTACATTGACCAATATCATTTAACATTATGTGGAATTACAAATTTTATGGAAAACTATTCCATACATGTAACATTTTTTGGTTCATTTTAATAATTTTTTTTATTCCTCCCACATTTTAGCATGAATTCAATTTGTTTTTATTTTTGTAATGATATTATGTATCTAATCCTCCATGAAGCTCCATATTCTTTTTCATTCCACTTAAATAATGAGAGTCACCAATTCTCATTTACATCTTGTGTGTGAATTTAAATTTTTTTCATATCTAGAAATGTATCTCATAAATAATAAACATTGGAGAATTTGTTTTAGACCAATAGAACAAATAATGATGTACAAGGAAATTAAATTTATTTTGTTGAATACTTAATACATGACACATAAAAAACACCCAAATATCTTACTAGTTTAGTACCTTTGGAATCTCATAATATAATATACAAATCATGGTGAATGATCATTAACATATCTCATAAAGATCTTCCCTATTTTTTTCTACCTAAAAAAAGTCTTTATACTTGTGCAAAAAGAAAAAATAAAAAGGGTGAGATAAAATACTCTGTAAGGTTAAATATGGTTAAAATAAATGAAACCATAATAATTTGAATGTAAAAACAAGATCATAAAGTTTAAACATAAAAATATCGAGCCATGAAATAAATCTTGGTAGAACATAAGGCATGGATCATAAAGGAACATTAACCATGATTGAATAGAATTGGAATAAACCATATTATATTGGAAAACTAATAAAAACACAATATTATTTATATTATAGCCAAGGAGTTGCTTCCAAGACCACCAGGTGGAAAAACTCCATAACTAAACTGGGTATACTTGTCAATCTAGCAATGTATTACTAAACCATAAATACTTTCCCTTGTAGCCTTGTATTACTTAACTGGATTTACGTACAGTTCTATTCATGTCTATCTCATGAGATATAAATAATCACGCAATGCATTGGAGGGAGATATAGGTCCCATAAAACTCATCATGAAACCATTCATATAGTTTACACAAAAACATAAATCATTCATTGCAGCATAACCCATAAAATAAAATGGATTTCTTAAACATCATTCCATCATAACATAATCCATATAAATAAAAATAATTTGATAAAACTATTTCCATCATAAAATCAATAAAATAAATGTAATAATTGACAACAAAACGTAACCCTATGTCATCATATAAAGAAAATAATTTTTATAAAACACATGAACTAAATTCTTGAAGAAACTATCCTTTCTTCTTCAAACACATTTTCTTTTCTCAAAATGCCACACAATTTTAAAAGGAAGTAATTTAGTTGAAAATAAATATGAAATAGTGTAGAGGAACAATCAATTAAATAGGGTGTCATGAAACCATAAAAATCTATTCATGCTGTATATAATAAAAAACATTCTCCTAGTATTTTTTTCGGAAAAGTAAAAAAGAACCTCGTATGGTAAACAAAAGAATGATTTTTTCCATACCAAGTTGTAAAAGTAAAAAATTGCGTAAAAATTACTTTAAAAAAAATATATAACTATTAAATTTCTTTTGAAAATATTTCTAAAAAGCATGGACATGGATGATAAATATATCCTCAGTAAATACATATAAATAAACAATCTTGAAAAAAAATGAGACTACAAAATTATCCCCTACCATAGGTCTTATTTCTTTCGTATGTTCCTGAAACTCATATATAGTTGGTTTAAAAATATTTATAACATGAAAAAGAACCATAATAATATTTATGATTTTTTATATGATTTACTTTTGACTTTATAATACCCGTTCATTTTTAAATTCCATTCTAAAACAACATTTTTGGTTATAATCATTTTATTTATCGTATGTGTTTGAACTTGTCATTTTAGATATTATTTTTTATATCATAATTTATGTATTACAAAAATTTAAAACATTATTTATATATCATATATATTCATTATATAAATATGTATATAATAGATAGATAAATGAAATGGAACACACCGTTTATGAAGATGGTGGGTCGTACGTACGCATGAACGATGTTTTTGTTTCCATATAGAATTAAATAGAATTAAGTAAATGATATATATATATATATATATATTAATCTAGTAGAATTATAATGTCATATATTTCATAATTTTTTTATATATACTTTATAATCATTCTTTATTGGTTAACATGGAGCATAAATCTCATCGCGTTGTGGAGACGGTAAGTCGTACCTACGCACGAACGATGATATCGTTTCCATAATTATGGAATGTAATTGAAGTGTATGGTGTATAATATCTCAGAACTAGTATAATTTTATAATAATAATATTTTGTGATTATTTCCACTGATATACATATCCATGTAATTTGGTTGTGAAAGACAAATTACACCACGACATGGAGATGATAAGTCGTACGTACGCATGCACGGTGATTTTGTTTTTCGTAGGATTGATATAAGGTTAATTGGTGTTGTTTTATATTTATAATAAAATATATGTTTATTATTCATACTTATGTTATTACATTATAATGAAACAACAAAAGATGAGGATGTTGATGAAGAAAAAAATTCGAATGGATTGGTAGAAAAATTTACCTCTTCCTCAACGTGCCTCCTTTAAATTTTCTATTAGGGAAATAGAGTTAGTCATTAGAGAAGAAAAACACCTATAAAATGTAAATAGATAAGTTGAGAAGAAAAATGGGTAGGGTTTGGCCGATTTTGAAGGCTCAAATTGGAGTGAAGAGGAGAGGGAGGATGTTTCTTTTTATAAAAGACGAGAGGGGCACTTTAGGAAACTCTCAAAAAATTAATTTATTACAAATTTATTTTCGGTTTCAAAAGGTCAAAAAATCATTTCATTAAAAGTTAATATTAGTTTTGTTAGAAATTATCTCAACCAATAGGTTTTAGACATTTTTATGTCTCAAATATTACCTTATCTTTTTATCTTTAACCATTAGTTATCTATTTTAACTCTTACCATGTCCTCTTGTATATTTATACTATATGATTAATATAGTTAATATAAAATACATATAGAAAAAAATGGTTCTTTAATTATATTTACAAAATTATCTAATTCATTAGTAAAAATATTATATTTTTAAATCTATTATATCATTTAATAAAATAGTATTTGTTTTAAAAATTCATTTATGCCAATTTTAATACTATTAATATCATGATATTTTAAAAAACCATAACAGCATGATTGTTTTGAAAAAGACATCATTAATTAAAATATAAAAAGTCATAATCTTCTACAAATTTCTTGGATGACATAAACTGGTTCAAAATAAATTTATTTTAATATTTGTAATCTTATTTATTTAAATCATTTATTAATAAAGTAATCACTACATCATCATTGTGTCATAAATAAGTTATTTTATTTGGTATCTAAAAATTATAAATAAATTACCATGACCTAAGAAGTATTTTTATATTTTACATGATTAATTATAGAAAAATATATCCTTTATAAAATCCTATATTAAAATCTATTTAGTAAAAGATATATGTTTAGGATAGAATTATCTTACTTTTAAATATTTTTTATAAAATGTCATTTTAACATCCATGTGACTTCATGGGGTCCCAAAATCGACCCAATGTTGAAAATGGTCAGAAATAACTATTCTGGATGGATTAGGACTTGTTTTAGGGTAGTATAATAATATTATAATATTATTTTTTACCTTTATTTAACAGATTTACCCTTTAACCATGTTAAATAAAATATTTACTAAAGATACTATTAATAATGTCTAATAATAAAAGGTAACTATTTAGAAAATTTGAAACATATGATTCCAAAAGTGGAATCTATTTTTCCAAATTACATACACAGAACATAAAGTAATTAATTCAAAATTAATTCTCATTGTCAAAACCAAAAAGATGGTTTTTAAGAAGTAATAACTACCAAAAGATTGACATGCAATTATGTCCAATTTAAAAGGAAAATTATTTCTAATGACCCAAATTGTATTAAATTATAATAATATAATCCAATTATACTTTAAAACAAATTAAAAATATAATCAAAATATAAAAATAAATTAGACAATGAGGCAGTTTTGAGTGAAAATGCAGTACTTTTCACTATTTATTTAATTGTTTTTTGTTAGAAATATTCCCAAAATTTAATGAAAGTAAATTTTTATGTTCCACTTCCAATTAAGAAGTTCATTTTTTTTAAATTTATCTAATAAAAGTGTCAAAAACATGATTTAAAATGTGTGCACTATCAAACGACGGTAAAACTACATATTTTTAAAAATACATCTTTTATCCTAAAATTTATTTTGTTCTCATATAATGTTCTAAAAATTTGATAGATGAATGGTAATATGATATAAAATTAAAAATGTGGTTAGTACAATTCATAAAATCTAATTAATATCCCATTAAATAATAATACTTTTATAATAAATCATTATTTAGTGAAACTTGGTATCGCGTACAAAGCAAGCTATCAAGAAAGGTTACTCTTGCATGTAACATAATCCAATCCATTACTTCTTGTAGTAAAATATTTATTTTGTTTTTCATATAACATAAACCAAACATAGTTAATTTATACATTGAACAAAATCTATATTTTGTGTTGTGGGAAAAAACATTCTATCAGAAGATCTTGAAATTGTGTGCAACACAAGGCAATAATATTGTTTCATATACTGTAAGCTAATATGATGTTGTGTAGAGAACAAGATAATCTTGTTCTATCATAAAAAAAAGTCATCAATAAAATTAAAAGGAATATATCTTATAAAATCTTGGGGGGTTACATTTTACCCTCATTTAAATGAATTTCTCCCTCAAAATTCGCCGGGGGTTATAAATGGGTTTCAACTTGAAAGATTCTTTCAAGGAAACCCACATCATAAAAAGGGATACTAAAACTTCATTTTAAAAATTAAATAAAGAAATATAATGGTTACTCAAAGTAACTCATCAATGGGTGTTCACATAAGATAACATAGCTGTTATGTGAAAATGTCGATATGAAAGAAAAAACTAACAACATGTTCTGATGGATAGTGATAGATAATATGGTTTGGGGAATGGTAACTACGAGAAATCTACAAATCTATGATGATTTAAAGGACCATATGATTCATCAGAAAAGAAGGTACCATGGTAACAATTTTTGTTTCAAGATATTTTTCCTAAAGATGATGAATGTATACACGAAGGGAAATACTTACATGATTTTGGTACAATCACACCGTCGGTCCTTCCATAAAAAATTTCAACATAATATCTTATTTAAGGAAATGAAGAATAATTTTTCATTTATAAAGTGTTATAAAATCATGCAATTGAATGATAGTTGATTCCATCTGTCTCAAAAAAAGGTTAGTATATGTTATCAAATGGGAATAAGTCCACCTATAGTGAGATAATACATTAATCTATCAAAATTCAATCAGAATATAACACATACTAACCATAAATGGATTTCATTGCAATCCTTCCAGAAACAAAAAATATATAACTTTATAAGTAGGTTATGTATATCGACATAACATTTTTCTCCCATATCTCATTTGGTAGTTCTTGGTTGTCACATTCCAAACATGTGAATACCTTAATAATTCATTCTCTTTAAACATTAAAATAATTTGACTTTCCATAGAACCTTATTGAAAAAATGCATTATATCAAAATTAACTCCTTCCACATTCCAAAAATACCAAAAATTTAAACCATGATATCACTTTTTCCTAATATCAGTCATGAACGCATTAATACTATCAAACATCTCATTATCTCTTTATACCTTCATTTTATGAATATCATGTGCTTTCCAAAAACATTCCAATCAATTTTTATGGAAACAAGTACCATATAATTATTGAAAACCACAGTAAAACAATATATAGATATTCTAATATCCCATAATATAATAAATGAGATTCCACAGCACTATTTTGGAATCCCATTACATCAACACTTAATCATTCAACCACATAGTTTTCATACTCAAAACCACTAATAGTGATCGTGTGTGAATACCTTTGACTTTTTCCCTACAAGGTTGCTAACATTGATCATCATTAACCTTTGGATTAGGGAATTGGTTACATAATTCCCCATTTCCTTGCACTTGTAGAATTGAAGAGCTGGTGGTGCATTCTCTGTAGTATTTTTTCTATTCATATAATTAGCAAACATTTCCCCATTACTTTGGCACTAAACTACTCTATGACCATCTCTTCCAAACATGAAACATTTTATAGACCTTTTAAGACCACCACCCCCTTGCTTTTTTTCCACACATTGATCATAAGGATACATTCATCTTTTTTTTTCACCATTATTTTGGGATGTTTCCTAGAACTCCATATTTCATTTATTGTCAAATCCACTAGATAGATATGTAACAAAAACATTAATTTGTAGCTTGATTGCATAATGTGCAGTCTATTCATAGCTACAGAAGTCTCTTATAGCTAATTCCTTTAAAAGATTTTTTAAGCCACTGAAGAATCGATCAAATTTACTTTTGGGTTGGATGATAAATCCAAAATCATACCTTTCTAGTCTTGTAAAATTCACCTTGTACGAACCAAAATATTCACCATACTTTGCTTAATCTCAAGGAAGTACTTTTAAATATTTGTTCGAAGAATAGGAGGGAATTACTTACTGATTAACTTATTCTTGAACTCATACCATTCCATGGATGCAATTTCATCTTGCTTTCTGGTATTCTTAATTAGAGTCCACCACGGGTCTGCTTCTCCTTCTAAATGACAGAAATCCAAAATGAAATCTTCATGTTATGAATAGTGAAGGAAGGAAAATATTTTTCAATGGTATGGATCAATTTTTCAACAAAAGGTGGATCAGAATACCACTAAAAGAAGGTGGATGTTGTCTCATGAAGGACTCAACAGAATGTTGTTACCTTATCTGCTCATTTGGAAGTCCAGAATGATTCATAGATCATGTTATTATATAAATAATATTTTTAATTCCTTCTCCAAAAACATTTGGTTGTTTAGGAGGAGAGTCATTGCATTTCCCAGTTCATTGATCATTAACTTGGTTCGTTCAGATTCCATCAATTGTCCAAAACCCAAAAAGAATAGCGTGGGAGGCAAAATCATACTATGAAAACAACATTATCATGGAATATTACTTTCAATATCTATCATCTTAATTTTAATCCTATATTATTAATTATAATTACCATTATGATAGGATTTTCAATTATAGTTATAATTACCCTTGGGGACATCCCTAAATATACCATAGAAATATCTCTTGGGATCTGACTAATGTTTTTGAATCCTAGTTTCCAATGGTTAACTAATTATTATCTCCAATACCAATTGTAGAGACCCATGATTTATGAACATGGACATCACATTTATTTTCTAAAATACCTAATACATGACACAAATAGATTTCTATTGATTGTATTAGTTTATTGTCATCATAAGCTTAGTACATAATATTATATTCATAATGAAATATGTTCAACATCTCCCATAAAGATATTCTACTTTTTTTGTTTTTCTACCTAAAACCATTCATGATATCTTGGTGAAAAGAAAACAAAAAAATTGTGAGATCAAATGATCAATAATGGTAAACATGGAGAACATAAAACAAACCATAACCATTTGAACATAAGAACATGAACATAATGTTTAAACTTCAAAATCATGAGTCATGAAATAAATCTTGATATTAGGTAAGGAATAGATCATAAATGAAGATTATCAATGATAGAATAACATTGGAATAATCCATTTAATTTTGAAAAACTAATAATCCCATAATATGATTTTCATAGTAGCCAAGGCATTGCTTCCAATATCATCAATTTGGACAAAGTCCATTACTGAACATGGTTTACTTTCCATTCCAGGCATGTATTACTTAACCTGATTTACCTGTTGTTCCAGCCCTATTTTATTGAACATAATTTACTTATTGTTCCAGTTAGTTCTGTCTAATGAGATATTCATATTAACCTAATTCATTAGAGGGAGATATAATTCCCACCCATCTCATTATAAAACAATTCTTACATGTTCCACAAAAATATAAATCATTCATCGTAGTATAACTTATGAAATAAAATGGGTTTCATAAAAATCAGTCCATCATAACATAAAATATATATAATAAATGGATTTAATAAAAATAACTTCATCATAATCACAATCAAATAAAAATAATAACATATATATAAACATAACCCTATCTCATCATAGATGTAAATTGTTTTCGATAAAACACTTGAACATAATTCTTGAGGAAAATATATATTTTTGTTAAAAAAACATTAACTCTTCTCAAAATGAAATATAATTTTTAAGGAAAAGTATTTATATGAAAATAAACTTGAAATAGTATTGGGGAAGCTTCATGGAAATAAGTCATCATGAAACTATAAAAATAAATTCTCTCCGTATAAGATAAAAAAACATTCTCCTTGAACTCTTCCAAGAAAAGTCAAAAAATACCTTGTTGGGAAAATAAAAGAAAGAATCCTTCCATACCATGTAGTAAATGTAAAAAATGGGTTAAAATTTCTTTAAAAATACATATAAGAAATAATAAACATTTTCTGAAAACATATTTAGAAAATATGGACATGGATGATTAATATAACCCCAGTAAATTCTTATGAATAAACAATCTTGGATAAAAATGAGATTGCAAAATTATCCCTTACATTATGTCCAATTTCTACTGTATGTGCCTGAATCTCTTGTATAGTGGGTTTATAAATTTTATTAACTCAAAACTGAAAAATAATAATATTTATCATATCATATATGATTTACTTATGACTTTATATTACCCGTTCATTAGTCAATTCCATGTTAAAGCATTGTTTTGGATAATAATATGTTTATTTATCGTATGTGCTTGAACTTTTTATTTTTGATATTATTGCATAGATCATGATTTATGTACTTAATGAATATATAACATGATTTATATTTCATATATATTCACTATATATATATATAATAGATAGATAAATGAAATGGAATGCACCTTTCATAGAGACGGTAGACCGTACATACGGATGAACGCTATTTTCATTTACTTATTTAATGTAATGGAAGTAAGTAAATGAAATATATATAAATAAATAAAGTATAATTATTATTTCATATATTTAAAAATTATTAATTATATGTACTTTATAATCATTATTTAATGGTTAACATGGCGAATGAACCACATCATGTTGTGGAGGCGGTAAGTTGTACATACGCACGAGCGATGATTTCTTCCCAATAATTATTGAATTGTATTGAATTAGATGGTTTATAATAACTAATAATTATTATCATTTTTTAATTATCATATATTATTTTTATTTAAACTATTATACCCATCCATTTAAGGTGGTGGTGAATAACATATTACATCACAGCGTGGAGACGGTAAGTTGAACGTATGCACGCATGGTGATGTCATTTTTCATTGGTTGGATAGAAGTTGAAATTGGGTTATTTCATTTTTATAATAAAATATATTTATATGATTGATACTGATGTTATTAAATTATTGTGAAATAACTAAATAATAGTAAGTAAAAGAAGAAACAATTTAGAATGAATCGGTAGAAGAAATTACCTCTTTATCGACGGGCCTCATTTAAATTACCACTTATGGCTCTAGAGTTAGCCTTTTGAGTGGACCATATCCTATAGAATGTAAAAAATATATGATAAGAGAAATGGGAATGGATTGGTTGATCTTGAAGGATCAAAATGGAGTGAAGAGGAGAAGGAGGATGTTCCCTTTTAAAAGAGAAGAGAGGGTAACTTTAGGGAACACTCAAAATATTAATTTATTACAAAATATTTTCCAGTTTCAAAAAGTCCAAAACTCATTAATTTGTAAGGTAAGATGAGGAGTTTTCAAAATCCACTCAATAATTATGTTTTAGACATGTTTAGGTCTCAAATATGACCTTATAATTTATCTTTATCCCTTAGTTAACTAATTTAACTCTTACCAAGTTCTCTTGTATATTCATACTATATGATTAATATAGTTACAAGAAAATTTAAATAGAACATAAAATTGTTCATTAATGAAATTTAAAACATTATATAAGTTATTTTTCTGAATATTATATATTTATGAATATTATATAATTCAATAAAATAGTATTGTATTTCTAAATACTCATTTATGTCAATTTTTAAACTATTCATATCATGACTTTTTAAAAATCCATAACAACTTGATTATTTAGAAAAAAATTCATTAATTCAAATATAATATTTCCTAAGAATCCATAAAATTTATGTATGGTATAAAATGGTTCAAAATAATTTTTTTAATATTGATAATATCATTTATTTAAATCCTTCATTAATATAGTAATAACGACATCATCATTGTGTAACAAATAAATTTATTTATTTGGTGTCTAAAAATTATAAATAAATTACAATGGTGTATGAAATTCTTTTATATTTATAATTTATATTAATATATATATATATATGTCTGTTTTATAACCCTATATTAAAATCTATTTTGTAAAAGTATATGTTTAGGTTATAATTATCATACTTTAAACTATTTATTATAAAATGTCATTTTCACATCCAAGTGAATCCATGGGGTCCCATAAATTTACCCAAGGATGGACATGGTCAGAAATATCGCATTAAATATGATTTGGAAATATGTTAGGGGAGATTAATATTATTATAAAATAATTTTTTATTCTTATTTACTATATTTACTCTTTAACCATGGTAAATAAAATAATTACTAAAGTTACTATTCATAATGTCCAAAAATAATACATACCTATTTTAAAAATTAGAGGATTATGATTCCAAAATATGTAATCTATTTTTCTAAATTAAAAACACAGAATTTTCAGTAATTAATTTAAAAAAATCTCCTGTTCTCAAAACAAAAAAAATCCCATTATTACGAAGTAATAACAATTAAAAGATAGAAATGTGTCTATGTCCAATTTAAAATTGAAATTTCTTCCAATGAACAACATTGGATTAAATGATAAAAATATAGTCTAATTACACTTTAAATCAAATTAATAAGATAATCTATCTATATGAATAAATTATATAAAATGGCAATTAAGAGATAAAATGGTGTATTTATCACTATTCTTTTATATTTTAATTTTATTTAAAAATAAAACAATTTAAAAAAAAGTAATTTTTTTAAATCCCACATCAAAAAAGTTTATTGTTTCCAATTTAACTTATAAAATTTTCAAAAAATAGATTTAAATTGGGTGTGCCATCAAAAGGCCGTAAAACTGCATTTTTTTGGAAAATACTTCTTTTATCCAAAAAAATGATTTGGTTCTCATATCATGTTCTAGAAAAACAATAAGATGAATGATAATGTTATAAAAAATTAAAAATTTGGTTAATACTATTCATAAAATCTTTTTTATAAACCATTATATAATTATATTTTAATAATATATCATTGTTTAATGAAACTCATTATCACGTACAAAATAAGCTACCAAGGAAGGTTGAACATCTGTGTAACGTTTGCCATGTCCATTTTGAGTGTATTTAATGCTACAATTGGTGTTTTTATTACATAATCCATGAATAGATCATTTATACATAGGACAAAATCTATACTTAGTCTTGCGTGAATTGAATTCTGTCAAAATAACTTGAACTTGTGTGCAACTCAAGCTAAGAATAGTTTTCCATATAGTGAAGGCTTATACAATGTTGTAAATAGTGCAAGATAATCATTGTGTAGCATAAAACAAAGAAATTAAATAAATTAAAAATAATGTATCTCATAAAATATTAGGGTGTTATAGATGCATATCTCATGATTCTTGAGAGGTTCTCTTTATAAGTTCCTCTTTATTATTCCTTATTTTTTACAACTCTAGGAATTATGTCTCCATTGTTTGGTTAAGAGTATTGGAAATATATTTAGATAGAAATATTTTCATGATCTCCTCCAATTTCATTGATTCAGCTAATTCCCCCTTCATCATATTATTTTTGAGGGTACACCAATAGTTATCCATGCCTACAATATATTAAATATATAGAATCAACATCTCATGGTTTGATCTTTAGATGATTGAAAATATATTCTCTATTATATTTTTGAATTTCTCAAAAAAGTTTTGCGTTGGAAAAGAAACTGAAGGAGCATGTTTGGTGAGAGAAAATTGAATCAATGGAAATTTTCTCATTCCTTATTGTGTATGGAGTTCAAAATGGTTTTCATTATTATTGATATATTTGAAAATTTGAGTGAAAATTTCAATGAATTTTTTAATTCCATCCCTCAAAAATTTAGGTTTCTCATTAGGGAAATCCCTATATTATGCATGATATCCACTATTAACTTAGTTATTATTTTCCAAAACCATTACATTAATAAAAAAATTAATTCCAAAAATTAATATATGTGTAAAATGAAAACTTATTAACATAAAATGAATAACTCATAAATGATACATACACACAGACATGTGAATATCTATGTTTCAATCCAGGATATCCATGATCAAATTATTATTACATTATTTAATATAAATATATACTAATACTTTATATTCGTTTTTAATGATAACTTGAATCACTAAATAATATCCCGTTAAAGTGTAAATCTAACTTTTCAATTATGCTCACTTATTGTAAACCTTATTTGAGATTCCTCGAGAATAAATTATATAATTTTTCATCATTTTACATGAATATTATATACATTTTATAGTAATAAATTCCCAATAAACATTACGGATTATTTAATTTGGATACAATATTAAAAAAACTTATTTTATTAATGATCGTCAATATATACCACAAATGTATCCCATAATCATACCCTTATTAGAAATTTCTTGATCCCTATCTATAAAAGATGGGGAATATAAAAACACAACAAACAGTGAGCTCAAATAATCATTAATGGTAAATTTAGGAGATATCAATCAATGATCATATTCAACCATAAGAAACTTATTTTGGTTTTATAAAATGATCATAACATATAATTTTCATTAATAATTAGTTATATATCACAAATCATGATTTATGGAATAACACTTTATCATTTCAAAAATACATCAGCAATAATAGTATAGAATCATTATTAATGAATCATGATCCATTATATAATATCATAATTATATGAAACATTTATCAGAATTATGGTCCAACAATACGCATAGAAACTCATTTCAATTTTCAAGACTCACTACCAAGACCACAATATAGTGGAAAAATCCCTATAATTTATTGGGTTCACTACGAAAACTCATTTAATCCTTATAAAGTGTTCACTCAACATCTTATTTCATATTACATATTGATATATAAGAAATTAACGAATTATTTAGATGGATATAATTTTTTTCCCACCCATAAAAAAATCATATATATGTGTTCCAAAAGATCATAGAAATATTTATCATTCTATCATAGGAAATACCATGGAAAAGAAATGAGTTTCATAATTTTTTTAACATCACATAAAAAAAGTCCAACAAGAGAATGTAAATGAATGGTTTCATTAGATCATAACTTCGTATAAAAAAAATAAATTTCAAATTATGATGAAATTGGTAAATAATACCTTTAAAATAATAGATGATCATTTCTTTGTAAACTGTGAAAATTTCATTTTCATTTGGATTCCCTAAAAACAAAAAATTTAAACACCATGGAAAAAATATATTATTTAAATGTAAATATGTAATAATGAAATTTAATATCAAATGAAAATAATTATATTGATGTCCGTAAAATTTTTCATTATGGTAATTTTAATTCAAATATTCATTTCATACTTTTATAATAAGACATAAATAACCATATAAAAAATAATATAAAAATTAATTTTTTTTAATTCATATAATATAAAGTAAAATATGATTTAAAATGAATTTAAATAAAAACTAGAACGTAAAAAATAACATTCTTCCAAAATATTAAGGAATATGTACATTGGAGGGAAATCTTGTTTGCAAAATAAGAATTAATGTTCAGTTTTTGAAAATAATATTTTCTCAGTCATTTTATATTCCAATGAGAGTATAATGAAAAAAACATGAAACCACAATAAATAAACAATGAATATGAAAATATAATGGTTTTAATAAATCAAGAAAATATAATTCCTTTAAAGGAGATTCTTGTATAAAAAATATAGTTTAAAAACAATGTTTCAGTTTATAACCATACCTCAAGCCCTGACATTATTTGTATGTTATCTCAAGTTACTATTTACTAAATTAAAAAATTTTATAAATCAATAAAAAAATGTTTATAAATATCATTAAATATAAAATTCCCTTATAATTTCTAATTTACAATCCATTAATAATTATTCATTGAAATCAACATTTACGTGAAAAATATCATGTTTCCCAGGTATGTTTTTGTTTGATGGTTATCGTCTATGAACCATATTTATGGATTCCCCATCTAAAAATATTAATAATTTTATATGAATCAAATTTATATATTATATGTACTTTTAAAACCATTCATATAAGGTTAGGACCCAAAATAATAATACCATTATATTAAATATATAGTAATTCGAAGGTCAACACATGTAACGACCCATACATTTGTCAATGAAAATTCCTCGTGATCTAATTAAATATATTATTATGTAAAATGGATATATATCATATGAACTTCTCTCGTATTATGATTATGGATTTCAAAATACCATTATGAATTGTTAATGTTACTAATATAGCCTTTGAATAGTGATCAAATGATTAGAATAAATATAAGGCTTTAACAAATACAATTTAATGAGATAAAGGAAGAGATGGCCTCATCCAGAAGATTTTCTCCATACAAAGCCCGTTTTTTTGGAGCTCTGAAAGGAGGTTGCATAACTGGGATTCTCCATTTTCCAATCCATATCCGAACATCAACATGTTACACTACTAGAAAATGGGTCTATACCCACAGGTGTCCTGAAAAATGTGGGTATATACCCACTTATACCCATGGTTTTCATGAACTGTGGGTATAGGTGACATTTTCTTACCTATACCCACGGTTCTTCCTAAACCGTGGTTATAGGGTACCCGCGTAAGCATGGGAATAAAAAGAATTGTGCGGGAATGCCATGGGAAAAACTATAAATCGTGGGTATATAAGCTGCCTATACCCACTGTTTTTTGAATGGTGGGAATATCCTCATATATATAAGCCTACACCCATGGTTTATGAAAACTGCGGGTATAGATAATACCTATACCCACAATTCTCTGAACCGTGGGTATAGGGTCCCTTATTGTTTAAGTCTGCAAATATATATATAAGCTGATGTATATATAATTACATAAAAATTCAGTTGTTGTACTGGAAAAGTGGCTTCAACGTTGAAGCATCATCTGGGGTTCAATACTCATCATTTAAATTTTTATTATAGCAAGTTTAAAAATATATATATATATATATATATATATATATAATGTAATATATATTAATTATATTGGAAAGATTAAATTGGTGGAGTGGTGGAGTAGTTTAAGTGTTAGGTAGAGATGAGGGTTCGAATCATGATTCTAAATTTTTCCTATACAGGTGGTTTAATTTAATATATTAAGGCAAGTACAAAATTACTGAAGCAAAAGAGAAGCATCCTAGTTGGAAAGACGGACTCCAATAAGTGGTTGGTCGCAGGTTCGATTCTCGGCGAAAGAATTTTATTCAATGCAGTTAATATATATTAATATATATATATATATACACTCATATACATTTATATATAAATGAAGTTCAATCAGGTGAGTTGGTTAGGTGCTCAGAAATTAACTTGCAGGTTACAGGAGCGAATATCACTGGTTGCATGAAATAACATATGTAATTATTTTTTTGGAATTTTTATACCCACGGTTTATAACTATGGGTATAGGCAATTTTGTAAACACACGGTTTTAGAACCATGGGTATAACACTATGACACGCTAGAAAAAATATATACCCACAGTTATAGAACCATGGGTATAGGAAATTTTGTAAACCCATGATTTTATAATAGTTGGTATAACACTTTGACACACTGGAAAAAATATATACACATGGTTTTCAAACCGTGGGTATAGGAAAACACTGGAAAAAATATATATCCACTGTTTTCAAATCGTGGGTATAGGCTAGGGACCTATCCCGATGCCTCGGTTTCCCACGGTTCCCCAAAATGTTGGTAGAGGCTATACCGATGGTTTTGGGGGCCATACCCACGGTTTTGAACCGTGGGTATAGGTCATTTTTTTAATAGTGTTATGATTGAATGAATCCGCCTATTGGAGAAGTGAAAGTTGTTAGAGATTACCAGCCAGGCGATGTTATCTAAGCCCCCCCAAGAGTCAGTCACCATCACACACATTAACCATAGGTCTTATGAGAGTGTTATAAAAGGATATATAATAAGAACCTAGCACTATTAATAAGTGCATTATTTTTGTATAAAATAAAAAATATATATTCATTTCATTACTTTTACTTTATAAATAGTTGTTAAAGAACAAATAGTATTTTTAGTTAATACTCAATTAAGAAATATATTTTTATGAATTAATGGATTTCTAATTAAATAATATTTTCATAAAATATTATTATTAAATAATATTTATTAAATATAAATGATTATACATTTTTCTGAATAATTTTTTTTATTAAGGTTCAAAATTTAATTTTGTCAAAACCCATGAGTTTTGGATAATTGTAAATTTTTATTTTAAAAGTAGAAATTTAAATATTTAAAAAATTATTTAGATAAAATGAAAATTATTGTTGGAATTAGATGTCTAAATTATCCAATGGTGAATTTTTCTTAATTTTTTGAGATAGTCGAGTTTTTGGGTAAAAATTATATTCTGTTTAATTATTTAATGTGGTTTATGACCTCATAATAACCCAATAGTGATGTAATAAAATATTATAAATGGGTTTTTCAGAAAATATAATTTTTAGCCTTAAAAAGAATTTGATTTTAGGTTTGTTTGATTTATTTTACGAAGCTTTAGTGGACCCTCCTTGACTTATAAAACATTTTATCATTTTAAATTGATTTACTTGAGAGTGTGACTCCCCTCGCCATAATGAAGCCTAAAATTTTATTATGTTCAGCCACTGGACATTTAATATAATTATTTCCACTTCCATTAAGTAAAACCCATTGGGAAAAAACACGGGTTTGTTTTTGGTTTGGATTAGTTTAATGTGTGGTGTCTAAAAACTAAATAATAAACAATTCCCTCTATTTTCCTATATAAAACCATACAAGATTCCACTTCATCTTCACTCAAAGCCTTTGGAGGATGACCAAACCTTTCCCTCATCTCTCTATAATCCTTACAATGTTCCCCAATCTCCCAATAAGCCTCTCTCAATCCTTTTCCAAGCCTTTAGGATCATACTACCGTGTAAGGGATTTTTTTCCATTCTCATTTTTTCCCAAGTTTAATTATATTGTTATTCTATTTTTATTTTCAATTAACAATGCTGGAGTATGATTTCACACCTCCCACATACAGCCCTCTTTATGTTATAATGATGATATCCCCCTTTTTCTCTTAATAATGCCTCCCATGTACACCTAATACCATGGTGAAATTCTATCATGAATTTCTCTCTTCTCATTTACATTCAAACAATTATTTTGTATTATGAATATAAATTCCATTACATATGTTCGGACATGTATCTATATGATCCCCTTAAATTACATTTCATGTAAATATGTTGTAACATCCCTTATCTCTCATCAACCATTTTTATGAAATCTTACGTCACACCATTATGCTGTCGAAATTGCACCGCAATTTTCCTCTCCAAAGTCATTGTGTATTGAATACCATGCCCATTTCTCAATCTTGGGTAGTCACTATTATTCACATTATCTTATTGATTATGTATTTTCTTTTATTAATTCTACATTACATTATTTTTTAATAAATGAAGATGTTTATTGAATCCATGTTATATGATCCATGTGGCACACTTATACTTGAAACAAAATGATTAAGAAGAGTGTTCCCCGATAGCACCCCAATGCTTTGGGTAAAGACTTGTATCACAATACATTAAGTGCAATGAGAGTTTACTCATGATACATGTTAAATGATACTTGTCTCATGCGAATATCATGTTAAATTATTTTTTCCACATATCCATGTTATGATAGTCATGATATATCATGCCTTCATGTTCATGTTTCTCTTGTTATACATTGATATGCCCATTTCCAAACATGTACTATATTTTTCATATTATTCTTTGTTTACTCCTTTACTGGGTGTTATAGATCATCCTTTTCTTATTCAGGTCCTCAGGTTATCCCATGCATTGCTAAGTATTAAAGAATGATGTGGTCATGTTAAAGATGTTATCAATAAAGATTTGGTGCTTTATGTTCTAAGATGTTATATAAAGTTCGTAATTTCCTAATGCACTAGGACACTTTTTCATTATAGATTTCTTATGTGAAAATTTATGTAATAAATCATGTTTATGTGTGTAAAAAAGATAAGGGTTTTTATAGTTGGTAACATAGGATATGTTTAGTTTTTTGGGATTAGGATTAGAAAACCCTAGTGAATGCCTTAGGGGTTAAGACTAAATACAATAAAAGCATCCAAAAGTTTTTGTGAGTGTTGAGTAAGTGCTTTATCGGGAAAATAAATCCCTTTCTTGATGCGAGCAGGTGGAGTTGGATCTGGCATAGATGTATCTTGGGGTACAACCCAAAAAACATGTTGAGGTACACTCGAATTGGAACTTGTGAATGACAACAGGTATTGATGCACTCTTGGTTACGAAACACCTGTGGGGTATGATTCGGTAAATTCATAATCTTAGTATGAACCATTGTTAAGGGAATAAAATAATGCCCAAAATCATATATATTAGGAATTAGATCATGGGTAACATAGATTGAAGAATATAAATTCATAAATTAAATAAAATATATTTAATTTATAAGTCATCCATTTTGGTATTTGGATTAACATTTATATGTAACCCCTAACTTTCATTTTATTCTATCCAATGGCAGGTAGTAGGTGGAGTTGTGCTAAAAACCAATGAGAATATCAATATGATGATTTTTTTTAATGATATTCCCAATCTGATTAGAGTGGAAATCATGAATATTGCCATGATACTCTCTCAGTTAAATGTTGTTTTGAATAGAAACATTGGTCAAGAGGAACATTAAACCCCCCACCCCACCCCCACCCCCGCTGAATGAAATATCAAGTCGCAATAGAAAGATTCATGAGACATGGCCTCTTACTTTTATTGGATCATCTGGGCCCTCAATTTCAGAATAATGGTTCAATACAATTTATTGTTCCGAACAAGAGAAGGTTATTCTGGGTACTTAACATATGGAGGGTGAATCTTATCAATGGTGGACATTGATCAAAAATAATTAGTATAAGGAGGAGATAGAGGCATTTGAATGGAAGGACATTCGAAAAATGTTTTTCGATAAATATTTTCCTCGCACCCTCTGACATAAGATAGAAAGGGACTTCTTTTACCTAAATAAAAAAGATGATGAATCCATCAGAGCGTAGGAGGAAAAATTCTCAAGGAATGCATGATATGCCTCCAACTTGGCTGTTACCCCTGAATGAAAGGTTGACCACCACTTTGGGGGGATAAAACCTCGCCTACGGAAAGCCCTAGTGACCTCTTACTTTGAGAGCAATGAGGAAATTTTCTGATGTGCCCTTAAAGTAGAAATGGAGATCGGCGAATCTCAGGGCCATCATCGGGATATGAAGCAAAAGATGGACATAAATTTTGGCAGACCTATGGATAAATACAATGGTTCTATGAAAATTCATCACCCCACATGCGAAAGGTTCGGAAAGAAGCTCCCTGGAAATTGCATGAAGGGGATGAGGAAATTCTATAGGTGTGGAAGGGAAGGGAACCTAGCCATTATCTACATACAAGAAAAACCCCCAGTTGTGACAAAGGAGATGAATGCTCCATTCGACCCTCAACATGTTGTTCACTACATCAACTACAAATAACCAAAGAACTTTTTAAACCAATTCCCTAATACAATGTTTTTTTGAGGCAACCATCAATGTCCAATGTAGCATGGGTGATCTTTGTCCTTCACTACAATAGAATTAAACAATGAAAATGAAGTGGTGATAGTTACTATAGTTATTCATTCAAGATTAAAAACATACATTTTAATTCTACTTATACCTATTCTTTTATATCATGAATTTTTAGTAGAACTATCCCTACCCTACCACAAATCATGGAAGTAAATATTTCAGTGAGAAAAAAATGGGGCAATCATTTCATCCCTTGAATATAACTCCTCCCCTATCATAATTTATGGATTGAACATCCCAATGAACCTCTTCATACTCCCTTTTATGGAATTTGATTCAATTCTTGGCATGGATTGGAATTCCTTATATAGATCCAAAATAAAATTCCATGAAAGGGAAATCACTCTCCATATGGAGAATCAACCCCCGATTATGTATAAGTGGAAGGAAGAGGATATATCTTATTTATCACCATCATATCAAGTGTGGACATTAATTCACAATGACCACGTGTATCTTGCTCAAATAATTCAGTCTATGGGAGAAACCACCCTTGAATACATGGCTATTATGAGGGAATTCGCTGAAGGATTTCCTAAGAAATTGTTTGGTCTTCCTACAAGAAGAGATGTTGAACTCTCAATAGATCTTATACATGGAGAATTTACAATATCCAAGAATATATATAAAATGTTTTTGGTGGATCATGACTAGTTGAAGAAATAACTCTATGAGAATATGGATAAAGGGTTTATACACCCATGTGATTCACCATGGTGTGAACTGGTCCTCTTTATTAAGATGGTGGATGGGTCAATGCACTATTTCATTGATTATTTTGAGCTCAATAAAATCCGGATAAAGAATAAGTATCCTCTACCCCAAATTGATAAATTTTTTGGTCACATATGTGGAGAAAAATACTACTCCAATGTGGATCAGCAGTTGGGATATTATCAAGTAAGGGTGAAGACGTATGAATTCCCCAAGACTGCATTTCGTACACGAGATGAGCACTATGAATTTATTGCAATGCCTTTCGGACTCACTAATTCTCTATAATCCTTCATGGAATTGATGAATAGAGTATCTAGAGATTACATAGGCAAATTTTTGGTAGTCATTATAGATGATATTATGATATACTCCAAAAATAAGAAGGAGAATGAGGAGAATCTAAACGCTGTAATAAAGACCTTGGGAAAGAAGAAGCTCTAGAAAATTATATCAAGTGTGAGTTTTGGTTATAGGAAGTGTAATTCTTGGGTCATGTCATCCTAAGAAATATTATATTTGTAGATCCCTCCATGATAGTTACAATTGGAAGAGGGAAGAGGCCAACCCTAGTAACTGATATCCACTGCTTCCTAGAATAAGCTGGATATTATCACCGCTTTTTGAGAAATTTATCATGATTGTCCAACCCTCTTACAAAGCCGACTCAGAGGGGAGTAATTTTTTCTTTTAGTGATGAATGCGATGATAGCTTCATGGAGATGAAAGGTATGCTTATCACTACGCTCATTCTCACACTACCCATATGTGGAGAAAATTTTGTGGTATTCAATGATGCTTCAATGACGTGTATGGGATCTGTGTTGATGAAAAATGAAAAAGTAATGGACTATTCTTCACGGCAATTGAAATATCCTGAGAAAAACTATCCAACACATGATCTTTATTTTTCTATGGTAATCTTAGTTTTAAAGATTTGGCAGCATTACCTCTTTGGTGAGAAGTGTGAAATTTACACGGACCACAAAAGCCTCAAGTATATATATTCTCATAGAAATAGTTGAACATGTACCAATGAATATGGTTAGAGATTATCAAAGACTATGACTATTCAATCCATTACAACACTGGGAAAGAGAACAAGGTGGAATATTATCTAAGAAGAAAGGAATCACTGATTTTTTCATAGATGATAATTTAAAAGGATCCAATCTTCTTATATTTGATGAATATGGACATTGGAATCACAAATAAGGTAACATTATCAATCCTTTAACAAATGATTTGCCGATTGTCTCTTTTGGAAATGTTATAGGATGCTCAAATGGATGATGTTGGAATTTAAAAGAATGTGGAATCTATTAGAAAATTGAAATACTTGGATTTCAATGTTAATGAAGAAGGAATTATGAGATTTGAGTCAAGACTACGTGATCCATCAAATTTGGAGTTAAAGAATGAACTTTTGGATGATGCACATAGATTTAATTTCTCCGATCACCCAAGAAACACAATGATCTATCGAGATCTCCAAGATAATTATAGGTGAGATAACATGAAGAATGATATCGATGAGTATATATCAAAGTTAATGGTATGTTAGAAAGTAGAAGTTAAGAGAAAGAAGTTTAAGGGGATGATACAACCATTACCGACACCTGCATGGAAATGGGAAAACATCACCATGGACTTTGTCACCATACTTTCGAAGTCATCTAAATGAGACATTGCTATTTGGGTTATTTTGGATCATCATACAAATATTACACACTACATTACAATTCTATAGGATTTCTCATTGGATCAACTAGCACATATATATATCAAAAAAGTGGTGAGGCTTTATGGAGTACTACTATCTATTCTATCTTATCAAAATCCAAGACTCGCCTCTATTTTCTTGAAGAATCTTCAACATTCTCTAAATACTGAGCTGAACTTCAGTAAGGCTTATAAACATCAAACTAATGTCCAATCTAAGAGGACTATCTAAACACTTGAGGATATTTTGAGAGAATGCTTAATGGAATTAAAATAAGGATGAAATAAACATCTTCCTCTGGTTGAGTTATCTTATAATAACAGTTTCCAATAAATAATCCAAATGGATCCTTATGAAGCCCTGTATAGGAAGAGGTGAAAAACACTGGAATGCTGGGATGAAGATGGGGAGTGAAAACTCCTCAATCTAAAAATTGTTGAAGAAATGGATGAGAGTGTTAAGACCATCCACTAGTACATTAAAGTTTCTCAGAGTCGACAAAAGAGCTATGCTGATAATCGTCTATGAGAACTATATTTTGATGTTGGAGAATGGTATTCCATCGCATATCACCATGGAATATAGTTGTGAAATTTTTGAAGAAGGGAAAGCTTATTCCAAGGTACATAGGCCATTTTGATATCCTTAATTGCATTGGAGCAGTGGTCTATTTACTAACACACCCACCCAACCTATCTCAAGTATATGATGTACTAGTTTTATCACTCTGGATTAAGTACATACCCGACCCACCACATTTACTCAATATACAGGTGGTACCATTGGAGAATGTCATCTTCTATGAATAGAATCCAATAATGATCATAGATCATAGGTAAAAGTTCTATGAAATAAGATGATGACCCTCGTTAAGGTATTGTGGTGAAACCGCAAGGTTGAAGAAGCAACATGGGAATCAGAGGATGTAATGAAGTAGAGATACCCTCATATGTTTTAGTGTGGGAAATGGAAAATTCGAGTGTGAAATTTCATAAGGGGGGAAGATTGTAATGACTGAAATTTTTGTCAATTAAAATTACAATTGACAGAATTAAATGTCTTATTAAGTAAAAAAGATATATATCATATGCACTTCATTGGTTTTATGATTTTGGATTTTAAAATACCGTTATGAATTGTTACATTTTCCAATATAGTCATTGAATAGTGATCACATGATTAGTATAAATATAGGTCTTTAACAAATCCAATTTATTCAAACAAAGGATGTGATGGACTCTTCCAGTAGAATCATTCTGTATGAAGCCCATTTTTAGAGCTTGAAATGGAGGTGGTGTCATTGGGATTCAGTCTTGACCAATCCCTAGCCGAGCTTCAACACGTTAAGAATGAATGGAAGAACCTACGAGAGAATGGGTAGTTGATAGAGATTATCTCCCGAGCGATGTTATCCGAGGCACCCCAAGAGTCTATCACCATCACACACCATACCCTTAGGTATTATGCGGCTGTAATAAGGGGTTATGTAACAAGACTCTAGCACTATGATTATGTGCATTATTTTTGAATAAAATAAACTATATACATTCATTTTATTATTGTTACTCTGTAAATAGTTTTTAAAGAACAAATAATAATTTTAAGTAATATTAAATTAAGAAATATATTTTGATAAATTAATGGATTTTTGAATCAAATAATATTTTAACAAAATATTATTACTAAATTACTTTTTATTAATTATAAATTATCTAATAAGTTTGTTTGAATAAAAATGTGATTTTTATTAAGGTCTCAAAGATATTTTCATCAAACCCCAGGAATTTTGGATAAATATCAGTTTTATTTTTAAAATTATAAATTAACATATTAAGAAAATATTTTGGATAAAATTAAAATTATTTTTGGAATTAGTATGTCAAAATTATCCAACAATGAATTTTTTATAATTTTCTGAGATAGTAGAATTTTTTGTTAGAAATTTAATACCATTTAATTATATAACATGTTTTATGACAAGATAATGAAAACATAGAGATGTAATAAAATTATATAAATTTATTTTTCGAAGAATATATGTTTTTCCATTAAAATAATATGATTTTAGGTTTTATTTATTTATTTTACAAAGCTTTTTTGGACTCTCCAAGACATATAAAACAGTTTAAATTTTAAAATTGATTTCCTTGAGAGTGTGACTCACCTTCACATGACCTAGCCTAGTATATTAATATGTTAGGCCCTATTAGTTATAAAATAATGTTTCCTACTCCCTTTTGGAAAAAAACATTGGCAAAAACAAGTGGTTGGTTTGTGGTTTTGATTAGTTTAATTTTTCGTGTCCAAAACAAAAATTATAATGAATTCCCTCTCTTTTCTTATATAACCCCATGCAAGATCCCACTTCCTCTTCACTCAATGCATTTGGAGCTCTACCAACACCTTCCCCATTCTATCTATTATCCTCCCATGTTGGAACATTCTCCCAAGAACCCTCTCTCAATCCTCTCCCAATCCATTGGGATCACACATCCAACTAAGGGATATCATCCTTTCTCATTTTGGACACAATTTCATTTTGTTGTTATTCCCTTTTTATTTTTAGTTACAAATTCTAGGGTATTATTTTTCACCTACCCAATACTACACTCTTTATGTGTTAATTATGAGAGACAACTTTCTGTCTCAATAATTCCTCCCATGTACACCTGTTACCGTGCCTAAATTCGATATGAAATTTTTCTCTTCTCATTTACATTCAAGAAATTATTTTGTATTATGAATCTAAATTCCATTATATATGTTGGGAAATGTATCTATATGACCCCATTACATTCCATTTCATTTACATATGATGAGACACCCCTTTCTCTATCATCAACCATTTTTATGAAATCTTATGTCACACAGTTATGATGTTGAAATTTCACATTGATTTTCCAAGACAAATTCATTGTGTAGTAAATACCATTCCCATTTCTCTATTAATGGTATTCACCTTTAGAAACATTTACATAATTATTATGGGGTTTCATTTGTGATTTCCACATTACATTATCTTAGAATAAATGGTGATTTTTAATGAATCCATGTTATATGAACCATGTGGCAGACTTATGCATGAAACAGAATGATTAAGAAGGGTGCACCCTGAGAGCACTCCAATGCATTGTGTAATGACTAGTATCATAATACGTCAAGTGAAATAAGGGTTTACTCTTGACATTTCAAATGAAATTAGGGTTTACTCATTCCCTATGGGCAATGATCCTTGTCTCATGCTAATATCAGGTTAAATGTTGTTGCCACATTTCCATGTTATGATAGTTAGGCAATATTATGACTTCATGTTCATGTTTCTCTTGTTCTCCATTAATATGAATATTTCCAAACATGTACTATATTATTCATGTTATTCCTTATTTACTCCCTTACTGGGCATTATATCTCACCCTTTTCTTATGCATGTCCCTAGGTTATCTAATGCAATTTTACGTACGAAAGAATGTTGTGGTCATGTAAAAGATGTCTTCAATAAAGATGTTCTATTTTATATTCTATGATTTTATGCAGTGTTCCTAATTCTCCAATACACTATACCTTCCAATCCCCAGAGTTATATTATCTTAATTTTAATTTAATAAATCATGTTTTTGTGTGTAATAAAGAGAATGGTTTTTATAGCACGTGTGATGTTATCACTTTAAATAGACAAAATGAAAAAGGTAAATAATAAATCACCATTTAATAATAATAATAATACCATAAATAGAATTTATATTCATTAAATCCATCTATATGGACATCAATGAATATAAGACATGAAAAATTAATGACATAAATTAATGTATTTGGTGGTACATATGTATGTATGAATGAAATTATTAATAATCACAGAATGTGAAAAAGATAAAATATGGTTGTACGATTAACATAACAAAATTTAGTTATGTAATCATATTGATGTAAAAAATAGATTTTAATAGAATATTTAGGTGTTTTTAAGGAATAATGAATCTCAAATTAGATTATATATTAAGATTTCATTTTCTTTTAAAAACCACCATTAGCTTACACATAAACCTTCATGGTTTTTATTAGGGGAAGGCAATGTAGTTTCAGAAGTGGGTAGGGAAGTCTAGAAGATATTATTTTGGTATTGGATAAAATAGAGTGATAAAATTATATTAATAAGATATGATGGTAGGTTAAAATTTATTTTTGATGTAGGGTTAACTATTTTAATTACTTATAACATTAATTTATAAAAAAGTCATAATAATGTTAACTATTATTAAAGACACAATCCCACACACTAATATCTTGTGATAAAATCATAATTGTTTACATTACGGATTTATACCAATAAACATGACACAATGTTTCTATACAAATCATATAAATAAAAAGCGATAATGAAACACTTACATACCCATATACATTTAGGATTTGTGTTTTGGAGAATTGGGAAAAAATAACATAAATAATTCTCATGAATTGAATATATTATTTCCCCCTAATACCCAACATTTCATATTCCATATTAAGTCTTCCACATCTCCCAAAAGTGTCATCTCATTATAAACTGTTATAGACAAAAAAATTAACCATGATTTTTTACAAAAATGGTAATAAGAAAAATAATAAGATTGAGCATAAATTCTCAGTATAGGTAATCATAAGAATTAAAAATTGAATGCTGTCAGTGAGAATAAGAAGATTATAATTGTCTGATGAAATAATAACATTACATGAGTATAACATAAGAATATTCATACCCACAAATACATGGATAATATAACATGAAAACATGGAATAAATATTTACAATGTAAAGAGATATAATAATCATTAATTATGATCCACGTGATGTGAATCTTGACCAAAAGAACCATTTACATCAAATAGAAAGCTTTAAAAAATGTTTTGGTTTCCTAGAAAATCATCTTCACGAGTAGTTTTAGACCTATATAAGGGATAAATAAAGCCTAGTTAAATCTATATGAGAAACTCGTTGGTAATTACCTCACTAATTTTTCTTAACTCAAGGTACATTACCAGATTCATTGGATCTCTATTTTTGAACACCCATTATATAAGCTATATCAGACACACCAGATGCTATCTAGGTTTAACCTTTTGTAATATACATCCGGCTCACTAGATGAAATATTGGATCACTGATCATATAATTTTTATTATTCACACCCTTTCTCATCAATATTTTCAAATTATTATTCATGAATAATACATTTTGTATCACTCACTTTTCAATATAACAATAATTAATGTAAGTTCTTTTCATGATTCACCCATGGAAAATAAATGGGTTTCATATAAATCTCATTATCTATCTATATAAAAAATTAGGATGGTATCAAGACCTCAAATCCCCAGTAGAGTTTATGTAACATCAATTTTTTTTATGTATGGAAATTCCACAAAAAAATTCATTAAAATCATTTTTGGGTAAAATTAGCCTTTTATTTAGAAAATCGCATTTATAATCTAAAATTTTCAAAAATAGTCCAATAATAAATTCTATTGAATATAACATTGTAAAATTATAAATTAATCTTAAAATTAAATAATGTTCATTATAGTGGTAAAATCTGTTCATGATGCTAACGTTAAAAATAAAAATTCTTTTCAAACATTTTTTATTTTGAGTCAAAAGATAACGATTTGGAAAATGTTAAGAAATTTCATTTTAAGTATGTTTATAATAATTTCAAAGACAAAAAAATGTATATTTTTTTATTCATTATTTTTTTATGAAAAAAACGAAAAAGGGATATATAAGTGAAAGATAATTGATCTAAAATAAAATATATGTTCGGTATCATGTTCAAAAACATTTCATGATGTTTTGGTAATAAATAAGGGGAAAAATAAAAATAAAACATATAATAAACATTCAAAAAATTGAAAAATAAATATATTTGGTTCATGAAAATAATTGAATACTATTTACTCTAATGTAACCATGAATATAAACTTTCCTGAAATAATGTTGATAGTAACATAAAGCCTTTTCCACTATGGCACTGTTAAATTTTAAGACCCATGAAAAAATAAAATCAAATGATGTGGTAGATACCATGAAATCCAGGATACTAATGAATTAACATGTCAGAATGTAATAATTTGTACTTTATTATATAAAATATGTTAATATTATAAATAGTAGACTCAAATAATATAATTTTAGATGAATAACTCTCACAGAGGTCATACCATTTCATTTGGGAATTAATCAGTGAATAAATTTTGTGTATAAAATTTGATTCAACATAATATTTTTATTAAAAAATATAATAATCAGAATTCATTACAAACATATTATTATAATATAAAATAAAATAAAATAAATATGTAATATTATCCTTTTAAATAAAAATGTGTTATGAAATTATTTACCACTTCGTAACATTTATGTTAAATCCTTTTGAATGAAATACTTCAATTTGGAACAAAAAATATAACTATGTTTTAATTATTCATGATGTTACATTTAATATGGAATTTAATATCACCATATTAAGAAAATTAATTTAATAAAACTAAAATATGCCTCAGTAGTAGAAAAATTGAGACGAATTCATTTACCTCAAATACAGACCTTCCTGGAATGTCCTTCAACTCGTGTATAAAATAATTTTATCAATTATTTTATTTCAAAATAATTTTTTATAGGTTCACTACATCATACCTGAATAATTTATTTTATTTCTTTCAAATGTCATATTTAAAAACTCTATCAGTTATGTTCATGTCAGTTGTTTTGAGAATGTTTGTTTCATTATGTCAAAATGGCTTTGGTGTATTGATCATGGTCAAAGAGGTCATTATTATATCATATTAAGAATAATAATTATTACATAATTATAATTTTTATAAATAAATTATACTATTTCAACCAATCATGGATAATTATTATGAAAAGTAAACTATGTTAAATTCATGGAGACTGTAGGTTGTGTGTGCGTATGAGTAATATTTCCATTTTCCAATGATCATTTTGGAAAGAATTTAAATACTATATTATTTTTAATGATTCACCATAATATCATAAATTCCATATTATTTCATTAAATATACTTTTAAATATAATCCATGTGATGTATGGATGAAACAATAATCACATACGCATGAGCGACATTATCATACACAGTAGTCTACACATTTGCTTGAGAGATGTTATCATTTCATAGTGAATTGAAATGTAAAATGGTAAATGATATATATTATCTTCTAGAAATACTAAATATTTCATTAATATAATAATTATTTTATATATATCATATATATTCATTAATATTATCCTTATTACCTTCCATGTTAAAATTTATTGAAAAATAACTATATCACTTTGCCAGGCGGTAGTCCACCGCACAAAGGAGCGATGTTATCATACCCCCTAGATAATGGAATGTATGTAGATATATGGGATATCATAATTCAAAATTTATAACTATGTTAAAAATATAATATATATTCTTTAAACCAATAATTATGTCAATCCATGCGAGGTAGTGCTGAAAAACGAACCGTACTAGATCACGAAGTAGTATACCATCGAACACATGAATGATTATGTCAATTCCCATTAAATTGAAGATGGGATGGATTTATGTTACTACATTATCGAAATAAAATATATTTTAATGTTATATAATAGTATTTTAAATTATTATAATTGAAAAATAATTTATTTTTGTGGAAGAATAAATAAAATAAAAATTCTTGGTTAAGAATAATACATGTGCATCAGACAACATCCTTAAGTTAGAACCCAAAACCTTATTAGGATATATATCTGATAAATTAGTGGGATATATGTTATTTGGAGTTAGTTAATTAATTTATTTGGGAAGTGATTTATTAGGTAAAATTCATTTTAAGTTATAAAAATGAGTAGAAAAGGGGTGGTCATTTATAAGTGAGGTTAGTGGAACAAATGAAATTTTAGAATAAAAAACATGTATCCATATTTATCAATGAAATAATGATTAAAAATGGAAAATTATATTTTATAATAATTTTTAATTTCAATATATCTCCATTAATTAATTTTTATAGATTTTTATGTCACTTTAACCATTATCATTTATATATATCCCACAATAAACACATTTTCGCAATAAGCACAATTTTTACTATTTCCACTATTATTTATTGCTTATAATTAACATAATTTTTATAGAAAAAACTATATAATTATTAAAAATATGGAATCTATGTGAACAAATTTGATTAAAAAATTAGTAATATTTAATTAAAAATAAATCATGGAGTGGCGACAAGAAACAGTTTTCTAGAAATGGATTTTTCAAGATGATGATGATTTAAGATAAAATATTTCACTAGTTAAAATAATTTTATGAATTTAAATTAAAATTTAAAAATATATAATATATAAATTTCATTTGAATCATTACTCATTAGTTTCAATATTAATTAATTAAAATGGTGCAGTATTACATACATAAAAATAGTTTTTATAAAATTGATTTTCTTAAATTGAGAAATAGTAATCTATAAAAATCCAATATAACGATGATTAAAAGTTCCAAAAGTGAATTAAATCTATATTAAAAACACAAAATTAAATTTAATGATATTTAATACAAAATGGGACATTTAAATTAATTATTTAATTTAAATGAAATTAATATTTTACAAAAATCGTCTTTTTTCATTATTCACTAAAAATAAATATCTTCCAAAAAATCCCAAAATTCCACTCAATGTTAATTATTATATGATAATCTTATTTTTATTTCTTAAAAAACTTATCTTCTAAAATATATAAAAACTAATTATAATATTTTCAAAAAAATGTAACATCTCATGTTTTTGTAGCGGGTCAAATTTTTCAAATTGATTGAATATATGTAGTATGGTGAGGGGAAAATATTTAATTCCTATTTGGAAGATATTTTTAGGAGTTTCATTGACCCTAGAAATTGTATCTATATGGTTTTTTATTCATGTAGTGTTACTCAGGGTATTGAGTTTGATTCAATTTCATCGGATCCCAGTTAACCAAGAATTCAATGTTCATAGAAAAAGTTATTGGTATGGACAAACCATGTGGCCTACTAAGAGATATAGTTAATCAATCCAGGTGAACTAGAAATGGATTGGAAAACAGTACTTGATGGGTGCACCTGGACTTTCCTAAACTCATATTCTTTTAATGGAGGGGTTTCACATGGTCTTCACATGGTTTGGAAAACTATGCTCTCTGACTGTGTGTGGTGATGTGCATAGAAATTGGGTACAACATGGTTTCCACATGGGTTTCCAAACCATGTGGTAACTAAAAAGCCTAATAAAAAGAAAAAAATGATGTTTTTTTTGTTTTCATTAATGGGTTACCATTATCTTCCTCCCTCACAAGGGTTTCTCCTCCAGCATCGTAGGGGCCCTCATCCCCCTCCATTAGGATTTGATCCCATTTCTCCATCCAAGATCTGTTATTCAATCTATCAGTCTCATTGGAACCACATAGGTAATTCTTGATTTCCTCTTTATTATGATTTCCATTACACTCTCCATATAGTGTGTTAAGTCAATATAAGTTGATTTACCGTATTTTCAAGGCATTCATCTACAATGTAGATTTCTTCCAAATCAGTCAGAGTTAGAGTTTGATAATGGGAAACAGGACTTCTACCAACATGTGGTAGATGGTTATTATATTTCTATTTGATTTCTATCATGTTTCTTGTGTGTTCTATTGAGTGGGTGTTGATTATCTTCATAAAAGGAACCTCATAATTAAATTCATTCCCATTAATTAATTAATTTAACCAATGAGATACATATGGACATTATCTTTCATGACTACAATCAATATGATCCTGGTTAGAGGGTTTTCACCATGGGAATATTAGTTCAGGGTTTTTATTTATATGAATTATATTTTTTATGAAATACGTTGAATTCCATTGAAACTTGATGAGATTAGCCTAAGTATTGAGATGGTGATGAACATATAGATTGTAGTGATGTTGGTCGCTTGGTTGGGCATGGTTTAGATACTTTGGGTGTTGACGATTAATGGTTGGGGACATGGTGTTAAATTTTAGGTGAATAATTCCTCATGTTATAGCTATGGATCGTGTGATATTGGATGGAGTTGAACATCATATTGAGTGACATTGTCATAGGGGAATGGGGTATCATGATGATGTATATTAGGTACATTGTTGGTGATTGATGCTCACCATAATTAAAGAATGCATCGTTGGAGTCATATAAAAATTGATAGGATTTCAATGATGAGTTGGTGTTAACAACACATGTGGGTATAGGCCCTTTTTAGATGAAAATTGGGATGGTTTTGACTATTAGTATTGTTGGAGGTTATTGTGGTAGAAATCCACATTGATGGTAAGTAGACATTGGTTAACAGTGATGAGACCTTAATTTGAGGGATAAGGCTCACTGTATTTAAAGTCGTTAGGTCATTACAATGTGGGATGATGGATATCATCATTCATCAGGATGATCATAGTTCATCTGAAATTGATTATTATTTGTAGGACATGCATCTATATGCCTTAGAAATTAGGGCTTCTATGAGATGGTAATTCATGATGGATATGGGATTTATTACATGATTGGGTATGCCTTCTGGACATCAATTATTTATTATGAAACAACGTGTCAGTTGGCCAATGTGTTGTGTGATATATTTGGATTTGGAACCTTAGGGTTCACCACAAATGATTTTTAACAGAGGATTTCCTAGGCCATATGCTAAGGGTCCTCTCTACTAAAGTTATAGAGGAAATGGATGACATAGGTTATTGATTACTTGTGGATGTTTAGAATTAGGTAAAAATATTATTTTTCTTTTTTCTATTGTTCTCTATTATTATTTTTATTATAAACCTTCTTAATCATAAATTTATTTTAAGAACAAATTGGTTCTGGTCTACTGAGATTTATTCTTGCACCCTACATGGTCCATTCAGGATGCTAATAATTTTAATTGCTCTTTGATCATGTAATGCTTCAGTCTCTAGATATAGTAATTAATGATAATGTTGAGCTATTTTGCATTGGATGGAAGAGAATATTCCATGTAATTTCATGAATTAATTGATGTTTTTCTTTTAAGTGTTTCTTTTTGAATGAACATGTTTATATTTATATACACTGATCAGACACGGGTGACCCTACTATTTATCAATTATTATATATAAAATTATCTATATTCATTCATATCTAAAAATGGTATATTTTTCTAAAAATTGTATAATTGGATGTTCATTTTTTCAATTGGTATGTTTGAGTTTATTTTTTATCGTTGCTGATGTCTGTTGTCCATCTGTTATGGCGGGTCACTAGTCAAGTGGGAATATATTATTTCCTTCCACTAAGTTATACTTATATGGACATTATTATTATTATTATCATCATGGGGTATAGTCTCCCCACAATCACCTCCTTGAAAACCCACTTCAATTCAAAATTCATTTGCATATAGGGAGGTGATCCTATGGCCGAGTGACCCATCGACCCTAAGAATTATTCGGGTGGATAAAAAGTCAGGTAACTATAAATAGTATCATATGAGTTTATTTTACCTCTTTATAGGTATTAATATAATATTTATTCTATACTTAGGTCTATGATTTAGTTATAATGGATTAAATAGCTCATGTTTGGGTTCCTCCATCCCCAGGCACATGGTACATACCAAGTTTTTAGGGGTGGGAAATTATTGTTCGGATTTTCAAATTTAAAGGATTATATAATTCCCTACATGATTGGTGAAAAAAGATTTCATTATTATATTTCATGATATCTTATTCATGTATTGGTATAGAATGGGTGGATTTTTAGCTCCTTGGCCTAGTATGGAAATGGAGGTTTTTTTATACATTCTCGATAGGCACATAGGATGATATATATATATATATATATTCATGTTCCTATTTTAAATTTATTTTGATTTTTATTGGAAACCTAGATTCCAAAAGATGTGTTGGTTTTCTTAAGGTTTCATCATTGTAGGATATGTAGTTTTTTCCTTCTCAGCCTTTCTTGGTGGAATTCTACTCATCCAGCACCAACATGTGGTCCTAATGAAATCAGTGTTTTATTCTATGATAGGTGATATTAAAATTTATGGTCATATATCTAATGGGAGTATACAGGGTTTAAGATTTTTTATAACCTATATAAAATTTAAAAAATGGAATCTAATCCATTTTCCCCTTCATCTCCATCTTTGGTGTCATACTAGTCAGCTACCTTAGATGATATGTGATATATGTCCTTGTTATGGGATGGTGGTAGGCAGTGAGGTTGTGATATATGTGATATTTGGATCTAATACTTGTGGGTAGGAGTCCTATAGGATGGATGTCATGTGACATTGATGTGATGGGGGAGTGTAAGGGTAGTGAGTTTGTGTATCTAGTAACTATTTTTACTAGCTACATTATATATATAAATATTGGGTATAATCAATTACTGACCATTATATTTGTATACATGGGTTTCCACCTGGGAAGCATCTGATGGATTGTCAAGAAGTATGTGATTTTGTGTCCTAGGATCATACATATGTTCAACCCCATGAGGGTTGGGACGAGGCCCAGAAGGGTTGGGTTGTGCATGAGCTACAAGTAATGTCATAGGTGTTGGCTGAGGTAGAAGTGGGTAAACCATAGGATGTGGTATATTTTATGCAATGGAATGATGAATAGATTAGAATGATCTTGGTAAGTGTCATCGAGTACATCAATAGGGAATCCCAAGGGGAAGATCCACCTATGGTGTTACTGAAACGCGAGTTCTTATTATACTACCCGCTATTTTTTCTGGGTGAGGGTAGAATATAGTCTTAAATGAACAATATACAATCATTGAATACTATCTTCAAATAGATTGAAACACCCCCAGACCGAAGGGTGAATATAGAGACATATATTCTAACATAATCGGATAATCAATAGTTGGATGTACTGGTATAGTAAGGCAGACATGAATGGATTTTTTTAAGGACAACGAGGTGTGGAACTTATTTTCAAATATTCTTAGAGTGGAGTAATCTTGAGAGTTCTTAAATTTATATTAGGATGACATGTCTATCTTAGAAAATGTAGCTACATTCATCGACCAGTCTCATATCACACCTGATATGGTGGGTAATGACACCGTGAGGGGGAGGCATTGCAAGTATGGTTGACGGAAAGCCATTAGGGTGTTGGTAAAAATCATCAGGTTATCCTCATTCTTAGAGTATTTAAATTAGGTGCTTATTTCTTAGGTTAACTCGATGGACTAGTCATATTTGATCTTAGTGATGGTTTCAGGTGATTATAGTTGTGAATCTTTAGATAGAGTGAAGAGAGGCTGAGAGGAGTCTAAGTAGGGCTTTCTAGACAGAGACCTGAGAAAGCCTATGAGGAGTGGTTTAGATATGTTTTAGTTTCCTGTGTATGTAGTATGGACTTGTGTGGGAACAATCTAATGATGCATCGATAGAGTACCAGGCAAGTGGCTAGGTCAGACCTCATAAGTGGTTCTATAGAAATCCTTCTCGGTCATCTAACGGTCATGGACCATGGTAGTCTCTGGGTTCTAATATTAGACTAGGAGTTGAACTAAGAGATGATTTATAAGATCTAGCTACATGTGGATGATGTGAAATATAAATTGGTACCCAATAGTGGTGTTAGTGTTTGGTAGTTATTTCATCTATGTAGGTACACCTGGCTTGAATTAGAGAGGCTAATGGCCATATGCATATTGTTGAGCTACCATAGTGAGAGTAGGTTGAGGATCTTGTTACGATTAGAGGTACCTCATGGGTGTGACCAGGGATTGTATTATTTGGGAATGGAACCTATGGTAGGAATTCCTAGTTTGGGGCTCACAATTAGAACAAGGTAACTTAGGACTAACCTTATGCTTCTTAAGATTTTGGTATCATATTAAATGTATTATATATATGAGTTGTGTGAAACCTGAATTATTTATGGTAATTAATGTGATGTTGGGTTACATGAGGTGCATTGGAATCATGGAATCGATTAAATGTGAGCATTATTTTCAGTTAATTGGCATTTGACTATTAATACGATGTTGAATACATATGAGGTGCGAGGAACCAGGGCACTTTTTGGGAATCTTATGAGACGTCAGACATGATTTGGTGTCATATGTTATAGGGGAACTCTTTGAGAACCCAATGAGGTCTAGAAGTGACGATATGTCATGGGAGGAATCTTATGTCCCAAAATGGTTAGTGGAACATTGATTTTATTTTAGTGTGGGGTTGGGATTTGAATGGGGTAGGTAACCCCTTAGTTAGGGAGTGCCTTGAGATAGTTTGCTTACAAATTAATGACTGGGGTATCCCAAGTTTCATTTGAAATAGATGAAAATATAAAGAACCATATTATATTAAATCTTTAAATATTAGTGATGATATATGTTAAGGCAAGGATATTGTAGCTTCCTGGTACTTTAGAGTGGGTTTAATTACTTATCCCATTTGTATTTTTGGAGTTTGGGGAGTAAAACAACTCTTTTATTATTGATAAAAACATAATTTAAGGTGTTTCATTTTCCCAATGCATTGTTTTTTGATGAATGTTAATTCATTGAATGTAACATGGGGTATCTAGTGGGGTTGAGGTGTGTCATAGCATAGAAAACCAACTATTCATATTGTGAAAACATAGGATAACAGTTTTGATAAACTATGCAGGCTCCTAAGAGAAACCTAGTGACCCTCTAGGTGTAGTATAAAAAATTTGTAAAATGGTATAGGAGAGGGCACATGACCATTTTAAAACACTTCAACAATTAATAGAGTGACTACACATAGTCTTATAATGGATTGAGAAACCATGTTCTTTTACTGTGCGTGGTGTGGTGCTTAAATAGTGGGTACCTCATGGTTTTCTAATCCATTCGGTAAATTTGAGGTCTATTAAAAATGTAAAAATTGTAATTTTTACCTACTTTAGTTAATATTTGTTTCCCTCTTCTTCCTCCATAATGTAGATGTATCCTCCAGCCCTTGGGGTATCTCTCCCCCCCTCCATTTTTATTGATCTCATTTATATTTCCCACATCAGTTCTTCAATTCTTCAATCCCATTGGAACAAAAAAATATTGGCTTTGAGTCCCCTTTATTATCTTTTCATTTTCTATTACCTTGTGGATTGTTAATTTGATTTCATAATATGTACCCTATTTTTTTAGTGTTCATATAAAATACATATTTCTTAAAAATAAATCTATGTTAGATGAAAATAATGAATGAGAGGACATTTACCATCACTATATAGGTGGTGGTAATTTTTACAATTTATTTATCTCATTTTTTGGTAAGTATGTCTTGAGTGGGTTATTGGGTATTATGATAGAGAGAAACACTCATAATTTAATTATTCTCCTTTAATTAAACTATTGAACACATGAGATGAATAAATTCTTTAATAAAAAATGCCTGAACCTACTTAGTTGATTCGAACCTTTGGATGATTAGGTTGTGCTGTTTTTTAAAATAAATTATATATAAGGCAAGCTGAGTTACATGGTAATGTGATGGGAACTTCCTAATGAATGAGATATTGATGACCACATGGTTGTGGTAGCATTGGTCATCAGTTTGGTCTTGGATATGATACTTAGGGTGATGTTGATCACTGGTAGGGTGACATGGTCATTATATTGAGTTGATTAGGTCGGGATGTTACGAGTATGGCTCATGTGATATTGGATTGAAATGAAAATCATATTGACCAACACAGTCATAGTATAATGAGGTTTGGATATGATATGACTTAGTTACTTTATTGGTGTTTTCTTCACACTGTGATTTGATGATACACTGATGGGGTCGTATCCAAATAGATAGGACTTATATAGTAAGGTGTGTTTGACCACTCGTTTGGGTAGATTCTTCCATTATAAGTGTCTTAGGATAGTGTTGGACAATATTAATATTGGTGGTTCTTTCAAAAGGCAACCATATAAATTGTGGGAATCCATCGGTTAACAGTGTTGAGAACATCAGACAAGAACTAAGGCTCACCATATTTGAGGTTGTTGGGACAATACTATATGGGATAAATGACATCATCATTCATAGGTATGCCAGATGAATATTTTAAGATTATTATTATTGGGAGTATATACATCTTTTTCCTTGGGGTACTGGGCTTCAAGCCAATGGGGATTCATCTAAGCTATGTTTTAAGGGACTGTGTATGTAATTTCGTGTACCTTCAGAAAATTGGTTATTTTTTAGGAATTGAGGTGTCTGTTGGAATGAGGTGTCCAGTGATAATTTTGGAGGTGGAACATGAGGGTATAGCTTGGATGATTTTCAATTGATGATTCCTTGGGAATCATGATAATGGCGGTATTTACTTTAGACATATCAGTAAGGGAAGAAAAAGGTGCTTAAATATTTACATAATTTCAGCATAAGGGAAGAGGATTATTTTTGTGTTGATCTTAAGATGCTTAATAATTTTTAGTATACACTTACTAAATCATAGATGTATGTTAGGAAGACATTGTTGGTGGATTACTATTATTGATTATCGCACCCTACACGGGACATTTGGGGAAGATGTATATTTCATGCTTCAATGAATAGGTAAGGGTTCAGGCTCTAGATTTGAAACTTAGTGATCATATTGAGATTCTAATCATGGGATTTAGGGTAAGAAATTTTAGTGGATCTTATATAAGTTGGACTTTACCATTTGAGTCTTTATTTTTGGATCATAAATATTTTATGTATACAGTGAGGTTGGTTATGAGTTAACATACTATTTATCTATTTTTCTGTATGACCTAACTTTGGTGAATGATTATATAAACATGATTTATATTTCTACAAATGGAATTATGAAATATTTGTTTCTACAATTTTAATGTTTGATATTATTTATTGTTATTGATGTTTTTTGATTTACTTCTACTATGGTGGGTTACTTATCCAATTGTTATATGGTCATTACTTCCACCATGTTATATTTATATTGACCCTTATTATTATCATCCAAAAAGGGTATAGTCTCCCAAATATCATATCCATACACACTTGCTACTTTCATTATCCATTAGCATATTGGGAGGAATGCCTAATGCCCAGTTCCACACCAACATTGATCACTATTTGTGTGGCTAAATGAGGCATTCTAGTACAACTAAAATTAATAAAAATCATTTATTATGAAGAAATATTTTTGAAGAATAAAATTTCATTAGTTAAAATAGAATTTATTTACTAAGAATATATAAATAAAATTATATTGAGTAGGATATTTATATCAATATATAGTTTATAACATATTTAATACTATTCATACCAGCTAATTTTAAGGTCATATTATAACAATCATATATTTTGAGGGCCATTTATGATTTTTGTTTTATGTAAAATAAGCTTTCGAATGTAATATTATTATTTTTATTTTCCAGGTGTTAGATACTACTCCCTTTCCCCTAAGAAATTTCACATTATATCAATAATGAAAGGGTATACATTTGAAAATAATTTTCATGAAGTCCCAAATCGTAAAAATTCTTAACAAATATTCCACTTTATAGGAAGAAAAATGAAGTATGATAGTCATATATAATAACACATGCTAGGTATCCAAATGGTAGGACATTTGTGGAAAGTTAATATATGTACATGAAAGAAAAGTGTGAATAATTATGGAGAGTAGCAGAGATATTATTTCGTAAAAAAATAATAGTTAATGGACATATGAGGACTATAGTGAAAATAAATCTATTATGAGTTAAAATACCACTAATTTATCCGATATGATGGTAATGTGATTACATTTGTTTCCCGTTATCTATTTACAAGAGTTGAAGTATTCATTATTATCTAGAAAACGATCAAAGAAATATATTTCCATTCTTAGTTAATTTTACCATTTAAACAATTTCAACCATAATCCCATGTTTTTATTCAAAAAAAGTGTATTCAAGAAGAATTTTTCATTTCTGGAGCACAAAAGTCCACATCCAATGGAAAACACAATCCCGTAATAGATAACCACATATCAATGGTATCTTTATAGATTAATAAAAACTAAAAAGATTATCATAAGGTATGATGTTTTCCCAAAATGTATAATCCTTAATATGTTGTAATAATACATTAATATCAAAAATTAAATACCAATACCCAGTGATCAAATAAAAATCCTTCCATAATAAATAACCATAAGTTTGAAATAACATCAATAACCTCAACATTATAGTGTGATTTATCCTCAATGGTTATCTCAATCTTTTTATCTTATATTATAAAAAATATATTGATATTATATTAAAATAAAATTACCCACTTATTTATTAAATCCCTTTTTAATCTTATATTTATCAAATGATAAAACACATGTACATAAAATAAATATATTCCTAATATTTCAAACCATTTATGTAAAATAACAATTTCACAACAATAGGATATCATATAGGCCAATGGTAGACAATTATCCCTTGTCACCATTCTGTTATTTGTTAACTTTCCATGTCCTTGCCAAATTCCATGGGTTGTCACATGGCGTTCGATATTTACTTTTTCCAAAAATTATATCCTAATAACTTTAACATAAATATAGTAAACTTCCTTAAAATAAATAAATGTATCAATGATCAGTGAAAACATAAAGGTTTTCAATTCCTTCCAACTTTTAATTTAACTGTAATTCCTCCCCAACTAAGACGTCTTATTGAACCTAGGTCACTCATATAACCTAACCAAATAAAATGTCTTCCAAAAATTTCCCGAATCTGCTAAAAATTTTATTACATAAACATTAAAAGGGTATGTTTATGAAATTAAATATATAATTATACTTATGATGTAATACATTACTCATAAGATAACATCACATGAAAAAAATCACAATCTCAAATTGTTATATATACCATACTCTAATAAAAACTATAATAACCCCAAAACTGCACTCACGGATTTGGTGCTAGACTTGTAAACTTCAAATATGGGTAATCAAGAACCAATTTTTCCATCCCAAATATATAAAAAAGGAAATATTATCACAATAGAAAACCCATTGACCTACTATGTTTAAAATTTTATAAAATTAAGAAAAATTTTTACTTAAATAATACTCATGATTTCAATGGATTATTTTTCCACTATACTCAACTTTTATTAATCTAAATTTAATTTTCAACATCTACCTCAAAAGTTTTTACATTAGAAACCCCTAGAGACACAAATAATTTATCCAAAATTCTTCATAACATGGGGAATTATAAACATAATAAGGGTTATCAAAAATGATTGGTAAGGGTAAATGAAAGAAATATCAATTGAATTTCATCATTGATCATAAGAATAATATAATGGTTTGATGAAATAATCAAAGTACAAGGTAATAACATAAAAATCTTCATACTTATCAAAACATGTGTCATAAAACATTAAAATATGTAATAAGGCTTTAACAATGGAATGTTTCCAAAGAATAAATAAAAATGATTCATGTGATGTAAATCATACACAATATAAGAATTAATAACCCATAGAATAAATAATGAAAATATGTTTTCATCTTTTACCATCATCTTCATATCATTTTTTAAACTATTTTTAGAAATAATTTGATATTAGTAAAATAAATAGGAGAAACCAACTGGTAACTCCCTTCTTTTTATCTATTATGACATGGAATATTACCTAATGCAATGGAGAACTATCTAGATGCACCCACTATATAAGCTATATCTATCTCACGTAACCCTATGCAGGCACACACATAATGTAAGATATTTTAGAATAACCCAAATCTATCTAGGAAAACACATTATATAATCTAGATCAGGATCAACTATGAGCATCAATAGTAACCAAATACCATTCATGAAAAAAACACTTAGAATCCTTTACTTTTTGACTTAAAAATAATCATTGTACATTATGTTTTTAATTCACCCATTAAAAAGAATAGAGATCAATGTGAATCTTGTAATACATTTAGAGATTGGATTATAGTGGTAGAAATACCACATATCCCAAGTGGAATGTTATTAACATCAAGGGTTTTTTTGTCGATGAATAGTAATACAATTAAAAAGTCATTAAAAATATTTTTGAGGAAAATAACACATTTATTTGTAAAATTACTTTTAAAACACCATTAAAAAAATATTCTTCAATTGATATTCACCGAAAATAACCATGAAATATTTAAATGAAGCACAAAAACAATTATTTTTCATGATTGTGAGAAAATTAATACATTATAGAAATTTAAAAAATATTCATTCTATTAAAATATTTTATAATGTGATTCAAAGGTGACCCATTGTGAGAATGATAAGAAATTTCCATCCAAAAATATGTAAGTTATGGTAAAATACCAAGAAATATATATTTATGGTATTAATTATCTTTATACAAAAATGTTTTGAAAAAAATAGGAAAAATGATGGGAAAGTGAAAGATAGATGATATAAAAGGAAATATAAGATCAATATTACTTTCAATCAGATTTCAAGATATTTATTTAACAAATAAGGGAATAAATGATAAAATATGTTAAAAATTTTCATAAACACTAGATAAGAATGAAATTTTGATCATAGAAAAAGAGAATATGATTTCCCCTAATTGAACCATGAACATAAATAATATTGAAAGAAAATTTGATTGGAACATAAATCATTTGTATCTTTCATACTCATGAATGATAAGCCTCATGAAGGAATAACATAAAATGATATAATAAATATTGTGACCAAAAGTATATTAATTATTTATCTTGTCGAAAGCTCATTATTTACATATTATAAAAGAATATAGGTTCATTCCATTAGCATATGTTAGAAAGAAAGAGTATCTGAGATGAATAACACTTAAAAAGATCATACCAATGAATTTAATAGTTATTAAAATAATTTATTATGTGTATAAAATGTAAATACACCTTAGTAAAGTGGAAATAAAAATTAATATAATAAAAATTTGTTACACAAGTAATCATGGAAAATAAAATACAAAGAAGAATCCATACACCCCAATGAAAATAAATCAAGTCATGAAAATATTTACTATAAAATAACATTTATGTTATATCCCCTAGCATGAAATAATTCAAATTTAAACATAAAATACCATGATTTATTAATAATTGATGATATTTAATATAAAAGAGATATTATATACACCATATAAAATAAATTAGGTTCAAAACAATAAAATAATTCCCAATGAATGAAAAATTGAGAAGAGGGCCCTTCTCTTGAGTGTGGACCTTCCATTCATGACCACTAACTATATTTTCATAATACTATATATATTATATTATATATTAGAAACCTTTTCCAGTTATAATAAATTCTACATAACATATTAATTTTATTTTTTATTAGTGATAAATATAAATACTTAATCAATTATGTCCACTAAGGATTTTTGGAGGATGTTATTTTATAATTTCAAAATTGATTTAGTGTGTTGAGTATTTTCAAAGAGGAAATTTTTCCATCATATATAGAATATTAATCACCATAAAATCATAGTTTATATAAATCTATAATTCTATTAAAACCAGTATTGGAATATGGTTATGAAAAATTAACTACATTAAGATTAGGGAGACCTTAAACTATACATACTCTTGAACAAAATTTTCTTTTTTCAATGATAATTATGGAAATAAGGATTGTATTGGTTTACCTTTATATAAGGACAATAATATCATAGATGTGATTTTTTTTAATTAATTTTACTTATATAAATCATCCATGTGATTTAGTTATGAAAAAGAAACCACATCACTTCCTGGAGGTTGTAGTCCACACATATGCACAGCCGACATTATCATTTCATAGAAAGTAGAAATGTAAATACTAGATTATATATATTTTAAATTAATAATGATATATTTTTCATGAATATAACAATTATTTCATTTATATCACTTATATTCTTTATATTTATAATTATTTCTTTCCATGTATCGCTTTAGCGAAAAATGAATCGCAAAGATTCGTGAGGCAATAGTCGAGTGTACACATGAGAGACATTATCGTATCCCACATATAATTTAAAGTAAAAATTTATATCTTATATAATAACTACATAATTTTATTTATTTTAAAAATATCATATATATATTTTAAATACATCATTATAACAATATGTTATATGAGATGTTGAAAAATGAATGACACCGGTTAGTGAGACAGTAGTCTTCCATATATATGTATGATGATTTTGTTTCCCATTTGGTGGAACAGAAGAAGTATTTAGGTTAAGAAATTAACATAATAATATATAATTACACGAAAAATACCATTATAAGTATACCATGATATTTTAAGAATATTTTATAGAAGTGGAAGAAGAAATAAATTAAAATTCTTAGTTAAGCATGATACAACTTCTTCAGAAAACATCCTTAGGTATGTACCAAGAGACTTCATAAGATCAATTTTTTATCAAAAAAGTGGAATTAGATTGTTTATAGGGAACTAAGAAACGTTTTTTGAAAATTTTCTACGAGATAAAGATGTTTTTAATGGTGTTAATAAGAGAGTAGAGGGGGTTTCCATTTATAAATGAGGTGAGCGGTATAATTTAAATACATGAAAAGAAATTATCATATACACATTTTTTCACATGATACAAGGATATAAAATGGACCATTCTCAAGAATTATATATGATATAGTTGAAAAATTTACATAATATAGATATGACATGTTTCTACCATAGTTACTATTCATTATGAAAAAAAATTATGTGAACTAATTTAATTTTTAATATTATAATTTTAAATATAGATTTTTTTTCAAATTAAAATTCTAAACGTTGAAGAAATGGGTTCAAAGATTATATGAAAAATTCCACTATAACCGTTATTATTGAAATGAATTTGTATTCATAACACATAATTCAATCTAATTCCTTGCATAGTAAAATAAATTATTTGAATGTTATATTATTTTATTAGTTATATTATCTTAAAATATCATTAAAACTATTCATCAATAGTGATCAACATAATTTATAGATATAAAAACACATTATTGACATAAATGAATTTTATCAAATAGGCCACTCATGTTACTATTTTTTTATTTTATTACAAATTGATAACAAATTAATTAATTTTCGAGATGTCAAAAAAATAAATTTTCATAATATTAAAATTTTTAAATATTTTTTAAACAAATAAATGAAATAAAAAATTTCCATTAATATAATACATAAAAATAGTAATTTAGGAGAAATTATATATCTAAAATGAATTTGAAATGATTTTTAAAAATATATATTTAATTGGAAAAATAAATGATGTTCTTAATTTTAAAATTTATAATCATTACATTCTGATGGTTAGGATTTTTTATTTCATAATATATTTAATGCATTTTTTATTATATATAAATAAATTTTAAATTTTCAATAGACTAAAAAGTCTAGACCGAGTTAATACCACACTATAATTTTTCATTTTTATTACTGAAAGGACCTGACCTAAAACATTACATAATCTTAAATTATGTTAACAATTCACATTAAGGATTTTTTTAGGATTGGAGTTTTTGAGAATTAGGTTATTACTATTACATTACATCTGAAATATTAAAAAGTAGACACTTATAGTCAGTATCTATTTTTTAAAAAATAAATAGAACTCTTGGAAAAAATTCTTGTCCGGTACCATATTTTAGACGGCATGACTTTTCCTTGATCCCATTCTCGACCCTATTCATATTAAAGTCCAGTGAAAAACATTTCAGAAAAACATTGGATGATCATGAAAATATTGTTAAGGAATACACAAAGTAGGAAAACTGTTAGTTTTTCAAAACTACAAGTTAACCATGAATACATTATCTTAAGTAATAATTTTCACCATTATGAAGTAGTAAATACTCTTCACTAAAAAAACTCATTGCTTACCCTTTTGTATCCAAAATATTACCATAAACCCCATAGAATGAACACATATAATATAAAGGAAACTTAGGACATAAACATAAATAAATGGAATAACCATACAATCGACTTCCACACATATCACTAAATGGAATAGCCAAATGACCGACTTCCATACCCAATGAATTGGAGGTTATAACTAAACAACACATCCAGGTTTATCACGACACCACCTGTCATTTGGTTTATGATGTAACCACCCATCTAATGTCTATTTACCATTATAAAATCATTACACATAAAATATTGAAAATATAAACCTTTCACTAATAACATTTCATTTGAAATCAGAAGAAATAATTTCACGATATTGAATAAATAAATCCATTTCAAAAACCATTTTCAATACAAAATCACCAAAAAATTGACTAAGATATATATTTTCCTTTTAAAAACATTAAGGCTTATAATTTAATCCAACTGATTATTACGTTGCCGGATAGGTCATTATCACAGAAAATGTTAAAAACCATCATTTTTTTTAATAAAATGCTTTGTAGAAAAAAAATATTCCCTTAAAATGAAATTAAAATTCAAAGGTGTTTATTACATACCATATAAAATAAGAAGATATATATTATCAAAATATGCCTCAAAGAAAGGATATTGAGATGAAGTCCCTTACAATGATCATATCATTACATTAAGGATAAATTAATTACATAATTACATGTGACAAACATAAATAAACCAAATATAAGTGGATATTAATTGTAAAAAAATAATAGGTCATTCACACATATTCATATCACCACATAATCAAGAAGTAGATGTTTAAACCAAATAATGTAAATTGGGTTAAGAAGTTCCATTATCTCATGTCTGACTAGACCCGTTTGTTCTTTAATTTCCTGAATAATAATCTTATGTTACTTACTACATTCTTAAGAACCTATTTAATGTTTATTATTACTTTTATATCATTTATTACCTTTCATTAACAATTAATTAATTATTTGTGTTCATCTCAGACATTTTATCGATGATCAGAACATTAGTTAAAAATGTACTAGTTATAATTATAAATTGTCCATGTGGTTGAAATTAAATTATATATTGAATGATATTCATGCTTTATATATAATATATATAATATATATCTAGTATGTATGTATTTATAATATTCCATGTCATTTCTATATATGAAAATGAAATGCATCGTTCATGGAGATAGTATGTCGTATGTATGCATGAACGCTACTTCTATTTCATTTTTTCAATTTAAAATGAATGGAAACCATATGTTATGTAGTTTTATTATTATTACAGTACGATATAATATTTTTTATATATTATGTATGTTCATTAAGACCATCCTTTATACGTTCCATGCATGTTATGAAGGATTCATTGCACTTTGAAGGGGCGATAGTCCACATTTCCTCAAATGAAATTATTGTATTTACCCATTATGGAAACCATAAAGGTATGATTTAAATAAAAAATACAGAATCATAGAGATAAAATATACATAATATATATCATATATAAATACAGTGCCATCATAATGGCCACCATGAGAAGAGGTTAGAGATATTTGAACAATCGTCGTTTCATGAGTCAGTAGTTCGCCATCCACAGAAATAGTATGTTCATATCCATTAGATGAAGGTGTGTGGTAATGTAGTTAAAATAATTCCCCTAAAATCAACCTATCATATTTATGATACTCTATGTTTTATAAAAACTAAATAATAAATATATTTTATGGGGTTGGAGAAGTAAAATAAAAGAAAACAACTTAAGAGAAGACGTTACTTTTAAATCGGCTAACACCCTATGGTTTGAACAAAAAAGCTTCCTTAAAGTGCCTTATTCATAAGGTAATATTTTTAAGAGGAAGATAGGGATGCAGGTAAGTTAATTGGGTAGATTTTGGATGATCCAAATGGCTTGAGACGTTTCGCTAATGGGCTATAGGTGATGTATTTTTAAAAGGGAGATAAGGGGATCCTTAGGATTGTTTGTAAATATTATTTTGTTATTAACTGATTTTCTATTTCAAAAGGTATAAAACACAATATATTAGAGGATAATATGACTCTTATGAGAAATAAAATAATCCAATAAGAATTTTCAGGTTTTGGATAGTTTATTTAATTTTATAATCTCATTTATTAAAAAAATTCATTAATAAAGTAATCTATGCATCATCATTATGTCGTAAATAATTTTATTTAGTTGATTTCTAAAAATTATAAATAAATTACCATGATGTAGGAAATACTTTTATCTTTCAAATAAATATTTATTACCTAAGATATATCTTATATAAAACCATGTATTAATTTATTTACTAAAAGATATATGTTTTGGTCATTTTTGTCTTTACTTTAAATTAATTAATATAAAGTGTCATTATCACTCCCATGTTGCTCCATGGGGTGCCTAAATCGACCCAATGTTGACCATAGCGGGGAATATATCATCCAATAGTATTAGGACACATGTTATCCTAATTTAATATATTTATAATAAAAAAATTTACCCTTATTTACCAGATTTACAGTTTAACCATGGTAAATAAAATATTTACTCATGTAAATATTCATAATGTCTAAAAATAAATAATTCCTATTTACAAACATTGAACCTCTTAATTCCAAATATGGAACACTTTTTTACTGATTCAAAACATAAAAGTCATAGAAATTAATTTAATATTAATTCTTGTTGTCAAAAAAGCATGTTTTAAGAAATAATAACTATCAACAAATTAACACTTGTTAATGTCCACTTTCAAAGTGAAATTTATTACAATGGAAAAAATTGGTTTAAATAGTAAATATATAGTCTAATTACACTTTAAAACCAATTAAAACAAATATTATAACCATATAAATAAATTAGATTAAAATATAGTTTTGAATTAAAATACAATATTTTTTACTATTCATTAAAAATGAACATTATTATAAAAATACTAAAAATTTACCCAATATAAATATTGATGTCCCAATTCTAAAGAATTGTTTTATTTTCTCAAATAGAACATAAAATTGTAACAAAATATAGTTTTAAAAATGGTTCCATTTCAAAAGGCGATAAATCGATCTTTTAATGAATATTAGAGTATTTATGCTTAAAATTGATTTCATTCCCAATTTAGGCCTCTAACTTTTATTGGATAAATGTAAAAAAAATAAACATATATAATTATATTATAGTTAGTTCTATTAATTACCACCAGTAAAAATTTTAGGTGTTAACTACCATTAAAAATAATATTATATTATTATTTTTGAGTATGACTAAGCCTTATGTGCCACAGGAGAATTTTGGGGAAACCCATTGTTGCGTGTCAGGTACGCCATAAAAAATATCATCACCATTAATGTAAAATTAAATTTTTATTCAAAAATATGATTAAATATCAAAAGTTTATATTCTTTATTTACCTGGCATGTTACATCCTTCCCCCCTTTTGAAAATTCGGTCCTCGGAATTTTAAAATTGGGCTTAGAAACTTCATTGAAAGTCCCACAATAGAAAATGTGTTAATAAAACTATCACATTAAAATAATGAACGAGAAGTAAAATGGTCACCCGAGATAACCCATACTAGGACTCTATGAAAACATGGATATGGAGGATAAGATAAGTGTCAAGTTATGATGAAGTGTGATACAAAACATGATCAGGAGAATGTTAACTACCAGAAAACCACAAACATGTGATAGGTTAAATAGTCTTTGGTTTCCCAGTAGGAAAATTAAATTAACAACCTTTTTGTTTTATGTTTTATTTAGTAAATATGGAGAATTTATTTATAATATTGACTAACAACCAAAGGAAATATACTTACTTTTCGAGTAGAGATTCATCCTTTAATAAGTTTCTATAAAAACAAATGTTTTCTCCAAACAACTAGTATTAAAGATGAGTGGGTCACACCTGAAGCAATAGAATCATCTTATAGATAATGACATAATGTAACACCCCAAGCTTTTACGGTACGCTTCTCTTTGAATAATGTGATAGCGTGTGTTGTACGCAACACCGAGTTCTAACACACCATAACCAATCAGACAAGCCATTATGAATAGTAATACCTACCTTTTGAAATTATATATATTTTATATTTCAGAATGGACTTCATTTTTGGATTCATAATATCGAATTTAGCCTAAGGTGAAATTTTGGTACTTTTCGGATAACTTTCATATTTTGATGAATAGTGAAAATTACCAAATTTTAATTAAAAACAACATTTTTAGTCAAAATAATTAATAGTTATAAATTATTAATTTGAGAAGTTTTAAAGTATATTTAGAATATATTTTTAACATTTAATATAATGTTGGTCATTGGACATAATTTTACAATTAAACCGAACATAAAAAAGTGTCAATCTTTTGATAGTTATTATCACTTAAAAACACGCTTTTTGTTTTGACAGCGGGAATTAATTTTAAATTAATTTCTGCAACTTCTGTGTTTTGAATTTAGATAAATGGATTCTATATTTGTAATCAGGATGTCCAAATTGTGTAAATAGGTAAATTTTATTTTTAGAAATCTTGAATAATTATTGCAGTAAATATTTTATTTACCATGGTTAAGGGTAAATCCGGTAAAGAAGGGTTAAAAAATAATATTATAATATTACTAAATTACCCTAAAACGTGTCCTAACCTTATTGGTTGATACATATTCGACCATAGGAATATTTGGGTCTATTTTGGGACCCCATGGTGCCACTTGTAGGTGATATGGGAATTTGTTTTAATTAAGTTAAAATGAATACAAAAATGACACAAGCATATAGCTTTTAGAAAAACAATTATTACATAGGGTTATATATGTTGGATTTTAGATTATAAATATTAATTAGAAAGGTAAAACGATTTCCTACATAATTATATTTTATTTATAATTTTTAGACATTAAATAATTTAATTTATTTATGACATAATGATGATGTAGTAATTACTATAATAGTGAAAAATTAAAATAATTGATATTATAAATACCCAAATAAATATAATATGAAACTTTTAATGAATTAAAAAAATTTCTAGGATAATATGATATATTAGGATTGATTAAATTGACTTTGTTCGAAGTAATCAATCTGTTATGAGTTTCAAAAAAATCAACTATTGAATAGTGTCAAAATTGACATAAAAGAGTTCATAAAACAAATATTATATTATTAATTGATATTAAATTCCTAAAAATCTATGGTTCGGCCATGAGACTTATATCATGATATTTTCATCATTAATGGACCACTTGGGGGTCGACTGGATGTATATAGTAAGTTTATTAACCATATTATTTAAAAATACAAAGAGACATTGTAAAAGTGAAACTAATTAACTTAGAGTTAATACTTAAAGATTAGGTTAATATAAGTACCCAAACATGTCTAAATTCTATTGGTTGAGTTGTGTTCGACCCGTCCCCACCTTAAACTTTGAATAATAAACTTTGGAGCCATTGGAAACCGAATATGAATTTATTATAAACTAATATCTCTAGCTTTTCCAAAGGTTCCCTTCACCCCTCTTATAAAAGGGCACGCCTCCTTCTCATTTCATCACACATTCAAAGCCTTTTGGTTTGGACAACCTCTGCCCAAATACTCTCCCCACTACCCTCACTACAACCTAGAGGCCTTAGTTTGATCAGAAATCCAACCTAAGGGGCCCTTTTGATAAAATCAAAAGGAAGAACCCGAAGAAGATGAAATGATTTCACCACCCTTTTCCAAGTTCATTTCTTCTTCCACTTCTTATTCCTTTGTTGTTATCATTCTAAAATAATAACTCCAGTATCATATATATACTGTGATGTTATTATAAATATGGTACAACTATATTCAGTATTCTATCCACCCTTTGAATAACATGTCACCATACGTGCGTACGTACGACTTACCGTCTCCAAGTCGTGGTGTAATTGTTATTCAATATATTATTATTTGGATGGGTATAATAATGATGTGTAACTCATGTAAATAATAAATATTACATGTTAATGATTCTGTATATATGATATACCATCCATTTATATATTATTTTAATATCAAAAGAATGATATTGTCGCTCGTGAGTACGTACGGACTACCGTCTCCACGAACGCGATGAGATTCATTCTCCATCGTATCCATTCAAGTATAATTATCATTTGATGATTTAAAAAATGATGTTTAAGGACTTGATATCATTCTGGATATGAATAATATAAATCATATCCTTTACAAACATGTCTTACGTAACAAAACATATAAAAGAAAACAAGTAAGTTAACACCCGAAACAACGATAATACTATTATATTATTATCAAATAAATATTAAAAGATCATATATGATATCATATTAATTTATATGATTCTTGTATAATTTAATAACAATTATTGCACCATTATATAGGAGGTTAACCTACCCCAACCAAGGAAAAGTACAAGGTAAGGTTTATTTCACAATCTCTTCATTATCCGAGGTTGTTTATACGTAATAATCTACTGGGATCTCGTTATCATCCGCATCCATGTTTCTTCAAAATGTATTTCAAAACATTTTTTACAAGAATATGGGTTAAAGTAATTTATACCCTTGCTTGACTTTTTATAAGAGGAATCTTTCCATCGTTTTCAAAACAAGGTTCTTTTTAACCTTTTCGACAGAATTAAGGTAAGAATATTTTTTTAACTTATACGGTGGGTGCGGTTATTTTCCGCCGTTATAAAATATTGAAAGATTTCCTTACAAGATTATAAGAATATTTTCAAGAAAATGTTTTATTTTATATGGCTCTTAAATGATTTCAAAAATAGAAAGAGATATTTCTCTAAAAAGTGTTTTGATTTCATCTATGTCAAAATCATTTGATGGATTTTACGCTTATTTGAAGTTGATTTATTATGATACAAAACTTTTATATTGTATTGAAGGTTTTGTGATATGTTTGACTGTGGATGTGCTATTTTTTATACCATTCATAGTTTATGGTGAAATTATTGACATTTCGTATGCTAGTTTTAATACGAATGTTTATGTTATGTTTAAACCTTTTCATATGGGAATGCATTAGACTTAATATGTGACGGGTGGAGCCCGCTATAGCTCCTCGATGCATCGGTAGGTCTCATGAGACAAACTAGTGTCTTGGCACAAGGCCTTGACAAAATCTTATTTGTAGTCTTGGCATGACGCCTTGGCTATGTGGTTATGATAGTCTGGAATTATGCATTCCAACATTATGAAAGTGGTTATTGATTTTGAATTTGATTATTCGATTAGTAGAATATCCATGCGAATGAGTAAATGGAATTATTTCATTTTATTTATGCCATACAATGTTGAAAGGTCAAGTTTGAAAGGATTTTGTTTTAGTTATACATTGCCTTAAATGTTTATTCTTATTTATGAATGTTTCCGCTATATTGTTATCCTTACTGTGCGTTTGAGCTCACCCCTTTTCTATGTTCTATTTTTCCTAGGAAGTGAAGAAGTAAATTATGAATGACCTGCAGGGATATTATGTGGGGATATGAGTGTGGATTATGGATACATTATGTTGTTGTAGTAGTTTTTCATTTTATGATGTATTGTAAAGCTTATGAATATATCTAGTATTTCCAAGGCTACTAAACCAATCGGTCTTTCGAGATTTGATCTTTCTTGTGATCATGCCAATGTTATTTAATAATGCACCGACTCTGGGTAACTAGGGTCGGGGCGTTACAGTTGGTATCAAAGGAAGTTTAGTACAAAGCTTAGAAGCAAGATTTAGATAAACTCTGATTAGAGCACGTAGACCTAAGATGACTTTTGAGGATTAGTATCCTAAGATGAACTTTGAGGATTAGTATAGAAGAACTTCCTAGAATTTTGGTATTGTAGATATTTTGTGAGTTTTCCGAGAAATACATCCCTGTCTAGATACGAGCAGGTAGAGGCGACTCTGGCACAGATGTACCTAGGGGTAAAACCCGAAATTACCGCTTTGAGCTAGACTCGAACGGGAACTGGTGCACGACAATGGGCCTTGCTGCACTCTTGGTTACGACACTCCCAGGGGATATGCTTGGGATAAATCTCATTTTCTTTACAAATCATTATGAAGGGTTTATGAGTATATACTTCCTCAAAGAAAACATTTTTATGATTATGGATTATATCCATAAATAGTTCAATTTATGTTAAGTGTTTTATAAGTATGGGATTATGTATTTTGATTCATAAACTGATCTAGTTTATGCCATTGTTTAGAAATGGTGCCTAGTGGAAGAAATGGAAACTGTATCAATGCACACACTCCATGTAGGGATTTCCCTCCTGCTCAAGATAATTATAGTGGGGCTGCTGATGCAACTGGTGCTGATCAACTAATCACCATACTAGGACAACCTACTCAGGTTATGAATAATAACCTTAACCATATGGAGCACCCTGATCCACAGCGTGGAGGATCAATGTTAGATCGATTCATGAGGAAACAACCACCAACGTTCAATGGGAGTACAAATCCCTTAGTAGCTGAGCAATGGATAAGTTCCCTAGAGAAAATATTTCAGGCTTTGGGGAGTAGTGAAAGGGAAAAAGTTATCATGGCAGTTTACCGCCTAACTGGAGATGCTGATCAATGGTGTTCATTGATTCAAAACATGAAGGAAAATGATGAAGTATCAAATATGGAATGGAGGGAGTTCCAAGATCTGCTTTTAGAAAAATACTTTCCTCGCGACCATCGAGCAGATATGGAAAGGCAATTTCTGAGTCTGAGACAAAAGGAGGATGAGAATGTCAAAAAGTATGAGGCTAACTTTACAAGGTTAGCAAGGTATGCTGGAGATTATATACATAACCCAAGAAGTAAGATTGATCATTTCTTTGATGGGTTAAAACCATTTCTTCATCGAGAATTTGTCTCACAATCCTTTTCGTCGTACGAAGTCATTGTCTCATGTGATATCAAGACAGAAAAGGAATTCTCTAAGTCTTATGACATTAAAGCAAAGCAAGAGAAGAAGAGACCTGCTGATCAATATGGGAATGGAAATAAGGGGAAGAAGGGAAAGGTTGAATGTCCATCTTGTGGTAAATGCGGGAAGAAACATCCTGGTACTTGCTTGAAGGGAATGGGAGTCTATTACAAGTGTGGTGAAAAAGGCCACCAAGCTCGTGATTTCAAGGGGAAGAAGGAATCTACCAACGTTCAGTGATACAATTGCAGGGAGATGGGGCATTATGCAAATGCATGTCCTAAGCGTTAGGAGAACTTACCTCAGAAAAGGACAAGGGATCATGGCTAGGATTATGCTATCACTATTGCTGAGGTAGAAGCTCTGAAAGACGTGGTGGCAGGTAATTTAATGGTTTCCTCAAGTTTAGCAAATGAATTATTTGATTCTAGATCATCGCATTGTTTCATATCTTCCCAGTTTGCTAATAAAATTAGATATTTCCAATTTGATTTAATAAGGGAGTTGTCAGTTAAAACTCCTAAGGGAAGTATCATTGCAACAAAGTTTTGTGAATCAGTCCCCATTAGAGCACATAAATGTTCTTTATCTGCTGATCTCATCTTCATACCTATGATTGAGTTTGATATAATCCTCGGTATGGACTGGCTTTTGGACTATGATGTGAAGATTTATTGTAAGAAGAAAGTGGTTACGATTCTTGATGATAATGATAAGGAACTCCTTATCTATAGATCAGAATCGTCACCACCTAATTATTATTTAGATCCACCCCCAGTAGCTCAACTTAATTCAATTATTAGGGAGGAAGATAATGAAATAACTGTCGGTGAGGAAAGTAATGTTCAAATAGAGGATGTACCTGTTGTGAAAGAATTTGTAGATATATTTCCAGAAGATTTACCTGGACATCCTCCGGAATGAGAAGTTGAGTTTTCCAATGATTTGATTCCTGGATCAAGGCCTATATTGAATACCCCTTATAGAATGGCCACTGTAGAATTAGTTGAACTAAAGAAACAACTAGAGGAATTGAGTAATAATGGATTTATTCGCCCTAGTGTTTCTCCATGGGGAGCCCCTGTTCTTTTTGTTAAAAAGGAAGATGGATCTATGAGGTTATGTATCGACTACAGGGAGATCAATGCTATAACGATAAAGAACAAGTATCCCCTACCTCGTATTGATGAATTATTTGACCAACTGCATGGAGCTCAATACTTTTCAAAGATTGACCTTCGATCTGGATACCATCAGTTGTGTGTGAAGAAGGAAGACATTCCGAAGACAACATTTTGAACCAGGTACGGGCATTACGAGTTTACTGTAATTCCTTTTGGATTGACTAATGCACCCTTTGTATTCATGGATCTGATGAATAGAGTTTTCAAGGAGTATCTCGATGAATTTGTGGTGGTATTGATTGATGATATCTTGGTATACTCCAAAACCTACGAAGATCATGTAAATCACTTGCGCGTTATCTTGAAGACTCTGAGGAGGCATGAATTATATGGGAAGTTTAGCAAGTGTGAATTCTGGAATCAGGAGATTTCATTTCTTGGCCATATTGTCTCTAAAGATGGAATCTCTATTGATCCTTCTAAGACCAAGGAAATCCAAGAATGACCAGCACCTACGAGTATAACTGAGGTACATAGTTTTATTGGTTTGGCAGGTTATTATCGACATTTTGTTCAGAATTTTGCCCGATTGGCTAACCCATTAACAAAGCTCACACGTAAAGGGGTTAAATTTGTTTGGACAAAAGAGTGTGAAGAATGTTTCTAAGAACTGAAGATAAGATTAGTCAATGATCCTATATTGACTCTACCATCGGGGAATGATGGGTTCATTATTTATAGTAATGCATCAAAGAAAGGACTTGGTTGTGTCCTTATGCAGAATGATATAGTTATTGCCTATGCATCATGACAGTTGAAAATTCATGAACAAAACTATCCTACTCATGATCTCGAGTTAGCAGCTATGATCTTTGCTTTGAAGATATGGAGGCACTACCTCTATGGTGAAAAATGTGAGATTTATACTGATCACAAGAGTTTGAAGTATATTTTCTCACAAAAAGAACTCAACATGAGGCAAAGGAGATGGCTTAAATTACTCAAGGATTATGATTGTACGATACACTACCACCTGGGGAAGCAAACAAGGTGGCAGATGCTTTGAGCAGAAAAGGCCATGGAGTTTTGAACAATATGAGAATTGAAAGGGATCCAATTTTCATGGATCTAGTGAAGATGGACATGGGAATAACCAGGGAAGGTGAAACATCAATGCTTTTTCAAATGGTTACCAAACCATCTTTACTAGAAAGGATTAAGAGTTCTCAGACCGATGATGAAGAATTTCAAAAGAAAATTAAAGCTGTGAATGATGGGAGATTGAGAGACTTTGTGTATGAAGATGGAATTTTGAGATTCGGGAAAAGACTTTGTGATCCTGATATACCTGATCTAAAAAAGGAATTGTTGGATGGTGCTCATATTTCCAATTTCTCTATACACCCTGGGAGCACCAAAATGTATAGAGATTTGAAGGAACATTTTTTGTGGGACAACATGAAGAGGGAGATTGCTGATTTTGTGTCAAGATGTATGGTTTGTCAACAAGTGAAAGCTGGAAGGCAACAGCCTGGAGGAGTCACGCAACCTCTTCCCATACCAGAGTGGAAATGGGACAATATTACGATGGACTTTGTCATGGGACTACTAAAGACTCCTAGAAGGAACGATGCAATATGGGTTATTGTTGATCGTCTTACCAAGTCAGCACATTTTCTTGCTATAAGAGAATATCTACCCCTGGAACATCTAGCAAGACTATATATTAATGAAGTTGTGAGACTTCATGGAGTACCCCTATCGATTGTTTCTGATCGTGATCCCCGTTTTACTTCAAGATTTTGGAAAAGTCTTCAGAAATCCGTGGATACTGAACTTCATTTGAGCACTGCTTACCATCCTCATACAGACGGACAATCAGAACGGACTATTCATACCTTAGAAGACATGTTGAGATCTTGCTCACTTGACATTCAGGGTATGTGGGATCAATATTTACCACTGGTATAATTTTCCTATAACAATAGCTTACATTCGAGTATTCAGATGGCACCATATGAAGAGTTATACGGAAAGAGATGTCGTACACCAACCTGTTGGGATGACGTTGGTGAAAGAAAACTTGTAGGCCCAGAACTGGTGGAGGAAACGGTGGAAAAGGTGAAAGTAATCCAAAATCACATCAAAGCAGCTCAAAGTAGGCGGAAGAGCTATGCCGATAATTGAAGGAAGGATTTGGAATTTCAAGTCGGTGATCATGTTTTCCTGAAGGTGTCTCCATGGAAGGGAGTCATACGTTTTGGTAAGAAAGGTAAATTGAGTCCCAGGTACATCGGACCTTTCGAAATTCTAGAACGAATTGGGGTTGTGGCTTACCGATTGGCAATGCTGCCAAGTCTCTCCAAAGTTCACGATGTGTTCCACGTATCTCTGTTGAGGAAATACATGCCTGACCCAACGCATGTACTCACCTATGAGGAATTAGAACTAGAACCCTATCTTTCCTATTGTGAAGAGCCCGTCAAGATTCTTGATACGAGAGAACAAGTGCTGAGAAATCGGACGACGCATCTGGTAAAAGTTTTGTGGAGAAACCATAAGATGGAAGAGGCAACGTGGGAACCCGAGGAACTTATGATGAAGAACCACCCGAGTCTTTTCATATGGTAATATTCTAGAAATTTCGAGGATGAAATTATTTGAATGAGGGGAGAATGTAACACCCCAAGCTTCTACGGTACACTTCTCTTTGAATAATGTGATAGCGTGTGTTGTACGCAACACCGAGTTCTAACACACTATAACCAATCAAACTAGCCGTTATGAATAGTAATACCTACCTTTTGAAATTATATATATTTTATATTTCAAAATGGACTTCATTTTTGGATTCGTAATATCGAATTTAGCCTAAGGTGAAATTTTGGTACTTTTCGGATAACTTTCATATTTTGATGAATAGTGAAAATTACTAAATTTTAATTAAAAACAACTTTTTTAATAAAAATTATTAATATTGATAAATTATGAATTTGATCAGTTTTAAATTATATTTAGAATATATTTTTACCATTTAATATAATGTTGGTCATTGGACATAATTTTACAATTAAACCGAACAAAAACAAGTGTCAATCTTTTGATAGTTATTATCTCTTAAAAACACGCCTTTTGTTTTGACAGCGGGAATTAATTTTAAATTAATTTCTGCCACTTATGTGTTTTGAATTTAGAAAAATGGATTCCATATTTGTAATCAGGATTTCCAAATGGTGTAAATAGGTAACTTTTATTTTTAGACATTTTGAATAATTACTGCGGTAAATATTTTATTTACCATGGTTAAGGGTATATCCGGTAAATAAGGGTTAAAACATAATATTATAATAATACTAAATTACCCTAGAAGGTGTCCTAGACTTATTGGTTGATACATGTTCGACCATAGGCATCTTTGGGTCGATTTTGGGACCTCATGGTGCCACTTGTAGGTGATAGGGACATTTTTTTTAATTAAGTTAAAATGAATACAAAAATGACACAAGCATATATCTTTTAGAAATATAATTATTACATAGGGTTATATATGTTGGATTTTAGATAATAAATAATCATTAGAAAGATAAACATATTTTCTACATAATTATAGTTTATTTATAATTTTTAGACATTAAATAAGTTAATTTATTTATGACACAATGATGATGTAGTAATTACTATAATAGGGAAAAATTAAAATAATTGATATTATAAATACCAAAATAAATATAATATGAAACTTATAATGAATTAAACTAATTTTATAGGATAATATGATATATTAGGATTGATTTAATTGACTTTGTTAGAAGTAATAAATCTGTTATGAGTTTCAAAAAAATCAACTATTGAATAGTGTCAAAATTGACATAAAAGAGTTCTTAAAACAACTATTATATTATTAATTGATATTAAATTCCTAAAAATCTAAGGATCGGCCAAGAGACTTATTTAATGATAGGTTCATCATTAATGTACCACTTGGGGGTCGATTGGATGTATATAGTATGTTTATTAACCATATTATATAAAAATACAAAGAGACATTGTAAAAGTGAAACAAATTAACTTAGAGTTAATACTTAAAGATAAGGTTAATATAAGTACCCAAACCTGTCTAAATTATATTGGATGAGTTGTTTTAGACCCATCCCCACCTTAAACATTGAATAATAAACTTTTGAGCCATTGGAAACCGAATATGAATTTATTATAAACTAATGTCTCTAGCTTTCTCAAAGGTGCCCCTCACCCCACTTATAAAAGGGAACACCTCCTTCTCATTTCTTCACACCTTAAAAGCCTTTTGGTTCGGCCAAACTCTGCCCAAATACTCTCCCAACTATCCTCACTACAACATAGAGGCATTGGTTTGATCAGAAAGCCAACCTAAGGATCCCTTTTGATCAAATCAAAAGGAAGAACCCGAAGAAGAGGTAATGATTTCACCACCCTTTTCCAAGTTCATTTCTTCTTCCACTTCTTCTTCCTTTGTTGTTACCATTCTAAAATAATAACTCCAGTATCATATATATACTTTGATGTTATTATAAATATGTTACAACTATATTCAGTATTCTATCCACCCTTTGAATAACATGTCACCATACGTGCGTACGTACGGCTTACCGTCTCCACGTCGTGGTGTAATTGTTATTCAATATATTATTATTTGGATGGGTATAATAATGATGTGTAACTCATGTAAATAATAAATATAACATGTTAATGATTCTTTATATATGATATACCATCCATTTATATATTATTTTAATATCAAAAGAATGATATTGTCGCTCATGCGTACGTACGGACTACCGTCTCCACGAACGCGATGAGATTCATTCTCCATCGTATCCATTCAAGTATAATTATCATTTGATGATTTAAAAAATGATGTTTAAGGACTAGATATCATTCTGGATATGAATAATATACAAACTATCCTTTACAAACATGTCTTACGTAACAAAACATATAAAAGAAAACAAGTAAGTTAACACCTGAAACAACGATAATACTATGATATTATTATCAAATCAATATTAAAAGATCATATATGATATCATATTAATGTATATGATTCTTGTATAATTTAATAACAATTATTTCACCATTATACAGGAGTTTAACCTACCCCAACCAAGGAAAAGTATAAGGTAAGGGTTATTTCACAATCTCTTCATTATCCGAGGTTGTTTATACGTAATAATCTATTGGGATCTCGTTATCATCCACATCCATGTTTCTTCAAAATGTATTTCAAAACATTTTTTACAAGAATATAGGTTAAAGTCATTTATACCCTTTCTTGACTTTTTATAAGAGGAATCTTTTTGTCGTTTTCAAAACAAGGTCCTTTTTAACCTTTTCGACAGAATTAAGGTAAGAATGCTTTTTTTAACTTATACGGCGGGTGCGGTTATTTTCCGCCATTATAAAATATTGAAAGCTTTCCTTACAAGATTATAAGAATATTTTAAAGAAAATGTTTTATTTTATATGTCTCTTAAATGATTTCAAAAATAGAAAGAGATATTTCTCTAAAAAGTGTTTTGATTTCATCTATGTTAACATCCTTTGATGGATTTTACGCTTATTTGAAGTTGATTTATTATGATACAAAACTTCTATATTGTATTGAAGGTTTTGTGATATGTTTGACTATGGATGTGCTATTTTTTATACCATTCATAGTTTATGGTGAAATTATTGAAATTTCGTATGCTAGTTTTAATACGAATGTTTATGTTATGTTTAAACCTTTTCATATGGGAATGCATTGGACTTAATATGTGACGGGTGGAGCCCGCTATAGCACCTCGATGCATCGGTAGGTCTCATGAGACAAAATAGTGTCTTGGCACAAGGCCTTGACCAAATCTTATTTTTAGTCTTGGCACGAGGCCTTGGCTATGTGGTTATGACAGTCTGGCATTATGCATTCCAACATTATGAAAGTGGTTATTGATTTTGCATGTGATTATTCGATTAGTAGAATATCCATGCGAATGAGTAAAAGGAATTATTTCATTTTATTTATGCCATACAATGTTGAAAGTTCAATTTTGAAAGGATTTTTTTTAGTTATACATTTCCTTAAATGTTTATTCTTATTTATGAAAGTTTCTGCTATATTGTTATCCTTACTGGGCATTTGAGATCACCCCTTCTCTATGTTCTATTTTTCCGAGGAAGTGAAGAAGTAAATTATGAATGACCTGCAGGGATATTATGTGGGGATATGAGTGTGGATTATGAAGACATTATGTTGTTGTAGTAGTTTTTCATTTTATTATGTAATGTAAAACTTATGAATATATCTAGTGTTTCCAAGGCAACTAAACCAATCGGTCTTTCGAGATTTGATCTTTCTTGTGATCATGCCAATGTTATGTAATAATGCACCGACTCCCGGTAACTAGGGTCGGGGCATTACACATAATCCACAAAATATGTACTATATATTTCCCCTATGATTAGGTCTTATCCAAAACCAAAATGGTTAGATCGGATAATACATAAAAGTCCAATACTTTATAAAAATAAATACTACTACTAATCTCCAAAATATGACAAAACAATACCCAAAGTTCAACAAAGACCATTCAATAGGCAATTGTCCTTACAGTTATTCCAAATAATCAAATCTATGATTGAAACCTAAATTCAAAATGGATTTTATCAAATCGACTTCCACAAAAATCCTAAAATTTATCATCAAATTACATTGGTTTCTCTTAAAGTCACATACTGAAAGATAATTAACACAGTCACATCTTCAAAAAGGTATGTTAATCATTTCCATAAATAACCTGAATATCCATATGTCAATAATAAAACATGTAGTCTTCCAAAATAATATTTCAACCTTTAGTGTTTCCCGAAAAAAGTTAATTTCTTCCAAAATAAATGTTGTCAACTAATCACCAAACCATTTTCCTATACAAAGAATGTCCATTTGTTGAAAAATATGTTTCCATGCTCCACTTATTCTTTATCCATAAAATTATTTAACTAAAACAATAAGTCATATTATCCAGGGACTTCATGTAGTCCATTGGTAGGCTATAAATTCCAATCTCACTTTGGTTGTGGGTTCAATTCATTTAGCTTTGTCTGACACAACTGGTTGTCAGACATTCTGCATATTTCCCTTTTTTCCAAAACTCTATAATTTTATAACATTTCCTAAAATGATATAAATTCCTATAAAATAACCATAACATATTTTAACCACAAATTTTATCTCATACCTCTCATTTTCATCCCAAAAATTAATAACCTATAGTTTCCTCAAATTCACAGACCATATAAACCCAAATCGTTCTTTAAAACAATATAAACAAAAGAAATGATATTTTCTCCTTGATTAAAATTTTCATATATTAATCTTCAGGATTACACATACTAGAAATAGTCTTTAAAAAGTAATCTTATCATCAATAAATTTTAAAAAATCATCATCCACAGATCCTTCATAACTATTTATTTCCTAAAATGTTGAAATCTTAATCATCAAACATTCTTCCTGATACGTTATCTGTGTTTTTCCATATTATTATTTTATAATTATTTCATACAAACAAAATCATGCATAATGTCCTAATATTTAAGTAATTTCAAAACATGAACTAAGAAATAACTCATACCTTTAATTGGTCGTTGTCAATATCTTCATCTTAAATTGTAATTGTATTAGGTTTTTGTAAACACATATTTTTTTATCCTATTGATGTTATTCCTGAACCTTCTTCACCGAACATATGTTAGTGTAACAACCATGAACACCACATTTAAAAAATTGAATTGATCATTAGAAGGTAACTTCTTTACCTTTTCCAAAGTCAACTGGATGCTTCAATTTTCCATGGTAATTTATATCTTTATGACCATCATTGCCACATTTGAATCATCTTCTCATCCCTTTGATGAATTTTTCTTGGGGTTTCATTCCACATCCTTGACACACATGTTTTTGAATATATTAACCTTTATTATTATTATCTAAACCTATAAAGGGATTTGTTTCTCTCATATATGGTGCCTTATAAAAATCACCAACATTCATGTGGTCAATAATGACTCCAAGTAGTTGGTTGACAATAACCAAAAGTGCTCTCACTGCATCTTCCACTTCATTTGGTTTCTTATTAATGAAACTGTCAATTTTTTCATCACATCCACTATTACTTTGGTTTCTACTATATCCATCCATTTACTAAAACCCAAAAAGGTCAGTGTGAGTATATCAGTAAAATTATCATATAATATCTCATGAGGAGGGTAAATACTATGATAGACGTATTCATGTTATTTTAAACTCATTCAATTTATCTAAAATAACTATGACTCTTTCTAATATTCAAACCATTATGGATATGTCAATTATGCTTAAATAAGATGATAAACACTAAAGTTATCTAAACCAACCTCTGATACCAATTTTAAGGACCCATCCTTAAACATTACATAATATTGAATTAATATAACAATCCACATTGAGGTTCTTTTCAGGTTTAGAGTTTTAGATAATTAGGCCAGAAATATTACATCACATCTCAAATATTATAAAGTAGAAACTTCTACTCAGTATCCATTTTTTAATAAAAATAAATAACTCTTGAAAACAAAATTCATGTCTAGTTCCATGTTTTAGATAGCATGAATTTTTCTTGATCTCATCCTTTACCATGTTATTCATTAAAACCTATGAAAAAACATTCAAAAATAACTTGGGATGGGCATAAAAAGATTAGTAAAGGATACACAAAGTAGGAAAACTGTTATTTTTTCAAAACAACAAGTCAACCTTGAATACTTTATCATAAGTAATACTTTTCACCTTTATGACGTAGTAAATACTATTCAATGAAAAAAACTCATTGCATACTATTTTGTAACAAAAATATTAACATAAAACCCATATGAAGAACACATAAAATATAAAGGTAACTTGGGACATAAATATTCATAAATGGAATAACCATCTGGTTGACTTCCACACAAATAACTAAATGGAATATCCATACGGCCAAATTCCATACCCAATGCATTAGAGGACATAACATAACCACCCATCCTAGTTTATCACAACACTACCCTTCATTTGTTTTATCATGTAACCAACTGTAAAATATCCAAGTACCATTTTAAAATCATAACACCAAAAATATTGGAAATATAAACATTTCACAAATAACATTTCATTTGAAATCACAATAAATAATTCCTTGATATTCCAATAATCAATCCATTTCAAAAAACAATTCAAATACCAAAAAACCCTAAAATATAATAAGGGATTTCTTTTCCTTTTAAAACATTAAGGCTTATATGGGAAGCCAACAAACTATTACGGTGGTGGAGAGGTCACTGTCACCACAAACGTTAAAAACATTCCACTTTTAATTTATTAAAACACTTCGTAGAAAAAAATATTCCATTTGGGGGATATTAAAATTCAAAGGAGTTTATTATATACCATATAAAATAAATAGGGTTATATTGTCCAAGTATGCCTCAATTAAAAGAGATTGAGACAATGTCCCTTACAAAGATCATATCATTACATTAAGGATAAATTAATTAAATAATTATGTGTAAAAAATATAAATACACCCAATATAAGTGGATATTAAGTGTGAAACAATCATAGGTCATTCCCACATATTCATAACACCACATAATCAAGAGGTAGATGTTTAACCCTAAGAACAGAAATAATGTTAAGAAGTTCCCTTACCTCGTGTCTGACATGACCCATTCATTCTTTAACTTCTTGTTTAATAAACACAAGTTAACTTCTATTTTCTTAAGAATATTTTTCATGTTAATTTTTTGTTTTATATAACTTTTTACCTTTATATAATAATTAGTTAATTATTTTAGTTCATATCGAACATTTTGTAAATGTTAGGAACATGAGTTTAAAATAAATTTGTTGTAATTATAAATTGCCCATGTGGTTGAAATGAAATTATCATTAGAATTATATACATGATTTATATATCATATATATCATAAATATACACTATGTATGTATTTATAATATCCCATAACCTTCGGATATATAAAAATGAAATGTACCGTTCATCGAGACGGTAAGTCGTATGTACACATTAAAGCTACTTCCATTTATTTTTTTTCATTTTAAAAAGAATGAAATCCTAAATGATAAATAGGTATATTATTATTCCAGTATAGTTTAATATTTTATGTACATAACATAAGATCATTACCAGCATCCTTTATATGTTCCATGTATGGTGTGAACGAGTCATGTCACTTTGAGGGGGCGGCAGTCTACACTTTCTTAAATTAAATTATCATATTTATCCACTATGAAAACCATAAAGGTTTGCTAAAAATGAAAAATAAAGGATCATTGAGGAATAATAAACATAATATATATCATTTATAAATAATGTTCCATCATAATGGCCATCATGAGAGTCGGTTGGAGATATTTTAACAATCATCGTTTCTTGAGGCAGTAATTCAATGTCCACAGAAACAGTATATTTATATCCATTAGATTGAGGTGCATGAAAGAGTAGTTCAAATACATCCCACAATAAGAACCCAGTATATTGAGGATACTAGTTTTGTTTTAAATTAATGTAATAACAAGAGTTTATGTGGTTGGAGAAGTAAAATAAATGAAAAGAACTTAAGAGAAGGTGTTACCTTTAAATCGGGTAACTCCATTTGGTTTGAACCAAAAGGCTTTGTTGAAGTGCATTATGCCTAAGGGAAGGCTTCTAGGAGAAAGATAGTGTTTTTGGGAGCTTAATTGGGTAGATGTAGTATATGTCATGGGGCTTGAGTGGTGTGCGTGATGGGATAGAGGTGATGGATTTTTTATATTGGATAGGAGGAGCTCTTTAGGAATGTTCGAAATTATTATTTATTATAAACTTATTTTCAGTTTCAAAAGGTCCAAAACTCGATAAAATTGATAATAAGATTACCATTGTTAGAAATAAAATCATCCAATATGAATTTCATAGGTTTTGGATAGTGTTTTAAATTTTATAATCTCATTTATTTAAATCATTCATAAATAAGGTAATCATTGCATCATCATTGTGTCGTAAATAATTTTATTTAGATGATATCTAAAAATTATAAACAAAATACCATGATATAGTAAAACCTTCTAATTTTATAATTAATATTTATAGTCGAAGATATAACTTATATATCTCCATATAAAAACTAATTTACTAAAAGATATATGTTTATGTCATTTTTGTCATTACTTTATGTTAATTAATATAAAGATTCATTATCACTTTAATGTGGCTCCATGGGGTCTAAAAATCGACCCAACGATGCCCATTGGAAGACATGTATCAACCCATAGGATTAGGAAACATTTTAGGGTAATTAATATTATTATAATGATATTTCTTACCCTAATATACCAGATTTACCCTTTAACCATGGAAAACAAAATATTTTATGAAGTAAATATTCATAATGTATAAAAATAAAATTTCCCTATTTACCCAATTTGAACCTTTAAATTCCAAATATGGAAACCATTTTTATGAATTTAAAACAAAAAGTGGCAGAATTTAATTTAAAACCAATTCTCATTGGAAAAACAAAAAGCGTGTTTTTAAGAAAGAATTAATATCAAAAGATTGAATATAGTTTTTGTCCAATTTCAAAGATAAATTAATTTCAATGACCATAATTGGATTACATTATAAAAAGATAATCTAATTAAACTTTAAAAAAAATTAAAATGATAAATTAATAATATAAATAAAATAGATTAAATGGTTGTTTTGAATTAAAATACAGTATTTTCCACTATTCATTAAAAAGACTTTATTAGAAAAATAACAAAATTTTACCCAAATTAAATTTTTATGTCTTGATTATAAAGTGGAATTTTATTTTTTCAAATAGATAATACCAAAGTGAAGAAAAACTAGATTTAAAATGAGTTCTCCATCAAATGGCGGTAAATTGAACTTTTCAATAATATTATCGTATTTTTTCTTAAAATTAGATTCATTCAAAATTTAAGCCTCTAAATTTTATTGGATAAATATAATAATATTTAATAAAAATTTATATTTATATTTTAGTTTTCTTATTAATTATCTACATTAAAACATCTAGGAATTAACTACCATTTAAATGAATATTATATTATTATTTTTCAGTATGACTTAGCCTAATGTGTGACATGAGATTTTTCAGAAAAACCCATTGTTGTGTGCTAGGTAGGCCATCGAATATAGCATCCCCTTTATTGTAAAATTAATATTTCATTCAAAAATATTAATAAATATCATAATGTCATATTCTTTATTTAACGGGATTGTTACATACTGTTGAGTCAAATGTTCCCTTTTGACTTCTATATCTTATATTGGAAATCAAAAATGTCTTTTTAATCGTACTTACTTTATCAATGGTATTGTACTGACCTTGTCAATCGTATCGTACTGACCCTGTCAATCATATCGTACTGACCTTGTCAATCGTATCGTACTGACCCTGTCAATCATATCGTACTGACCTTGTCAATCGTATCGTACTGACTCTGTCAATCATATCGTACTGACTCTATCAATTGTATCGTACTGACTCTACTTTTCATATTTTCATTACTTGTTTTGGTACTTTGTCAAAAACACTTGTTTCATATTAATCGTACTATTGTTTATCATCTTCATATATCTTGTTCTAACCAATATGATGTCGTTGAGTTAGTTATAAACTAATCAAAACAATGTCGTGATTTTTGTTTCAATATGACCGTTATAATGACAGGTGTCCAAGTCCCTCCGAGTTTTTTGGATAAATATGACCGTTAGAGGCAACATGACCTTTGGAACCCAAGTCCTATAAATAAGAGGTCATTTGAAGCTGAAAGGAGAATAACGAAGGACTGGGGAACAACCGCGATACCCTACTTCTATCAAGTTCTAGAGAGAGACATTGTGACTTCTCTCATCTGCTTTGTGCATCCGATCATCGTATCGAGGGATTTCAAGTGATTGAATGACAGAAGGTACCGATTACCTACAAAATCGAGGGCTGCTAGGGATTGGCAGACGGACGGTCCGATCATCGTATCGAGGGCTGCCAGGGATAGGCAGACAGACGTTCCGATCATCGTATCAAGGGCTTACCAAGGTGTTGGTGAGACAGACCTTTTATCGTAGGTGAAAGGATAACCCTTCTCTTTGGGTCAAAAGAATTGTAATACTTTTACTTTTCCGTTGCTGCTTGTATTAGAATGTAATTTTTATTGTTTCCTTTATTTTTTACATATTCAATTATAATTGTTTCAATTACAATCATTCTATTACATATTGTATTGATTGATTCTATAAGCTTTAAGGTAGAATCATTCATCTTTATATTACTCTGATTATTGTGTTTATCTCGAATACAATTGTTTTACTTTTTATTAGTATTACATTACTTTATACCATTTATATTCAATATAATTGTGGGTGATTGTATTTGTATTAGTTTAAGACTTTTTAAACTAATCTCTTAAGTGTGTAAATACAAAAGTTTTTAAACCTAAAATTCACCCCCCTCTTGTATTGTTCCATCTAATATACAGATACATCTACACATTTGATCCAACAATTGGTATCAGAGTAGGTTTTTCCACTGATTTCTATTACTTGTTTTCTTTTTTTCTTACTACACTAACGTGTGGAGTGGAAAAGATTTTTGTATCTTTAGATGGCAGGAATGAATATTGGGTCAATAGACAATATAAATCCTTCTAGACAACCAATCTTTAATGGGAATGATTATGAGTACTGGAGAGATCGTATGAAGACTTTTGTGATCAATATTGGCGTAGACAATTTTATTATGCTAACTGATGGTTACAAAATTCATGACAAAGAAGTCACTACTTTCACTAATCAAGAGAAGCAAGAATAATGACTGAATTACAAGGTACGCAATACTTTATTATGCTCTATGACCAGGAATATATACAGTCAGATATCTTCATGTGATGCAGCCAACTGTATTTGGAAGAAGTTAGAAGTCACGCATTTTGGTACATCCAAGGTTATAGAAACTAGAAGAGCAATGCTTCGAGCAGAGTATCATGGATTTGTTTTTCCTTATGGAGAGTCAGTATGTAAAGTGCAATAAAGTTTTATGAAAATTGTCAATAGCTGATAATCCATGGGTGAAAAAGGACTTGATGATGAAGCTCTAGTAGATAAGATTATAGATATAATGCCGAATGAATGGGAGTCAAAAAGGACAGCTATTGATGAAAATAGAAAAGTTTCCCAGATTACTCTTGATGAAATTGTTGGAACTCTTTTACCGCACAAGACAAGAATGAAAAGAGATGCTGAATTCAACAAGAAGAATAATGGAAATGGAAGTGTAGCTTTTACATCTAAAGCTAAAACACCAGAAAGGAAAACAAGATCCAAAGTCAAGAAAGTTATATCTGACTCAAGTGATTGTGATCTTTCGGATAATGAGCTATCCAATCTTTTTCAAAGTATGAACAAGATTGTGGGAAATAAAGACTTTCAAAATAGATTCAAAAAGAAAGATGGGATGGATAAAAAAGATTCAGAAGTAACTTGTTATGAATGTAAGAAAGTAGGGCATATAAGGCCTGATCGTCCTTTACTAAAGAGAAAAGACAGAAAGGAAAAAAACTCTGAAAGAAACAAGAAAATGTTTTACAAGACAAAGACAAAGAATTTCTTGAAGGAAAATGATACGTGGAGTGTAAGTGATAGTGATTCCTCAGATGATTCTTCAGAATTTGAGTCCTTAGGCCAGAGAAATATTGGACTTATAGCCAGACTACCTGTTCAAGATCATTGTCTCATGGCTAAGGTACGCAATGATGAAGCTATTACAAATGTCTTTTTAAATTCAAATTATACTGATAATGGATTTTATGAATCTTTAAATGATGAATCTTCATCATCAGAAGATGATACATTACCTTCTTTTGAAGAAGTGTCTAGATTTTCTAAATCACTCAAAAATGAAAATTCCAAACTCAAGAAGAAGCTTGAGAAAGAAAATTCTAGAATTTCAATTTTGGCTAAAGAAGTGTCAGATCTTTCTAAGGATCTTAATGTGAAAACTTCTGAATTTGAAAGTATTTTAGAAAACCTTGAGAAAGTCAAATATGATAAGGATAAACTTTCTAAGGATCTTGAAAATGTGATTTCAAAGAAAAATGTTTTAGAATCTAACTCTAGCTCAAATTCAAGCGTCTCGGAGAATTTAGTTTAAAAATTAAAGTCAGAAATTTTTTCCTTGAAAAAATGTTTGTCAAACTTTACTCATGGAAAAGAAACATTTGACAAGATGTATTCTCAAATCTGACCCTTGAGAAATCGTTCTGGACTTGGTTATACTTATTCCAAACCGGTTTTTAGCAATAACAATTTTGTTCCTAAAAAAACCTCTTTTTTCTCAAAGTGTCAATGTGGAGGACACTGTAGAAGAGATTGTTCTCCTAATAGAACTCAATTTTTAGGATTTCACAAAGCTCATTTTGCAAAAAAAATGTGGATTCCTAAAATTCTTTTATCTAAACCTTCTGGATCCAAACAATTTTGGATTACGAAAAACTAATTGTTTTTTTTCAGGGAAATGAGAAGTTTACCAATTAGAATATTTGGTACATGGACCGTGGTTGTTCTCGACACATGACCGGAAACAAAGATCTCTTTGAAAAATTTATCAAAACAAAAGGTGGAAAAGTTACCTTCGCAGATAATGCTCAAGGAAAGATTGTTGGTTTAGGTAATATTGTTTTTCTTGGAAAAGTTCTTATTTCAAACGTTTTGTTTGTTAAAGGTCTTAGACATAACCTCATTAGCATAAGTCAATTATGTGATGAAGGTTACCTTGTGAATTTTGGAAATGATAAGTGTCTTGTTCACAATTCCAAGGATGATTTCATTCTATCTGTTCATAGGAAAGAGAATGTTTACACTATTAACTTAGAAGACCTTTGAAGCCAAAACTTACCATTCTTAAGTGAAATAGAAGACCAATCATGGCTACGGCATAGAAGACTAGGACACTGTAATCTGAGAAGTCTTAGTAAAATCTCAATGAAAAGACTTGGGAGGGGACTAACAGATCTTAGATATGATTCTTCAAAAGTCTGTGATCCTTGTCAATTTGGAGAGCAACATAAAACTAGCTTTAAATCAATTAACGAAGTTTCAACTTCTAATGCATTATAGAAAGTTCATATGGATATTTTTGGTCCCACACAAACTGGAAGCATTGGAGGCAAATACTATGCATTTGTTTTAGTTGATGACTTTACTAGATTTACATGATCCTATTTTCTAGCAAAGAAATCTGAAGCCTTCTCCTATTTCAAAAATTTTAGAGCCCAAGTTAAAAATGATAAAAACCTACCATTGATAACTATCCATAGTGATCATGGTGGTGAATTTCAAAACTCAGATTTTGAAACTTTTTGTAGTAAGAAAGGTATGACTCACAATTTCTCAGCTCCAAGAACTCCTTAGCAAAATGGTGTTGTTGAAAGAATAAATCGTATTCTTCAGGAAATTACTAGAACCATGTTGAGTGAATACTCAATTGCTAAGCACTTTTTGGCTGAAGCTTCTAGTACTACATGTTATACTATAAATCATGTTTTAACTAGACCATTTCTTAATAAAACACCTTATGAGTTATGGACTGGCCGAAAACCTAAAGTTTTGTACTTCAACATTTTTGGGTGCAAAGTATTCATTCTGAATAGAAAAGATAATTATCATAAATTCGCACCAAAATCTTATGAAGGAATCTTTCTAGGCTATTCTACAACTTCTAAGGATTATAGAGTTTTCAATAAAACAGTTGTACTGTTGAGGAAATAGTACATGTAAAATTAGATGAAACTGATCCTCTTGTTTTCAACCAACCCAATCCTACATCCTCTGATGTGTTTTCTAAAAATGTTTATCAACCGTTATTAGAAGATCATTCTGATAAGGAAAATTTTCAATAAAGTATTCATGATACATTTACTATAGAAGAATTTCTTCCATATGTTGATGAACAGGTTTTACAAAACCCAAAGAAATTGTTTCTTAGGAATCATCCCAGTGATAACATCATTGGTGATGTAAATCAACCTGTAAGGACCAGAAATTCTTTAAGAAATGAAATAGAACATCTAGATTTTCATTGCCAATTTTAACCTAAAAGTCCAAGTGAGGCCTTAGGTGATGAAGATTGGATCAAGGCAATGCAAGATGAACTAAATGAATTTGAAAGGAATCAAGTCTGGACTTTAGTTGATAGACCTAAAGAAACAACTGTAATTGGTGTAAAATGGGTTTTCAGAAACAAATGTGATGAAAATGGAATCATTGTAAGAAATAAAGAAATACTTATTGCTAAAGGATATAATCAACAAGAGGGAATAGACTATGAAGAAACATATGCTCCTGTAGATAGACTTGAATCTATTGATATTCTGTTACCCTTTGCAGCATTTCTTAATTTCAAACTATTTCAAATGGATGTAAAATGTGCTTTTCTAAATGGTTTTGTTCAAGAAGAAGTTTTTTTCGAACAACCTCCTGGTTTTCAAGACATAAAACATCCTGATCATGTTTTCAAACTTACCAAGGCTCTATATGTAACACCCCGAGCTTCCACGATACGCTTCTCATTCAATAATGCAATAGCTTGCATTGTACGCAAGTTCGAGTTCTAACACACCGCAACTAATCAAAATAGCCGTTATGAATAGTAATAACCACTTTTTAAAATTATAGAAATTTTATATTTCAAAATGGACTTCATTTTTGTATTCGTAATATCGAAATTAGCCTATGTTGAATTTTTGGTATTTTTCTGAGAACTTCTAATTTTTTATGAATAGTGAAAAATACATAAAAACAACTTTTTTAATCAAAATAATTTATACAGATAAATTATACTATTTATTGGTTTTAAGGTATAATTAGAAAATATTTTTACCATTTTATCCAATGGTGGTCATTAGAATTAATTTAACATTGAAATTGGACATAAACAATTGCCAAACTTTTGATATAAATTGTTTCTTAAAAACACGCTATTTGTTGTAACAGCGGGAATTAATTATGAAATTAATTAATACAACTTATATGTTTGGAATTTTGTAAAATAGACATCATTTTTGAATTCGGAATATCAATTATAGCTTAGGGTGAAATTTTGGCCTTATTCTGAAAAACTTCAATTTTTGATGAATAGTGAAACCACTAAGTGGTAGTTAAATAACTGATTTTTCGTTTAAATGAAATATTACAACTTCTGTGATTTGATTTTCAAAAATCCGACATACATGGTTGTCATTAAGAAGTAAAATGTGGTTCAATGAGATCAAAATAATTTTTTGGTGAATAGTAACTTTTAAGTTCTTAATCGCGATTAGTGGTAATTAGTGTAGTTTAAGGTATAAATAATACATTAATAATATGAAATGACCTAGACACATGTCCCAAACTCATTGGTTGTGTCATGGCCGACCAAGACAAGCCATGGCCTAACTTGGGGACCCCATGGATCCACTTTTGTTGGGAAATGACATAAATTACTTTTTATTTAATGTTAAAGAGAAAATGACACAAACATAATATGTTTTACGAAAACAATTTTTAAGTAGGGTTATACAAGTCCAAATTTTGATTATAAATAGTCATTGGAAAGATAAAAAGATTTCCTATATCATAGTATTTGTTTTATAATTTTTAGACATTAAATGAATTTAATTATTTATGACATAATAATGATGCAGCGATGACATCATTATTTGACGATTTAAATAAAATGGAAAGTTAATATAAAATCTATGAACTACACATGGCCAAAACCTATTGGATGAGTGGATTTCGATGCCTTATCACCTTATCCACGAATTCTTTCAATGTGGGACCTTTTAAAACCGAAACACATTTTCAAATAATGTAATGTTCCTTTACTTTCCAAAAGTGCCCCTCCTCTCCTCTTATAAAAGGCCCCCACCTCTACCTCATTTCACACACTCTTCAAGCCATTGGCTCGGCCAACCCCTGCCCATTTGCTCTCTCCACATCCCTCTCCTCATCCTAGAGGATTCCCTTTGGGCAGAATCCTTTCAAAGGAAGCCTTTAGGCTCAACTCAAAAGGAGTTACACTTTTTAAGGTAATTCATTCTCTCATGTTCTTTTGTTTTATTTTGCTTCTCCAACCCCCTAAACTCTTTTTATTTACTTCTTTTGTAACAACACCAGTATCTTAAATATACTAGGATGTTGTTATAAGATTTATTTGAGCTACACTTCCACACAACTACATCAAATGGTTAAAGAACATAAGGTTTCCGTGGATGGCGAAATTCTGCCTCCCGAAACGATGATTGTTCAACACTCATTTAACACCTTCAAAGGTGGCCATTATGATGTCACTATTTTTATATATGATATATAATATGTTTATGTTTTCCTTAAGCTTCTGTTTTTTTCATTTTGGGCATACCTTTATGGTTTCCATTATGGGTAAAACACGATATCTTCATTTTAGGAAGCGCGGACTACCGCCCCCTGAAAGTGATTTGATTCGTTAATACCATATGTGGGATGTGTGAAGGATAAAGTTAATGATATTATATATGTTATTATACTGGAATTATAATATACTCTCATATCATTATGATTCCATTCCAGAAAATATGAAATAGAAATGGAAGTAGCGTTCATGCGTACGTACGGCTTACCGTCTCCATGAACGGTGCATTTCATTTCTTACCTCTAAATGTGATGTAATATTATAAATGAATGTATGTACTGGATATATATGACATATATGATATCTACATCATGAATACCATTCTGGATATAATGGATATTTCACCACATGAACAACTTATAATTATAAGAAGTTTATTGTTGACTCATGTACCAAAGATCGACAAAACGACCGTTATTAACTTAAATAATTACATAATGTTCATAACATTGTAATAAGTGATATAAAAAGGATAATGAAATTGAAAATGGTTCTTAATAAGGTAGATATTAACTCTAGTTTATTATTCAGGAGGTTAAAGAACGGTTGAGTCAAGTCGGACACAAGGTAAGGGAATTTCTTAACCCAACTTCAATTCTTTGGGTTAATCTCCTACTTTCAAATTATGTCATGATATTATTATGTCCTATTTTGTATTTTTACTTTCTTTATGTGTACCTATAGTGAATACACATAATAGATATATTTTATTTTAAAAATGATCTTTTTAAGGACTTTGTCTCAATCTCCTTTCATTGAGGCATATTTGGCTTTATACACAACTTTCTTTTATACGGTGTATAAACCCCTTTGACTTTCATGTTTATTCAAAAGGAATTTTTTTTATACGAAGCATTTTACTAAACGACAAAAAGGGAATGTTTTTCTTTCCGTACTTATGCGGCGACAACGACTACTCCGCCGTCGTGACCGTTATTTGAGTTTCGGCTTCCTCTATAAGCCATCTTTTTTTTAATGAAAAATAAATACAAAGTTTTAACTTTCTTTTATTTTGGTATTGAAAATGGTTTTGAAAGAATTTTTATTATATCAATGTGCTGTATTGATATCTTGTGATTGAAATGTGGAAATGTTATGTTTCCTTTATGCATGTTTTATGTGATACAATTATGTTATGGTTTATGATATGTTTAAACCTATTCATATGAGGAATGCATTGGACTTAATAAGTGACGGGTGGAGCCCGCTATAGCTCCTCGATGCATCGGCAGGTCTCATGAGACAAACTAGTGTCTTGGCACAAGGCCTTGACAAAATCTTATTTGTAGTCTTGGCACGAGGCCTTGGCTATGTGGTTATGATAGTCTGGCATTATGCATTCCATCATTATGAAAGTGGTTATTGATATTACATGTGATTATTCGACCAGTAGAATATCCATGTGAAGAAGTAAATGGCATTATCTCATTTTACTTTTGCCATATTATGTTGAAGTTCATGTTTAAGAGGCTTTTGTTTTAGTTATACATTGCCTTAAATGTTAATGTTTATTTATGAAAGCTTCCGCATTATTGTTATCCTTACTGAGCATTTGAGCTCACCCCTTTCAATGTTTAAAAATTTTTCCAGGTTGTGAAGAAGTATTTTATGACTGACTTGCAAGAATAATCAGTGAAGATATGAGTGTGGAATATGAAGACCATGTTTTTTTGTAGTTTGTTTAATTTTGATGTAATGAAAGACTTATGAATGTATCTAGTGTTTCCAAGGCTACTAAACTAATCGGTCTTTCGAGACTTGATCTTTTGGGATCATGCCAATGTTACGAAGTAATGCACCGGCTCTGGGTAGCTGGGGTCGGGGCGTTACAGTTGGTATCAGAGGCAGTTTAGTACTAACCTTGGAAGCTAGATGTAGATAAACTCTGATTAGAACACATAGCCCAAAGATAGGCTTCGAGGATTAGTATAGAAGAACTTCCTAGAATTTTGGTATTATAGAGATGATATGAGTTTTCCGAGCAATACATCCCTGTCTGGATACGAGCAGGTAGAGGCGGCTCTGGTACAGATGTACCTAGGGGTAAAACCCGAAAACACCGCTTTGAGCTAGACTCGAACGGGAACTGGTGCACGACAACGGGCCTTGCTGCACTCTTGGTTACGACACTCCCGGGGGATACGCTTAGGATAATTCTCATTTTCTTTACAAACCACTATGAACGGTTATGAGTATATACTTCCTCAAATAAAACCTTTTTATGATTATGGATTATATCCATAAATAGTTCAATTTATGTTAAGTATTTTACAAGTATGGAATTATGTATTTTGATTCATAAACTAATCTAGTTTATGCCATTGTTTAGAAATGGCGCCTAGTAGAAGGAATGGAAACCGTATCAATGCACGAACTCCATGTAGGGATTGCCCTCCTGATCAAGATAATTATTGTGGATCTGGAGATACAACTGGTGCTGATCAACTTATTTCCATACTGGGACAACTCACTCAGGTTATGAATAATAACCTTACTCGTATGGAGCACCCTGATCCGCAACGTGGAGGATCAATGTTAGACCGCTTCATGAGGCAACAACCACCAACCTTCAATGGGAGTACAAATCTTATAGTAGCTGAGCAATGGATAAATTCCTTAGAGAAAATATTCCATGCCTTGGGGAGTAGTGAAAGGGAGAAGGTTGTCATGGCAGTTTACCGCCTCACTGGAGATGCCGATCAGTGGTGGTCGCTGATTCAAAACACAAAGGAAGATGATGACGTATCGAATATGGAATGGAGGGAGTTCAAAGATCTTTTCTTAGAAAAATACTTTCCTCGTGACCATCGAGCAGATATGGAAAGGCAATTTCTGAGTCTGAGGCAGAAGGAGGATGAGAATGTCGCAAAGTATGAGGCTAACTTTACAAGGTTAGCGAGGCATGCTGCCGATTATATACGTAACCCAAGGAGTAAGATTGATCGTTTCTTTGATGGGTTAAAACCATTTCTCCGTCGAGCTTTGGTATCACAATCCTTCTCATCATACGAAGATATTGTCTCGTGTGCTATCAAGACAGAAAAGGAATTCTCTAAGTCTTATGACAACAAAGTAAAGCAAGAGAAGAAGAGAACGGTGGAACAAGAGACAGATAATGGGAAAAAGGGAAAGAAGGATTTTCCATTATGTGATAATTGTGGGAAGAATCACCCTGGTACTTGCCTAAAAGGAATGGGAGTTTGTTATAAATGTGGAGAAAAGGGTCACCAGGCTCGTGATTGCAAGGGAAAGAAAGAGGCTGTCAAAGTTGAATGCTACAATTGTAGAGAAATGGGTCATTATGCAAATGAATGTCCTAAGCGTCAAGGAAACTTACCTCAGAAAAGGCCAAGGGATCAAGGCCAATCTTATGCTGTTACTACAGTTGAAGCAGAATAACTAATGTATTGGTGCTTTTGGACTCAAGGATTATATTCTGGTTATTAGAATAATGTAATGTATATATATGGATTGTACTGCAGTACTTTTTGATTTCAGTAAGGTTTTAATATGATTAAGGTAATCATATTTTTGGTATGTGACAATAAGAGAAACATTTCTTTGTTTGGGGAATCTGATAAATTGATTTTGGAATTAAGAGACCTTTTAGAGAAAGTCTGGACAGAGGTATTTTGGATAACTATAAAGGTTGGAGTGGATTAAGTTGATTTTTGGATAGTATGGTTTAAGGTTAAAAAATTTATGAAGATTATTTTTGGAGTATTATAATACTATAGTTTTAGGAAAAGGACAACCTGCAGGGTGGGGCATAAACCGTCGCGTCAGACAAAGCTGTAGGAATCGAACCCACAATCAAAGTGCGACAGGCCTTTATTTCCTACCACTAGCCTACAGGAAGTCCCTGGTTATTACAAAATAATTTTACTAATCTAAATGGTATGTGTTAACCTTTGGTACCTTATACAATTAGGATAAATAGAATATTTTTGAGTTCTGTTACCATTTGGAGTAAAAGTTGGGTTTGTGGTAAAAATTTATTAACGAATGAAAGTATACATAACAAGTATGTATATTCCCTTACGTTCTTAGTAAATCTCATAAATAAATTCCTCAACATTATAAAAGGTAACTTAAAACAAAAATGTTGTCGGTTAACTTTTCCAACTGGGGATTCAATGACCGTTTAACCAATCACAAGTTTGTGATTTTCTTATGGTTAAACTTTCTCCTAATCCTGTTTTCTATAACTCTCCATCAGACCTTGATGGTTTGTTTTTCTTCCATATCCATATTTTCATAGAATCCTAGAATGGGCTATATCGGGTGACCTTTGTACTTATCCTGCTTTCTTTTAATGTTATATATTTATTAACCTTATTTCCGATGTGGGTTTTCCACAAAGGTATTTTCTATTTTCAGCCTTTTATTATCAAAGAAAAATTTCAAATTGCGAGGACGCAATTTATTGAAGGAGGGGAGAATGTAACACCCCGAGCTTCCACGATACGCTTCTCATTCAATAATGCAATAGCTTGCATTGTACGCAAGTTCGAGTTCTAACACACCGCAACTAATCAAAATAGCCGTTATGAATAGTAATAACCACTTTTTAAAATTATAGAAATTTTATATTTCAAAATGGACTTCATTTTTGTATTCGTAATATCGAAATTAGCCTATGTTGAATTTTTGGTATTTTTCTGAGAACTTCTAATTTTTTATGAATAGTGAAAAATACATAAAAACAACTTTTTTAATCAAAATAATTTATACAGATAAATTATACTATTTAGTGGTTTTAAGGTATAATTAGAAAATATTTTTACCATTTTATCCAATGGTGGTCATTAGAATTAATTTAACATTGAAATTGGACATAAACAATTGCCAAACTTTTGATATAAATTGTTTCTTAAAAACACGCTATTTGTTGTAACAGCGGGAATTAATTATGAAATTAATTAATACAACTTATATGTTTGGAATTTTGTAAAATAGACATCATTTTTGAATTCGGAATATCAATTATAGCTTAGGGTGAAATTTTGGCCTTATTCTGAAAAACTTCAATTTTTGATGAATAGTGAAACCACTAAGTGGTAGTTAAATAACTGATTTTTCGTTTAAATGAAATATTACAACTTCTGTGATTTGATTTTCAAAAATCCGACATACATGGTTGTCATTAAGAAGTAAAATGTGGTTCAATGAGATCAAAATAATTTTTTGGCGAATAGTAACTTTTAAGTTCTTAATCGCGATTAGTGGTAATTAGTGTAGTTTAAGGTATAAATAATACATTAATAATATGAAATGACCTAGACACATGTCCCAAACTCATTGGTTGTGTCATGGCCGACCAAGACAAGCCATGGCCTAACTTGGGGACCCCATGGATCCACTTTTGTTGGGAAATGACATAAATTACTTTTTATTTAATGTTAAAGAGAAAATGACACAAACATAATATGTTTTACGAAAACAATTTTTAAGTAGGGTTATACAAGTCCAAATTTTGATTATAAATAGTCATTGGAAAGATAAAAAGATTTCCTATATCATAGTATTTGTTTTATAATTTTTATACATTAAATGAATTTAATTATTTATGACATAATAATGATGCAGCGATGACATCATTATTTGACGATTTAAATAAAATGGAAAGTTAATATAAAATCTATGAACTACACATGGCCAAAACCTATTGGATGAGTGGATTTCGATGCCGTATCACCTTATCCACGAATTCTTTCAATGTGGGACCTTTTAAAACCGAAACACATTTTCAAATAATGTAATGTTCCTTTACTTTCCAAAAGTGCCCCTCCTCTCCTCTTATAAAAGGCCCCCACCTCTACCTCATTTCACACACTCTTCAAGCCATTGGCTCGGCCAACCCCTGCCCATTTGCTCTCTCCACATCCCTCTCCTCATCCTAGAGGATTCCCTTTGGGCAGAATCCTTTCAAAGGAAGCCTTTAGGCTCAACTCAAAAGGAGTTACACTTTTTAAGGTAATTCATTCTCTCATGTTCTTTTGTTTTATTTTGCTTCTCCAACCCCCTAAACTCTTTTTATTTACTTCTTTTGTAACAACACCAGTATCTTAAATATACTAGGATGTTGTTATAAGATTTATTTGAGCTACACTTCCACACAACTACATCAAATGGTTAAAGAACATAAGGTTTCCGTGGATGGCGAAATTCTGCCTCCCGAAACGATGATTGTTCAACACTCATTTAACACCTTCAAAGGTGGCCATTATGATGTCACTATTTTTATATATGATATATAATATGTTTATGTTTTCCTTAAGCTTCTGTTTTTTTCATTTTGGGCATACCTTTATGGTTTCCATTATGGGTAAAACACGATATCTTCATTTTAGGAAGCGCGGACTACCGCCCCCTGAAAGTGATTTGATTCGTTAATACCATATGTGGGATGTGTGAAGGATAAAGTTAATGATATTATATATGTTATTATACTGGAATTATAATATACTCTCATATCATTATGATTCCATTCCAGAAAATATGAAATAGAAATGGAAGTAGCGTTCATGCGTACGTACGGCTTACCGTCTCCATGAACGGTGCATTTCATTTCTTACCTCTAAATGTGATGTAATATTATAAATGAATGTATGTACTGGATATATATGACATATATGATATCTACATCATGAATACCATTCTGGATATAATGGATATTTCACCACATGAACAACTTATAATTATAAGAAGTTTATTGTTGACTCATGTACCAAAGATCGACAAAACGACCGTTATTAACTTAAATAATTACATAATGTTCATAACATTGTAATAAGTGATATAAAAAGGATAATGAAATTGAAAATGGTTCTTAATAAGGTAGATATTAACTCTAGTTTATTATTCAGGAGGTTAAAGAACGGTTGAGTCAAGTCGGACACAAGGTAAGGGAATTTCTTAACCCAACTTCAATTCTTTGGGTTAATCTCCTACTTTCAAATTATGTCATGATATTATTATGTCCTATTTTGTATTTTTACTTTCTTTATGTGTACCTATAGTGAATACACATAATAGATATATTTTATTTTAAAAATGATCTTTTTAAGGACTTTGTCTCAATCTCCTTTCATTGAGGCATATTTGGCTTTATACACAACTTTCTTTTATACGGTGTATAAACCCCTTTGACTTTCATGTTTATTCAAAAGGAATTTTTTTTATACGAAGCATTTTACTAAACGACAAAAAGGGAATGTTTTTCTTTCCGTACTTATGCGGCGACAACGACTACTCCGCCGTCGTGACCGTTATTTGAGTTTCGGCTTCCTCTAAAAGCCATATTTTTTTTAATGAAAAATAAATACAAAGTTTTAACTTTCTTTTATTTTGGTATTGAAAATGGTTTTGAAAGAATTTTTATTATATCAATGTGCTGTATTGATATCTTGTGATTGAAATGTGGAAATGTTATGTTTCCTTTATGCATGTTTTATGTGATACAATTATGTTATGGTTTATGATATGTTTAAACCTATTCATATGAGGAATGCATTGGACTTAATAAGTGACGGGTGGAGCCCGCTATAGCTCCTCGATGCATCGGCAGGTCTCATGAGACAAACTAGTGTCTTGGCACAAGGCCTTGACAAAATCTTATTTGTAGTCTTGGCACGAGGCCTTGGCTATGTGGTTATGATAGTCTGGCATTATGCATTCCATCATTATGAAAGTGGTTATTGATATTACATGTGATTATTCGACCAGTAGAATATCCATGTGAAGAAGTAAATGGCATTATCTCATTTTACTTTTGCCATATTATGTTGAAGTTCATGTTTAAGAGGCTTTTGTTTTAGTTATACATTGCCTTAAATGTTAATGTTTATTTATGAAAGCTTCCGCATTATTGTTATCCTTACTGAGCATTTGAGCTCACCCCTTTCAATGTTTAAAAATTTTTCCAGGTTGTGAAGAAGTATTTTATGACTGACTTGCAAGAATAATCAGTGAAGATATGAGTGTGGAATATGAAGACCATGTTTTTTTGTAGTTTGTTTAATTTTGATGTAATGAAAGACTTATGAATGTATCTAGTGTTTCCAAGGCTACTAAACTAATCGGTCTTTCGAGACTTGATCTTTTGGGATCATGCCAATGTTACGAAGTAATGCACCGGCTCTGGGTAGCTGGGGTCGGGGCGTTACAGTTGGTATCAAAGGCAGTTTAGTACTAACCTTGGAAGCTAGATGTAGATAAACTCTGATTAGAACACATAGCCCAAAGATAGGCTTCGAGGATTAGTATAGAAGAACTTCCTAGAATTTTGGTATTATAGAGATGATATGAGTTTTCCGAGCAATACATCCCTGTCTGGATACGAGCAGGTAGAGGCGGCTCTGGTACAGATGTACCTAGGGGTAAAACCCGAAAACACCGCTTTGAGCTAGACTCGAACGGGAACTGGTGCACGACAACGGGCCTTGCTGCACTCTTGGTTACGACACTCCCGGGGGATACGCTTAGGATAATTCTCATTTTCTTTACAAACCACTATGAACGGTTATGAGTATATACTTCCTCAAATAAAACCTTTTTATGATTATGGATTATATCCATAAATAGTTCAATTTATGTTAAGTATTTTACAAGTATGGAATTATGTATTTTGATTCATAAACTAATCTAGTTTATGCCATTGTTTAGAAATGGCGCCTAGTAGAAGGAATGGAAACCGTATCAATGCACGAACTCCATGTAGGGATTGCCCTCCTGATCAAGATAATTATTGTGGATCTGGAGATACAACTGGTGCTGATCAACTTATTTCCATACTGGGACAACTCACTCAGGTTATGAATAATAACCTTACTCGTATGGAGCACCCTGATCCGCAACGTGGAGGATCAATGTTAGACCGCTTCATGAGGCAACAACCACCAACCTTCAATGGGAGTACAAATCTTATAGTAGCTGAGCAATGGATAAATTCCTTAGAGAAAATATTCCATGCCTTGGGGAGTAGTGAAAGGGAGAAGGTTGTCATGGCAGTTTACCGCCTCACTGGAGATGCCGATCAGTGGTGGTCGCTGATTCAAAACACAAAGGAAGATGATGACGTATCGAATATGGAATGGAGGGAGTTCAAAGATCTTTTCTTAGAAAAATACTTTCCTCGTGACCATCGAGCAGATATGGAAAGGCAATTTCTGAGTCTGAGGCAGAAGGAGGATGAGAATGTCGCAAAGTATGAGGCTAACTTTACAAGGTTAGCGAGGCATGCTGCCGATTATATACGTAACCCAAGGAGTAAGATTGATCGTTTCTTTGATGGGTTAAAACCATTTCTCCGTCGAGCTTTGGTATCACAATCCTTCTCATCATACGAAGATATTGTCTCGTGTGCTATCAAGACAGAAAAGGAATTCTCTAAGTCTTATGACAACAAAGTAAAGCAAGAGAAGAAGAGAACGGTGGAACAAGAGACAGATAATGGGAAAAAGGGAAAGAAGGATTTTCCATTATGTGATAATTGTGGGAAGAATCACCCTGGTACTTGCCTAAAAGGAATGGGAGTTTGTTATAAATGTGGAGAAAAGGGTCACCAGGCTCGTGATTGCAAGGGAAAGAAAGAGGCTGTCAAAGTTGAATGCTACAATTGTAGAGAAATGGGTCATTATGCAAATGAATGTCCTAAGCGTCAAGGAAACTTACCTCAGAAAAGGCCAAGGGATCAAGGCCAATCTTATGCTGTTACTACAGTTGAAGCAGAATAACTAATGTATTGGTGCTTTTGGACTCAAGGATTATATTCTGGTTATTAGAATAATGTAATGTATATATATGGATTGTACTGCAGTACTTTTTGATTTCAGTAAGGTTTTAATATGATTAAGGTAATCATATTTTTGGTATGTGACAATAAGAGAAACATTTCTTTGTTTGGGGAATCTGATAAATTGATTTTGGAATTAAGAGACCTTTTAGAGAAAGTCTGGACAGAGGTATTTTGGATAACTATAAAGGTTGGAGTGGATTAAGTTGATTTTTGGATAGTATGGTTTAAGGTTAAAAAATTTATGAAGATTATTTTTGGAGTATTATAATACTATAGTTTTAGGAAAAGGACAACCTGCAGGGTGGGGCATAAACCGTCGCGTCAGACAAAGCTGTAGGAATCGAACCCACAATCAAAGTGCGACAGGCCTTTATTTCCTACCACTAGCCTACAGGAAGTCCCTGGTTATTACAAAATAATTTTACTAAACTAAATGGTATGTGTTAACCTTTGGTACCTTATACAATTAGGATAAATAGAATATTTTTGAGTTCTGTTACCATTTGGAGTAAAAGTTGGGTTTGTGGTAAAAATTTATTAACGAATGAAAGTATACATAACAAGTATGTATATTCCCTTACGTTCTTAGTAAATCTCATAAATAAATTCCTCAACATTATAAAAGGTAACTTAAAACAAAAATGTTGTCGGTTAACTTTTCCAACTGGGGATTCAATGACCGTTTAACCAATCACAAGTTTGTGATTTTCTTATGGTTAAACTTTCTCCTAATCCTGTTTTCTATAACTCTCCATCAGACCTTGATGGTTTGTTTTTCTTCCATATCCATATTTTCATAGAATCCTAGAATGGGCTATATCGGGTGACCTTTGTACTTATCCTGCTTTCTTTTAATGTTATATATTTATTAACCTTATTTCCGATGTGGGTTTTCCACAAAGGTATTTTCTATTTTCAGCCTTTTATTATCAAAGAAAAATTTCAAATTGCGAGGACGCAATTTATTGAAGGAGGGGAGAATGTAACACCCCGAGCTTCCACGATACGCTTCTCATTCAATAATGCAATAGCTTGCATTGTACGCAAGTTCGAGTTCTAACACACCGCAACTAATCAAAATAGCCGTTATGAATAGTAATAACCACTTTTTAAAATTATAGAAATTTTATATTTCAAAATGGACTTCATTTTTGTATTCGTAATATCGAAATTAGCCTATGTTGAATTTTTGGTATTTTTCTGAGAACTTCTAATTTTTTATGAATAGTGAAAAATACATAAAAACAACTTTTTTAATCAAAATAATTTATACAGATAAATTATACTATTTAGTGGTTTTAAGGTATAATTAGAAAATATTTTTACCATTTTATCCAATGGTGGTCATTAGAATTAATTTAACATTGAAATTGGACATAAACAATTGCCAAACTTTTGATATAAATTGTTTCTTAAAAACACGCTATTTGTTGTAACAGCGGGAATTAATTATGAAATTAATTAATACAACTTATATGTTTGGAATTTTGTAAAATAGACATCATTTTTGAATTCGGAATATCAATTATAGCTTAGGGTGAAATTTTGGCCTTATTCTGAAAAACTTCAATTTTTGATGAATAGTGAAACCACTAAGTGGTAGTTAAATAACTGATTTTTCGTTTAAATGAAATATTACAACTTCTGTGATTTGATTTTCAAAAATCCGACATACATGGTTGTCATTAAGAAGTAAAATGTGGTTCAATGAGATCAAAATAATTTTTTGGTGAATAGTAACTTTTAAGTTCTTAATCGCGATTAGTGGTAATTAGTGTAGTTTAAGGTATAAATAATACATTAATAATATGAAATGACCTAGACACATGTCCCAAACTCATTGGTTGTGTCATGGCCGACCAAGACAAGCCATGGCCTAACTTGGGGACCCCATGGATCCACTTTTGTTGGGAAATGACATAAATTACTTTTTATTTAATGTTAAAGAGAAAATGACACAAACATAATATGTTTTACGAAAACAATTTTTAAGTAGGGTTATACAAGTCCAAATTTTGATTATAAATAGTCATTGGAAAGATAAAAAGATTTCCTATATCATAGTATTTGTTTTATAATTTTTAGACATTAAATGAATTTAATTATTTATGACATAATAATGATGCAGCGATGACATCATTATTTGACGATTTAAATAAAATGGAAAGTTAATATAAAATCTATGAACTACACATGGCCAAAACCTATTGGATGAGTGGATTTCGATGCCTTATCACCTTATCCACGAATTCTTTCAATGTGGGACCTTTTAAAACCGAAACACATTTTCAAATAATGTAATGTTCCTTTACTTTCCAAAAGTGCCCCTCCTCTCCTCTTATAAAAGGCCCCCACCTCTACCTAATTTCACACACTCTTCAAGCCATTGGCTCGGCCAACCCCTGCCCATTTGCTCTCTCCACATCCCTCTCCTCATCCTAGAGGATTCCCTTTGGGCAGAATCCTTTCAAAGGAAGCCTTTAGGCTCAACTCAAAAGGAGTTACACTTTTTAAGGTAATTCATTCTCTCATGTTCTTTTGTTTTATTTTGCTTCTCCAACCCCCTAAACTCTTTTTATTTACTTCTTTTGTAACAACACCAGTATCTTAAATATACTAGGATGTTGTTATAAGATTTATTTGAGCTACACTTCCACACAACTACATCAAATGGTTAAAGAACATAAGGTTTCCGTGGATGGCGAAATTCTGCCTCCCGAAACGATGATTATTCAACACTCATTTAACATCTTCAAAGGTGGCCATTATGATGTCACTATTTTTATATATGATATATAATATGTTTATGTTTTCCTTAAGCTTCTGTTTTTTTCATTTTGGGCATACCTTTATGGTTTCCATTATGGGTAAAACACGATATCTTCATTTTAGGAAGCGCGGACTACCGCCCCCTGAAAGTGATTTGATTCGTTAATACCATATGTGGGATGTGTGAAGGATAAAGTTAATGATATTATATATGTTATTATACTGGAATTATAATATACTCTCATATCATTATGATTCCATTCCAGAAAATATGAAATAGAAATGGAAGTAGCGTTCATGCGTACGTACGGCTTACCGTCTCCATGAACGGTGCATTTCATTTCTTACCTCTAAATGTGATGTAATATTATAAATGAATGTATGTACTGGATATATATGACATATATGATATCTACATCATGAATACCATTCTGGATATAATGGATATTTCACCACATGAACAACTTATAATTATAAGAAGTTTATTGTTGACTCATGTACCAAAGATCGACAAAACGACCGTTATTAACTTAAATAATTACATAATGTTCATAACATTGTAATAAGTGATATAAAAAGGATAATGAAATTGAAAATGGTTCTTAATAAGGTAGATATTAACTCTAGTTTATTATTCAGGAGGTTAAAGAACGGTTGAGTCAAGTCGGACACAAGGTAAGGGAATTTCTTAACCCAACTTCAATTCTTTGGGTTAATCTCCTACTTTCAAATTATGTCATGATATTATTATGTCCTATTTTGTATTTTTACTTTCTTTATGTGTACCTATAGTGAATACACATAATAGATATATTTTATTTTAAAAATGATCTTTTTAAGGACTTTGTCTCAATCTCCTTTCATTGAGGCATATTTGGCTTTATACACAACTTTCTTTTATACGGTGTATAAACCCCTTTGACTTTCATGTTTATTCAAAAGGAATTTTTTTTATACGAAGCATTTTACTAAACGACAAAAAGGGAATGTTTTTCTTTCCGTACTTATGCGGCGACAACGACTACTCCGCCGTCGTGACCGTTATTTGAGTTTCGGCTTCCTCTATAAGCCATCTTTTTTTTAATGAAAAATAAATACAAAGTTTTAACTTTCTTTTATTTTGGTATTGAAAATGGTTTTGAAAGAATTTTTATTATATCAATGTGCTGTATTGATATCTTGTGATTGAAATGTGGAAATGTTATGTTTCCTTTATGCATGTTTTATGTGATACAATTATGTTATGGTTTATGATATGTTTAAACCTATTCATATGAGGAATGCATTGGACTTAATAAGTGACGGGTGGAGCCCGCTATAGCTCCTCGATGCATCGGCAGGTCTCATGAGACAAACTAGTGTCTTGGCACAAGGCCTTGACAAAATCTTATTTGTAGTCTTGGCACGAGGCCTTGGCTATGTGGTTATGATAGTCTGGCATTATGCATTCCATCATTATGAAAGTGGTTATTGATATTACATGTGATTATTCGACCAGTAGAATATCCATGTGAAGAAGTAAATGGCATTATCTCATTTTACTTTTGCCATATTATGTTGAAGTTCATGTTTAAGAGGCTTTTGTTTTAGTTATACATTGCCTTAAATGTTAATGTTTATTTATGAAAGCTTCCGCATTATTGTTATCCTTACTGAGCATTTGAGCTCACCCCTTTCAATGTGTAAAAATTTTTCCAGGTTGTGAAGAAGTATTTTATGACTGACTTGCAAGAATAATCAGTGAAGATATGAGTGTGGAATATGAAGACCATGTTTTTTTGTAGTTTGTTTAATTTTGATGTAATGAAAGACTTATGAATGTATCTAGTGTTTCCAAGGCTACTAAACTAATCGGTCTTTCGAGACTTGATCTTTTGGGATCATGCCAATGTTACGAAGTAATGCACCGGCTCTGGGTAGCTGGGGTCGGGGCGTTACACTATATGGTCTTAAACAAGCCCCTAGAGCATGGTATGATATACTTACAAGATTTCTTTTACAAAATAATTATACAAAAGGTATACCCGATCCAACTCTTTTTATAAAAATAGAAAATAAATATTTCTTGATTGTTCAAATCTATGTTGATGACATCATATTCGGATCAACTCAGAAATCTTTAACTAATTATTTTGCTAATTTAATGAAATCTGAGTTTGAAATGAGTATGATGGGTGAGTTAACATTCTTTTTAGGTTTTCAAATCTCTCAAAAACCAGAAGGGAAATATATATCTCAACATATGTATGTAAAATATTTACTCAAAAAGTATGGTTATGACAAGACTAAAAGTATTAGCACTCCAATCGGTACCTCAAATACACCAGATCCTGACGAAACTGGGAAACCAGTAGATCAAACAATTTTCAGAGGTATGATAGGAAGTTTGTTATACTTGACAGCTAGTCGACCAGACATAATGTTTTTTGTATGCTTATGTGCAAGATATCAATCTAATACAAAAGAGTCTCATTTAAAATATGTAAAGAGAATCTTTCAGTATTTAAAAGGCACTATGGATTTAGGTCTTTTTTACTCTTCTGGGAATGATTTTGTTTTAAATTTTTTTTAGATGCTGACTTTGGCGGTTGTAGAATGGATAGAAAAAGTACATCTAGAACATTTCATTTCTTAGGAGATTCTCTGGTTTCTTGGTCCTGCAAGAAACAACACTCAATAGCACTATCCACTGCTGAAGCTGAATATGTAGCAGCCGGAAGTTTCTGTGCTCAAGTATTGTGGATGGAACACACACTCACTGACTATGGATTGAGTTTCTCCAAAACTCAAATTCAATGTGATAATACCAGTGCCATATCTCTTAGTAAGATCCCAGCACATCACTCTCATGCAAAACACATAGATGTTAGGCATCACTTTCTTAGGGATCACACACAAAAAGGAGATATTGTTTTACAATTCATCGGAACGAAAGAACAACTTGCTGACATTTTTACAAAACCATTACCTTCTGATAGGTTTGTGTTTATAAAACACAAGCTAGGATTTATTACATTAAAACAGTCATTCATATCCACTTCCAGTTTTACTTTTCTCCTTACATTAAATAAATCCCTTTGAAAGGGGGAGGAAATTTCTTACTATGTCTTTTTTACTATGTTTCTTTTTATCTTATGATCTATAATTATTTACTCTCCTGGTATGTATTTTTAATTTTCTATTTATCGTATTGACAGTTTTATCATATCATTTACTTTTCTGTTTATCGTATTGTCCGATGATGGTATTGATTTTCTTTTCCATCGTACTGTCCGATGATGATAATGATTTTCCTTTCCATCGTACTGATCGATGATGGTGATGATTTTCTTTTCCATCATACAGTCCGATGATGTTACTGATTTTATTTTCCATTGGCTTGTCAGTTCATGGTAACGAGATTGTTTTCCATCGGCTTGTCAGTTCATGGTAACAAGATTGTTTTCCATTGGCTTGTTAGTTCATGGTAACGAGATTGTTTTCCATCGGCTTTTCTGTTCATGGTAACGAGTTCTTTTTCCATCGGCCTGTCAGTTCATGGTAACGAGTTTGTTTTCCATCAGCCTGTCAGTTCATGGTAATGAGTTTTTTTCCATCGGACTGTCATTTCATTGTAACGAGTTTGTTTTCATCGTCTTTTCAGTTCATGGTAACGATTTTGTTTTCCATCGGCCTGTCAGTTCAAGGTAACGATTTTTTTTCCATCGGATTGTCAGTTCATGGTAACGAGATAGTTTTCCATCGGCTTGTCAGTTAATGGTAATGACTTTGTTTTCCATCGGTATGACAATTGATAGTTTTTTTACTTCGTTCGTTTGTGTTTTCTTTTGAACTCTACTAAACCCAACAATAACCTTACATTCTCCGGTAGGTACTTTCCATTTTTTTTAAATTTTGTTTTTTTCATTCATTTTAATCCTAACCATTGAACTTTTTTCCTCTAATATTGACCATAGAAGATCAATGGTCACCCCTATATCTCCTATAAATAGCCCCCCCTCCCCAAACCCACATTGGGTTTTCAGGTTTTGAGGCGAAGCTCTGCTCTACTGGTTTTAAATCATCGTACGATCTTTCATCGGCAGCACCTATATGTCTCAGTCCTCTGCTAATACTCCCGCCAAAATGTATTCAAAGACTTTTACAGAGAAAGACTTATTCAGATAAAGGTTAGTTTTTCAAGACTTTTTTTATTATTATGATTCCACAATCAGAAGAATCATTCTGTTTTAAGGATGGGAACATTTATGTGTTGAAAGACATGTTTCTCAAGATTCAGTTATCTTTGATGAAGTCAGTCAGTTCTATAAAACCGTATTTTTCGACAAAGACATGACTATAAATTTTTCTGTGTACGATAGAAAGTTATCTATGTCTGTGAAACAAGTGGCTCATTTTCTAAATGTCCCAACTGAAGGGGATTCTTTCTTTCCATCTCATAAACTACCATATGAAGTTGGTATGTTTAATAGAGGTAGTGCTGAGAAGTCTTTGTTTGTTATAAATGAAGAGAAGAGAAAAGTGGCTCATCTTTCTCCGAACAATCGGTTTGTGACTTTATGGATGCAACGTTTTCTTATCCCAAGGAAAGGGGATAGAGAAACTCTGAAAGTTTCTGATATTTTTATGCTTGACTATCTTGTGAATATGAGATGTGTAAATCTCATGGGGTATGTTTTTGAAACCATTAAGAATGTCAAAACAGGAGGCATTAAGTCCCAAATGATTATGTATCCAGCCATCCTGACAAATTTTATTCTTGAGAGCATGAAGTTTTGCAACATTCCATTGAAAAGAAACCTGATAGATCTAAATCCATCTTGGATTAGTAAGAGTACGATGAAAAAGCTGAATGTTTGTTTTGATACAAATTCAAAACTTTTTATAAGAGATGTAGAAGCTAAATCGGATCAAAATCAATCGGCACCAATGCCAGCCAAAGACATTCCTTCTATTTTTGTTCCTCAGAAGTCTGATCCACAAACTAGCTCAAAGCCATAGAAGAAGCCTATGTACAGTAAGGAGGTCATAGCCAAATGGAGAAAGGATAAGGAGCAGAGAAAGGAAGGTGATCCATAGTTCAGTCTTGACCCAGCTGAGGCTTTTGCAGAAAGAATAAGGGTAGAAGAAACCCTTAAGGCTGGAATGAAAAAGAAAACTTCTTTGAAAAGAAAGGCTCAAGACTTTGATATCTATAAAGTCTTGAAAATGGTTGAGGATGCTAGTGCTGAACTGATGGAAGAAGTTCATCAAGAACCCATCTTACAGAGTCATCCAAAAAAAGAAAGAGGAAAACAAATGATGGAATAGACAGAAGAAGTGGAAGAGGAGGAAGGAGATTTTCTTTTAGAATTCCTTCAGAGTTCGAAAAAAAGTAGGGAGGAATTGGTTCAGAAGCAGAGTGAAGGCGTTTAACAAACCCCTCATGCCAATAAAGCGCCTTTTGAAACTTCTAAAACTCCGGATAAAACACCCCCTCATGTAAAGCACGGTGCACAATCTTCTCATACTGAAAACGTTATTGTCATCAGTGACAATATAGAAGAAAGAAAGGTGAAAGAAAAATCAAAAGGAAAACAGCCAGTTATTAACCCAATCCCATCAATTGAATTACCTTCGTACGACGAGGATACTAATTCAGAACATAAAATATCTCTTAAGAAGAGTGATTATATTGTTCATGTTTTACAAAGGGTTGAAAAGACGATTCCTTACTTTCCGAAGATGTAAGGGAAAATTGATTTCATTACTGACAATCAGAAAAAGAAGTTTGGTTCTGTAAGAGAGTTTAGAAAGAATGTTTTGTCAGTTGCAGCCGATTTTAATGTTCTTTTTGAAACCTTGGATTCTCATAAGAAAGCTTGAAACATGATAATCAAGTGGTCATATAAAATATAAAGCTTGGTGAATGACCATGAGATAGCAATTGAAGATATAAGGAGGTTTTAAAATGATCTTGCTATTGCCTTTAATAAGCTTGACAAAGAAACTGTTGAAAGGATGAATCAGATAACTCATGGAGCTGATATTCCTTCAGTGAAAGAATTGCAAGAGAGAATGAATGCTTTTCAATCTGAATTCTCGAAGGTTTCATCTTTCAAGGATGAAATGGTTTTGTTGAAGAAACAAAATTCTGTGTTATCCAAAGATAAAAAGAATCTGCAAGACAGAATTGATACACTTGAGGAAGTAATCAGAGTCCAGGAGGAGACTATCAAAAATCAAGATCATATTTTTGTGGACCAACAAGAGCTTCTTAGAACTCAGGGTGATTCAATTTCTGAAGACCATAAAGAAATCAAGAAGATGAAATATGTTCTTCATGAGCTCATAAATAAGGAAAAAGAAAGGGAAAACAAATGACAGTTGTATTTGTTTTCCTTTGGAACCTATCTTTGTTTTGTAATATCTTTTATGATTCTTTTCTTTTTTCCTACAATTCTTCTCTCTAACCCTTTTAGGCAACTCAATGTGACCCCATTATATTTGTAAACCACAAAGGGGGAGAATGATATATTAAGGGGAAGAATTATTTTTTAAGGGGGAGAATGTTTTATAAAGAGAGATTGGTATAATCAAATTATTTGAAACCAAGGAAAATCTATGAATAAAATCCTTAGGAAAGTATACACCTAAGGGGGAGTTAGTTGTATTCAAATTTATATTCAGAAGAATTTCAAATAACTCAGGGGGGAGATAAGTATTTCATGTTATATTTACTTAGTGTGCTGTGCTTTCCAAAAAGGGGGAGATTGTTGAGTCAAAAGTTCACTTTTGACTTCTATATCTTGTTTTGGAAATCACAAATGTCTTTTTAATCATACTGACTTTATCAATGGTATTGTACTGACCTTGTCAATCGTATCATACTGACCCTGTCAATCGTATCATACTGACCTTGTCAATCGTATCGTACTGACCCTGTCAATCGTATCATAATGGCCTTGTCAATTGTATCATACTGACTCTGTCAATCGTATCGTACTGACTCTATCAATTTTATCTTACTGACTCTGCTTTTCATTATTTCATTACTTGTTTTGGTACTTTGTCAAAAACACTTGTTTCATATTAATCGTAGTATTTTTTATCATCTTCATATATTTTGTTTTAACCAATACGATGTCGTTGAGTTTTTTATAAACTAATCAAAACAATGTCGTTCTTTATGTTTCAATATGACAGTTATAATGACAGGTGTCCATGTCCCTCTGAGTTTTTCGGAGAAATATGGCTGTTGGAGGCAACATGACCATTGGAACCTGAGGCCTATAAATGTGAGGTCATTTGAAGCTGAAAGGATAATAACGAAGGACTGGGGAACAACCGCGATACCCTAAGTTCTAGAGAGAGACAATGTGACTTCTCTCATCTGCTTTGTGTGTTCGATCATCTTATCGAGGGCTTTCAATTGATTGAAAGACAAAAGGTACCGATTACCTACAAAATCGAGGGCTGCTGGGGATAGGCAGACAGACGGTCTGATCATCGTATCGAGGGCTGCCGGGGATAGGCAGACAGACGTTCTGATCATCGTATCGAGTGCTTACCAAGGTGTTGGTGAGACAAACCTTTTATCCTAGGTGAAAGGATAACCCTTCTCTTTGGGTCAAAAGAATTGTAATACTTTTACTTTTCCGCTACTCGTTGTATTAGAAAGGAATTTGTATTGTTTCCTTTCTTCTTTACATATTCAATTGTAATTGTTTCAATTACAATCATTCTATTGCATATTGTATTTATTGATTCTATACAATTTAAGGTAGAATCATTCATCTTTATATTACTCTGATTATTAAGTTCATCTCGAATACAATTGTTTTACTTTTCATTAGTATTACATTACTTTATACCATTTATATTCAATACAATTGTGGGTGTTTGTATTTGTATTAGTTTAAGACTTTTTAAACTAATCTCTTAAGTGTATAAATAAAGAAAGTTTTTAATCCTACAATTCACCCTCCTTGTATTGTTCCATCTAATATACAAATACATCTATACATTCAACCTAACACATCCTTCCCCAAATTTGGAAATTGCATCCTCGCAATTTTAAAATTGGGCTTAGAAACTTCATTGAATGTCCCACATCAGAAAAAGAGATAATAAAAACATAAATTTTAAAGAAACAAATATAAGTAAAAAGGTCACATGAGATATAAAATACTAGGATTATATGGAAACATGGATATGGGGGAGAAACGAAGTGTCATGTTGTGATTAAGAGTGATGGAAAACACAATCAAGAGAGAGTTAACAACCAGAAAACCACAAACATGTGAGAGGTTAAACTGTCTTTGGTTTACCAATAGAAACAGTAAATGGAAAATGTCTTGGTTTTATGTTTCATTCAGTAAATATAGAGAATTTATTTATTATATTTACTATGAATAAAAGGAAATATACATACTTTTCAAGTAGTGTTTATCCTTTAATAAGTTTCTACCAAAAACTAATCTTTTCCACAAAAAATTAGTATTCAAGATGACTTGGTCAAACCTTAAGCATTAGAATCAACTTGTAGAGAATAAAATAATCCACAAAATATGAAATATATATTTCTTGTTTCTTTATACATTGACCAAAACCAAAATTGTTTGATCAAATAATCCCAAAAAAGGATAATACTTTATAAAAAGAAATCTTACTCCTAATCATCAAAATTCGGCAAAAATTACCCAAAGATCATCAAAGACCACTCAATAGACAATTGTACTTACAATTATTCAAAATAATCCAAACTAATTTTGAAACCCATAAATCAAAAGGATTTTATCAAATAGTCTTTTAAAGAAATCATAAAATTTATCTTCAAATAACATCAATTAGTCTTAAAGTCTCATACTAAAATGTAATTATCCTAGTAACATATTCTCAAAGATAGGTTATTGGTTTCCATAAATAACCTCAATAGCCATTTTCCACAATAAAACATATATTCTTCCAAAATAATAATTCAACCATTAGTGTTTCTCCAAATAAGAGAGCATCTTCTAAAATAACGATTGTCACATAATCACTAAACCATTTTTCTATAAAAAGAATATCCATTTGATAAAAAATAACATTAAAAAATCATCATATTCATGATTCTTAAATTTATTTAACTAAACATAATTAGTCATAATATCAAGGGACTTCACGTAGTCTAGTGGTAGGCGATAAATCCCAAATGCACTTTGGTTGTGGGTTCTATTCCCGTAGCATTGTCTAATGTGACTGGTTGTCACACGGTCTGCATGTTGTCCTTTTTCAAAAACTATATAATTTACTAACATTTCCAAAAATGATATAAATTCTTAAAAAATAACCATAACATATTTTAACCAAAAAATTTATCTCATACCTTGCATTTTCGTCCCAAAAAGTAATAACAAGTAATTGCCTCAAATTCAAGGATTATATAAACCCAAGTGTTTAATTAAAACTATTTCCAAAAAAGAAAATATATTTCTTCATTTAATAAAATTTTCATATATTAGACTTCTAGTTTACATATATTAGAAATAGTCTTCCTATATAATCCAATAATTAATCCATTTAAACATATCATCATCCGTAGATCCAATATAACTCTTAAATTCCCAAAATAGATACATCTTAATCATCAATGATTATTCCTAATCCTTTATCCATGTTTTTAAATATTATTATTTTATACGTAATTCCAACCAAAAAATCATGAATAATGTAGTAATATTTTAGTAATTTTAAAACATGAGAAAAGAAATAATCTATACCTTTTATTGGACATTTTCAATTTCACATTCTTCATTTGGAATGGTATTTGGTATTGGTAATCATATACTTATATGATCCTGCTGATCCCATTCTCATACCTTATTCACAGGACATATATTAGTGTAATTAACATGAACGCCACATTTAAAACATTCAATTGATCCTTTAGATAGAAATTATTTCCTTATTCTAGATTCAACTGGAAGCTTCCTTTTTTACATTACAAGTTTTTGCTTTATGACCTTCATTACCACATCTGAAAATTCTTCCCATCCCATTGAAGAGTTTTCCTGGGTGTTTCTTTCCCCAACCATTCCACATAGGTTTTTTAATATATTTACCTTTATTATTACAACCTGAACTTTCGTATGGATTTGTTTCTTTCATATATGAAGCCTTGTAAAAATCACCAATATCCAGGTGGTCAATCATTACTCCAGATTGTTGGTTGAGAATAATAAAAAGTGTTCTCATTGCCTCTACTACTTCATTCAGTTTCTTATTTAGAAAACTTCCATAGTTTTCATCACATCCATTGTTAATTTTGTGCCTACTTGATCCACCCATTTACTAAAACCAAAATTGTCAGTGTGAGTATATCATAAAAAACATTATATAATATATAATGAGGAGGGTGAATACTATGACAGATGTATTCATCTTATATTAAACTCATTCAATTTATCTAAAATAACTATGACACTTTCTAATATTCTAACCATTATGGTTATTTCACTTATTCTTAAAAAACACCATATCCTATAAAGTTATCTAAACTAACCTCTGATGGAAACTATAAGGACTCGACCTAAAACATTACATAATCATGAATTATGTTGATCATTCACATTGAGGATCTTTTCAGGATTAGTGTTTTAGAGAATTAGGCCATAAATATTACATTACATCTCAAATATTAAATAGTAGACTCTTCTACTCAATCTATATTTTTATATAAAAATAAAAAACTCTTGAAAAAAAGAATCATATCTAGTTCCATGTTTTAGATGGCATGAATTTTCATTGATCCCATAACTAACCTTTATCATATTTATGTACTGTAAAAAATCATCTCAAAAAATCATGGGATGATCATAAAAATATCAATAAGGGATACACAAAGTAGGAAAAATATTAGATTTTCAAAACTACATGTAAACCATGAATAATTTATCATAAGTAATACTTTTATACTTTATGAAGTAGTAAATACACTTCCCTAAAAAACTCATTGCATACCCTTTTGTAACTAAAATATTACCATAAAACCCATATAAAGTACACATAACGTATAAAGGTATCTTGGGACATAAACATACATAAATGGAACAATGATACGGTCAACTTCCACATATATCACGAAATGTAATAGTCCTATGGGTGACTTTATTAACAAATATATTGGAGGTTATAGAATAACCACCCATTCTACTTTATCACGACACCACCCATCATTTGGTCTATCATGTAACCTCCCATAAAATGTCCTGGTACCATTATAAAGTCATAACACATTAAATATTGTAAATAAAAAAAATTAACTAAAATATTTTAATTGCATTCACAATAAATAATTTCAAGATATTTCAATAATAAATCCATTTCAAAATCCATTTTCAATAACAAACACCCAAAAACAGAGTAAGGGATTTCTTTTCCTTTTAAAAACCTTATGTCTTATATTGAATGCCAACTATCGATTAAGGCGGTGGAGAAGTCATTGTCACTATAACCGTTAAAAAAATCCTTTTGTTTTCTATTAAAACACATCATAAAAAAAGATTACCTTTTTGTGAAAATAAAATTCAAATGGGTTTATTATATACCACATCAAAGTAGGAGCTGTATAATAACTAAACATGCCTCAATGAAAGGATATTGAGATGAAGTCCCTTACAAAGATCATAACATTACATTAAGGAAAAATTAATTACATAATTATGTGTGAAAACAAAAATACACCCAATATAATTGGATATTAAGTGTAAAAAATCATAGTTCATTCCCACATATTCATAGATGTACATAATCAATAAGTAGAAGTTTATCCCAAAGAATGGAAATTGGGATAAAAAGTTCCCTTATCTCCTGTCCGACATGACCCATTCATTATTTAATTTCCATCAATATAAAAGTTAGTTAATTTATTCATGATTAAGAACCTTTTTAAAGTATATTATTCCTTTTATATCACTAATTTTCTAGCTATAAAAATTATTTATTTATTAGAGTTCATATCAGACATTTTGTTGATGTTCAAAACACGAGTTAAACATGAACATTATATAATTATAAATTGTCCATGTGGTCAGAATACCATTATCTCTTGAATTATTTTCATGATTTATATATCATATATATATCATATATATCCTGTATATAAGTTTTTATAATAGTCCATTTCATTCGGATATATGAAAATGAAACGAACTGCTCCAGGAGACAGTAAGGCATACTTACGCATTAATGCTACTTCCATTTCATTTTTTTCATTTTAAAATGAATGAAAATCAAATGATACATAGGTATATTATTATTAAAATATAATATTATATTTTATATTTTTTATAAATGTCCATTAACACCGTCCTATATATGTCCCATTTATGGTTTGATTGAGTCATATCACTTTGAGGGGGCAGTAGTCCTCACTTTATTAAATGAAATTATAGTATTTTCCAACTATGGAAACCAATATGATATGTTATAACTAAAAAATGCATAAGAATAGAGAAAAAATAAACATAATATATATCATATATAAATTCAGTTCCATTATAATGGCCACAATGAGAGGTGGTTGGAGATATTTGAACAATCCTCATTTTGTGAGGCAATAGTTCACCATCAACAGAAACAGTATATTTGTATCCACTAGATTGAGGTGTGTGGAAGTATAGTTAGAATACATCTCATAAAACAACTTATTATATTTAGGATACTGGTTTTATTATAAAATAAAGGAATAAAAATATTTTAGGGGGTTGGATAAGTAAAATAAAAGAAAATAACATAAGAGAAGATGTTACCTTTAAATCGGGTAACTCCCTTTGGTTTGAGAAAAAAGTCTTCTTTGAATTTCTTATACCAAAGGTAAGGCTTCTTGGAAGAAGCTAGGGATTTGGGGAGAATAATTTTTCAGAAGTTGGATGAGCCATGGTGCCTGGGAGTTCTGAGTAATGGGTAAGAGGTAATGGGTTTTTATAAGGGGAAGGAGGAGGTCTTTATGAAAGATTGAAAATGTTATTTTATTATAAAAAGATAGTCGGTTTAAAAAGGTCCAAAACCCATTAAAATAGAATATAAGATGACACTTGTTCGAAATAAAATAATCCAATATGTATTTTATTGGTTTTTGGATAGTTTTTTAAATTTTATAATCTCATTTATTAAAATCATTCATTAATAAGGTAATAACTGCATCATCATTGTGTCATAAATAATTTTATTTAGATGATATTTAAAAATTATAAATAAAATACCATGATATAGGAAATCATTTTAGATTTATAATGAATATTTATAGTCTAAGAGATAACTTATAGAACCCTATGTAATCACTATATCATCATTGTGTCATTTTTTTTACCCTCATTTACCAGATTTACCCTTTAACCATGGTAAATAAAATATTTATTGAAGTAAATATTCATAGTGTATAAAAATAGAAGTTACCTATTTACACAATTTGAACCTTCTAATTCAAAATATGGAATCAATTTTTCTGAACACAAAACAATGATGTGGAAGAAATTAATTTAAAATAAATTCCTCTTGTCAAATCAAAAATCATGTTTTTAAGAATTAATAACCATCAAAAGATTGACACATGTTTAGGTCCATTTTCAATAATAAATTAATTAAAATGATAAAAATTGGTTTAAATGGTAAAAACATAATCTAATTACACATTAAAAACAATTAAAATGATAATTTTACAATATCAATAAATTAGATTAAAAGGCAGTTTTGAATTAAAATACATTATTTTTCACTATTCATAAAAAATTGAACGTTATCAAAAAAATACCAAAATTTTATCCAAAGTAAATTTTGATATAAAGATTCTACAAAATAATTTTATTTTATAAAATATAACATACAAAATTTTATAAATTATATTTCAAAAGGGCTCTCTATCAAAAGCCTGTAAATCGACCTTTTGAAGATTATTAGAGTATTTATGCCTAAAATTGCATTCATTCACATTTTATGCCCATAACCTTTGTTGGATAAATGTAAAAAAATTTAAAAAAATGTATAATGATATTATAGTTATTTCAATTAATTCTCTCCCATACATCATCTAGGATTTAACTACCATTTAAAATAATATTATATTATTATTTTTTAGTATGACTTAGCCTTATGTACAACATGAGACTTTTGGGGAAACCCATTGTTGTGTGTCAGTACGCCATCGAACATAGAATCCCCTTTAATGAAAAATTAATATTTTATTCAAAAAAAAATTATAAATATTAAAATGTTATTTTCTTTACTTACCAAGATATTACAATTACAACTACGTTAATTTTTTAGAGATATCATCCCCTTGTTGGTATCATGATTAAGATATCATATCAAATAAACCTAAAAATATATTCCTTACCATTATTATAGGATTTTTTCCTCTATTTGTTCTTATTCTATGAGGTTTTCATTAATGATATTTAATCATAATACCTCAAAAAATAAACCTTTATACAATACAAAGAGACACAACCCAATCCATTCATCAAAATAATTGACAAATATTATTTTATTGGAACACTACATATCACAAATAGTCAGACATCACCAAAACTAAAAGTATTAATTCATTTAGCTTATTTTTGTAATTATCATATTTTTAAAATTTCATTAATATATCCCATTACATTTCTTGGTGAGACATAATTATAAACAAATTAATTCATATAGTTACCTTGTGGGAAAGGGAAACATAAGAAGAGGGATATGAAATGCCCAGTTTGAGAAATATATCAATGAATCATAAATGGATAGATCATATAAATACAATGAAATAATGAAATCATCAAAATAAATGATTAAAATAACATTTTAAATTATTTCTATGGAATACAACATAAGAGGACATGTAATCTCAAATAAATGAACATAAAAAATGGAATAAGATTAAGGAAACATGATAAAATTTACCATATCCCTAGAGAAATATTATAGGAAATTATCAAGAATATTTAGAGTAGAATAATAAGGAACTATGGAGAAAACAGAAGAAAAGTGATTCGTCACAATAATAGAAAATGCTATTTTCTATAGCATATACGTTGTTATAAAATCTAACCAGTTATATTCTTTAAGATATGGAAAAACACAATCATGTCCTTTCTTTACTATCTAATGAGATATAAAACATTTAAAAATCCATCATAGGGAGATATAGGACCCCACCCATCAATGCCTATTTATTTATTTTCTTAGTGATATCAGTCATATATCAAATTAGGAAAATCCAATGGAACTAAAATGGGATAAAAAACCTTTAGAAATAGTATCACATAAAATTACCTTACAAATTGGATCTAATGACTCCAAATATTCAATCTCCGAAAAAGAAATATTTCGTAATGGAATACAGGGGGTTATTTTATAAAATAACTCCATTATAAAAATATGTCTTTTATAATAGATGAAAATTGGTATGGAAACAAAAAATTAGATTTCATATAAAATTTCAACCTTCAAGTAAGATAAAAATTGATGAGTCACATTGAAAATACATTTTTTAGGATTTAAAATAAAAAACTATTTCAAAATCCAAATAAAGGACCGTTAAATGTAAATAATGATTAGGTCAAAAAATGTGTATTGAAAGTAAAAAAAGATAAATATGTGAAAATAAATTCATTTTACATATTTTTGATATTTATTAATTGAATCCCAAAGTATTTAAAAGAGTAATAATTTGCCCTTTTTAAAATATTAAATTAAAAATTAATTATAAATGAGATAATAATATTTTGTGTTAAAAATACTATTGGAAATCATTTTTGTAATGGAAAAATGAGGTTATGAAGTATAAATATACCTTAGAGTATAAGAATAAAACATATCAATGTCATTTATTTATGGAGAAGGGAATCCTTCAAAGAGGAATATTTTTTGTATAATAATTATAATTACCCTGAAAAAGTTGAATGTAACTCAGGATATTATAAAATATAAAATTAAAATTAAATTAAATGTTTATATTCAAGGGTGAAAAACTATGAATCAATGAAAATAATCATAAGTCCATAAAACACATGACATTACTCTCTATGTCCATGGAAATGATTTGACAACCTTTATAATAAATTGTACTGATGAAATAATATATTTTGGAACATTATTCATATCTATTACTTTTATTCCCATTATTTTTAATTATTTATTTTATATTTATTGGATGGTAGTTTTTTTATTTTCATCATCAGATGTTATCTATATTTAGTTTTCCACAAACATTACATAATGTCAATGTTGAGCCCTATTTTTTGATAAATAATTAAAAATTACCTTATTTATTAATGTATTACATAAGATTCTATCTAATCGTCTATAATGTTATAATTACATTTCATTAGATTTTTAGATACCATTCATGATGATAAAATTAGAGATGATCTTATATCTGTAATTTTTAATTAAATAAGTAACATTCGTAATGGGTTTTAATATTTCTATTACACTTTCATAAAATTAAACACAAAATAAATATCATTTGTATCTATTCAATAAGTTCCTAGAATCATCTATGTATGGTGGTAATGAAAAATGATATATCATTCATGGATGTTGTAGTCCACTCATAACTTGATAGATGTTTTCATTTTCCATTAGATGGGAGGGTGAAAGATAATGGTTGATCCATTTATATGATAATTTTTTAGTACAAAAATGATTTTAATTTCATTAAATGCTTATTTTTATAAATTTTTTAAAGGAGGTGGATAATATATATAATCAAGTGAATATTATGGAGGGTATAATACTCACATAAATAAGATTTATCTTATCTCAATATATCCATTTAAAATGGAGGACGCCAATCACCTTGAATTAATAAAGGGTTTCCGAACATGGAATTGGGTTCCCTGGGTGGTAAAATGGGAAGAGGTTCATGTAATATTTAATGGAGTATTTTTGGAATCCAATTAATAGGCATGAGATCCATTTATGAGTGAAAATATGAAATTTCCATGGAAAATAATATTAACTGGGGTGTAAATATCATATCAAATTTGATTTAGTGGAGGAAGTGTTAGTGAGACAATTGAGATTAACATTCACACCAATCAAGGGACTACTATAAGGGATATGAGTCTTATTAATTTACTAAAATTAATTACACTTTTAGTTACACATTTTTACCCTTATAATCCTTGATTTAATATTTATCAAAATAATTATTATTTTTGTTAAAATATATGAATAAACCTATTAATGAATTCTAATGTTATGAATCAAATTTTGGAATCCATTTAATCATATTTAAATTTAAAATTTATGAAAATTATCATTTATATTTAAATATAAGACACCGAAATTAATATTTGTTGTCAAAAAACTACTCTTTATAAATAATTCATTATTAATTCTTATTTCTTATAAATTACTAATAAATTAAATTTCCCTATATTACATATATAAATTTTTTAAATAATCATTTACATGTAATATATTTATTTTCCTCAAATAAAAAACATAGAGCAATAAATTTCAATTGTTTTTTGGAAAAATATATTTTAAGTAAAAAATGATTTTATTATTTTTTAATTGAATACATTTTTATTAAAAGTATTATTAATTTTTATTTAGATTAATTTCTGATAAATGTTTGAAAATACACATTGTATGCATTTAATATATTACATTGATCATACAAAATTCCACCTACATTTCCCCTAATAATTTTTTTGTGAACTATAGATCAGATAAGCATTGATGGTTGTCACAAGAATGGATTTAGCTATCACTGACCTCAATGTAATTTCAGATGCTTGATCTTATATAATATATTATTTCACTCCGTCCATAGTTTTTTTGAGTTAGTCTTGGGCATGGTCCATGGAAAACACTGAAGAACCTACCTTCTTTTAAATCCTGTAAAAATATGATTTATAAGGAATACATATAATACTTTATTCTATTTATACTATAGTAATTATTAATTTAATCATATGGTTAATTCTAAGTATGTAAATATTTTAAATATCTTTGTTATAATGGACATAATTTAATTATAACTTGGTTTATTTTACTTATGTATTTCATGTAAAATAATCTACATTAAGATAAAGGTATTATTATTTATGGTGTGGTACAATCTCGATGGAAATTATTGACAACATCAAAAATATCACCTCCTCCTCTATTAAATTTTTTCTTCACTGAACAGGTTCACTCTTAGTATCCCTCAGTATATCCCCTTCGAAACATAGCTTAGGTTTCGAGTGTTGTGGAAGTATAAAAAATCTAATATTATTATCTATTATTCTTCATCACGTATTCACACTCACACACACAAACAAACACACACACACACACACACACATATATATATATATTCACACAATATTGTCATGAATAATAGTTTCTAAAGAGAAATATTATAAAATCAATTCATATTTCCATGTGGTGGTCCATTTGTCATATTCTCGAATATATTTAACAAATTTTAATCATTTATAAAATATTATCAAATATAATTTAATTATAGTAAGGTATTATCTTTTAAATTTTATCAACACTCAATTCTATATAGATCAACATGATATTTGAATATCAAAATATCAAAATATGCAAAAAATTAATTCTTTTTTTGTCCATAAATATAAATCCATTTATGTGTTGAACTATACACCATTTCCACATGGAACTTCTCTAATATAGAATGAAAAAATTCACTAAATTATAATATAGGGTTTTACTTCATTAATCTCAGTTAAAATAATAATCTGTTTTTTTATGTTTAAATCAATTATCATCAGGTCAACAACATAATTAGATTAAATCCTCATCAAATTTAAACAATTGTGAATTTGTCAAATATTCTTGTTTTTCATATGACATTATATGACATTCAAAATGTCCAATTAATACCTTGAAAAAATTTCATCATAGAATATTCTATCATCAATCTCCTACAAGAGATATTTCTCAAAATACTGTGAATAGTGTTGTATATAGTTTCACATAAAAGATAATGTCACTAACAATGATAAAATATTTGGATTCTTGAATCTATCATCCCAAGATCTTCATACATTATCCCAAACTTCTTCCTTTTTTCCATTCTAAAAAAATCATACATTCTTGAGATTATTCCAGGGAGGAAGATCACACATTCTTCCCATTGAATTTCCATTTTCAATAGAATCATATCTTAATTACTTCCAAACAACTTTTACATATATTACAATCCATTGAAAAAATAAATACTATACATTCAATGCAACTTCACTCTCCCCTAATCAATTTTTTTCAATAGAATCAAACAACTATTATAAATATTTGTGTGGTCATTTATATTCTCTCCATTATTGATAATAAATACATGGGAATAATGATATTCTCATCTAATCGTCTTCAAATTCATTATAAACATCATTTCTAACCCCTTTAATTTAGAATCACGGGTTGATACACATTTGGGAGAAGGATAATATTGTATGGTTGTTTAGTAATGAGATATAAGGTAGTAAAATATATTTCTATGTGGGTGACCTTATATATAAATTATGAGTGATTTAACCAAAAAATTTTGGTTTCCCAAAAAAATATTATCATTTGATTTCATTTCTAAATTCCATAAACATGATCTATATAAAAAAAAATTTAGTAATTTTTAATCAGGTACTCATATAATCACACACATAAAATAATTCAATTGAAAGGAAATTTTTCAGCTCACTTACATTATAAAATACATAAATAATCATTCTACCATTGTAAATATATTTATAGGGATTTAGATATTTACAGATCTAGTTCAGAATGATATTTTGACTGCTCCTCCACATGTTTTTATCCCCATTAAGTAATGCACTAAATTGATATTCATCATGCGTGTTGAAAAACACCATGATATAAAAATTAATTATTAACTCGTATATATATAATCATCCACTTCTCTTGCATCGCATATAAAATTTATTTCCCTTCTTGAAAAAACTTGAAAATAAATTTAATGGAAATATATGTTTTAAAAAGTGTTTTAGTACATGTTTCCCGGTTGAGACATTAATATCAACATAATCTCCCTTTTTATAGCTCTAAAATATCTAGAGACGATAATGCTTGTTATCCATTGGCTTCTAAAATTTTAGTCATCCTTTCGATTCATGGAATTCTTATTGATTTTAGTTTTATTATTATTTTTAATATGTTTATTGAAATTTTCTAATTAATAATATCCGTTATTTAGTTTTTTTCCTTTCCCTACATTATATTCTATAAATATTTATTCAGTTTTAATTATTTTCATTCAAATATTTACGTAAATCCTACATTTGTTTCATCATCAACACTAATTTTTAGAAAATATTGGATAATTATTCATAGAAAAACTATCAAGAAACATGAATGATCCATTTTGTATAGAATACATATTAAATTAAATTCTTTCATGATTATTATACATCAATTTATAAATTCTTAATTTTCCTATAAAAATAGAAAATCAATCATTATTTATATACTGAGATTTTACGTTTTTTTAATGATTTATTGTAGACATTTTTTCCTCACATATACAACCACTTCACATATTCTTATTGGTTATAAACTTCTAAATTAACCATTTATCCCATTCTTTTTTTTATCCACTTCTTCAACTTAGCTTCCTTCATTTATTTTTGATTTCCATGTTCTGTTTACAATGATCCTTGTTGTGTATCTAGTTAGTTGAAGCATTTAATGTTTTTTGTGTCAACCATTATTTCCTTATAATCACAATTATTGGGTGTTTTTCCATAATATTTATTTTTGATATGTTTTTTGAACATTATTTCATCCAAAAGAATATGATGCAACATTGTTTGACTTATATATTCCTTTCTGTGACAAAATTTTCATATGAGCACATGATTCTTAAAGGGATATTATAAACAATAACCGATCAATATTTTAAGTACAAACATATCAGTAATCACAAAATTTATCCAAGGAATCAAATATGTTTTTGATTTAATGTTTTATAATTATTTCCGAGTCCAAAATTTAGACAACATGTGTTCTACTACTTTTATTTATACCCTCCACTACTTCAGGCCCTCCAAAATCATAAAAAATTGATACATTAATCAAAAAGTACTATCCCTGTTGAACAACATCCAAAACACTAGTATTTTATAATAAAAATTATTCTATACTCTATAGATTTATTATTTTAATAAATCTATGTTCGTGAACCTTATTGTTTTAGGGTGGTAACACAACCATTTTTGGAACCTCATTGGGGTATGCTTTCCTCAATATAGCTGATTACACATATGATGATTTGTTTGTATTTAGTTTTTTTCTAGGATCCCTATTTTGATTAGATTATTTGTTTAAACCTATATAAATATTTTAAATAATGGTAGTTTATATAATATTTTATGGATTAGGGGTTACCTTTACTTGTGGGAAAGATTTAGATGCCTCTCCCAATGATCAAATAAATATTTTTTCGTCACAGTCTTCCCTTTGAATGATATGATTCCCATTAATATATCATGTGGTGACATATTTTATCTAAAAACGTATAATTGTTCATCATTTTTTAATTATAGGTTTCTCAATTATATATCATGCTAAAGACACTTCATGTTTATAGAGTTTTCCTAATCTTAAATATATATCCACAATTAATCCCATTGATTCTTTAGTGGTTTTATTTTTTATTTATGTACTCTTTTGTATTCTTGAAATTAATTGCGAGGAAATAAGTTTTTATATTCTACCAATAATAGATGATATGTGACATTTTTTTTATGTTTTATAAGAATTTATCATTATTTGGATCAATTATTTACGAAAAATATTTGTTATAACTATATCAAAAAAATTTACATCATGTCTTCAATGAAGGAAATATTTCCATTACAATGTAATATTAAATGTTTCATTTATTTCATATTGTCTTTGCAAACATTACACTATCATAGTTTCCTAAATAGTGCATCCAATATTTCACTATTTTCCTCATCTTATTGTGTTTTTCATCTATTATTCCCATAACAAGACCATGTATAAATGTTACTACATCAACAATTACATTCTTCATAAGCCTTTCTAATTGAGAAAAGAAGTATTAAGTAATTTTTGTAGACCTATTCTCTTTATAATATCTAAAAATCGATTAATTAACTTAAAAAGATCACTTCTAATATGTATGATAAAAGATCTCATACTGATATAATTAGATTCAAGTAGTGGTCTATCATTAATTTCTTTTTAAAACTTCCAATAGTTAATTACCACCATCATCATTTTGTTCTAAGGATTTTGTGAAAATGTTCTGTATTATTAATAAAAATTCAAACTTCCTTTTTATCAATCTAAGGAAGAAAATTAATTTCCTAAAATAAAATCTTCATATATGTTGTTAAAACAACTCGGTATGTAAAATATATTCAATATGAGGTAGACCTAGTTAGATGTGATACCATTTTTACCACTATGTAGATCATTACAGGAAGTTTGGGTGGGAGTGAATCAGTGTAATCATCTTTTTGTGAGTTTTATATTCAGTAATATCTATAGCCAATTAAATATGAATTTTTTATCTCAATTAAGATGTTTGGATCAATGAATTCATCTTCACAACATATCATTTTATTCTATTGACAATAGAACAATAACATCATCACACCGAGGCTTACAATGTTTTACTCTATTGAAGAAACCAACTGCTTTTTAATTTATTTCCCCATTGATATATGTATTATAAATTCTATTTGAAATAATTATAGGTTCCCAATATAGTGGAACACAATAGTTGGGGTGGTATCGTCCAAATCCATTGGTAATGCAACATCAACTTACCTAATATCTCACTCAATGTTTTCTTCGTACTTCAACCCATAGTCTATAATTACATCCGATTTTTTGAGTTATTTATAATAGTATCCATAGTATTAAATAGTCTTTCATGAATGATTAAGTTTTTTTTCAACCACCATGTTCTAATCAAGAACATTTCATATAGGACAGAATTTAACTTCAACTCAAACACATTGTGATTTGTCATCATATTGGAACTAAAATATTTTAAGAGTCTCAATTAAAAAGATAAAAATAAATATAAGTGACCTATCTTAATATTCATAGTTATATTTTATCATCATACTAGCACACTATAGGATGCACTAGATCTTTCTCCGATGATACAATACAGTTGTTCTGAGTGTTTTTATTGGACCAGAATTATATTTTTCTCCCTATTATTGTTCATCATAATTTTATATGAATTAAATCATATAATCATGAAAAATTGTTTCCAAAATATATTTTTTTAATATTAATTATACATGGAAGGATTTTTTTACTTCTATTTCAAAATAGAAGATGTTTTTTTTGTTTTTACTCATCTTTAAAATATAATTAGGACACATTTATTTCAATTTAATTATTCTCTTAAATTTCAAGAAGAATCAGGCACGTTTCCTTTCATATTACATTGCAATATCATATTCTAAAAAATAAAAAAAAATTACATTAAATAATTTGAAATCTATCAATGTATTCATGGTACTAAGAAAAATTTCCATGTAGCAATTCCCTCCAATGATATGGAAGTCTTCTCCTAGTTCCACACTGGATAGTCCCAATTCAATATTAGATATAATTACATGACCATTATGATATTTGATGAAAAAAATATTGGTTCCTGATCATTTTCAAATTAAATATTGATCAGAATTTATTATTTAGGATATTATATGCTATTTAATATTTTTAATGACATTATAAGTCTTATGAAATTAACAGGCCATATGATATTGAAAAATCATGCTCTCTCTCCCTTTTTCATGCATGCTTCATTAAGAAAGTCATATTCCAATCATAAAACACTAATTCCTCCTAAAGAAAAACCATAAATTTCATTTCAAATTCATACATAGAGATTAGCTCATGGAATATGTATTATGGTTTTTCTAGAAATCAACCACGGGTTATATTCAAATTCATACATGCATTCAATGTTTATGATCCAAATAGGTGATGATATGGTTCTTTCATTTATTGAGGATTGATAATTAGTGAATAGGATATGATAGACTAACTTTACTTTTTTTTTCAATTCATAATTTTTATTATGAGTCTATATCAGACGATTCATTGTAAAATGAACCAAGGTTTAAAGGAATTATTTTTTGTTCATCATGATTCAAGAATCTCATTATGTTTTAAAAGGTCATAAAATATTGGTGAATTTAATGAAGGTTACACCAATGAGGGAGGGATATTGGTGATTCAGATTCCTAAAATGCGAGAGGTCAAACCATTTTGGTAATCATGAGAATATATATCATAGGTATAGAAAAAACCAACCTTTAGAGAAAAAATTGGTATAGATATGGGGAATTGGAGATGTGAATGTCAACAACAGAAAATACCAAAATGGTCATGGTGGTTCCTGTGATGATCTTTCATTATACCTATGTGAAATAGTAATGAAACTACATCAATGATAGAAGAAGAGAAAATGGTAAAGATAGATGAATATTTAGTCGACATGTAGAGTATTAGTAAAACATATCTAGATCTATAAAGACTATACATATTGTGCCAGATGTTTTGAAGGCATACTTTTCAATTATTTTTCACCACATTGTTGTGAAACCATGGTTGGGTTTTTTGATACCACTACAAGAATTTTGGATTATGTGGCCTTAGTAATGATTTAGATTATCTAAAATTTGATATAATATGAATTTTTTGATGAATAAATGGTACATTTAAGATATAAAAAAATCTATTGCTTTAGAATGAATTTATATTAGTTGATTTGGTTGAAATAAGATAATGGATTGAATTCATATTTTCAAATTTAAATTGGGTCTTATGAATTTTAATTACTAATTTTTCAATAATTGGATATGTGTAAGAGGAAGATGTGTTGTGGTTGAATAAGAGGATATGAAAATTGATATATAGTAAGGGTATCTAATCCAAATTTTTACAAGATAAAGAGTAAGTGGAAGAGTTTAATTGATTCTATCAATAAAAAATATTTTAGCAATGATTTCATCTTGTTGATAACTAGTTCTTTTTCATTATAACAATGATATAAGAACTATCATATCCATGGTACTTTTCATAACATTAGTATTAGGAGAAGGCCTAAAATTTGTACATAAATATTGAAACTAGTAGGAAATATGATCTCAAAGGAAAACTGATCATGCAAGGGATTACCCTCCACATTTTGAGATTCATACCTCAAAAATATTCTTTCCTTTTTATGTGTGTGTGATGGAAAATGATCGTGGTTCACCCTAAACAGGGATGAGTTTTGTTTCAACAAGGTAAAAAAATTAAATTAGGTCATTGATTCACCCCAAGTCCCTATAAGTGATTCCAAACTGATCCAACATGTTCCTTTTCCCAGGGGTATTATAGTAGATCTTCCCTTCATTGTTGATTTTCTATATGAAACTATGTTTATCATTATTCAATGTTTTTGTCCTGGAATTTTTTATTTATATCATGAATAGTAATAATTTATAGAATAAGAAGGGGATTCCTATATTTTATGGGAAAATTTATCACATATGGAAATATGGGATGATTCCATAACATTTATATATGATCTATGGTATATTTTGAAGCCACAACTGATTAGTTTATTACCCAGGATAAGGGATTCACATTGAAAATAAAAAATAACAGTAATTTTGAGAATGATAGTCATTAAAATAATGTAATTCAATAATTTTAGCAGAATATTTATTTTAGAATTTCAAATAAGTCAACATTAGTAAAGGAATATGGTACAATATTTATAATATAATGGAAGGAAAGTCCAATGTGATGTGAGATAAATTTCAATTTTGAAGTATTATGTATGAAGATCAAAAGATTATTGATAATGAAACTATTGATAGTGTATCCACAAGGGTGAATGGTGTGGTGAGTATAATTAGTGGATATGGTGAGAATATTGATGTTGCTAATATTTTTGAAATAGTTTTACAAATATAACAAATAATATTTATTTTAATGTATCTACTTTGGACGGAAAATACCAAAGTGATATTTTTTTGATTATTTTTTAATTGATCTAATATCTTATAAAATTGTAAAATATAGTTGAAACATTAATAAGGTGATTTATTAAAAATAAATATCATCTCAGGAAATAAATACACAAATTTTGAAATAAAAAATATGATATTGAAGAAGAATATTTTAATTATAATTTAAATTTGGTTTTAGACCAAAATTTATAAATGATTATGTCTATAATTTATAGATATATTAGAAGAGGCGAGGGATGTTTTAAAACATTGTTTCCACTATTATTATTTATGTGGGGAGAATTCAATAATTTATTTCCAAAATTTCCAACGATAAAAGAATAATGAGTTAGTCATGATGACATCAAAGTAGTGAAAATATTTTTTAAGAAGAGATAGCCATTTTTATAAAACATGGGGTTTATATTAAATGGAAAAGAAACAATTTTAAAATCTATGGACTGAAATTTTTTTATATAAATATGAATGTTGTGATTTTAGTGATATATAAGATCAAATTGAAATAAAAAGTGATATTTATGGAAAAAATATCATTTCTAAATTGTATTGAGTCCATTGAGTATAAAACTCAAAGGATTTTATTAGTGTTTTTGGAAAAATAGATTTACTTGATAACACCAATGATTATCTGTATAATATAAAGAGTTAATCCTAATATATTATTATTACTTGTGTATATCATTTTTTGGTTGTGTGGTAAGAATGTATAAATGTTTTTAAGACCGAGAACAAGGGAATCATTTCACCCTCACTCGTTAAACATGTAAAATAATTTTATAAAAAGATAAAAGTTATAAATTTGTTATTGAAAAGGTTCAATACATATTCACCACCAACCCCCAATAAATATATATCATATCCTTCAATATATCACACCATTGTTATCTGATCCAGGTTTTACCTCTTTTCGACTCTCAATCGTAAATTGTTCTATTTATGGATTTGACGTATCCTTCCTAAAATTATAATGATGTGTAGTTTTAAGCGTTTTATTCCTATTTTAGGTAATAATTCAGTTTCAACTATGTCATTAATGAATAGAAAAAATAAAGAGAAGAATAATATGACAATGTTGTCCCACTTATCAAAAGGGAAATAATATTTAGGTTCTCCAAGAAAGTGTGAAAAAAATTTATTGGAGGATAAGAACTTATGGTTTAATGAACCATAAAGAAAAGATATGACATTAATACATCAAAGTGATAAATGGATTAATTTTATCCTAAATTATGTGAAATTTATTTCTCAATTGATTCAGAAAAAGAAGAATCAAATGAGTGTGATCCATTTTATATAAATTAATCTATTGGGAAATTAAAAGATATGTTTAATTTGTTTATCGATGAAATAGTCCTTTTTTTGGATAGATTTTTCAAATTTAGTAGGAAGAGATCACACTACATGTAGATGATAATAATAGCTTGGAGAAGGAATTTTTAGAAAAATAAATTAGTTGTATGATTATCTCAAAACACATTACTCTAAAAAAAGATGATTATTATGAGAGTATGGTGATATGATCCAATATTTTGGAATACTAGACAAGGACAATCCTCGAGGACGATGTGTCAACTCATGAGTATCAGATGATGATCCATGCAATGGAAGAGAATGCACAAAATATAATTGATGTTAGGAATGAACAATTGGATACGAAATATAATAGTATTAAGCCAAATTTATAACTATTTTAAGAAATGGTAACATTAAATGATGATTATATTGCGAAGATAAGAAACATATATTAATATAAAATGGATATTACTTCCGATCATAAGAATTTTCTAATGGTTTGATGTATTTCATTATAAATAAAATTGTAATGTTTTTTAAAAAAATCATCTTCAGAAATCATAATCAATGAATCCTGAGGAAACTATAATAGAATCTTCCTTAGGAGAAGATACTAATAAAATACCTCCATAATATTTTACAATGATCATTATATCACCCATTGATTTCTCATAATTAGTCATGAAGAAAGAGGTAAAATCCATATCTCAATATAACAAATTCAATAAAAAAATCACATAATAGTTAAGGATTAGAAAAAAAATTATCTACAATTATGTTTAAATAAAAATAATTCTAATACAACCAATACGTCCTTGCTAGATAGAAGATTAATTATGGAAGATGGTTCCCCACATAGAGTCCAATAGGGTTTTAAGTATATCTAATGATAGCATGAGGACTGTGACCTAAATTTTAGACAACATTATCATGTTAAAATATGATAAAGTTGCACAGGTCAATGTTGGTGCACCAAAAAAATTCTCTATTATGTGTTGGATTTATAGTACAATCCACTAAATACGAAACTAGAAAAGAAACACATGTCAATGGGGAGAAATCCAAAGAAGAATAAGAAATATTAAGTGAATAATAAGAGTCATTTAATCAAAATTAAATTAGTAGTACTCAAATTATTTTTATGATCTTCGAATATTTGGAGGTCAAGACAGTTAGGAATTTTATATGAGTAGGTATCACGTGGACATAATAAGATAATACCATAAGGAATGAAAGGCCTGGGGATAGACCATGTTGGACTCTATACGGGGTGTCCATGACATTAGAAATGTGAATAAAAAACATATTGATTAGGTATTACTAATTGTTTCACCATTTTAGTTCTTATTATCAAATGTTAACTAAATAGGAGATGTGATAGAAAAGGTTTTCACTATGTAAGGTGTCCATATATGATGTTTGTATTATAATAGTGGTTTCCATAGTATACTAATTGGGGTATATGAATGATCAAACATATTGGATGAAAATATCCACACGTTTCTATATAGGATATGGTATAATTAGGGATTATAATTAATAGGAGGCTCATATGTTATACATGTTCCATAATAGTGGTGACAACATGTGACTAAGAGGGGCTTACTCATGAGCTTTCCTAATGGATTATCCCATTTACTGGTTGTTATACAGGTTAATGTATGGTTGGGGATTACATATTACAAGATGCCTATATATATATTTCTACCACATATCTATTGATAAATATATTAGGTAGGGATACTGGGATGGTTAGGGATTACATTGAATAGTTGTCCTATACATGATGCATAGGCTATGAAAGGGGTGAAAAAAAGTGTTAGAGTGGGATATAAGTATTGGGATTCCATTTTGTTCTATCATCCCTTTCAATAACTAGATATGATATGGGATGGTTTGTGGTAAAACCATGTTATGTAACTATATATGATTTATCATCGATAAAAATGGAGAAAACATGCTAAGCTTGGTTTACACATGAGATGCCTAAATGGCTTATCCTATCTAATGGTATCATGAAATTTGAAGTTATAGTTAGGATATACACATAATGGGAGGACCATATATGGATATATACCCCTTTTTATATTAGTAACTATACTATAATGTTATACAAGAAAGGGTGGGCCTTATACCAACTATGACCCTAATATATGAATCATGTGACGTTAATATGCTAACAATAGGTGATTGAATGGGGATATAAATAGCAGGATTCCCATTAAGAGGGCATGGGAGTAAAAAAACCATGGTATAGGAACATAGGAGAATGGGATCTCAGAAATATGGATACTTGGAGAAGGGATAATCGGAGATCTCATGTAGGTGTCTTGGGATATGGTTCACACTAGTATAGATTTCAAGGTTTAGCTTCTCCCTTATATGGAAGTCAGTGAAGTGTTTCTATAATGTGGAACATAGGTGATGAATAACCATAACAAGGGTACCAAGGAGTAGTATTTCACTAATTAGGGAACCACGATGAAGGTTCATTCTAATAAAATACCATGTTTAATGTGGGACATAGATGCTGATTTTTTGAAAATGGTTCCCCAGTAGTCAAATAGGGTCAATATGGTTTCATATGAGAGGTTTCAATGAATCATTTTCCATAGTGAAGCGTTTGAGGTGAATTGGAATCCATAATTATGATATTAGAGAAATGGTCACCCTAGAATCTACATTGGGTGAATAGCCTTTCTAGTAAAGTGTTATAATGAAGATGGAACCCTATTTGAGTCTACGACGGAATGTTACTTCAAGTATGGGGATATAGAGTATGTTAAACCCTAGTGGAAAATTAGGGTGATGTTTTGTAATATTTATATGATTTAAGAAAGGGTTTTCATTAGTTTAGTGGCCTTTAAATATAACTTAGGTGAGTAACACGCTATTTTGGATTGTTATGGTGGGTCAATTTCACTTATTTTAGAGGAGTATGGTTGATGTGGGATTTCAAAAATGTTTTTGTTTGTTAATATTTTATGTTACTCAATTTTAAAAAAATTATTATTCACCTTTTTATAGGATTACTAACCCACTTGAATTAGAAACCAAGAACATGATTTAGGATTGATTATGGAATCACTTCTTTATCTCCAAATGGTCTCAAAGGAAGATCACAATGGGAATTTTTATTGTAAAAATAGAGAACCTAGAAGCATAAATCTTGGGTTCTAGGGTGGTTTATGCTGCTAGATAGTCCTCTTATCATGTTCTTGTAGTTATGACATTCCCTTGTGGATGAAATTTCATATAGGTCAGGTGGGGAACACACATGTGATGGGAACATCACCTAGGTTCTAGATCTTAGGTGCTCTAAGAGACTTAGGAAAACCCTAACATGGTGACCAGACATGGGCTCACAGATCTAGGTGCATTAATGGACTATGTGTGGAACTTTTGTGACCTTCTCGTGCGAAATATAATATTAGGGAATTATCACATACTATGTCATATAGAAATGAATAATGATGTGAAAACTAATTTAATAATATTCAAAATAATGACTACATGTTAATCATAATGTACATAGAATTTGGTTCTAGAGAACCCACTACAACAACATCTACCTCGATATATCATCCTTCTACTTCTCAGAAGAGCAGGCACCAACGACACAGGGGAATGAAAATCCCCACACTGGTGCCAAATACATCTCACACTATTAGTGACTTCATGCCCCCAAATAAGGGAATCACCCCCAGATTCACCCATTATTTGAGGATTTCACATGTGATGATTAGGAGTATTCCTTAGAGAATACCATCAGGCTGGTAGACCCTTACATGGTTTACAGTGACAAGGAGAGTCAGGAAGGTCCTCCAAATATCCCTGTCCAATTCTATTGTCAATGAAGACATGCATATGAAAATCATAAAAAATTATCAGGTTAGCAATTCGAGCCAAGCCGTGTACACTACCGAAACCTGATAGAAGGCTCAGTGCAAAGCTCATAATTCACAACCCTTTTATCCCATATCAGTAGATTTACTACCACCACCATTAGTTTTACTCAACCAGAAAAATTTACTGTGACTATGTCCTGATTAGCCACACCCAGATGCACCTAAAACTCAGTCATCTAATAGTAATCCAATAGTAATTTTTTGTGTTTCTTCTAATATGTAATAGGATGTCCCCAAAAAAGATTGAATTTTCATTTTTCAAAAAAAACACCCATCGTACCTCCAACCAATTGAAATTTGGACCTAGAGTGGAAGTATGATGTTCTTATGAATCATGGCAGCATTACATCAAATACATCAATTTTCAAGGCCCTCCACATATCGTAAGGGATGAATGAATCACTCTATGAGTCCTTAAAGAGTCACCACTAGTTTGAAACCAAGGGAGGAGATATGAATGCCTCCCATGATGAGGAATTCAAGCGAGCAGAATTCCATGTAATCAACTTATTATCCAAAGAGGATGAATTCCCCCATATAGAGGGACAAGTCTATCTTCTGTGAAATACTGTACTATTCAATGGTGTGGATGTCTGTCGTTATCACTTTGACATAGGTTTATGGTTCAATCTCATCCCTACCTATATGCTCTTTATGTTAGGATAGACTAAAGCTAATATGAGTCCCTCTGACCCGAACATTCATGGTTAAGAAATAATCAAGTAGAGGGAGTGGGGAATGATTTTCCTGAAGTCCCAGTTTGTTTTACTGATTTCAATCACTGAGTTCATGGTCATCTATTAGGATACCACATTCAAAACACTAATGGGTAGACCCCAGATCAATCTACATGAAACAGTTCCCTCCCTTTATCACTAATGCCTCAATTACTCCCTCAATGGTTGAGTGGGAACACTCTAAGGTGATGCATGTACCTTTTCCTCTCGTGAGGCCCACTATTTGGATGTAAATTATTACAATGGTTAGGAAAAGCAGGTTTAATCTAATAGGTTGAGCACACTACCATTATGGATGACCCCTCAATGGACCTATATGATTCATACATCCTATTGATTCACTAGTTTGAGGCCACAATCATATTAATTGTACATTGCTTCATCATATATGACATGAGGGGAAGACAGGTTATTAGGTACATGTAATGTTAGAATATGACATCGTACTCCAACATTATTTAGGACGGGGTGATACAATAACCCCATAACCCTGTTTGGAATCAAGACATTCTCCCTATGGATACAACTGTTCAACGGGCCTTCATACTCTTCTGAGTTGGGTTGAATCGACACCAACTAAACAACCACCACATACATGATATCATAAAATGTATAACCCTCAATCAATGTCCTGGTGTAATTGAGTTAACATAATTTGTCTCCATGTTTTTGTAAAGGCATGAGTCTCTTAGTGAATATTATACATCTTCCCAAGTAGGCAATAGTGTTCCTCTAGGATAATCTAGCTTGGATGGACCATCTACTCTCTCTAATTAATCTACCTCATATGATGAATAATATTTGGAATACTCTCCTCCCATAATAAAAGAGGGTGTCTCCACCACCGCTAATGAGTTGGTAAAGATTAATATTGGCACTGCTACATATCTATGGACGACACTGATCAACACAACTATGCCTTCAAATGAAAAACAAAAGTATGTGGATTTCATTAAGTAGATAAATGATTAATGTTTATATAGTTATGAAGATATTATAGGACTATACCTTTAGGTATTTATCCATCACCTTGGTCACCCAGTGATTAAACAAAAGTTCAAAAAACCTCCCAGTAAGATGCACCCCTCTCATGATGCCATGGGTGAGGACAAATTTGATAAGATCATAAAAGACAACATCATCAAGGAAGTCCAATAACCCTAATGGTTATGAATCATCATTAATTTCATGAAGAAAAATAGATAGATCAAAGTCCTCATTGACTTTTGGGATCTCAACTTTCATAGTCTAAAGGATGATTTCCCCTTCTTATGATAGATCTTTTGGTTGATTCCACTATCAGTTCCATCCTATCTCCATCATGGATTGGAATTATGGGTACAATTTGAGTCACATGGCCCCTGAAGATGAAGATTCCACCACCTTTAAGGGAATGTTGGGGAAAATTTTCAATCATGTAATTCTTTTTGGTTTGAATGATGAAGGACCAACCTATAAGCTTCCCATGAACTGAATATACAAACCTATCATCATGATACTAGTGGAATGCTATAAGTATGATTCAGTGGTCAAATTACACTAGAAAAAGGACCATAAAAGAGATCATGAGAACATGATAAAATTCCCACACTCCCATTATATCACTATGAACACCATGAAGTTCACATTTGGAGTTACCTCTATGAAGATTTATGGATTCATTATTATATAAATATGCATTATGATCGACCCAGAGAAGACCAAGGTCATCGGTTAGATGCCTCATCCAAGAAACATTCCTGTCCTCTATGGTTTTCAAGCACAAATATCATATATACACCTATTTATAATGAATATAAAAGGAAAGTATAATCCATTTTCTATACTCAAGATAAAGGTTACATCAACCAATTGGATGATGAGTACCAGACCGTATTTTAGGAAGTCAAGCAGTAATTTTTGTAGCCTTCAGTCATGATTCCATCGATATTCATGAATCCATTGGTCATATATGTAACATCCCTTGAACGGTCTCTCATTTACCTTCTCACATAAACAAACAATGTAGGGACAAAGAAAAATTTTTACTATCTTAATCGCACTCTCCTCATTGAAGAGTTCAGATACTCTCTTATCAAGAAGAGATTCCTCACAAAATATTTACAGTGAAAAAGCTGCAACATTATCTGCAACACGACAAGATAATGTTGGTGTCCCACATGGACCTTCTAAAGTATATTCAAAACTATAATGAAAGGTTATCTGGCTTGCTAGGTTGTTATTCTTATACAGTTCAACATTAGATTAATTTCACAGATAAACATTAATGTTCAGGCTCTAGAAGACTTTCTAGAACCCCATCTAGCCCCTGAAGAGTAGTCCTAGGATCATTATTTTCTATATGATTCCATCCTCTTAGATGGTCAGGCTATGCCATACTAGATTATACACTTTTATGGTCCGGCACATAGGCCAACCAATGAAAGCCTCAATAATCTCATACTCAATAGTTTAGGTCTATGAACCGTCTTTATCATGGCTACATTGGATGAAATACCCTATTCATTCTTTCTATAATTAGGATGCACTAAAAATGAGGAATATTATTAGAAACTTATCACTGGTCTTGAGTTGGTCCTCAAGACTGAAGTTCCCCATCTACATGTCAAATGTGACATAGATCTAGTCATCAATAAAATCAATGGTGACTATGTTGTGAGGAATCTAGAACGTGTTCCCATGCTATGACACACTCTCCAACTAAGGTCCTGATTCCCTTCTAGGACAATGGTCACTCATGTTCCCTGGTCACAGAATGTTTTAGACAATACCTTGGAAAATATAGTGAATCTCTTACAGATCCTAACCAGTATGACCTATTTATCCATGTGGCATAATGAAGGGTCATTGTGTACGTCACTATAGATGATAATGATGACAATGGGTGATCTATATTTCCATCAGCACTTCATCATTTGGACATAAAAATCCACCATTTATAGTAGAAGAGACCACTTATTTGGAAATTCCTTTTATCAAGTACCAAAATCCTTGAAATCTCCTGATGGACATAGTCTAATGTGAGTGAATCTGTTATCATGCAATACAATCTACCCTCTAAAGTTATCATAGACTTGAGAAGACTCTCCAAAAATATTTATTGGATGGAATTGTCCTCTTATACTTTCAAAGATATGATATTCCCAAGGTCATGTAGGATTTTAATGTTGGGTACTGTGTAGATCATCAAGCAGGGTGAAAATTCTCCCACTAGATTTGATGGTTGGACTACTTTTATCCCACCATGGTCCATGACAGAATCGACTTCACCACAAGTTTCCACACATTTCAAATCAATTTCTAATATTTCCATCAACTACCATATCTTGTACATAAAACCATGTTTTCTTGTGCCTTTTTATTCTGGGGACACTATGTCATGGTTCCATATCCACCTGTGATAGCACACCAGTGCATGTTCCTTCAAACTACAACTTATTTATTTTTAAAAAATGAAGACGTGATTCCATTAGAGAAATTCAAGGGCAGTTATATTTTTTACTCCATGACCTCCAACACCATTCATTGATTTAGCTATCAACACAATATTCTCACCGGTATCATCACCAATTTCTAAGAAGGTGTCAAGAAGAATTTGTATGTCATGTACAATATCCATTCCAATCAAACTTCTCGATATCTTGCACAAATGAATTGATAGATCAAGGAATTCAATAAGACCCTCTCTAACACCATATAGAAGATAGTGGGCCATAATAAGAAATGTTGGTCAGAAAAGCTCCCCAACACCATTTGGGCTTATCTGATGACAACTCATAATTCCCCCAAGGTGACTTGATATTCTCTGGTATACGAAATAGATGAATTCATTCCCATCAGGTATAAGTTACAATCACTTTATTCAACTATATATGAACATAAGACTTCAGAAAAAATGGTAAAATTCTATCCACCTAAATGAGAATACCTTGATGAGAAGAGGTTTTGGTCCTTCCACAATCTAGAGAGGCAACAAAAAAAGATAGCTCGATCTTTCAATAAGAAATTTTGTCTCCACTTCTTCCTTCAAGGTGACACAGATCTGAATATTAGGATTCCAATGATACATAGTAGGATGATTCCAAATATGGATCCCAAATGCAAAGGACCTTACATAATTCATGAGGTTTACACCAATGGTTCATACTTTTTGTTCACCACGGATGGGGATCACACTACACCACTGACTAATGCCGATTTCATCAAGAAGAACATTTCAAAAATGCCCTTCATCCTCACCACATGATGTTATATTGAATGGGATCTTGTCCCACATGAAGTTAAACTATTGTATTGTCCTTCAGGATGTTAAAATGCTCCTCTGTCTAAGTTGATGGATGTAAAAATTTCTAACACCACCATCCTAGTTACATGACAATAAATGGTTTGATGCTTTGTTCCAAACAATATGACCATATAATAAAAGAGTATGGTCTGTGAAATATAACCCTAAATGAAATTCATATTTCCCTACACCAAGATGTTAATATGGGGGAATGGTTCAACTTATGTGTCCCCATAATAAGAATCTTAGTCATAGTTACATGATGATAAACTGCACAACTTTAATTGTCTTTTTTGCATGAACTTAATAGTAAATTTCCCTTCATCCTTACTACAGGCTGTTAAACTTCATATAACTCATGAACTATGAAAATCTTGATTCAGATCCATATGGGATACATGGTGAGGCCCAATTTTTTTTCTTGGTGTCCATCCATAAGATCATCTACACTTTGAGCCCTTTTTCCTCTATGATGGTCTGAACTCTATGACCTTGAACTGTGAGTTAAAGTCCAATCATCAGGACTCTAAAAAATTTGGATGTCTCTTTAAGAATATGTGCTATAGAGATGGACCAAAATTTTCATCATTCACATTAGGTTATAGCTATTGAATAATACACATTCCCCTCAGAACACCTTATATCCCAACAAAATGATGTTAAACTATGTTAGACCATCTTTAACGAATGAAATTATAATGAATGGTTGTGTCCAAGGAAAATGATGTTAAACTAGGCATCAATTTTCCAAAATTAGGGAACATAAACCATGATACCTTTTTCAAAGAAATATGACCATAAATTATTATTAAAATTAGGGTATTTTACCTTGAGTCCAAACATGTCCTCCCACTGACAAGATCTAATGTTCTAGGGTGTGAGTCATAGAGTATTGAATTCCAAATGGATATTCTCTTAATATATTTCAATACATCAAGTGTCTTATTTTTTGGAACCCCATCAACTTCACATCTGAAGGGACCCCGAATGACATTGTTCTTGGCCACGTGGATCACCTACCATCTGAGTCCAATGTCCTAGAAGGCATTTGACAATATTTTTTCATTGGTCCCACCTTTCGAATATAGCAACGGTCTACTCGGATATTCCATTACTCGTACCAGGTGAAAGGATATGGATTTGTTTTTCAAAAAGGATTGAAATTTTCCTCCAACATCACAACACCCTCATTAGGTTCTAGATATCAGATATCACGATTCACATTTTCCACTTCATGGTGTTTTAATAGAACTCAAAAATCACATTGTTTCCCCATATTGTATCTATACATGATGATAAGGATGGTCACTACCATCCGGATGTTCCCATATGTTGTTTCCTTAACATTTTTATGGGATTCCATGTAATGAAAAAATCCGGAAATTATTCCATGTTTCCTACAATGAGAATGATTCATATGGTCTTGGGAGTTTTTCTAGGGTTTGTACCCTCACAGTAGAGATTCAAAAATAAACAAGTTTAAATTCTATAACCCAAAACAAAAAACCATACAATCCAAGATGCATGAATAAAAATTGTATAGTTCTATAGTATTATTCTCAACTAAGAGGGAATACGTTTGAAATTGGTTTCCAATCATTCTGTAGTGAGGAACTATGTGTGGTGTGATTCCTATCATTATGGGATATATAGTGATGCCTATGCGTTGTTTTCATTGGGAGAAGTTGAAAATTCACTCCAATTATTTAAATCTTAGGCCTCATATATAGAACACATGCCTCTTTCACCTGATCACTTTAGATGTTCCTTCCATCAATGACATACTATGGTCTTTAGGGACAATCATAAAAGTATCATCAGGAAAATGTGGTGGGGTGTTGTGCCTCTTTTTTCTCTATTCATGTTGGGTTATTATTCCATCTCACTATGCATATCCATTCAATGAACCCCCCCCCATGGAATGATATCTATTACATTAAACCAAGAAACACATCATTAGAAAATGAGATTAAACTAACCGGAATTTGTGAACTACATATGGCTTGATTCACATTCTTATGGGATACATAGTGACTCCCAGATATTTTTTCATCAGGTCTGGCCATAGTTTCATTGACCGTATTACCCCTCCTTATCATCCATTTAATTTTGAACTAACCAACAACAATGTCACATCAAAGAGATACCTCATAACCTCTCTCTCCTTGACGTATCTCTCTTTTAGAAGGGGTTTTAATCCATCTAACAGATATGCCCCCATTAATATGATCATATGTGTTGTGAGATTGATGAAATAGTGTTGAATTCTACATGGATATTATCTCATTCCATATCCATGAATCATGTGTCCCTTTATTTGGGTCTCAATCATCTTCTATGTCTGAAGGGACCCCCAAACGATATGGTACTGAGCCACATGGCTCACCTACAACCCTAGACAAATTACCCAAAAATTATCCAACAATATTTTTGTGACAAGTCCATCATTTCGAATATGATTAGTAGTCGAACGTCATTTCATTTTTCCCATTATAGGTTACATGATATGAATTTTTTATCATAGAACATGGTCAAAAATTATCCTCCATCATCACACATCCTCATAATGTCCTAGATATTTTTTTTCATGATTAATATTTTCCACCTCGTCATGTATAGTGATGGCCCCATGGGTGTCCTTAATTCCCATATGGATACCAAATTTAGAAATTTATAGACATGAAAAAAATAGTTCAGTAAACAATATGGTATTATATGAATTTAAATATTGAGGTTGATCCCACATAGACATGATATGAGGAAATAATAATTAAATAAAATAATCCTAATCTATTTTTTTAATTTGATGAAATAAAATCAAAACAATAAAGAATATGATTTTGTGATAAAGGTGAGAGAAGAAAATAAAATGGATGTCAAGAAGTAATGAATACTGGTTCATGGAATGACATGGTATGAATCAATTAGTTAAAAAGCACTCATGGATTGTAATTGGGTCCTAATGAGTCCAATGTTCATGATAATCAGTCTATATATAATGCACTCATATTCTCGGGATCAGTTACTTCAGATTGAAATGGATGGGTAAATCCAAACCTTATTTAAATATAGGAATGAAACAAACCCAATGGTCATGGTGCCATTCTATACCATAGATTTCATATTAAAAAAAATTAATTCCATCAACCATGGCAATGATCATGGATAATGAAAGAAATATATTAAACCCAATCCTTAACCAAACTCACAATGGTCATGAAAGAAGATTACATGGAAGAGATATAAATAAAGAATCAATATAAAATACAAACATGAATTGAAATAAAATATAAGTTACCTCATACATTCAATACTCATTCATCACGCCTGCCATGACATAAATAAATCACCCACTCATGCTCACCTTGTGTGGGTGCACAAAAATAATATTGAAAAATACTATAGAAAGTAACAAAGTAGAGCTTTGTATTAGATGGGTGCATCTCTATAGGAATCCATTTGTGGTTTTCTGTTTGGATCGGCCAATAAGGAATGGACCAAGATTCCATTTACAAGCGTTTTGGTCAAAAAACCCAGTCCACCTTGATCTCATAAATCTCAATTTTTTTGGTTTCTTGAAATAGTAAAAAATTTTAATGGAATTTCATGACATGTAATACTTTTTATTAATGGGTTTATTTTATTATTCCGTATTTAAATTTTATTATGTGACATAGAGTTACATGATTTTAATGCATTTCATACCGTGTAACCTCTTTATGTCTTTTCAGGGTGGTTGTGATTCTGCTGATAAAATCATTTTGTGTAATTGTGTTACACATCATGAAACTATTCTGCCCCAGTTTTCTAACTCCACATTGTATTAAAATATTAGGTTTCATGACATGAGTGAATCTTAGTTTCAAGGAGTGTCTTTCAGTTCCAAAATTGACCTCTTTTTATTCCATTTCATAAATATTTTGTTTCCTACCAAAAAACATTAAACAAGTCAATCCAAAAAAAATTTGGAAACATCATTCAATTAAATATACAAATAAACACATTAAAATAATCTAAAATTTATAAATGAATGAAAATTATCATCTTGATAGGTCTCCAACACCCTTGGTGTTACCACTCAATGAACCATTGTGTGTTGAGTAAGTAGGTCAGTATTGTTGGGACAAACATAACCCAACTTCTCCATTCCCCTAATGTGTATAATTTTGTGTCATGAAAATCCTATCTATTCCATGTTTCCCACACTATGAATTCCTCACGTGGGATTAGGATTTTTGGTCTGGTTTGTACAAACATGTATGGGTTGCACAATCTGATGTTTCCAAACTCTATGACCTTAAAAATAAGATCCACTCCACGGTACTCTCAAGAATACTTTGTGTGGTGTGGTGAGATCCTTATGGGACCTCATTAATATTGGGATTCCCACACCACCACTCCCCACCTATCCACTTGATATCACTTTCAACCCTTATAGAACATGCTAATAAATATTTAATCTTTGAAGCTTCTCTAGAATTAAGTAGGTCTTGAATTACATTATTTTGGGATTCATAGTGACCACCAGACATTTTGTTGTCAATACTATAGAACAAACTCTTTGAAACCTTCATCCTTATGTCCTTGATCATGGTCCAAGCTCAATAACCCTGAAAAACATTCAGTTATTCTTAAGATACCCATGTGATTTGTGGTATTTTTTCCCTAATTCATGTCTTTTTTTATCCCTTGAATATCACATGTATATCCTTAGAATGGGCATTTCTCTTTTACCCCACTGGCCTTATAATTGTCTAAGAAACATGACTATAAGTTGGGTATGGATTACCCAATGAAAATTTTTGTGTGGTGCGAGCCTCCTTGGACACATTCACGTTAGTTTTTTTACAACGTAGCACTACACATCCAATTAATCAACCCTTTGGTCGATGAAATGTGACCTCAAACAATTTGAATCTCCTATAGTCCAAGCATCAAGACATCAAAATGTATGTGAGCATGGTCCAAATTCTATGACCATAAACTGATAACAATACAGTCTATTCAAAACAAATTTAAACTATATTAATTCCTAGGATTGAATCTCACCCTCTAATATTCGCAATTCCCATAACATTTAATTTTTGGTTTGGGATTTCTATTATCCTTAAAATACATATGGAACCCCAAATAGTGATGGTATCATGCCACATTGGATCACCTTACTTCAATATTGTCTGACCACCCTAATGGATTTTTGGAATCCATAGTCGGATCCTGTGTTTCGAACCTGGTTAGCAGTTGATACCACAGTTTCTCACCTCATCCTTTACTGGTGTGGTTTTGGTCCTTGTGTTTCGAAAACGGTCAAAAGTCCACCCTTACTCACCATTTTCACTTTCTTCCAAACTATTCGAGACTCAAATAACTTTTTCCCATGTTCATGCATCTTTCTTAGATTCTATCCATTGTATCGCTTTCAATGTGAACCACCATATATTAGGAAAACCCCATGCACTATTCCATGTTTCCACCACCAAGTTTGCATCATGCAGGCTTATGAGTCATTATCGGCTGGGTAATAATCTGGGTGAGACAAACAAGTGTTCTTGGTCCATTCTATATAATGTTAATGTAAAATCCTCACAGGGATATTTGTTTATGGATGTGGGTATCATTAGACTTCATTCCGGTCAGTTTTTTCCTCTCAGTGCGACACATAATCCCCCTACATGTATGTTCCTGGGTAATTTTATGGTGCACAAGCCTCCTTTGGCTCATTCACATTAGGTTAATATCCTTCATGACATGAAAAAATTCTAGGAATATAAATTATAGTTCATTAAAAATGTAATTAATCTTTTTAACAGGGACTGGGTTGTGTGACCTTAATTTATGTGAAATATCCTTGTCAGATGTTGTTAAACTATGGGACACATCTAGATTACATGAAATTAAACATTACCATGAATGGTACTCACCGTAAAATGTTAAACTATGTGTTTATCATCTTCAATTGCATGAATTGAAAATGAAAATTATCCCATGGCTTTCCTAATAGTTCTTATCCAATATTCTGGTCATATTCCATACTATTCACTTCTTGAGCGATCACTCGATATCCAAGATGAAACTTCCCTCATAAGAAGGTTACATATTTATTCATACCAGTATTATTAAACCATTGCATTCTAATCCACAATGGAATTACAACAATATTTTTGGAGACCATTCAAACATCCCATCACCCCATTTCCATGCTTTTCAGGCCCCATTACATAGATCCTCATCCTCTTCCACAATCAAAGGGACTCCCAATTGACATGGTGTCTGGCCACATGTATCACCTACCATCATGGGCCAACATTTTTGATTAATTGTAACACCCCAAGCTTCTACGGTACGTTTCCCTTTGAATAATGCGATAGCGTGTGTTGTACGCAACCTCGAGTTCTAACACACACCACAACTAATTAAACTAGCCGTTGTGAATAGTAATACCTAATTTTTGAAATCATATATATTCTATATTTCAAAATGGACTTCATTTTTGGATTCGGAATCTCAAAATTAGCCTAGGGTGAAATTTTGGTACATTTCGGATAACTTTCATATTTTGATGAATAGTGAAAATTTCTAAATTTTAATTAAAAACAACTTTTTTAATCAAAATAATTAATAGTGATAAATAATGAATTTGAGTGGTTTTAAAGTATATTTAGAATATATTTTTACCATTCAATTTAATGTTTATCATTGGACATAATTTTACAATTAAACCGAACATAAACAAGTGTCAATCTTTTGATAGTTATTATCTCTTAAAAACACGCTTTTTGTTTTAACAGCGGGAATTAATTTTAAATTAATTTCTGCCACTTCTGTGTTTTGAATTTAGGAAAATGGATTCCATATTTGGAATCAGGATGTCCAAATTATGTAAATAGGTAACTTTTATTTTTAGACATTTTGAATAATTACTGCGGTAAATAATTTATTTACCATGGTTAAAGGGTAAATCCGGTAAATAAGGGTTAAAAAAATAATATTATAATAATACAAAATTACCCTAAAACGTGTCTTAACCCTATTGGTTGATACATGGTCGACCATGGGCATCTTTGTGTCAATTTTGGGACCCCATGGATCCACTTGTAAGTGATAATGACACTTTATTTTAATTTAGTTAAAATGAATACAAAAATGACACAAGCATATATCTTTTAGAACAACAATTTTTACATAGGGTTATATATGTTGGATTTTAGATTATAAATATTCATTAGAAAGATAAAAGGATTTCCTACATAATGATATTTTATTTATAATTTTTAGACATTGAATAATTTATTCTATTTATGACACAATGATGATGCAGTAATTACTATAATAGTGAAAAATTAAAATAATTGATATTATAAATACCCAAATAATTATAATATGAAACTTTTAATGAATTAAACTAATTTTATATGATAATATGATATATTAGGATTGATTTAATTGACTTTGTTCGAAGTAATCAATCTGTTAGGAGTTTCAAAAAAATCAACTATTGAATAGTGTCAAAATTGACATAAAAGAGTTCTTAAAACAAATATTATATTATTAATTGTTATTAAATTCCTAAAAATCTAAGGTTCGGCCAAGAGACTTATATTATGATAGGTTCCTCATTAATGGACCACTTGGGGGTCGCTTGGATGTATATAGTAAGTTTATTAACCATATTATATAAAAATACAAAGAGACATTGTAAAAGTGAAACTAATTAACTTAGAGTTAATACTTAAAGATAAGGTTAATATAAGTACCCAAACCTGTCTAAATTCTATTGGTTTAGTGGTTTTCGACCTATCCCCACCTTAACCTTTGAATAGTCAACTTTGGAGCCATTAGAAACCGAATATGAATTTATTATAAATTAATATTTCTAGCTTTTCCAAAGGTGCCCCTCACCCCTCTTATAAAAGGGCACTCCTCCTTCTCATTTCTTCACACCTCTAAAGCCTTTTGGTTCGGCCAAACTCTGCCCAAATACTCTCCCAACATCCCTCAATACAACCTAGAGGCCTTATTTTGATCAGAAAGCCAACCTAAGGAGCCCTTTTGATCAAATCAAAAGGAAGAACCCGAAGAAGAGGTAATGATCTCACCACCCTTTTCTAAGTTCATTTCTTCTTCCACTTCTTCTTCCTTTGTTCTTACCATTCTGAAATAATAACTCCAGTATCTCACATATACTGTGATGTTATTATAAATATGGTACAATCATATTCAGTATTCTATCCACCCTTTGAATAACATGTCACCATACGTGCGTACGTACGGCTTACCGTCTCCACGTCGTGGTATAATTGTTATTCAATATAATATTATTTGGATGGGTATAATAATGATGTGTAACTCATGTAAATAATAAATATAACATGTTAATGATTCTGTATATATGATATACCATCCATTTATATATTATTTTAATATCAAAAGAATGATATTGTCGCTCGTGCGTACGTACGGACTACCGTCTCCACGAACGCGATGAGATTCATTCTCCATCGTATCCATTCAAGTATAATTATCATTTTATGATTTAAAAATGATGTTTAAGGACATGATATCATTCTGGATATGAATAAGATACAACAAACATGGCTTATGTAACAAAACATATAAAAGAAAATGAGTAAGTTAACACCCGAAACGATGATAATTCTAAGATATTATTAATAAATCAATGTTAAAAGATCATATATGATATCATATTAATATATATGATTCTTGTATAATTTAATAACAACTATTTCACCATTATACAGGAGGTTAACCTACCCCAACCAAGGAAAAGTACAAGGTAAGGGTTATTTCACAATCTCTTCATTATCCGAGGTTGTTTATACGTAATAATCTACTGGGATATCTTTATCATCCACATCCATGTTTCTTAAAAATGTATTTCAAAACATTTTTACTATTTACAAGAATATGGGTTAAATTCATTTATACCCTTGTTTGACTTTTTATAAGAGGTTTATAAAGGAATCTTTCCGTCGTTTTCAAAACAAGGTCCTTTTTAACCTTTTCGACAGAATTGAGGTAAGAATGTTTTTTTTAACTTATACGGCGGGTGCGGTTATTTTACGCCGTTATAAAATCTTCAAAGCTTTACTTACAAGCTTATAAGAATATTTTCAAAGAAAATGTTTTATTTTATATGGCTCTTAAATGATTTCAAAAATAGAAAGAGATATTTCTCTAAAAAGTGTTTTGATTTCATCTATGTCAACATCCTTTAATGGATTTTACGCTTATTTGAAGTTGATTTATTATAATACAAAACTTCTATATTGTATTGAAGGTTTTGTGATATGTTTGACTGTGGATGTGCTATTTTATACCATTCATAGTTTATGGTGAAACTATTGACATTTCGTATGCTAGTTTTAATCCGAATGTTTATGTTATATTTCAAACTTTTCTTCAGATGAATGTGCTAAACAAGTATGTTCCGGGTTGGGGACCGGTAAAAGTAAGCCCTCCAGGTTGGGGACTGGTAAAAGTAAGCCCTCCAGGTTGGGGACTGGTTAAAGTAAGCCCTCCAGGTTAGGGACTGGAAAAAGTATGCCCTCCGGGTTGGTGTCCGGTTATTAGAGGCACTCCGGGTTGGTGTCCGGTTATTAGAGGCACTACGGGTTGGTGTCCGGTTATTAGAGGCACTCCGGGTTGGGTTCCGGTTAGAAGTAACCCCTAGGTCTTGGGATGAGGCCTAGACAAAGAAATTAACGTTTAGCATTATGCATTCCAACATTATGAAAGTGGTTATTGATTTTTGCATGTGATTATTCGATTAGTAGAATATCCATGTGAATAAGTAAATGGCATTATTTCATTTTACTTTTGCCATACCATGTTGAAGTTCAATTTTAAAAGGCTTTTGTTTTAGTAATGCATTGCCTTAAATGTTTATTCTTATTTATGAAAGTTTCCGCTATATTGTTATCCTTACTGGGCATTTGAGCTCACCCCTTTTCTATGTTTTATTTTTCCCCAGGATGTGAAGAAGTAAATTATGAATGACCTGCAGGGATATTATGAGGGGATAGTAGTGTGGATTATGGAGACATTATGTTGTTGTAGTAGTTTTTCATTTTATGATGTAATGTAAAACTTATGAATATATCTAGTGTTTCCAAGGCTACTAAACCAATCGGTCTTTCGAGATTTGATCTTTCTTGTGATCATGCCAATGTTATGAAGTAATGCACCGACTCTGGGTAGCTGGGGTCGGGGCGTTACAGTTGGTATCAGAGGAGGTTTAGTACAAACCTTGGAAACTAGATTTAGATAAACTCTGATTAGAGCACGTAGACCTAAGATGAACTTTGAGGATTAGTATAGAAGAACTTCCTAGAATTTTGGTATTGTAGAGATTTTGTGAGTTTTCCAAGCAATACATCCCTGTCTGGATACGAGCAGGTAGAGGCGGCTCTGGCACAGATGTACCTAGGGGTAAAACCCGAAAACACCGCTTTGAGCTAGACTCGAACGGGAACTGGTGCACGACAACGGGCCTTGCTGCACTCTTGGTTACGACACTCCCGGGGGATATGCTTAGGATAACTCTCACTATCTTTACAAATCATTATGAAGGGTTTATGAGTATATACTTCCTCAAAGAAAACATTATTATGATTATGGATTATATCCATAAATAGATCAATTTATGTTAAGTGTTTTATAAGTATGGGATTATGTATTTTGATTCATAAACTGATCTAGTTTATGCCATTGTTTAGAAATGGCGCCTAGTGGAAAAATGGAAACCGTATCAATGCACGCACTCCATGTAGGGATTGCCCTCCTGCTCAAGATAATTATAGTGGGGCTGGTGATGCAACTGGTGCCGATCAGCTAATCACCATACTGGGACAACTTACTCAGGTTATGAATAATAACCTTACCCGTATGGAGCACCCTGATCCGCAGCGTGGAGGATCAATGTTAGATCGATTCATGAGGCAACAACCACCAACGTTCAATGGGAATACAAATCCCTTAGTAGCTGAGCAATGGATATTTTCCTTAGAGAAAATATTTCAGGCTTTGGGGAGCAGTGAAAGGGAAAAAGTTATCATGGCAGTTTACCGCCTCACTGGAGATGCTGATCAATGGTGGTCATTGATTCAAAATACGAAGGAAGATGATGAAGTATCAAATATGGAATGGAGGGAATTCAAAGATCTGTTTTTAGAAAAATACTTCCCTCGCGACCATCGAGCGGATATGGAAAGACAATTTCTGAGTCTGAGACAAAAGGAGGATGAGAATGTCACAAAGTATGAGGCTAACTTTACAAGGTTAGCGAGGTATGCTGGAGATTATATTCGCAACCCAAGAAGTAAGATTGATCGTTTCTTTGATGGGTTAAAACCATTTCTCCGTCGATCATTAGTCTCACAATCCTTTTCATCGTACGAAGACATTGTCTCATGTGCTATAAAGACCGAAAAGGAATTCTCTAAGTCTTATGACTTTAAAGCAAAGCAAGAGAAGAAGAGACCTGCTGATCAATCGGGGAATGGAAATAAGGGGAAGAAGGGAAAGGTTGAATATCCATCTTGTGGTAAATGCGGGAAGAAACATCCTGGTACTTGCTTGAAGGGAATGGGAGTCTGTTACAAGTGTGGTGAAAAAGGTCACCAAGCTCATGATTGCAAGGGGAAGAAGGAAGCTACCAACGTTCAGTGCTACAATTGCAGGGAGATGGGGCATTATGCAAATGCATGTCCTAAGCGTCAGGAGAACTTACCTCAGAAAAGGCCAAGGGATCAAGGCCAGGCTTATGCTATCACTACTGCTGAGGTAGAAGCTCCGAAAGACGTGGTGGCAGGTAATTTAATGGTTTCCTCAAGTTTAGAAAATGCATTATTTGATTCTGGATCATCGCATTGTTTCATATCTTCCCAGTTTGCTAAGAAAATTAGATATTTCCAATTTGATTTAATAAGGGAGTTGTCAGTTAAAACTCCTAAGGGAAGTATTGTTGCAACAAAGTTTTGTGAATCAGTCCCCATTAGAGCACATAAATTTTCTTTATCTGCTGATTTCATCGTCATACCTATGATTGAGTTTGATATAATCCTCGGTATGGACTGGCTTTCGGACTATGATGCGAAGATTTATTGTAAGAAGAAAGAGGTTACGATTCTTGATGATAATGATAAGGAGCACCTTATTTTTAGAGCAGAATCGTCACCACCTAATTCTTATTTAGATCCACCCCCAGTAGCTCAACTTAATTCAATTATTGGGGAGGAAGAGAATGAAATAACTGTCGGTGAGGAAAGGAATGTTCAAATAGAGGATGTACCTGTTGTGAAAGAATTTGTAGATGTATTTCCGGAAGATTTACCTGGACATCCTCCAGAACGAGAAGTTGAGTTTTCTATTGATTTGATTCCTGGATCAAGGCCTATATCGAAGACCCCTTATAGAATGGCCACTGTAGAGTTAGTCGAACTAAAGAAACAACTAGAGGAATTGAGTAATAAGGGATTTATTCTCCCTAGTGTTTCTCCATGGGGAGCCCCTGTTCTTTTTGTTAAAAAGAAAGATGGATCTATGAGGTTATGTATTGACTACAGGGAGATCAATGCTATAACGATAAAGAACAAGTATCCCCTACCTCGTATTGATGATTTATTTGACCAACTGCATGGAGCTCAATACTTTTCAAAGATTGACCTTCGATCTGGATACCATCAGTTGTGTGTGAAGAAGGAAGACATTCCGAAAACAGCATTTCGAACCAGGTACGGGCATTACGAGTTTACTGTAATGCCGTTTGGATTGACCAATGCACCCTCTGTATTCATGGATCTGATGAATAGAGTTTTCAAGGAGTATCTCGATGAATTTGTGGTAGTATTTATTGATGATATATTGGTATACTCCAAAACCTATGAAGATCATGAAAATCACTTGCGCATTATCTTGAAGACTCTGAGGAGGCATGAATTGTATGGAAAGTTTAGCAAGTGTGAATTCTGGCTTCAGGAGATTTCTTTTCTTGGACATATTGTCTCTAAAGATGGAATCTCTGTTGATCCTTCTAAGACCAAGGCAATCCAAGAATGGCCAGCACCTACGAGTATAACTGAGGTACGTAGTTTTATTGGTTTGGCAGGTTATTATCGACGTTTCGTCCAGAATTTTGCCCGATTGGCTAACCCATTAACGAAGCTCACACGTAAAGGGGTTAAATTTGTTTGGACAAAAGAGTGTGAAGAATGTTTCGAAGAACTGAAGAGAAGATTAGTCAATGCTCCTATATTGACTCTACCATCGGGGAATGATGGGTTCGTTATTTATAGTGATGCATCGAAGAAAGGACTTGGCTGTGTCCTTATGCAGAATGATAGAGTTATTGCCTATGCATCACGACAGTTGAAAATTCATGAACAAAACTATCCTACTCATGATCTTGAGTTAGCAGCTGTGATCTTTGCTTTGAAGATATGGAGGCACTACCTCTATGGGGAAAAATGTGAGATTTATACTGATCACAAGATTTTGAAGTATATTTTCTCACAAAAAGAACTCAACATGAGGCAAAGGAGATGGCTTGAATTACTCAAGGATTATGATTGCACGATACACTACCACCCAGGGAAGGCAAACAAGGTGGCAGATGCTTTGAGTAGAAAAGACCATGGAGTTTTGAACAATATGAGAATTGAAAGGGATCCAATTTTCATGGATCTAGTGAAGATGGACATGGGAATAACCAGGGAAGGTGAAACATCAATGCTTTTTCAAATGGTTGCCAAACCATCTTTACTAGAAAGGATTAAGAGTTCTCAGACCGATGATGAAGAATTTCAGAAGAAGATTAAAGCTGTGAATGATGGGAGATTGAGAGACTTTGTGTATGAAGGTGGAATTTTGAAATTCGGGAAGAGACTTTGTGTTCCCAATATACCTGATCTAAAAAGGGAATTGCTGGATGACGCTCATAGTTCCAATTTCTCTATACACCCTGGGAGCACCAAAATGTATAGGGATTTGAAGGAACATTTTTGGTGGGACAACATGAAGAGGGAGATTGCTGATTTTGTGTCAAGGTGTATGGTTTGTCAACAAGTGAAAGCTGGAAGGCAACAGCCTGGAGGAGTCATGCAACCTCTTCCCATACCGGAGTGGAAATGGGACAATGTTACGATGGACATTGTCATGGGGCTACCAAAGACTCCTAGAAGGAATGATGCAATATGGGTGATTGTTGATCGTCTTACCAAGTCAGCACATTTTCTTGCTATAAGAGAAGATCTACCCCTGGAACGTCTAGCAAGACTATATATTAATGAAGTTGTGAGACTTCATGGAGTACCCCTATCGATTGTTTCTGATCGTGATCCCCGTTTTACTTCAAGATTTTGGAAAAGTCTTCAGAAATCCCTGGATATTGAACTTCATTTGAGCACTGCTTACCACCCTCAGACAGACGGACAATCAGAACGGACTATTCAGACCTTAGAAGACATGTTGAGATCTTGCTCACTTGATTTTCAGGGTATGTGGGATCAATATTTACCACTAGTAGAATTTTCCTATAACAATAGCTTCCATTCGAGTATACAGATGGCACCATATGAAGCGTTATACGGAAAGAGATGTCGTACACCAACCTGTTGGGATGACGTTGGTGAAAGAAAACTTGTAGGCCCAGAACTGGTGGAGGAAACGGTGGAAAAGGTGAAAGTAATCCAAAATCACATCAAAGCAGCTCAAAGTAGGCAGAAGAGCTATGCCGATAATCGAAGGAAGGATTTGGAATTTCAAGTCGGTGATCATGTTTTCCTGAAGGTATCTCCGTGGAAGGGAGTCATACGTTTTGGTAAGAAAGGTAAATTGAGTCCCAGGTACATCGGACCTTTCGAAATTCTAGAACGAATTGGGGCTGTAGCTTACCGATTGGCAATGCCGCCAAGTCTCTCCAAAGTTCACGATGTGTTCCACGTATCTCTGTTGAGGAAATACATGCCTGACCCAACGCATGTACTCACCTATGAGGAATTAGAACTGGAACCCGATCTTTCCTATTGTGAAGAGCCCGTCAGGATTCTTGATACAAGAGAACAAGTACTGAGAAACCGGACGACGCGTCTGGTAAAAGTTTTGTGGAGAAATCATAAGATGGAAGAGGCAACGTGGGAACCTGAGGAACTTATGATGAAGAACCACCCGAGTCTTTTTATGCAGTAATACCCTAGAAATTGCGAGGACGCAATTATTTGAAGGAGGGGAGAATGTAACACCCCAAGCTTCTACGGTACGTTTCCCTTTGAATAATGCGATAGCGTGTGTTGTACGCAACCTCGAGTTCTATCACACACCACAACTAATTAAACTAGCCGTTGTGAATAGTAATACCTAATTTTTGAAATCATATATATTCTATATTTCAAAATGGACTTCATTTTTGGATTCGGAATCTCAAAATTAGCCTAGGGTGAAATTTTGGTACATTTCGGATAACTTTCATATTTTGATGAATAGTGAAAATTTCTAAATTTTAATTAAAAACAACTTTTTTAATCAAAATAATTAATAGTGATAAATTATGAATTTGAGTGGTTTTAAAGTATATTTAGAATATATTTTTACCATTCAATTTAATGTTTATCATTGGACATAATTTTACAATTAAACCGAACATAAACAAGTGTCAATCTTTTGATAGTTATTATCTCTTAAAAACACGCTTTTTGTTTTAACAGCGGGAATTAATTTTAAATTAATTTCTACCACTTCTGTGTTTTGAATTTAGGAAAATGGATTCCATATTTGGAATCAGGATGTCCAAATTATGTAAATAGGTAACTTTTATTTTTAGACATTTTGAATAATTACTGCGGTAAATAATTTATTTACCATGGTTAAAGGGTAAATCCGGTAAATAAGGGTTAAAAAAATAATATTATAATAATACAAAATTACCCTAAAACGTGTCGTAACCCTATTGGTTGATACATGGTCAACCATGGGCATCTTTGTGTCAATTTTGGGACCCCATGGATCCACTTGTAAGTGATAATGACACTTTATTTTAATTTAGTTAAAATGAATACAAAAATGACACAAGCATATATCTTTTAGAACAACAATTTTTACATAGGGTTATATATGTTGGATTTTAGATTATAAATATTCATTAGAAAGATAAAAAGATTTCCTACATAAGGATATTTTATTTATAATTTTTAGACATTGAATAATTTATTCTATTTATGACACAATGATGATGCAGTAATTACTATAATAGTGAAAAATTAAAATAATTGATATTATAAATACCCAAATAATTATAATATGAAACTTTTAATGAATTAAACTAATTTTATATGATAATATGATATATTAGGATTGATTTAATTGACTTTGTTCGAAGTAATCAATCTGTTAGGAGTTTCAAAAAAATCAACTATTGAATAGTGTCAAAATTGACATAAAAGAGTTCTTAAAACAAATATTATATTATTAATTGTTATTAAATTCCTAAAAATATAAGGTTCGGCCAAGAGACTTATATTATGATAGGTTCCTCATTAATGGACCACTTGGGGGTAGCTTGGATGTATATAGTAAGTTTATTTACCATATTATATAAAAATACAAAGAGACATTGTAAAAGTGAAACTAATTAACTTAGAGTTAATACTTAAAGATAAGGTTAATATAAGTACCCAAACCTGTCTAAATTCTATTGGTTGAGTGGTTTTCGACCTATCCCCACCTTAACCTTTGAATAGTCAACTTTGGAGCCATTAGAAACCGAATATGAATTTATTATAAATTAATATTTCTAGCTTTTCCAAAGGTGCCCCTCACCCCTCTTATAAAAGGGCACTCCTCCTTCTCATTTCTTCACACCTCTAAAGCCTTTTGGTTCGGCCAAACTCTGCCCAAATACTCTCCCAACATCCCTCAATACAACCTAGAGGCATTATTTTGATCAGAAAGCCAACCTAAGGAGCCCTTTTGATCAAATCAAAAGGAAGAACCCGAAGAAGAGGTAATGATCTCACCACCCTTTTCTAAGTTCATTTCTTCTTCCACTTCTTCTTCCTTTGTTCTTACCATTCTGAAATAATAACTCCAGTATCTCACATATACTGTGATGTTATTATAAATATGGTACAATCATATTCAGTATTCTATCCACCCTTTGAATAAAATGTCACCATACGTGCGTACGTACGGCTTACCGTCTCCACGTCGTGGTATAATTGTTATTCAATATAATATTATTTGGATGGGTATAATAATGATGTGTAACTCATGTAAATAATAAATATAACATGTTAATGATTCTGTATATATGATATACCATCCATTTATATATTATTTTAATATCAAAAGAATGATATTGTCGCTCGTGCGTACGTACGGACTACCGTCTCCACGAACGCGATGAGATTCATTCTCCATCGTATCCATTCAAGTATAATTATCATTTTATGATTTAAAAATGATGTTTAAGGACTTGATATCATTCTGGATATGAATAAGATACAACAAACATGGCTTATGTAACAAAACATATAAAAGAAAATGAGTAAGTTAACACCCGAAACGATGATAATTCTAAGATATTATTAATAAATCAATGTTAAAAGATCATATATGATATCATATTAATATATATGATTCTTGTATAATTTAATAACAACTATTTCACCATTATACAGGAGGTTAACCTACCCCAACCAAGGAAAAGTACAAGGTAAGGGTTATTTCACAATCTCTTCATTATCCGAGGTTGTTTATACGTAATAATCTACTGGGATATCTTTATCATCCACATCCATGTTTCTTAAAAATGTATTTCAAAACATTTTTACTATTTACAAGAATATGGGTTAAATTCATTTATACCCTTGTTTGACTTTTTATAAGAGGTTTATAAAGGAATCTTTCCGTCGTTTTCAAAACAAGGTCCTTTTTAACCTTTTCGACAGAATTGAGGTAAGAATGTTTTTTTTAACTTATACGGCGGGTGCGGTTATTTTACGCCGTTATAAAATCTTCAAAGCTTTACTTACAAGCTTATAAGAATATTTTCAAAGAAAATGTTTTATTTTATATGGCTCTTAAATGATTTCAAAAATAGAAAGAGATATTTCTCTAAAAAGTGTTTTGATTTCATCTATGTCAACATCCTTTAATGGATTTTACGCTTATTTGAAGTTGATTTATTATAATACAAAAATTCTATATTGTATTGAAGGTTTTGTGATATGTTTCACTGTGGATGTGCTATTTTATACCATTCATAGTTTATGGTGAAACTATTGACATTTCGTATGCTAGTTTTAATCCGAATGTTTATGTTATATTTCAAACTTTTCTTCAGATGAATGTGCTAAACAAGTATGTTCCGGGTTGGGGACCGGTAAAAGTAAGCCCTCCAGGTTGGGGACTGGTAAAAGTAAGCCCTCCAGGTTGGGGACTGGTTAAAGTAAGCCCTCCAGGTTAGGGACTGGTAAAAGTATGCCCTCCGGGTTGGTGTCCGGTTATTAGAGGCACTCCGGGTTGGTGTCCGGTTATTAGAGGCACTCCGGGTTGGTGTCCGGTTATTAGAGGCACTCCGGGTTGGGTTCCGGTTAGAAGTAACCCCTAGGTCTTGGGATGAGGCCTAGACAAAAAAATTAACGTTTAGCATTATGCATTCCAACATTATGAAAGTGGTTATTGATTTTTGCATGTGATTATTCGATTAGTAGAATATCCATGTGAATAAGTAAATGGCATTATTTCATTTTACTTTTGCCATACCATGTTGAAGTTCAATTTTAAAAGGCTTTTGTTTTAGTAATGCATTGCCTTAAATGTTTATTCTTATTTATGAAAGTTTCCGCTATATTGTTATCCTTACTGGGCATTTGAGCTCACCCCTTTTCTATGTTTTATTTTTCCCCAGGATGTGAAGAAGTAAATTATGAATGACCTGCAGGGATATTATGAGGGGATAGTAGTGTGGATTATGGAGACATTATGTTGTTGTAGTAGTTTTTCATTTTATGATGTAATGTAAAACTTATGAATATATCTAGTGTTTCCAAGGCTACTAAACCAATCGGTCTTTCGAGATTTGATCTTTCTTGTGATCATGCCAATGTTATGAAGTAATGCACCGACTCTGGGTAGCTGGGGTCGGGGCGTTACATTAATTTCTAATGTAATTCAAGATGTGTCATGTGTTTTGAACATTGTCAATAGTCGACCATCATTTTTTGTCCCCATTTTATGCTAGGAAATATGGATTCTACGTTTTCAAACACGGTAAAAATTTATCCTATATTGTGACAATGCTCCAATTGTGTTCTCAATTTCGGGTATCATGAATCACACTCCTCACTTTTATTTGTTCAAAGAGATTGTAATGCCCCTGTCATTATCTGGTTTGTTCACTAGAGTAAATTTGGCGATGAATATTGGATGTTATGAGATCCTTTGACTCTAGTAATAGCCTCTTTCATCTAGAATGATTTTGGTGGTCAATCAATAATAGTAGAGCCTGAGTATTTGATGATAATTTGTAACTATCATAAAAATGACTGATTATGTGGTCATACCTTGTTTCTCACAGCGCGATTAACCCAAATGAGATTAGGGATTGGTCATCAATTGATTTGCAGATATGACTGAGTTGATATAATTAATATAAGAAAAAATGTATTCATGCACATAGGAGTATCAAAAGTGTCTACAGAAAGGTTCATTAGTTGGAAAAGACACAACCCCTATGGATCTGACCATTCAATAGAACACTTAAACTATGTATCCCTTTGGAAAATTGCCTCCATGATCCACTATCTTCATCTAATCAACCATTCTTCATCATCAGCCACATAGAAAAGCTCATCAGACCTGATCTACACCCAGACCTACTCATCTTAGAGATCATGTACATGAAGGTTCTCCTACTCCAGTTGCTCTTGAGTATCCACAAGTTGTACCCTAAATCATGTGACTAGTTCCAATTAAGTGGTATAAAATGAATAATGCACATTCATATTTTCCTCAAAATTTTGAATCTCCTATTCGACCATTGGGAACTTCTAGATGTTGTCATATTTTTTTCAGTACCATCCAGCATCCAAATGCGTAATTTTTTCCCTCGTCTTTTCGGTAATGTATTATCTAATCAACGTGTGTAAACCTCAAGTCTCCACCCCACCTATGTAAAGAAATTAAATTAAAGTTTAGAGTGACCCCATTAAGCTCATCCATTGTGACTCTAGGGTGTTTTTGATTAAATTATTGACCATATTCCATTCCCCGAACGGGGTTTCCTTTCCTTCCTTGACCACATCAAAATTATACAGGTCCAACTATTTTGAATCAGTAGGTTTCTACTCTCGAAAGGAATCCAGGAATTCAAAAGTGGGATCATCCTCTAGAATCATATCAGATATATCGGGCTCCACATCATGAGGTTGATATTAATCATTTTATCCCACCTCAATAGGGTTATCCCCATTTTCTATTCTAGTGAAACAACCCATAATCATGATTGATTGTTCACTGAAATACATGGTATGTTTGGCTCGGATTCCTGGCTCCACATAACCTAACACCCTATTAAGAAAGGAGAAACTTGTCCTCTGACTATTCTCTATATCAGATCACCCACTACTCCATGGAATATTCATGAATAGATCCTGTCAGTAAATTTGGTTGAGTAAAAAGATTTATGACACTATGAATCTAGATTCTTACAAATATCAATCTATGGTTTCTAATTCTCTCAGGTTATTATTATAGGAATTTCAGGACATGACCCCCAAATATATGACTAATGGATTTGGGGATTCTATGGGTTTTAACCTACCATCCTCATTGATTATTATCCTTGCAGACACTACCCCCTCGGGCATTGGCTCCATGGATTCTTCCTCTACACCAGCTAAAATGTATTCATCCCTATTAGTATGTTTCCTTTTTAAAAGATCCACTTGCCCAATTAGATGTCATTCAAATAGCCTAGATAAACATGAGTAATTTAATTGAATAATGGAATGGGTTAGAGTATACTTTATGATCATCATAAAGTCTTTCCATGGATATTTCCTCTAAGGTTGAAACCTCACCTTCCTCTAGAGGGATCCCTTTGTCAACATCTTCCCCCCAACAGTCACGCAATTCTTCAAGAATGGGAAAAGTGAATCATCATTTTAACCACTGATAGTTGTGGATAGTAGGTCAAATATAGAAATACATTCCCCTGATCCGGCATTGTATGCACAATTCCTTGAGGGTGCACTATGTCCTTCAGCTCAGCCATATACTACTCCCCCTCTACATTGGATACATGAAAAACTGATTTGGTATTACCAATGCCTAGAATATCCATACAAAATAGGTTGAGGTGATCCCAAATTTTGTGGGAATTGAGGAATTTATTGTTGACATCCTAGGATTCCCTATAATCCGGGAAGACAACATCCTTAGGTATATTCACACAATGTAGATTCTACCTAGGAATTTGGGTAGGTATTCAATTGAACCCTTTTTATGGTTCCTATTCATCTTTGGTTGGATTGATTGGGACCATCGGGCCTTCTACTGCTTCTCTTCATTAACTTCTAGTTAGTGTAGCCCTTGGAACTATTAGCTCTATTAGTGTTCCTCTACAACCCGGGCGAGCATCAGACCAACTTCCACGATTTACCCTCATTAATTTTCATGCATGACATTAAGGTAGAGGAACCTCACCCTCATTCGATTAGATGGTATGTTGTATCAATGTTTCTCCTAGGTTGGCACCCTCCAAGGTCTTTGTGTACATATCGACTTGCGTATATGTAGTGTTGGGTGGAGGTAGCTCTTTATACATCATTTTGAATTATCGTGTGAACATGATCCAATGTTGCCTCATTACTCTTGTGTGATCTTCATGATGTTCCCCCAGGTACACCCTCAGGGTCAGTCTCTATAGAAATAAAAACATCCTCAAAAACCCATGAGTGGTGTGTGGTTCATAAATCATTTTGAAAACCACCTACACCACTAGTACTCCCCCTCAAAATTATAGTAGATATGACCACTACTCTTGGGATATTGTGCCATCATCAGTGAACACCCATGTTTGCATATGAAAATGGATGGATGTGGAATTTTTCTTTACTTAAAAAAAAATCACCACCATCATCATGTTTATCATTAATGAGATACTTTCTGCAAAATTTCACATTTCCATTCAAAATTTAGTCTAATAATTGGTAATGGGATATAGGTATTCATCTCACCACTTGTGCACTACCAACCAGACACACTGGAAGTGGAACGGCCCACACATACATAATGACTTCTTCCCCTCACTAAAATGATATAGCACCTTATATTGCTTAGCCATCATAAGGACACCACAGCTGATGTTATGACCCATTTATATCATTTCTTCCATGATGATTTTGATTGACCATACACCCCTATGTTCAAATATCATCGGCAAAATCCACCCAAAAATGAATAATGACATGAACCTAGCCAACCTGAATATCTATAGATGCTCGGGGTTAATGTTGTACTTCCAAAAATACCATTTTCAATTCTTCAAGATCCGATAGAAATAACCTTACCTACTTCAATGATCCCCTCTATAGAAGGTGTAATTCTTGATTGGAAGTTTCATTGGTTCCACCTCCACCTCAGAAGGACTCTCGATATGAATGTTTCAGAAACGACTGAACCACAACTTAAAGTGGATATCCCTTATCATCTACTTATCTTTATCTGTTCTTGAAAATAGATCAAGAAGTGTTGTCTTCATGTGTGGAATATACTTTGGATCCTCCCATGTATTCTTTTTTTTGAAAAAACTCATCATACATAGACCCTCCGATAGGGATTCTAGCAACATTATAAAGTTCCCAAAGGCTTATAGAGACATTCCAATGATACAGATGGATGGTGTCGGTCCTCGATGACCATATACATAGAATTTCTAGCATGATTTCTATTAGTTGATGAATGTGGAATTGGTAACCCATGTCGCTTTATATAGGCCCACTCACCTAAATGATGCCCTCAATTTTGCACAGGATTCACATACCCAATGTCCCCAGCCTCATTCCTCCATGAAGTTTCCACCCTATAATAGGTCTCAATCATCATTCCATCCTTTTTCTAGGTTCCTTAAACACTAATTAATAATTATCTAATATTTTGTTGGAATCCCAAATGAACACAGTGTAGCCCTACGAGTCACAATTGATGGGTGCATGTACCATATCCCACATCAAGGACTGGATGGATTTGTGGGTCATATATAAGCCTCAGCGATCCACCCTCCCATCACAAGTCCCTTTCAGAAGAGGATAGTAATTGATCCACCCAAGTGGGCAGTGATCCATACTAAAAAACCTATGAGTTTGTTAAAAAAATGGATAATATTTTGATTTGGGGTCCTACAACCCTGATGTAACACCTACAATTTGTATCAGAACCCAATAGGCAAGCCACTAATGATAGGTCAAATATTAGGGGAAGAGATTATTGGAATAAAAAATGAATGCAATGTAGCCTTAGGAGCCATGTTTGCAAGGTGTAGGGATCCAATCCCAAATTGGAAATTGGATGGTTTTGGGAATCATATATAAGCCTTAGCCATCCCCTACACATCACATGTCCTTTTCAAAAGGTGGTAGGCAGTGAGACCCCATGGTGGGTAGTGATCCCTTCTAAAGAACAAAACAATGAGATAGTGGATCAAGGAGGAAAATATTGTGATATAGGGTCATGCTGACCTGATGTAAGCCCTACAAATGGAATTAGAAGGAAATGTTAATATTAGTATTTTTCTCTCTATGGAGGTCATAAATCACAAAGGGATTCCGATCATCGATAGGAATAATTTTCATCAATTGAATAAAATGATGAAACACTACTTAATATCCATATGAATAGATGTCATTATAGTAGCGATGCATGGTATTTCAGCTGATATAAATAGTAGTGCTTTATCAGAAGTGGAATGAATGTAACTGGATGTTGAGGCCAAAGGAATCAATACTTTAGGGGAGACCTATCTAATGAAATATATACGATGGGGATGAAATGTAAAACCCCACATCCCATGTGGTAAAATCTATTTAATATATATTGTGGTGACTCAATGGTTTGAGAGTCAAAGATGCAGGTAATGTGGAACATGTAGGAAGATCTAATAATGAAACCAACTGAGTCTATTGATGCATTCGTTGAGAGGGTAAATTTTGTAGTGGAATACATGTGAGGTCATGGAGATTTTATTGAAGATATACAGATTGTGAAGCGCATCTTGGAGAAACATCCACCTTGGATCAAATAAAAAGTTTCTTTATTGGAAGATTAAGATTCAACAAAGGTGATATTAGATGACATTCATAGTACCATATTATTATATGAAATGATAAATGATGATAAAAATGATGTGGAAAATTGGAAATCTGAAGGGGTGACACTCAGGGCCATGATGAAGCTCATTAGTGATTATTATCAGGAAGAAGAAGAGATAGATTAGGTGATTTTATCCCTTTATTCAAATTAACAAATAAGAAGAGGAATTATCAATGGGAAATTTCAACTTGACTTCTTTAGATGTGGAAAGGTTTGTTATCATTCAAGAAAGGTTCCCTATGAATATACAAGAAGATTATGAGGATGAAGTTTAAATCCTTATGAATAATTCTTCAGCCTACATGAAAGGAAAGGATAAATTTCAAGAGAAATTTTGTTACGAAAGAGAAACTTATTTCAGAGAAATGTGACAGTTCATTTAAATCGGAGGTTGAAAAGGTTGATGATATAATGAATTGCAATGGCCATATAGAAAACATATAGTTTTGGTTGTCGATAGTTCTATGAAAATTGAAGAAACCAACATTTATGATGAATAAATTGAAGGAATAGTATATATGGAGGATGAAATAGAAGAATATCTTGAAGAGATAGATGTTTGGAGAGCCAAAACGATGAAAGCCAACATAAGTAGTTTGCGATGCCAAACTACACATGAAGCAGTAGGATGAAGATAAGTTTGTGTTAATGGAATAAATTCGTAATCTAAAGTATTCATTTCTAGTGGACTAAAGAATAATTAGTGAGCACACACTCAAGGATTATGAAAACAGAATTGAGATCCATGGAGTGACTAACAAAGTGAAATATCAAATCAAGCCCATTGAATAACTTGATGAAAAAAATTTCAGTCTGTGAAAAAAAGATAAGTATTAAGAAAAAATCTTGATCCCAAATGTGACATTAGGAAATTAGATCATTCCAGAGATAGAAAATATGGAATATAAGCATAGAGTTACAATATAATAATATCCATAGTCAAATCTATCTGATAAGGCTTGTATGGGGATTGATCAAAAACAGACTCTAGTTAGGGTTGAAGTATGAACAAAAACACACAATCCAAGATTGAATGTTGATTTTTGGTATGAATTATATTCAGAATATTTAGATAACCCAAGGGACAACTAGAAGTGTAAAAGTAACAATGTGGAATGAAACTTACATAAGCTGTTATTATTATTGAATGATGGTACATTCACAAAAAATATGTTCCAGATCCAAGAGATATTAAAGGTCACAAGAACAATAGTGGAATCCAAAAAGAGAAAAATAATCTATAATATATTTCAAGGGACATTGATATTTGTGTGGTGTATTTGGTATCATGTATAGATACTACATATCAATCATTTAGAGGAATGCGCCAAATCAGAATCACAGTAGTCGCAGGCATCTAATCAAAGAATCAACTGGTGAGTTGAAAACTCAAAATATATTTAAAAATTTGTAGGATTAAACTGGTCTATCATTTTCTAAAGAATATCAAGGTTTTCAATCTATACATGTATGAATTAAAACACATGGATCAATAATAAGATAGATGAGAAGGAATTGGTTGCTGAAATTACCCTTAAAACATCAGATCGTTCTGGTGTATGGATCCTTGATAGCGGTTGCACATCCCATATGAAAGGTAATAGGGACATTTTTATAGGCATAGTGTATAAAAAATAAGGATTTGTATAATTTTTAATTGATGAATTCCTAATGGTAATTATTTTGCAGATGGATAGGTTGGTGGGAAAAAGAAATGAGACGTGCTGATGTTTGAGAAGCAGAATGTATCATTCACAGCATTATTAGAGTCAATCAACTATGTGACTTAGGGAATTATATAAGATTTAATAAGAAGATATGTATCATAAAAGTAATATATGGTGTAGTTTTTGATAGGAAAAAAGTACAAAGGTAAATCTATAACTTATAAGTGTGGAAGATGAAATGTGTCGATTACATACAGAGAATGAAAACAAGTTATGGAATAAATGCCTTGGTCATCTATGAAAACCATCCATAGAAGATATGTTATAGTGTTATGTAGCTCTATAAATCCCAAATCAATCAATTTATTGTACTCATACATGTTATGCATGTCCATAATGGAAGATCATGAAAAATACATACAAGGAAAATTAAGAGAATACATCAAGAGTTCTTGAATTTGTGCATGGTGATGTATGTGGACCTATCTCATTTAGAGCCATAAATGGAATGAGATATTACATTCTATTCATTAATTATTATAGAATAATGACATGGTCATTTTTCATTTGACATTAATCTGATGTGTTCAATTGCATAAAACTGTATCGGGGGAAATCTAAAAGGATTTGAGTAAATAAAATAAGGAAGTTTCAGACTAACAACGGTATAAAATTCACAAACTATCAAGAGGGGGACTATATCAAGAAACATGATATATTATAACATGTTTCTTCATTAAGAACTCCTCAATAGAATTGATAGTTTGAGAGGAGAAATTGGATGATCAAAAACATGTCCAGAATGATGCTTATTGAAATAACCTACCAATGATATTTTAGAAGGAGGTATTCTTAACATCATTCTACATCTCTAATAGTGATCTATTGTTTCTAAAATAAAGAAAGTCTCTATATGAAATGTGGTATGGATATAATCCCTCATTAAAATACTTTTAAATCTTTGGATGTAAGAAATTTATTGACAACAAATACAAACATAAGAAATTCGAGTCCCGTGTAGATGAGGGGATATTACTTGGATACATAGGTATATGTGAAGCTTATAAATGTTTTAATTAGAGGTTGGGAAAATTATTTGAGAGAAATTATGTAACTCTGGTGGGAAAAGAAGAAATTATTAAACAACACAGTGAACAATTTCTTGATTAAAGTGATGAGGATGAAAGCAACATGGGGGGTGAAAAAGTGGAAGATTATGATTCAGAAGAAGATAATCAAGATGTACAAGAAGATATCAAGTCTGTATCTTGAAAAAATCCCAAGAGTTGAGTATAAATTGATAGAAAAGTTTCATTAGATATCAAACAGTGCCTCTTCAAAAAAGAAGAATGAATTCATTAGAGAATTAGCATTTATTATCTCAGGTAGATCCTTAATATTTTGATAATGCTACTAGAGATGAAAACTACGCTCTAAATTGAATGAGGAGACATACTAGATTGAAAATAATCTGACACGGGAGATTATTTTAATGACAATATATATAATTATCAATGATAATAAAGGCATATTTCACAACAAGATGAATGAAGATAGTGCAGTGAATCAAAAAATAATTATAGCTAGTGTGGAAATGTTACTTCAAAATTGAAGGTATTAATTTCTATGAGACATTTTCTATTATTTCAAGGCTGGTGAAAATTAGACTATAGGTGGACATTACTATTCAAAAGAAATTCAAAGTGTTCCGGATGAATTTCAAGTCCACATTTTTTAATGGGGTTCTAGAAGAAGTGTAATTTGAGTAGCCATATGGTTTTCTCATTTATGAATATGAGAAAAAATATTTTCATATAAAGATGGCACTATATGGATTGATGTAAGAACCAAGTTCTTGATATTCAAGGATATATCTATTTTTGAAGATGTTCAGTTTCCAGCATAGTAGAGTAGATTACAATTTATATATGTTCAATGATAGTAGTAAAAGGATGATGGTACTGGAATATTTTGTTCAAAACATCTTTAGATGATCAAATTAATTGTTGTGTTGACTATTTTTTAAATTCGTGGGAAATGATTTTGAAATTACGATGATTGGTGAGCTGGTGTTTTTTCTTTGATTTACTGGTGACACAAGGAAGGAATGGCACATTAATTTCTCAATCTAAATATACCAAGGTGTTTTAGATATGGTTTTTAATGGTAAATTCCCATGAGATGAATACTGTGGTGGATACACGTATGAAACTATCATGAGATGATGAAGGCTACAAAGTTAATATCACTGAGTATAGGAAAATACTTTGATACCTATTGTATTTGAGAGTGACAAAGCCTCTTATTCTCGTTTCCACATACCAAGTAGTACTGTATCAATGTAATCCCAATGAAATCCACTTGATTTCAGTGAAAAGAATATTTTTAAATATCAAGGGCACTATGTATTTCAGTTCTATATATAATGAAAAATATTAGCTAGAATTATAGGGATATATAGATGCAGATTAGGTTGATCAGTAGATACCTGAAAATATTCATCTGGATCAGCATTATATCTTATTGATTGTTAATTTATTGGCTATGAACGAAAAAATATTTTATTTCATTGATAACTGTAAAGGATGATTATATTGAAGCAACTAAAGTGTGAACACAATTACTGGGGATAAAGTAGCTTGAAGATATGGGAGTGGAAGTGAATACATTGATCTGAATAAAATGAAGTAATTTAGGTTCTATAAATATTAGAAAAATACCCATCTACCACTCAAGGTAAAATCATATTGAAATCAAATATAATTTTATTAAAGAGATGTTGGAGAAAGTTATAGTGAAGTTAGAGTACATGATTACAGAACTACAGGTTGAAGATATCCTGACAAAGGCCTTACCCAGTGAAGAGTTTTAATGGAATTGATTAGCTCTGTTAGTTTAGTCGACTCCCCAAACATGAAATAGAGTGTATGTGGAAACCCCTATGCCTAAGGTATTTAGGGTTTTACCCTAATGTTATGATCTATGTTCTCTACTATATTGTAGACCACACATGAGTGACCTTTGGGTTCATTGAAAAGGGGATAAAGTGTGGCTCTTTAAGGGGGATAAACTGCGGGAGAAAAATACTTATTCAAGAAATGGAGAGACTATTATAGGTGAAGTAATGAGGTCGGAGAGTTAATCATGATAGGTTGAGAATTTGATATGGGTATAAATGATGAGAATACTTAGTGTTGTAAGGAAATTGTCAGATCTTAGCATGGAAAACATTAGGTATTCCAAAACATGAGAACCCAAGAAATGAAATAGGGGGAATGTTTTAAATCTATCAATACTTGAAGAGATCAATCAAATTATATATATAGAGAGAGATAGATAGATAGAGAAAGATAGAGGGATAGAGATCGATGATCTTTGAGAATGGAAGAGGTGAAGAGCATTGTAGTGGTGAAATGGTTTTGACAAAAGCTCTGGGATTATGAAAAAAGATCATTATGGTAGTGTTGTGATTTTGATAGAATTATAAATTATTATGAATGGATTTGAAAATAGGACATTTACATAGATCTTCAAGAAATATGGAGCTTCAAAAAAAAATATGGAGCTCCACAAATTGATACTAACATGGAGGGAAGGTTCTGGAGTCGGTGTGAAATTACTATAAATAGTCCTCTAGCCCACTTTAGAAGAGAAGAGAGACTCAATGAAAATAATAATTCTCTCAAATCATGAAGGTGGTTAGAAAAAGGTAGTGAGCTTTGCGAATGTAAGGGAATTCATGAAGGCGAATTAATCATTGTGAATGGAAGAAACATCACGAAGGCTAGTAAAGATTTTTGAAAGTGGTGTGCTTTGAGAATTCTATGTGAGATTCATGAAAAAGATAGATCTTTGAGAAGTATGGATTTATCTCTATGAAATAGTGATCTTCATTAAATAATGTGTAGTTTATGATGGCCGGTTTGATCTTCACAAAATAAGGAGCTCCGCGAAGCATTGAGCTTTGCAAAGGTTGTTCCAAAGGGATTGCACATTGTACTGTGGTATTGTGGTATTCATTATAGGATGAAAGTTTGACAACAATAGAGTATCTACACAAAGTGTAGGATGCATTAATTTGATATAAATAATGGACCTATAAGTCTATAAAATATGAGTGGATCTTTTGAATAATCAGTGATCACACATTAGTTGAGGAAGCATTGAGCTTTCAAATTGTGATTGGCGGTAAACCAAGAGGGACAGGGAGCCTTCTTCAAACCTTTTAAACAACAATGTACCTATATTGGATTTGGTACATTGACACATCATCATTTTATATTCCATGGACGTATCCCATTATGGGTGAACCAAGTAAAATCTATGTGTCATGTGAATGCTTGAATTTTTTTTCATTCCTTGATATAGGAAAGAGAGAAAATTCAGTTTTTATTAAAAATAAAAATAGAACAAAAGGCTTAGTTTTTTAATCTTTCTTACCTTGATTCATTCCCCTCATAGGGTATTAGACCTAGTGGACCTATCATGTTGTATGGAGAAGACTCTAATCCAATGGTCTCCCTTATATGATATTGACATGGTTGTGGAGAAAGTTTGTTATGATAGGTGAATAATATTTCCATGTATAGCCATTAATAGCCCCATGCCACTATTACTAACCTGGTGTACCTCTAAACTAGTAAACTTTTTTTCCCTAATTTCCACTAGTATGAAGATGTCATCCCATAGACTGAATCTATACAGAGGTAGTTTCTTAAAAATTTGGTACTCCTTCTTCACGTCTGATAGTATCTCTATTAGTAGTTCGTTATCAGAATGGCTCTGGACATACTCCATGATCATGATGTTGTTCATCAAATCTCCCCTTTGGAAAAAATCTATAAGGACCTCTTGAGAATATTCTTGAAAGACCAATTATTTGGGGCTTGGTTAATTTTCATGAGCCTTTTCTGGAATTCCATTCTTGAAGAATCTTCATGGAGAACCAAATCACAAAGATGTGGCATACTCTGTTTTTATCATGGAGAAATAGATGATTTTGATCACCTATTTTGCTAAGTACCATTCGAGGAGCAACGGTCTGAGTAACCCAATTCACAATGAGTATTTTGGGTGTATTTCATTGGGAATGGAGAGCTAAGAAGAAATCATTTGTGGAGGTCCCATATGGATAATGGTCCCATGTAAACCTATATATAGTTGGCAGTGGACCGACCTTCGCGATGGCCCTTTCTCCCCCAATAATCATGGGTGCCTAACTTATCACACATCTCATGCCCTTCAACGCGATTATACATCATGATCATCTAATTTTGGGTTACATAACATTTAAATTCGACCATCCTATTTCCATCGTCTCCAATTCTGATGTGCGGTTTTTTTTGTTCCAATTTATGTTCCCCAAGACAAGTAGAGGAAGGACACAAACAATTGAGATGATACTGAATATCAATAGACCAAATATCATCAAAGGGGTCTTCCACAAGATGACCATTCATGTAGCCCTTAGGCATCTCAAAATCATGATGCAATGACAGAAGGCTCTATGAGTCTGATGTGCCCGATGACCACTGTGAAGGCTATTGATGGAGACCTCCGCAAATCCGATGATCCCTAAGATCTTCATGAAGGTATTTAATGGATGGATCCATGATTCTGATGACTCCATAAAACTTCATGAAGATCATAATTGTTTTGTGGTGTTCCATTGAGAATCATGAAACCCCTTTTCCTATAAATAGAAAAACTCACCCAACCATAAAATTAATTTTTATACCCAACCATTCAACTTATTATCTCCCATTTCATGGATCCCATTGACCACTATAAACCCCATCACAGATGGATCACCCATGGTACTAGAGAATCACGAAACCCACTTTCCATTATTAATATTAACCCCTTCATGTGGTAGGGATTCCCTTCGCAAAGGATTATAGACTTTAGAGAGGAGATAGTCCCTTTAGGGTCATCAAATAATCACATAGAATTTTTCCATCATGAAGTAAATTTTCTTTGAGCTAGGGATTCAGGCCCAGGTAGGGTCACCCCTTCTTCAAAAATATTCTTTCTTTGCGAAGCCCCTAATCTCCGCGAAGCAACCGAGATTTATAAAGTGCCTATTAGTGAGGCCTACAACATCGTGATACCCTCTCACAGGCAACCCTCTAGGCCTGTACATAGTTACTTCTAATTTCATCGTGTGGCATCCCTTATTAAAAGTTCCCAAACTTTTTCTATTTGTAGTAGGTACACAGATTTCTATTTCTTTTTGGCATAGCCACACTAACTCGGGCTCTTGATAGACTAATCCTCCACCCCACTCCCACTAGTAAATATTGGTTCTTTACCTTATCCATGTGTGGGAGGGTATTATTTATGTTAGTCCAAGGGGTGAGGAGTGATTCATACCCATATGTGTTGTAGGATGTAAAACTACCAAGATCCATCATCCATAGCACATGACGTCAAACTATAGCCTCACCGCATGAAATGTACATAGGGTTCCATACCCAATGAATATTCTATGCCCCCTCATCTCCACCGTAGTGATATCATCCTCACATGTAATGAGTTATTATATGTATAGAACATAAATTATCCATTGGAAAGGGAAACTTCTCTGGTGTATGCCCCAATCATTTTTTGTAGGAGGTAGCAATTTTTTTCTTCCTTTCCTCCTTCGGATGAAAAGACCTGAGGTGATATTGGAACAATGGACTGAAACAGAGCATCCCTCTCCCCTATAGAATTGTTTCCATTGGCTTATCCAATTAGTAATCTCTGATGCATCCCCCACTAATGCATTTTTCATGAATTGACAGTCTGGTATAATGCTTCATCTTGTTTCTCACATTAAGAACGACTCAAATTCTCTTAGAGGTTACTACTGACTGTGATTATAACTACCCTGATCCTTATTAAAAATTGAAACATGATTTATTACACAAACATGAACTTAAGACAACTCCAATGACTGAGACTTCTAGTGTCTTGGTAAATTAGGAATATTACATATCAACATAGAATAAAAAAACAACATCTTTATTGAAAACTTTTTTTACATGACCACAACATTCCTTCGTACTAAGAATTGCACGGGATAACCTGAGAACGTGCATAAGAAAAGGGTTTGATATAAAACCCAGTAAGGGAGTGAACAAGGCATAACCTGAATAATACTATACATGTTAGGGAATAGGAAAATCAATGAATAATAAGAGAAACACGAACATAAAGGCATGATAGAGCATGATTATTATAACATGGAGATGTACCAACAACATTTTGAATGATATTAGCATGACCCAAGGCTCATTGTACATGGATCAAGAGTAAAACATCATTGAACATGAATTAGAATGCTTAAACACTAATTTAACTTGAATTAGCATGAGTAAACCCTCATTGCACATGGCATATCAAGATATAGTTCTTTACCTAGTGCATTGGACCACTATCAGGGCTAACTCTTCTTAATCATTTCATTTAATGCATAAGTGTGCCACATAGATAATACAACATGGATTTGTTTAACATTGTAATTTATTCAATGAAGAATATATGTGGAATATATAAATTTATGTTCTCAATAAACAAGTACTTGTTAATAAAGGTTAATAACTTTGATAGAAAAATTGGAATGGTATTCACTTAGATGATGATTTTGGATTGCAAATATTTTGTGCAACTTCAGCCGCATAATGACATAAAATAGATATTGTAAAATGGGTTGATGAGAGAGAAAGGGTAATTTAATCATTTAAACATGAAATCAAATGTATAGGTGGTAATAGAACATAAAATCCCTAAAAATGTGATGGAATTTAGGTGCATAATATAAAATAATTTCTTAAATGTAAATGAGGAGATAGATATTCCTCATTGAATTTTTGCATGGTAATTGGTGTACATGGGAAGAATTAATGAGATGGAAAGAGTTATATCATCATTAAAACATAAATAGAGATGTATGGGGGAAGTGATAAATCATATCCCATCATTTTTAATTGAAAATAAATGGATATAAGAAAATGAAGAATCTTGGGAAAAAATAAGAAAGGAATAAATTCTTTACATTGAAGTGTTATCCCAAAGGCATTGGAGAGGCTTCTTGGGAGCTTAGGGTGCATTGGGAGGATTCTAGATAAATGAAGGAAGAGGTTGGTCGAGCTATAATGTTTTTAGGTGAGGAGGAATGGGTGATTGGGTGGGTTTATATAAAGAAAGGAGTAGGAATGTTTTATTATTTTGGTTTTGAAAAATACACATTAAACTAATCAAACCCACAAAGAAACCCAAGGTTTTTGTCCATGGTTTTTGCAAAAGTGTATTGGAAAACAATATTTTATTTTTACAATGGAAAAAACACTTAAAATAGTAGACTTTATTACGTGTAGATGAGTCACGCTCTCAAGGAATTCATTTTAAAAAGATAAAATATTTTATAAGTCGTGGAGGGTCCACTAAGGCACCATAACATTAATAAAAAAAATCTAAAATAAAATTATTTTAATGGTATGGAATATATTGGATGGAAATAACTTTTATATTATTTTATTACATAAATATTTGGTCATTATGATGTCAAAAAAGACACTATATATTTAAACATTATTTAACTTTAAGAAAATAATTCAACTGTCTTAGAAAATTATGAAAATTAACCGTTATACAATTTCGACATCCTTTATCCAAAAATGAAATTTATTTTATCTAAATAATTTTCTAAATATATGATTTATTTTTATTTTAAATAAAAACATACTTTTATCAAAAATTCACGGTTTTTGAAAAAAATAGCTTTCAAACCATTACAATTGTTTTCATAAAAAATTATACAATATATTATATTTAATAATAATTAATTTAGTAATATTATTTCATTAAAATATTATTTCATTCAAAAATTCATTAATCCATCAAAATATATTTTTTGATTTAATATTAACTAAAAATACTATTTGTGCCTTAAAACCCATTTATAATGTGACAATAATAAAACAAATGTATATTATTTATTCTATAAAAAACTAATTCACATAATCATAGATCTAGGGTCTTGTTACATAACCCCTTATAACACCCGCACAATACCTAAGGGTAAGGTGCGCGATGGGGGCATGCACTTGGGGTGGATTAGATAACATCGCTCAAGTGGAAATATGAATTAACTTTCACTTCTCTCATAGGCAATACTGTTCAAGATTAATGTGTTAAAGATCATCTTGGGCTTGGTCAAGAGAGAATCCAAGTGATGATAGGATCTTTCCAATCTCTGAGAAGTGGGATTCTTGTGGAGAAATTCTACTGGATTATGCCATCTCTTCCTTTGTTTGAGTAAATTGGATTTGTTAAAGACCTATATTTATACTAATCATGTGATCACTGTTCAATGATTATATTAACTATTTTAATAATTTTTAATTTTATCATAAAATAAAATAATCATAAAACCAATGTAGTGCATATGTTTTATATAACCATTTTACATATGAAGACTTTTAATTAGATTAAGAGGATTTATTATTAATAAATGATTAGGGCATTACAATCATCCCCCTTAATAAATTTCCCCCTCAAAATTTCTTTTTCTCACACTAAAATAGTTGAGGGTAGCCCTGCATCATCACTTCCTATGATTCCCACATTTATTTTTCATACTTGTGGTTTCTCCACAACACCTTGACAAGGGGCATTGTCTTATTTCGTAGAACATTTTCCCTCCGATCTAAGAACTTCACCAGATTCTCTTCACAGGAGTGGTCATTATCCACTGGTAGAACCAATGAATTAGGTACATGTGATGGGTCAGTTATGTACTTCCTCAAGAGTGATGCATGGAATACATCATGTACTTGAGATATGTTTGGTGGGAGTTCCAGTCGATAGACCACTGCACTAATGCGATCAAGGATCTCAAGAGGGAAGATCTAACATGGAATAAGATTCCTCCTCTTCCCAAATCACATAAATCTCTTCCACGGTGATATGAAGAGGAATACCATGTCTCCAACATCAAACTCTAGGTCTTGTTGATGATTATCATCATATCTCTTTTGTCGACTCTCAGCAGCTTTAATGTGTAGTTAGATAGTCTTATCCTTCTCCACCATTTTTTCACCATTTTGGATCCTATCAGTTTTCACTTATAAACATTATCCCAACATGCTGGTGTTCTTCACCTCTTCCTATATAGGTATTAATAATAAGCCATTTGGATTCTTGAGTAGAAACTATTATTGAAATAAAACTCAACCAGAGGAAGATGCAGATTTCATCCTCCTTTGAAGTCTATTGATCATTCAATAAACATATCTTTATGTGTCGGTAAATTCCACTCAGATTGGAAATTAGTTTGTGGATGATAAGACATACTGATGCCCAGCTCCATATGTAGAGAGTGTTGGAGGGTCATCCAGAGCATTGATGTGAATATTGGATCTCGGTCGAATATAATCAATATTGGTACTCCATGCAGCCTTACCACTTTTCTATTGTATATCTATAGTAGTTGATCCAACGCCAAATCCTCTCAAATTTCAACGAATTTTGAATTCTTTGTAATTTGATCCAAAGCCACCCAAATAGAATTATTTCCTTTGAAGAATTAGGATGTTTAGTGACAAGGACTTTGGTGATGTTATCCCATTTCTATGTCGGTATGGGTAAGGGTTGCATCATCCCCTCAGACTTCTGCCGATCAACATTCACTTGCTGACATATCAGGAACTTTGATGTATACCATGTGATCTTTTTCATCATTTCATCTCCCCAGTAACACTGTAAGAGATGTCGATACATCTTTGAGTTTCATGGATGAAGGGAGAAATTCGAAATATGTGCATCATCCAAAATTTTTTCATTAACTTCAGATGTGAAGGAACACGTAGTCTTGACCCAAATCTCACAATACCTTATTCATTGAAATTGAACACTAATTATTTCCCAATTCGATAGATTCTACATTCACTGAATTCGAACATCCTTACTTTGATCATCCTTTAACCTTTCTAAAAGAGGTACTTGAGCCACAATTTGTGAAAGTATTGAAGATTTTTCCTTTTTTATGATTCCCATTTCCATATTCATCAAATCTAATAAGATCGGATCCTTTTCAATTCACATCAATGATAGTATTCCTGGGTCCATTCTATTTAGAGCATCCACCACCTTGTTTTCTTTCCCAAGGTTGTAATGGATTGAGTAATCATATTCACTGATCTAATATAACCATCTTTGTTAGATAATGTTCAACTCTTTCTATGTAAATTAATACTTGAAGATTTTGTGATCCGTATGTATTTCACACATCTCACTAGAGAAGAAATGCCATAATGTTTTTAAAGTGAAGGTAACTATTTCTACCTACATATCATGTGTTGGATATTTTATCTCATGGACTATCAGTTTCCTTGAATCATAGGTAATTAGTTTTTAATTTTTCAAAAACACACATCCCATTCCCTTCTTCGAAGAATCATTAAATACCATCAATAGTTCTCCACTTGTTAGTAGTGTTAGCACATGTGTAGTTATAAGCATCTTTTTGAACTCATTGAAGATGTCTTCACAGTAATCACTCTAAGAAAAAATTACTCCCTTTCAACATAGCTTAGTAAGATGGTTTTAAAATCATGATAAATTTCCCACAAATTGGTGATAATATCCAGCTAACCTAAGGATTCTATAGATATCCATCCTTGATTTAAGGCATAGAAATCCCTAAATTGAAACTATCTTTGATGGATCCCTAGATATCCCATTGCATGTGATGATATGATTCAAGAATGATACTTCCTTGAACCATAACTCTCACTTTCTATACACTGCATAGAGCTTCTCCTTTTCAAGGTCTCTAGTACAATGCTTAGATTCTTCTCATGATCCTCCTTGGTTTTAGAGTTTTTTAGAATATCATCTATAAAGACTACCAAATAGTTTTCAAGGAAATATATAGAGAATCTATTCATCAATTACAAGAAGATTATGTGATCCTTAGTGAGCCTGAAAGGAATTAATATGAATTTTTAGTGCTTGTACATTGTACGAAAAGCAATCTTGGGGATATCATCCCTCATCACCCTTACTTGGTAAAATCTTGACCGCAAATCCAACTTGGGAAAGTAGTGTTCTCAACAAATTTGATCGAACAAGTCATCAATTTGTGTAAAAGGATACTTCTTCTATATCTTGATTTTGTTGATCTCACAATAATCAATGCAAAGGTGCATTGACCCAACCTTCTTCTTAACGAAGAGGACTAGTGCACCCCATGGTCAAGAACATGGGCATCTAAAACCTATATCCAGATTCTCCTATAGTTGTTTTAGATCCAAAAAATCCAAAAAATCCATTCTATATAGAGTCCTAGATATTGGAAATTCTCTAGGTATAAGATCAATCAATAATTCAAAATATCCTCCAGGAGTAAGGCCATAAAATTCCTCGGGAAACACGTTAGTGAATTCCCTCAAAATAAGAAATTCTTCAAGGATTGATACTTCTATATACCCAATTATTTGAGCATGATACACATTCTCATATTACAGTAATATACATGATTCAGATGATGGTGCAAAAGAATATTCATCCTCATCTTTGCTATGGTATAGTATTAGGGGATAATTCTCCATGTGGAGTCTGACTTCCCTCTCATAGAAATTTATGTTGGCTATATATAGGAAAGTCCAATCCATGCCATGAATTGAATAAAATTCCACCAGAGGGAGTGTGAATAGGTTCAACAAGAACATAAATCCACAAATTGTGATAGTGGAGTAGTTAAATTCATGGGATGCAATGATTTCCCCATTTTCAATTTTCATCAAAGTCTCCACTTCTATGATTTTTGGTGGCATTGGGATTATTCTACAAAAAATTCAGGACATAAAATAATTTTTAGAACAATAATAAAAAAGAAAATTCATTACTATTGAATGTATAACTAGAATACCTATCACCACTTCATTATTGGGGTTTTTTCGGTAGTAGTGATGTCAAAAGCACTCCATTACCGCCTTGGATGTTTTTGGGTGCCTCTGAAAACCCTTGGAATATGGAACTAGTTTATTAAGTCCCCATGTTCATTACAGTTGAAGCAATGAACAATGAATTGAGGTTCGAATTGAGTGTTCCTCTCCTCCATCACAACATCAGTTTATTCATGTCAGCTATCAATGGAAAGGTTACCTTGTCTTCCACATCTAAAGCATTTCCTCTTCCCAATCAGGAAATTTATGGGTTGCTTCTTTCCTCACCCTTGGCGTGTGGGGTACTATAATTTCATAGCACCATTGGATTTATCCATCAGACCACCGGAATTAAAGTCCATATTCTACTTCTTATCACCATGATACCACATAGTTTTTCTGATCTCCATTTTGATTTTGAGGTCACATCATAAAATTATCTCATATCTATCAAAGTCATAGATCACAATGGAATTTTATAGGGTAGATTTCATCCCACCAAAGAAGCGGTTAACCTTGCATTAAGGGGTAAATACAAAGCCAGAGGGATACCATTCATGCCTTGTGAAGATTTCCTCGTACGCTCTGATTTATTTTTCATCTTATTCATTAGGGTAAGGAAGTTCAATTCCATCTTAAGTCAGAGGGTATGAGGAAAATATTTATTGAAAAATATTCTCCGGAAATCCTTCCTTTCCAATGCCTCTATATCTTTTTTAGGATTCATATTTTTTATAAATGGCCAGCATTGATCACCTTCACCCTCCATAAGATAAACATCCAGATGAACATTTTCTTATTCAAAATATTGAATGATAGAGAATATATTTTCAAAGGATATGATTTGTTATCCGGTTATTGAGGGATCAGATGACCCATTAAAAGTAGGAGGCCTTTATCTAATGAAGACCGAGATTATGGATTGTTATTTATTGGATGAGGGTGGATATTCCACTTGACCCTGGTTTATATTTAATACATGAGTTATCTAAGAGAGTATCATGAATTTTTTTTCGATTCCTATTCCCATTAGATTGGGAATCTCATTAGTATAGTCATCACATTCATCTTCATATCTGTTATCAGCCCGAGTACTCATATTATAAGCCACTGACTCGAATAAAAGTATAGTTAGGGGTAACACAAAAAGGGGAATCCAATGACACAAAGGGATAACTTATAAATTACATTTATTTATATAATGTATTAATTTATAGGCTTCAATCTATGTTATCAATGATCTACTTCCCCACATATATTCTTAGGGGAATTTTTTTATTCCCATAATAGTGGTTCATACAATGATTATGAATTTATAAAAACATATCCTTTAGGAGTGTAGTAAGTAAATGTGTAGAAAGGACTGTTGTTGTCCACTAGTTCTCATTCATGCCTCGCTCAAAGTGGTGGTTTTGAGTTTTATGCCTAGATACATCTCTACAAGAGCCACCTCAACTTGTTCATATCCAGGAAGATATTTTTTTTTTGATAAACCACTTACACTATACTCACCAAAATTTTGTGAAGTTTTTATTATACTTATTCTTATCCATAAGGAATTCACTAGGGTATTCTAATCCAAATCCAAAAAATAACTAAAATTATCCTTTGATTCCAACTATTACAACCCTATTATTTATTACAAACTAAATCCTAATTTATAACATAAAAATGCACTTAAGGCAACTCCAAGGATTGAGAGGTCTAGTGTCATGGGAAATTGGGTACATTACATAACAACATATAATATAAATCACAACATATTTATTGAAAACTTCCTTTACATGACCACAAAATTCCTTCATACATAAGATTGCATGGGACAACCTGAGGTCATGCATAAGAAATGAGTGAGCTGTAAAGCCTTGTGAGGTAGTAAGCAAGGCATAACATGAATAATAAAATATATGTTAGTAAATAGGAATATCAATGGATCATAAGAGAAACATTAATATAAAGGCGTGATATAACATGATGATCAAAATATTGAGATGTGGAAACAATATTTTACAATATATTAGCATGAGACAGGGCTCACTGCACATAGAGCTTGAGTAAACCCATATTTCACTTGAATTGGAATGATTAAACCCTCATTTCACATGAATTGTCTAGAGTAAACCCTCATTGGACATTCATTATCATGATAATATTCTTTACCCAATGCATTGGGCGCTATTGGGGTACACCCTTCATAATCATTTCATTTCATGGATAAGTGTGCCACGTAGATTTTACAACATGGATCCATTAAACATCATAATTTATTCCACAATGAAGAGATTTGGAATAAAAAAACTTTTAGTACTCAATCATCAAGTATATGTGAATAAAAATGAATACACTTTCTATAGAAATGGTTATGGTATTCACTTATACGATGATTTTGGCATAGAAAATTATGGTGTATCTTGGCAGCTTAAAGACATCAAATAGAAATTGTAATATTGGTTGATGAGAGATAAAGGGGGATCTCATAATTTATAAATGAAATGGACAAAAATGGGGTCATGGAACGTAATATCCCAACATATTTGATGAAATTTAGACGCATAATATAAAATAATTGCATGAATGTAAATGAGGAGAGAGAATTTCCTTACGGAATTTTGATATGGTAATAGGTGTACATGGGAGGCATTAATCAGAGATAAAAAGTTCTATAATCATTAAATCATAAGGACGAATGTATGGGGTGGTGAGAAATCATACCCCAAACATTTTCTAATTCAAAATAAAATGGTATAACAACATATAGAAATTTGGACCAAAAATGAGAAAGGAAGAAATCACTTACTTGGAAGTGTGATCTCAAAGGACTATGATAGGATTAAGAGAGTATTCATGGGATATTGGGGTGACTTGGGAGGATTATAGAGATAGGATGGAAGAGTTTGGTCATGTTCCAAAGTATTGAGTGAATATTAATGGTAGATAGAGTGGGTTTATATTAGAAAGGAGTTGGAATTCAATATAATTTTTGATTTTGACACTACACATTAAACTAGTCAAAACCAGAAACCAAACCATGGGGTTTCCAATGGTTCTTTTCAAATGGGAGTGGAAGAAATTATTTTATAAGGCCAATGGAAGAATATCTTTAAAATATTAGGTTTTCATATGTTGAGGTGAGTCACACTCTGAAAGAAATCATTTTACAATGTTAAAATATTTTATAAGTCTTGGAGGGTCTACTAAGGCACCATAAAATTTATAAAACAAATCTTAAATCAAATTATTTTAAAAGAAAAACATATATTTTCCAAAAAATCATTTTATTTTATTTTTTTACATCACTATTAGGTCATTATTATGTCATAAAATACACAATATATTTAAACGGTATTTAATTTTTACACAAAAATTCAACTATCTCATAAAATTATTAAAAATTAAAAGTTAGATAATTTTGACACCCTGAATCCAAAAATAATATTGATTTTATCTAAATAATTATATAAATATTTGAATTTTTTACTTTTAGAATAAAAACCGACTTTTATCGAAAATACATGGTTTTTGGAAAAAAACAACTTTCAGACCCTTACAAGTGTATTCATAAAAGATAATATGATCATTTATATTTAATAAAAAGTAATTTAGTAATAGTATTTTTAAAAAACTATAATTTAATATAAAAGTTCATTAATTCTTCAATATAGATTTCTTAATTGAATATTAACTAAAAATAATATTTGTGTTTTAAAACCCATTTACATTGTAATAATAATAAAATGAATGTATATTCATTATTCTATACAAAACGAATGAACAAAATCATAGAGATATGGTATTGTTACATAACCCCTTATAAAACCTGCATAAGACCTAAGGGTAAGGTGTGAAATTGTGGCAGACTCTTGGGGTGACTTGGATAACATCGCTTAGGTGGTAATCTCTCTTAACATCCACAACATCTATAGGTTATTACATTCAATCATAAAGTGGTTATGCTTAGTTTTGTCTTGATCAAGAGCGAAGCCAAGTGAGGCAACATCTTTTCTGAGATCTGAAAAATGGGCTTCTTATGAAAAATTTCAATGATATGAGGCCCTCACGTCCTTTGTCTTAGTAAATTGGATTTCTTAAAGCCATATATTTTTACTAATCATGTGATCACGGTTCAACGACTATATTAGCAACTGTAAAAATTCTTTATGGTTTTTTAAAATCCAAAAAATTAAAACTATGAAATTTCATATGTTTTATATAACCATTTTACATAATAAACATTTAATTATATTAAGAGTAATTTTCAATAAAAACATTTTGGGTCGTTATAGTGATACCCTTCTTCAGTGAATCCATCCTAGATTAATCCCAAACGTCCACCTTTATAGGCTTATAACTATTTGAAAGGCCGTCATTCACAATGTTGATGGGTTTTTATCCTCATCTTCTTCTCATTTTACATAGGAATCCTCAATGTTTTTTAATCTCGGCCATTCCTAAGCCATGGTTCCCTCATTATAGGGGTTAAACTCATAGATCCTAGTATCCACCATCATCCATTTCCATCCTAGTATTTCCTCTTAGCCAATATATCTTAGGAGGGTCATGCTTCACATGGAGGTCACATATAATTTGAGATCATTAGGACAGCTTCAATGTAAAATCCACATTACATATGCTTAGGCCACCTATTCAGGTGTAATCCCCAATCCCACTCTTAAAACTAGGTGGACATTGATTCCTGACTAATTTGGATACGTAGGAAGCCTCTTTGGAGTTCAATCCCAACATCTTCAATATCCCATACATTCCCCCCAATTCTCCCACCTCATTCACATCCATCCTAATTCAACCCCAAGCCTCCACATCTCAATGGGATAATCCCATTAATCCATGAAATTCATATGCATAAGCCCAAATCATTTTCTTCATCAACTCACCCTTATCATCGTGGGATCTCATAATCTATATATGTTACCTTTGTGCTTCAGTCCCATTAATCGACATCATCAATACAACTAGCTGCACCTAGGAAATTTTAGTGTGTAATCCCCACACAATTCAACCATGGGAAATCATCTTATGAAGGGCCATCTTAGTGAATAATCCCTATTCACACCATTGTTGCTCATAGGAGTACCTAGGAAGTATTAATGTGTTTTCCCCACACAATCCAACCAAGGGAAATCCTCTTACAATGGGTTGTCTCAAATCATATTCCCTGAACCATCCAACTGAACTATGTGGGTATTGATCTCTATCTTCACAATAAAATACCTTGGTAGCCTCAGCAATTTTCAATCCTAACCAATGGAAAACCATGTTGTCCCCCATCATTGGGGTCCACCATTCCGAATCCATCCTTAGTGGTGTCCAAATCAACCCTCACGGTGTGAAACATTCCCTTTATATGACACACAGCTCTCATGTCCATCCTCATCGGGCATTGTGATCTATCCATATAGAAATGTTTCTAGGTGCTCCCTCCTAGAGACATATCTATCAAATCAATATTCCCATGTGGTATGATCAGTCCATTCCATCTCCGCAAGATGTTAAACTGGCTACCCTCTATCTCTACAAGAGATTGAATTTAGGGAATACCTTGTGTTAAACATGGGACACGTATAGAAAAATCTTGGAATACATGGATCCAAAATAAGATACCATTCAATAAAATTGAGATTCCTTGGGTTTCCATTACCTTGAAAAGCCATCTTATAGGGAAGAATATAGTTGTTCCAATGTTGCAGCATCCTGACATGGCACTAATTCCCAACGTGACTACTTCCATGACCAATGGTTGCTGCCCTCTATTAACGCTTTGTAATTTCTAGACAGATATTGAGTAATTAATAATTATCCAAAATGAGATGGAACTAGGAATTAGTTTCATGAACAATGTCATCATCTGTGAGGGAAACCTTGACTAGGATACAAATTCCAAGGAGGAATCCATAGAAGTAGAAACTAACATCGCATCATCCCATTTCCATCAAGGAGTAGAAATATCTTTTGAAGTGATGGAATTCAATCACCTTTGGAATGTACGAATGTAGGAAAGAAAACATCACATCACAAAATTGACAATGCATACCCAGATGAAAGCATTATAAACTGATACGTAATGACGTTTATCAATGTAAGGATCCCAATATTCTTCAAAAGAAACATAACCCTATTAAATTTTTCCCAATAAATCTTTTACATCCTCATCACAAGATTATTCCACAATCTTATCTGGCTCTAAACTATTTCCAATCACATTCTTGGGTCATGTAGGGTGTTCTAGATGATTAAAATACCTAATGATCATTACATTATCCATCACATTCTTTTTTATCCACATATTACTGTTCAAATTCATTATTTTTAGGTATTTTTATTAAATACAATCCACTAGAACATATATGTACATTACTATCACAACCCGTCCCCCGAGGCCTGTATCGTGACTACCAAAATCCCGCCTTCCATTGGTCAGGCGCTGACGACTAGCACCAAAGGCATAAATCCCTAAACCGGGAAGGCATTTCCTTTATAACTGTAAACAAACACAACAGATTACACAACTCAAAGTATAACACTAATAAAAACTATATACAAAAGAAGTTCTGGAAAGTAAAAGGGGCCAGAAATACCATCCCAACAGGAAAGTACAATTACAACTGAAAGCAAGTATAACTGAAGAAAAAGTAAAGAAGCTACTAGGTCATTCTCTGGGGTTCTTACCTGAATGGTAGGTACAAATGGCCTCCTCAACAATCCACATCTATCTGTCTCCTCCATGTACCATCATGTCGAGTGGTCCACCTCTGGGTACCATCCAGTCCTGCTACTCACTACCACAGTCAACGTTGTCCATCATCTGCAACCAAGACAACGAGGTTCGGTCAAAGCCCGTGCAGGGGTAAGTATAACAATACTTAGTAGGTACCCCAAGACACTCAAGGTCTCACAAAATCCAACATGTATATACCACAAAGTATGAAATCAACGGATAACCATTACATAGGTATATGCCCATACATATACCAAAGTTATCTAGTAACCCATCTCAATCATGAGAAAAACACAAAAGTAATTGACTCAGCTCAAACCATGATTTTCATTATCGAAACAACGACTGCTAGAGAACTCCTCCTCTATCGAGTACAATGGGCCTATCGCGACATCAAGGTGCTTCTCACTAACCTTGGACTGTTGAGGTACTCCTCTTATCAAGTACCGAAGGTCTACTGCCAACTACCAGGCACTCCTCCGCTGTGGGTCTGCTGCCAACTACCAGGCATTCCTCTTAATAGCCTGCAGAGGTACACCTCCTGTCGAGTCCCATGGTTCTGCTTCCAACTACCCAGTGGTCCTCTTCCATGGGTCTACGGCGAACTACTAGGTTCTCCCCACTGGGCTAGTCGAATCACTATGAGTCGAAATGGTCAGGCAGTCATCTAGTATGCCAGCTACAAGGTCTCCGCACTCTGTCTACTCGTTACTAGAAGGATATGATACACAAGATAATGGGAAATACTCGAACTATCGCAATGTTCCATGAAGAATTATCTCAAAGGACTGCCACGACATAGGTGTCTCAACACAACAGATGGAACAACAATCAGACTCCCGGTCTGTTAGTTATTGGCATTTCCATCCCAGGGGCCCAGTTGGTTTTAGGTTCAAACCAAACTAAATATAACCCAACTATGTCCAAACCTCAATTTTTGTATTCCAAAATAACTGTCTCATTCCAAGCATTCCGTCGCTGTAGACGGTTCGTTAATCCGACACACGTAGACAAAGTTATGAACGAAAAGGTGTATTGAGGTCAATGGGTCCGGAATGGTGTCTGACCCATCCTGAGGGGGCGGCCCGACCCACACTGGGTTTAGCCTAGTGGCCTCCATGGCCTGGCTGGCCAGCAGCTGGGAGAGCCTGCCCTAGCTGCATCTAGGGGGAGGCGTGAGCCCCCTGGATTCCCGAACAGATGAACCGGTTAGGTGGGGACCAAACCAGTGCTAGGTGGCATTAGTCCAAGTCAAGTGGGACCCAGCGGGGTCCCTCTCCTCCTAACCGGTCTGCACCGCTGGTAGCCAGCCCGACATCGTCCGCCTCTGCTCCTCCTCCGCGACCCGCCTTGGCCACAGCTCTCCTCCTCCGTGGGGTGAGGCAGGGCCACGCCCTTCCACCATGGCCCTGTCTGGCCACAAACCATTCATCCCCATGGTACGATGGTTTCGTGCCCTACTGGCAGCCTTGCATAGCCAGTTTCCTTCGTGGTCGGTCCGTTGCTGACCGTTGTTGCTCCTCTGCGGTCCACTCTTCCGTTGGCGCCATTGCCTCTCCGTTTTCATCCAAAAGTGTGGTAAAATGAAGGGGGAGGGTCAGGTTATGTTTGTGTGGTCCGAGCCCTCCACATTATGGAGTTATCATTTAGCAAATCATTACCCAAGATTGAACGACGTATAATGGAAACAAATTCAATCTTAAATCCCCCTACCTATGTTTCTCTGGTTGTCATTCTTCGTTCGTTGATGGTGCCATGGAAAGGCAGATATTGATTCATTGTTTGTGGCGTTCATCACACACTCCCAATTCAAACTTGTGCGTCAGAATTTGTCCATGGTAGAAGACCAAGGACTAAGTGTCGTCGGCATTCTTCGTGTTCTTCGTGGGGAGGATGGTTTTCTCCAGCTCTCCTCTTCCACTGTTCCACCAAAAGAATGATGCCAACAAAATGATATAATAGATTTTATATTATTTTAATTGTTGGAATGAATTCAAAATTCAGTGTTTAATTAAATGACATAAATCACTTAATTAATGGGGTGGAGTTGCCTCTATTAATTAGTGGGAAAGGTCAAGGTTTTTCTCCACTTAAATGAAGAGTTAAAGGAGTTAAGATGCTTGGGTGGTCCCCAAAAAAATTTATCCTCTTAAGAGAGGTTATGTTCCGGTGGTCCCCACCACCATAACCTCTCAGGGGAGGTTAAGGTGTGGTGGCCCCCACCCCAAACCTCCACTTGGTGGTTTTAACCACCAAAATAGAAATCTGCTACACACATTATTTTTATTTAATTTATTCATTAAACCCCCAAAACTAACCTTCATTCTCAGCAAACTGCCTTCGAGGTGAAAGAATTCTTAAGTGATTACCGGCACTGTGAGTTCATTAGTGCCCTTAGATTTAAATTATGAGAACCGGTTCAAATGTTATAAGAACCCGCTCGTACATTTACAGATCCTACCCGAACAAAACATTGGGAATTTATTCCGGGCCCATCGGGCCTCGGAATCAAGCACCGTAAAATTTCATGGACTCGTAAAATTCCCATGTATTTACAAAAAAAAATTCCATGTAATTTCTGGGTCTTTACACTCTCCCCACCTCAAGGATTTTCATCCCCATAGGCTACCACTCGAACTATGGAGACAAATGTGGGTACTGAGCACGCATCTAAGCCTCATGCTCCCATGTGCTGTCATGGAGGTTCCTGTGATGCCAGCGAATGCGCACCAGAGGTATCGACCATCAAAATAGGTCCTGCTCCTATCGATCCTCAATCTCCACTGAACCTTCGTGAAGTTATCCCCATCGTCCATGTCTTGCTCTCCATGGTTGATGATGTGGGATGGGTCGTGCACATATCTCCTCAGCTGAGATACATGGAAGACGTCGTGCACCCAGTGCAACTGAGGTGCAAGAGCTAAACGGTAAGCCACCTCGCCTACTCTGCTAAGGACCTAGAATGGTCTAATGAATCGTGGAGATAAGATTCCTCCTTGGACAAATCTCCGTAGATCTCATCGAGGTGAGACCTGTAGAAAGACGTGGTCGCCATCCTCGAACTCTAGAGGTCTCTGTCTCCTATAACCATAATACTAATGCCCGCTCTGTGCAGTCTTCATCCACTCCTGGATGATCCGCACCATCTCAGTTGTAAATCGTAACATCTCTCGTCCCACTACATTTGACTCCCCATGGTCTATCCCGCACAAGGGTGATCAGCAAGATTTCCCATACAACGCCTCAAAAGGTTCAATCCCTATGGTGGAATGATAGCTATTGTTGTAATAAAACTCCACCAAAGGCAAGTGATCCTCCAATCTGTGACTGAAGTCAAGGACACATGCATGTAGCATGTCCTCGAGGGTCTAGATGGTCTTCTTGGTCTGAACATCTTCCTGTGGATTTAAGGCAGTGCTCAAGCGATGTTGTGTCCCTAAAGCTTCATGTAACCACTTCTATAACTGGGATGTAAACCACGTGTCACGATCAGAGACAATAATTAACGTTATACCATGTAAAAGCACAATCTACTGCACATAGAGGCATCCCATGCTCCCTGTTGAACCCTGCTCTCTGATCGGTATGAAATGGGCCGACTTGGTTAGTCAGTTGATGATCACCCAAATCGAGTCTTGACCCCTGGATGTAAGTGGAAGTCCCATCACGAAGTCCATGGATATCCCATCCCACTTCAACTCTGGGACCTCTAAAGGCTGAACCAATCCTGATGGTACTGAGTTCTATGCCTTTATTTGCTGACAAGTGATGCACCATGAGACAAACTCTACTACCACCTTCTTCATACCTGGCCACCAGTGCTGTCGTCGAAGATCCTGTTACATCTTTGTCACTCCTGGATGTACCTCTAGAGAGGTTGTGTGGAACTCCCTCAACACTATCTCCTATAGTGCCACTGTTACCAAGGTACGTCCTCTAAAGAGTATGAAGTGCTCCCTACCTTCAGAAAATCCATCAGGTGCCTTCCCTATGGATATCTGAGCACATCATGTCTCGAAGTCAGCGTCGCCATGTTGTGCCTCTCTGACTCGCTGAAGAAGTGGGGGAGTAACTGTAAGAGACTGTAGATAGGTTTCTTTATCTCTATCCACAAAGGATATCTATAAAGCATACAGCTGCTCTATAGCCTCTCTAGTAGCTATATATCATATCTCATGCTGAGAGCATCTTCTACAACATTCCGCTTCCCAAAAGTATAGACTATATCAAAGTCAAAGCCTTAGAGGAACAAAATACGATGTCACTGTCTCAGGTTCAGGTACTTCTGACTGAAGATATACCTGAGACTCTTCTGATCAAAGTACATGGTAAAATTCTCACCCATCAGATAGTTTCGCCACATCTTCAAGGAGAAGACCACCACTGCTAACTCCATGTCATGTGTAGAATAGTTTTCCTCGTGTTGTGTCTGCATCCAAGAATCATAAGCAATCACTACTAACTCCTACATCAGGACACACCCAAGTACGATCCTTGATTCATAATGGTAAAATATGTACCCTACACCTTCTTCTAGAAGCCTCAAGATGGGGGTACTAGTCAGCCTCTGCCCTAACTCCTGAAAGCTCTGCAGGCATCTCTCCGACCACACGAAGGGTTTCCCCATCTTCGTCAAGGCTGTTAGTGGTGATGCAACTCTAGAGAATTCTGGCATTAATCTTTGGTAGTATCCATCCATACCCAGGAAACTCAATAAATTTAGAACACTCCTAGGTGGCTCCCAAATAAGTACCACCTCAATCTTCGCAAGATCAGTTGCAACTCCAGTGTCCTAGATGTCGTGTACTAGGAAGTGAACCTCCCGAATCCAAAACCGACACTTCGAGAGCTTACCATAAAGCTGGTGCTCTCGGAGATTTTCCAGTACTTCCTGCAAAAGGTAGGCATGCTCCTCCTCAGTTGTCAAGTAGATCAGAACCTCATCGATGAATACTATGACAAAGTGATCGAGGTAAGGCTAGAAGATCCTGTTCATGAGTCCCATGAACACTACTCGAGTGTTTGTTATGCCAACGGTCATAACCAAGAACTCGCAGTGGTCATACTAACACCTAAAGGTCATGTTCTGCACATCCTCATATCGAACTCTAAGCTGGTGATAGCCTGATATGAGTTCTATCTTCGAGAACCAAAATTCTATTTTCAGCTGATAAAAGAGTTCTTCAATCCTTGGGAGTGGGTACTTGTTCTTCATGGTCACCTGGTTCAGGCGATGGTAGTCAATATAAAACCTCAAGCTCCCATCCGCCTTCTTGGCAAACAGAATCTAGGTTTCCCAAGGAGTAACACTGGGCCGGATGAATCCCTTTCCTTGGAAGTTCTCAAGTTGTACCCGTATCTCGCGAAGCTCAAAAGGAGCCATCCGATATACTAGTGTAGATATATGTGTCATCCCAGGGTACAGGTCAATGTATAAGTCTACCTCTATATGAGGAGGTAATCCTAGAACATCATCATAGAAAACATCTGTGTACTGGTCTACCACTATAGGATAAGTCATACTCTCCACATCAACTGCTTCAAGAGTAAGGCAAGACAACTGGTGAGGGATCGGTTGCACCTTCCTAGGAGTAAGTCCATCATGTGCTTCCAGGGATCCCTTATCGCCGTTAAGGTAAACCTTGTCCCATCCACATGAAACACCATAATTTTCACCTAATACAGTCGATCTGAGGAAGGAATTGTAGATAACTAGTCCATACCCAAGATGATGTCGTAAGGCCTCGACGCCACTATGAGGAGATCCCTGTCGAAGCTCTCACCTCTTAGAGTAAGCTCACACTACTGGAAGAAGGGAATAATCATCGAGTCTGCTCCCATAAGAGTCTATAGCCATAATAATAAAGACAACAGCTCTGTCGGAATCTCCGAGCTCCGAATTAGGGAAGTGGAAATGAAAGTGTGACTGGAACCTGTGTCTATAAGAACTGCAGATAAGGTGGAGTAGGCACAGATCGTACCTCGAATCATCTCCGGAGCACCATGATCATAAGCCTTAGCTACCTAAAGCTGAGATTTCCCCTATCCAATCGCTCCTTGCGGTAGAGGTAGACCTTCTGGTGGTGGTGGTGGAAACACCTAGAAACATTGTCCACCGCTGGCTGCACGTCTATCTCCTCTTCCACATCCACCAACTCCCTACAAAATGCCTCAATCAAACCTCTGCCTCTGCCTGGGAGGTCCCTCAATCGTCTACTGATCATCAGAATGGTCGGTCAGACAGTCACGATCCATATGACCAAGCCCTCCGCATGAGTAACACTACCTGATCCTGGTATGTCTGGCTCTGTCTATACTTTGGGTCCCTCACACAACCAATCCTGAGTCGTTCGGTCATCCACCTGTAGAGCTGGTCCTCTTGGACCTCTGCGACATCTCTCTACTGCCAACTGCAGAAGACTCTACTGAGTGTCAACTAGTAGTGGGACTCATTGTTGGTGACTTCTCAGCAAGAAAACTCTCCACTATGAGGGCTCTCTCTGGCACCCCTGCTTACATCGGGATGCTGAGTGAGATAATAAGATTACTGATCTCTCACCTGAGCCCATGATCGAAGGTCTGGTCCATAATGAATGGGTCATGCGCCATATCTGTGGAGTAGCATGAGAGGTCAGTGAACCTCATTGAGTACTGTGCTACTATCATGCTACCCTGCTATAGATGAAGTAGCACTAAATCTGCACCACTCGAAGGGTGGTTGGGACAAAATCCACCCGAAATAGGCTCTTGAGGTCTGTCCATACTACTGTCGCCTCATCAGGCACCTAGAGCATCAGGCTCCACCATCTTCCTGTTGTTTCCTAAAGGAGGCTGGCAGCAAGGACCACCATAAAGTCTGCTGGTGTCCCTACATGCATAAAGACACTCATCACAACCACCAACCAATACTCAGTTGCTTATGGGTCCATCTCTCCCCTGAACCTGGGTGGCCTCTGGCACTGGAACTCGTGCAACACCCGCAAGTGGCATGCATCGTCTGCTGCTGGGGCTAGTGGCATCGGTGGCCCAACGAAAAGTAGTATCGCCGGTGCCTCCGCTTGAAAAGGGACCTGCACTGAGGCCTCATTTCTTGGTGGGTTGTCGGTACGTATGACTCTTGGGGCTCTAACTGGTCGTCTACGGGGAGGCGTCCGGAAAGAAACAGTTGCAACTTGGTCAAAAGACTATACCTGGTGAGCTGACCTAGTTTAGCTGACTTAAAGAAAACTTTTTAAAACACACACGCAATCAGTGTTTTCATTCACTGAGTTATAAATCAAATGACAGGGACCTGGTGTATAAATATGTTGGCCTCCCACACCAACACTCGACTCCCTGAACTAAAAACCACACTTAGTACCCTTAACACTATTTCTTCCTAGAAAAGAAATTTCAGAGTTCTATATTCTGTGGTAGAACCGACACATATGATTACAATTTGTAATGACCCATCCCCTGGGGCCCATATCGTGACTACCCCAATCCCACCTTCCATAGGCCAGGGGCTGGTGACTAGCACCAAAGTCATAAATCCCTAAACAGGGAAGTAATTACCGTTATAATTATAAACAAACACAACAGAGTACACAACTGGAAGCAGCACACTAAGAAAAACAGTATACAAAAGATGTGCTGGAAAGTAAAAGGGCCTGTAAATACAAGACCAATGGGAATGTACAAGCACAATTGATAGCTATTATAACTGAAGAAAAATTAAAGAAGCTACTGGGTCATCCTCTGGGGTTCCTACATGAAGGGTAAGTACAGATGGCCTCCTTAGAACTCCATGCATGCCCGTCTCCTCCATGTACCTTCACATCGAGTTGTCCACCTCCGGGTACTATCCAGTCCTACTACTCACTGCCATATTAAGCGCAGTCCGTCTTCTACAACCAACACAATAAGGTGCAGGCAAAGCACGTGTAGGGGTGAGTGTATAAATACTTAGTAGGGACCATGAGACCCTGGAGTTCTCACCAAATCCAACAAGTATGAACTAAAAAGTATTAATTCAATGGATAATCATTACTTAGGTATATTCCCATACATATACCTAAGTTATCTAGTAACCCATCTCAATCATGAGGAAAGCCGAAAAGTCATTGACTCAGATCAAACTAGGATTTTCATTATCGAAACCAGGGCTGCTGGAGAACTCCTCCTCTATCAAGTACAGTGGTTCTGTCATGAGATCATGTTGCTCCTCACTGGCCTTGTACTGTGAAGGCACTCCTCCTGTGGAGTACCGCATGTCTGCTCCCAACTACCAGGTGCTCCTCCGTTGTGGGTCTGGCTCCAACTACCAGACGCTCCCCCTAATAGCCTGTAGAGGTACTCCTCATGTCGTGTACCGTGGGTATGCCGCCAACTACCAATCTCTCCTCCGCAATGGGTCTGCCACCAACTCCCAGGCGCTCCCCACTGGGCTATTCGAATCACTCCGAGTTGAAATAGTCAAGCAGTCATCTGGTCTTCCAGCTACTACATCTCCTCACTCTATCTGCTCATCATTGGAAGGATCCTCTCCACGAGCTACTAGGAAATACTAAAAATGTCTCTAATTTCCATGAATATGTATATCAAATTTCCTCCAAATCATTGGGGTCTCAACCCAAATGACATTGCGTCAATCAGACACCAGGTCTATTAGTTATTGGAATTTTCATCCCGGGGGCCCTGTTGGTTTTGGTTTGAACCAACCGACCATACCCCAACTATGTCAAAACCACAAATGGTATAGGGAAAACGAACCATCTCTCTCCATGATTTTCATCACCGTAGACGGTTCGTCAATCAAACACCTATAGCCCAATTTATGGGTGAAAAGGTGTATTCGGGTCAATGGGTCCAGACTACTGTCTGACCAAATCCATGGGTCTGACCCGGGCCTCGGGTCCGACCCAGCCCGAGGGGGTGGCCTGGTGCTAGGGGCTGCCAGACCCGAGGGGGAGGCTCGACTCGAGGGGCGGCCCGGCCTGCGCTTGGTCCGGCTCGCGCTGGGTCCGGCCCGTGTTGGGTCCGACCCGACGGCCCGCGTGGCCTGGCAGGCCAGTGGATGGTGGCACCCTACGGGGACCTCCCTAGCCACATTCAGGGTGGAGACATTTTTGTTTGGGATTCCCAAATGGATAAACTATTCAGGTGCGGACAAAACTGGCGCTAGGTGGCACCTGTCCATGTAATGGGGGACCTAGCGGGGTCCCACTCCTCCTGGTTAGCTGTAACGCCCCGACCCCAGCTACCCGGAGTCGGTACGTTACTACATAACATTGGAATGATCACAAAAGATCATGTCTCGAAAGACCTATTAGTTTAGTAGCCTTAGAAACAATAGATACATTCATAAATGTTGCATTACATCATAAAGTGAAAAACTACAATAACAAAGTCTCCATAGTCCACACTCATATCCTCTTCTGACTATCCCTCCAGGTCATTCATAAAATAATTCTTCACATCCTGGAAAATATTAAAACATTGAAAGGGGTGAGCTCAGATGCTCAGTAAGGATAACAATATTGTGGAAGCTTTCGTAAATAAACATTAACATTTAAGGAAATGTTTAACTAAAAAATCCTTTTTAAACTTTAACTTCAGCATAATATGGAAAAAATAAATTAAATAATGCCATTTACTTACTCACATGGATATTCTACTAGTTGAATTCCCACATGCATTATCAATAACCACTTTCATAATGATGGAATGCATAATGCGAGACTATCGTAACCACGTAGCCAAGGCCTCGTGCCAAGACCACAAATAAGATTTTTTCAAGGCCTCGTGCCAAGACACTAGTTTGTCTCATGAGACCTGCCGATGCATCGAGGAGCTATAGCGGGCTCCACCCGTCACTTATTAAGTCCAATGCATTCCTCATATGAACAGGTTTAAACATATCATAAACCATAACATAATCGTATTAATTAAAAAATGAATAAAGGAAATATAACATTTCCATATTTCAATCACAAGATATCAATACAACACATTGATATAATAAAAACTTTAACAAAACCATTTTAAATACCAAAATAAAATAAAATTAAAACTTTTATTTATTTTTCATTTTAAAAAATTTTATGGCTTGTAGAGGAAGCCAAAACTCAAATAATGGTCACGGCGGTGGAGAAGTCGTGGTCGCCGCATATGTAAGAAAAACATTCCTTTTTGTTGTTTAGTGAAAACGCTTCTTATAAAAATATTCCTTTTGAAAAAAACATAAAAGTCAAAAGGGTTTATACACCATATAAAAGAAAGTTGTGTATAAAACAAATTATGCCTCAATGAAAGGAGATTGGGACGAAGTCCCTTACAAGGATCATTTTTTAAATAAAATTGATCTATTATGTGTATTCACTATATTTACACATAAAGAATGTATAAATACCAGATAGGATATATTAATGTCATGACATAATTTAAAAGTAATAGATTAAACCAATGAACAGAAATTGGGTTCAGAAGTTCCCTTACAAATATCATTTTTTAAATAAAATAGATCTATTATGTGTATTCACTATAAGTACACATAAAGAAAGTAAAAATACAAGATAGGACATAATAATATCTTGACACAATTTTAAAGTAGGAGATTAACCCCAAGAATTGAAATTGGGTTAAGGAGTTTCCTTACAAAGATCATTTTTAAAATAAAATAGATCTATTATGTGTATTCATTATAAGTACACATAATGAAAGTAAAAAATACAAGATATGACATAATAATATCATGACATAATTTGAAATTTGGAGATTAACCCAAAGAATGGAAATTGGGTTAAGAAATTCCCTTACCTCGTTTCCGAATTCACTCGACCATTATTTGATCTCCTAAATAATAAACTAGAGTTAATATCTACCTTCTTAAGAACCTTTTTCAAGTTAATTATTCCTTTTATATCACTTATTACCATGTCATGAACATTATGTAATTATTTAAGTTTATAACGGTCGTTTTGTCGATATTATGTACTTGAGTCAAAAATAAACTTCTTATAATTACACATTCTTCATGTGGTAAAATATCCATTATATCCATAATTATATTCATGATGTATATATCATATACATCATATATATAAAGTATATACATTCATTTATAATATTAGATAATATTTAGTGGTAAGAAATGAAATTCACCGTTTATGGAGACGGTAAGTCGTACGTACGCATAAACGCTACTTTCATTTCCATTTCATATTTAATGGAAAGAAGTTATAATTATATAAAGGTATAATATAATTCCAGTATAATATAATGTATAATACAATTTACTAGATCCTTTATACATCCCACATATGGCATTAACAATTCAAATCACTTTGAGGGGGCGGTAGTCCGTACTTCCAAAAATGAAATTATCGCGTTTACCCATAATGGAAATCATAAATTATGCCATAAATGAGAAATAAAGAAGCATAAAGAAAACATAAACATACTATATATATCATATATAAAAATAGTTTCATCAAAATGGCCACCATTAGATGTGTTAAAAGAATATTGAACAATCACCGTTTCATGAGGCAGTATTTCACCACCCACAGAAACAGTATGTTCTTTAACCATTAGACGAAGGTGTGTGTATGTGTAAACCAAATACGTATTATAAAAACATCCTAGTATATTTTCAGATACTGGTGTTATTGCAAACTAAAGGAATAAAAAGAGTTTAAGGGGTTGGAGAAGCAAAATAAAACAAAACAACATTAGAGAAGACATTACCTTAAAATCGGGTAACTCTTTTTGATTTGAGCCAAAGGTTTCCTTGTGAAGAGTTCTTCTCAAAGTGAGGCTTCTAGGAGTAAGAGAGGGATGTTGGGAGAGTATTTGGGCAGAGTTTGGCCGAGCCAAATGGCTTGAAGGTGTGAATAAGGTGGTAGTGGTGGGGGCCTTTTATAAGAGGAGAGAAGGGGCACTCTTGGAAAGATTGAAATGTTACATAATTATGAAATGCTTTTTCGAATTCTAAAGGTCCCAAAAATATATATATTTCGAGTATAAGGTGATAAGGGTTCAAAATGGACTCATCCAATAGGTTTTTGACAAGTGTAAGTCTTATATTTTAAATTATATTTTCATTTTATTTAAATCGTTAATTAATGAGGTAATCGCTGCATCATCATGCTGTCATAAACAATTTAATTTATGTAATGTCTAAAAATTATAAAAAAAATATCATGAAGTAGTAAATATTTTTAGCTTTCTAATTAATATTTATAGTCAAAAATATGACTTGTTTAACCCCATTTAAAAATTGTATTAGTAAAACAACTCTTGTTTGTGACCTTTTTATTTTAACATTAAATAAAACGTTATTTATGTCATTTTCCTACCAAAGTGGCTCCATGGGGACCCCAAGTTGACCCATGGATTGTCTTCGTCGTCCATGACACATCCGATACTGGTAGGACAAGTGTAAAGGTCATTCCATATTTTTATAATACTATTTTTACCTTAAATTTCACTAATTACCTTTAATCGCGATTAATTAAACTTAAAAGTTACTATTCAACAAAAAATTATTTTAATCCCATTGAACCACATTTTACTTCCTAATGACAACCATGTATGTCGGATTTTTTAAAATCAAATCACAGAAGTGGTAATGTTTAATTTAAACGAAAAATCAGTTTTTTAACTACCACTTAGTGGTTTCACTATTCATCAAAAATTGAACTTTTTCAGAACAATGCCAAAATTTCACCCTAAGATATAATTGATATTCTGAATTCAAAAATGATTTCTATTTTACAAAATTCCAAAAATATAAGTCGAATTAATTAATTTTATAATTAATTCCCACTGTCACAACAAATAGCTTGTTTTTAAGAAACAATATATATAAAAAGATTGACAATTGTTTATGTCCAATTTCAAAGTTAAATTAATTCTAATGAACACCATTGGATAAAATGGTAAAAATATATTCTAATTATACTTTAAAACCAATCAATAGTATAATTTATCACTATAAATTATTTTGATCAAAAAAGTTGTTTTAAGTATTTTTCACTATACATAAAAAATGGAAGTTCTCAGAAAATTACAAAAAATTCAACTTAGAATAATTTCGATATTACGAATACAAAAATGAAGTCCATATTGAAATATAAGATTTCCATAACTTTAAAAAGTGGGTTTTACTATTCATAACGGCTAATTTGATTAGTCGTGGTGTGTTAGATCTCAAACTTGCGTACAATGCAAGCTATTGCATTATTGATAGAGAAGCATATCGTGGAAGATCGGGGTGTTACATTATCCTCTCCTTAAATAAATTGCGTCCTCGCAAATTAAAAATTTTCTATGAATATAAAAGGTTGAAAATAGAATATACCTTTGTTGGAAACCCACATCGGAAATAAGGTTAATAAAAATATAACTTTAAAAGAAATAAAGATAAGTACAAAGGTCACCCGAGATATCCCATACTAGGATTCTATGATAATATGGATATAGAAGAAAAACAAACCATCAATGTATGATGGAGAGTTGTAGAAAACAGGATTAGGAAAATGTTAACCACAAGAAAATCACAAACTTGTGATTGGTTAAACAGTCATTGAATCCCCAGTTGGAAAAGTTAACTGGAAACGTTTTTGTTTTAAGTTACCTTTTATAAAGTTGAGGAATTTATTTAGGATATTTACTAAGAACGTATGTAAATATACTTACTTGTCATGTATACTTTCATTCTTTAATAAATTTTTACCACAAACCCATCTTTCACTCCAAATGGTAACAAAACTCAAAAATATTCTATTTATCCTAATTGTATAAGGTTCCAAATATTACCACATACCATTTAGATTAGGAAAACTATTTTGTAATATCCAGGGACTTCTTGTAGCCTAGTGGTAGGTAATAAAGTCATGTCGCACAATGGTTGTGGGTTCGATTCCTACAACTTTGTCCAACGTGACGGGTTGTCCCCTGACCTATAGGTTGTCCTTTTCCTAAAACAATAGTATTATAATATTCCAGAAATAATATTCAGAAATGTTTTAACCTTAAAAAATACTATACACTGTTCAACTTAATCCATTACAACCTTTATGGTTATCCAAAATACTTCTATCCAACTCACAGTTCAAATTTTATAAGGAAGGTAAACATAATGAAGGTCCTTTTTTTCCACGTAACAACATGTGAAGACCTTCATCATGTATTCTTTTAAAACACTACAACATCCTGAATAACCATAAATCCTTACTGATTACATTCATGATCCCTTATTCTCTATAGAATACTTGATATACTCCTTCTATCTGAAAATGAATACAAATCATTAATCATTTTAAAGGAAGTTAAGAATATCCAATATAATTTATCCAAATAAATCATGTATTATTCCAAAATCACTATCTCGGTATCAGAACCATATTATGTTTTATCTTTCTCTCAACCATATATTTTCCAAAAATTTAACCTGTTTTGGAGTCACATTTCTTGGTTCCACACAATCTCAAGTCCTTGATGAAATAGTACTGCAGTACAATCCTTATATACTCCATAATTATTATAACCAGTACATTATTGATACAACACTCAAATGACAAAATTATTTAATAACAACATAAGACCTCTAATCATTCCTCCTCATCTGTGGTATTATCATAGCTTGATTATTATCCAATAACAACATTTGGGGAATACTCGAATGATTTGGACATTGGTTTGCGTAGTGTCCCCACTCCTTGCAGATGAAACATTGTATATTTTAAACCTTTTTCTTACCCTTGCAGTCACGCACTTTGTGTCCCTTTTCTCCACACTTATAACAAACTCTCATTCCCTTCAGGCAAGTTCCATGGTGTTTCTTCCCACAGTTATCACATATTGGAAAATTCTTCTTTTCCCTCATCCTTTTATCCAGCATTCTCTCTTCCATCCTTTTCTTCTCTTTCTTCTCTTCAAATCCATAAGACTCAGAGAATTCTTTACTTATCTTGTTAACACATGATACTATTTCTTCATATTTTGAGAACACATGGGAGACTATTTCCCTTATAAATGTTGGCTTAATACCGTGAATGATATGATCCTTCTTACTCTTTGGATCATACATATTGATGGATTTCACATTCCTTCTACTAGGCGTCATTTCTAAACAATGGCATAAACTATATTAGTTTATTAATCAAAATACATAATTCCATACCTGTAAAACACTTAACATAAATTGAACTATTTATAGATATATTCCATAATCATAAAATGAAATGTTTTCTTTGAGGAAGTACATACTCATAAACCCTTCATAATGTTTTCTAAAGAAAATCAGAATTTTCCCAAGCATATCCCCTGGGAGTATCATAACCAAGAGTGCAGCAAGGCCCGTTGTTGTGCACCAGTTCCCGTTTGAGTCTAGCTCAAAGCGGTGTTTTCGGGTTTTACCCCTAGGTACATCTGTGCCAGAGCCGCCTCTACCTGCTCGTATCCAGACAGGGATGTATTGCTCAGAAAACTCACAACATCTCTATAATACCAAAATTCTAGGAAGTTCTTCTATACTAATCCTCAAAGTCTATCTTTGGGCTATGTGCTCTAATCAGAGTTTATCTAAATCTAGCTTCCATGGTTAGTACTAAACTGCCTCTGATACCAACTATAACGCCCCGACCCCAACTAACCAGAGTCGGTGCGTTACTTTATAACATTGGCATGATCACAAAAGATCATGTCTCGAAATACCGATTATTTTAGTAGCCTTGGAAACACTAGATACAATCATAAATGTTGCATTACATCATAAAGTGAAAAACTACAATAACAAAGTCTCCATAGTCCACACTCATATCCTCTTATGACTATCCCTACAGGTCATTCATAAAATACTTCTTCACATCCTGGAAAATATTAAAACATTGAAAGGGGTGAGCTCAGATGCTGAGTAAGGATAACAATATTGCAGAAGCTTTCGTAAATAAACATTAACATTTAAGGCAATTTATAAATTAAACAAAATCCTTTTTAAACTTTAACTTCAGCATAATATGGAAAAAATAAATTAAATAATGCCATTTACTTACTCACATGGATATTCTACTAGTTGAATACTCACATGAAATATCAATAACCACTTTCATAATGATGGAATGCATAATGACAGACTATCATAACCACGTATCCAAGGCCTCGTGCCAAGACCACAAATATGATTTTTTCAAGGCCTCGTTCCAAGACACTAGTTTGTCTCATGAGACCTGCCGATGCATAGAGGAGCTATAGCGGTCTCCACTTGTCACTTATTAAGTCCAATGCATTCCTCATATGAACAGATTTAAACATATCATAAACCATAAAATAATCATATTAATTAAAAAATGCATAAAGGAAATATAACATTTCCACATTTCCATCACAAGATATCAATACAACACATTGATATAATAAAAACATTATCAAAACCATTTTCAATACCAAAATAAAATAAAATTAAAACTTGTATTTATTTTTCATTTTAGAAAAGGTTATGGCTTATAGAGGAAGCCGAAACTCAAATAATGGTCATGGAAGCGGAGAAGTCGTTGTCACCGCATACGTAAGAAAAACATTCCTTTTTTTCATTTAGTAAAAACGCTTCGTATAAAAATATTCCTTTTGAAAAAAACATAAAAGTCAAAGGGGTTTATACACCGTATAAAAAAAGTTGTGTATAAAACAAATTATGCCTCAATGAAAGGATATTGAGACAAAGTCCCTTACAAGGATAATTTTTTAAATAAAATAGATCTATTATGTGTATTCACTATATTTACACATAAAGAAAGAATAAATACCAGATAGGACATAATAATATCATGACATAATTTGAAATTAAGAGATTAACCCAAAGAACAGAAATTGAGTTAAGAAGTTCCCCTACAAAGATCATTTTTTAAATAAAATAGATCTTTTATGTGTATTCACTATAAGTACACATAAAGAAAGTAAAAATACAAGATAGGACATAATAATATCATGACTAAATTTGAAAGTAGGAGATTAACCCAAATAATGGAAATTGGGTTAAGGAGTTTCCATACAAAGATAATTTTTAAAATAAAATAGATCTATTATGTGTACTAATTATAAGTACATATAATGAAAGTACAAATATAAGGTATGACATAATAATATCATGACATAATTTGAAATTAGGAGATTAACCCAAAAAATGGAAATTGGGTTAAGAAATTCCCTTACCTCGTGTCCGAATTCACTCGATCATTCTTTGATCTCCTGAATAATAAACTAGACTTAATCTCTACATTCTTAAGAACCTTTTTCATGTTCATTATTCCTTTTATATCACTTATCACCATGTCATGAACATTATGTAATTATTTAAGTTTATAACGGTCATTTTGTCGATCTTAGGTACTTGAGTCAAAAATAAACTTCTTATAATTACACTTTGTTCATGTGGTAAAATATCGATTATATCAATAATTATATTCATGATGTATATATCATATACATCATATATATCCAGTATATACATTCATTTATAATATTACATAACATTTAGAGGTAAGAAATGAAATGCACCGTTCATGGAGACGGTAAGTCGTACGTACGCATAAACGCTACTTTCATTTCCATTTCATATTTAATGGAATGAAGTTATAATTATATAAAGGTATAATATAATTCCATTATAATATAATTTCTAATACCATTTACTCTATCCTTTATACATCCCACATATGGCAATAACAATTCAAATCACTTTGAGGGGGCGGTAGTCCGCACTTCCAAAAATGAAATTATCGCGTTTACCCATAATGGAAATCCTAAAGTATGCCATAAATGAGAAATAAATAAGCATAAGGAAAACATAAACATAATATATATATCATATATGAAAATAGTGTCATCAAAATGGCCACCATTAGAGGTGTTAAAAGAATATTGAACAATTATCGTTTCGTGAGGCAGTATTTCACCACCCACAGAAACAGTATGTTCTTTAACCATTAGACGAAGGTGTGTGTAAGTGTAAACCAAATCCTTATCATAACAACATCCTAGTATATTTTATATAATGGTTTTGTTATAAAAGAAAGTAATAAAAAGAGTTTAAGGGGTTGGAGAAGCAAAATAAAACAAAACAACATTAGAGAAGACATTACCTTAAAATCGGGTAACTCTTTTTGATTTGAGCCAAAGGCTTCCTTGGGAAGAGTTATTCCCAATGTGAGGATTCTATGAGTAATATAGGGAAGTTGGGAGAGTATTTGGGCAGATTTGGGCCGAGCCAAATGGCTTTAATGTGTGAATAAGGTGGTAGTGGTGGGGGCCTTTTATAAGAGGAGAGAAGGGGCACTCTTGGAACGATTGAAATGTTACGTAATTATGAAATGTTTTTTCAGATTATAAAGGTCCCAAACTTATATATATCGAGGATAAGGTGATAAGGGTTATAAATATACTCATACAATAGGTTTTTAAAAAGTTTAAGTCTTAGATTTTACAGTATCTTATCATTTTATTTAAATCGTTAATTAATGAGGTAATCGCTGCATCATCACGGTATCATAAACAATTTAATTTATTTAATGTCTAAAAATTATAAAAAAACTATCATGATGTTGGAAATATTTTTATATTTCTAATGAATATTTATAGTCAAAAACTATGACTTGTTTGACCCCATTTAAAAATTGTTTTAATAAAACAACTCTTGTTTGTGACCTTTTTATTTTAACATTAAATAAAACTTTATTTATGTATCTTTCCTACCAAAGTGGATCCATGGGGTCCCAAAGTTTACCCATGGATTGTATTTGTCGTCCATGACACATCCAATAGTTTTAGGACAAGTGTAAAGGTCATTCCATATTTTTATAATACTATTTTTACCTTAAATTTCACTAATTAACTTTAATCACGATTAATTAAACTTAAAAGTTACTATTCACCAAAAAATTATTTTAATCCTATTGAACCACATTTTACATCCTAATGACAACCATGTTTTTCAGATTTTTGAAAATCAAATCACAGAAAATGTAATGTTTCATTTAAACGATAAATCAGTTTTTTAACTACCACTTAGTGGTTTCACTATTCATCAAAAATTGAGGTTTTTCAGAACAATGCCAAAATTTCACCCTAAGCTATAATTGATATTCCTAATTCAAAAATGATGTATATTTTAAAAAATTCCAAAAATATAAGTTGCATTAATTAATTTTGTAATTAATTCCCGCTGTCACAACAAGTAGCGTGTTTTTAAGAAACAATATGTAACAAAAGATTGACAATTGTTTATGTCCAATTTCAAAGTGAAATTAATTATAATGAACACCATTGGATAAAATGGTAAAAATATATTTTAATTATACTTTAAAACAAATCAATAGTATAATTTATCACTATAAATTATTTTGATCAAAAAAGTTGTTTTAAGTATTTTTCACTATTCATAAAAAAATCGAAGTTCTCATAAAATTACAAAAAATTCAACTTAGGATAATTTCGATATTATGAATAAAAAAATGAAGTCCATATTGAAATATAAGATTTAAATAATTTTAAAAAGTTGGAATTACTATTCATAACAGCTACTTTGATTAGTCACGATGTGTTAGAACTCGAACATGCGTACAATGCAGGCTATTACATTATTGAAAGAGAAGCGTATCGTGGAAGCTAGGGGTGTTACACTAACCGAGCGGCCTGCCGATCCACACCCCCGGCAGCCGGCCCGATGTCGGATACCTCTACTCCTCCTCCGCGACTTGCCCTGACCCGGATCTCCTCCTCCACGTGGCGTGATGGCGCCACACACTTCTGTCATGGCCAGGCCTGGCGGCGGCCTCTTTCGCCTCTGCACGGTGTGACGACACATTTCCCTTCCTCCACAACCCGGCCTTGCTATGACACATTCTTCTACGCGACATGATGGTGTCGTGCCCTTCTGGTGATCCGGTGGCCTTGCACCACCAATCTCTTTCGCGGTCATCCCATCACCGACCGCAGTTTCTCTGCCGCAGTCCACTCTTTCAGAGGAGCCGTTATGCCGCCGCCTTCATCAATAAGAGAGGTAAAATGAAGGGGGAGGGTCGGGCCCTGATCATGCGGCCCAATCCCTCCACATTATGGTTTTATCAAATGGAAAATCGTTTCCCAATATTGAACGACATAGAACAGAAACAAATTCATTCTCAAATCCCCTACCTTTGATTCATCGTTCATCGTTCGTCGTTCGTTGACGGGGTCGCACAATTGTGAATGCAAATTCGTCATTCGACGCATTCATCATGCGCTCTAAATTCAAGCTTGTGCATCAGAAAATGTCTGGGGTAGAAGACCGAGGATGAAGCGTCACCAGCATTCTTCACATTCTTCATTGGTAGGATGGTTCTCCCTAGCTCCCATCTTCCTCCGTTCCACCAAAAGAATGATGCGAACAAATTGAAATAATAGATTATGTATTATTTTAATTTTTGGCATGAATTTAAAATGTTATGTTTAATTAAATTAGATAACTCACTTAATTAATGGGGTGGAGTTGGATCTATTAATTAGTGGGTAAGGTCAAGGGTTTTCTCCACTTAAATGAGGAGTTAAAGGAGTTAAGAAGCTCGGGTGGTCCCAACCAAAATTTATCCTCCAAAGAGAGGTTATGATCGGGTGGGCCCCAACACCATAACCTCTCATGGGAGGTTATGGTTTAGTGTCCCCCACCCCCAACCTTAACTTGGAGGTTTTAACCACCAAAATAAAAATAATCTACACACATTATTTTTATTTAATTTATTCTTTTAAACCCTAAAACTAACTTTCAATCTTGGCCAACTGCCATCGAGATGAAAGTCTTTTTAAGAGATTACTGGCATTGTGAGTTCAATGGTTACCTCAGATTTAAATTCATGTCACTCGTTCAAAAGATATAAAAATATGCTCATACATTTACTGAACGTACCCGAACAAAACTTCAGAAATTGATTCTGTGCACTCCAGGCCCCAGAATCATGCACCGTAAAATTTTGCGGACTCGTAAAATTCCCATGTATTTAAGAAAAAAGTTTCCATGGAATTTCAAAGTCTTTACTTTTACCTTATTCATCAACTAAGACCATAGATCCGAGCATAGCTAAGATAAAATTAGCAGAAATCATTGATTTTGGTATGTAATCTGAAATGCAAATCTCCATCTTCTGAAACATTAGATACTAATAATTATTAATTTTTCTCATATTTTCATTAGGAGTAGAATACATACATCATGATATCATGTTGTGAAAAATACCATTTCATTGGATTCATCATATGATGAGTGAATTTTATGAGAAAATTATATTCACCATCCATTTCATCATAAGTAGGTCTTCTCACTATACCATTCCTGGTTAACCTTAAAAATGCTTTCAAATACTAAAAAAACTCACTATGACATAGTATTGATCCTTTATAGTCATAAAAATAACCTCTATGAGGTATAGTTATGCACTTATACCATTATATTGATGAAACTTTTACCTCTTTCCACCTACAATACTCTGAATGATATCTTTCATTTCCCCAAATATGTACTTTGTGTATTATTAAAACTGGTGAACGAAAATAGTAATTTATGAAAAAATAAATAAATAAATACTTGGTTCTACATATCCTAGAGTAGCAATTAATTTTTCAATAACATTCATTCAACATCTACTTCTTTTTTAAAACAACCACATGGTTCGCAAACTGGTTTTTTTAGCTCCACAATAGAACATCTCAATTCTACATCATATTTCATATCAATATACGATGTAGAAAAATATTTATCTAAGTGGAATTTAACTCTCAACATTGATGTGAATCTATTGGTTATGGATTAGTACGAAGATGGATGAAGGCCATGATTAAAGAGAATTCTAAATTCTTCAAAGTGTAGGCATGACCACGAGAGACAGTTGGAATCTGATTTATATCCAAATTTTATCATTTAGATATATGAAATAAAAAATATAATAAAATATAAAAGAATAAATAAAATAAAAAATATAACGTATAAATTAAAAAAAATGACTGCTAAAAAATAGAAAAAGAGACTTGTAGATCACCCAACATGGATCATTATAATGAGCAGATTAGTCCACCGGTAGATCAGTTCAATGTTGGATCAATAATAGTTTCTCACCCAATGGTGGATCACTAGAAACGGATCACGAATGATGGATTACCCAATTGTTCATCAACAGCGATGGCTAATCCAACTATGACTTGTGAAATGTTTTATTTTAAACAGTGTATTATTTACTAAAATTTGTCAACATTAATTCATTATTGTTGTTTCTTAATCTCTCCAAATTCAAGGGATTTGTAAAAATATTCTCAAGATGATGTTTAGTTCCTATGAATTAAATCATTATATCAGCATTTGGGAAATTATCTCCTAAAAGCTGATATATTAAATCAACATAATTTGTCATAGAATGAGATACATGATTCATAGAAATATTTATCACACTTGTGTTGTGTCAATTTATTAGGACATATATGAATTGATATCCATATTCTAGAATGGATGGTTTCAACTAAAATATTTTCACACAACAACTACTTGAAACTATGCATTCGTCTTTAGAAGAGGGAAATGCAATTGAATTTGGCATTTATACTACCCCAAGTTACTACCGAGCTGGCCAAAATGTGATTTTTTCAATATATTTTTTCTATATTACATGAAACCACAATAATATAATTCTAAAAAACTTACTCAATAAAATTATTTCCATCTAGGATATTACAATCCTAAATTAGTGGTATATTTTAGGTATTTAATTTTTTTAATAATATATATGTGTGATTCATTTCTAATTTCCTTAAAATGGTGATGCATACACACACTAAAAATAATTTCTATTCGTCTATAAGTTAACTATAGAATATTTCCCACCATACTTCTATAACTAGTTCAATCTATGGAATTTTCTATTTACTCAAGATCCGTCATACATGATTAACTCAAGATAGTATCACTACTTTTAGTTCTATTAAAATCAAAATGTTTTAGATGATATTGTTTTACATACGATGATTTAAAATAATTCCATCTTTATTTTAAAAAAATTAAAAACAAGGAATGAATTTAATTTCTCCGATTAAACACATTTCAAATCCACTATGCATAATTTTTAAAAAAGTAGTACTGAAATATTTTTTTTGAAAATCCAAAAAATAATATCATGTATATAAATATGTAAAAATATGACATATTCTAAAATTATTTTTAGGAAATGAGTAGAATCTACAATAAATTTAAAAATATTAGAAATTAAAAAAGTGATAATCCTTTCATTTCAAGATCCAATAGCTTATTTTAAACCATATTGTTCTTTTTTAATTTAAAATATAATTTGTAAAATGAGGTTTTATTAAACTAGGTGGTTGATCAAAAAAATTCCTTAAAATATAAAAAAAATTAATTAACTATTTACATAAACTATACATAGTTTGAAATCCAAATATGATGTAGAGGCATGAATTATTATAATTGTTTCAAGCCAAGAAAGTTTTGTAGTGTTTCCTCATAGTCTATATCCTATTCTTTAATATTTCATTGTGAAATCAATATAGATTTATTTCTACCTATACTGCCTAACCCATAAGATTTATTTCTAGACACGTACTTATTGACAAATGGGAAAGCATCATTAGCTATTTTTTACTAGTTCCCAAAAATAGTTCTTTCAAAATCATTATGTTCCACTTGAATTTACATTATGTTTAAATCATCATTAATTGAATAAATAATGTTCATAGGTTCAAGATGTTATTGGGTCACTTTATGTTCATCCTTAGTTATATGAGATGCTCTTGTTTTTGTAACTCAATCAAGGTCTCTAACTACAATAACTAAAGGATGGTATCCAGGATTCCTAATAGTTCTAAAAAATAACGGTTATAAATCTCATTGTCTTCTACAAGTTCATAATCAGGTTCTTCTTCAAAACTCTATTATTTTTATTCTTATTTTATAGAATTGTCAAAATATTTGACATTGTAATTTATATTTGAAATATAATCCTCAAGGATGTCTAAAATGGTCTTAGACACATGTGGATCTGTACCATTGAATTCGGCATGAAAATATTATTCCACATACTTTTTTGTAATAAAACAACCTTTATGATTTACATGATGTCTAATAACCCAAAAAAATTCCTTCATCACTCTTGGAATAAAACTTTCAAATATTATTAATAATATTAAGAACAAAGGATTTGCAACCAAAAACATTAATTTAAATAAACTTTGGTTTTCTATGAATATATAATTAATAAGGGGTTCCCTTTAATAAATGTATATTTGAAACTCTTTTTATTATATAGAAATATTTATTCACTTCCTTTACCAAAAAAATTGTATGTAAAAATCATTAATAATGGTATGGAAAACATCTTAGTGTCTTATTTATTATTTCCACCACCCCATTCTGCTATAGATTTCTAGGAGTATACAATTTATGACTCTATACATATTTTGAGAAAAATGTTTTAAATTTTTTTTTCAATCTCATGACACCGATAAATTCATAAGGTATTAATTCTATGTCCATATTGATATTCTTGATATTTTTTAGAGATGGTAAAATAATAAAAAAGTTTCACTTTTGTAATCTAGAAATAATAAACAAGTATATCTAGAAAATATATCTACAAGGACATATAGATATTTATTACCTATCTAGAGAGAAAATATAAAAGTTATAAAAAATGACATTTGATAAAATTCTAGGAGTTGAGAAGTTGAAACTACATTCTTTGATATGAAAGAGAATTTATGTTGCTTCACTTTTTGACATGGGTTACAGATGTTATCAGATGTGAATTCTAGTTTAAGAAAATAATTGAATATCCCATTCCTAATGATATTTATATGTGAATTAATATTTAAATTTTTTAATAATTTCAACCAAATATAGATTCTTTTTGAAATGAACATAACCTTGAATTTTATTTGAGATAGTAATAAATATAAATTAACAGCATAGACATTAACATTTCTTAATGCAGTAAAAATTAAAGAATTTTTAGAATAAAAAACATTGCATGAATTATTTTCAAAGTTTACATGAAAACTGTAACGCCCCGACCCCAGCTACCCAGAGTCGGTGCACTACTTCGTAACATTGGCATGATCACAAAAGATCAAGTCTCGAAAGACCGATTAGTTTAGTATCCTTGGAAATACTAGATACATTCATAAACATTACATTACATCATAAAATGAAAACTACAATAACATGGTCTCCCTAGTCCACACTCATATCCTCACTGACTATTCTTGCAAGTCAGTCATAATACACTTCTTCACATCCTGGGAAAAATAAAACATTGAAAGGGGTGAGCTCAAATGCTCTGTAAGGATAACAATATAGCGGAAACTTTCATAAGAAAACATAAGCATTTAAGGCAATGTATAACTAAAACAAAAGCCTTATTGAACTTGAACTTCAGTATAATATGGAAAAAGTAAAAAAAACTAATGCCATTACTTACTCACATGGATATTCTACTAGACGAATAATCACATGAAATATCAATAACCACTTTCATAATGAGGGAATGTATAATGCCAGACATTCTGAAACATTTTGTCAAGGCCTCGGCCAAGACGTCTAAAATGATTAAGGCCTCGGCCAAAACCATAAATCAAATTGGGAAAGGGCCTCGGCCAATTCCACGTCTAGTTGTCTCATGAGACCTACCAATGCATCGAAGAGCTATAGCGGGCTCCACCCATCACTTATTAAGTCCAATATATTCCTCATATGAATAGGTTTAAAAATAACATAAATATTCGTATTAAAACTAGCATACGAAATGTCAACAATTTCTCCATAAACTATGGATGGTATAAAAATAACACATCCACAGTAAAATATTTCACAAAATGCTCAATGGAAGTTTTGTATCATAAATCAATTTCAATTAAACTTAAAACCCATCAAAGGATGTTGACATGGATGAAATCAAAGCTATTTGAGAGAAATATCTCTCCTTTTTGAAATCATTTAAAAGTCCCATAATTATAAAATAATACATTAACTTTGAAAATATTCTTATAAGCTTGTTAGGGAAGCTTCGACGAAGTTATAATGGCGGAAAATAGCCGCACCCGCCGTATAAGTTACAAAAAACATTCTTACCTTAAATTTGTCAAAAAGGTCAAAAATACATTGTTTGGAAAACGACGGTAAGATTCCTTTCAAAAACGTATAAGTGTATAAATGACTTTAACCCATTTTCCATTTAATAGTAAAAATGTTTTGAAAGACATTTTTAAGAAACATGGATGTGGATGATAACGAGGTCCCAGTAGATAATTATGTATAAACAACCTTGGATAATGAAGAGGTTGTGAAGTAAACCCTTACCTTGTACTTTTCCTTGGTTGGGGTAGGTTAACCTCCTGTATAATGGTGAAATAATTGTTATTAAATTATACAAGAATCATATACATTCATATGATATCATATATGATCTTTTAACATTGCTTCGTTAATAATATCTTAGATTTATCGTTGTTTCGGGTGTTAACTTACTCATTTTCTTTTATATGTTTTGTTACGTAAGTCGTGTTTTTCATGGATAAGTTGTATCTCATTCATATCCAGAATGATATCATGTCCTTAAACATTATTTTTAAATCATCAAATGATAATTATACTTGAATGGATACGACAGAGAATGAATCTCATCGCGTTCGTGGAGATGGTAGTCCTTACGTACGCACGAGCGACAATATCATTATTTTGATATTAAAATAATATATAATTGTATAGTATATCTTATATAAAGAATCATTATCATGTTATATTTATTATTTACATGAATTACATATCATTATTATACCCATCTAAATAATAATATATTGAATAACAATTACACCACGACGTGGAGACGGTAAGCCGTACGTACGCACGTATGGTGACATGTCATTCAAATGATGGGTAGAATACTGAATATGGTTGTTACATATTTATAATAACATCAAATTATATAGAAGATACTGTAGTTATAATTTTATAATTGAAATAATAAACAAAGAGGGAGTGGAAGAAGAAAGAAACTTGAAAGAGGGTGATGAAAATGTTACCTCTTCTTTGGGTTCTTCTTTTGATTTGATCAAAAGGACTCCTTAGGATGGCTTTCTAACTAAATTAAAGCTTCTAGGATGAAGGGAGAGAAGTTGGGAGAGTATTTGGGCAGAGGTTGGCCGAACCAAAAGGCTTGAAAGTGTGAATAAGGTGGTAGAGGTGGGGGCCTTTTATAAGAGGAGAGGAGGGGCTCTTTTGGAAAGATTGAAGTGTTACATTATTATACAATGCTTTTCGGATTCTAAAGGTCCCAAACTTATATAATTCATGGATAAGGTGATAAGGGTTCGAAATCGACCCATCCAATAGTCTTTGGACAAGTGTAAGCCTTGTATTTTACATTATCTTTTCATTTTATTAAAATCGTTAAATAATGAGGTCATCACTGCATCATAATGATGTCATAAATAATTTAATTTATTTAATGTCTAAAAATTATACAAAAAATACTATGATGTAGGAAATCTTTTTATCTTTCTAATTAATATTTATAGTCAAAATTGGTACTTGTGTAACCCCACTTAAAAACTGTTTTAGTAAAACAACTCATGTTTGTGTCAATTTAATTTTAACATTATATAAATATATATTAATGTCATTTTCCAACCAAAGTGGCTCCATGGGGTCCCCAAGATGACCCATAGGTTTTCTTGGTCGGCCATGACTCATCCAATAGGAGTAGGACAAGTGTCAAGCTCATCTCATATTATTAAAACATTATTTTTATCTTAAACTACACTAATTACCTCTAATCGCGATTAAGAACTTAAAAGTTACTATTCACCAAAAAATTATTTTAATCTCATTGAACCAAATTTTACTTCTTAATGACAACCATGTATGTCGGATTTTTGAAAATCAAATCACAGAAGTGGTAATATTTCATTTTAACGAAAAATCAGTTTTTAACAACCACTTAGTGGTTTCACTATTCATCAAAAATTGATGTTTTTCAGAATAAGGCCAAAATTTCACCCTAAGCTATAATTGATATTCTGAATTAAAAAATGATGTCTATTTTAAAAAATTCCAAACATATAAGTTTCATTAATTAATTTTATAATTAATTCCTGCTGTTACAACAAATAGCGTGTTTTTAAGAAACAATTTATATCAAAAGATTGGCAATTGTTTATGTCCAATTTCAATGTTAAATTAATTCTAATGACCACCATTGGATAAAATGGTAAAAATATATTCTAATTATACTTTAAAACCACTAAATAGTATAATTTATCACTATAAATTATTTTTAATAAAAGAAGTTGTTTTTAAGTATTTTTCACTATTCATAAAAATTTAGAAGTTCTCAGAAAAATACAAAAAATTCAACATAGGCTAATTTCGATATTCCGAATCCAAAAATGAAGTCCATTTTGATAAATACACTTAATAAAATTTCAAAAAGTAGGTATTACTATTCACAACGGCTAGTTTAATTAGTTGTGGTGTGTGTTAGAGCTCGAGGTTGCGTACAACACACGCTATTGCATTATTCGAAGGGAAACGTACTGTGGAAGCTTGGGGTGTTACATTCTCCCCTCCTTCAAATAATTGCGTCCTCGCAATTTCTAGGGTATTACTGCATAAAAAGACTCGGGTGGTTCTTCATCATAAGTTCCTCAGGTTCCCACATTGCCTCTTCCATTTTATGATTTCTCCACAAAACCTTTACCAGACGAGTCGTCCGGTTTCTCAGCACCTACTCCCTCACATCAAGAATCCTGATGGGCTCTTCGCAATAAGATAGATCGGGTTCCAGTTCTAATTCTTCATAGGTAAGTACATGTGTTGGGTCAGGCATGTATTTTCTCAATAGAGATATGTGGAAAACATCATGAACTTTGGAGAGATTTGGAGGCATCGCCAAATGATAAGCTACAGCCCCAATACGATCTAGAATTTCGAAAGGTCCGATGTACCTGGGACTCAACTTACCCTTATTACCAAAACGTATAACTCCCTTCCATGGAGATACCTTTAGGAAAACATGATATCCCACCTGAAATTCCAAAACCTTTCTTCTGTTATCGGCATATCTCTTCTACCTACTTTGAGCTGATTTGATATGGTTTTGGATTACCTTCACCTTTTCCATTGTTTCTTCCACCAGTTCTGGTCCCACAAGTTTTCTTTCACCAACGTCATCCCAACAGGTTGGTGTACGAAATCTCTTTCCATATAACGCTTCATAAGGTGCCATCTGAATGCTTGAATGGAAGCTATTGTTATTGGAAAATTCTACCAGTGGTAAATATTGATCCCACATACCCTGAAAGTCAAGAGAGCATGATCTCAACATCTCTTCTAAGGTTTGAATAGTCCGTTCTGATTGTCCATCTGTTTGAGGGTGATAGGCAGTACTCAAACTAAGTTCAGTATCCAAATCCTTTTGAAGACTTTTCCAAAATCTTGAAGTAAAACAAGGATCACGATCAGAAAAAATTGATATGGGTACTCCATGAAGTCTTACAACTTCATTAATATATAGTCTTTCTAGACGTTCAAGTGGTAGATCCTCCCGTATAGCCAGAAAATGTGCTGACTTAGTAAGACAATCAACAATGACCCATATTGCATCATTCCTTCAAGGAGTCTTTGGTAGTCCCATGACAAAATCCATCGTAATATTATCCCATTTCCACTCAGGTATGGGAAGAGGTTGCAATACTCCACCAGGATGTTGTCTTCCAGCTTTCACTTGTTGACAAACCATACACCTCGACACAAAATCAGCAATCTCCCTCTTCATATTGTCCCACCAAAAATGTTCCTTCAAATCTCTATACATTTTGGTGCTCCCATGGTGTATAGAGAAATTGGAACTATGAGCATCATCCAGCAATTCCCTTTTTAGATCAGGTATATCGGGAACACAAAGTCTCTTCCCGAATTTCAAAATTCCATCCTTATACACAAAGTCCCTCAATCTTCCATCATTCACATCTTTAATCTTCTTCTGAAATTCTTCATCATTGGTCTGAGAACTCTTAATCCTTTCTAGTAATGATGGTTTGGCAACCATTTGAAAAAGCATTGATGTTTCCCCTTCCCTAGTTATTCCCATGTCCATATTCACTAGATCCATGAAAATTGGATCCCTTTCAATTCTCATCACATTCAAAACTCCATGGTCTTTTCTACTCAAAGAATATGCCACCTTGTTTGCCTTCCCCGGGTGGCAATGTATCGTGCAATCATAATCCTTGAGTAGTTCAATCCATCGCCTTTGCCTCATGTTGAGTTCTTTTTGTGAGAAAATATACTTCAAACTCTTGTGATCAGTATAAATCTCACATTTTTCACCATAGAGGTAATGTCTCCATATATTTAAAGCAAATATCATAGCTGCTAACTCAAGGTCATGAGTAGGATAGTTTTTCTCACGAATTTTTAACTGTCGTGATGAATAGGCAATAACCTTATCATTCTGTATAAGGACACAACCAAGTCCTTTCTTCGATGCATCACTATAAATAACAAACTCATCATTCCCCGATGGTAGAGTCAATACAGGGGCTTTGACTAATCTTATCTTCAGTTCTTCAAAACATTCTTCACACTCTTTTGTCCAGACAAATTTAATCCCTTTACGTGTGAGCTTTGTCAATGGGTTAGCCAATCTGGCAAAAATTCTGGACGAAACGTCGATAATAACCTGCTAAACCAATAAAACTGCTTACCTTAGTTATACTTGTCGGTGCTGGCCCTTCTTGGATTGCCTTGGTTTTAGAAGGATCAACGGAAATTCGATCCTTAGAGACAATATGGCCAAGAAAAGAAATCTCCTGAAGCCAGAATTCACACTTGCTAAATTTCCCATACAATTCATGTCTTCTAAGAGTCTTCAGGATAATGCGTAATTGATTTTCATGATCTTCGTGGATTTTGGAGTATACCAAGATATCATCAATAAATACCACTACAACGTCATCAAGATATTCCTTGAAAACTCTATTCATTAGATCCATGAAAACAGAGGGTGCATTAGTCAATCCAAAAGGCATTACTGTAAACTCGTAATGCCCGTACCTTGTTCGAAATGCTGTCTTTGGAACGTCTTCCTTCTTCACACACAACTGATGGTATCCAGACCGAAGGTCAATCTTTGAAAAGTATTGAGCTCCATGTAGTTGGTCAAACAAATCATCAATGCGAGGTAGGGGATACTTGTTCTTTATTGTTATAGCATTGATCTCCCTATAGTCGATGCACAAGCTCATAGATCCATCTTTCTTCTTAACAAAAAGAACAGGGGCTCCCCAAGGAGAAACACTAGGGAGAATAAATCCCTTATTACTCAATTCCTCTAGTTGTTTCTTTAGTTCAACTAATTCCACAGTGGCCATTCTATAAGGGGTCTTCGATATGGTCCTTGATCCAGGAATTAAATCAATGGAAAACTCAACTTCTCGTTCTGGAGGATGTCCAGGTAAATCTTCTGGAAACACATCAACATATTCTCTCACAATAGGTACATCATCTATTTGAATATTACTTTCCTCACCCTCAGTAATTTCCTTCTCTTCTTCCCTAATAATTGAATTTAGTTGAGCTACTGGGGGTGGATCTAGATAAGAATTATGTGGTGACGATTCTGCTCTAAAGATAAGGTGTTCCTTATCATCATCATCAAGAATCGTAACCTCTTTCCTCTTACAATAAATTTTTGCATCATGGTCCGAAAGCCAATCCATACCGAGGATTATATCAAATTCAATCATGGGTATGACGATGAGATCAGCAGGTAAATAACATTTAGCTGCTCTAATGGGAACTAATCGACAAAACTTTGTTGCAACAATACTTCCCTTAGGGGTTTTGACTGACAACTCCCTTGTTAAATCAAATTGGAAATATCTAATTTTCTTAGCAAACTGGGAAGATATGAAACAATGCGATGATCCAGAATCAAATAATGCATATGCTAAACTTGTGGAAACCATTAAATTACCTGCCACCACGTCTTTCGGAGCTTCCACCTCAGCAGTAGTGATAGCATAAGCCTGGCCTTGATCCCTTGGCCTCTTCTGAGGTAAGTTCCCCTGATGCTTAGGACATTCATTTTCATAATGTCCCTTCTCTCTAAAATTATAGCATTCCACATTGACAGCCGCTTTCTTTCCCTTGCATTCATGAGCTTGGTGGCCTTTTTCACCACACTTGTAACATACTCCTTTTCCTTTTAGATAGGCACCAGGGTGCTTCCTACCACAATTATCACAGAGTGGAAATTCATTTCTACCCTTCTTCCTTGTTTCCTTATTTCCTTTCCTAGAGTTTTCAGCGGATCTCTTCTTATCTTTCTTTGATTTAAAGTCATAAGACTTAGAGAATTCCTTATCCGTCTTGATAGCGCACGAGACGATACCTTCGTGTGAAGAGAAGGATTGTGATACTAAAGCTCGACGGAGAAATGGTATTAACCCATAAAAGAAATGATCAGTCTTACTTCTTGGGTTACGTATGTAATCTGCAGCATACCTCTCTAACCTTGTAAAGTTAGCCTCATACTTTGCGACATTCTCATCCTCCTTCTACCTCAGACTCGGAAATTGCCTTTCCATATCCGCTCGATGGTCTCGAGGAATGTATTTTTCTAAGAACAGCTCTTTGAACTCCTATCATTCCATGTTTGTTAATTCATCATCTTCCTTTGTGTTTTGAATTAGTGACCACCATTGATCGGCATCTCCAGTGAGGTGGTAAACTGCCATGAAAACTTTCTCCCTTTCACTACTCCCCAAGGCTTGGAATATTTTCTCTAAGGAATTTATCCATTGCTCAGCTACTATAGGATTTGTACTCCCATTAAAGGTTGGTGGTTGTTGCCTCATGAAACGCTCTAGCATTGATCCTCCACGTTGCGGATCAGGGTGCTCCATACGAGTAAGATTGTTATTCATAACCTGCGTGAGTTTTCCCAGTACGGTGAGAAGCTGATCAGCACCAGTTGTATCACTAGCTCCACCATAATTATCTTGAGCAGGAGGGAAATCCCTACACGGAGTGCGTGCATTGATACGGTTTCCATTCCTTCCACTAGGCGCCATTTCTAAATAAAGGCATAAACTGGATTAGTTTATGAATCAAAATACATAATTCCATACTTGTAAAACACTTAACATAAATTGAACTAATTATGGATATAATACATAATTATAAAAATGTTTTCTTTGAGGAAGTATATACTCGTAACCCTTCATAGTGGTTTGTAAAGAAAATGGGAATTATCCTAAGCACATCCCCCGGGAGTGTCGTAACCAAGAGTGCAGCAAGGCCCGTTGTCGTGCACCAGTTCCCGTTCGAGTCTAGCTCAAAGCGGTGTTTTCAGGTTTTACCCCTAGGTACATCTGTGCCAGAGCTGCCTCTACCTGCTCGTATCCAGACAGGGATGTATTGCTTGGAAAACTCACAAAATCTCTACAATACCAAAATTTTCAGGAAGTTCTTCTATACTAATCCTCAATGTTCATCTTAGGTCTACGTGCTCTAATCAGATTTTGTTTAAATCTAGCTTCCAAGGTTAGTACTAAACTGCCTCTGATACCAACTGTAACGCCCCGACCCCAGCTACCCAGAGTCGGTGCATTACTTCGTAACATTGGCATGATCACAAAAGATCAAGTCTCGAAAGACCGATTAGTTTAGTAGACTTGGAAACACAAGATACATTCATAAACATTACATTACATCATAAAAATGAAAACTACAATAACATGGTCTCCCTAGTCCACACTCATATCCTCACTGACTATTCTTGCAAGTCAGTCACAATACACTTCTTCACATCCTGGGAAAAATAAAACATTGAAAGGGGTGAGCTCAAATGCTCCGTAAGGATAACAATATAGTGGAAACTTTCATAAGAAAACATAAGCATTTAAGGCAATGTATAACTAAAACAAAAGCCTTATTGAACTTGAACTTCAGCATAATATGGCAAAAGTAAAATAAAATAATGCCATTACTTACTCACATGGATATTCTACTAGATGAATAATCACATGAAATATCAATAACCACTTTCATAATGAGGGAATGTATAATGCCAGACATTCTGAATCATTTTGTCAAGGCCTCGGCCAAGACGTCTAAAATGATTAAGGCCTTGGCCAAAACCATAAATCAAATTGGGAAAGGGCCTCGGCCAATTCCACGTCTAGTTGTCTCATGAGACCTACCGATGCATCGAGGATCTATAGAGGGCTCCACCCATCACTTATTAAGTCCAATACATTCCTCATATGAATAGGTTTAAACATAACATAAATATTCGTATTAAAACTAGCATACGAAATGTCAACAATTTCTCCATAAACTATGGATGATATAAAAATAACACATCCACAGTAAAATATTTCACAAAATGTTCAATGGAAGTTTTGTATCATAAATCAATTTCAATTAAACTGAAAACCCATCAAAGGATGTTGACATGGATGAAATCAAAGCTATTTGAGAGAAATATCTCTCCTTTTTGAAATCATTTAAAATTCCCATAATTATAAAATAATAGATTTACTTTGAAAATATTCTTATAATCTTGTTAGGGAAGCTTCGACGAAGTTAAAATGGCGGAAAATAGCCGCACCCGCCGTATAAGTTAAAAAAACATTCTTACCTTAAATTTGTCAAAAAGGTCAAAAAGTACATTTTTTGGAAAATGACGGTAAGATTCCTTTAAAAAACGTATAAGGGTATAAATGAATTTAACCCATTTTCCATTTAATAGTAAAAATGTTTGGAAAGACATTTTAAAGAAACATGGATGTGGATGATAACGAGGTCCCAGTAGATAATTATGTATAAACAACCTTGGATAATGAAGAGGTTGTGAAGTAAACCCTTACCTTGTACTTTTCCTTGGTTAGGGTAGGTTAACCTCCTGTATAATGGTGAAATAATTGTTATTAAATTATACAATAATCATATACATTCATATGATATCATATATTATCTTTTAACATTGCTTCGTTAACAATATCTTCGATTTATCATTGTTTCGGGTGTTAACTTACTCGTTTTCTTTTATATGTTTTTTTACGTAAGTCGTGTTTTTCATGGATAGGTTGTATCTTATTCATATAAAGAATGATATCACGTCCTTAAAAATTATTTTTAAATCATAAAATGATAATTATACTTGAATGGATACGACGGAAAATGAATCTCATCGCGTTCGTGGAGACGGTAGTCCATACATACGCACGAGCGACAATATCATTATTTTGATATTAAAATAATATATAATTGGATAGTATATATTATATAAAGAATCATTATCATGTTATATTTATTATTAAATGAATTACATATCATTATTATACCCATCTAAATAATAATATATTGAATAACAATTACACCACGACGTGGAGACGGTAAGCTGTACGTACGCACGTATGGTGACATGTCATTCAAATGATGGGTAGAATACTGAATATGGTTGTTCCATATTTATAATAACATCACAGTATATAGAAGATACTGGAGTTATAATTTTAGAATTTAAATAATAAACAAAGAGGGAGTGGAAGAAGAAAGAAACATGAAAGAGGGTGGTGAAAATGTTACCTCTTCTTCGGGTTCTTCTTTTGATTTGATCAAAAGGACTCCATAGGATGTCTTTCTGACTAAAGTAAAGATTCTAGGATGAATGGAGAGAAGTTGGGATAGTATTTGGGCAGAGGTTGGACGAACCAAAAGGCTTGAAAGTGTGAATAAGGTGGTAGAGGTGGGGGCCCTTTATAAGAGGAGAGGAGGGGCTCTTTTGGAAAGATTGAAGTGTTACATTATTATACAATGATTTTAGGATTCTAAACGTCCTAAACTTATATAATTCATGTCTAAGGTGATAAAGGATCGCAATCTACCCATACAATAGTCTTTGGACAAGTGTAAGCCTTGGATTTTACATTATCTTTTCATTTTATTAAAATCGTTAAATAATGAGGTCATCACTGCATCATAATTATGTCATAAATAATTTAATTTATTTAATGTCTAAAAATTATAAAAAAATACTATGATGTAGGAAATCGTTTTATCTTTCTAATGAATATTTATAGTCAAAATTTGGACTTTAGTAACCCCACGTAAAAACTGTTTTAGTAAAACAACTCATGTTTGTGTCAATTTAATTTTAACATTAAATAAATATATATTAATGTCATTTTCCAACCAAAGTGGCTCCATGGGGTCCCCAAGTTGACCCATGGGTTGTCTTGGTCGGCCATGACTCATCCAATAGGATTAGGACAAGTGTCAAGCTCATATCATAATATTAAAACATTATTTTTACCTTAAACTACACTAATTACATTTAATCGCGATTAAGAACTTAAAAGTTACTATTCACCAAAAAATTATTTTAATCTCATTGAACCACATTTTACTTATTAATGACAACCATGTATGTTGGATTTTTGAAAATCAAATCACAGAAGTGGTAATATTTCATTTTAACGAAAAATTAGTTTTTAACAACCACTTAGTGGTTTCACTATTCATCAAAAATTGATGTTTTTCAGAATAAGGCCAAAATTTCACCCTAAGCTATAATAATATTCCAAATTCAAAAATGATGTCTATTTTAAAAAATTCCAAACATATAAGTTGAATTAATTAATTTTATAATTAATTCCTGTGGTTACAACAAATAGCGTGTTTTTAAGAAACAATTTATATCAAAAGATTGGCAATTGTTTGTGTCCAATTTCAATGTTAAATTAATTCTAATGACCACAATTGGATAAAATGGTAAAAATATATAATAATTATACGTTAAAACCACTAAATAGTATAATTTATCACTATAAATTATTTTGATTAAAAAAATTTGTTTTTAAGTATTTTTAACTATTCATAAAAATTTATAAGTTCTTAGAAAAATACCAAAAATTCAACATAGGCTAATTTCGTATTCCGAATCCAAAAATGAATTCCATTTTGATAAATACACTTTATAAAATTTCAAAAAGTAGGTATTACTCTTCACAACGGCTAGTTTAATTAGTTGTGGTGTGTGTTAGAGCTCGAGGTTGCGTACAACACACGCTATTGAATTATTCGAAGGGAAACGTACCGTGGAAGCCTGGGCTGTTACAAAAACAATCATAACATAACTGTGATATTCTAATCATATAAAAATTTAATAGACCTGCAAATGAAACATTAGAAATTTGAACGATGTTAGATTTTCCAATTTGGCTTATACGAATAATTTTTCATTTTCCATTATCACAAAAAGTGTCTTGTCCACCAAAAATAGTTATCCTATTATTGAAATTGAATAATTTCTAGTGATGTATCTATAATAGCCACTATCTAGGCACTATAATTTCAAACTAGGATAATTCATGGAATTTTCTTTAAAAAAAATTACACCAAAAGTGACTTTAGTACACATATCTTCACGGGACTATAACATTTAGTTATAAAATATTATGGAACCCATAATTGATTAATACGATTCTTGCATTCCTATATTTAACCTTTAAAAATAAAAATTTTCTTAAGTCATGAAGAATAATATCTAGTAAAGGATTTTTCATAAGATTAACTAGGACTAAAGTTATTCATAATGATCCTTCTTGGTCCAAATTGATACCCAATTCTAGTAGTGTATTTGGAAGAAATATAATTTCAATGAATTTGATTAGTAGTATTTTTTCCATGTGTAAATCCTTCTAGATCATTTGCTATTTTCTCATTTTAACTATTTTATCTCATTTTTCTCCTTTTACAACTGAGCATTTTTATCTTTCTCAATAATAAGATCAATTTTAGAAAAATTATTCAAGTCATGTTAATTCCTTAGAATATTATATTTCGTATTGATATAATTCAAATAATCATCATTTATATTATATAATTCTACCATTTCCACATTTTTTGAGTTCTGATCAATAATTTCATCTTCATAAGAATTAAAATTATTAACATAAGATGCAGTTAAGACATCATATACCTTAGGTGTTTGTGTTGTAAATCACATATTGACTCTTTTAGGATTATCCTATTCGGATGAGTCAAAATAACTTGAACGATCTTCAACATCACTCCATGTTTAATTCATATATTTATTTTTAATATTATCTATACCATCTTACATCTTATTGAATTTTAACTTAGGGGAAGTCGACTATGAGAACACATTTCCATTTTCACTCATAGAAAAATATCTCATTCAAGGTATCTTATATCTTTCAATTCATTCTACAGTTTCCCCCATTTTAATAGTTTTGTTTATAACATGGCTTTCTCTAGAAAATTTACCCTTTTCAACTCTAATTCAATCTTTTTAAAAAAGTGGTCCATTTCTTCATCATTGTAAAGACCCAATCTTTTATAAATAAAATTCCCTTTGTGGTTGAAATAAATAAATTATTATTTAATATTGTTGTAGAAAGAAAATTAAATTTTTTTATCTTATTATATCTTATTTAATTTAAAATACCATTAAGTATCATAACCATTGATAATCATACCATTTAATAGTGATCATATGATTTGTATAAATATAGGTTTTGGGTAAATCCAACTGATACACACAATGAAATTGATGGCCCTAACCAGTAGGATCATTATCTTTAGAGTAAATTTTTCCTTATATTACAAGGGAGATAACATTATTGCTATTTTCCCTTAATGAATACCAAGCTGATATCCAACAACTAAATCCTAAAATAAACCATTTACTAGTGAAGTTCCAGCTCATTGACATCACGACCCATACTATGTACATCCAACCACCTCAAGAAAATATCACCATCATACATCAAACCCTTAGAGAATTTGTTGGTATAATAAAGGTATATTTATCAAGAAAAAAATAATACTAATATTAATATTTTAATTTCGTTATAATAATGATTATATTTACTTCATATCATTGATACTTTGTAAGTGATTTTAATTTTGGATTGATAAAACACAAATTGAATTAGTGGTATTATGTGATTTCAATTAAGATATTATTTTTGATGAATTAATGGATTGTTCAAATAAATGATATTTTATTAAAATAATATTTTCATATAATTTTTATTAAATATGAATGATAAAATAATTTTAATAATGTCAAATAAAATTTTTATAACGGTTTGAAAACTGTTATTTTCTAAACCCCAACATTTCTCAATAAAATGTATATCATTGTTTTAGAAGATAAAATAAATTAATTTAAAAAATTTCATTGATGAAATAAATATTAATTTGGTAATTTTATTTCAAAAATTACCAAATTGTTACTGTTTTATAGTTTTCTAGGATATTCAAATTTCCTGGTAAAAATTAAATAAAGTCTAAACATTTCTTTTGTATTATAACATCACAATTATCCATAAGTGAGGTAATAAGTTATATAAAAGTTATCCATGACCAAATATATGTTTCCCATTTAAAATTTTGTAGTCAGGTAATTTAACTAACTCCATAATTCCTTTACAATTCCTCTAAAACCTATATTATATAGAAAATTTTTCAATTCATTTCTATTAGAACATTACTCACAAACATACCTAAAAAAGTAAAATTTTAATTATTTCGGCCCTTAGACATATAAAATACTGAAAAAAACTAATATTTTGTAGGGGCAATGAAAATGCCACTAATATGTTCTGGGGATTTGAATAGTTTATTATTTAGACACCAAAACATATGTTTGCGAAATAATTATGATCTCCCCTCTCGTTTACAATATTAACCTAGCCAAGAACTAATTTCTCTTCACTAGATAAATTTGATCACATACCTTACCTATCCTTAATTCTCTATATTCCTCCCATGCTTCCCATAGGCTCTCAAAAAGTTCCACCCAAGCTTTTTGATTCACCCTCTCAAGGTAAGGGATCCACTCCTCTTTTTAATTCGTGAATCCTCATTATCTTATGACGTTTCAGTCCCATTACTATTGTTGAAATTTTATCTCTCATATCCATCATACATCCCTTATTATTTAAAAATGGATAGAGAACAATTTCACTATCTTTAATTCATCCATTGAACATTTATGTTCCCCCGTCATGCTGCTGAAATTTCACTGCACTTTTCCCGGGAAAAAATTGTGTGGTGAATACAAGCACCCATTTCCTATTAAGGGGTTTCAACATTATGAATATATTAATCCTTTATTTGGGACCTAAATTATTTATTCCATAATATAATATATTGGAATTAATGTTTATGAAACATGACCCTAGGTTTAAGGATCAATTTCGCACACGTATGCGTATACATGGTCTGAATGGGATAGGTGTGCTCAGAATAATATAGCATACCAATGTATTCAGTAAAGATTTAGTCTCAGGTTATTTCAATAAATGGACTAGGGAGTGATCATAATCCATCTTGGGACTCTTTTCCAAATTGTATGATGTCTTTCTATTTATAATTCATTTTTTAATTTCATGTTCAAAGATGTTTCTACATTCCTATGTCACCTTTATGTTATCAATCAATATCAAGCCACTTTTTTCTTTTTTATGATTTTGACCCTTTTTTCCAATTTATTTTCATATTGTATAATATGAAATAAATTTTTCAGGTTGCACAATGTTTTAACCCATACTGGGCTTTATAGCTCACCAATTTCTTATATACGTCCACAGATTTTCCCATACAGTTTCAAGTATGATGGAATATTATTTGTATGTTATGTAATTTTTCAATAATATATACTTGACCACTATATTATGTTGTTATGTATTTTACCTAATTACCAAAATACACTAGACTTCATGTTCATCTCCAGTGTATTGTGTGAAATATTTTTTAATAAATCAGTAATTAATCGGTAAGAATGTCAAAGGCCGTTAGTGTTGGTATTAAATGAAAGAGTGTGTATATTTTAGATTTGGATTAGGAAACTCTCTCAAAATCCTTTGGGATAATACTAAACATAAATAGATATCCCTAAATTTTTTTAATGTTTAGAGTAAGTGGTTTCCCTAAATATACATTCCTTTATAGATACCATTAATTTCTGTGGAGCCTAAACGGATGTACATAAGGATAACACCAAAAAACACTGCATTGATCTTGACATTGTTGAGAACGGGTTCGTGGAAATAGGCCATGCTACACACTGGGTTCGACACTCTAGTGGGATAAGATTTGGTAAATTCAAAAGCTCATTATGAACCATTATTAAGGAAATAAAAATGCACCTAAGAGACTATGATAGGAAATAGATCATGGATAACATATATTAAAACCTATAAATTCATATGTAAAGGAATAAATTTCATTTATAATTTATCCCATTAATGTTATTGGAAGATACAGATGGTTAAAAATATTATCAAAAAGTGAACAGTAGGGTTATCATCCATTATTATATGCATTCCATCTTTTCATACAAGTTTTTTATAACTAGTCAAAAACCACTAGCAATCGTCAATGTTGAGCTCTCAGTGAAAATAAAAAATGGGGAAATTGTTGCATCCCTAGTACATAACTTGTTTCCATTCAAAATTTGTGGGACGAACTTCCAAGAGAACCTTTTGATAACCCATTTGTTGTAAATTTAGAAATTACTGGAAGAGATTGCATTTCCTTATATAGAACAAAAACTAAATTTCAATGAGAGGGAAATGAATCTCTATATCATGAATAATCCTATGATTCTATAAATGTTGAAGGAATTAGATGAGCCTTCTTTGAACCAACATATCATGAATTGATATTATTTCTATATGAATCATCATATCTAGCTCAAATTATTTATTATAAGGAAAAGATCATTCATGAATACATTCCCACTGTGATAGAGTACACTAATGTGTTTCCCGATGATTTTGTTGGCCTTCCTCATAGATGATTGGATTATTTCCAATTGAGATTATACCTTTGGCTTTACCAATATCCACATTCCATATATAATGCTTCTTGTATAACATTAGAACCTGATGAAACAAGTACAATGGAATCTTGATAACGGGTTCATTCACCCAAACACTTCCCCATGGGGTACACTAGTTCTTTTCATTAAGAATAATTATGGGTCAATGCACCATTTCATTGATTATCTTGATCTCAATAAGATCCCAATAAATCAAAATTATTCCCAATCCCCGATTGATGACTTGTTCAATCAAATACATTGATCAAAATATTTCTCGAAGGTTGATCTTCTGTCAATGTATTATAATGTTAGGTTGATGAAATTGGACATCACCTAGACTAATTTTCATTCATGGTATGTACACCCTGAGTTCATATAAATGTCATTTGAAGAAACTAATGATACTGAATTATTTAGGGAATTGATGAATATAGTGTTTGGGCATTACAATGAATATTTTTGGAAGCCTTTAAATTTGATAATGTAATATACTCAAAATGAATGGAGGTGTATGAGGAGAATTTGAGAAATTTTCTAAAGTCCATATAGGAGGACAGTACTAATGTAAATTATATAAAATGTGAGTTATAGTTAAAGTTAGTCTCATTATTATGGATCATTATAATAGAAAATATGATATATTTGGACTTTAAAATATAGAATCAATTGAAAGATGTCTGACGCCAACATATTTTTCATAAATTCATAGTTTCTTCGGGTTACCATTCTATTTTCATCGAATTAATAGAAATTTATCATGATTTTAAAAAAAACTATGAAATGTAACATGTAAGTGATTCAATGTTTTCAATAAAAAAGAATGTGAATATACATTCAAGGAGTTGAAAAATAGGCTTACAATTACACCTATACTTACACTACCCACATATTATTATATTTTATATTTTATTCAGTGATTCATTGAACAATGGCTTGGTCATATTGTTAATGAAGAAATACAATGTAATAGACTATCCCTCAATTAAATTGAATGTTAATGAATAGAACTACACAATGGATAATCTAGAAAATGATGTAGTTATATACATGGTAAAAATATAGATTCATTATATATTTAGAGGAATGTGTGGAATATAGACATATTATAAGATCCCCAATTATGTATTCACACTAAAAGATTCGAATATTCCGCAACAAAGATTTTTAGAGTTGATTATCGACTATGACTGCTCAATCCACTACAATCATCTAAAAGCAAATGAATTGGTAGTTTATATTAGTATAAAAGATCAAACAATTTTTTAATTGATGCTAATTTAGAAGGGTTGAAAATTCATAGACATGAAAATTATAGATATAGAAATCATACAGTAAGGAACATCACTGATCATTTCACATGTTTTTTCTCAAACATCACTTCTCGAAAAGTTAATGGATTCTCAAAGAGGTGATGTGGAAATTCAAATGAATGTGGAACCTATAAGAAAATTGGATTCCTTGGAGTTCAAAATTCATGTATAAGGATTAATTTGTTTTGGTTGATAACTATGTGCACCATGAAATACCAACATAATAAAGGTCTTGTTGGATGATGAACATAGCTCGACCTTCTCCATCCATCAAAAAAGCAAAAATATGTATTGTGATAATAGAGAAAATTATTAGCGAGATAATATGATGAAGAATATCATAGAATATACACCATGGGGTATTCTTTTCCACCAAGTGATGACTAAAACGAAAAAATTACATTGGGATGTTTCAACAATTACCCATACCAAGATAGAAACGAGAGGACATAACCACCGAATTTTTCAATGTTCTTCTTAATATATTATGATTAAATAATTCTATATTTTTTGAGTTAGATAATATTACAAATACTACTCACTTAATTTAAATTGGAGAGGACTTCTAATTTTATCATTGTGGAAGTAAATATATTATTGAAGTGGTGAGGATTCATGGAAAACCACTATCGATAGTATCTGGTCACAATCATGGATTTACCACCATGTTATAAAAGGTCTCTATCTTTCTTTAAAAAATAACTAAAGAATGAACATAGATTATCACCCATAAATTGATTTAAACCTAACTAAAGTGTCTAGATCCTTAAAGACATGTTGAAAGGATGATCAATTGACTTCAAAGGATGATTGGTTCGATATCTCCCACTATTTGAGTTCTTATACAATAATAGCATCCACTAAATCATCCAAATGTCCTACAAAGAAGCTCTTCATGGGATGATATGAAGAACACCTACGTTATATTATGGAGTTTGTGAATGAAAGTTTGGGTCCTTAAATGTCTAAGGAAATAGTGGAAAAGGTCAATATCATTCAACAACATGTTGAGGATGCTCATTGTCACCATAATATCCCTACTAAAAATCATTGATGAGACCTAGAATTTGAGGTTAGAGACAAGGTATTGCTATATATATATATATAGAATGAATTCCTGAGATTTTGTAAGAAGGGAACACATAGTCCAATATACATTTCTCCCATTGAGATCCTTGATCACATCAGAGTGTTGGCCTATCAACTAGCACTCCCACCTAAACTATCTCAAGAGCATAATGTGTTCCATGTATCCCTCTTGATTAATTACAAAACAGCATCCTGACATATTCTAAATCCATAGGGGGTACTATTTAATAGTAATTTTTCATATGAAGAGAAGATGGTGAGGCTCTTAGATCATAGACACAATGTTATCATAAATATAACAATGAACATATTAAAAATTTTATGGAGAAAAAAAATGATTGAAGAAGTAATATAGGAACCATAGGATATGATGAAATAGAATTAACCACATATATTTTATGATGTCAAATTAAAATTTTGAGGGTGAAATTTATAAATAGGGGAATATTTTAAAGACTTTAAATTTGGTAAATAAAATACCAATTTGGGTTGAAATAAATTCCTTGTTTTGTATTATGTTTGTAGAAGATACATGAAATTATTTGGTTTTATTATATCATATCAAATTTAAATAAGGGCTAAAAATCTAAATGTTTGATTATATAGTCATTAAATAGTTATCTTATGATTGTATTGACCTATGATTTTTTATAAATCCAATTAGCACAGACATAGGAAGTGATGGCCTCAATTAATAAGATTGTTCCCTATGAATCTCGTTTATTAGAGATTCTAAGGGGGATAGAATCAATAGTATTTTTTCATGACCAATACCATGATGATATATAAAAACTAAATCATGTGAAAATCCTTTTATGGGTGATGTTCAATATCATCAAGACAACACCCCAATCCTTGTACATTGAAACACCTTAAGAAAATATCACCATGGAATACCATAAAGTTAGTGAATTTGATTGTGTAAAAAATGGATTTTTATCAGTACCCTACTAAAATAAATATGTATATTGTATTTTTAATAGAATAATTGATAAAATTTCTTCTTACCATTTTTAATTTATAAATGATTTTTTGGTTTGATAAAACTGAAATTGTATATTTATGTAGAATGCGATTTCAATTCAGACTTTCATGTTTATTAAATAATGTAATTTAAAAAAAATATTTTAAAAAAATATTATTATTAATTAGTATTTATTACATATAAATTATAATATTATTTTCAAGATGTAAAATGTAATTTTTATTAGGGTTCGAAATCTTTTATTATCAAAACCCATCATTACTAAATAAATGTATATCCTTCTATTAAATTTTAAAATGAAAATATTTACAAAATTATTTTGATAAGACAAATATTATTTTGGGAATCAAAATTTTAAGATTACAAAATGGTGATTTTTTCATAATTTTCTGAGAGATTCAAATTTTCAGGATAAAAATAAATATGGTATAAATATAGTGGGTATTATGACATCATAATTAACCAATGGTGAAGTAATAAATTATTTAAAAGGTATAAAATACCGAATATATGATTCTAATTTAAAATAATCTGTTTTTATTTTATTATATTAAATTTAGAAATATCTTATGTATCCTCCAAAACTGTTATTGAATAATATGATTTTTAAAAACATTCATTAACAATATGACTCATTACTATATCCTCACATGTTACATTTTAACAAGTTCGGACCTTGTATAAATTAAATAATGAATACCGATCATATTTGGTATAAACAATGGGTAGAAAAATATGTATGGTTTGGGTTTCTTCATACATTGTCCTATAGAGTCAGAAACCTTAATTTGTGAAATAATAAATAACTACCCATGATTTCCTATATAAACACACCCAATATCTGATTCCTATTCAGTCAAAAAACCTTGGACCACTACTATTGTTTTCTTTGTGGTTTTTTTATTTTAATTCTATTCTGGGGTTTAAAGTTTTCTATATTGTCATGTGGATGGCTTTTGGTGTTTCTTCCAAAGGAAAACAATGGTTTCTTGGACATCAGTACATGATGGTGGTTCTAATTGCAGATGATACTGGTCACAGCAACGTTTTTGGCTCGATATCGGTTCTTTTCCTTTGCTCTGGTACCAGGATCCGAAAACTCTTCTCCTAGTCAGACATGAGTGATGGTGTCCATGGTGTTTTGGGATGTGTATTTTCAGCATTCGACAGTGTTCCAGGAGTCATTGTTTGCAATGGATTCTTCTCTGTCTTCGAGTCCTGACTGGGCATATTATTGGTTTTTATGTGGGGATGCTTCAACTGGTGGGATCTTTTCATATTCTGTCGTGGTTTTGTTTCAACAGCAATGAGGATTTCTGGCAGGTGGTGATTCTCGTCAGCATATTAGTTCGGGCGGGCTGCTCTTGCTGGCGTTACTGGTGAATTCCCCTACCCATTGTTTAGTTAATTCCCTTATCGATTTCAAATCAAGGGTGTTCACATTTATGAACATGTACTTCTATTTTTTGGAAAATAGTAGTATTTATTCCAAATTACATGACCATGTAATTAAATGTGATGAAATATGATCCTATTTTTAATCATCTATATTGCACACTTATACATGTACAGTATATAAATTTGATAGTTGAAACCAAATTTATATAGTGCTCAAATGCATTGTTTAATGTTTTAGTCTTAAGAGACATCAAGTATGAGATTGTGGACTGAACCTAATCCATCATAGGACTATGTTTACGACATCATGATGCCAAGGAAGTTAGAATTGACCTATGTTTAGGATGTCTTCTTTAATATTGTTTCCACTTTTACATGTTTCCATTATATTATCATGCTAAATCATGATTATTTTTTGGTTTTTTTTATTATCACCCTTTTCATTCCAATTTAATTTCCATTTTCCTAACCTGTGATTATTTCGTCATTTTACTCCATGTTTATTCACTTATTGGGATTTATTACTCACCCCATTCTAATATCTATCCGGAGGTTTTCCCATTTTGTTTTAAGTCTAAAGTAATATTATGAGCATGTTAACGATGTTTTCAATAATGGATATTTAACCCATTTTTGAGGATGTTATATATTGTACATAATTACAAAAAGACACTATATTTCTCTATATTTTGGGTTGTATTATGTGTAATGTTTTTCAAAAATCATGAATTAATGTTAAATAAAGTAAAGGGTTTTCATAATCACTATCAATGGGTGACTCCTCCTCACATGAACTAACATCCAAGATTTTCTCATTTGGTTTTGAAGAATTAGTATTGAAGGCGACATAACCACTGTTTAGATTATCCTATTTCATTTTTTTACTTGTATTTTTTTGTTGAATATCAACAGATTTAACATCATCTCCTTAACAGGTAACGTTTTGACTTCACATCACTCTAAGATTGAAAAATAAGTTCTTCTCTACCTAACTAGTAGACAACATAACTAGTGAATCACATGATATTTTTCAGAAAATAGTGTTCCTAATTTATGCATTGTATTCAGAATATTGTTAATGCTCAGATATATATTAATAAATGGTTAATCTTGATTTATCATAAAAACACCATATAAAATATTATATGTTTTTAATCTCATTTTTATTACATTATATTTTCCCTCTTGATAAATATATATAGTGCCCCAAATTTCTGAATTTTTTTTACCCGAAGATATTCTGTTAAACTCATCATCACCCAAAGAATAATATAAAACCTTCATAGATTAGATTTTTTTGTTATATTATAATTTTTTATAATTAGTCCATGTAACCCAACCAATTTGATGTAATTCATATTTTTCTTCAATGATAGTCCAGGTTTCCAAATCCCTGATTTGAACATGCATTTTCTTTTTAATTTCCTAATGAAAATTGTTTGTTCCATTAATATAATGAGTTTTTTTGGTAGAAAAAACATATGGTATTTAATTATCAGGAATTAATTAAATTTCAAAATAACATAAATTTTATATCCAAAAATGAAAACTGGATTCTAGTTGAAAATGATATCTGAACTGAATTGAAAAACATATCCAAAAAACACCTCTAATACGAAATGTTGGGCAGAGTGAATATCTCATGTGGGGGTTGAATAGAATTCTGAATATAAAATAATGATAAACATTTTAAAAAATAACTCTTGTTAATTAAAAACAACTCAATTTGTAACAAATCAAACATCTGTTAATGAAAATTTATCTTGCTCTAATTATATGTCCTTTTATGTAAAATGGTTTTATTAAACATATGCATTTCCTTGGTTTTATGTTTTTGGAATTTAAAATATAGTTAAGAAGTATTATTATTGATAATATATCCATTTAATGGTGACCAAATGATTTGTACAATTACAGGGCTCGAACAAATCTAATTTACTCAGATAAAGGGGGTAATGGCCTCATCCAGCAGAATTGCTCCATATGAAGACCATTTGCCAGAGCATGAAAAGGAAATAACATCCCTGAGATTCTCTCTTAATCAGGCCCAAGATGAGCTTCAACATGTTCATCTGGAACATAAACTCATACAATATAAGTGGAAGTTAATAGTGGTTAACACCCGAGCGACTTTATCTGAGCCGCCACAAGAGTCATTCAACATCACTCACCTTACCCATAGGACTTATGCAGTTTTTACAATGGTTTATGTAACAATACCCTATCACTTTGATAATGTGTATTTTTTGTATAGAATAAATAATATACATTCATTTTATTGTTGTTACTTTTTAAATTGTTTTTAAAGATCAAAGAGTATTTTTAGATAATATTCAATTAAAAAATATTTTTTGATGAATTATGAATTTTTGAATTAAATAATATATTAATAAATATTATTACCAAATTACTTTTTATTAAAAATAAATGTTCCTATATCATTTATACAATTGTAATTTTTATTAGGGTTCGAAAGCAATTTTTGTCAAAACCCATAAATTTTCGATAAATGTAAGTTTTTTTACTAAAGTAAAAATTCACATATTTAAAAAATAATTTAGGTTAAATTAATTTTATTTTTGGATTCAGGACTTTTAAATTATCTAAAAATAATTTTTTCATTACTTTATGCGAATTTCAACTTTTCGTGTAAAAAATAAATATCGTTAAAATATATAATGAGTTTTATGACATCATAATAACAGAATAGTGAAGTAATAAAATAATATAAAGGGTTATTCAGTCAATATGTGTTTACCTTTAAAATAATGTTATTTTATATTTATTTGATTATTTTTATGGTGCCTTAGTGGACCCTCCTAGACTTTAAAAATATTTTAACTTTTTTAAAATGGTTTCCATGAGAGTGTGACTCACCTCCACATATGTAAGACTAATATTTTAATATGTTAGGACCTTGGACTTATAAAATAATTTTTTCTACTACCCATTTGAAAAATCAATGGCCAAAAATCGAGGGATGTTTGGTGGTTTTGTTTAGTTTAATGTGTAGTGTCCAAAACCTAAATATTACAGAATTTACCTCAGATTACCTATACAAACCCATCCAAGATCTTACTTTTCTTCCCTAAACAATTATTTTAGATTCACCAACCTCTTCCCTCCTCACTCTATAATCCTCCGAAGGCTCCCTAATCTCCCTAGAAGCCTCTCTCAACCCTCTCTCTAGCCATTAGGATCACATTTCTAAGGGATTTCATCCTCCCTAATTTTTTTCCAAATTTATTTTTGATGTTATATCCTTGTATTATTTATTAAATGTGTTGGGGTATGATTTTTCACCTCCCCCATACTTCCCTCATTATGATTTAATTATTATATACCACTTTATCTCTCACTAATGCCTCTTGTGTACAGTAGTTACGATGCATAAATTCTGTAAGCGATTTCCCTTTCCTCATTTACATTTTATCAATTAATTTATATTATACATCCAAATCCAATTACATATTTTGGGATATTATGTTCTATGAACACCTTACTATACATTCAATGTATAAATGTTGAGAGACCACTTTCTCTCTCATAAACCGATTTTATTATTTCTATTTGATGTTGTTATTCAGCCGAAGTTACACTAAAATTTTAATGACAAAAAATAATTGTGTACGTGAATACCGTACCCATTTCTCTATAAGGGGTATTCATGTTCATGCCCATATACTTATTGATTGAGTACATAAATTTATGTATTCCACATCTTTTATTCATGGAATAAATGATTATGATTAATGAATACGCGTTGTATGATCTATGTGGCACACTAATGCATAAATTAAATGAAATGATTAAGAAGGGTGTGCCCTGATAGCACTCTAATGCATTTGATAAGATTAGTATCATTATATGTAATGTTCAATGAGGGTTTACTCAAGATAATTCATGTTCCATGAGGGTTTACACATTCTAATTCATGTTTAATGTGTTTTTACTCATTCTCTATGTTAAATGAACATTGCCTCATGCTTATATCATATTAAATGTTGTTTCCACATTTCCATGTTATAATAATTTTTCTATATCCTGCCTTTATGTCCAAGTTTCTATAATGCTCCATTGATAATCCTATTGTCTAATAGGTATTATATTCTTCATGTTATGCCTTTTTCTCCCTTACTGGGCTTTTATGATCACCCCTTTCTTATACATGTCCTTAGGTTATCTCATGTAATGCTAAGTACGAATAAATTTTGTCGTCGTGTAAAATTAGTTTTCAATAAAGATGTTGTTTTTTGTCTTCTGATGTCATGTTTAGTTCTCAGTTTCCCATTACAGTAGACCACTTGATCCTTAGAGTTGTCTTAGGTGCGAGTTTACGTAATGAATTATGTTTAAGTGTTTAATAAATATTTGTGATGTTATATTCAGTGTTAGAGGGAGGTATAGTTATTTTTTGGATTAGGATTAGAAAACCCTAGTGAAATCCTTCGGGATAATACTATGAATAATAAAAACAACCCTAATTTTTTTTGAGTAAAGGGTAATTGGTTTATCGAAAAAATATATCCCTATTGGAATACGAACAATTAGAGGTTGATCCGGAAAAATGCTTCTAGGGGTAAATCCCAAAAACACCACATTGAGCTAGACTCAAACAGGAACTGGTGCACTACAACGGGCCTTGCATAACTCTTGGTTACAACACTCCTGGGGTGTATGCATTGGTAAAGTCATAATCTTAGTATGAACCATTATAAAGGGAATAAAAAAGAACATAATAATATATGTTGGGAAGTAGATCATAGTTAACATAAATTGAAGCCTATAAATTCATTAGATAAGTAAATAAATATAATTTATAATTTTCCATTTTTTCATTGGATTCCCCTTTATGATTTACCCCTAACTTTCCTTTTACTCTATCCAATGGCCGATAATAAGAGAATTTGGGCTAACAACTAATGAAGAGATCAATGTGATGAATGTTTTAATGAGATTATCATTCTAATGGGAGCAAAAATTGAAAACATGGTGATGATACAATATTAGTTAACTCATGTTTTGAATAGAAACATTAGACATGAGGAACATTCAACCCCCCCCCCCCAATGAAATAACAAGCCACAATCGAGAGTTTCATGAGACAAAGGCCTCCATCTTTTAATGGATCATCTGATCACTCAATCACCGAACAATGGATCAACTCCATTGAAATGATCATCTCAATCAATCAATGTTCAAAACAAGAGATGGTTTTTCTGGATACTTATCATTTGGTGGGTGAATCTTATCAATGATGGACATTGATCAAAAATACGGAGTGTGAAGATGATATTGAGGCATTGGAATGGAAGGATTTCTGGAAAATATTTTTTAGTAAATATTTTCCATGCTCCCTCTGAATTATGTTGGAATGGGACTTCCTTGAGCTCAAGATAAAAAAAGTCAAAAAATCTATCATTGTGTATGAGGAAAACATCACAAGGCCTGCACGATATGCCTACAGCTTTGTCAATACACCTAAATGAAAAGTTTACCGCTTATTTGGTGTGATAAAAATTATCCTACAATAATCCCTAGTGATTCATTACTTTGACAGCTTTGAGTAAATTGTCTGATGTGCCCTCAAAGTAGAAATATTGATTGAAGAATGCCAAGGGTATGCTTGGGATAATAAATAGAGAGTGGAGATTAATACTAGTAGTCCTATGGAAATATCTTAGGGTGCTAGGAAATTATATCACCCACTTCCAAATGGTATGGAATGAATTACCATGAAAATTTCATGAAGGGGAAGAGGGAATTATTTAGGTGTATAAGAGAAGGGAACCGCTCATTAATTACAGACAAGAAAATCCACTATTGTGATACAGGAGAGGAATGCTCTTTTTGACCATCAATTCACTGTTCATTGATTCAACTACAAAGAACTAGGGCACATGGTAAACCAGTTCACTAAGACAAGTGTTTTCAGAGGCAACCAACAACCTCCAAGGTAGCAAGGGTGAGCTTTTTCAATCACAACTGGAAAATTGAACCCCTACAATGAAGTGGTGACATGTACAGTAGTTATTAATTCAACAATACTGAACTTAATTTTTTATTCTGGTTCTACACATTTTTTATATCCCAAAAGTATAGTAGAACAATCCCCACACCACCAAAAAGCAGGGAAGTGGAGATGTTGGTGAGAACAAAAAATGGGGCAATCATTGCATCCCATGAATAAAACTCCTCCCATGTCATAATTTGTCTATTAAACTTCCTGGAAAGCCTCTTCATATTCCATCTTGTGGAATTTGAGGAAATTCATGGTCTGGATTTGATTTCACTATATATAGCAAACATAAATTGTTTTGAGAGGACCTCAGGGCCCCATTTTATTGGGTCTGAGCAATCCCATTCAATAAAGTGGCCTAGACAGTCCCCAATTTCCCTAATTATGCGTTCCACTCTTTCATGGAAGGGGATTCCTCTAATTCGTATCCAGAAGGGGGACGGGTTAAATTCACCCATTGCATATCGTCCCCCACTTTGAATTATTCCATGAGGAGGAGTTGATTATCAAAGGACCGCGGTCTGCCATTCAAGATTTTTTCCCTATCACTCTCGTTAAAGAACTTGAAGATGATGTGATTAGTTACCACCTCCGGAATAGCCACTCCTGCATCAAGTTTCCAGATGTTCTGAAGAGTGTTTTTGAGAGACCACTGATTAACCGATATGTTTTCAACGAACTTTCCCACCATGAGCAGAGACATGCATTTTTTCAAGAGTGGGTCTTCACTTCTCCATGCCTCGATCACCACTTTTTCTTTGTCCGTTAGGGAAAACCTCTTCCATTGGTTAACAAAGTCAACATCCATAACGAAAGTGAAATAGGTGACATCACCCTACAGTATGGCCCTTGGAATAGGTGACATCACCCTCCAGTATGGCCCTTGGCTCTGTGCAAAAGTGACTAAAATTTATTTCATCCCTGAGACGGAAAAACTAATGGACCATGACCGTCCCACGTTGGCTCACAATAGTTAGGTGGAACCCACACATGGAAAAGTCATTATGTTGGGACCTCCGAATTTTTCTAATGCTAACTATCTCACTCAGAGAGAAGATACCATTCATCCTAACCCCCTGAAGGACAAAATTCAATCATCCATAAGGCCAACGATGAATCAAAAAGAACCTCCAAGGGAATGCCCAACACCAAAGCCGATGCACTTTGAACCACCAGATCCAGATCCGGGTCCACAATCCTCCGTAATTCACATATCACCAATAGAGGCCCATGGAATGACGAGAACTCCAATGCTGGGCCCAATAACCCATTACACGTGGAAAAGGGTGCATCATGGAGTAAGTGATGATCATGCGGAAGACCCTAACCCCAGGGTCAGAAAAAGACAAACTAAAACATTCCAATCAGGGAGGAGTCCCACCAAGAGATAGAAAATGACAAGTGGTGAAACAAGTATGGAAAAACCAAAAGCATTGGTGGGTGAGACCCAGCCCCACCTAGAGCAATGATTCTGTTTTTCTGAAACTGTCGTGGGATTGGCAACCCACGAACGGTCCACATGCTTCAGCGCAATTGCGCTCAAAGTCGCCCCGATATGGTTTTCCTGCCTGAAACCATAATGGTAAACAAGGACATCAATGGTATTGATCTGAAGTGTGGCTTCCAAGGCTGCTTCCCGGTGCCCAGACAATGCCATTCTGGGGGCCTCTGTCTCCTTTGGAAGGACAATATTGATGTTAAGATTTTGTCTTTCTCCTTGCACCATGTGGATTCAACTATTCAAACTACCTTGCACACACCATGGACCTTTGTGGGATTCTATGGCTGGCCATCCCATGCTAATAAGTTCCAGTCATGGGACCTTATGGGCAAGCTACAACATGATTTTCCTAGCATTATTATTTTTGGTGTAGATTTTAATGCTATCATGTTCCATAAGGAAAAGTGAGGTGGAAGTACTCGAAACTCAGCCTCGATGTCCAATTTCAAGGACGCAGTCACTAGGGAAAACCTGGTCAATCTGAGCTACACAGGTAATCCATTTACATGGTTCTGCGGAAACACCGATGGCACCCGCATTGCTGAGCATCTCGATATATTTATGGGTTCTACTGATTGGACTAATATGTTCAACATGTTTCATTTTGGCCACTTGGCCCTTAACTGTTCGGATCACTGCCTAATTCTGATTGATTTTCTGCAAGGAAATCATAAGCGATAACCTAGCAGACCCTTCAGATTTGAGAGCTTCTGGTCAAAAGACCAGGAATGCCAAGATGTGGTCCGATCAAGCTAGAGAAGTTCCCATGAAAATGTGGGCCTCAATCACAAAGAGGTTGCATCCGGTCTGAGATTTTGGAGTTGCAAGAAATTACACGAACCTGATAGGCATTGTGATGCCCTTGAAAAGAAGTTGTAAAACTTACTCAGGAAACCCCCATCAAATAGCAACATCTCCAGGATCTGTTCTACTCAAAGAGAGCTAGACGGGGCCCCTCGTGTTATGGAAAGCTTCTTGGATATGTGGGTGCGTGACATCCAAATTAAAGAGGGAGATGATAATACATTGTATTTCTATCTGAAAGTATCATCTAGGCATTGGAAAAACTCTATCATGAGATTATCATGACCTGATGGAAGCAAAGTTTCTGACTCCTGCGGCATTCACGAAGCTCTGGTAGGCTATTTCCAGAACCTCTTCTCCACATGAAGTCCTTTCATGTCAGTTGAAGTGGAAGAATGCATCAGACCCATGATCACCGATGAGATTAATTAGAAACTTACAAAAGATGTGACAAATGATGAGATTCACCTGTCTTGGAAAAAAATCCACCCCACTAAGGCCCCTGGACCGGATGGTTTTCATGCCGTATATTTTAAACAATACTGGCACATTGTCTGTCCCAACATCTGCAAAATGATAAAAAAATTTAGGTGGGGAATACAAGTATTTCTGACATCAACGAAACGGTCCTCGTCCTCATCCCCAAAATCAAGAAACCTCAGGAGATCCCAGATTTTAGACCTATAAGCCTCTATAATGTCTCTTATAAGATCTTCTCAAAAATCAATTTCAATCGGCTGCGTACTTGGCTTCCTGATATTATCTCTGAAAACCAAAGTACCTTCGTGGCCAAGTGGCTGATTATTGATAATGAAATCATGGCCCATGAAGTGTTACACTATATGAAAACACGCTCCACTGTGAAAAAAGGAACTATGGAAGGGAAACTGGATATGACCAAAGACTATGATAAAGTGGAATGGAAATTACTAAGAGTTGTGATGCTGAGAATGGGCTTCTGCACTAAATGGACAGATATCATCATGCACTGCATCTCGACCATCTCCTTCAGAATCAAGGTCAATAGGGAGCTCACTAGAGGATTCTCCACATCCCGAGGCCTGCGCCAAGGAGATCCTCTCTCCCCTTTTCTCTTCATCTTGGTGGATGATGTTTTCTATAACCTTATTTCCAGGGATGCATCCTCTATGTCTATTCATGGAACAAAGGTCTGTCATGAGAGCCCACAAGTGTCACATCTCTTCTTTGCCAACGAATTACTCCTTTTCTCTAGAGCCACTATTAATGAGTTTCGGGTGATCAGCCACATGATTCAGCAATACGAGTGGGCATTTGGACAGTCTATCAACCAAGGAAAATCGGAAGTCTCCTTCAACGCAGGGGTGGCTCCTTCCAAAAAAGATGAGAATTGTGCATATGAAGCCATTCATATGGTCGATAAACAAAAAAAGTATCTTTGACTCTCTACAGTGATTGGACGGTCCAAAAAGGAAATCTTTTCATCTCTGGTGGATAGAATTGAGAAAAAAATCCAAGGCTGGACCCCAAAAAGCATTTCCAAAGCTGGAAAAAGAACCCTCATTAAAGCGGTCAGTCAATATATCCCCAGCTACTTTATATCTATGTTTATGCTCCCCGCGTCCATCTTCAACCTGATACATTCTCATATTGCCAACTTCTAGTGGGGGAAAAATGATGGAAGAAATAGACCCCACTAGGTGGCCTGGGAGAAACTCTTCAAACCAAAGTCGGAGGGAGGGATGGGATTCTGGATCCTTCTTCTATACAATGAAACACGGTTGGCCAAGAAAGGATGGAACCTTTTGAAATGTCCATCATCTTTGTGTGCGTGGGTACTCCATGCCAAGTACTTTCCCCACACAGACTTCCTTGGTTCCTTTCTTGGCCCCCCTCCTAGCTTCCTCTGGAGAAGTATTTGGGGGGCCTGAAATCTCCTGGAGAAAGGGGTGGGATGGAGGATTGGAAATGGATCAGTTGTCAACATCTGGACCGATCCCTGGCTTACTGATAAGGATGGCATGTGGGCCACATCCCCCGCCCAACCAGGTCATTAAGACGCCACTGTCAACTACCTCTTTTCAGATCTGGGCCTGGGGTGGTGTGTGAAAAAGATCCATTATTGGTTTAATGAAAGATACCAAAGAATTATTCTAAGAATCCCTTGTGTCCCTGATGCATGCACCGCCCATATTTTTTAGACCAATGATGTTTCAAAAGACTACACGGTGAGATCCGGGTATAGACTGGCTCTTGGCATTCACTCTCTCGACCAAGATGAGGGACCATGGAAAGCACTTTGGAAGCTCAACGTTCCCCCAAAAATATGCCAATTTTGGTGGTAGGTGTGCACGGGCACCCTCCCTACAATGAGCCTCCTTGTTTACCGTCACATGGCCAATGCTGAATCCGGTTCTTTCTGCCTGAATATTCCTGAAACTCTTTGGAACACCATAATTCAATGTCGGGGAGCCATGGAAAATTGGAATAAATGGGGCCTGCCTTCAGATTCTCCACTGGACTTTGTCTCTGATATCCCTGGTTTTATGATGCGCTGGTGCTCCTCTCTTTCATTGACTGATGCAAGATCTTGTTATACCATGGCCTGGATCATTTGGCTTCACCGTAATGACTCGGTTTTTCCCCACGTTCATCACCATCTTGAGTTCTGGATTGAACGAGATACTTCATGGATTGAGGGCTGGAAGGACCACAAAGGACACGTTATGCCAGATGTTCCCCCTTTCTGTCCCCCTCATTGGACCCCCCCCCATAGAAAGGGAGTCTTAAGATGAACGTGGATGCATTTCTCCCCAAGGATGGGCCTGTTGTTCTCAGCCTCCTAGCGCGAAATCAACTGGGGACGATTATTGCGGAAAAATATGAATCCCATCAGGCCTTTTGGGAACCTGCAGTTGCTGAGGCCGCTTCCATCCTTGCAGATATGATGCTCGCTACAGAACGTGGATGGTATAATATCATCATTGAGTCTGACTGCCTCTCTATTATCAAATCGATTAACCAAAATGACGCCGGACTCCAGCCTTTTTGGCTTCATCATCAGGAGAATCTGCTCGATGCGCTAAGGCTTCTCTTGTTTCACCTTCTCATTTACCAAAAGGGATGGAAACCGTGTGGCCAATCAGCTGGCGGCCTCAGGCCCCTTCGATGTCAACCAGCTATAGCTGGACAATTTCCCTTCATGGCTCTACTTATGTATGGTTTCTGATCTTAGTCATTAATATAATCCTTCCTTCTTCTAAAAAAATTATTTTGAGAGGGAAGTCACATTCCATATAGAGATTTGACCGCTGATTCTATAAGTGCAAGGATAAGGATGAATCATCTTTAGCCCCATCATATCAGGAATAGATATTACAATCCTACAATCAAATGTATCTTTCTTAGATTATTGAGTCTACAGAAGCAACCATCGTTGAATACATGCCTATTGTGAGGTAATTCACTAAAAATTTTCCAGAGTAATTTCCTGGTCTTTCTCCAAGAATAGATGTTGTATTCTGAATTTATTTTATATGTGAGGATTTTTAAATATCCAAGACACTGTATAGAATGGTTTTTGTGGATCTTGATGAGCTAAAGAAACAACTATAGTATAATCTGGATAAAGGGTTTATATTCCCAAGTGCATCACCACGGGATAAACCTGTCCAGTTCATCAAGAAAAAAGATGGGTCAATGCACCTTTGAATTAATTATCATGAGATCAACAAAATCACGTTAAATAATAAGTATTATATGCCATAAATTGTTGACTTTTTCGATAATATATGTGTTGAACAATACTTCTCCAAGGTGGATCTGCAGTTGGGATATTACTATTTAATGGTGGAGAAGGAGGATATCCCCAAGGATACTTTTCATACAAGATACAAGAACTATAAATTTATTATAATTCTTCTTGGACTCAGTAATGCTCCATAAATCTTCATGGACATGATGAATAGAGTCTTTATAGAATACCTCGACAAAATTATGGTTTTCAGTATTGATGATATTCTAATATTCTCCAAAAACAAGGAGGAGCATGAGGAGTATCTAAGAACTGTACTAAAGACCTTAAGAAAGGATAAACTCTATGAAAAGTACAGAAAGTGTGAGTTCTAGTTGAAGGAATTCTCATTCCTGGGTCATATCATCACAATCAATGGGATATATGTGGATCTCTCCAACACAGCTGCAATTGTGGGACGACCAAGGCTAACATCGGTGACGGATATCTATAACCTCCTGGGGTTAGTTTCATATTATCACAAATTTGTGAGAAATTTCTCATGATTGATCAACCCTCATACAATTCTATCCCAAAATGGAGTCAAGTTTTCTTGGAGTGATGAATGTGAAGTTAGAATTAAGGAGTTGAAATGGAGGATCATCACTACCCCATGATCACACTACCCATAAGTGGAGAAATTTTTGTGGTATTCATTTATTCTTAGAAGAAGGGCAGGGGGTTATGGGTTGATGAAAAATGATAATGTCATTTCCAATGATTCAAGGAAATTGAATGTTCATGAGAAAAACTATCCAACACAGGATCTAGAGTTGGCTGCATATTCTTCACTTAAAAAATTTGGTGACATTACCTCTTTGGGGATAAGTGTGAAATATATACAGATAACAAATGAATCAAGTATATATTCTCACATAAAGAGTTGAACAAGTTCTAATGTATATGGTTAGATCGGGTCAAAGACAATGAATACTCAACTCCATACCATACGGGGAATGATAACAAGGTGACAGGTGATCTATGTTGAAATGATCCCTCAAATCTTTCATTGATGAGAATTGAAAAGGTCCAATATACTTAGATTTTAGGAAGATAAATATGGGGTTCAAAATGAAGGGAACATCATAAATCCATTCACAAATGATTTCCCAACCGTATCATTTGGAATGGTATAAGGATTATAAAAAGGATGATGTGGAAATTCAGAATAAAGTGGGAAATATCATAAAAATGAAATCCTTAGAGTTCGATGTTAATGTAGAAGGAATTGTAAGATTTGGGTTAATACCTTGGGTTCCATAAAATCCAATCTTAAAGAATGAACTTTTGGATGATGCATATAGTTCAAATTTATCATTCATACAAGAAATTTAAAGATTTATCGATATCTCTGATAGCATTACCATTGGGATAACATGATGAAGGAGATCGCGGAGTATAAATTTTTTTCCTAGTTTGTCATCAACTGAAGGATGAGAGGGAGATGTCTAAGGGTATGATTCATCCAATACCCATTCCAAAATATAAATGTGAAAACATTACCATGGGATTTGTCATAAGACATCTAAAGAAATCCATAGGAACAATAATATCTATGTTATTATGGGTCATCATACAAAGACGGCACATTTCATTTTAAGACTAAAGGATTTCTCATTTGATCAACTGGAACTTATATACATCATAGAAGTGGTAAGGATGCATGGAGTACAACTATCAATTGTATCTGATCAAGATCCAAGTTTTACCTCTATGTTATGTAATATTATCCAACATGCTTTAAATACTGGTCTGAACTTCAATACAGCTTATCATCCTCAAACTGGTGTCTAATCTAAGAGGATTATCCAAACACTTGAGGATATGTTGAGAGTATACTCAATGGACATTAAAGGAGTATGGGATAAACATCTTCCTATGGTTGAGTTTTCTTACAATAATTGTTTCCACTCAACCATCCAAATGGATCCTTATGAATCCCATTAGGGGAAGATGTGTAGAACACTGACATATTGGGATGAAGTTGGGGAGAAAAAACTCTTAGGTCCAAAATTGGTTGAAGAAATGGTGGTGAACGTTAAGACCATCCAGCTACACATTAATGCTACTCGGAGTAAAAAAAAGAGCTGTGCTGATGATGTTAGAGGATACCTATGGTTTGATGTTGGAAACAAGGTATTCCTCAACTTATCACTATGGAAGAGAGTTTTGAGATATTGGAAGAAGTTAAATCTTAGTCGAAGGTACATCATCCCGTTTGAGATCCTTGATCACATTGGAGCCGTAGACTATCAACTAAAAATCCCAAAAAAACCTATATCAAGTACATGAAGTATTCCACGTATCACTCTTGAGGATGTACATACCTGACCCATCTCATATACTCAATCCATTGGTGGTACTATGGGGGAATGACCTCTTCTATGTAGATAATCCTATGAAGATCATAGAACGTAGGGAAAATGTTCTACGAAATAAGATAATTCCCCTCATCAAGTTGTTGTGAAAAAACCACAAGTTTGAATAAGTAATATGGGAATCGGGGTAAGTGATGAAGTAGAGTTACCCTCCTCGGTTGTTGTGTGGGAAAAGAAAATTATGAGGGTGAATATTTTTAAGGGGGAAGATTGTAATGACCCAAACTGTTATAAATGAAAATTCCTCTTGATCTAATTAAATGTATTATTATGTAAAATGGTTATATAAAACAAATTCACTTGATTGGTTTTATGTTTTTGGAATTTATAATACCGTAAAAAACTATTCCCACTTCTAATATAGTCGTTCAACATTGATCACATGATTAGTATAAATATAGGGCTTTAACAAATCCAATTTACTCAGAAAAACAAAGAGATGGCCTCATCCAATAGAATTTCTCCAAATGAATCCCATTTTTTTGAGCTTCTAATGGATGTAGCATCCCTGAGCTTCACTCTTGACCAAACCCAAACTGAGCTTCGACACGTTAATCTTGAATGGAACTTCCTACGAGAGAAGTGGAAGATAATAGATATTACCACCTGAGTGATGTTATTTGAGCCTCCCCAAGAGTATGTCACCATCAGACACCTTAACCTTATATATTTTTTGGGAGTTATAATTGGTTATGTAACAAGACCTTATCATTATGTTTATGTTAATTATTTTTTTTATAATAAAGAATATACATTCATTTTATTGTTGTTATGTTGTAAATGATTTGTAACGAACAAATAGTATTTTTAGTTAACATTAATTTTAGAAATATATATTGATGAATTAATGGATATTTGAATTAAGTAATATTTTAATAAAATATTTTTACTAAATTAATTTTTATTAAATATAAATCATCATATAACTTTTATAAAATTGTAATTTTTTTTATGGTTTCAAAGATGTTTTTATAAAAACCCATGATTTTTTTTAAATGCTGGTTTTTATTTTAAAAGTAAAAATTTATTTATTTATATAATTATTTAGATAAAATGAATATTATTTTTGGATTTAGGATGTCAAAATTACCAAATGATAATTTTTTCATAATTTTCTGAGACAGTTGAATTTTTGCGTAAATATTAAATACTGTTTAAATATGTAATGTGTTTTATGAAATCAAAATGACCAAATATTGACGTAATAAAATAATATAAAAGGATTATTCGGTGAATATATGTTTTACCTTTAAATTAAAGGGATTTAATATTTTTTTATTAATACTATGGTGCCTTAGTGGACCCTCCAAGGCATATAAACTATTTTATATTTTTAAAATTATTTTCTTGAGTGTGTGACTCACCTTCACATAAGAGAACTAAATATTTTAATTCATTGTTCCATTTGCCATATAAAATAATTTTTTTCTCCCCCCTTCGGAAAAAACATGGGCAAAACCTTGGGATGGTTTTTGATTTTGATTAGATTATTTTTTATGTCCAAAGCCTAAATATTAAATAATTCCCCTCTATATTTCGATAAAAAACAACCCAAGCTACCAATAATCATCACTAAAAACCATTTTATCTCTACCAACCTATTCCCTCATCTCTCTATAATTCTCCCAATGCACTCCAAGATCCCTACAAGCCTCTCGAAAGCCTCTCTGAAGCCATTGGGATCACAATTCCATTTAATGTATTTCTTCCGTTCTCATTTTGTCCAAATTTATTTATGTCGTTATAACCTTGTATATTAAGTTAAATATGTTGGATTATAATTTAAAACTCCCCAATACATTATTCCTTATGTTTTAATGATGATATAATCATTTCTCCTTCATTAATGCCTCCCGTGTACACTCGTTGTCAGGATGAACTTCCATAAAGGATTTCTCTCTCCTCATTTACATTCAAACAATTGTTTTATATTATTCATCCAAATTACATTATATATGTTGGGATATTATGTTACACAACCCCATTACTATCCATTTCATGTATGAATGGTGAGAGACCCCCTTTTTTCATCAACCCATTTTACGATTTCTATTAGATGTCGTTATGCTACCGAAGTTACACCAAAATTTCCATGACAAAATCATTGTGTAAGTGAATACCATACGCATTTCTCTATCAAGGGTATTCACAATTATGCACATGTACCTATTGATTTAGGACATTCATTAATGTATTATGCATCAATTATTCTGGGAATAAATTATTGTCTTTAATGAATCTATTTTGTATGATATATGTGGCACACACATATATAAAATGAAATGTTTATGAAGGTTGTGCCCGGATAGTGCTCCAATGTATTGGGTAAAGATTAGTATCATGATACGTAATGTGAAATGAGTGTTTACTCATTATAATTCATGTGAATTGAGGTTTTACACATGATAATTCAAGTGCAATGAGGTTTTACACATTTTTCATTTTCAATGAGCCTTTTCTCATGCTAATATCATATTAAATGTTGTTTCCACATTTCCATGTTATGATAATTTGGTTATATCATAACTTTATGTTCATGTTTCTCTTATGATCCATTTATATTCCTACTGTTTGACGTGTATTGTATAATTCATGTTATGCATTTTTTACTCCCTTACTGGGTGTTATAGACCACCTCTTTCTTATACATCTCCTCATGTTATCCCATGCAATGCTTAGTATGAAGGAATATTGTGGTCTAGTAAAATTAGTTTTCAGTAATGATGTTGTTATTTATATATTATGTTGTCATGTAAGGTTCATAATTTTCCAAGAAACTAGACCACTTTATCCTCAGATTTTCCTTAATTGAAATTTTATCAAATGAATTATGTTTATGTGTTTAATAAAGAGCAGGGTTGTTTTACAATTAATAAAAAAAGTAGAATAATATATGTTTTATCATTAATAATATTTCTAAAAATGGAATTAGGGTTTGGATAAAAAATTGAAATTACAATAACATTTGAATTCAATTGACAAAATTAAATACCTTAAATAAATATAATTTAAGACTAAATATCAATGTATATGATTTTTTATAGATTTAATCTGATATTATATTTTTATATTTTATATAAAAAACATATCATAGATAAAAATATGGGTTTTAGTCCTAATATGAGACTTAATCCACTCCACATGGAAATAAGCCACTTCTAATGAGTTTATTATGAAAAATAATATGACCCCCAATATAGATCATGTATAAAAAACATAACACTTGTTGTCCATGATTAAATCCTCTTATAGAGTTATACATGGGAATAATTACGACGCAGGCTTCCAAGGACCCCTTCTATAATTTCCATGGGAATAAAAGTAAAAAATATTCAGATAATATATTAGTTATTAACTAGTTTAATAATTGGATTCAATGTGTGAAAATATAAAAATAAAAAATTCACACTATTGAAATGTAAGAAAAGAGAGAGAGAGGGAGAGAGAAAAATAAGAAGAGATGTAATAAGTAGTGATTCTCGTTATTTGTTACTTAAAATGCTTTATGGTACACGAATTTGGCATGGAGAGAATCTTAAACAATGCTATTTCAATGTGTTGAAAAAAAATATCTTAATGTTATCATTAATGTTTGTAGATAATCCAAAAAACATCAACACTGATCTCTTAATTTAGTGTATAAAGTGATCTTGATCTTCAATTTGTTCCACACATTAACACACACACAGATATATATATATATATATATATATATGTTTAACATATAAGCTCCTAAAAAAGAATACTACATACCGCATGCATGAGGGAGTCATCAAAAATATATATCTTTGAACATCCAAATATCCATTTAAGAATAATAGTAATGATATATTCGATCCTTTTATTGAAAAATAAAAACAAAACACATTAGTGTATCTTAAATCATTAATGTAATGTTTTAAAGAATAATCATTAATAAATACATATTTTTCTTTCTAAATTAATTCCCAAAAATAGGACATTGGAATTATTGAAATATAATGAAGGATAGAACTAAAATGGTAGCATACTGATAGTAAAGTGGATGATAATAGCAAAAGTCAGCGATTTCACAAGCTAGCGGTAGCATGTCGGGTGGTAGTAGGACTAAAATAATGGTATCATAACTCCAAGGGAAATAAAACTAAGATAATGGAAGCACATCATGGGGTAGAAGAATGGAACTAATGGTGGAACATTCCTGGAAATTTCCTGTTGATCTAACGATGTCACACAACTGGTGGTAGGATAACTATGGAGGTGGAAAAGCAGGGGTGGTATATTAAGTTGTGTAAAATATGGAAATGGTAAATTTAGTGGTGGAAAAGTTAGAGATGGCAGGTCTAGTGGTTTAAAAAGTTGAAATAATAGTGGAACTATTATATAATTATCCAATTTTGTTTACAAATTTAAAATACAATCAGAAAACGATAATCTCATTCGAAACATAATAATCAGGATTTGTGGGGATTCAAATAAGAAGGGTTAAACAAAAATATATATCAATGATATTTCTTATAATGAGTCAAAATACATATATTGGTAAAGTGATAATGATCTTTAGCATGGAGTACTATAAATTGGTGTCCTTATCGATGATTCATGGAATGGATCTTAATTGTATTTAATATGATTCTATGGAATTAGAATGGATGGATAGGATTCCACAGGCATCCAAAATTGTATTTTTCATGCATTTCATAAAATATACTCAACCCAATGACATTAATCAATTGACTATGATAACTATATATCAATCCAATCATGGTGAGTCACTAGATTACTATAGAATAAATCTTTATCTACATATTAATAATTTCTGATATATTCATGGTTATTTTATGTTTGCAAGAAATAATTGTAAGAGGTTATATTGAAAATTTATTTCACTATAATAATGATCATATTATATCTCAGTCAACCTTTATATGTTTCCTCAATATTGGATATATGTGTTGGAAGAGTTCCAAACAAGCCACCAGGGTGGACAGGAATATTGATTCAATTTACATCACTACATCAAATTCTATGAAGGTACTTTTTTATAAATAGAAGTTATTTTCTAACATTTCATTTGTTAAGAGAATTAATCGAATAATTTCTCTTTATTGTTATAATAAGAGATCCATATCACATACCAACGAAATAAAGTCTCACCAATGGTCTAAGGACATCATTAAAAAATAATATCTCAATTAAGAGGTCATTGAGAAGTGAAATGTAAATATCTATTATGTATAGAAATAAGAAAAAATAATGGATCATTTATAAAAATATTAATTCAGAAAAATAATAAGGGACATGTTGAATTTGTTATTATAAGAAACTCGAGAAATTTTATTTGATGATTGTTAAATGTATCTTGGTTTTATAATAAATTTAATAGCCATTTATCATTAATTCATGTGGGATATATATATTACATGGATACTAGATTGATAATATCTCAAAAATCTAAATCTTTTAATTTTAATTATTTATTAATCAAAATGGTGTATTATGGATTATTATTATGTGTTAATAATAGCCTATGTAAAATATCTTATGTAATATAGAGGATACTAATTCAATAATAAGTGTAGATTTATTATTATGGAATACACATAAATGTATATGACATTGAATGTCAAAAAGTCAATGATATACTTAGGGTTTTATTCATAATTTGAATCCCAATTTCATAATATTGAAATGATACTTATCATGTGAACCTTGATACTTACATTGCATAATTTCGTCAAACTTCGGGTGAATCTAATTAGGGGATGGATGGGTATGTTATTGACCAGGTCAGTAGTTAAGTTTAACCATGATCAGAATCATCCTCATAAGTTAAATGTATGACATTAAGTAAAATTATTGAATAATTCAAATGAAAATTCATGACTCTTATTAGATGAGTGACATGTGGTCTGCTCATCTACTTGGATGAATGATATGTGAAGTGTTTATTCATATTAGAAATTAATTTTAAGATAATCATGATCATATGAGATGGTCTATTCAATATTATAATTTTAAATGTCTAGTGGTGCCTTCATGTATTTGAGAATTAATTATGGTATATATTATTTGTCTAAAATTGAGAGAGATAATAGAAATTATTTTGTGAGTAGTTTGCATGGATTCCAAAATAGTTGTGAAGTTTTTATTAAAGATTATAATGCATTATTTTGAGTGGGATGTTGTTGAAAAATATATAATAAATCATATTTGATGTAGTGGTGAAGGATACCATGTTGTTCTTATTGTTCGGACATGGTATATTTTACCATTTCATTGTGCATGTGAGAATGATATGAGATATTATTCAGCTAATTATTCCAGTGTGTATATCTTTCAACTTAGGCATAATACTCACCATGAGATGATGTGTTGATAGAAAATGATCACATAAAGACATTTATCATTTAGATTAATCAATTATGGGGGAAAGGTTTTGGGTTATTTCATAATGTTTCTAACATTACGAAGTTCAATAAGAATATTCATTGGTTTCATGTGTCAAATATAATGTTTTCTAGGACTTTATTAAATAAACAAGATATTATTATCCCATATCTAAATCACTGTAAAACATTTGGACCAATATTTTCTTTATAGGTGGTGATAATATACTCTTTAGAGAATTAATATACTATTAAAGAAATTAGTAATTATAGTGGTTGGTGGATACCATCAATGGAATGAACCCATTTGTTGTGTCTATGGGAACTTTATCAAAATCACTGTTAATAATAATTGAATCAGTGGATAGTGAGGTACGTATGGGTTAATATTTTTTAAATTTATTTTATTATTTAATATCAGTAAGATATTTTTAATTAAATTAATAATTTATTCCACTTAAATGTTTTATGTACATCTCTCCCAAATCCTGTTAATTGATCCCTAATGTTACCTCTTTATATGGTTATATAATTTGAATGGGTTTTATTCATCAATTAGTGAGAAACAATATCCCAATATGAAACCACCGATGATTCAGACTATATGAGCTAGTTTTATGGAGTCATTTAAACTCTTAATGAGGCCCTAAATTCTATTTTTTTATATGTATCCACTTATAGGTAAGATTACTTTGTGAGAGGATGTGTAATAGTGAGAATGGATCATATGGTGGGTTTCCATAATTAATAATGCTTCTACTACCCCTAATATGTCATGTGATAATTGAATTTTACAAAGAAAGAGGTATAAGTTTGATATTATTGATGAATATGGGTTTTATAATCTTATATATGGTAATATATGGGAATTTGGAATCAATCATGATTAATCCAATGGTGGATTCCTCATTATTTTGCATTGGTTTTGGACCATCAAGATGGGTCATATAAATCTCATGGGTTTAACACAAGGCCTCTAATTGATATATTATCTTATAATGGTGGAATAAGACCTATTAGGTGTTTCCCCAGAAGAGGGTTTCAGGTTATTTATGACTTTAGTGAGAATTACCCATATGATATTTCTCTGTACGATAGAGAACTAAATCAAGTGAGGTGTTATCAGGGGTTCTACACTTCATTTTTTTATACTGGATAAATGATATCTATTTATCGTGATGGACTACAAATGGGGTGAGATACTTCTCCGTTTTTATTATATACATCTATTTAATTTGAATCATAGACTGATATGGAAAGTGGTTGTGTGTTTCAATGAACCAACCAAACATTTTATGTAAATTTGGTTAGATGTTGTGCCAACATGTTTATTAAATATTTTAACTTTTTCTATTGAGTGAAATGATATTTCATGATATAATTATTGATATGATGTGTGAATCCATCCTATTATTGAACTTGATAATTCATCAAATGGTATTCCACTAATTATTTATATTTCCCCCAGTATGGGTCGACATGAAAATTAAATCAGTTGTCTCATAATGTAATGGATGATGTACTTTTTTTATGAGCCCAATGACATTCAAAGATATATTTATTTATTTTGGAAAACCATGTTGTGTGGTATGATATTAAAATTTATTTATATGATGTATTTGTTTTGGTATGATATATCAATTTATATTTTTAATTATTATGTATAAGGATGATATATACATTTATTTTAGTGATAGATTTTTTTGAGGGATGATATTCCATTTAGTTTGATGATGTCTTTGGCATGAGATGATCTGCCTATTTTTTATGTCTATAGAGTGTTTTGATATACCCATTTATGATAAAAAAATTAGGAATGGGATGCAATTCCCTTTTCTGGGTATGAATATTTCATGGAACACACTTCCTATTATTTGTTTATTAATTTTGTAAGAGGGGAGCTTAACCCATTATTCGATACATACATTGATGGGAATTTTATGACCATGTAAATGTTATGTTATAACATGGGACCCAACAACCACTCTTGCATTGTTACCTTGGAAAGAGATATTATGTATTTCTATATATGTTATAGATGGAATGTAATACACACATATGTGTTGTTTCCATGAGGACTTTATTCCCACTATTGTGAAGTTGTCAACTAGATATATTAGCCACATACTAGATATTATGATGCATGGTATATTACTTCCATTCGATATAAAAGTATTATAATTTTACCATAAATGATATGGTGAGTATTGACACACCATTTCTAGAAATTTGATGTGGTAAGATGATTGTATCATGTGAGACATTACCCAATTGTTTTGGAAAACCACTCTAGTTAATTTTTTAGATTTTGTAGGGATCTTGTGGATAAATAAGATTATATTTTTTTTTGATAGAGGTAGTTAAAATATATTCCTTGGAATAACTCTAAGGTGTTTATGGTTTTTTTTTGAAAAAATTTAAAGGGCTGATTTTCACATAAAAAAGAACACAATAAAATAAAGAGTTTACATAATATATTTCACATAGATTGTATGTAGGCAAATGGTAGTTATTTGATAGGAAAATACATGTAGGATGTTCAAGGATGATGTCTTACAAATATATTTCTCTAAAAGGTCACCATAAAAGTGGTAAATGAATCCCCATGTAAAATCAATGATATTAATTTTGAAAAGTTATGTAGTTCGTGGTGGCCATGTTATTTAAGAATAAGTGGAGGTAATGGTAAGTGAAATGCTAAGTAAAAATCACTATGTGTTACTGAAATGTAAATCCATAAACCGATGGGTTTGAATAAATCAATAAATAGTAATTTTTAACTAGTCGATTTATTGAGGTTCTTTACTAATATAAGCACCCCCGATAGTTTTATTAGTTATGGAGAAAAATATAATGGAATACCACCACTAGGAGTTCAGAAAAGTCTCAAAGATTTTATTTAAGTGTAATGTTTTTGAAAGACAATATTGGATAAAGCACATCATTTCATGAAGAAAAATTGGAGTTTATTTTTTTACCATAATGTAGAAATATTGATGAACAGTGAATGGAGAAGGTTCATGATGTAGTATACAATAGAGTTGTATGTGAAGGAATTATACATATAGAGCGGTGCATGAGGGATCTTGAGTGAACCTATAATATATAGGATCTTAATTGAATCTAGTATATGAAGAAAAGCGGTAGTCTATGTACTAATGCAGTTTGTGACAGAGTACTGTTGGAAGGACATATCAGGTTGGTACATTATATAAAGGGTACTTCCTAGAGAGTAATAAATCATAAAGGAATTACACATAAAATATTTATCTATTATTCTGGTACATGTCCCCATTTGTTTTGTATGATCCTTATATTTGCTTAATTTTTTTTATCCAAATAATAAAAATCCCCTCTTGTATGCTTTCATCTAATTATAATGTTATGATAATAAGAGAGAACAAATATTTTTTAATGATAAAACATTATCAAAAATTTCAATAATTTCATTAATTCATAACCTTATTCATGCTCAAGTGTTTAACCCCATGAGGATAAAAAGTTTTTCTATATCCAAGGGTTAAAGAAATTGAACCTCACTTAGTGGAATCCAGGGTATCAACCTATCACAAAGGGATTCTCATCATCAATGGAAATAACATTTCCATTTAAAAGAAATTTATATAAAACTACATTCAATATTTGATAATGGATTTTTATATAGTTACATTGCATGATATTTTGATCAGTATGTACAATATATATTTATTAAGAGACACTTAATAAATTGTGGATGATGCTATAGTTATCAATGCTTAAGTGGGATACTTATCGAACATAATCTAAAAAAAGTTGATGATGTATATATCCTAACAATATTGGTGGGTAAATCTTAAAAATATATGATAAAAAACCCCATTTAGCAGCAGTTAAAACCATTGTTAAATGATTTAATGGTGATTTTCCAAAACTAATAAGAAATATAGTGTCACGAAATAATTAGTGGTACATTTCGAAACCCATAGTGAAATTATTTAACATAACTGTGGTTATTTTTTATCTATATTTAAATAATTTCCCTATTTATTATTTATTATTTCTTATTTCTTATTTCATATTTCTTATTTATTTTTCCCATCTCCTATTTCTAATTTCTCATTTCAATGTTTTTATTTTTTAATTATTATTTCTTATTCATTTACTTATTATTTAAATATTTCATTATTATTTACTTATTAAAACCTAAATATATAATAATATATATGTGTGTGTATTGAGATTTGATATTTTTACCTATTTTTTATTCTATAATATAATTACTACTCTAGTAGGCTCTTCATGTCGTGGAAAAATAAACATTAATATACATATATATAAACAAAACATTATGTAAATAAATATGCCTAAATTTATTTATCTTTTATTTGTCGTTTTTATGGTTTTATGTCACATACAAGACATATTTTAAAGTTATTTTTCATTTAATTTTCATCCTTTCTTTGTTTTAGGGGTTTCCCTAGGTTTTAGCGAGGAATAGATGAGTATTCATGAATTGGGCCAAACTGTGAGCCCAATTCCAGATAAAAAAATAAATTTTGTATCTTTTATAACATTTCATTTTCAACATTTTTCATCCATTAAAATTCCTACTTGACCTCCCCTAACCTATTAACACCACCAAGGTAATTTTGACCTTCTATAAATCCATAACCAGAGTTTATTTGGGTTTTTACATAAGGGGTTGGGCCTTCCCGAAATCCCAATTCGTGTTTTAAAAATAAATTTTGATTATGTTATAACCTATTCCATTTTTGGGATTTTTCATTGATTCCAAGTCTCACCCAAGACCAATTAACCCATAAGCTCGTCTGATCTCTATCCCCCTCTTTGGAGCTCTAGTTAATCGAGTTTTGGTGCCGAACTTCATAGGCTTCCTCAAATATCCCATATTTGAAGAGGTAAAGTATTTCTTTCATAACTCTCTCAATTCTCAATATTTTTCCTCCATTACAGTTCCTAATTTACCTAATATATCTTGTTCGATTGAACCCTAAATTTTGTCTCTATTAAATTTCAGCTACTGGTGTTTTGGAGTGATTACTTCAAGATACTTCAAGTAAATGATCCCTTTTCTTTCCTCTTCAAAACTACTTTGGGTTTCATTCATTGTTCTTAGGGTTTCATTGGTTATCATTGAGTTTCATAATTTCCAGAAACTAGGATTTCTTACCTAGTGTTTAACATTGGGCTTTCTTGGCCAATTTTTGGGGTTTTAGGTTTGATCTAGGTCTCTCTTGGTGCGGTAGGGGACCGATTTGATTTTCGCATGGAGATTCAAAGGTTTTGTTACTTTGGTTGGTGATTCCATTGTGTGTGCAATTTTTGTGAATTATCTTGTTGTGTTTATAGTACCTTAATTTTTATTTCACTTGAATGTTTCTGTAAAAATTTGTTTTAGTTGCATTTATAATGCAAATTAATTTTAAGGTCCAATTTTTGGTGAAATTGGGGGTTTTTCATTCAAATATTTTATTGGTTAATTTTGGGCTGACCTATAATTACTTAGTTGATTTTATTGAACTGTATTAGGACTAAAAATAATGTTTTGAATGTTTATTCTTTTTTTTGTTGCTGTGAAAGTTTGTTTAAATGGTGTTTCGGAAGCAAATGGGCTTTAAGTGCCTTGTTTGTGTGAAAATGGTGGTTTTTAAAAGATATAACTTCTTGGTTCAGATTGGGCTGCCCCATAACTGAATTGTTGGTTTAATTAAAGGTTATTGAACTGTATTTTTGTTTTAATTACTTCCATGTGTCCACATAGTGTGCAAAGTGGATATCTTAAAGAGCTTTGGGTGCAAAATAATGTGATGTTTTGAGAGGTAGTTTTGTTGAAAATAAAATTATTTTATTGTTTGTTTTAAATGGTATAAAATGTGTGTAGCTACTGTAATATTTTTTTGTTACCAGTAGTGATATTTTATATGAAAAATGATGTGTATTGTTTGATGAAATTGTTTGAGCACAAAAGGGGAAGCCCGGGTACCTAGGTGGGGCGGATTTGTACTAGTATGGCTAGTGGATCAGATGGGTTTTGTCCCTGTTCCACTTAGCATTTGGATAACGACAACTCTAACTAAACTATGTGGATGATGATTGGGGACCACTAGGTTATGGTTATGTTCCCTACTAGTGTCTCGTGTACGAGAATAGATTTTTCTATGGTTACTCTACACTGAGGTACGAGGTACATAGGGCCCGAGACAACCTAGTGCTTAGGGGTGTTCCCGATTTTGATGCTCATTGGATTTGTGGTATTTAACCTTGTTTTGGGGTGTTTTTGGAAGTAATATAGAGTATCTCACATGTCTATTTAATGTGATAACATTCTGAAATTCTCAGATTGAAAACTGTTTTCATTTGAAAGTTGCATTTCTTTGAATTTTAACACTGTTTCACGTTGTGTATTAAAATTGCTTGATTTGTTCACATTGTATTGCATGCTCTTTGGAATCATCTGGTGGTATCCTATTGGTCTTAGTCTCACACCCTACTTACTCCTCATGGGTGTAAGTGGACCTGCTTATGCTTGACTCTGGTAAAGGTAAAGCTAAGGGTGATGTTGGTTCAGGGTGTTAGTCGCTATCGTTGGGGTAGAGTTGCAGAGAAGGCTTGTGGGTGATGAACCCCTAGTCATGTGGAGTCCATTGGCATGTCTTTATGTTGTAATTATTTTTTTAGACCACTTATAGTGTCTTTAAACACATTTATTCAGATCTGGTTTTGTTAAGAATTTTTTTGCATGAAAATTTCAGATTCTAATAATTGATTGTTTTTTTATGACTTATGATTTCATACTCGGGTAAATCCTTCCCAAACTAGATTTGTTTGATACCCGGGCAGTTGTGCCAGCCCGTGGGGATAGGTAACGCCCTTCGGGTCATGTCACGGGCTGTGTTTCGTGCCGGTTTTGGCGGCGACCAGATTCAGTTCGTGACATAGTAATTATTATTATTTAAAACTATTTAATATTATTTATCATTTTTTATATATAGTGTATACATATATAGGCAATGTATTAACAATAAACAGGAATGAAATAATATATAAATATTAATTAACAGATACATAAAAATAATAAATAAATGATTAATAAATATTAAAAAAGATATAAATCATTAAAAATAAATAGTAAATTATAAATAATTCATTTTAAAAAATAAATAACAAAAAATAATAAATAAAAAATAAAAAATTAAAAAAATATATATAATAAATAATTGGTGATAAATAATAAATAAATAGTATTTAAATTCATATTAATGAATTAATAAAAAATAGATCAATAAATAATAAATAATAATAATAAGTAATAATTTAATAAATATCTTGGATGTAAAAAAATACTAAATAAGAAAATATATAATCAAAAATAAATATACAAGAATTGGATTAACAATTAAGATAAAATAAGAAATTATTAAATAAGAAACAAATTAATAAGAAATAAACAAAAACACGAACAAACAAATAAACTATAATTGATTTATAATAAATCAATTAATATATAAATAAATAAATAATGAATAAAAATTCTAAAGAAATAATATATAAAGGCCAACTAATAAATAATATCTATATATATGTTGATATAAATATTTATATATATAAATATAAATTCTCCCTAATATACCAAAGATATATTAATATCCATTAATATATATTTATAAAAAAATATCTATAAATATATAATTACATATAAATATTAATAAATATATTTAAATAGACATAAATATATATAAAAATTACAATAATATATATATAATAAAAAATAAATATTAAATCACTAAAAGATAGAGGACCACAATAGTTAAAACACAATCATTTCATGATGATTGTAAAGTAGTGGAATAAAATCAATGACCACTTTGCAGGAATTAGGAACTTTTCTTAAACAAACATAACATTTCATCAAACGATCAAATATTAGGGCATCTAAACAATAAAATGAGTTCTGGTGGGCTTGTGGTCCTTTTGAATGATAAAACTAGTTCATAAGACAAACAATTAATGTTACATAGATCTGGTTGTAGCTTCTATTTTATAGGTTTTGAATCCCAAGTGGACACCCAGTTCAAAAGTAAGGGTTGTTTGAGTGGAAGTTTTATTTTCAACATCCTATAGATAAGTATTACATTTTTTCATATTAGTGATATCCAATTTTTAATCTAATGTCATTGTTTTAATTTTCATATGATTCAATTTGATATGCCATGGAAAATGAATTAACTCTTAGGTTAAAAGTTAAAATCATTTGATGGTGAAATTTAGTTTTCATTTTCACTAATAACTAAAATATTTTAGTTGCTGTTTATGAAAAACCATAGTGAATTAGTATTTTTTTTAAAAAAATATCCTCTATAATTAATTTAGTAATGGTTTTCTAAAACCACTACAAAAAACTAAAAATGAAACATTTATTGGTGGGTATGAAAACTCTCTCAAAATGCTTGATTATTTGTTGTTTCAATATCTATAAAATGGATTAAAATTTAAAAGGTTATATGGAATTAAAAGATATAACTATTGATTTGATACATTATTTGATTGCATAAATGTTATTATATTAGATTTTATTGTCTCAGAGAAACCCTCAATGTAATAAAAAATTTCAATCACATCATCAGGATATTTCCACATCAATCTAATAAAAATATATTTTTTAAGATAAATAATTAATGGATATAGAAATGGATATACTTTCTATTACACCTAATTCATATATAATTGTGTATAATGATTATAAGGCTGTAAAAAAGGGTATGTCGAAAAGGTAGAATTTAATGATTTGAAATCTCTCACCATGGAAGATGATTACATAGAGGAGAGGACGATGTGTTCTTTTAATTATTTCCTGAAATATCTGAATAGGAAAATGAATGTTTATTTATAAACATTCACTATGGTTTTTTCAATGTGGAATGGTTTTGGATATTTCACTTATGAGTCCCAATAAGTATTAATATGACAATGAAGCAGATGGATAATCCATGAAGAAATATTCAAATAATGTGAAATGAAAAAATAATAATGAGAATATATTAATCAATAAAAATAACCTACATTCAAAAATGATAATATCTCAGAAGTGAAAAATATTGAATATAATGATGACTGTAAATATCTCCATGTACATGATCTCATAGTTATTGTTTACAACTCATAAACAAAAGAAGAAAACAATGATGATGATGATGATATAGAATGGAAAGTTGCTATCTAAAAATAATTGGAATATATTCATGAATAGAAAGTTTTTCTGAAAGTTTTAATGAAGAAAGATAACGGATTGATTCATACTATCAAACTCTACATGAGGTATTGGAAAGAGGATTAGTCTGAGTTAAGACCATAGATTGAAAAGTTCATATCTAAAAAATAGAAAACTCAGATGAGATTATTGTGTGAAAGGTCAATATTGAAGAGATGAAAATTGTTTCCAATATTTTCACTACAATAGTGAATGATCAAGTCCTACAATTTTCAGAGATTAAAAAATAATTTCTTAGTCTATAATAGAAAATAAAATATCTAGGAAATTCAATTTATAGTTCAAGATAAGTTTACATAGATTTATTTTTTCATGAAAGAAATATTCACAGCATATAAATTTTTAGTCAACCATGTGACATGGGACGTGAATTAAAAAATTATAAGCAGACCCGTATAATCCAGTGAAAGAGTGATGCAGTTATAAAAAAATGGAGAAAGTTGGAATAAAAATCTCTATATATTTTGTGGATAAAAATACATTTGTAATGTATCCGAGGAAAAATAAAATATGTTATGAAATACAAAAATAAACTATAAAATGAAACAATCCGTAGAAGATCAAATGTAAATTAATAAAGCATTATTTATCCCTAAACTATCATATGATTGTACACATAACATAAATGTTTGTAAAAATATATGATCATTCCAAATATATACAATGAAAAAGATCAAAAGTTAGCATGTGTTCTTTAACCGATTCATGATTATGTATATGAACCATTTTATAAAGATTCATTTATGATAGGAGATTTTATTATATTTTTATTGATGATTTATGAAGGCCATCATATGGCTAATATTTTCATTTTCAATATTCATTATCGATAGATGGATGAAATTATTTTTGGATACAAAATTATATTATTTTTAAGTAATATTCGAAAATAATTTACAACTATATAGAATAAAGATTATAGAAAAAATCATGGTAAAAGGCACTATGTATCCATAGTAATAACTTGAAATTTAAATGGTTTTGTTTTGAGGAGAATCTGGATCACAAATAACATTTCTAGAATTATTTTTTTGGGAAAGAACGAAAATAGATGTTTTTTTAAGGAAGATTTCATGATGTTTTTATGTGTTTTAATATATCGTTGTTAGGTGTAGGGGAAGAATGTAATTCATATGAGATCGTTTATGGAATTAATATGATCCTAAAGTATTTATGACTATTTTAAATTAATTCTTTTATTCTCAATAAGGAGAAATAAAGGGTGTTTCATTCTTTGGGGGCTAAATCTATTTTCCTTTCATACTCAATCAAGATAAATGAATATAAATTCGTTAGTAAATAGTTATAGATTTTTGTAGAAGGATAATACATTATTGTAATAGATAATATTACGAATCCTTAGAAAATATTTTGATAATTATGGATTAATGTGATGAGGAGGTGAGTAGCATGGGGTGGAATAAGGGGTTGTTTTAAATTCTAGTGAAGAAATTGATGAAATATAGAATGATGTTATAACTATAATTGTATAGAACCTAAGGAGAAGAGATAAATTTTTTCCATAGAATATCATAAATGTCCTGATAGTTCTATTGTAAATGAGGCAAATAATATCTCTATATTAAAATTCACATAAATAATAAATTGAGACAAATACTTTTGAAGAATATGTTAAAGATAAAAATTTGGTTCAAAAGATGAAAGAAGTTCTTAACCAAATAGAAATGAATCAAACATGGTATATTATTTTTAGTCAAAACACAATAAATTTATCAAAATAGTAACTGTATTCTAGGCTAAATGCAATAAAAATGTAATCTAAAATATGAAAAAACATTAATATGGTGAAAAAGCAACCACCAAATTATGAAACTGTTCATCGATGAGAATTTTCCACCTCCCTGCCATTAGAAAACTATTTTATATTTCATAAAAATATTATTGCAATGAGTATTCTAGGTGTATCACATAGATATTAAATCAGTATAACTCATTCGAGTTCATAAAGTGGTAGTGTTCTTGAAATAATCTAGTGGTTTCATTTTTAATTAATATAAGTGAAATGTAAGCCTGTTGAAGAAGGATTTGTATGGGATAAATCCATAACTAGTGGCCTTGTATTCTAGTCTTGATCAATACATATGAGATTTAGGATTCTAGAAGATGGTGTTGAACACAAAATCAATATGAAAAATGATAATGATTTATGAATGTGGGTATTTAACATAGTTGATGACCAAATCATTAGGGAATTGGATAACAGATAATGTAAAATATTATCAGAGTATATAGGTCATGAGTTTAAAATTCCCATTTTTTTGACCCATTAATATTGGATAATTTTCAATCCAAATATTAGGAAAACTATCATGGTCCTTTGGACTCAAAGAAACAACAACCCTGTTCGATTTCCTAGGGTGGTAATGAATTGATCAGTAATAATCATCAATAAGTTCCAATAATCTCATATGATTCATATTCGTATTTATATATCCTAATATATTCCCCATGTTTTTTTATTTGTTTATATGTCAATTTTTTACTATAATTATAATTTCTACAAATATTCAATGAAAAAAGTACCGATGTAATTTTGAAATAATGAGTTCAGAAATTTTTCTCAGAAACCACCAGTTAGTGTGTGGAATAATTCACTTCTATGTTATTCTACATGAAAAAATGCCTTGTGTGATGAATCGGTATAGGTCACTACCCTTTATCAACTACTTGTTACTGTGATAATAGGTGTACAAATCAAACTTCTATTTAGTTCCATGAAATTTTAATCACATTCCACTATCTAAAGTAAAATGAATCTTTTATCCATCCACATGGTTAGAGTATTTGATTGGTGTGATAAATTTGTGACAATGTTTTTGTAACGAACCATCTTGGGTCGACCAAACCCATTTCCCAATCCAGCCAACCACAAGGCCTAATGCACTTTCCCAATGGTCTTGGGCTTGTGACACGCAATGGGATAACTGAACAACGCTTGAGAATTGTTTCTACACAGGTAAAATGGATTTACAAATCCACAAAACAAGATGGATAGTCATATAATCTATATCAGTATAATCAAAATTAACATCTAGATCAAAAAATCATAATCTAAATAGATATCATCTACTGAAACCTACATCACAGAACAAACATTCCATAAAATTATTTATACATAAACATAATATCTCAAAATAAGAAATCGAAACTCAAAGAAATGGTTGAATTCCAAAAAAAATCCCAGGTATATCCTAATGGGTGTAAAATAACCAAAACTACTCCACATGAGTTAATAATAGAGAGACAAAATCTATTACATAAAACATTAGATGGTGGTAATCAATAAGTGCCACCTTTTACCATGGTTCCAATACATTTATTTGTGTCTAACAAAAAGAAATATGAAAAATCCTAGAAGGGTCGTAAAAAAGTGTGAGGTAGAAAGCCTAGTACGATAACACTATGATTCTATTTATGGAATTTACTCATGAAAAAAATAAACTAATTTTAAAACATGGATAAAATATATAAACATGTCATTAAGGTTCAAAATGATCAAATATAACCAAAAGGAATAATGAAGGTGGGAAAAAAATTCAACATCATATAATCATATAAATGGAAAATTAATAATCCTTCATAATTCTTATCTTTAAATAAAAATAGAACAAATCAAACTAATAAATATTTTAAACCAATATAAAAATATTACTATGCACCTAAGGATCTAACCATCTGGTCGATTTGAGTTTGTAACCTAGTATGATAGATAGTTATGAAATGGAAGTTGTCACAGTTTTCCTTAGGACCAGCTCCAAGAGATCACAAGGTCTCCCAACTAGCATTGTAGAATCTCACATGGTCTTCCTAGCCAAATACTAACTCAATCACACAGAAACAAATGGTGGCTGACACTGTCCTTCCTCTAAATACTCATATTTTCCCTATATTGAACATCCTTCGCCCGCCCTATTTAACCCATGTGGTACACAATGTAATCACATCAGAAGCAAGTTCCCATGTCAATCAAACCCTTTTCTATTCCATTTCCTAAGAAAAAATTCCAAATTTATCCAAATTCATTTCCAAAGGTAAATCCATTAATAAAAATATTTTTGAAATCTATTTAAATCAATAAAATCTATTGGATAATTTTATCATTCATGCGGGGTGTCCAAATTACACCCATGTTTGGAAAACCCTCATTAAATAGCCATATTTGAAAAATAATCAATGACATAATGAAAAAAGGGAACACACCCCAAGACTAATTAATTTATGTAAATCTTTAAACCAAACACACTAAATGTTTTCATATATTTTATGGATTCCATAGAGAATACCCAAAAATAGAGATACAAACCACATATTTATTCCAAAGCTCATCATCCTTGAGGAAGATCACTCATAAGAGGTACAACCAAAACATAAACAACAAAGGCACATGAAACCATTCCAAAAAATCCTTAAAAACCTTATATTGGGCCAACACAAATCTTAGGGTTCCAAATCTCTATAATAATTTCAGAATATATCTTGAGTATAGGAGGAAGAATATAAAAATAATGGTAAATCAACTTACCTAAATCAAAACAAAAGGATTCTAAGAGGAAATCCACCAACAATGAGAGGGATGAGCTCCATTGTAAAGGAGGAGAGGATGAATAGTCGTGGGAAGTAAAATGATCCACAATACTATAAAAACACTATATGGGGATTTTGGTTAAAAATATATGTTTTAATTTAATGGATAGGGTTGTATGGTTTGGACGTATGGTTGTTATAAACCAAACCAAGTTAGCCTATCCCACCACCTGAACAATCCCAACACATGGCCCAGAGAATGTTCTTGATCACCACGGTCTTGTGATATACATTGTGAAAAACCAACTAAACAACCAGAATAATTACACCATTGGAAAATTGGTATGACCCATCCATTAAACGTGATTTCAACACCTTTATTCAGATTCATCATTACCAAATGAACATCCATAGAAACAAAACTTATGTAAAATAGACACTCTAAACGAAAACATACATTAGAGAACACACATTCTATAATAGGTCATATATATACACATTGTATCTCATAATAAGGAATACAAACTCAATGTATAGGGTGAAATACCAAAAAAGGCCCATGTAAAACCCAACGGGTTCAAAATACCAAAATGACTCCTAATTAGATCATACCTACAAGATAAAATCTCCCCCACAAAACAGTATACAGTGGTAATCAGGAGGTGACACCATATAATATGGTTTTCATTCCATTATCATTCAAAAAAATGAAATCTTAAAATTCCCAGAATTCCCTGAGAAGGGTTGAGGCCCGAATCCCAGTAGGATACCTTAATGGATCAATATAATTATTTTACCTATGAAAACTAAAAAATAGTTTGAAAACATATTCAAAACAAACAACATGAAAATAATTAAATATCAAGTAAACCATTAAAATCCCATTTGGATTTACATTTTTCAAAATCAAGGTCTTTCAAGTTTTTTTCTAAATATGGATCACATAGATAAATAAGGAAACATGGTATAACATACTAAAACATAACTCAAAGGAATTATAAAGTTGATCATAACATAAAAATCATATATCTATACAAATGTAAAATTGAAAAAGAGGGCATACTATATATCATCACATAAAAATGTAACTAATAAAACACATAATGTATAAAATAAAACTTTCTATGAGTAACATGAACCACAATACCTAACTATTAGGTTTAATATGAGTTGGTAAACATGTATTATATCTAGATATGTAATGTAATCTCTCAAGGTCTTCCTCAGACGCAACTCCAAGAGCTCACATGGTCTCTCTTCAACCAACATGGGATATAATATAGTTTTCCAATGAAAAGGAACTATCAGAAATCGTGTAAACAAATGGATACTCACATGGTTCTCCATTTAAAGTATTAGATTTGTTCCTCGAAAAGACCTCTTTCTCACAACAAATTTATCAAATGATATACTCTATGCCAACACATCACAATAATGTTCCCATATTAATCAATTCATAACACAAGCTATTTCTTAAGAAAAAATTACCAATTTATCAAAACATCATTCCAAAGGTGAATAAATTTCAAAAGGCATTTTAGAAATACATTTAAAACCTTTAATACTCTTTGATTAATTTTATCAAACACATGTAGTGCACACAAGGCACCCCTATTTTGAAAAGCCTATTTAATTAACCCAATTCATAAGAAATCCATAAATTACGTCAAAAATAGATTACATCAATTAACTAGTAACATAAATAAAAAACCAAAGGCTATAAGATATTTAGAGTTATTCTATGGAAAAAGACTTAAAATAGTGTCACCTAACTCAGATTCCATACAAATATCATCACCCTTGATGATGACCATAGATAAGACATAGCACTAGGCGTCACACAACTTTGAATCAAGAATTAATCTCAAAACCCCAATTAAATAATAATGATACTACCAAAATCATCCCTAGAGTTCCAATTCACTACAATAGTTCAGAATAAATATTGAGTATATTGGGGTTGATGAAATCAAAGAGAAATCAACTTGCCTCAAGAAAAATGAAAAACATCCAAGATGAAATCTAACACTAAAGATAGGGAGGATATCAATGGACAAGGATGAGAGGTTTTATGTATGGTAGAATAATTATGATATCCAAAAACAAAAATTCATAATAGGGGTATTTTGGTAAACATAAAACTATATATGAGTTGTAAATGATCTTAGGAGTTGGATGCATGGTTATGAAAATCATCTTCCAACCTTGCAAATGCCAATTTCCACCCAAAATATGTCATAAAGTTAACTCTATGGTGACACGTGGTTTGATATACCATACCCAAACCATGTGATTCCACATTGTCAAAAATAGTAGCTCACCTCACATAGTTACCACACACTTTTGAAAAACTATAAGCAAACTATGTCCCTTGTCTTCATCCCAAATATTTCTGGTTATGATATCTATAATCCATGAATCCTATGACCTCAAACAAATATTAATAAAACTCAAAGGAAAATTATCTTGTGACATAATGGGTGTACAAAATATCCACCAACCAAATTCTTACCCCTAGAAAATACCTATCTTGGGTACTAATACATTGATATTACATTTTTTATGATTATTTAATACATTACCAAACAACACACTTCAGGGCTATAATAAATTGGTGCCTTTGGATTCTTGAAAAATAATATTCTAATTTGGAAAAATACCTTCATGGAATCCCATAAAGATAGTCTCCTTAAGTACTCTTTATTGGTATACCCAACATAAAACTTTTCTTCATAACCTAGGGAATGGAAACAGAAGATGGGGTTAGCTCATATGCTCAGTAAGGATTAACTAGGGAGATATATAAGAATAACATGAACAAAAGAGTATGATTACATGATCATAATAGTTAGAAAACCAAACCCCACATATCAACGATCATAATATTGAGCAATATATTAATGATTGGATGTTCACAATATATTAATCATAATGAAATAAAAGAACATGAACCATGAGAGCATAACATTATAAAAATATGTAAATTAAAAGATACACATAAGAATATAATATCAATTCGTTATAAGTCATGGTTCATATAAATGGTTGTCCTAATGGACTAGGTTTACTCCCTAAACCATCATAGTGGTGAAGGTTCACTCCAAATACCATCATATCAGCCAAGGTACCTTAATAAATAGGGATTTTTTCCTTTTCTTGTCTAGTATATCTCATTATAAATATATATTTACTTAATGAATTGGTGGGAGATATATATCCCACGGATGATATAATGAAAAATATGTGAATGTGATCCACAAGATCATAAAATTTTCATTATATCATATCCCACAAAATAAAAATGGATTTCATAAACATTTCATCATGTAATAACCTATTGGAAAGTGATAGGTTTCATAATAATTTCATAATTTGATCATTTCATAACCCAAGTAAAAATAATTATGTTTTATAAGAATTAAATCATTGAAAACCCCATGGAAAAGAAAAAGATTTCATAAATATATTTTTATCATACATTTAAATTGTTGATGATAATAATAATAATAACAATATCCTTGGATTATATCTCCCATTAAAGAATATCTAATCTAAAAGGATGTCATCTTATATGGTGAATGGTTTTCAAACAAAAAACATAGAATGATTCCGAATAAAAATAACATTTCGTTGAAAATACATTTTCAAAAATAAATTGTATAAAATATTTTGGAAATCCATTTGGTTGAAAATAAACATTAAAACATATAAATTATTCTTAAATTTTAATTCAAATCATTTTTTTATAGAAATACTTTTTTTCCTTAAAAAGTTATTAAAAATTACAAAATTTCAAAATCATTTTCACATTGAATTCATTTATTTAAAATGATAAAACAAAATTCTAAAGTATTATGTAAATTAATTTAATTGAGAATATATTTAAAACCATGTAAGGGAATCTAGAAATCAATAAGTTGTCTCGATCATGCGAAATATTATTCATGTCATGCACAAAAAATAAATATTCTATTGACATTTTTTGTAAAATGCCAATAAAAATTGTTTGGAAAAATAAATGAATATTACATTCAAAATATAATGGTAAATATTAAAACATGGGTAATTTTTTCAATAAATTATTTGAAAAATGAAAAAAAAAATTGGATTAAATTTTTAGAAAACATGGTTTTGGAGGAAAAAATGTTTTCAACTAAAATGGAAAATTTTCTAAAAAACAACATTTTGATTTACATTGAACATAAATAAGGAAAAATGAAGAAAAAATATATATTCTCAAGAAATAACCATAGTAGTATGAATAACCTAAGTTTATTGATTGATGAATAATAATATTTTATCATTAGAAATATAATCAGAAACATTCTCGATAAACAATATGATTGTTACATAAAATCATTTCCACTTTGGTATCCTTGAAACATAATCCCCATGAATGAAAAACATTTGGTGGAACTTAACATATCATGAGGATAGAAAAATTGATATTATATGTCATTGGTGATGTATACACACCTCGTTATATAATAGATGTTCATAACATAACATAAATATCTATAACACCACGATATTGTTCGGTTTTTTTAATTAATTTAACCTTTTTCATATTTTCCATTTCAAGAAACACTGAATTGTTTTTATTTTATATTAATGAACTATGATTGGATTTTTTTTCATGAAACAACAAGTTAATCATAAATTACACAGAACAAAAAAATTGCTTGATCTTCATAGATCACTAATGTTAGATTGTGTTACATGCAATAATGACTTTCCAAGATGGTTTAAGTAACATGCATGAACAATTTTTCCAAGATATATTTGTGGTCATGAATACTATTACCATATTCATGAAAATATTTGGTTTACACAAATATTAGATTAATTCATTGGTTAACAATTAATTAGAAATGAATATTAAAACTAATTGAATATTAAAGAAAATATTATTATTTTAATGGTCATAATTTTTTTAACATAATAAATTAAATTAATTATAATTATTAATTGATATTAATTTAATATTTTTGTTATATATTCAATTATATATTTTTTATTTTAATCTAATATATTTGATATACAAAAGATAAGAATAAACCCAATTTTAGGCCATAAAGCCAATATTTTTTATAAAATTATTTTTAATACCTCTTTGCAGAGAACCCATTTTTATTCTAATTTATGGAACTTATATTGTTTTAATATTTCAAAATAGTAATTATCTTTTCCATATAAACATAAAAATTAGGTTATGATCACTTTTTTTATTTTTTTGTGATGTTTCCTTTTTTCATTAATTGTTAATAACATTGGATTGTAATTCAAAACTACTTTTTAACAAACTTCTTTATAAATTTAAATTATATTTTAATTTTTTTTTCAATTTTTATTATATATTATGTTTATAAAATAATAAAATATTGGTCATTGTAACTAGTTTCACATTTAAATTGGGTGTAAAACCATAGCATACTATTGATAATTTTTATTTTAAAAACATGAAGTGTTGTCCCGTCAGCGGGATTAATATTAACATATTTTCTGGAACATGTGTTATTGGAATTTAGAAAAATGGATTCCATATTTGGAATCATAATAATTTAAAATTTACATTATTTTCAACTAAGTATTTTACCAAAAATATTAGTGAATGTAATTAAAGTAAATTATATCAATTAATGTAAAATTATTCATAAATAAGGAATAAACCTCAAATTTAAGACACAAAATGAACTCAAATCATGTCCAAGAGACATTGGATGGCTATGTTTAGTCCCTATAATCCATTTTATAGGCTTTTTTACACAATTGGAAACAATTTCAATATTAAAAACGTTTGGGGGATTCTCTTTTCAAATATTAACAAGAGTGCCACTCCTTCTCCTCTATAAAAGAGATATTTTCCTACCAATTACTCAGAAATATCAAGCACCTTGACTCTCCCAACTATTGATCAGAAAATCTAAAAACTTCACTCCATTACTCTTAGAAAATTACCATTTGGAATAATGAAATACAAGGAATCCTTCTGGCACAAACCAAAAGGACTTTCCTGATTAAGAGGCAATGAATTCTCTCAAACTCATTTATTTTCATTAATTTCTACAATCCCTTAAATCTTATTATTCTAGGATTATATAACAACACCAGTTTCCTAAATGTACTATGAATGTTTTATTTTAATTATTCCACCAACACTTTCGTATAATTCCATCTACTGGTTAATGAAAATTATGTATACATGTACAACGAACTACAACCTCACTAAAAGATTATTGTTCATTTTTATTACACTTCCTCTCAAGGTGGATATTATGATGTCAATTATTTTTATAAATGTTATATATATATATATTTATTTATTTATGTCTTTTAGAGTCTGTAATTTTTTAAAGAACATTTTTTATACTTTCCTTTTTTTGATAATAACTTAATTTCCTTTAAGGAATTATGGACTACCGCTCTCTCCAAGCGATGTGACTCCTTCATATACTACATGGAATGTATTTAGGATGAGTTGACATAATATATATGATATATATTATATAATAAATATACATTATAAATTATATATATACATATAATTTTATATATAAATATATTTAAACATATATGAATTTTACTTTTTTTCTTCAAAAATGAAAATTAAACTGAAATATCGCTATTGCATACGTATGGCATACCATATTCATAAACAGTGTGTTTGATTTCATAATTCTATATTCTATGTATTATTATAATATAAATATAATGAATATAAATTAGATTTAAATCATTATTTAAATTCTGGATATCACGATATAAGTATAAGGGACAAATATATAACAAATTGAGTCACAAGAAAAAAAACAAAGCAGATATAACCCGAAGTGATACTTTGACATATAATTATTAACAAGATGGAAATATATATCCATAATCAAACCATATATGGTATTAGAGGATATAATATGGTTCTTTGATAGATTTATAATAAATTTTTATTTTTTACACATGAGTTTTGAAGGATTACTATAATAGTCAAGGAACAAGGTAAGAGAATGTTGGGTCACTCTTTATTTTTGTGGGATACATGCCTTATTCACCACAGACATCATTTTAATGGTTTATATATTTCCATGAATTTATTTTATTCCTCTTATAATTTAATATATTGGTAACTAAATTTTTATTTTTGGATTTTTATTTAACTGGTTTTAGGTTCTAAAAGGGTTTTTATGATCTGTTTTTATTCTTTCATAGAAAATGGTTTTGAAATATTTTACAATATTATTTATATGTATTAAGGGAATATGTTTTCTAAATTTTTTTTAATATTCATTTTCATGTATATTTATGAATAAATTTTTTTTCAAAAGGATTTATATTAAAAAACAATTTTTCTAAGAAGATGGAAATTTTCTTTTAGAAATATATTATAAGATCTTTCTAAATTAATTCCCATCTAATATGACATCTGTTGATGTTAATCATTTTTTCCTATGAAAATAATTCAATTTTTACAATCATATTCTTTTTATTAATGGTTTATGTTTTTATGGAATTATTTTTATGAATCTTCTTTCCCTTTCCTAGGATATATGATTTTGAAACCCATATCATTTCACGAGTTAGGTTTATGATGAAATAATTATGAAACTTGTAACATTTTTCACATGTTTTGATATAATTTCTTGTTTATGATACCAATTTAATTTCATGGGTTATTTTATGATATTTTATGATTTTTTTCACTTGTATTTATTATTTAATTAGGATATGTGTGGGACCTATATATCTATCTAATGAATTGGGTAGTGAGTTATATCTCATCAGATAGAAGTTGTTGGAATGAAAATTTAATCAGTTCAGTATTACATGGATAGAATAAGAAACAAATAAAATTTAGTAATATAGGGTTGGAACGAGGGGTAAACATGGATTAGTAATACTGGGCTGGAACTAGGAGTGAACGCAGTTTAGAAAAGGCATGTTTCCACCAATATGGTCTCAGATGTTATTCTTTGGATAATATGTAAATCATGTTACATGATTATGTGTTTGAAATATTACCATGTTTTATTCCTATGTTATGCTTTAATGTATTTCGTTTTATATTTCATTCTGATTCACAAACCATCAATATTTATTCCATGTTTCCTATTTATGTTCTTAGATATGTAGTGTATGATCTTCTATTTTGATGATCACGTTATCATACCACTATAACCACATTTATGCTTACATGACTCCTTTATTTACCCTTGTTTTGTATCTAATATCACCCATTTTTATGTTTCCTTACACGTGTAATGAGGATACATTTTATGTGTTTGTGTCTAAGAAGGGTTCTAGTAAAAAAGAACCAACTGGAAGATGATGTAAATCCTTTATATACCATTGTTTATGTTACCAAGTTTCTAATGGCATTAAACTAGTGTAGTCTTTGAGTTCTTGTTTGTATAATGTTTTAATTATTCCACAAATGTTAGTTAATTTCTATTTATGTAAATAAAAGGTCATTATAGTTGGTATTAGATCAATAGTTTTGTTAACCATTGGAAACCATGATTATAAATCTTTAGTGATATCCCTTGGTATATTTCTAAGGATATGTCTAGGGATGTCTCTAATGATAAGTATAAGGATGAGTTAACATTTAGGAAAATTTACTAGAATTTTAGAAAATGATAAATTCAGTGGTTTCCTAGAAATATAACAATTTATGGATACTACAATTGGATGTGGTTCTGGACTAGAATACCTTGGAGTAACAACTCAGACAATATGTTTCTGGTCTAAATCATGGTAATCTTGTACATGAAAATGGACCATACTACACAAATGGTATGGAAGTACTAGTGGATATGCATTAGGAATTAAATAAATGCTTCATGAACCATCATGAAGAGTTTAAATATAAATTGGTTATTAATCACCAAGGATGAACCTATGATGTCATAGATTTATGAAGGTGTCATAAGTAACACATATTTTATGTATTTCTTATCAGGACTATGTTGTTTTTTGGTATGTTAAGTAATTCTCACACAATGATTCTTATTTTAGTGAAGGGTGGGAACATTAAGGAACTAGATTAACTTTGAATGTGGTGGATTATTTTCTGATGAGAATTTGAGTGGGTTGATCACTGGAGTGAAATATATTGTGATCATTCCTAATTACATTTCACATAACGTGAGTCAAAAAGTGTACCTTAACTAACTCTTAGACTCGCCAAGGAAGAGAAACAAAGAGTTCATTGAGAGTTTGGGTAATAAAGACTATCGTGGAAAGAATATTAAATTTTCTTTTTTTCAATAATGTGTAAGGAATAACCTAAAATAATTCTTTATAGGAACAATAAGATTCTTTGGCTATGGTAAATAAGGACACAAAGAAAGTGACTAGAAGGGAAAAAAGTGTTTCATTAGTGAAATGGATGAGACTATTGACCTCCCTTACTCATAATTTATGGTTAAGTGTTTTATTTGTGTAATAAATGTTCAATAACCAACTCTATCTCAAAATAGGAATGATCCTAAAAATGATCTTCAAGGTTGTCCAATTAATGGTTACATTCCGGATGATGATGAGACTATAGAATAAATGTGAAATGAAAGAGATATTTTGTAATAGAATGAGGTATACATGTTATTAGAGTAATGATGAAGTTGAATAAAATAGTTTATATGAATTTTGATTCTAGAATTATGTTATATGAATGGTGAAATTTATAAGGATTGTTTAGATTATGTTTTTCTCTACAGATTTACAAGAACACTTTGAATGATTCTGATGGAATAGAAAGGTGAAATAATAGAAATATGATTTCCATGGGAAACACGTCATTAATGGAAAGATAGCCCATAATATGTTCTATATATTATGATAATGTTGATTGGATAATGATATGTCGATATCCATAAGTAAATTTGAAGTTTCTATTTACATTGAAACTAATTAAGGACTTGTTGAAAAGTAGTTTGTGCTACAATGGATAAAGTTTAAAAAATCATGAATCCATTTAATATATACATAAATATATTTAATAAAGAATCATGAAAGTTTTCTAGAATTATTTCTTATAATTAGGGTTATAACCATGTTTTATGGAATTAAACGATAAGGATATTAACATATTTGGAATGTGAAAAAAGTTGTTATTTGTGATATATAGGGGATCAATGCTAAGAAGATTTCATTAAATTCTTTATATGTATTTTATTATTCATATTTTAAAAGGGTTATAAGGTTAAAAATTTATGGATATATTAATTTAATCTTAATATAATGTAAGTATGATTAATTTATTATACTTCCATATGAGGATTTATGCATATTGGATAGCCTATTCTGACTACATTATGTTGATGATAGTTGATGGCTAATGGGAGGGCATATCCTGGATATCATGAAATATTCATATTTTAGGATCGGAAAATTAACCATACTTTATAGAGAAGGTTGTTAAGTGGAATAATGATCAACAAATGGTAATGTTGTGTTGAATTCGTGGAAGTATATATTTTCATGAAAATTCATCAACTTTAGGAAAAGGAATATTGAAACAAAAAATGATGTCCTAGTACATTCATTTCCAATGAATCAGACGGACCTTTATGACATTGTAGATTTGTGTATTTGTGATTGTTAACATTATCCTAATAGTGTTCTCTACCACTATCCATGGGAACATGATAGAATGATTTCCCTTCCGGGTCCTTGCTTTCACATCCCGCCTATGTTCTCCAATTTGGAATTTGATTATGAGTTACTTTCGGTTACTGTTATGGTTCTATCATTCCCTTTTTAAGGGATGTTTTAATATAATTTCTTATGATGTGGTTTTATATGAATAAAACATTCAAGTATTAATCCATTTATAACCCAAATTAATTTTGAGGGTGAAATTTATTTTATGTGGGGTAGAATGTAACACCTTGAGATTTTTTCAATTTTATTAATAATTTTAACCTTTTTGATATTTTTCTTCTCACAAAACACTAAAAAAAATTTATTCTTTACAAAATCTCTAAGTATGGATTTCATAATACATAACCCCAAGTAAATCATGCACTACGTGAATCATAAATATTAGATTTCTCTACCTATAACATGGTGGTTATCATGCATTACACACAAAAATTCATTTCCCTAATGGCTTGTGTAAAATGGGTGACTAATTTTTATAGATCAGTAATATATCATTAAAAATTTATTATTTAAAATAATAACATATAGTATAGAAAATAAATTGGTTGTTGTGAATATCATTAATTAATTAATGAAAATATACTGTTTACATAAATATAAGATTAATTCATTAGTTACCTATTAAATAGAAATGAATATGAAAACTAATTGAATATAAAAAATATATTATTATTTTTATGGTCAAAAATGTATTTTATCATAAAAAATTAAATTAATTATAATTAGTGAGTGATATCAATGTTATATATATGTTTTATATTCATTATTATATTTTTTATATTCATCCAACATATATGATAGACAAAAGATATGATCAAACCGAACATTATTCGTAAAACCTATATTTTGTTCATAAATGTATGTTTAATACCTTTTAATGGTGAACCCATTTTAATTCCAATTTGTGGACTTTTATAGATTTAATATGTCAAAATAAACTTTATCTTCTAAATAGGACCATTAAAATTAGGTTAGGATAAATTTTTGGTATTTTTCATTGACGTTTCATTTGTTAATGAATGGAGAAAAATATAGGATTTTAATTAAAAAATTACATTTTATCTATTTTAATATTAAGGATAAATTGTATTTATAATTGGTTTCAAATTTTAATTAAATAACATTTTTATCAATTAATATAATTTAGGTCATCGCAAACAATTTCGCATCTAAATTGGATATAAAACTGTATCAATATTTTGATTATTTTTACTTTAAGAACTAACAGTGTCGTCCTGTGAGGAGAATTAATAATAAATTAATGTCTTCCACTTATGTGATAGATATTTGGAAAAATGGTTTCCATATTTTAAATCATCATAATTTATAATGTATAATGACTTCAACATTTTTTTTTGAGCAAAAACATTATTGAATGTAATTAAAATTAATGACATCGATTAAGTTAAAGTTAATCATACGTTTGGACTAATCATTAATTCACTACAGGAAAGTAAGGATATATCCATGGTCCTATAGACACAATTTTATAGGACTGTCGATATAGCTTATTTATTTCCATAATTTAATTAAAGATTTTTGGATATTTCTTCTTTATCTTGCGGCTGTCATTTTTCCCCTAATAGATATTGGGCTCCTCCTCCTCCCTCAATCAGTAACCCTATCACCGCACAACCCTCCTCCCCGAAAACCGCTCATCCTCCCAGATGACCTCTCTCACAGTGGCACCCTCCTCCACAATGACCTCTCTAATAGTGGAACCCTCCTCCCTGAGTCTTCAAATAAATTCCTCCCTCCTCCCCAATAACCACTCTCTCAACAACACCCTCCTCCCCAACTACTTCCCTCACTGTGGCACCCTCCACCAAGAAGACCTCTATCACCGTGGTGCCCTCCTCCCATATAACCTCTCTCTCTATAGTTCCCTCCTCCCATATTCTTCCAATAAATGATTCCCTCCATGGTATTTTATGGGGTTATTTCTGAAATCAATCACACACTTGTGGTAACAATAGATAACTTCAGGTTAAACGATCATGATTTAAATCACACTCTTGTATTCCAAAGATCTATTCCACAAAATTTAGCCCTTGCAGACCAAAAAATCATGATTTATTCATCACTCTAAAACACAACCAATCCACATTTTTCTCATATTTTTATCCTTTCAATGATTAATGTCCTTAATTTTAGGAATCACATGATCCATGAAAGGTCATCTTCCTTAGAATAATTTTCCAATTCAATATGAATAGTCAATTTCAAAATCCGAACTACCAGTTTAGGCTTTTAAAATCAAATAAGAATTTAATCCAAGTTTCAAATTACCTATATAAAAGTAGGTTTAGTCATCATGAATAACAAAATATTAATTTCACACCTCAAAACATTAAACAATAGCCTAGGTAAGGTCAAATAAATTATAAAACTAACATGGTTGATATTTTTCAAATGTCCAGAATCATGATATGAAAAAACAGAAAAATAAGCAAATAAATGATTCCAAAAATAAAGATATGATTAAGAATAAACCCAAAACTTCTCCATAAAAACAAGTACCAGTATAGAATATTGTTTCAATGACTGGTCAAACGATAATAGTGATTAGTGGATGGAAATATCAAATAGATGGTATCCTATCAACACAATCTGATGTGAGCCTATGAGGAATTGAGAATATAAATTTCATAATGAGGATATATGGAACTAAAATTAAAAACCCACAATCTATATGTAATGAATAAAAACATGAAAAGGATTATTCCACCTTTAAAAAATGGAAAACTCTATATGAAAATATTTTTATCATTCTTAATATGTTATTTAACATATTTCCCAGAAGTATATTGAATGAGAGAAAAAAAATAGAATGGATTAAATTAGAATTTAAAATCTTATATGGAATTTATAAATTTAATGGGAACGTATAATGTGAAGTAAGAATGTTGATGATTAACTAAACGTGTGTAGAGAGGCACTTAATTTTCCTATGGGAAGTCCCCATTACAGGAATAATGTTAAAGATGAAATGGAGAAATGTGTTCTTGAAATATTTATTAAGTTCTAGTTTGACATCCCTTTTTCGGATTTTATGAAACATATCCCTATATATGTTAAATTAATTAATTTAATTTACACTAAAAAATAAATTTAAAGGTAGGTGAGAATTCTAATTTTGGCAGGAATGTTTCTTCTATGTTAAAAAAATACAATTCTTGTTAAATGAAAGGATCCATATACATTTTCTATACCTTGTGTTATTGGAAACCATCAATTAAATAATGAATTTTGGGATTTAATAGACTCTATAATTGTTATTCGTTATTATATGGATTATTCAAAATAGGATAAAGATATCATGAGGTCTAGAATAGTAGTCCAATTGGCCAATAAAAGATTAGCTAACCTAAATGGTTTCCTTGAGGATATTTTGGTAAGGGTTAAAGATGTTGTTTTCCATATTGTTTCTTATTTTTTTAGAAATGTTGGATTTAAGCTTTAGAACAGATGCACGATTGATATCATGTATTTTTTTAAATATAATTAATCTATAAACAAACGTGCATAATGAAAATTTTCATTCTATATTGGAAGTAATTTGGTGAATTTCAATATTTTTTAATCAATAAAAAACCCTATAAAATACTGTTATAAAAAATAAGGTATCATTATTGGTTGGTTTTATATATTTTTTCCCTTATTTTATTCAAAATAAAAGACCTCTGAATTATTTTAAAATAATCATGTTTATAATAATTTTTTAACCACTAAATTGTTTTAAACAATTTATGAGGAATATGAAATTGAAAATACTTTTTGAAAATATTCATGTTGTTTTAACATTTTTGAATATTATAAGGATATTTTATCCAAAAAATATTTTGAATAGAATGGAATTTTTAGTGGTTTTGGGAACATGTAATGATGATGAAAAATATGAGTTACTATATGAAATTGATCCTATAATTACTGTAATGGTATTAAAATATTCTATACAAGAGAATTTTATGGAATGTTGTTATTTATCTAAAAAATTTCATGTGATTCAACTATATTGAACTTGAATTTTTTTCTAAATATATTGAAGTGTCACCTCTTGTTTTGAACTTAAATCTAAAATTTATTTTGATGATGACATATATTATCTACTAGAGAAAAATTTCACTACTAGATTAGAATATTTTTAAACTTCTATGATGGTGATTGATATAGAGAACTAAATTAAATTAAAATAAATCATAAAACATATTTTTTCAATGTAGGAAAACCCGCCCACAGTTGAACTTAAGGCTTTACCATGACATTTGAAGTATGAATACTTGGGATAGGAACAATGATTTCATATAATTGTTTCTTATGCCCTCCCTAGAGAATAATCACACCAAATTTTCGATTTCCATATGATGAATACTATCGTTATATCCTAGTATTTGAATTATTTTCCTAAAATTATCTAGCTAGTGTGTAAGAATAATATTCTTTTATAATATAATTCAAATCTCGGTAGATAATTCTTGAGATGATTTAATTATACACATCTTGATGTTGTTAGAATAAGTGAATACGTTGTTGGATATATATATAATATACCAAATTTATAATAGTCAGAGTGTAATTCTAGATCATATTGTTAAAAAATAGAGGATTTATAGTTTAAAAGAATTAAATTAGAGATGAAGAGTGTTCTAGGATTCCCAATAAGTGGAGGGTATGCATTGATTATAAGTGGATGAACCTAGAGATAAGGAAATACCATTTTAAATTTATTTTTCTTGATAAAATACTAAATAGGATAGTTGTTCAGTCTCACTATTACTTCTTGGAAGGATTTTTATGACACTATATAATCCAAATCATTATATATTACTAGGATACAAACACTTTTACATGTACTTTTGGTATCGTTACTTATAGGAGAGTTCTCTTGGAACAATGGAATTCCCCTACCACCCAATGAATGCATTTTTTGTATTTTTTAAGGAATTTATCAAGGTGTTCATGGATGGTTTTATAATTTATGGGATATATTTTAAATGTTTTCTAAAATGTTTATGTCTTATGTTTTGAGTGTAAATTGAAAATAATCTTGCTTCAAACTATGAAAAATTCCATTATATGGTTGAAAATATAATTTTTCTTGAACATAAAGTGTCATGGAATGAAATTAAGTTGGATAATTATAAGGTTTTAATTATCTCTTCAATATAATTTCTTATTTCTATGAATGATATTTGGTATTTTCATAGACATGGATAATCTTATAAGAGTTTTATAAAAGATATTATTTTAATTTATTTTTTATTGAGAAATTGTTTTTAGAAATATGTCCATTTTACCTTTTATGAGAATTGAAAGGAAGACTATAATGATCATAAATATAAGTTATTGTCCCAAAAAATAGCTCAACCACTAAATTTGAAATTTCCTTTTATATTGATTATTGATTCTTCGAAATTTTATTTAGGGGATATTTATGGGAAAATAATGTGATGTAAATAACATTTCATTACTTTTTCATCCAGGACAATTGATTTTTCTCAATAAAATTAAATAATAATAGAGAATTAACTATTAACCATTTTGTTTTCCATTGATCAGTTTCTGTGTTATCTCTTAGAATCCAATGTTATAGTCTTCCTGATTTATTATAATATTAGATATATCAAGAATAAACCATCAACTGGAATCCTTCCTTTGAATTTTGATCTTCCCCTCATTGGGTTTTTGGAAATACAATTATCACATATTTTACCTCAACTTCTTCTAGAATAACATTAATAAATATTGTATCCATTTTCTTGAATAAAACATGCTATGATGTTTTCTTTACTCTTGCATCATTATCGACATTTTATTATTTATATATGACATGTGTGATTAGAAGGATAAAATTAAATACATCCTTTAGATCCTTATCTTCATGTATAGACATGTTGGGATTAAAAAATCATTGAAGTCTCCTAATGACTTATTTTAGGATCTTGGTGTCAACAATATATTCCCTAATAATATTCCTTTCCTTAAAAAAAATATGATTGAAGAATTCATCAAAGGTTTTGGTCAAACTCACCTTTATATTTCATAGTCTTTCAATGTTACATGAATAATTATATAAACCAAAACAAATCACCCCTTTAGTAAAATAATAATATATGAAATTACTTTCCTACACACATAAAAAATATGATGATCTTATTCCTCTTCCTATCATATATATCTCAAGTGTTTGTTAACAATAATTATTCTTTGATACTGTAGTTTGTCATTTCTACTTCTCAAAATTCTCCCCTCATTAATTCTTAGAACAATATCTTTCATTTTCTTTCTTGTTTTATCATCTCTAAATCCCACATGAATTTGATTTCCATAATACATTTCGAAACCTCAATGATTCTAGATGTCACATATGTTGTCATACAAACATATAATTGACAACTCGGATTCATAGTTGGATTTTTCATTATGATCTGACAAAAATAATCATGGTTGGTTAAATATAAATTAAAATGGAATTTAATTAGACTTTAAAATTGTAAAAAGTATTAGATAACCATAATTATTATATTATAATCCTCCTATAAAACCTGCTAATCCATGAATTGTTATTCCACTTTAACCATTGGTAATCTTCCACTTCACCAAACTTCTAAAAATTCTTATAAAATGGTATGATAAACCACTTCTATCAAGATCATTAAAGATGGTTTAATATTATGGGAGGGGTTTCTATTTAATTTATTCATTTATTTTACCATACTATTATCTAGGGCCTAATATTTTTGTTTTCCTATGGGGGATGGGCATATTTTTATTCTTTTTTATATTCTATGTGTTCCCTTATCTTGAGTTTGGTGTTGTGAGTTTGGTTTATGGGTGGTGAATGTGTTAAGTTTATGATTCTTTTTAATTCCACATTGTTAGTGTTATCATGTCTTTATTGTTATAATGTTCTCTTACTTTTACTTTTTCTTTAAAATCATAATATCATTATACCAATATATTATAATGGGAGGATGAAAATATATACTACAATACTCTGTGTTTTCCTATGGTAAATGTGATGTATTTTGGAAAAATAATTAAAGAACTAAAATCTATTATGATGATGAACTGTATGGAGAGATGTTATTTTAACAAGATTCTTCATTATACTGTATTTAGTAATTATTTGATGAATATATTATGTAATGTTGTGTTGAAGATATTATGTTGAATCATATGTGTAACAATAATTGATTTAATAATTTTAATATAATGTAAATTAATATAAATATTGAACTATAGATTCGATAACATGGAAATGTTTTTATAAGGCTTGTTCTCATGAGATGAATTTAGGTTATGGTTCCTGCATAGATTGATAGTTCCTTCATTTACATTTAAAAATGATATTTTAGATGAGCTATAATTATCATATTTATTTAATATTTGGAGTTTTATTTGTCATTTGAGAGTATTCATTTCTTTTCAAAACTTTTTCATCCCCTAAGATGATGAACTTCAATTTTGGGTAGGGTAGAGAAAAGATTGGTGGAATTAGAGAGGGAAAAATGCTTCTTTTTAGGGTAATTATATTAGATGTACCATATGAATATGTGTATAAGAAATTTAGAGATATGTGGGATTGTTTATGAGAGGGTTGGGTAAGTTTTAGTGATGGGATCCATGATAGACTACGGTTTTGATTTATGCATTGGATTTGATGTATTGGATAGAAGCTGGAATTGGGTTTCATTACTATCTTACAAGATGGGTTGATCAAACCATTTTATTTTGTTTCTTACCTCATAAATATTTTGGTATCTTATGGGTTATGTATATACCCATACCTACATGTTATTTTCCAATACATTTCATGCCATTTACAGATGGTAGAAAGACTAGATTTGAATTTATTGGATGTTGTATTATTGGAGCATAGTAGTTCATGGTGGTGTTGAACATGTTTGGTGGTCAGATCCTAGTAACCGAAGCCAATATCTAACCTTCTATTTGCATTATAGTTGTTCTTAGGTTCAAACCTTCATTTCCATTATGTTATGGAAATTATTTTTCCCCTAATACTTTAGTATTAATGCTATATTAATTGATATAATTTCTATTAGATTTTTCTTATAATGATTACTATATAAAGGAAGTGCATGGGGGTAGTGTGTGGATTTGGTAGTGGGGGGGGGGGGGGGTAGGGCAGGGGTACAGTGGGAAGAGTGGGGGGATGGGGGTGTGGGGTTGAAGTGGGAGGGATAGTTGGGTTTAAGGGTGATGGGGGCAGTGTACAGGGGGTGTAGGTGGGGATGAAGGTTGGGGTTAAGGGAAGTGTACATATGGTAGTGGGGGAATAGGCATGTGGGGCAGTGTGCAGGGGGATGGGAGGGGGATGGGGGTGTAGGGGGAGGGGAAGTTGGGGTGAATGGGGTTGGGAGCAGTATGCAGGGGGTAGGGGGTATAGGGGGAGGGGGTTTTCCATGTTGGTGGTGAAGGTGGATAGTGGGGGTGTGCATAGGGTGTGGGGGTGCAAGGGGAGCGAGGTAGGGTGTAGGGAGGGGGAATGTGGTGTAGGAAGAGGGACTGTTCGAGGGGGGGGGGGGTCTAGTGGTGTGAAGGGTGCTGGGGGTTGGGTCTTGGAGGGGGTCATGGGATGTGGGGGTGCAGGTGGATGGGGTTTAAGGTGTTAGGGGGCAGTGTGTATGTGGTTGTGGGGTATAGGGGGAGGGGGTTGTCCAGGACGGGTGTCCAGGTGGTGTCTAGGGGGAATGGGGCTGGGGATATGTAGGGGTAGGTAGGTGATATAGGTGTAGGGGGAGGGGTAATATCCAGAACTGCACATTTGAATCTTGTACTATAATATTTTTTAGAAAAAATGTTTTATACAATCTCTTAATTTACAATTCTTTACTTTCCTTTTTCTTCTTGAATTTTCTTAATACGCATGTTTTCAAGTATAATCATGCATGGGGGAGTCCAGGGGTTGTCCAATGGGTGCCGAGGGGGTGGGGGTGTCCAAGGGGTGCCGAGGGGTGGGGGTGTCCAAGGGGTGTCGAGGGTGTGGGGGTGTCCAAGGGGGTGTGTCTAGGGGGGAGGGGGTGTCCATGGGGTCTCCAGGGCTGTCCAAGGGGTGTCCAGTGGGTGTCTAGGGGGTGTCCAGGGGGTGTGCAGGGCGTGTCTAGGAAGGGAGGGAGTTTCCCGCAGCTATCCAGGGGTGTTTATGTGGTGTCTCCTCTCCATCAATCAACCCCTCCTATCCCACATTATCCATTTCTAGGGATATATATTTCTCTTCTAATTTTCAATATCATTTTAATTTTATGATTACATTATTTTTGACATTATCTTGTTTTCCACCCATCAGATACGATAGTTTTCCACCTGATTAGCCCTGATTTCATTCATGAATTGGCCTCTGATCAAATATGTTATATTAATCTCGAATAATATGAAAATAAATATATTTCTATCGAGTTGGTATGTTCTTGCATACAGTGAAAATGTTAATGATTATGTATTTTAATTACTTTCTTGAGATTTGTGATAGAAAATTTTCTACTATTGATAAAAAAACATGAATTTGAACCATGTCATGGTGGAGGTGTTATAGGAAAAACTGGTCTCCCTAGTTGTATAATGCTTAATCCATTAAAACAGTAATGTCAAAGTAATTTCCCAGTTTTTGGCAACCTGAAAGCTTTTCCTTTTCAACCATTTGTTAATTTTGATGACATGAATTGGTATACAAGATTGGGATGAATTCTATGCAGAGAAAAAACTACAAAACAGAACTAATGCCATCAATTTACATCAATTTCTTGCAACTGGGATTGACGTGAATATAAAATTCATGAGGTAATGGTATTTTAATCCAATTTTGCAATACATTAGCAGCCTTTTGTTGTGTTTTAATCAAATTGACTTCGAATACACCATGCCTATAGAATTTATGATTTTGATTTTACTCCGGATTTTGTAATATTCGATCTTCTAGACATTTCTATGTATCATTTTTGGATAGTTTATCCATAGGTATGAACTATGGAATCATGTACCTTTATATGTTTTTTAGAAACACTATTTTTTACATTCCCTCAGTTTAAAGTTTTCCCTTTTCATTTTTCTTATTGTATTTTCTTAATATTCATGTTCTCATGTATTTTCATGCATGGGGGTGTCCGGTTGGTTTATAGGGGGTTTATAGGGGTCTAGTGGGTGTGTATTGGGGGGGGGGGTGTCCAAGGGGGGTGTCAAGGGGGTGTCCATGTGGATTTTTAGGGGGAGTCCAGGGGGTGTCCGGGGGGGTTTCTACTGGGGTGTGTCCAATGGGGGGTGTCCATGTGGTGTCCAAGGGGTGTCAAGGGGGTGTCCATGCAGGTGTCTAGGGGGTAGGGGTGTTAAGGGGGTGTCTAGGGGTGTCTTAGAGGGTATCTATGGGGTGTATAGAGGGTCCAGTGGGTGTCTAGGGTGGAGGGGTGTCCATGGGGCGTCTAAGGGTGGGTGTCCACATGGGGTTTAGGAGGGCCTAGGGGGTGTCTATTATAAAGACCTAAATTATTATCAATGGAATTCCATTTTTATAATAATTCCATATAGTATAATCCCATTAGGAAGCACAATGGCATATTATGATACTAAATACTATGTCATCATTTAACATAATTTTGTCACTTATATGTTTTGAATTTTGAAAATATGAGATACACGGTTGTGATCTGTAAGATTTTTTGAGTATGATAGGAAATACATAATTTTTGATGAATAATGAAATACTATAGTTTACAAAACAAGCTAAATATGATAATTATAGAGTCATGCGTGATATTTTTCGGATGTAAGTCCAAATGGTTTGGGTTCACATGAAAAAATTACAATTCTTGGTCATGGAAGACACACTATTACTTATATTGTGGAAAAATAAAAAATTAATGAATATTATATTGAAAAAAAACACTCTCCCCTCCACTATAAATATCTCCCTTCACACCCTTATTTCCTCACACCTCTCAAGATTCAAACATTGTGTAAACTCTTTCCAAAAAACTTCCATATCCCCTCCCCTATATCCTAAAGCTTATATTCTTACCAAAAGACTAATCCTAGATTTCTTAATGAGGATCTCAATAGGAGGATTAAATAGGTAATTCTTCTCTCTCTCTCTCTTCCTATAATTTCCATTCATTTTCAAGTTCTTTTATTATTCTCTCCACACCTATCTTTATCCACATGGAATGGTAACTATATTATCATAAATATATTGGAATTATATCATAATAATTGGATATTATATCATCCAAATTTCATCCACCTCTTATTTTTATTTTATAAACGAAAATGTTGTTCGTGAGGTGTTAATTTATCACCTTCAAGAACGACATGTTTTATTTTTTCCATTTCTACCTTTAGATCTGGTCATGAATCCATTTTTATGTTGAAACAGAATATGTTATATGTATTTTATCTTATTTAATGTTTGGGATCTATCTTATGTACATATTACTAAATGGTTAAACAAAACAAGTTCGTTGTGGTCGAAAAACCGCCCAGATTAACCCACACAATCATCAATTTATTCTTATCTAAAGATTCATCCACATGTTATATAATATAATTCATTATAGGATCATTTAATCTCCTAGAATATCATTAATAATATGAAATATCAGTTCTGGATTTTTATCCATGTTCTACATAAACATTCATCTGTGAATACAAGTGAACAACTTAGGAAAACCATAAAAACGAACATTCCCAAACATTGTTTTTTAAAATATATATGTCATACAAAGGACTATAAAAATACTTGATGAAACCATAATGAACTATATTCATCTACATATGGTTCTATAATTGTTAATTAATGAATATAATGTAGTTATATAGGACATTAAAGTGAAGAAAGCGTTCAGATAAAATGTAAGGGGAAAATCTCATACCCAACTTTCTTTCTTTTGGTTCTCCCTATTTCACTCAATTTTTGGTATGGTAATAACAAGAATACCATTTTTTATTCATTATCATACCTTTTTTGGGGATAGTAATTTTTTATAGTGATGTTTATGTCAAAAATTTGTTTTAGAAAATAACTCTTCTTTCAAAAACACACCTTTTACTTCTCACTCAGGGTTGATTGTTATCATATCAAGTATGTTATTCCAACTTTTTTTTTGGGAACTAAATGTTTATGAATGATTTATTATGAATGAAACAAATTAATTTACATGGGTTAATATTTTCATTTTTTGATATATTTTCATTTTTTTCATGCAAGATAATGATAAGGTTATGATGTGACGGGTGCACACAGAATTATAGAGCACAATATGAAGGATTCAATGTGATGAGTTCACCCGTAATTATTCAGCGCTCCAATGAATTGGGTAAAGTGATGAATACAATGAGTAAATGTGAGATTATTTGTTAAAAAATTTCAATATTTGTTCACATGTATGTGTGGTAGTGAACCGTTAAGATATGATGTTTCATTTTTTTGCATTGTCACATTTCAAGTATCTTATTAATGATTCCTCTCATTTTCATGGTAATATAACTATGATATGGTTATGATCAAACATTTATATATTGTTATTATCTATCATTTTAAAGGTATTTTAGCTCACCCCTTTTGATTTATATCTTCTGGTAACTACATGTAATAAGGATGGGTCAAGTGCCAATAAGAATCTAGAGAATAAGTAATTCAATAAATGTTTATTCTTGATGTTGTAATTTCTATGTATGGTCCTAGTTTTCCCAATACACTAAAACATTGGATTCTATATGTGTAATAATATTATGTTTTTTATCATTATAATGATCTAATAGTAATATATGAAATTTCAGGGTCTCAATAGTTTCTATTAGAGGAAAGGTTCAGTTAATTTGGGAATTAGGATTAGTGAACCCTAGAGAAAACCTCTGGAGTGAGGCTAAGTATAAATATTCACACAAGAATATTTACATAGTGATCATATATGTCATATTTTAGTTTAAAAAATATAATTGAATAAGTTATTCCTGAATTGTTGACTTATGTTTTGTTCTAATCTTTTCTATTTTAGAAAATGGTGCGAAAAACGGAGGTACTAGGCCAACAACTCATGTGAGGTCTAATGCAATGATTTAACGAACGATGTAACCAATGATTTGGTAGGTGGAGTTAAAAACTTCATGGTGATTCTTACCCATCTATCTCAGGTAATGAAGTATAACCATAATAATGGAGAATTTTCCCCTTCACTAAATATGGAGCAACTGGCTATCGAGTGTTTTATGAGGCAACGACCACTGAAGTTTAGTGGGTCTTCTGATCCACTACTTGTGGAACAGTTGGTCAACTCCATGGAGAAGATATTTTATGTTCTCCACTATTCTGAGATGGATAATGTGACACTAGCCATTTATCGAATAGATGGAGAGTCTAACCAATGGTGGTATTTGATTAGTAACACCAAGCCATGTGATGAAATTGAAGAGATGGAATGGGAAGGCTTTAAGATATTTTTTAACAAGTATTTCCCAAGAACTCTTCGCACAATGATGGAAACATAATTCATAGGCATCTAGAGAAAATAACAATAATTTATCACAACTTAAGAAGCGAATTTTAGAAGGATTTTAATGTACACTTTTGTGTTTTTTATCAACAATGATAGAAATGTTGACAGATTCTTTAGTGAACTGAAACCACACCTTCGAAAGGATCTGGAAATTCGAGACATTGGGAATTATGAATAATTTGTTCGATGTGATCTTAAAGTGGAGATGATTTTTGTAAAATTCTCCCATGGATATGGTTATAAGAAACAAAAAATGGACTTTCAAGCTGGTGGATCTAATGAAAACGGGTTGAAAAAAATTCAACGACCCACATGCTATAAAGGTGGGAAGTTGCACCTTGGGAGCTTCCTCAAAGGGATGAGGATGTGCTTCAAGTGTGGGAAAGAAGGAAAACCTACTAAAGAGTGTCTTAGAGATAGTAAACTGAAGGAAAATGTGGTGGAAGAAATAAGATAACCTCCATTGTTCAATGAAACAACTTTAGGGAGAAAGGGAACAATGAAAGCCAGTGCACTAAACCTCGAGTTTTGTAGGGTAGTCGGTGTCACCATCCACCAAAGAAAAAGGAACAAGGGAAGAATTCTTCCATCACTACTACGGAAGTAGATCAAGATAATGAATTTATACTAGGTACACTTCCTATTCACTCATGAATGGAAACGGTATTATTTGATTGTAGTTCTAATCATTCCTTTATATCTTGTATATTTACTTGAACTATAGAATCAAATCCCCAAAACTATGAATTAGTTATAACTATGAAAACACCAAGAGGATAAATCATTATAACCCCTATTCTGTGGTTGGAATATGTGGGAATATTCTTCTAGAAAATATTTTAATACATCCCTTGGTGGAGTTCGACGCTACAATGGGAATGAATTGGATCTCGTTATATAAATCATGTATCAACTGTTAAGAAAAGGAAATATCTTTTCATATTCTAAAACCATCACACACTCCTCTACAAATGTAAGGAAGATCATTAATCTCCATTGAAAAATCATTCAATGGTGTGGGTGTTAATTCCTTATGAAGAAGCATACCACTCAAAAAAGGATGAGTCAAAGGATAGAACCAACCTTGTGGGTATGCCCATCGTGAGTGAATATGGTGTTGTATTCCCCAAATAGTTACCCAAACTTCCCCCAGATCATGAGGTGATTTCTCAATAGAACTCATACCTAGATCTACTAATATCTAAAACAATCCCTACAAGATGGATCCTATCGAACTAGAGTATTTAAAGAAGTAGCTGCAAGAGAATATGGACAAAGGGTTCATACACACTAGGGAAACACCTTGGGGTGCACCAGTTTTCTTTGGGAAGAAGAAGGATAGAATAATACGGCTACGTATCGACTATCAGGAACTCAACAAGATCCTCGTAGAGAAAACGTATCATTCTCCAAGGATTGATGACATTTTTGATCTGTTAAGAGGAGCTGAATAAATCTCAAAGGTCGATCTTCATTCTAGATATCATCAAATAAAGGTAAAGATTGACGATATTCTTAATACAACATTCCATACAAGGTATGGGAACTATGATTTTCTTGTTGATGGCCTTTTTGCTTACTAATTCCCTTGAAATCTTTATGGATTTGATTAATAGAGTCCTTAGACATTTTCCTCAACAAATTTGTGGTAGTTTTTATAGATTATATTATCATCTAATCTACGAGTAAGGAGGAACGTGAAAAATATCTTATACTTTTGAGGGTGACATTGATAAAGGAGAAGTTGTATGCCATGTTCAGAATATGTGACTTTTGGATGCAGCAAGTCTGGTTATTGGGAAATGTGATCCCAACTCTGGGAATTTATGTGGACCCTTCTAAAATAAAGGTGATTGAGGAATGTCCAAGGAAATATATTGTCACATGAATCCATAGTTTTCATGGATTAGATAGGCACCACATACATTTTGTGAGATATTTATCATGATTGTCAATCCCACTAACTACGTTAACAAGGAAAGGGGTAAAGTTTGTCTTCTCTCAAGAATGTGAGGGAATATTCAAGGAGAAAAAGAGAAGGCTAATCACTGCACCTGTACTCACACTATCAAAAAGTAGAGAAATGTTTGTGATATAAAGTGATGATTCAAAGAATTGATTGGATTATGTACTCATGAAAAGTGATAATGTGATAGCCTACCCCTCATGACAATTGATCATCCAGGAGAAAAACTACCCGACACAAGATCTAGAGCTAGAAGCCATGATTTTTTCCTTGATAATATAGAGGCACTATATATATGGAACGAAGTGTTACACATACACCAACCACAATAGCCTAATGTGTATATTCACACAAAAGGAGATCAACATGCATCAAATAAGATGGATAGATATAATTAAGGATTAGAATTTCTCTATTCACTATCATCCTGGAAAGGTGAACAAGGTAGCTTATTCTATACAAAGAAAAGAACCTAATACTCTATCCATGTAATATATTGAGAAAGTCCCTATATTATTGGATATTCAAAGGATGGATTTAGAAATCATAATGATAGGGGATACATTCTACATTGTACAAATGATTGAGTAACCATCCATCCAAGAGAAGATTAAGGAATCACAAAGGGATGTTCTTGAGATAAAAAAGAGGGTGAATTATGTAAAGGATGAGAAGCTTCAAGAGTTCAATTTTGATGATGATGGTGTGATTCGGTTTGGAATACAGATTTGTGTTCCTTCATCACCCGAGATAAAGATGGAGCTATTTAAAAATGTATGTAGCTCAATATTATATATTCATCCTGGGAGTACCAAGATGTATCGTGATCACTAAGAACACTTCTAGAGGGATTCCATGAACAAGGATAATTTATAATATATATCAAGTTTCTTGGTGAACCTGTAAGTTAACGTAGAGAGGATACATGCCAAAGAGATGATGCAGCCATTACCTATACCCATGTGGAAATTGGACAATGTCATTATGGACATTGTCATGGGTATCCAGAAGATGTCGGAGGGAAATAATGTGATATGGGTTTTGGTTGACCGACTCACCAAGACTACTCATTTTATCACTATTCAGGAATACCTCTCGCTTGAAAAACTTGCAAAAATATATGTGAAAGAAGTGGTGAGACTACATAGAGTTCCACTCTCGATTGTCTCTGATCGTGATCAATGGTTAAAATCTAATTTATGGAGGTGTATTCAACATGTTTTGAGTACTCAATTAAACTTCATCACAACCTATCACCCCCAAACTGATTTCCAATATGAAAAGACAATTTAGACACCTGAAGAAATGATAAGAGCTTGCTCACTAGAATTCAACGGTTGGTGGGATCTACATCTCCCATTGGTTGAGTTCTCATACAACAATAGCTTCCATTTGAATATTCAGATGGATCCTTATGAATATTTTTTTGAAAGTGATGTATAAGTACAACCTGTTGGGTTAAAGATGGAGAAAGAAAGCTACTGGGACGCGATATTGTGCAAGATAAGATAGATATGGTTCATGCCATCCAGAAACACATAAAATATTTTCAAAGATAGCAAAAGAGCTATGTTTACAGCCGTTGAAGGAAATTGGAGTTTGATGTTGGGGATAATGTCTTACTTAGAATATCACCATGGAAGAGATTCATGTTGTTTGGAAAGAAAGGGAAGATAATTCCAAGGTATATTGGCCCCTTTGAGACCCTTGACTGCATAGGTTCTGTGGCCTATCGACTTGAAATTCCACTGAATATGGATCATGTTAATGAATTGTTTCACATATCACTCCTGAGGAAGTGCATACCTGGTCCTTCACATGTACTGAACTCATAGGTGGTGTAGTTGGAAGATGTAATCTCTTATGAGGAGCATCCAGTAGAGATTTTGGGAATCCGATGTTTATTAATGTGTTATTATGATATGAGACACATTACATTACAAGGGTTTATATGTTCATTTTTTGATATATGTTCATTATGAAATGCATGATAATGAGAATGTTATGATGTGATGGGTGCGCCTGAAATTATATAGCGCAATATGAGTGTTTCAATATGACGGGTGCACTCATAATTATACCAAGATCCAATGCATTGGGTAAAGTGATGAATCTCATGAGTTAAAGTGAAATGATGTGTGAACAAGATGCTAGTTTTGTTCACAATTATGTGCATTAGTTTACCAATAAGACATGATGTTTCATTTTCTTATGCATTTCCATATTTCAATTTTCTTATTAATTCTTCCTCTCGTGTTAATGATCCTTTGCCTATATAAAGGTTATGCTCACCCATTGTTATATTGTTCTTATCTATCCTCTTACTAGTCTATTACCTCACCCATTTTGATGTATATCAAAAGATTACAACATGTACTAAGGAGAGGTTAAGGGCCTATAAGAAGCTAGAGAAGATGGAATTCAGTAAATGTATATGCTTGATGTTGTAATTGTTATGTACGGTCCTACTTTTCCCAAGACATTAAACCATTGGATCCTCTATGTGTAATACTATTATATTCTTTTTCTTTATAATGATGTAATAGTAATGTAATTAAAGGTGGGGTCGCTATATCAATGGGATTTCTAGGGGTGTCCAGGGGGTGTCTAGGGAGTGTCTAGGGGGTGTCCAGTGAGGGGGTTTCTAGTGGGGGTGTCCATTGGGGTGTCTATGTGGTGTCCAACGGGGGTGTCCAGGGGGTGTTTAACGGGTGTCTAGGTTTTTCCATGGGGGTGTCCAGAGGGTTTCTTAGGGGGGATCTCAGGGGGTGTCCTAGGGGTGTCTAGGGGAGGGGTGACCATGGGGGTAAAAGGGGGTTTGTCCAGGGGGAGTGGGGTGTGAAAAGGGGGAGGGGTGTGCTGGGGGTGTGGGGTTGTTTTTTAGGAAATTATAAGGCCTGTAGCCATGGTGTTAAACTATGGATAAAGTCCCTATGTGTCTTAATGTTATGCCAAGGTTTCAAAGCGTGGCTATTAGGCTATAGCCCCAGTTTGAACTGCGGTCATATGACTTTATCCATGGTTTAATCCACTATATTTAGGACTTTTAGACATGGTTTAAATCCATGGATATAGGACATTCCCTATTTCCATGCCAAAACCAACCACGTTCCTTGGAACTGTGGCTATAACTTATATAGATAGTTTCAAACCATGGCTATTGCATTAATTTCTAGTAGTTATTTTATGACTCAAATTGACCTAGAAAAAATTCCATGATCTATTTTCTTTCCATATGTATACCCTATACTCCACTGGATTTGACAATGTTCAATTATTGGATCCCCGTGAATCTTGAAAAACATGGGTGGAATTAAACCATAAAATATTTATAAGAGTGCCACTCACCCTCCACTATAAAAAGGGATCCATTCCTCTCAATTTCTCAAACACCTAAAGCCTATTAAATCACCCAAACTATAATAAAATAAGATAAAAATATTCCATATGTTCCTCATATAATCCTTCCATTGGGATGAAAGAAATACAAGGAATCCTATTGGTAAAAACCAAAAGAAGTTACCCGATTAAGAGATCATGACTTCTCTCAAACACCTTTCTTTTATTATCTTTCACCACTCCCTAAAATCATATTATTCCATGATTATATAACAAAAATATTATCCTCACTATGATATGATTTTGTATGATATGTATTCCACTTACACTTACATAAACATCCAAATAATTTGTAACAAACATTTTTTTTCATATATGGTGGACTACAGCCTCACTGAATGATGATTTTTCATTTTTTCATTACAACCTATCATGATGGAAATTATGATGGAAAATAAATTTATATATGTTATATATAATATTTATTATGTATTTAATCTTATTTAATTATTTTACAACAAATTTCATTATACATTGCATTTTTTATAAGAGAATTTCATTTGATAAAGTGTGGACTACCGCTCACTCAAAGTGACCCGATTCATTCATAAACTCAATGGAATGTATTATGGGTGAGTTCAGTGAATATATATGTTATATATGATATAATAAATCTGTCATAATAATGAAATATGAACATGTATATATATACATATATGACTGTAACATTCTTTTTTTTTCAACAAGATAATCAAACAGAAATAACATTCATGTGTACATACAACATACCATCTCCATGAACAGTGTAGTTTGTTTCATAATTCTATAATATAGGGATTATTATAATAAAAATTCAATGATTATAAATAATATTTAAATCATGGTTTAAATTCTGGAAATCATGATATATGTATAAGGACCAAATATTTGAAAATTTTAGACACATGTGAAAAACAAAGAGGATATTACACAAAGTGAATCTTTAACAAAGAATTGTTAACAAACAGGTAAAAAAATAATCAAATGATATATAGTATTATATTAAATAATATGGTTATTTTATATATGTTTAATTAATTTATATTTATTATAGATGATGTGTGAAAGAGAACTGTGGGGGTCAAGAGACAAGGTAGGGAAATTTCATCTCACTCTTTATATCTCTGAGATACATGCCTTATTCACCACTCACTTATTTTTTGTTATGTATACAATACCCAATAATATATTAAATGACTTTTATACATAAATATATTTGTATTAACAAATCCATTATATGAATTTTTAATGTGTTTTATGTTCTAAAAGGTGTTCTAAGAAGTTTTATAAGTTTTCAAGGAAAAAAATTTTGAAATAGTTTACAAGATTCCTTATAAGTTACAAGGAAAAATGTTTTGATATTTTTTCCAAAATTAATTTATATAATTTCAATTATATTTTCATATAAAATATTTTTAAAAAGTTTTTATATTTTAAAGACAAATTTTCAAAGAAGAATGATATTTTCCATAATAAATATTTTTATATGATATTTCAAAGTTATTTCCCAAATAAGATGACATATATTTATGTTAATCAGGATTTGTCTAGATCTTGGACCTGCTTTTATATGATATGATTGTATGTTTAATATACCCATTTAATTTCATGGGTTATGATATTATTGATTATGATTTTGAGGAACATGTATATATGATTTTATTATGAGATGGTTGGGACCTATATCAACATCAGTTGCATTGGGTAAAGATTTATATCTCATGAGATAGACATGTCTGTAACAAGAAATAAACACAATTCTTTATTATAGGGTTTGAACAAGAAATGAACTCCATTTAGTAATATAGGGATGGAATGAGTGGTGAATTTTTTTTAGTAATACCGGGCTGCAATAATGTGTAAACCCAATTCAGTAAAGGAATTTTTCCAATAATATTGTCTTGGAAGCGATGCCTTGTATACTATAGAAATCATATTATATTCTTATGAGTTTGTCACATTTCCATGTTGAGTTCATAGATTAGGATTTCAAGGATTTTTTTCATTCTTTCATTATGATTCATGAAATTTAATTTTTTATGCCATGCTCTTTTTATGATCGTTGATATGCAGTGTATGATCTTCTATTTTCTTGATGACATTCTCATACCCATATACTTGAATATATACTTTATGCCATGCTTTTTTTGTGAATATTGAATAAATCTCAAAAATATAAATCTAAGATTAGAAAACCCTTACCGTAAGTCTCGACATCATTCATTGATGATCAAACCAAATATATAATAAAAATAAGTTTTTTATTTATATATTATAGAACCATAAATAGATAAATCATACCATATACTATTTTCTTCCAACCATTTATTACCCTTTATTATCAATTCCTTGGTAATGTCATGTTTTCTGAAAAAAAAGTCTATGTTCTTCATATAGTTTTTGATTAATTATTCTTGGATCACTTAGATTGATCATGGTTTCATAATATACAAATTTTTAATCAAGATATAAATATAATATATATTCAGTGTATATGAATTCATATTAATATATTAATTATAGATATAGAAAATGCACTACACAATTCATGAAGACGGATGGCCATATATGTGCGTGAACGTTGTTTCTATTTTTTCAACTTAATAATGGAAATAAAGTTAAATGGTATATTACCATTATAGAATATTTTTTTCATAAATTTAACATATTTACATTAATAATATTCTTTATTACATTCCATGTAATGTATGAACAAATAACCTCGATTAGTGAGACGGTATTCCTCCATAAACATGGATGATGTTATCGTATTTTCAAAAAATGGAGAGCATGGTGGTATGAGTGATATAATAACTCCATAGAAAAATATCATAAATATAATTTATAAACCATAAATCCATCATGATTTAAAACTTTTAGAGGTGGTAATGAAAGAAATAATAACATTGGTTTGTGAGACAGTAGTCCGCCAAACACACAAAATATTATTTTGTAACCCATTTCATAGAAGTGGTGATGGTTTTATGCCATTAATGTAATGTAAAAAAATCATAGTATATAGAGTATGATTATTTTATTTCATTATTGTATAGAAATAATATATGGAAGTAGATAAAGAAAAAAATGGTCATTGATGAATGTTACCTCTTCATCAGGTATCCTCCTTAGTATTTAACCAAAACCTTTTCTAGGTTGTATTTCTATATATTATAAGGATTATAAAAATATAATAATGATGTTTTGAAGTGATTTCTGAATGTATAAGTTGAACAAAAATAGTTTTATAAATGAGGTGTGTCGAACACATGTATGTTTTTGAAAGAATGAATTTCACTCTGTTTTTTAATTCTACATGGATCCAATAATGAAAAATTATTGATAATAGAATATATATGGTATAACTATTTCCATAAAAAGCGTTATGTGATGTTTTGTTTTATTTTTCACAACTATCATTTTAGTTTATCCCAAAATAATTTTTTTTACCTAAATCGGGGTAAATGTTTTTTACAAATTTAATATTCATATTGGAAAAAAATTAAATTTAAATTATTTTATAAAATATATTATAAGGATAAAAATATTGAATAAAATTGTCTAAATTGAATTCAAATAATTGGAAAATTTTAATTTAAAATTAATCTTGCAGACACGACGAAAAAGTGGCTTTTTAAAGGGAAAATTTCCAAAAGATTACAAAGTATTTATAATCAAATTAAGTATTAAATCAATTAGAATGACATAAAATAGATTAAATGATTTATAATTTAAATAATTTAAATTTTAAACCAATTTAAAATTTTATTTAAATTTATAAATAAATTACAATAAAATGTAGTTTTCTATTGAAATCTTTATTTTTCACTATTCATCATGAAATGCTTTTTTTGAGAAAAATTCAAAAAATTCAACCTAACATAATTATGAAGTACTTATTAGATAATTTATTTTATTTTTTAAAATAAATTCTCTATATTTGGAAAAAATAAAATATTAAACAAACCTCATATGTGTGAAGAAAAAGAAAGTTTTTGAGAATAGTATTTTTTTATGCACAAGATGCTTTTATATTTACTCTCTGTCTAAAAATAATTACATTAATATTAATTCAAATTTATTGATATTTAAAATATAAATTCCATCTAAAAAATTAAAAAATATTGATTATTTTAGTTAAATAAAATGGAGAGGTGTTATGTACTTTAAAATATTTTTCACGAAAACACTTTTTTAAAACAAAAATTAAACCTAAAATAAAACCATGGTAAAAGACTATTTGAAAGTAATTATGGATGTTTAATATTATCAAAAAAAATACTTATGTAAATTTAAAATGAAATTGTCCATTTAAATTACTTAATTTTTTAAAATAAATGATATTTTTCAAAAAATTATTTTTTCTCAATATTCACTGAAAAATCAATATTTTTCAAAAAAAAATTATAATAAAATAATTTCATTATGATGATTCAAAAAAATTAATTCAATTTAATATAAAAAATTTAATAAAAACTCTATAAATTATCTAAAATATTTTCTTATAAAAATTTATAATTTTTTATGAAAAAATATTTTAGATGAACATAATTACATTAGTAAAAATTTATTGATTATTAACAAAGTGTTTATAAAAAATCATTATTGACTAGGAAAATTATATGTAAATTTCATAATATATTTAATACTATTCATACTCTCTAACATTATGGTTAGTTTGTATTATTGTTATTTCATTATTCTATAAAGCTCAGGGGTGCATGTCATCCAAGCTATCAAAGAAACTCTCTATTGCAGGTAATGAAACCTCTCTCAAAATCTAAATTAAATGGAAACAAATATTTCAATAAATCTTTAGATATTACATTGTATAAACATATAATTAATGATTTCCTTGAAATTAAACTCATCCATCAATGGTTTAACATTTGAAAATTCCTTAATAGAAACCCATATCAAACTAATAAATAATAAATCATCACTTAAAAATGAAAAGTTGTACAAATAATGATTTTCTAAAGTAAATCATAATTTTAATGTTCTAGAATTTCTATGTAATTTTTTTAATTATATGGAATTATTTCATGACCAGGCACTGAGAAGACATGTGATTCCATGGCCTGGGGTTCCCATAATGTAACTTTGAAGTTATTTTAAAGTACATTCAGTAATCGTGAAAGCATGTTTTTCTAACTTTTGAACAAGTGCATGGATCAAAAATCAGAGGGCACCGTCGAACACAAAATGCTAGAATTTTCCTAGAAAGGAATTAACATTGACTAGAAATTGTCAGACATGAATGTTAATTTTTGGACTTTTCAAAAAATAATAAAATAACTTAGATTATTTTATTTTTCATTCACACCGTTGAGCATCGGACGAAGACACTATGGTGTGGAGATGTGGCGACGATGAGTTGCATTAACTAAGGGTCATTAATGGATTGTTGTGCATGTGTAACCACTATTCTTTTCAAAAATAAAATATTGTAACGATACTACGTCACAGCATAACATAAATGTTCTGTTGTGTTTCTTTTTATTAAACTAATGCATTAAAATGTTGACAATTTAACCCTGGGGATTCATTGATGAACCTAAATTGGAATTCCTCTGAAAATAACAATGAAGAACATGGTGATGAACACCACCGATTCATAGATCAATGAAGACGACGCGGATCTCATCCATCATCTAGAGAAGATCCAACAATCCAAGTAGGGGTTACACTTTCTTTATTATTGTTTTTCATTCCATGTTATTCCTTCTAAAATAATGAACATGGATAAACACATGATAAGGTTGATCCATGGATCATGTGTTCTTGTGGGAATGCTATTAAATTCGGGTACTTGAATTGTGGGGTAGATACATGTGTTGAAATCCCAAACCTCTCATTGATTGTACACATCTAACGTGAAGGGTGTGAGACAACACAAACAAGGCCTGGGTCCCTCTGCCTTGCGTATTCTTATGCATTCTTCATGGTAAAATTCTGGAAATGGTGGAAAGGTTCATTCAGGTTCATCGTAGTAAAGGTGGCATCCCTAAAATTTTGTAGGCGCAGACAGTTCGAGAAAGAGACCAGCGGAGCAGCTCTGGTGGCCCAGAGAGGGAATCGTCGATGGAGGCCCGCGATAGAAGCCCATGTCCGGGCTGCTCAGACAAGCCAAATGCACCCTATCAATTTACCGTGTGTAGGGAGGAAATGGCCAGCCGCCTACCATCTATGATGGATGAAATGAACGTGAAAAATCCATGCCTGGAAAGACTGAAATGGTCCACTATGTAAACCACTTTACTGAGGTGGCAGTGCCAACTAGCACCGCCTGGTGACGAACCAGACGGGTCTGAGCCAGGTTCGGACTAGAGAAGTTGGCCCGACTCAGCAGTCCTTTTTGCTGCGAGTGGGTCAGACCCACGACCCACGGATTAGACCAAGTCCGGTCTGGGTAAGGGTTGGGATGGCGGATCCTGGTCGGGTCGGATCGAACCCTAGACACAACCATCCCCTTTTTGAAAAAACATTAATAACTAACTGACCGAGAATCAGGTTAATGCACCATCTATGTCACAAGAACCCTTGCGTTGATATGGTATATCTAAGATATTATATGTGAGTTTTGGTAGCGTTTGGTGTACGGACGGGTTGGATTGAACTCAAATCCAACCGGGCCCTTTTCATAGAAATGCCCATATCTTATAGATCGTGCATCCATTCGATGCTCCTTCTATTGCATTGGAACTCTTACGATGAGATAGTCTTTTGGGATAATCATTGTGGGACTTCGTAGCGGTTGAGTTATGGCCTTTGGATTGAGGAGAAAATCCTCTTGGGATCAAGTGTGCTATGTGGAGGAATCCAGTGGCTAGCTGTGGCATGAAGAATGAGAGTGACCCTCTATGGATCAGCATGAGAGTGACCCTTCCTGGATCATTATGGAAGAGATACTTTAAGGATCAGTAGTATAGAAACCCTTCATATATTGACATGAGAGAGACCATTTGTGGATCAGCAATAGAGCAACCCTCTGTGGACCATCGGGAGAGAGACCCTTCATGGATCAGCAGGAGAGCGACCCTTCATGGATCAGCAGGAGAGCGACCCTTTGTGGATAAGTAGTTGAGTAACCCTTCATGTATCAGTAGTAGTGCCTCTCAATAGAATAAGATGATCTAGATTTATGAATAATCATCTTTAATTCTTGAATTATGTTATACCATTTGGGAGCTATGTCTTTTTCTTTGGGATTTACTTTGAAATCTTGTATTGTGGTATTTCTTCTGTGTAATTCTGTGAGTCCAGATCTAGTATCAAGGTCTCCACTGAATATTATTATACTTATCCATGTTCAAGCTTTTCCCGCACCTATTGTGTCTTTTGAGACAACTGATAACTCTAACAGGGACGTTTGGAAGCCAGTACTAGATAGTGCTTGTAAGTGGATCGATATACGTGGTGTGATGTAATAAAATATAATAGTGAGTTTTACCTACCCCTAAGGTAGGATCCTTGGTGGATGACCTCTTAATCTTGTACATCTATTTCAATACTATCCTTCTAGTTGGGATTGTATTGTAACCCCTTTTACACTCTGTATTACTTGTACTTATTGTTAGTTATTGTTTCAGCTTACTTTCCATAGTATGGGTTGTGTGTGTATGTACTGGTTGCAAGGAAATGCCTTCCCCTTTTGGGATATTCCTTTAGGGTTCTAGTCCCCATCCCTTGGCTTATGGAAGGTGGACATGGGGTAGTCACGACACAGGCCATGGAAAACAGTTCATGAAAATAATAATTATTCCATACAGGATAGCATAGGTGGTATATAAATATTTGGATATGGAATAAAATCATAAATAATTATAAACATTGAAAGTGATCATTCGTCTTAAAAAAGTGGGTGGTCCATAAAAGGTTAATTAATAAAAAAATTGACAATAGAGGTTTGAAAAAGGTCATTGATATCATCAAATATTATGATAACATGACAAAATTTTATTCCATGATCCTTTTTTTAATATTGATAATTTTTTAGGAATAGGTATACTTACATGATTTTATTCCATTTCATAACCACAATCTAACCCTTTGGTTATGTCATGTTTAATTTCAACTTCACCTCTTACTCTAAGAAATGAAGGTGATTTTTTTATGATTGAAGAACTGAAGGATAATAATATCCATACATAGAATTATAATTCATTCCATATACCTTTAGTTATTATCACAAGTAAATGGTTGACACATGATAGCCAATATGCATAAATCATCATATAGTAAAGTAATATGTTAGTAAGTAAATCATTTTCCAATGATCAAAAGAAACAATTACATAAATGGTTATGCTTATGACCCCTATAAAAGTTGAAAATACAAAAAATTATAAAGAAATTAACTACATTTCTACATTGAACCTATCTTTAATCCACCAAGAAACATGATGTAGCTCTTCACTATCACTTAACAAACTTGTGATTATCCTCATCATGTATTCCCATGAAACATGGTAATAAGTTTCATTTCCATAAATCCTTTTTGAAAACATACATTTTACTTCATTAATTATTTTAAAAAATAATTATTGTATATATTCAATTGATCCAAAAATGTTGCAATCTCCATCCATGATTACATAAACCACTTTCTCAACAAGTCAACAATAAGTATCTAGGTAATCAGAACTATCCGGTTTAATTTATTCGTCTCCTTCATCACTTTATATAGACATATTTATCTCAACATTATGACAATATTATGGGTTGTCTAACCTTAAACATTTGTTTTCAATAAAATATTACCTTCCCATTAAATCACTTTTCTAGGATATCAGTACTTTACATTATATTCATGTGCATCCTTAATGAAAATATTATAAGGGAAATTTATCTTATATTCCGTGATTCATATCAAATAATTGTCTAATTTCAATACATAATCATATCAATAATTACACCACATACATAATCTAGTAACTATTATTCATCATTTTATTCTATAATACCTCTTTCCTTTCACATCTCCTGTGTAGTCTCTTTGTTTTCGAAAATATGACCATTAATCATACCACCTTGATTATTCCCTTTATGAGAATTCCCCCTAGGAAATATAGATTCATAATTCCCATAAATTCAATATTTAAAACATTTAATAGTTGATGATGCCTTAGTGAGACCATTATTTTCATCCATTGTGTTAACCTTAATTCTCATTTCTCTTTTGTACTAAAATTATTTATGACCCTTTTTGAAATAGTAAAAAACATTTATCATCCATATAAGACATTTAATTGAGTTATTTTATCCAATTTATCAACATATTGAAAAATAAATCTTGTTTCTTCCATTTTCACCACTACCAAACCTCTAACTAAACTCTATAGTTCTATTTTTTTTAATGAAAGAGTTGGTTGAAGGGAACATTTTTAATCATGTTTCATGATAACTTATTAGGAATTATCATAATATTCTTTAATCTAATAATCATACCAATTCACTTATAAACATCAATTTATGATCATATTCAATGTTAACCTAGTCCCTTCTATTTCATGCTAGTGACTAAAACCAAAATTCATAGTGGGAGGCACACTAGTCAATGTACAATTCAAAATAATCCTAGAAAATCAATAATATGATTTCTAAAACATGAAACCATCTTTTTAATCTATTATACCTTAGTTTCAACATAGATCAATCAGACTCATCATCAAATAGAGTTATTTATGATGTTTTGAAAAGTGTTTGTGAATTTAATAATCATATCCCACATTAGTGTCATACCTGGTGTATAGCAAGGCCCATTTTCCTATAGCAAGGTATGAACAAATCCATATCAATGAAACATTTTTAGATTTATTACCCCAATGTACCAATCTTCTATAAAAACATCTAATTTTAGTTTCCAAAAGGGGTGTAGTTTCTTATATATAACATATTATACCCTTTACCCAAATTCTAGGACACATTCCTATAATTTGAATCATCCTTATTCATTTTAATGGAAAACTCCCTATACATATACTTTGAAATATCCATGGGGATATTATTAAATTTTTATTATCGTAGTTTCCAATTGTTAAAAAAAAAATTCCCTTGATTCCAACATTGGATTACAAAACTTTTAATACATATATGTTACATTTTTTCTTGATTAATATGTAATTCATTAAAAAACAACATTCCTGGGGATTGAAATATTTTAGTGCCATTGTAAACATTGAATATAAGCATATAATTTGATGAAATATATTCAATGTCTCTCATAAATCTATTCCCATTATATACTCTTTAAATTCATACACTAATTAAAACCATTCATCATAACCTGGGAAAAAAACATAAGAATGGTTGATCTCTAATGTTTAGTAAGGCTAAACATGGAAGATACATAAGCATAAAATTAACATAATTATATGAGAACATGGGCCTAATAATTTAAAAAACCATACCCTATATATCAAAAATCTTAATCAGGGGTCATGGAATAATTATTGGAATTTAATAAGACATGAATCATAAGGGAATCAAGTAACATGATCCATGATAACATATCAATTTCATAAAATATATAAGTCTTTCTTATAAAAATTTATTGAAAAAAATTTCCATAGTATTTAATGATATATTCCAAGGATATCATAGTTGAATGGTTCATTCCCAAAACAATCATATTAGTAAAGGTTCACTCCTAAAATCATCCTTATAGTCATAGTCTCTTACTAAACTAGGTTCACTCCCCACTCCATTAACAAAAATAAAATGATATATAAATAAATTCCAAATGAATTAGTGAGTGATATAGGTCCTACACATCCCATATTGAAAATCATATGTATGTGTTCCATAGGATCATAAAAAATTATTCATATCATAACCATTGAAATGAAATGGGTTTCATAACCATTTTAGAATATAATAACCTCTCTAAATGGGGTATTTTTTATAATAAATTCACATTTAATCATAGAATAACAAGTGGAAAAATAATCAAGCTTCGTATGTATTTTATCATTTTTTAACCTTTGAAAGAGAAATAAAATTCAGAAAAATTATGCCATCATAAACATAAAACATATGGAAAAAGAATAAGAATGGTATCCATGGATCATATAAACCTTAAATCAGAAGTAACCTTAAGGGATTTCATCTTATATGGGAATGATTTGGAATGAAAAATAACCTATACTGTTCCATGAGGAAAATAACATTTATTTGAAAATTAAATTTTAGAAATAAATTTTACAACATATTTTGGAATTCCTTTTCAATGAAAATAAACTTTAAAATTTATAAATGAAGCTTTAAATAACATTGAAAACATTTCTTAAGGGAAATATATCCTTTCCTCTTAGAAAGACACTTTTTAATACATAAAATTTCTTAAAAGTCATTTTCACATAGAAATCATTTTTACAAAATAAAAAATCCTAAATATTAAGGATTTTTTATTCTGAAAATGGATTTTTAAACCTATATGTGAGGCTTCAAATCATTGAACATTCATGACTGTGGGAAATATTATTAATTTTTTTCATTTAAAGCAATATTCATTGTAACCATTAGGTGAAATCTAAACAATCATTCTTTGTAAAATTACATTAACATTCCAATCATTTTTTTAAATTCATAAATGTGTAAAAAAATCTATAATAAATCATTTAAAAAAAATTAAGCATTTTTTATTTTTTTAAAAAAATGGTTTTATATGTAAAATGGTTTTCGATCGAAAAGATATTTTTTCATAAAATCCCCACCTTGAAATACTGTGTAAATAAGGAGAGTACAATTAATAAAAAGAATTATTCTATAAAAATAAACATTAGATGAGGAACCTTATGAGTTTTTTGAGTGATGGATCATACAATTGTATCATAAAAAATATTATCACAGACAATATTAATGAAAAATTAAATTGTAACATTAAATTTTTACCATGTTGTTAACCTTGAAAATTAAGTAACATGGTAGAATAAAATTAAATTGACCCTAAAATATCATGGGATAGAAAAATAATTATATTTCATGTAAAATTATGTGTTTATACACCTCTTTAAATTATACAGTTTCATATCAAAAAATACAACTCAATGAATAAAAATTGAGACAAACATTCCCTTACCACTTTGGTAAAATTTAAACTGTAAAACCAAAGAAAGAGATATACCCAAATGGATATTTAATTACCAATAAATTTCATAAGAATGACCATAAAATACATCCATGGAAATTATATACATAACATATCAAAAATTGGTGTTGAATATGGAAGAAATCTAACATAACTAAATATTATATGAGAAAACCCTTTTTGTAATTCACGAATTCCATCATATACATTAAAAACTCATGAAATGTCAATAAAAGTTTATTATTCAACTATTAAATAACCAAAAATATATAAATAATACCATATATGATTAATATATGGACATTTACTTCCATTTTATTAGCAATTCAATATTACTGTCAAGTTTTAGGTAATGACTACATTGTTCATCCTATTTGTTATGACTAGTTATTTTTTCTCTTCTTAATATTTTCATGGTTTTATAATATCCTTAATTTTAACCATGATATAAATATCCGAATATTCAGTATATATGTATTTATATTAACATATAAAATATAGAGATATGAAATGAAATACATCATTAATGGAGACAGTAAGTCAAACGTACGCATGAATGTTTTATTCATTTTCTCAATATATTGACTAATAGAAAATAAAATGATATATTTTAATTCTGAAATATTTTTTTATACAATATATTTAACTTATTTTTATTTAATCCATATGTGTTACCTTCTATGTAATGTCACGACCCGACCCTACCCAGGCTCGAACCGCAACTACCCCAAGACCGCCTCCATAGGCCAGGGGCTGGAGACCAGTTCTGAAGGCACAACAACTCAAGGAGGCCTTTTCTTAACCACCTGTACACACACACACGCAGCACACTTGATGCAAAAGTGCAGAGTAAAAAAGAAAAGTAATGGGAAACTGCTATATAAATACCAGAAATGTACATCGACCTCTAAACAGTACAAGTAAGGTGATGAAAGGAAAAAGGGTTAAACACGTGCCCAACTAGAAAAGGTGCCACAACCCAGAAACATGTAAACAAAAAGAAACAGCTGACGGGTCTCCCACCTGGAACCCAACTCCGACCACCACACGCGGTCCAATCTCCCAAGCTCCTAAGCACTACTGAAGTCACGACCAACCTGTCCGTCGTCTGCAAGGACACACCATGTGCGGGCAAAGCCCAAGCAGGGATGAGTATAAAAATACTTAGTAGGATACCCCGAAGGCTCGAGGGAGAAACAAAGAAGGTATCAAAGGGTGAGCAGTATAGCGAACGAAGAAAAGTAAGGGAGTGCAACCGAAAGTGAAGTAAGGAGTACAGTAAAGAGTCCAGCTCAACCCAACAAGAGGCAAGAAGGTAGACTCGTCCGGACACAAGGAGCAGGAAATGGTGAGAATATGAACTTCTCATCGTGTCTTCTCTACCTATAGCAGGAGAGTAGACTCGTCCAACCACGAGAAGCTAGTCACAGAAAGCATGTGGCATACCCCGCACGTCTTCACCTCACCTTGAAGGAGAGTAACCAAACCCAAGAAGTGGGTACTAGAACAAGGTATATACATATCCTTATTCTCAATAAAGAAGCCCGAACAATGTCGTAAGGGGATCTTCGTCCCGTAGCTCAGCCCCAGAAATGAGTCTCCAACAGTCCCAGAAGTAAACTTCATCATCGATGCCCATCATCCCACACTCTGCCCCGAACCGCAAGCCAAGGGACTCAATCACCGCACTTCAACACTATCTGCATTGGGCGGAACTGACTCGCCCACATGGTTTTAGATCGTTTCACAAGAATGGGTCTCGGTGCGGGGAAAGCGCCCCTCGTACTTGAGAGTTCGGGGGGAACGTCAAACCACAAATTGTCACTGCCCCGCAGTCGAGAGGTTTCCTCAATGTCAAAGTTGTTCTATCACCGACTAGTACAACCAAGGGTCCTACTCCGGTAATCACAGAGGAAAGCCACAGGCTAGCCTAGTAGAAAGGAATGAGCCTGGAATGCCAACAGGTGTCCCACTGCCCAACCCTGCTGGATGGTAATTCATAACCAAATATCGGGTGACCCACTACCCATCCCTGCTAGAGGGTAAACCCTAATACATCATCAGGTGACCCACTGCCCAGCCCCGCTGGAGGGTAGACCTGGAATAAGCCGACAGGCGACCCACTGCCCAGCCTTGCTGGAGGGTAGACCTGGAACTAGACGACGGGCGACCCACTGCGCATCCCTGCTGGAGGGTAGACCCTAAGAGGTCATCGGGTGACCCACTGCCCAGTCTCTACTAGAGGGTAGACCCTAAGTGCATCGGGTGACCCACTGCCCAGTCTCTACTAGAGGGTAGACCCTAAGAGTGTCGGGTGACCCACTGCCCAGTCTCTACAGGAGGGTAGTCCCTAAGTGCGTCGGGTGACCCACTGCCCAGTCTCTACTGAGGGTAGACACTAAGAGTGTCGGGTGACCCACTGCCTAGTTTCTGCTGGAGGGTAGACCCTAGAAGCCGATGAGTAACCCACTACCCATCCCTACTGGAGGGTAAAACTCAGAACTGCTCAGGCCATATCCACTGGAGGGTACAACACTGTCCAACCGAACACAGAGTGGGTATCACGCAACCACCCAACTCCAGAACAACTAACCCAAAAGAGGTTCAGCGCCTGATCCATCACTGGCTGTCACTAGCACCGCTACCGGCCGATCCATCGAGAACGAAACCAGTGGAGACCACTCAACCCCACTGGTCAAACAAACGAGCACCAAGGGACCCTCTATGTAGCGAGAGGTCAAAGTACGTAAAACAGAGCTCGGAACGCACATGGGGACCACACGATGTGTGGCCCCAAGTTAACCCCAACCAAGCACACGAACATCTCAGGTACAAACCACACGTACCTCCAACCGCTCCCGTATACTCCGAGATTATACCTCGCTTCCAGCCCAAGGGCTATCGTGCACCCGACACCCAACGTCAACGCGAAGGCATGACGTAACATCTCCAACTTGTCGCCTCAACGACTAGGGCACAACCAACCACATCTCTTTAGCCACCAACCTCACTCTCCCAGGAGTGCACGCGATCACATGCCAAGGGTCCGCTACAAACACGTTAGAGGAACCGTCGCCAGGGTACCTTCACATTTCCACATTTAATAAGATCGCGTACAAGGCTCCGCACAACCAAATAGATCGCACCATTGTAATCCTCACGGAAAACCACGCAAGATAGACTACTTACACGCCTGAACCGGTCAACCAGTGAAAAAGGTACTATTCATCGTAACCAACCCATGTGGGGCCCACCCAATGATCCCAAAACTGAACAAATGGGGATCACCACTGCGATCCCTTTGGAAAAACACACGGGATATACTACTCAATCACCCAAAATGGACACCTGGTGAAAATGGTATTATTCACCATAGCTAGGTCGGGTGGGACCCACACCACGTTCCCGAAAAAGGTCGGGCGAACTGCGCCATCGCAATTCTCTCGGAAAAGCACGTCAAATTGACTGCTTACTTGCGTGGAACAGGTATTCGGAGAAAAGGACGCATTCCGGCTTACTGCGCACGAGCAGTACCATGCAGGACCCGCATCCCAGTCCCGAAACACAACGAACGGATCACACCGTTGTGATCCTCTCGAAAAAGCACACAAGATGCACTATTCACTTGTCCAAAATGGTCGCCCAGTGAGAAAGATGGAAAATCACCGTCGACGCCCAAATGGCCCTCGTGGGCTCCGCACTATCGTGCTGAATTAGGGTGGGCGGATTGCACCATTGCAATCCCTTCGGGAAAACACCCAAAAACGACTGCTCACTCACCCCAAACGGACGTCCGAGTAAAAGGTCGCTAAAAGCTGCACGCAGCTCAAAAGACGGGCCGTGGGGCCCACACCTCAAATCCAGTCTCAATGCCTGAAACCGCCCTAGAAACCTTCATCTCGGCTCCAGGGTCCCAACGCAACTGACGACACTCAAAGTGGAGGTCGGATGCATCCGCGCCGCACAAAACAAGATTCCCGGAATGACGTCAACCCCCTTGACGTACTTGTCGTGCCACCGAGGCCCCTCATTTCGGGAATTAAAATTCCCCGAAACCATCTCAAAAAGTCCTCCTTGACACGGGCTCCGCGCTGCTGCAGACGGTGCGCCATACGGACGCCCAGCAGATGATTTATCATTTTTCATAATAATAATAATAATAATAATATTATTATTATTATTATAAAACATTATTTTCTTTTTTTTTTTCTTTTCTTTTTTTTTAAAAAAAATCCATACTGGCCGAGAGGCCGCTCTTCTTCTCCCAACAGGACTCGCAAAAGGCGGGTCCTGGTCGGCCGGCCGGGGTCCGACGACCCCGGTCCTCCCTCAGGCGCGCCGACCGACCGGCCGCCTGTACGGCGCCTGCCCTGGTCGTTGTCGCCTTCCGCAGCCACACCGTCGGGCTACCCCGAGGCTGCCGCACCGCACGCCTCCTCCACCGGCGCGACCTCCACCAGCTTCCACGGCCGCCTGCGCCGCACGCCTCCTCCGCCCGTGGACGCCCCCCTGTTGCCGTTGTGAGCCCGGCCGAACCACCACGCCGCCCGCGGCGCCGCCGCCTCCTCTGGAAACCGCCACCGCCCGGAGAACTCGCCGGACCACCAAAAACCACCGGAACAACCCAAAGCCAGCCAGAAAACCTCAAAACCCCGCTGTTTTCAGCGGACGAGTGAAAGTGCATCGGGACTCGGATTTTGAAACCTAAATATGCGACGGATAGAGCATAAAATCTACTACAAGATTAGGGACTTTGTTCGAGGATCGATGAACAAATTGATGCATAGAATCGAACTCAAAGTAGGTGCGAGAAATGAAACTGATACCGCAATAATCCTACCACGTGGGCATTGCCTGGAGCTTCGCCGCCGAACCGCCACCTTGCTGAAGCTTCCTCTCCGGAGTGGAGGAGGAGGAGGGGAGGTTAAGGGAGAGGCGTCTCCATGGTGTTGCAAAATGGGAGAGGGGTGGGGTGAGTTGGGCTTAAAAAGAAAATTAAATTAATTAGATTTTTATTTAATTTATTCCTTAATTTTGACCCGCACCCGAAACGCCCGACGGGGTCGAGGTTAAGCCTCCCCTAGGGTAAAAACCACCTCCTGAGCACAACGGCGGTCTCGGAATTTGATTCCAAGCTTCCGTTTGGAAGTTATAAAATTTAACTTCCGAATCCGATAAATTACGAAAACACCCCTGGTGGAATTTTTCACTGACGGGTCGCGCCCGTGGATGTTACACCCCTACTAGGGTAAACAGAATGCTCCAAACTCAATGGTGCCCTCGGTTTTCCAATCTGAGCCACCGTTTAAGAGATACTTGCGTTTCAACATTAAACGAATTAATTAATTAATTAATTAATCCGTTTAACATTCAAGAAGCGAGCGAGGGGTCCAAACGTCCCGCGCTGACACGCTTTATGTCATTCCTAGGGTAAACACCCGATTCCTGACCCATACGGACACTCGGATCTTTGATCTGAAGCACCGTTTAGGAGTTAACCCATTTATTTGGCGTTTCCAGTGTGAACGCACTGAAATTTTAATTCCAGCCACTCCGGGGCTCAGAATCGCACGTCGTCTGAAGGTGATGCTCTGGAATAAAATCAAGAATATTCCAAAGTCCTTCGCATCAAAAACCAGGTTCTTACATGTAATGTGTGAACGAGTCACATTACTTCATGTGGTGATTGTCCCCTATAGACAGGAGTGACGTTATTATATTTCAAAAAATATAAACATTGAAGGTATGTGTGATATAATTATTATATGAGAATTTTAATACCATAAATATCATATATAGTCAATATATATGTCTTTATGTCCAATCATGGGGAGTGGTAATGGAAAAATGGATGACATCAACTCGTGAGGGAGTAGACTATTGTATACATGAATGATGATTTCGTAACTCATTTGATGAAAATGAAGATGTATGTATGTCATACCCATAATAAAAAATTAATTAATATATTTAAGATGTGGGGGTAACTATATAATCAACTTATAAAAATAATTTACGGAGGTATAGGAATAAATAAAACATAAATTCTTATAGATGAATGTTACCTATTCTTTGGGTATGCACTTAAGGATTGTACAAAAAGCCTTCCTATGTTGGATTTATATAAAATATAATTCTTATAGAATTTGTGGATGTGATATTAGAAGTTAGTTTTGTAGGGATAGGAAATTCCAAAAAGGATTTACGGTGTGAAGAGTAGAGTCTAAAGGGTTACCTATTATAAGTGAGGTGAATGGCACTCATGTAATGTTTTGAATGAAAGAATTCCACCCACGTTTTTTCATGTAACAAACCATAAAAAATGAACCATTATTGATCCAAGAAGATTTATGGTCAATACTTGTAAATAAAATGAGTTTTGGTCTTGTTTTGGTTAATTTAATCCCTTGTCTTTTTAGTTTAACCCCCAGTAAAACAATTTTTACCTGAACTGTGGTAAATTATTATTACTTCTTTTACTATTAACTTTGGACAAAAATTAAGTTTAAAATATTATATAATATATATTATGATTATTCAAAATACAAAATCCATTTTTCAATATACCAATCATGTAATTTTTGAGATGTAATTTTAAATTAATCACACAGACACGACGAGAAGGTGGTTTTTTAAAGAAAAAATTTTGGAAAAAAAAGAAAAAATATTATTTGAAAAATAAATTTAAAATTTATTCCAATTACCTAAATTAGATTAATTGATTTATAATTGAGCTAATGTTACACCTAGACCAATTGAAAAAATATATTTTTATAAATAAATGAAATGAAAAAGTTTTTTTATATTAAAAATCATCATTTTTAATTATTAATAAAAATATGAAATTTTTTGAAAAATCCCAAAAATTTAGCAAAATTTAGTTTTTAATTCTATAGTATAATTTTATGGTATTTTGTATTATAATCCATGTTGTTTAAATGGGTGATGATCATTTTTGGTGTCTCCTAACAAATGATTGGTGACTTCTTAATTAATGATATAAATATTCCTATAACCATTTAGGAACTAAAAAATTATTTTTATATTTATATTATACTATACTATAATATAGGTTCGCATTGTGACATAGGGGCCCCACTGACAGCACCAAAAACCTGCTTTAACATAATCTTCATGTTCTAGCCTACTAGGAACCACCAAATTCTTCAAAGACATGTGGACCCCTATCTCACATCCACCCACATGTTCCATTGGATCATCAAAATAATTAATATCCCCACTAGCCAACACTTGTTATTTCAGTGGGATTTATCCTCACTCACACAATCCCTGGGAACATTCCTAGGATGCCACTCATCCTGATCAATACTTCAGTCCATGAATGATTAACTATGGAGTTCTAATTTGGTAGGATCTAAATATGAAATGCATACCACATTGACATGACTGATATCATTTTTAAGCTTCACCCATTATCATTATTTGGTGTTACATTCACCCCCTAAAGGCACAAAATCCTCATTTTTACCCAAAATATCTACCCATGTATTTATAACACGCTTAATTCTATGTTCTCCTCAGGTCCCCTACCTATGGCACACCAAAATTCTCAAATGGATCATCATACTAATGAATATTCCCACTAGAAACACCTTTTCTTCCATTGAGATCTAACCTCACACGCACACACCTTTGGAATCATCCAGGGATGTCATACATCATAATCACTACTCTAGAAGATGCATGTTTAACTATAGAGTTTTGATCAGGCATGCTCCATAAAATAAAGGTACACATTTTTGACATGATTAATAACATTTAGTTATTTATTCATATCTTTCTTGGGTGATAAATCTATCCCTAGATCATAAAATATTCATTTCAGAGCCTAAATATCAACCCAGGTCATGCCACTATAGTTAATCTTAGGATCCTCCTCTGATAAAAATGTAACAACTGGGTCCCACAAATAGCACATACACCCCACCTTAACATGGTTGTCAGATCCTTTCCATCCAGGCACAATCAACATATTTATAGACACATATTTACCGACCTAGGGACCTCCCATGTGCTCAAAAAGATTATATGACTAATTAATTTCTAATCAGGACAACACTTTTTCATTCATGGTTCATTGTCCTGACTTACACACATCTCAGAAAACTTCCTAGGATGTCACCCATCTTAATCACTACATCAGTCCATGCATTCTTAACTATGGATTTATAATCATGTAGTCTTTCGAAAAGAATGGTGAACCTTGTTGACATGAGTCTTCTCATTTTTTCAATATACACTTTATCATTATTGACTGCTACACCCATAGTCATCCCTAGTATAAATATATATTATTTTTTAAGTATGTGGTTAAATGGACATAAACACGAACCTTCCATTATTAAGAGATGATTATGAGACGGTTTAGTCATTATATCATTATCCCATAATAATAATATCATATTTATTTTTATTATTGTGATATATCCAAATCGTAATGAATTATAAAGATTATATAATTTATATAAAGTCATTAAATAAAAAAAATATTTTTTCTCCTAGCTTTCCTATTTTAAATGAAAAATTTATCAATGAACATTTATTGATCATATCATAAATAGGTTCCCCAATTTTTAAAAGTAAAAACCTAATGATATCATAAAAATAACAATTATCCTTTAATCTCATCATCATAACCATCCATGTATGGTGGGGTTGAATTTAGCATCCTGAAAATTTCGCCAAGGGAACAAAATACTCCCACAATCTTTTTCCGAAGAAAGAATGTATTCCTACAATTCTAACTAGATGAATGGAATAAATTTGAGCTACAAACATCCAAATAAAATTTAATGAATTCATGTTTTTTAATATATTTTAAGTATCCCACGTATAATCATGGGGAAGGGTTCACAGACTGCCTGGTAGTGAACCACAGGTATGACGAATGACCTGCGTAGCGCGGGATCGTAGAGGGACAACCAGTGATCCCAGTCGATTGAAAACTATGTCACTGATGGACACATGCACGTGAAGGCCATCCACATACCATCTCATGAAATTAGCAGGTCATAGAAGAAGAAAACTGGAAGGGTTCTGGAAGCCATGATCGTGAACCACATCCTCCGGAAACCCTGATTGACCGAGTCTTTTATGGTTTAGTATATATCATCATGGGCCTCAAGAAATCGTCATGCCTTCACAATAGATACAATTACCCCAATTCTCTATAAAAAGACCCCAAATTTAATTGGGGGGATGGACGAAGAAAGCTAAAAGGGGTTCCTAGAGGTTGGAAGAATGAACATTGGGGAAGATTCAGGCTTCAGTGTTGAATCATCAGTGATGTTCGAATTCTGAACCACACTCCCCACAGGTATAGGAATCCAAGAACCATAAAATGGGGGAAAATAATAATAATATTCAAACTATTAACCATATATTTATTTCAGATTAACTCCTCACGTATGATAATCCCTCGAACCCCCATTCATTATGGTGTTCCACGTAGTTTATCGCTACAAGGATTAAACAGGGTTCTACATACTACATCAGTACACGAATGGAACTAAAAGTGGTGTAACAGACCACATACCACTATGGTGTGCAGTGGTCTATACCCATGCCTGTGTACCACATTTGTTCACTGTTTAACCCTCTGACTGCATACCACATTGGTATACGAGGCTTCCCCCTCCCCGTATAAGAAACTAGTAAGCGAAATGGGGTGTTTTTTGGTATTATTTCTTCCTGTTCCAATCTCACACCTTCTATTCCGTAACTGACCACCATGAAAAATGGAGATTCAAACCATTAAATTTTTTGGCAGGGTTGATGAAATTTTTCCTTCTTCCCTTATGTCACCCAAACATTAGTCCTTTAAATACTGAGAAAAGATACATTCCCTATGTGCCTCCCGAAAACCCTATCACCTTCTTCCTATGCCAGGTTGACCCAAAACTCCATGTAAAATCATAGAATGAATGTTTCTTAAATTCCAAGACACATCCTTTCCACCGATCAAAATCATTGTCTGTAGTGACTTCATATCCTCATAAACCTCCCCAACCATCTGAGATAGAAGGAAAATGTCCAATGGAAACCATTGTTGGATTAGGCACATCTTGCCCCGATAGCTCTGCATATGTTGCCTATAAAATGACCATCGATCATAGGAAAATTCAACCACAAGTGAGTTCTTTCCTCCCTCTTTAATCCTCAATGGCTTCCATGACCCATGTCATTTCTCCTCATTCGAGAATCCCAAGACTCACAGTTTATACTTTCTATCCCACTAAATATTGAGGCATATAATATCATCCTAGCCTGATTGTCCTATAACAATTCATGGATTTCTATAATAAGTGGTATAAAATTCATAACCTTAAAAAATGAGTTATATTTCTATCCACATAATGTTAAAATGTATGGAACCAGTCCAACCAACATGACATTAAACTGTGATGCCATCGTCCAATATATATGACTGTTAAAAAAGTATACTGGGTCATATTGGATCATCATAACCCCCCTGACCATCATAAATGGATGGGTAGTGTTGTGTTGGAACCTTTTTTTTACTATGCATGTCATGCCTTAGTGTATTCGTATGTGTTTCATTCAAAATGGTGGTGAACTACTGGAAAAATCATCCTCATGAGAGTACCTTTCTACCTACGTATGCATTGATGGTTTCTATGACTCATATTATTTATCCTGATCCAATATCCTCCAAAATCATGGTTTCAACATTCCTTTCCTCTCAAGATCGAGGAATGTCAGAACATGCCAGCATGGTTATCCACTAGTTAATCATTATCCAATATATATGACATTAAACAGTAGTATACCTCACATGATGTTCCAGGGTAATACCACGGAGGTATGTCCCAAATCTTTTGTGACCGAGTCTCCTGACCATTAATTTCATTTCACATTGAATGGTTCATCACTCTACATCCTCAACCACCATTGCCTTGGAATTTTCTATCCTAGGCTTTCCCTCTCCCTCTAACAATAGAGGAAGCATGTGGTTGGTTGGATCTCTCGCATCCTCGTGTTTATCGCAATGAGCATGACTTATGTGGGATTGGAGATTTGTGAAGATTACAACATCCACACAATTATGAACTACAAGAACTCTAATTCCTAGTCAAACTAGGATACATAGGACAACTACATGATGGCCTCTACTCCAATGGTTTCTCTTTAAAAAGGGCTCACCCAAATATTTCCACCCAAAATGGTACCATCCATGCGTAAGCCCCATCCATTCGAAACTATATGGGTTATGATTGCTCTCTTATGGATATGACGGAAAATACTCTTATGTGTTTGATCCCAACATCAAGTCACTATCCATCCCCTGGATTATGATAACCACTAGAGCCTCTTATTTCCTGGATTAAGTCATCATTTCCTCTGTAGCATCAAATCTATGTATGCCTATGATGATCCTTCATACCAGGGGTAGCCCGTGGACACACTCTTTGAGAGTGAACTAAGGATTCCTGAACATAGGAACATTTATTAAATCAACAAGGGAGTCCAGGAATAGGAAATAATCCTCTCTCAAAAGGGTATTGTGATCCTGACATCTCATCCTCTTGACCAATGGAGTCCTTATGTGTTGGAGTCGAAATAATTGTCCAACGAGCACCTGCCTTTGGAAATGAGTTCAATGAATCTTGGGTATCTGGGTTGTTGGGTATTTTTGGTTCCACGAATATACCCATTAGATATAATTCGAGGAAGTGATATCCTAGGAGGAACGATTGCACAAGTACTTGACCTGCTGTAATTGCTGTTGGGACCATATAAATGTGGCCTCTCCCTCACATTATAGAAGGGGTAAAATTACCCAGTCCCAGCGGGGTTCATCCAACCCACTTTTAAGGGATAATGACATAGAATATGTTGAATCAAAGGAAATGGGGGACTTAAAAATAACCCATCTCTATTAGAAATAGGATAGTGATGATTCTCTTTTGACCATTTTATCATCACCCAGAACACACCACCTCGGAGGTGAAACAAAATAGTGAACCCAACTTGAATCTTTAACCAAGGTGGTGGTTCTAACCCAATTATAATAGACACAATGGATATTGTACATCGGTCCATTTTGTTCGACCTTATAAACATAGAACGCCCCACCTCATAGGTGGAACAAGAATGATGAACCTGACGGTAATCCTTAACCAAGGAGGATGTCTTACATCACTTAGGCCCCATCACTTCACAATGAAAAAAATGAGAGGGGAAGGGGGGTCGATAAGAGTCTTCAAATATTCATATGTTTAATGGAATACTACTTTGATGAGATTTTGTGGTCCGTATGTCATATATGTATGTTGCGGGTTCGCACAGAGCAACCTTCGATCCAAATGACATCATGGTAATAGATGAATAAACACACATCAGTGATCCCTTATGCGGCTGGGGCCCCAACGGAGAGCAAGAACCCCTCACCTACCCAGCATCTTCAATGATAGGTATCTGACATGCTAACCAAAGAGTAAAACTGTAATGGAACTCACCCCATGGTGGAGGCCACGAAACAGGACCTCTATTCTGCAAAGACTTTCTAGTCGACTCCTAAGTCGTAGTCAGCATCCCAAAACAATGAGGCCCTCATGGTTATCTAAAATCATTTCTTCAGCATGTCCCCAGAACGTGACATTGATTACCTCCCTTATCATAGGGAGATAGATGAATTTGTTGCTGATAACATCATCTCAACTGCACAGGGGTCATTCTCACGGGCCCCAATCAGAGAGCATCACCACCGAAACTAGATAAACAGACCAGCTCCTGCTAAAGAGGACCTTATGCGGAGGGCACCATCTGAATTCCAGGAGACTCAGGCCCCTTGTGCAGCCCACCAAGGGAGGTGAATATATAATCTGGAACACGCTATCACCATGGTTCCTAAAGAGCACCACCATTTTATTAACACATAGTCATTAATCAGGAAGATATACCACATTTCCCCTTCCACTCAAGACCACCACGGAAATAGGGTTGAAAAATACGAGAACATGCATGCTCCTGCTAGTTCTCATCGGTCCCGTCATGAAGACATAGAGGTAAACTAAAGGCACATGTGGATAGCCTCCAATGCACATCAAGCACATCTACCAAATAGGCTGGAAACCAGCTATACATAGGCACTGATACCTTGTGACGCATATCAAGCCCACCACCCAAATAGAGCGTTATGAAAATATGAGAGGAGTCAAATTCAAGAGGATGAAAACAAATACCATGAGACAAATATAATGGAACGTGATTGGATTGAAATCCTCACTCATGAATATGTATACCATCAGTTAAATACAATGGTAACTATAGAAGCCAATTGGTGGAAGACTCATTTCTCTCTCCCAATATAAGAGAACATCCAATATTTAAAAGAAACTTACGGAGGACTCCAGTAGGCACAAACCCCTGCTTAGATATCGGAATGAGCCTTCATACCCATTCTCGCCAATTATATATCCCAGCACATCTTAGCAATGATGGAAGATCCGATGTTGATCTCAGACCATATCATCCTAACATGCCAAGATATTACTACATCGGCAGTAAATGAAAGAAACCAAGCCCACAACCTAGTTTCCCTTAACAGAATGACTTACTGGAAAAAAGGGTAAGTCACTCCGAATCAGTTATCCATCCCTTATCTATTCCAAGAGAGTCGACAACAAGAACATTTGATAAAAGGACAACCAGATTGAGAAAAAATACATATTCGAATTGGGGGATTCCAGTACAAGCTGGTGGTCTCTCCAAGACAAGCATATATCCCTTCAAAAAATCAAGATGTATATCGGCGTATCTCGGAAGAATCATGGGACCCAGTAGGATAGGGACCGATATATGAAGTTCATTACCAGCAGCAGATGGCTACGGTTACCCGCAAGAGAGTCCTCAAAAATAAAATGTGCCAAAGGCAACCAGAAATTGAAGATCACATACATAGTACCATTATTGTAGAAGTTGGGGTTATTGACACCCTCAAACATATATCTATAAAGGATCGAGAACATGTTAGTCCATTACAAAATTATGGAAGTGGTAGTAGTAGTTGCGAAGGCCCTCCCACAATGTCTCTACAAGAAGATCTGAATGTCCTCTCAAAAGCTCCCACGGTGGCTCACTCCATGGGTGTGGAATGATTGATCATGAGAGCATATCTCCCGATGTGCGTCGAGGTATCCCTCCCCTAGACATGAATTTCTATCATCACAATGGTTCTCCAATTACTGTTTTTCACTCTGATGGTCTTCTATAGGGAATACGCTAAAGATATGCTTCTCCCTATAGTCATACCCCAAGTCATAATGGTAGTCCACACCATGATGACAGTTATTGAAAAGGCCCTGCCTGCAATGGCAGTTTCTATGATGTCCCTCCCTATAGTAATGCCAAGCAATGAGAAGGTCCTTCTCACAGTGCAGTACATCCTGAAGGCCCTCTCTAGAATGTGAACTGTAGAAATTCTCCGTGTAGCTGGGCATCAAGTTATGATAGTTTCCCTCACCATCATAGAAGTCATTGAGAAGGTCCTCCCCTTAGTGAAATAATGAAGCCAGAAGGTCCTCCCCTTGTTGTATCCCACCCTAAAGGTCCTCCCATTGGTATATGTTGTAAAGAAATTTCTTATGGTGGGGTATCAAGTTTCAAAAATATCCCTTTCGATTGCATCACCAATTATGAAGGTCCTCCCCACATCCAAAATTCATACTGGTGAGAAGGCCCTCCCCTTGCCAGATCAAAAAACAGAAATCCCTCCTATGCTGACGTGCTGGGAAAGACGGAGTCAGACATATCTAGTTCTCCATCTATAACGAGTGATATCCATTCTCAACCAGTGGATGGCCCATATCCACACTCATCTTTTGAGCGAACCCCGCACCATTTTAATATCAATGAGGCTCCCACCAGCCCGATTTCTTGGAATGAAATTTCTATGAAATAGTTGAGCAGGGTATTTCAGGTAGAGGATCCCCTGGAATAACAATGTCAGACTATGTTACTTGTGGGAAGACAACTAGCTAAGGAAAATATACTAGTGATGTATTGGCCTACGACCACCAATCACTTTGACATACTAGGAGAGTATTGTCGGGAATGTGTGCATGACTTTCATCTCAATATATGGATGAAAATTCTCCTGCTGAAAAAAAAATCATACCCTATAAAGGGTATGTAGACAATGTCCACATGCTAGGCGAGATTTTATATCTAATAAAACTGGAATCCCTCCTATTCTCAGGATATCCATGATAATAAATTCAAAAAAAAATGAACTAGAATGCCTCCATGCACTGCAAAAGTTTCACAACCTCATTGGTGACGCCTTGATTGGAGTTCATATTTAGGGTTGGGGAGAACATAAAGCTCTTCTATTCACCCCATGTCCCATCTAGAAAAACTCATTTGAAATTAAATCCTGTAATTTCGTCACCCAAAGGTGGAAACCAAATGAAATCCCAACTCTAGAAATATGTGATACTCAACAAAAATTGACTTGGGGTAAGTCTCAAATGTATTAGGACCGAAAAGATCAAGCCATAGAAAAGCTTCAGATTGAGGCAACCAAGAACGTCAGCAGGATGCCTACCTAATGGAATCCAACTAGAAAGTAGTAATCAGCTCATTAAAGGTCAATAGACATCATGTAGGACCAATTCCATAGTTTTCTCACACCAACATGGGAGTGTTTGAAATCCAAAATGTGGAAATAGAGGAGGATACATCCGCGATGCGGGAACAACCCTAGCCCATAGGACTGGGAACATTTATAAATCAAAATTCCTCTATAGGACAAAAGAATACAGGTCGTAGGGCATCAATGGAAGAACGGGAATAGCCCCAGCCCATAGGGTTTGGGGCATTTTTACCACATGTCCCACCAAATCAGACATCTATCTTCTCCTATCTAAGAAAAATAATGGGCATAGGAGTCACCCGTTCCACCCTTTATTAAGGATCACATCCTACAAGACAAAGGAAAATTTTGAGGTTAGATCAGGGATCCCTTGAGGATAATCCTCTCAATGAAACCTGAAAAATACCACAAAATGGAAGTAGAAAATCCAACAAAGGATGCAAAAGGCCTTAAAACAATTCAGCCCCGGGTACAACACCCCAAATGAGGAATGCATCAGTGAATGTGTTTAACTTCAACCCCACAGATCTCACAAGAAATGATATAGAGGGATAGGTCACAAGAGATGGTGGTTAAATCCCAAAGGTATCCACCACCGAGCCTGATGGTGTGAATACCATGAACCAGAGAGTGGTCCTAATTTTGGGCACCCTTCAGTTAATCTGACACTACCTCCCTCAAGAAACCCTAACTAGGAGAAGAATAAATCCAAGGTTGTCTATGACCTACCTCCTCCTCCCCCTAGTAATGCAACTCTCACTATCGAGGAAAGGTTCGCCAAGTAGGAGGAATAAATGAAAGAGCTCAGAAAAATTAATCTCGAGCTGCGTCGAGGGAGAAACCTTGCCAGATGTGTTCCCCCTACGGAATGTTAGAAGGTATTCCCAAAAGTAGTTTCCTGACAATAGGCACTTATCCTAGTGAATGAAGCCAAGATTAGAGGCCCATCCAATCTAGAATTGTGACCATCGACCTACTAAAACCCGACCCTAAAAGGATATCAAAACATCCCCCAATAGGAAGGTACTCAGAATATATTCAGGTAAACCCACAACGGATACCCCGGCTGGATACCCACCCCAAATTCTACGAGCATCGGCATGCCCATATTTGGCTACTGGTGAACCATCCCATGCTCAATCCTACTAGGATATACATCATGGGATCTTGAACACCATCGAGAAACTGCTGGCTTGACAAGAATCCATGGAGGAGTGTCACACTCTAATACAACATGAGAGAAAATCCTACCCTAATTGGGAGAGAAATGTTCTGCCACTGCCAAACATCATAAACCTTGTTCTCCTAGTATTCAATGGCTTGGGGGACCTGAAATATAATTTAATTAATTAAACAGTTTATGGTGACCCCATGATGGGCACTCTAGTGCAGCAAGAAGCTTTAAATATCATGTGATTCATTTGAACATTGTAGGGATCAGCCTTCATGTGGTATACTAGCTTTCCAGCTAACTCAATCACAGGTTGGGAGGACCTCTGATGATAGTTTCTCATCCAATTCAGTTCAACACTCCCAAATAAGATGGTCAGTGATCTCATGAACTACACACTATGAGAGAATGAAAGAGTCTGAGACGTCATTGTCATATATATGGGAAAGGTGTATTCCTCAAACCCCCAGATAAAATGATCGCAATGTGCATCGATAATTTTCATAATGAACTGCGAACACTGCTCATCTCGATGAAGTAGATGAGTGGGTTCCAATATTTCTCTACCATTTAACAATGAACAGAAGACTCCATGAAATGGACCAAACTCATGTACTGAGTTTCCCATCAGCCCCAAAAAAATAGCAGGAAAATCTAAAGCAGTTACTGTCACACATAAGCCAACCACATCACCAGCTTCAATTGCAAGGCCCTGACCAAACTATGAAGGACCCCCTAGATGACAAAACCCACCCCCACCATGTCAATATTAGAGAAGAGGTGCTAAAGGAAATCATTTCAAAGAATAAAGAAATAATTTATACGTGTTTTGAGATTACCAAGTCCATGGATACTTCATATATTCCAAGAATTTCAACTTGATCCAGCTACCAATTCCATAGCGAGCTGATGAAGTGGGTCTCACCGACCATCCAAATTATTTTCCATATAACTGGATACTACGTCACACCATCCAAGAATTTTTGATTTTTAAGGACCTCTTACAAAAGATGGTGGATTCCATGAACGTCAAGTCTGTCCCACTGTCAACACTAGTGGCATATGTTTCCTCCACAGACTCAAGAGAGTTAGAGGAATTGTAAACAGTCGCCAGTAAGAAGGAGAAAATTTTCTATATTTGGATAAACCAGAAGTTAGTTAACCGAGTCTATATTATCCTCCAAGCATAATTTAAAAAAACAATTGTTCCCTCAAAAGTTACTAATACAACACAACATTCATCCTCAGCCCCATACTCCAATAAAATCCAGAAGGGTAGAATGAAGAAGCAAGAAGATAGGCTAACACCAAAGCCAAATTCAGTGTTGATATTTGATAATTTCATACCAAAAAACTTGGTACAACAAGCACCACCCTGCCAAATGACACAATGGGCACCGTACCACTAAATGGTGCCATCAAAAGGAGATAGTCATATTGAAAAATTGTTGTATCATGAACTGCTCTTCGGCTCCACTAATTTCATTCAAATGAAGGACCACTTTTCTAATATAGTCTATGGCTACGAAAAAAAATTCTCCATTCCTAATCGGAGATCTTGGGAAACATGACATAGAGGCCTGGGGTTTCCTAGAAGGTACCATTATTGAAGCAGTCAAATTACATGCCATTCTTAACTCAAATCGTTTACGTCGCAGAAACTCGCGAAAGGACCCTTCAAAAGACACAATGGGAATAGAATTCTTATCCACCCCCACCAGAGAAATCCAAGCCATGTTATATTGGAGTATCTGTCATAGAGAGAGAAAATATCAAATCTCCCAAGGCATGTAGGCAAACTAGTTTGGCAAAACCCGAAAAGGACCGTAGCACCACCAACCCAGGTTGTCAATGCCGAACCATCTACATCCAATGACCAAGACCTTAATGTTTATGTGAAAGTGAAACCACAAGCCAGGAAGTGCTGACATTTATAACATAAATATGATATTCTAATATAGGAGGCTTTAGTTTTAGAAATGTTTTCCAGAAGGGATGTGTTAACTCTATCCGCAAATCATATGGAGGTGCTCATCGAAGCCTTACTAAGTCCACAGGAGTTCGAGGATGAAGTAGTAACTGCCAAAGTCTATCGAATAGAGTCCAATCCTGAATAATGTTGAATTGTCATCTCCTTCATAGATAGGGAAAAAGAATCCATCATTAAAGGCAATAGAAAACCCTTATATGTGTTCAGAAAGATAAATGAAATTGATGTCAGGAGGATTTTCATCAACAACGGCTCTAAAGACAACCACCTCCTGCTACGAATGCATCTCTGATGGGGCTATGATGAAGATATATTGAAACCCTACACCAAAAATCTCTTGGAGTATGAAAAAATTAAGCAGAATCTATTGGAAAGAATCATTAATTAATCATGGCTTGGAGTCCTCATGTTAGATTCCATGTTCTAGGTAGTGTAGTAGTATACATACATTTGAGCCCTATTAGGGAGGCCTTGGTTGCTTCAGGGATCTGAAATTTATTCCTCATACCATTAGTGCATTAAATATTTTTATAATGGAATAAATAGAACATTTTACACTGATAAATCCCCACATAAGTCCTTTGAGTTTCATTATATGGATGCATTGTACTATGAGTCAAAAATACATCCTTCAGTTCATGACATTGATTAGATTACTACCCTGAATGGATTGTAAATGGATCTAAATGACCCCCCACAATAGATTAGGGCAGATTATGTATTACCCATTAACCATTTTGAATGGCTAAGTGCATGTCTGGAAGCAGACTCAATTTTCTGCATGATTTTCATTACGGTCACCAAGTCCAAAGGCATAGAAGAGTGGTCTGACTCCCATGATGTCAGGAAAAACCCTAAAATAGATGCACCCTACCCATCCATGGAACCCCAAACCTCCCCCACCTTAATCACTAATTCCAATGATGATTCTTCTCAAAAAATCAGAGAGTTCGTCTTGAGAATCCTCTATCCATCAGAAGAGGGAGATGATGAAGAAGAAGAAGAAGACCTAAGAGTCTCCCCTCCTGCATTCAAAGAAGGTGTCTCCACCAAAATCGATGAAATTCGGGAGATAATCCGGGGAACCAATTATGACTCACGACCCACTCTGATCAGTGTGGCTATTCATGTTGAGGAGAAGGAAAAATATACCTCGTTTCTAATGAAAAATTGAGATTTGTTTTCCTGGAATCACACCGAAATTAAAGGCCTCGATACTAAGGTCTTAACGCATCATCTAGTCGTACTAGGACATCACCAGGGAAATGAAAAGGAATCCAGAAATTCCCACCTAACACATGCTGTCGGAATAGAGGTTGAAGTTGACAAGATGATCAAATCCAACTTCATACGGGAATTCCAATATTTGTTTTGACTGTTGAACATATTCCCTATCAAAAATAACAATAGACATATTAGAATCTGCATTGACTTCAGGGGACACAATCATCACTGCTCGAAAGATGATTTCCAGGTCCCGATCACAGAATTGTTGATCGATGAAACCGCTAGATATGAGGCACTCATGTTTATGGGTTATAATATGGATACAACCAAATCATGATGGCCTGAGGAGGGATGAATAATATATTTCAATTTGGGACCCTTAGAGAGTGTTCTATTATATAGTGATTCATTTTAGTCTAAAAACTTACAGCCCCACATATCAGCGTGCCATGCATCAAATCTTCTGGGCCATCTTGGGAAAATTCATCGATTGTTATGTCAACGATCTTGTGGTTAAATCACGACAGAACTCAAACCCCTTATCCTATCATGAATAAGTCTTGAAAAAATTATGACTAAAATGTTTAAATATTAATCCCCTCAAGTGCATATTTGGAGTTACCTCTGGGAAATTACTCAGCTTCATCATATGCCATCATGACATCGATGTCAACCTAGAGAAGACAAAATCCATCCTTGGCATGTGCCCGCCTCATAACCTCAATAATTTGAGAGGTGTCCAAGGGAAACTGGCCAACATTCTATGCTTCATATCCATCCTGGAGGGTCAATGATTAACTTTCAACAGTTTAATAAATAAATGGGTTACATATGAATGGGAAGATGATTTCCAATAATTTTTCAACAATCTAGAAAGATATCCCCTCAACCTATTGGTACTGATGATTTTAGTTGAGGTGAGACCACACATTTTGTACATAACCACCCTAGAATGATAGTTATGCACCTTCCTCATGAAGAAAAATTATGCCGACTATGAGAATAACCTCAATTGCCATAGATGAACAATGATTGTTGTTGAAACATTGTATTCAAAAACCAAAATGAACAGCCTATACCTAATCTTCATGGTTCAAAAACTCAGGCATTACTCGTAGTAGCATCAGGTCCAGCAAGTATCCTGCTGCAACCCTCTCAAATATATCAACATCCATCTCATGCTAAATGGATTCCCATCATGATCGGTGGTAATCCTACAAAAGTTTGACATACATTACGTACCCCAAAAGGACATAAAAGGTCAAGTGTTAGTAGAATTCCCAGTGGATCACATCATGGAAAAAACAACACCATTGGATGGAAATATTCTGGTTGAATAAGTGTTATCTGTCCATGAGGACACCCAGACATGGGTAATATACTTCGATGGTGCTTCTACAAGCCCAACAGGGAAATGGATGGAGGATCCCAAGCTCAACAAAGAGGGGATGGGAGTTACAAACATATCAATTGAAAAGGCCATCTTGTCTTAACCATTCATGCTTTCATAAAGGTGTAAAAATAATTAAGTAGAATATTAGGACCTAATTACGGGCCTGGAATGGGATCTTCATGTACAATACAAACAATTAATGATAAATGATGATTTAGAGATAGTCATCATACAGGTCCATGGTGACTATGACATTAATAAAGAAGTATTGGCCCACCTGATGAACCATGTCCAAGAACTGCTGGCAGAATTCCCATCAGATCCAATGTTGACCTACTTCCCTCAGTCATAAAATTACCAAGATGATGCTTTGAAAAATGCAGTGATGACCTTAACTATTCGAAACCGGGATGAAATGATCATTAGAATTCATCACCACTAGATATTATAGCCATTTCTCCAAAACAATATGGATACGATCGATGAAATTATGCCTATTTCTAAGCCTCAAGGTGACACCATCAGCTGGATGATTCCCATTGAAAATTACATTCGGAAGGGGGAACTCTCACCTAATAGGGATGGAAGGGAAAACGTACGATGAAGGGTAGTCAATTTTTCCATGTACAATGGGATAATAAAAGAATTGATTCTCTACAAATGAGGCCTTGATGGAGTCCTTATTAGGTTAATTGATTGAGAAAAAAACACTGCCATCATAAAAGAAGTGCATTCCACAGCATGTGGAGCACACCAATCAGCAACGAATCTCTCTTTCCAAATTAGAAGGCTTGGGTATTACTGGACCACTATGATATTAGATTCTTCCATATTCTACATGAAGATCCATTCCAACCATGTTCATGCCAATTTTATACATTGATCCCAGGAGATACATTATACTTCTATATACTCCAGGCTGTTTTCCACCTAGGGGTGGATGTTGTTGAATATATCCTCTCGCCACAGCCAGGAAATTCAAGTTTATACACACAGAGACAGACTTCATTTCCAAATTGGATTAATCCATACCCCTTAAAAAAGTTTGGTAAAAAAGTATTGTTGGATTTGTGAAGGACACGTCATTACCAGATTTGTTGTCCCACATACAATATTGATCGACAACGACACCAACGTCTGCTCGGCTGAGTTGGATAAGTTATACCAGGATTATAGAATCAAATCCAATTGTTCTTCCCACTACCATGCGGTGGCCAATGGGTAGATATAATATTTCAACAAGACTATATCCAACATACTCTAAAATATAGTAGATAAGGATACGAAATTGTGTCCATAGAAGCTCCTTCGTGCTTTGTCGGCTTCCCTGACCACAACCTGCACTACCACCAAGGAGACCCTGTACTCAATATAATATGGAAAAGATGTGTTTTTTTCTAAAAAAATCCACGTTCCATCACTTCATGTGGCCATTTGAGATCAACGGTCCACATATATGAAATCCTAGAGATAGTTTTATGAGTTGATACAGCTAGATGTAGAAAGGATGCACGGTTTACACCATTTTGAAATCTATCCAAATCAGATCGCATGAGCCTTCAAAAAAAATGTTCATCTTCGATCATTACTCAATGTAGAAATGGTTTTAGTCTTTATTACATTGATGATACTTGGGAAGAAGACCCAAAATCTTGAACCAATGTGGGAAAGACGATATGTCATACATTTTCTCTGTTCTAATGGAGTATACACCCTGATATCAATGGCCGAACTACTCATATTGGCTCCCAAAAATGAAAGGTTTCTAAAGACTTATATTATGTAATAGAAATTCACTGTCATGGTTAAAACTATATGACCCTAAACTATGAGTTGTAGTAACAATATTTTAAGGCACAAACACTCTTACCTTAAAATATGATTAATAGTACTATCAACGTGATGTTAAACTATAGGGAAATCACCCATGAAAATTGTTATTAGAATGAGACTCATTTTCTTTCTATAAGATATTAAACTGCATGGCAAAACGCATCTAAATAGCATCAAGATAAACTGCACGATCCTTCAGAGAACTACGCCGGTCATGATTCTTTCCATTGTGGGATACGTAGCGACGCCTCGATCTCCGATCTTGGACCATCCCCTAAAAAATATAGAAAAAAATTGAAAAAAATTCATCCATCATACCCTCTACCTCCCCACACTTGTGAAGGAAAACATTTTCACTCCTTTCTCAAATCGAGTATAACTCACGTGAGCTTAGGATCAATGGTAAAGATTCTCTTACACAGACAAATTATAGATAAATATGGTAAACCCGACACCCATAGTGAATGAAACAAAAATGTTCCTACCCCTACGTCTGAGCTAGCTCAATACATGGAATGATCATAACTACATATTTCCTGATTCCTACCCTTAAAAGTTACGTAGGGACGCCCATATTTGGAATATCGGCCAAGACATTGAAAAAAAATGCCCTCGCAGGTCCCTAGACATTGAAAAAACAGTTATTGGGAACGTTCATAACTATGTACAGCTTGATTCCAGCCCTTGTAGGATATGTACTACCGCCCAGATTCAGAATCCTAGCCCATCCATTGAAAAAAAATTCCATCACATGTCCCTAAACATTGCCCAAATATTTGTAGGGATTGTTCAGAACCATGTATGGCATGGTTCTTTCCATTGTAGGATACGTATTGATACCCAAATTTGATATCCTGACCCAAACCACCATATAGCAATCCCCTTTTCCAAGTGTATTATACAGACCTGGTGTGGGGATTCCATGAAATATCCTAACCGCATGACAGAAAACTATGATATTTTTCAAGATTTACAAGTGGCCCAATTCTAAAATGTTATGAGACCCCACACATTCCCCCTACTTGTACGAAGTCAAAAGATTTTCCTTCCCCTTATCCATATGATCCAAATCTATAAAGAAGCTCCTGAAGTTCACTATTAATCACGGTCTGGGTATTTTCCACTTCCCAGACACATCTTTCTCATTTGGAAAACCCCATATTCTAGGAAAACATGGATCCCCATAATCATTTAGGGTCATCTGAGATGGAATGTCAATGTCATGCAGACACCATTGTTTGTCTATACACATTATTCCCTGATGGATCTATATATGTCGCCTAGAAATTGATCATCAATAAAAGGCATATTAGTCTCTAGGAGAGTCCTATAATTTCTCAGTATGCTCGATGGATTCAAAGCCCCATGTCATCCCTCCCGATTCAAATTGTCCCCAAGACTATGGTTTAAAAATTCTATCATCACTCACATATATGGAATGCTAGAACATCTTGATTGTGGTTAACTCAAAGTTATTGATGATCATTATGATAGCATAATCATCCTCACTACAAGACTCTAAACTGAACAGCATCATGTCCTCATCACACGACATTAAACTATAAGGCCAAAATCATCCTTTCGGTATGACATTAAGCTGCATAACATCGGTTTAAGCCTAAATTTCTCTATATTCTTGGTTTTTTTATTTCATAGGTGGTTATCCAGAACCCTTATAATCCCTTGTTTCTCACACTAATCATAACTCATGTTAGCATAGGGATCTTAGTTAGAGATCCATCGTGACATTACAGTAATACATTTTCAAAATTTTGTCCTTAAAGCCTGACCCTAGAAGGCATGTCACGATTCCCTTTTCCATTAGGAATCCTACGTGCTAGCCATGTGATGTTAAATGATAGGGTACCCCAAAAATGGGACAAACTCCTCATCCTATATGTTAGTTAGGTCTGTGTATGGGATACCTAATTCCATGAGTAAATCATTTCCCAAATGAATCCAATATATCTGAATACACTCCTATCATACCTCAAACTCTGTGCTCTGAGTGATATTGATTCCCCATAAACTCCCATGGCCATCTGAGATGGAAGGCTAGTGTCCTATGGATTCTTTTGTCTGAATATTCACATCATTCCTTGGTGGATCTACATATGTCGCCTACAAAATGACTGTCAATTAAAGAAAAAATTTTCCGAAGGAGAGTTCTCTCCAATAGAAGTGTGCCCAATGTCTTCCAAGCCCCATGAAATCCCTATTGATTCAAGGGACCTCAATGTCATGGGTTATTTTCTCCCTCCGATACACATCCGGGATATATCAGAATATGTGGGCCCGATTCATCTCCGGTCTTTTTTGTGGTTCCTGTAAAATAACAATACCCCATCCATAAGCATGAAGTTGATCCTCATACCAATGAAGAATTATCCCACTCATTTCCAGGTTTCCCAAATATGTACCATTGAAAGAAATTTCCATTTTCATGTTCAGGTGAACCCCTTGTTAAAGATTACATTCCTTGTTCAGAACATTCCCAATCACTATAATCCATCATATCCATCACAAATGGGAGGAAAATCTCATTCCGACACATTTTTTTTCTACGAATATCATGCCCCGGTGGCTCTACATATATCTCCAATGAAATTACTATCTATTAAAGGAAAACTCATTCTCAGGAGAGTCCTTTACAGCTTCTGTATGCTCTAATGACATTCATGTCCTATCACACCACTGAATTTGGAAAACCACTTGAAAATGGCTTACATACCATCCTATTTCCAAATTCCATTGAAATAAATATGATTTCAAATTGAACTGACCATTCACCATCTCTCCCTTACGGAAGTATGAACCGTGCGGGAATAGTTTCTTACTCAATGCCTATATGAATGTCACTAATATTTCTAGACACCATCACTCAAACTGGCCACCCATTATGGATACCAATATTAAAATAAATAAAATGTGTTACAAAACCTACTAGTCCATCAAATATTGAAGGCCAGTGTCCTGCAGACACCTTTTTTTGACTAGGAACATCATTCCCCGGTGGCTCGACATATGTTTCCTACAAAACAACCATAAATCAAAGGAAAATTCATCCCTAGGAGAGTCCTTTCCTACCTCCATACGTCTAAAATGTATTTCAAATGTCATGCATGTCTGAAATTCATAAATTTTTGTGAATAAAATTACTTAATCTGTGTATGAAGAATATTAGAACATTCCCAGCTGACAAATCTTAACTTGGGGCCCCTACCCCATTTTGTTTGGTCGGTACTATTGGACCAAAAACATCAGTAATAAGTTTTGTTGGAAGGACTATGAAATACTAACAAAAAAATTAGGATTCCACACTTTCTAGAGGGAAAATCTGGAGAAGGAACCTCTGGGAAAAAGAACAGTATCGGTTTGTTAAACCTACACTATGTATGGTTTTGAAAAAAAAAGGTTGATTCATTAAAAAAGACGTAAAGATTGTTAGGTCAAAAACCTGCAAAGGGAGGCATATGAAAAATTCAAGTGATTCCTACCAACCATATTCCAAGAAGTCTTAGAAAAAAAAATTAGTGTAATAGTGATAAATACATAAAGGCTCGTGAGGTTGTTCCATTAAACCTCAACAATAGATGAACTATGCTCATTGAGTCTCGTGAATTAGGAAAAAATTAAATCCCATGTATATTATTTCAAATTACCAGTTTTGAATCAATTTTGAAAGTTAATACCAATTAAATGTTATGTTTCTATGATAATTTATGATCAATTGACCTGATGGGAAAAGGAGGAAATGAAGTATTTAAAGGAAAATTAGTTTCATTGAGTACATCAAAAATAGAGGATCATCCCCAGTTCAGAGTCTTTCTAAAGTATCGAGAAAAAGTAGATTAGATATCATGATTTGGGATGGTGATACAATTAGGCTTGGCTAGCCCCATCCTGAATGATGTAATGTGATCACCGCATGTTGTCAAGAGTTTAATGCCATGAAGTCATCTCCTTCAATTAAACCTTGATTGTTGGATGCACATGTTAAATAACGAATTTAAGGTCCCACCCATTATTCTATATGGCTTTGTAGTTGGAACATGAAGAGGATAGTTAATCCCACAAACTTGGTAAGTGGACATCGCACTACCACAACTTTTCCTTTCAAGCCACCACTAAATCATGATCCTTCACCTCCTCAGCTATTAGGGGATTTAATTTTTATGAAAAATCTCATTTGATCATCACCGACTAAAGTGACAAATTGAACATGGAAATATTATCCTCGCAAGAAGCATGGTCTTCTTGGTCCACGAAAATTTAGTAGATAAGGAAGTTTAAGTGTAGATAATCAAGGCCACCAGAACCTGTCTTGGTTTATAACCTCCAAAAACTGTCAGTCTCATCAGCAAAATTGGCCATTGGTGTCTCAGCAGCAAGGGCACATAACTGATTCTATGCCAGTTTTTTCACTACCTAGTGCCTTCTTGTGGCACTGTTATATTGATATTCTCCCTCCATAATGGGTCTATATATAGGAAGTGTCATTATAGGAGAGGGAGGGGATAAAAGATAGGTCACCCAAGATGGGGGGCTCTCCTTTCCCTCATATGGTTCGACCACTATAGCCAGACACATAGGACAAGTCACAGTTTTCAGGGTTTTGAGAGAGATTCTTTTGGGGCCAGCCTCATTAGGTTCATGGAATGTATATGTATGAGGGGATCAGTCTAAATCTCTCAAGACGGAGATAGTTTGTACTGATGAAACCCCTTCCAAATGCTTATGGCAGTGAACCTAGCATCTTCTTACAACACGAGCATGAATTTGTGGCGTATCCATCATGGTAGTTGTAGGTATAGAAATAGAATACATAGCTATCGTGATTTTAACACCCCAAGCTTCCACGGTATGCTTCTCGCTGAATAATACAGTAGCGTGTGTTGTGTGCAACTTCAAGTTCTAACACACACCACAACTAATAAAACTAGACGTTATGAATAGTAATACACACTTTTTGAATTTTTATACATTTTATCATTCAAAATGGACTTCATTTTTGGATTTTTAATATCAAAATTTTCCAAGGGTGAAATTTTGGTGCTTTTCAGAAAACTTTCATATTTTGATGAATAGTGAAAATTACTAAATTTTAATTACAAACAACTTTTTTAATAGAAATAATTAATAGTGATAAATTATGAATTTGAGTGGTTTTAAAGTATATTTAGAATATATTTATACCATTTGATACAATGTTTTTTATTGGACATAATTTCACATTTAAATGAGACATAAACAAGTGTCAATCTTTTGATAGTTATTATTTCTTAAAAACACTCTTTTTGTTTTGACCGTGAGAATTAATTTTTGCCACTTCTGTGTTTTGAATTTAGAAAATTGTATTCCATATTTGGAATCAGGATGTCCAAATTATGTAAATAGGTAACTCTTATTTTTAGACATTTTGAATAATTACTTCGGTAAGTATTTTATTTACCATGGTGAAAGGGTAAATCCTGTAAATAAGGGAAAAACAATAATATTATAATAATACGAATTTCCCATAAAACATGTCCAAACCATATTTTATGATACATTTCTGACCATGGTCATCTTCGGGTCGATTTTGGGTCCCCATGGATCCACTTGTAAGTGATAATGACACTTTATATTAATTAAGTTAAAGTAAATACAAAAATGACATAAGTATATATCTTTTAGAAACACAATTTTTACAGTGGGTTATATATTTTATATTTTAGACTAAAAATATTCATTAGAAATATAAAAACATTTCCTACATAATGGAATTTTATTTATAATTTTTAGATATTGAATAATTAAATTTATTTATGACACAATAATGATGCAGTTTTTTCCTTATTAATGAATGAATAAAATAATTGGTATTATAATTGTTAAAATAAATATAATTTGAATGTTTTGATGACATCCAAGAATTTTATTGGTTAATATGACATTTTAGGATTGCTTAAATGAATTTGTTTCGAATTAATAATGTTTTTATGAATTAAAAAAATCAATAATTGAATAGTGTCAAAATTGACATAAAAGGGTTTTTAAAACAAATATTATATTATTATTTGATATTATATTCCTAAAAATCTAAGGTTCGGCAAAAAGACTTATTTCATGATAGGTGTATCATTAATAGACCACTTGGAGGTCTATTGGATGTATATAGTATGTCTATTAACTATATAATTTAAAATACAATGTGACATGGTAAATGTCAAACTAATTAACTAAGAGTTAAAACTATAAGATAATGTTAATATAATGACCCAAACCTATCTAAAATCAATTGGTTTAAAGGATTTCGACCCATACCCAACTTATACTATGAATAATCCACTTTTGAGCCATTATAAACCGAATATGAATTTATTATAAAATAATAATTTATGTTTTTCCTAAAGAGCCCCTCCCCCCCCTTATAAAAGTGCACCATTTCTAACCAATTATTCACACCATCAAAGCCTTTTGGCTCGGCCAAACCCTACCCAAATATTCTCTCAACGTCCCTCATTTAAAAATAAAGGCCTTAGTTTGATCCGAAATCCAACCTAAGGAGCCCTTTTTATCAAATCAAAAGGAAGAACCCGAAGAAGAGGTAATGATTTCACCAACCTCTTTCAGGTTCCTTTCTTCTTCCACTTCTTCATTCTTTGTTATTTCCATGCTAAAATAATGACTCCCGTATCTTCTATATATTTTGATTTTTTATAAATATGGTACAACCATATTCATTATTCTATCCATCCTTTTAATGACATGTCCCCATTCGTGCGTACTTACAGCCTACCGTCTCCACGTCGTGGTGTAATTGTTATTCAATATATTATTATTTTGATGGGTATAATAATGATATTTAATTCTTTTAAATAATAAATATAACATGATAATGATTCTTTATATATGATATATCCATCCAATTATATATTATTTTAATATCAAAATAATGATATTGTCGCTCGTGCGTACGTACGGATTACAGTCTCCACGAACCCGATGAGATTCATTCCCCCTCATATCCATTCAAGACTAAATTTCATTTGATGAATAAAAATAATTTTTAGGGACATGATATCATTCTAGATATGAATAAGATACATCCCATATATAACAAATACGGCTCGCATAACAAATAATATAAAGGAAAATTAATCCGTTAACACCCGAAACGACGATAATACTAAGATATTATTAACAAATCTATGTTAAAAGATCATATATGATATAATATTAATGTAAATGATTTTTTTATAATTCAATAACACTTATTTCACCATTATACAGGAGGTTAACCTACCATCGACCAAGGAAAACGTACAAAGTAAGGGGTTTCTTATCTCACTTTTAATTCCGTGAGATTTTCATTGTTCACCACTTATTTATTGCATATGGTGTGTGTACTGCAAATGATTGTATTCATTTTGTAGTATAATTTAATTTTTGGATATCTACATAATCATTTTATGATCCTTCTTTCATGGGTGTATGTTTCATATGTTACCAAATCGATAAGGGAATTTGAAATTTCAATTTCTATTCATTCGGATTTATGCATACTTCATTGATTATTTTACTCCAAGATTATGTGTGGAATCCAAATTCATTGTATTATGTCATAATTTACACTCCCATTTATGTGGATATAATTTTGATACACATAATCACTCTATTTATAATTTCTCAAGTCATCTATATGAACATGATAAGAGTAATTTTATCTCAATCTCCATTTGTTGTGTTAAATATCCAATTCATTGGTGTTGTCTTTACAAGAATATGTGTGAATGTCCTATAATTAATTTACAATGAATATCCAATCATATATAGTGTATTTATATTTTTCACACATAATTATTCCATTGATTTATCTTTAAACTAAGGATACGGTCATTATAAGAAGTTTCATCTCAAATTACATTCCATTGAGACTCCTTTGTTGTTATACACCAAATCACTTCTATATGGTGTATATAATGTACTTTGTTATATTATATCATGAATCCCTTTATTCTCATGATATTAAAATGTTTTTATTACTTCAATTATTCTTATTCAAGTGTCTCTCCTTTGGTTAGAAACTATAACTAAAATATCATTTTTAAATGATTTGAGGATTTATTCCTCTAAATCATTCTCATTAATTTCCATGTTTTAAAAATGTTTTTAAGGATTTATTTATATGGAAATTAAGGCTTCAAAATTAAAATTACTTTTAAAAGTTTTAAAGTGGTATGGGACACTTGGATTCAAAAATATATTTGTAAATGGCTTCTTGACAAATAGTGTGACTTTTAAATAATTTCAAGAAAAAGGAGGATATTTCTCTCTAATAGTTTTGATTATTGTTTTATTCTATGCCAATATCCTTTATAATTCTTGATTTATGTTAATCTGATACAATATTATCTTATATATTGTATCGAATTATTTATATATGACTATGGATGTGCTATTTTTATACCATTCATGGTTTGTGGATAAAGTATTGGAATTTCATATGCTAGTTTTAATACGAATGTTTATGTTATGTTTCAAACTTTTCATATGAGAAATGCATTGGACTTAGTAAGTGATGGGTTGAGCCCGATACAGCTCCTCGATGCATCGATAGGTCATGTGAGACAAACTAGTGTCTTGGCACGAGGCCTTTACAAAATCTTATTTGTAGTCTTGGCACGAGGCCTTGGATACGTGGTTATGATAGTCTGGCATTATGCATTCCATCATTATGAAAATGGTTATTGATATTGCATGTGATTACTAGACTAGTAGAATATCCATGTGAATAAGTAAATGGAATTATATCATTTTATCTTTGCCATATTATGATGAAGTTTATGTTTAAAAGGATTTTTTTAGTTATACATTGCCTTAAGTGTTTATGCTTATCTATGAAATCTTATGCTATATTGTTATCCATTCTGAGCATATGAGCTCACCCCTTTCAATGTTTTATTTTTCCCAGGATGTGAAGTAGTAATTTATGAATGACCTGCAGGGATAGTATGAGGGGATATGAAGACAAGATGTTGTTGTAGTTTTTTTACTTAATGATGTAATGTAAGACTTATGAATATATCTAGTGTTTCCAAGACTACTAAACTAATCTGTCTTTCGAGAATTGATCCTTTGTGATCATGCCAATGTTATGTCATAATACACCGACTCTGGGTAACTGGGGTCGGGGCATTACAGTTGGTATCAGAGGAAATTTTGTACAAACCTTGGGAGTTAGATTTAGATAAACTCTGATTAGAGCACATAACCCTAAGATAGACTTGGAGGATTAGTATAGAAGAACTCCCTAGAATTTTGGTATTGTAGAGATTTTGTGAGTTTTCCAAGTAATACATCCCTGTCTGGATACGAGTAGGTAGTGGCAGCTCTGGCACATATGTACCCGAAAATACCTCTTTGATCTAGACTCGAACAGGAACTGGTTCATGACAACGGGCCTTGCTGCACTCTTGGTTACGACACTCCCAGTGGATACACTTAGGGTAATTTACATTTTCATTACAAACCAATTTGAACTATTATATATAAGATGAGAGTAAATGAACTTGGTTAATCCTAATGTGTTTCAAATTGAGAATATGGTGACATGATATTCTCTAAATGATTTTATGACTACTATTACTCACACAATGCATTTTGGTTTTAGTAAATGACTGGATTCCATGGAATTTATAGTGACTTTGAGAATGATGTACAAGGTGGGAACAGTGCTGGAAATTAGAAACAAAATGGAATGTTGATAGGAGAAAATGATTTCATCTTCATGCCAAATCAATTTCCCAAAAATATGATCAACAATATATATATTAACCAATTCCCAGACTCAACAAAGAAGATAAATGTGATGAATGATAAGAGCTCCTATAGTGGAGACCATGGAGAAAGGAATCCTCAATTTTCATCATGCAGGAAATGTGTAAGGAGACACCTAGGGAAGTGTCTCAATGGGACAAAGAAAAGATTTATGTGTGGGAAGGACATAATGTAAATAATTGCCAAAAAAATGAATAGTACTATGTAAGAAGATAAAAATAGTCCCAAGAATCCATTTACATTCATTTTCTATAAATGTAGGGGACCTGGCCATTACCCGGGTGAATTCCCTATTCTATAGGATATTTTCTTGGTCAAAGAAGAAGCTATGTGGAAATAAATAGTTGGATAAATGTTTAAAAAGTTTTAGTTCTCCTTGTTGATGGGTTTACTTTGGAATAATTTTCTCTGGTATTTGTAACCCTACAGTTTTCCATGTGAGAATTATATTTGAGGAAGAATTACCTTTTCTATTTTGGATATAGTTATAAATAACCATTTAGTTTTATATGATCATTGGGTTTGAGGAAATTACAAGTAATTATAATTTGGGATGAAAATGCAAGGTATGAGATAACATTTGTGGTAAAATTATGTTATGGTTATTTTGAGAAATTTATCTCATTTTGGTAATGTTATAAAATATAGTTTTTGAAAAATGAGAACAGGCAAACCGTGTGAAAACCCATCGCGTCGGACATAGCTGTAGAAATCGGACTTATAACCAAAGTGCAATTGTGATTTATCGCCTACCACTAGACTACGTGAAGTCCCAGGTTAGTGTGACTATTATTTTTAGTAAAATGATTTTATTGATCAATAATAATTTGATTTGGGATCTTATGTCTTATCAAATTAATATCCTTAGTTTAGGAAAATGATTTGGTGATTAAGTGATAAATGTTATTTTGGAAGATGTTCTCTTTGTTGGGAACCCTATATGCCCAAGGAAAATAGAATAGTATGGGATTTAATTTGAGGAGTAATGGTGGATTTTAATCTATGTTTTTATTGTGGATTTATAGTGATTTTGTTTATTTATGGAAATTACTAACCTATAATAGAGAATATGTTATTAGGTTAATTAATTTTAAGTATGTGACTTTAAGAGTAATTGATGTCATTTGGAGATTCCATTTAACGTGGAAGACTACATAACCAAATTCTTCTATGTTTTGAGTTTCAATATTATTTTGGCTTTTATTAAAGGATTTTAAGGACAATTCTTTATTGAAGGCTATTTAATTAACATTGGGGTATTGTTGGTTTAATTTTGGAAATTACGATTTGGGTTTATTTCCCTAATAAAATAACCATTTGGGGGATCATCAGATCTTATACTAACCATTTTGGTTTTGATTAATCTCTAAAGACAAGGTAAATATATAGTTTATTCTTTGTGGATCATGTGATTCTATAAGAATTTTATTGTAGCTCATCTAGTGTGACCAAGTCTCTGGAATACTCATCGTTTAAAAATGGATTTGTAGTAGAAATTTATTGAAGAATGAAACTTTACTTAAAAATTAAGTATATCTCTTTGTGTTCTTAGTCAATCTCAGAAATGAATTCCTTATATTTATGTAATGTAACATTAAAAAAATGTTTTCCGTTTACTTTTCCTACTAGGAAACTAATGGATGTTTGTACCATCACACGTTTGTGGTTTTCTTGTTGCTAACATTCTCTTGATCATGTTTTCTATAACTCTACATCTGAACTTGATACTTAGTTTATCATCCATATCCATGTTCTTTTACATGGAATCCTAGTATAGGTCATCTCGGGTGTCCTTTGTACTTCTCTTTCTTTTAAAGTGATAGTTTTATTGTCTCTTTTTCCGATGTGGGACTTTCCATTATATTCTCAAGCCCTTTTTTTAAAATTTTGAGGATGTAATTTATTTAAGGAGGGGAGAATATAACACCCCAATATTTCATGGTACACTTCTCGCCGAATAATACAGTAGTGTGTGTTGTACGCAATTTCCTATGCTAACACACACCACAACTAATAAAAATGGCCGTTATGAATAGTAATACCCACTTTTTGAAATTTTATACATTTTATCTTTCAAAATTGACTTCATTTTTGGATTTGTAATATCGAAATTATCCTAGGGTAAAATTTTTGGTACTTTTCAGATAACTTTCATATTTTGATGAATAGTGAAAATTACAAAATGTTAATTAAAAACAACTTTTTTAATCGAAATAATTAATAGTGATAATTTATGAATTTGAGTGGTTTTAAAGTATATTTAGAATATATTTTTACCATTTAATACAATTTTAGTCATTTTACATAATTTTACATTTAAACCAGACATAAACAAGTTTCAATCTTTTGATAGTTATTATTTCATAAAAACACGCTTTTTGTTTTGACAGTGTGAATTAATTTTAAATTAATTTCTTCCACTTCTGTGTTTTGAATTTGGAAAAAGGGATTCCATATTTGGAATCAGGATGTCCAAATTATTTAAATTATTAACTCTTATTTTTAGACATTTTGAATAATTACTTCAGTAAATATTTTATTTATCATGGTTAAAGGGTAAATCCGGTAAATAAGGGTAAACGAATAATATTATAATAATACTAATTTACTATAAAACGTGTCCTAACCCTATTTTTTGATACATGTCCGACCAGGTGCATCTTTGGGTCGATTTTGGGACCCCATGCATCCACTTGTAAGTGATAATGACACTTTATATTAATTAAGTTAAAGTAAATACAAAAATGACATAAGCATATATCTTTTAGAAAAAAAAATTTACAATGGGTTATATATGTTATATTTTAGACTAAAAAGATTCATTAGAAATCTAAAAATATTTACTACATAATTTGATTTTATTTATAATTTTTAGACATTGAATAATTAAATTTATTTATGACACAATAATGATGCAGTATTTTCATTATTAATGAATGAATCAAATAATTGGTATTATAAATGTTAAAATAAATATAATTTGAAATTTTAGGTGCCATCCACGAATTTTATTGGTTAATATGACATGTTAATATTGGTTAAATGTATTTTTTCGAATTAATAATGTTTTTATGACTTTAACAAAAATCAATTATTGAGTAGTGTCAAAATTTACAGAAATGAGTTTTTAAAACAAATATTATATTATTTATTGGTATTCTATTCCTAAAAATCTAAGGATAGGCCAAAGGACTTATATCATGATAGGTTTATCATTAAGGTACCACTTGGGGGGGCTCTTGGATGTATATAGTAATTTTATTAACTATACAATATAAAATACAAAGTGACATGGTAAATGTCAAACTAATTAACTAAGAGTTAAAACTAAAAGATAAGGTTAATATAATGACACAAACCTTTATAAAATCTATTGGTTGAAAGTATTTAGAACCATACCCACCTTATACTTTTAATAATCCACTTTGGAGGCATTATAAACTGAATATGAATTTATTATAAAATAATACTTTAATTTTTTCCTAAAGAGCCCCTTCAGAGCACTTTTGATCAAATCAATAGGAAGAACCCGAAGAAGAGATAAGGATTTCACCACCCTCTTTCAAGTTCCTTTCTTCTTCCACTTCTTATTTCTTTGTTATTTCCATTTAAAATAATAACTCCAGTATCTTATATATACTGTGATTTTATTATTAATATGTTACAACCATATTCAGTATTCTATCCATCCTTTTAATGACATGTCACCGTACGTGCGTACGTACGGCCTATCGTCTCCACGTCGTGGTGTAATTGTTATTCAATATATTATTATTTGGATGGTTATAATAATGATTTTTAATTCATGTAAATAATAAATATAACATGATAATGATTATGTATATATGATATAAAATCCAATTATATATTATTTTAATATCAGAATAATGATATTTTCACTCGTGCGTACGTACGGATTACCATCTCCACGAACGCGATGAGATTCATTCACCATCATATCCATTCAAGAATAAATTTCATTAGATGAATAAAAATAAATTTTAGAGACATGATATCATTCTGGATATGAATAAGATACATCCCATCTATAACAAATATGGCTCACATAACAAATAATATAAAGGAAAACAAATCTGTTAACACTTGAAACGACGATAATAATAAGATATTATTAACAAATCAATGTTAAAAGATCATATATGATATCATATTAATGTAAATGATTTTTTTATAATTCAATAAAAATTATTTAACCATTATACAGGAGGTTAACCCACCTTCGACCAAAGAAAAAGTACAAATTAAGGGGTTTCTTATCTCACTTTTAATTCCGTGAGATTTCCATTGTTCACCACTTATTTATTGCATATGGTGTGTGTAATGCCCATGATTGTATTCATTGTGTAATATAATTTAATTTATGGATATCTAAATTATAATTTTATGATCCTTCTTTCATGGGTGTATGTTTCGTATGTTACCAAATCGATAAGGGAATTTGAAATTTCAATTTCCAATCATTCAGCTTTACGCATACTTCATTGATTATTTTACACCAGGATTATGTGTGGAATCACAATTCATTAGATTATGTCATAATTTCCACTCCCCTATATATGGATATAATTTTGATACACATAATCATTCTATTTATAATATCTCAAGTCATCTATATGAACATGATAAGAGTAATTTTAACTCAATCTCCATTTGTTGTGTTAAATATCGAATTCATTGGTGTTGTCTTTACAAGAATATGTGTGAATGTCCTCTGATTTATTTACAATGAATATCAAATAATATTTAGTGTATTTATATTTTTCACACTTAAATATTCCATTTATTTATCCTTAACCTAAGGATACAATCTTTATAAGAAGTTTCATCTCAAATTACATTCAATTGAGACTCCTTTGTTGTTATACACCAAATCACTTTTATATGGGGTATATACTTTACTTTGACATAGTATATCATGAGTACATTTATTCTCATGATATTATAATGTTTTTGTTACCTCAATTATTTGTATTCAAGTGTCTCTCCTTTGGTTAGAAACTCTAACTAAAATATCATCTTTAAATGTTTTGAAGATTTATTATTCTAAATATTTCTCATTAATGTCCATGTTTTAAATATGGTTTTAAGGATTTATTTATATGGACATTAAGTATTTAAAATTAAAATTAATTTTAAAAGTTTTAATGTGGTATGGGACACTTTGATTCAAAAATATATTTTTAAATGGCTTCTTGACAAATAGTCTGACTTTTTAATGATTTCAATAAAAAGGGGGATATTTCTCTATAATAGTTTTGATGATTATTTTCATCTATGTCAATATCCTTTATCATTCTCGATTGAGGTTAATCTAATACAATACTATCTTCCCTATTGTATCGAATGAGTTATATTTGACTGTGGATATGCAATTGTTATACCATTCATGGTTTGTGGATAAAGTATGGGCATATCTTATGCTAGTTTTAATATGAATGTTTATGTTATGTTTCAAACTTTTCATATAAGGAATGAATTAGACATAGTAAGTGATCGGTGGAGCCCACTATAACTCCTCGATGCATCGGTAGGTCTCATGAGACAAACTAGTGTCCTGGCACGAGGCCTTGACAAAATCTTATTTGTAGTCTTGGCACGAAGCGTTGGCTACGTGGTTATGATAGTATGGCATTATACATTCCATAATTATGAAAGTGGTTATTGATATTTCATGTGATTATTCAACTAGTATAATATCCATGTGAATAATTAAATGGAATTATTTCATTTTATCTTTGCCATATTATGATGAACTTCATGTTTAAAAGGCTTTTGTTTTAGTTATACATTTCCTTAAGTGTTTATGCTTAACTGTGAAAGCTTATGCTATATTGTTATCCTTACTGAGGATCTGAACACACCCCTTTTAATGTTTTATTTTTACCAGGATTTGAAGAAGTAATTTATGAATGACCTGCAGGGATAGTATGAGGGGATATGAAGGCAAGATGTTGTTGTAGTTTTTTTTACCTTTTGATGTAATGTAAGACTTATGAATATATCTAGTGTTTCCAAGACTACTAAACTAATCATCCTTTCGAGACATGATTCTTTGTGATCATGCCAATGTTATATAATAATGCACTGACTCTGGGTAACTGGGGTCGAGGAGTTACAGTGATAATCACAGAAGAAGTATTGTGTGTCATAGTCATCGGGGTGAGGATGTGGCAAGGAATGGTTAGAGGCTTACTCACCAGCCAAACTGGTTCTCTCAGTACCCTGTTGGAGTGACAATCCACCAACAGTTGGGCATATTCCAACAAAATAAAAGTGGATCCATTATTATTAGATATGATAACTTCTATAATAGAACCTTCCTGCATCATCATAAGCCACAACTGGAGAAGAATTGTGGGAGCCACCAAAATTTCAATGAAAACTGGTAAGGGTTGTATGACTCGTAAATGGCCACATGATTATATGAGTACTGAGAATCTCATCCTGAATCATAATGATGTATGAGTTTTCTTCTAATGAACTACCCTTGTCACCTCTTAACAACCCATAAGAGGTCAGATGCGGTGAAAATGGGAAACGAGAAACATCTTTCAACAGCCCAACAGCGTCAGAAACTCTTATTGTCCTAGGAAGAACAACAAAAATGTTGAGAAGGGTGGCATGATTGTCAGAATGAGGAACATTTGTAGTATGACAATATTTATAACAGGGGAAGTGTTCTGCCATCCCCCCATATTGGAATTTAAATAGTCCGTTGACATGATGTAGAGGACTACCTTCTTTTATTTGTCTCAAAAACTCATAAAGATGGGAAAGAGTAGGAAGGGCCAATTTAATGGGATGAACCTCTGCTATCATGGTTACCATCATCAAATTAAATGCTTGAACCAATGTATTTACATCGTGGGAACGGAAAACCTATAAACAAAAAACATGGAAATTAAACATGATAATCTATCCACATGAGATGCGTCTAGTTGAAGCTCATATCCCCATGTGGTGTATCGTCATTCTTAAAGGGTAGCACAATATTACCCTAGAGCCTAGCGGGACTGATGAGATAGATGAGTTTGAATGCATTGTGCCCTCATCATAGGTCTGTTTTGACACATGAATAACCCTATCCACAACTCAAATGGGATAAGAGAGACAATCTGGAGGGGATGATCATTTAATCCCATTACCATAACCAGTAGACTCCTTGTCAAATGGTACACGTAGTCTGTCTCATTCCTAGTACCGGTTGTCGAGAGATATTCTTCATACAGCTATCCAAGGATGGGGAGTCCTCCAAGAATTTGGATATCCCATATGTTTATTCCCACCTCCCTCTAAGATAAATGGAAGGTGTTGGTGCTTGAACACCAGCGGCTCAGTAGCTCAAGAAGAATTGTTTTGGGGAGAAGGCTATGAACTGCGAAACCCCGACTACTGGATATAAGCTCACCACCTTCAACTCGTCAGGGGACTCCAAAGAGGTCTAATGTACCCATAATTTTAAGGCCCATTAGTCAGAGAAACATCCTTCGGCCCATAGAACCCACTTTGTACTCCACCCACCATTAGGGTTTTCTTGGGAAATATTGATAATGGATGGGTACTCTCAGGAAATTATTTTCAAAAATCATTATGACACCTATGATTGCCTTGATTCCACATTGGGCCTCCTAGTATGATGTTTTTTTCTGAAATGGAGTAGTTATGACTTCTTCTACTGGGAAAATATTGGATCAATCATTCCTTTGTGGTGGTGCTAAGAGAATGAAAATGGTATTGAGGTCATCCAATGGTAGAGGAACATCACCAGGGAGAGCAATTCCATAAAGTGGAAACTATAGAGACCTCAGGTAATATAGGAGAGCTAGTGTCAAGAGTTCATTTAAGAAGATTTCATAGGGAATAATTTCGTATCCAAGATTATCTTCACTATCTACCACCATAGTCACCCTATTCTTCATCAATTTTATCATAGCCTGTGAAGATCCATGGTGACCAGCACCGAAAGATACAAAAGTTGATAAAAAAGTATGTCCAATAAAAGTGGTTGGATATAGGGTATAGAGGAATGGCTAAAGGACTTAAAAAATATATGTATGCATAGGGATATACATATTATTCCTAGAAATAGTACGTGGTTTGAATATCATGTGTACTACAAGAGGTGGAGAATGCAGAACTGTTACACTACATACACCCATGGTACATGAAGAAACCACGAGTTCTTCTCCCGCGGATCATTGGCCAGTGAATAAAAGTGTTTTTTGTAGGTGGATAATATGAACCTAGGCCTCATTAAGATCATTTTCAATGATTATGAATATAAATTTTATATTCGGATTATTAATTCGTAATGTTTTTTTGTTTTCCAAGAATTGTATGCGAACACACAATCAGTATAGTATTGTTATATGCCGAATCTTAATTTTAACTTTTAAATTACACAACAGCATTAATGGAATCCAAAATTATTTTTGTGGGCTAATAAATGGGGAAACATTCAGTTTGTAGTAAGTATGAAGCAGTTCGGTGAATGATTTTTTGAAATAGGAATGGTACGCAAATATAGAGGACTCCAGAGGAGTTGAGATAACTTTTCTCTATGAGAAACATTAAAATAAAAATTACATGGGTCCCTATATATAGGTTTGGTCCCCTCCAACTGGGCCTATCAATTATACTGCAAACCATTCCAGTTCAGGAACACTTCTACATCGGAATAGCCCCCTTTTCATTCTGAACTAACCCCATTCTGATTTGGGGGGGGGGGGCATTTGTAGGGTCTTGAAATTTTCTCCATGGGAATAAAATACTCCCACAACCACTTTTTATATAGAAGAATGTATTCCTAGATGTCTAACAAGGTGAATGGACTCAAAATCATCTACAACCATCAGAAGAAACTTTAAGGAATCCATGTTTTTTCAAAAGATTTTAAGTAGCCCGCGTACCATCATTGGAAAGGGTTTGTGGACTACCTAGATTGTGACCCACCGGTACATAGAATGACACGCAAGGTGTCGGCCCACAGAGCGATTACCAGCGAACCCGATTGATCATGGACCACATTGCTGAAGGACTCATGTGTGCGAAGTCCATCTGTATACTGTCTCAGAAACTCAACAGTTCACAGAAAAAGTATATTGGGAAGTATCCATGAACCATGATCTCAAACTGAATCCTCTGTAAACCACAGTTGACCAAGTCTTATACAGGTAGGATATCTCTTCATGGGCCTCCACAAATATTTTTTCATGACCAGTCGATACAATTACCCCAATTCCTTGTAAAAGGAGTAAAAGGGTAATTGGGGGGATGGAAGGAGAAAGCTCAAGGGGGGACCTAGAGGATGGAAGAAATAACTCAGGGATGATTCTATCTTCGGTCTTGAATCATAGGCAATGTCCAAATTGTGAACCACACTCTCCATAGGTTCTTCCTTCCAAGAACCATAAAATGGGGGAAATTAATAATAATAATAGAACCACAAACTTGATTGTTGAAACCACAAACTTCATTTTACTAATGGATGAACAACCCAGAAATGATAATCCAATAAACAAACTTCAATATGGTGTTCCGTATAGTGTATCTCTACATGTATTTAACTTGGTGTCGTGTACTACATCAGTACACAGCTAGAACCAAAAGCGGTGTGATGGACTGAGTACCACGATAGTACGCGGTGGTATATACCCATACCTACATACCACATCGGTACAACGAAGACCCCTCTACCCACATACCACAATGGTATACCAAGCATCCCCCATCTCATATAGGAAACTAGTACAAGGAATGGGTTGTTTTCAGATATTATTTCCTCTGGTTCCAATCTTGTCCCATAGCTTCTATCACACATCCCCATGAAAATGGAGAGTCACACTCCATTCATTTTGGCCCGGGTGGAAGACATTTTCCCTTACACCCTTAGGCCAACCAAACGTCTGTCTTTAAAATACAATTAGAAGTGACGTTCTTCATGCGCCTCCCAAAAAACCTATCACCTGCCTCCTATGCCAGGTTGACCCAGAACTCAATGGAGAATCACAACCAGAATGCTTCATAAATTCCCGGACACATCATTTCCATCCCTCAAACTTTGTGTCACTTTTGATTTTGGATCATTATAAACCTCCCCATCCATCTTATATGGAAGTTTACTATCCTATGGAAACCTTTGTTTTACTATGCACATCATGCCCTAGTGGTTATGCATATGTCTCCTAGAAAACGTTCATCGATCAAAGGAAAATTCTTCCTCATGAGAGTCCTTTCCTACCTCTATAGGCCTCAATGGATTCTATTCCCCATGTAATTTCTCTTGATCTTGTAATCCATAGAGTCATGGTTTACACTTTTCGTCCCTCTCATGTTTGAGGTGGGCCATAACATCCCTACCCGATTGTCCTAAAGCTAATCATGGGTTTCTTTATTAAGTGGTCCACACTCAATGATCTTAAACTATTAGTTATAGTCCTATCCACAAAGAGTTTAACTGTATATAACTATTCCATGAATCATGATATTAAACATTCATGTCATCATCCAATATATATGACTTTAAGGTATATTATACAGGGTGATTTCGGATCATCATAAACCCCTATCCATTAGAAATGGATGACTATTATCATGAAAGCACCTTTGTTTGACTATGCACATCATACCCGGGTGGCTCTGAATATTTTTCATAAAAAATAGCTATCTTCCAAGGGAAAATGAATCCTCAAGGGAGTCCATTAATACCTTTTTATGCCTTAATGGATTCCAATACTCATATCATTTATCCTTATTTGAGATCCTCTAGATTCATGGTTAGCATGTTCCTTCCCTCTCATTCTCGAGGCATGTTAGAACATCCAAACATGATTATTTGGCAGTTAATAATCATCCTATATATATGAATTTAAATATTAGTATACCTCACATGACGTTCTGGGGCACTCCCACTGAGCTAAGTCCCCAATCTTTTGAGGCTGATCCACATGAACTTTAATGTCATTTCACATTAAAAGATTCATCGCTCTATGCCCTCACCCACCATCACCCTGGTCATGTCTATCATAGGATCTCCCTCTCTCACAATAAGGAGAGGAATCATGTGGTTAGTTGGATACCTCATGTAACATCCCCGACACGGAAGCCGCTAAACTGGTGCTCTGAGCCGGGTGGTTACATGACCTTAAGTGCGCCTCCTCGTAAGCCAAAGGCTGCCGACTAGCATCTGGGGTCTTTGGAGTCAAGTGGGGAGACTATACCACCTTTTTTCTAAGTAAGACACAATTGAAATAAACCAAATAGTGGAAAAAATAACTAATAAACAAGGAACATGTATATCAACCATTTCCAACAATAAATATTCCATGTCATTCTACAAGTGAAAAGGTGAACAAAACCCCAAAATAAGACAACGTTAAAAATCCCCAAAATAATCCCAACTTCATGTCCAGATCCTCCACCACGTGCTACCCAAGTCCACTCAACTATCTAGCAGGGACACTCACCCTTCTCCTGACCTGAAAACATGAAGTTTGCTCGGGTACCCAAAAGGCGGCCCGAGCAGGGTGTTAGTACAACTCAGTAGGCCACCACCAACGGTGTCTACAAAATATCCAGTCTAATAGATAGTGCATGAAATTACAAAAGAAATTATAAGTAAACAAGATACAGTTTGGGTGCCATTAGTTAACAAGATTCATTTTATTCATGACTAAAATTTATCCTAATTCCATTTCTTATACCATCTTACAAGAGCCATATTGATCACATGTACCATGGGTTAGGCATAAATATCATCTAAAAAAGGGTCTAAGTCAATCATTCACCATGTATGAAGAAGAAAAAGAAAGTCCCTATCTCCCTAGGGATCCACATATCACATCAACACATTTTCCTCACCTCAAATCCTCAGTCTGGGTGGCATGATATCAATAAAATAACCTCACCATTGAGCCTCAATCCAAGTGGAATGTAACTGTTAGGGGAATAGATCATCAGTCCCTATCCCTAACCCGTGCATTAAGGGAGGAGTTTAGAGCATCAGTCCTACTCGACCCGTGGGCGTAGAACCTCAGTCAATACCCCACACTACCAAGCCATGTGCACATTCTTACTATCAAATCACCAAAACCATACCATAACACAACCGAGCATATTCAATTCCATTGTATTTCACAATACATAAAACAACATAACATAACCAATTACATTGGTAATCACATTCACAATGCACACCAACGACATGGGAATTAATACTATGCCACAACCCATTTACACATTTACCACATTTAACATCAATTATCCATTTATCTCAGTTCCCTTTTTATCACGCTTATCACACTAAGCATTCATTCATTATGACTATCTCACTAGGCATTGTTTATTAAGCCTAACTCACTAGGATTCATTACCAGGCACATAATCCATTCCATTATGGTCTCTAGTCATTTACAAAAAATAACCCATTAATGAAATATCTAATTACAACACATATCCATCTAGCCCCATTCCCATTTTCATGCCTTAACCCTTTAGGGTTATTCAAAAACCCCTTTGACATAGCCAAAATCATCATTGATCATTCATTAACCCATTTAGACCATTTATCATTTCACAAGAATTTACCCACTCATGCATTTCAAAAACAATTCTCATATCACTTAACAGAGTCCATTCATTGCATTCAATCATTTAGGTGTGCCACCTAATTCTCATGTATTAACCCATTCCAAAATTCATCCTCAATTACCATCTCTCATGATTATCTCACTAAGCATAATCATGTATAAAGCTAATCCCTTATCATTTACCTTTATCTCACTTAACCCCTTTTAAACCAACCAAACACCCACATAGGTCACCGCCCAACCAATGTGTTTTACTAGGTCTCCCATTCACATCCTTCAAGATTAGTATCATATTTACCCTGGGCTCTATATTCTCACACAACGGCCCTACATTTACATAGCTAAACTCTATGTCTGTAAATGTGGGCACACCCCATGGGTGGCCCTAACATAGGTCACACCGTCCTCCATGCTTCCCGTGGGGATCATGAGGGTTCCATTAGGTTGTTTAGACTCCCTAATCATCACATCACAATAATGGCAAGACGAACTCTTCAAAAGAGGGTAATAATCAAACACTTCATGCAAAAACTCTATAAAACTCAAGGGATATAACTTGTAGACCACCTACCTCAAATATGATGATGAACACACCCATAACCACGGCCTTAGATCCGATTTCAAGCATCCCTTAAAGCCCCAACCTAGGTTACACTGGAAACACAGGGGTTTAGATCTTCAGAAGAATATGGGAGAAACCACAATCCCTAATCTGAAGAAGAGATGGGTGGGGAGGATTAGACTTACCCGGTGCTTCGATCCGCAACCAACAGTGTCCAAAATGGCCATGAATCGAAGGAGAAACCCCTGTTGGAAGCTTGGTTCGGAATGGTTCATCCTGATGGTTGAAGGGGAAGGAATGGAGGAAAATCCTGAGTTTGGGTTTTAAATCCCGAGGTGGCAATTCTGAAAATTTTTCAACTTTTCGGGGCCACACAGTTTACCTGCACGGTTTTCTAAACTGTGCGGGTAAACCATAAAGAAGGCACTGTCCAAAACACACTTCTTGCACGGTTTCCTAGGCTGTCCGCATAGTTAGCACTAACCATGCGTAGACCGTGCGACCTACCCAGAAAACCCATTTTCCTCCACTTTCTGTGTCCCGAGCCGTCAGAACACCCCCAAGCCTCCCCTAGGACTTGGGTAATCTCTTAATGGACCAAAACAAGGGATTAAAACCAAAACTTAAACAAGAACATACCTTTTTATGATCCGGGATCTTATAACCTCTGCACCTTATAACGGCTCGTCCTTGAGCAACTCTTTCGAGCATCACTAACTCCCATAACAAGGGATCATGCCACAAAGTATACCTATTCACTCCCACTTTCCATGTTTTTGGTTGACAACACAATTCTTACCAAACACGAATCATGGGAAAAAACTCACCCCACAAGCCTTCCTCAACACAACAAAAACACATGCTGAAAACTCCTCAAGGATTCATCGACTTCAACCATTCTCACCACGAGAAATTCATGGGGAAAACATAGGTGACAACACCTACCTCATAACACATGGAAACTTAACACACAACATCTCATCATCATTGGAAAACCAATCAGCTCCTCATCGGCCCGATCCTCTGTATCACTCATGACCCAAATCACTTGGCATCATTTTCTGTTCGCACAACTCTAATGGTGACCTAACCCAATATCACCCGGAGGAAAACAAACGACCCTTCCTACCACATTTCCTGAAGATCTCACTCCACAACTATACACCCAACGCAACTCAAAATTCTCAGCTAATAAACCATTTAAACCATGCCAAAGCTCCCTACCTAGGCCAACTCACCCAAACGGTGACCACTCGAGTCCTTCCAAACCGAAAAAATGGTCACGTCATCAACCAACCATTTATCCAGTATGGTTATCTCCACCATTTCCGGTCACTTGGCACCTCCTCCATCGAAGAAGGACTATCAAAACTCAATCCAACCTTCTCATTGCCTAATATATTCTAACTTTCTGGCCCCAAGCATCCATTGGAGCATTACCCTGCCTTGGCCTCCTGCCGCACCGTCACAACCATGGGGAAGACATCCCTACACCATCCATTCATGGACTAAGATCATCCTAACCTCACTCAGGATCAACTTCATTTTGAAGGGTGCATTCTACTACAACATGAACCTGGAGGTGGATCACTCTCACCTCACCCACCGAGGCCATTTCCCGAATTCCAGTAGAATTCATTATCATGGCATTACCACCCTCCAAACTGTCATCGACTTCACCCTAGGCATGACACTACATCACATGGACAAGATTTACCCAACTTCACAACATCCTAAATCCACACAAGGATGATTTACTCGGGTCTAACCCCAACCTCTATTAGATTTATAAGACCCCAACTTCTCTTGCCAGAACCTGTTGTCATATCCAACCACACCCACCTACGACTCAACACAGATCTCACATGCTTCACTTGGGACCACCATGAGCTCAAGCCAACACATGGCTCATTTTTCACCACATCCAGGTCTCACATGCCACATCAAGGAACCCGACAAGTACCTCACCGGTTGATCATTGCTACCTCAGTGCCACTATGTTGTCTCGATGTTCTCTTTTCCACATCCAAGGCTGATTTATCACTCCCGACATAAGGAGTTTAATTACTATTTCTCAACATGATGGATTCCAACCACCGCATCTTAAAACTGATCACTAACCGAACCCCAAACTTAGTCATGTCCATCCATCCGTTTTCCAAAACAAGGAAACGAACGTCACCTAGTGCCTGTTCTCGGCCTCCATGAACAGAACCCAAGGAATTTTTCAACATTCGACCCTTCCTAAGGTCCTTAACCTTAGCCATCGATGGTGTACATCCCATCATCAAACTCTACAAATACTGCTTCCTTGCGCATAAACCCCATGATGCCCCTCATCCAACCAAACACCTCCATGTCTCTTGGTGAGATCCAGAGCTTCTCAACATACCTGTGATGAGGTCAACATGTTGGGCATGCTCGTCACTAGCTGAGGTATGCTAAGAAGTCATCGAAGAACACCACCACCAACTTATTTGTTTCTGATGTCAAGATATAGGACACCATGACCTGCTAGGAATCTCGGGCTTCATTGTCGAACGTGTCACGTCAACACTTAACCATCACCATTCAAGTGTGATTTCCAACAATGATCAACCATTGCTCCACAACCAAACCATTCATATAGACAAGTTCAGCCACATGATCACCCTGATCTCGGGTGTCACCATCGAGCGAAAGTATATAAACACACTTTAGCCACCCTTGTCTTTTGTATTTAAAAAGAACTTCTAGACCTCCATTAATCTAAACACAAATAGATGAGTCCAGCATTCAAGTGATACAACCATTCAAAACAAACCTTTCCTTTTATCACAAACTCTATGGTGACCTTATGAAAGAACCATGAACAACTTGACCATCAACCTTCCCACTTATCCTTACATCACAAAACTGCACCACAAAACACTCTATGTCCCACTTTCAAGGTCCAAAACATCCACATGAGTGACACACACCCAAAAGCACTAGAATCCTTGTCTGACCTCTCTCATAGGTCACCTTAAAGGTTGAATGATACTAACTCCCTAAACACACCACGAAGGCCATAGCATGGTCTAGAAGGCCTCACAATCCAAGCCTAATATCTCCCCTGGGCACTCTCCCTGCCCCAACCCATGCATACAAGGGTATAAAAGACAACACAAAGGATACCCAAATTTGCACTCAAACATTCGCATTCCAAACATGAAATTCACTCGGCACTTCGAAAAAATGACCAGATGAATTGAACCCCAAATGGAAAGATCACACACAATCAATCCTTAAACAAACAATTCTCCATTATTTACCTTGACAGTCATCATCACACTTAGAACACCACCCCTACCACCCCTACCGTGGCCATGGTCAACATGTGGTAACCAACTTACTCAATCACAAGTCTTTTACCAACACATCTTCAAACCAATTCTTCTTTCACAACACGATCCTTTCCACTTAGGCACATTTCCCATTTCACAACATGTTAAAATCTTCATTTTAACACATTTACACCTTTTATTGGGAAAAATTCTTTAACAATTTTACCATCATTATGCACCCTTTTTCTTTTGGACAATGAATCAACCCTAGAAATTTATCACAACCCAAAACATTAACCCAGTCACAATATTTATCATTTTCATTATTTTCATTCACCCACTTGTATTACGATTATTAGGCATCATTTTCATCATATTTATCAAGGAAGTAAAAAAATGCATTCCACTCTCCATGTCTGACACACCCATCCCGTGTGTGTCCATATGATGATGTATGCGACCTATATCCTTAGGTGCCTAAAATGATGCATGAATGAACAACCCCATGCCATTCTGACAATGAACAAAATATCATAAATCAATCAAATCACACAACATGTGTATCATCCAATGGTGAAATATCATTCAACTGTAACAACACACATCAAGAACAACAATCCCCCCAGGGTGACTTGGGATATACCTCGTACATGGTTTAGCTAATACCAAGAACGAGCTCATTACCAAGGCCCGACACCGTCCTAATATCATTTCTACCATCCCAAAATAATAAGAAAGTGAAAAGAACTCCTCTGATACCACTTTGTAACGTCCCTGACATGGAAGCCACTAAACCGGTGCTCCGAGCCAAGTGGTTACATGACCTTTAGCACGCCTCCTCGTACGCCAAATGTTGTCGACTGGAAGTGGGGGTGTATGGAGACAAGTGGGGAGAATAAACCCCCTTTTTATCAGAGTAAGCCAAAATAGAAATAAACCAAATAGCAGAAACAATAACTAATAAACAAGGAACATGTATATCAACCATTTCCAACAATAAATATGCCACGTCATACTACAAGTGAAAAAGTGAAAAAAATCCAAAATAAGACAATGGCCAAAATCCCCAAAATGGTCCCGACTCCATGTCTGGATCCTCCACCACATGGTAACTAGGTCCACTCAACTATATGGCAGGGACCCTCACCCTTCTTCTAACCTACAAACATGAAGTCTGCTCGGGTACCCAACGACGGCCCGAGCAGTGTGTGAGAACAACTATGTAGGCCACCACCTATGGTGTCTATGAAATATCCAGTCTAATAAATAGTGAATGCAAGTACAAAAGAATTGATAAGTAAACAAGAGACAGTTCGGGTTCCATTAGTTAATAAGGTTCATTTTATTCATGACTAGAATTTATCCCAATTCCATTTATTATACCATCTTACAAGAGCCATATTGATCACTCGTTCCATGGGTTAGGCATAAATATCATCTACACAAGGGTTTAAGGCAATCATTTACCATGTATGAAGAAGACAAAGCAATTCCCTATCTCACTAGGGATCCACATATCAAATCAACACATTTTCCTCACCTCTAATCCTTGGTCTGGGTGGAATGATATCAATAGAATAACCTCACCTTGGAGCCTCAGTCTAGGTGGAATGCAACCGTTAGGGGAATAGAGCATCAGTCCCCATCCCTAACCCATACATTAAGGGCTGAGTTTAGAGCATCAGTCCAACTCGACCTGTGGGCGTAGAACCTCAGTCAATACCCCACACTACCAATCCATGTGTGCATTCTTACTATCAAATCACCACAACCATACAATAGCACAACCGAGTATATTCAATTCCATTGGATATCACAATACATAACACAACCTAACATAACCAATGTCATTGGGAATCACATTCACAATGCACAACAACAACATGGGAATTAATAATATGCCACAACCCATTTAGACATTTACCACATTTAACATCATTTAGCCATTTATCCCATTTCCCTTTTTATCACGCTTATCTCACTAAGAATTCACTCATTATGCCTATCTCACTAGGTATTGTTCATTAAGACTATATCACTAGGCTCCATTACCAGGCACATAATCCTTTCGATTTTGGTCACTAGTCATTTCCACATAATAACCCATTAATGAAATTTCTAATTACAACTCATATCCGTCTAGACAAATTCCCATTTTCATGTCTTAATCCTTTAGGAGTATTCAACAAACCCTTTGACATAGCCAAAATTGTCATTGACCATTCATTAACCCATTTAGCCCATTTATCATTTCACAAGAATTTACACACTCATCCATTTCAAACACAATGGTCATATCACTTTACACAATCCCTTCATTGCACTTAATCATTTAGGTGCACCACCTAATTCTCATGTATTAACCCTCTCCACAATTCATCCCATATTACCGTCTCTCATGCATATCTCACTAAGCATAGTCATGTAAAAAGATAATACCTTATCATTTCCCATTATCTCAACTAACCCCCTTTAAACCTACCAAACACCCACATAGGTCACCACCCAACCAATGTGTTTTACTAGGACTCCCATTCACATCATTCAAACTTAATATCATATTTACCCTGGGCTATGTATTCTCACACGACAGCCCTACATTTACTTAGCTAAACTCTAAGTCTAGAAATGTGGGAAAACCCCTTGGGTGGCCCTAACATAGGTCACACCATCCTCCATGATTCCCCTGGGGATCATGAGGGTTCCATTAGGTTGTTTAGACTCCCTAAACATCACATCACAATAATGTCATGATGAACTCTTCACAAGAGGGTAAGAATCAAACACTTCATTCACAATCTCTATAAAACTCAAGGGATATAACTTGTAGACCACCTACCTCGAATCTGATGATGAACGCACCCATAACCATGGCCTTAGATCTGAATTCAAGCATCCCTTGAAGTGCCAAACTAGGTTCCACCAGAAACAAAGGGGTTTAGAGCTTCGGAAGATGATGTGAGAAACTACAAGCCCTAATCTAAAGAAGAGAGGGGTGGAGAGGATTAGACTTACCTGGAACTTCTATCTTCAACCAACAGTGTCCAAAACAGCCATGAATAAAAGGAGAAACTCCTCTTGGATGCTTGGGTCATAATGGTTCGTCCTTAGGGTTGAGAGGGAAGGAATGGAGGAAAATCCCGAGTTGTGGTTTTAAATCCCGGGGTGGAAATTTTGTAAATTTTTTCAACTTTTCTGGGTCGCACGGTTTACCTGCATGGTTTTCCAAACCATGCGCAAACCGTGCAGAATCCACTGTCCAAAACACATTTCTTGCACGGTTTCCTGGGCTGTGCGCACAGTTAGCACTAACTGTGCATAGACCGTGTGACCTACCCAGAAAACCCCTTTTCCTCCACTTTCTGTGTCCCGAGCCCTCAGAACACCCCAAGCCTCCCCAAGGACTTGGGTAATCGCGTAATGGAACAAAACAAGGGATTCAAATCAAAACATAAACAAGAACATAGCTTTTTATGATTTGGGATCCTACACCTCACATCCTCTTATTTCTCACATAGAGCATGACTCACATGGTCTTTGAGATTTGTGAGGATTACAACATCATCACAATTATGAACTATAATAAAATTGACTGTTGATCAAACAAGGTTATAAAGGATACCTACTTGAAGGCCCGATCTCAAATGGGTGCCCTTTCAAAAGGGCTCACCCAATAATGTCCCCCCTAAAGGGAAACCTCCATGTATATTCGCTAGTCATTCTGAACTACATGGTTTCTAATTCCCCTCCCAATGATACGTACGAAACCCGTATTATGGGTCTGATCACAACAACAAGTCACCTCCTATCTCATGGATGACGATAAATTCTAGAAAGACATATTTCATCTCGTATGTTTCTGTTGCCTCCATAGCATCAAATCCATGCTTTCCTTTGATGATCCTATAAACCAAGGTTATCCAATGTACACACTATTCAAGAATGAATAAGGGATTCATGAACATATGAACATGAATTAAATCTTTATGAATGTCCTAGAATAGGAAATAGTCCCCTCCCAAAAGGGTGTGGTGGTCCTGAAATCCCATCCTCTTGACTGATGGAGTCCTTAAGTGTTGTTGGATAAATCATAGTCCAACGAGTGACTGCCATTGGAAAGAAAGTCCATGAATCATGGATACCAGGGATGTTGGCTATTTTCAGCTCCATGAATAAACCCACTAGAGACATTTTGAGGATATGAAATCCTCAAAGGAATGATTGCACAGGCAGTTGACCCTTTGAAATCACCCATGAGACCATCTGAATGTCGAATATCCTTCAATGTATATAAGGTGTAAAATTACCCAGTCCCTGTGGGGTTCATCCTACCCTCTTTTAGGGATAATGATGTTGAACGGCTCGAATCAAAATAAATGGTGAACCTGACAATAAAATGTGTCTATAAAAAAGCGGCCGGTGATGATTCTAATCAGATCATTTCATCATCACCTTGAACATTCCTTATGAGAGGAGAAACAATGAAAATGAGAAAATCAATCATTCAATAGAGATATAAGTGCACACATATATCTGTATGATGATTACACATTGTATAGAATGAGAGAAATTATTATTATATTTTATTTCCTAAAAATGATAAAAATAACATAATTATTAATTAAATATTCATTTTTGGACATTCATGTATGTTAATGAAGGAAAATGAAACATGTTATTTCTTGGAGGTGGTTGTCCTCAAAATGCATGAATTGTTGTTTTTCTATTCTTAATGGAAAACGGAAATGGTGATTAATGATTATTGTGTTAGAAAAATAATAAATAACTACAAAACATAATTATTTCATTAAATATTTATTTCAAAATTAGTTTTGGAATCAAATTCAGTAAAAATAAGTTTTGTAAAAACCATTAATCATGTTGAAAACTTCAAGATTTCCTTGGAAGATCCCTCAGAAATGGATTGCGTAGGATAATCTAACATGACAAGAAAATACTTTGTGTGAAAGTTTATTATAGGGGAAACCAAAAAGGGAATTTCTTCTGGAGGAAATACAATTTAATGGAGTCCCATGATGGAGTAGTGAGGGTCCCCTTTTATAAGTGGGGAAAATGACATTTTTGTAAATATTTCAACTTAATATAAAAGGTGAACATATTAAATATTTCAAGATACTCTAGAATTGAGACATAATTGAGTGGTATAATAGAAAATGTTAGTTCACTATTAAAAAAATAATAAACATGTTTTTATCAACCTTTTACTATCTTTACCCCTCGAATTATTACTTTTACCATTTTTCTTTTGCCATGGTAAATATATTTTATCTATGGTAAAATATTCATTATATTTAAAAATAAAGTCGTCTTTAGAAAATAATCAGGACCAAAATTTTTTTAATTTATTTCTATTTCATTTTATAAAATTTATTAAAAGGATAAATATTGATTTAAAAAATGTATATTTTATAAAAATTTATTTTGGAGAAAATATTACTTATTTTTGGAAACTATAAAATATGGATTTTTAAATTAAAACATGAATTTATAAAGTTATATATTCAGATATAAAATTAAAATTTTGAATTTGAAAAATAATATTTGAATTTCCAATTCATAAAAATATTCTAATAATATAATAAAATTCATGTTATTTGTGAAAAAATGTATTTTATAATATTCTAGTAAAAACATTTGTTTTAGAAAAATCTCAAACAATTACCTTAATAAAATATCACTATGACAAGAAAGAAAAAATATTTCATATTTTTCAATTCAAAATTTTAATTATAAAATTTTAATTTGTAAATTAAAACATGAGTTGTAACGAAAAATGTTTTTATAGGAAAATAGATTGTAATAATATTATCCATTTTAATTCATATTTCTAATTATATACTAATTTAAATGTATTAACCAAATATTCATATAAAATATATTCAATCATCATTAATCCAAATTTTATTGAAATAGAATTTCTTATCCCATAAAGAGGTAAAATTTAGAAAAATAAAAATCTAAGAATAAAATGATTATATTATTCATTTTAGTTATACCAAGATAATTTCATTCCAACTAAAAATCGAATTCATTTTTTGTATATAAATATTTTATAAATTAGTTACTCATATTTATTCCCACTATTTAAATATATATGATTTAACATAACTACTTAATATTTATATTTTTTATCCAAATATATCACAGTTTAATTTTTGTTGGATGTTGTGTGTAGATAAATATATTGAAACATTGACTTATATAAATAAGTAATATATTAAAATAATGTGGTGTTGTATCGATCCCACTAAATGAATTACATCATTTTAATTGTAAATATAATATGAGATTATTTTAATAGTGATCACGTAATTAAAAATTCACTACCAGATGACCATGGCTGCATTTAGGATATTGAATGATATTTTTCTATTTGAAAATTTATTGTAATATGTTTATAAATAGATCTAACAGATTCCAAATTTTGAAGATAATTATATTATGATGCGGTTATCTAAATCCATAATTAATAACATCTGTCAGACCATATAAATGATTTATATGATAATAAGAACTGTGTGGGTTTTTATTTATTACTCAATATCCAATATCTATCCTTTTCATTATTAGTAGTTGTGTAATATTTTCCATTTTCACATTGTTATTGGTGACAATTCTATTGGAAACACCTTGCAGTTTTTACATTCAGGGAAATTATGCCCAACTCTCTTTCTATTGAGGAATCAATTTATTTAGATTCCCAATTTTCCTTACACTTGTGAGTATACTGACTTTCCTCTAAAAAATTTATCATTTACTTATACCTTTAAGGAAATATCACCCATGCATATTTCAATATTTTTGATATGTAGGAAATTATTTCTTATATCAATCTTAATATTATTCACTTGGACATTCATGAGAATCCATATTTCTATTATTTCATGTGATTTGGATTTTGAATATGTTTTTATTGATAATCATATTTCATTATAGATGGTTTTGAATAATAATATGTTGTATCAATCCCTCTACTATCCAGTTAGGTTTTTTATTAGGATAGTTTCCCTGTTGTCCATAGAATCCATTTTAAAAAATTTTCCTTTGAGATTAATTCATTAGTTTAACTAAAATAGTTACCAATATTGACAATAATTATAAGAGATTTATCATAAATATCTATATAAATATTTAACCTAAAGCTATATCACATTATAATAGTATTATCTTATCTTATAGTTTGTAAGACTCAACTTGTATGGGACTCAATTCAACCAATGTCCCACTTTTCTTAACCTCTTTCACTTTAAGTTTGGTTCACTCATATTTCTTCACCAAATCCAAAAATATATAGATCCAAAATCACCATGATTGATTTTAAATATTATTAAACCATAAATCATTTAAATCTATTATCTCGAAATACAACTTATCATATATGTGGGAAAGAAAATATCATTTAATATGTATATTTCTATAAAATCTATCTATGGTAACTTTCTTATTAGGTTATCAAACCAAATATTATTAAAATTATTCATATTCATTCATATTTATAATATTAAATTACAAAATAATATCCTATAGGATTGTTGAACCAGGTGTATAGTTAAGATATTATATATTAAACAAAGTGATAGTTGTGTTAATACCCAATCCACCATTTCTCCGATATTTACCAGAGGTATATATGTACCTTATCCTGAATCCAATGGTATTATCATTGTTGGGATATAATTTTTTGGTGAACCAAAAAAATCATTACTTTAACAAAACATCAAGATGGTATCCTATATGTATAATTTATTCATAAATTATCCCTGGATTTGTCACTAAATTTCTCTTATCCTAATCCCCAAATTTGAAGATCATTATTGACTTCTTATTAAATCATATACACTCCCAAAGGGTTATATATTACTTTGAAATATTAATCAACCTTAAATTATCAACCCTTATATTTTCTTCAACATATATCCCAATATCAAAATTTAACTAAACCCTACTATTATTCCGTCTAAGATGACATTTACCCACACTCCATTATTTTGTGCCTATAAACACATTCTTTGAAATTTTTATTCATTTAAAAATGTATATTCCTTGACATAACTATCTAAAAACTATATAACCTAAATAATTTTTTCATTACATGAATTCCAATGACATATTAGGTATATAGATTTTGATAATTATATCAAAACATAAATTAATGAAGCTAATATATTTCTCAATTAATTGATAGTTTATTTTACTATATATGAAAATAAATAATACATATTACATCCTCAATATATCTTATAAATTATTCCATAGATTCTATCCTTATAGACATTTCCTGTATAATACATTTCATAATAAGCTAGGGAATGAAGAAATATAAAAATGGTGAGCTGAAATCCAACTAAGGGAAACATATAATTAATGCTTCTAAAAAATAAGCATGGAATATTTAGTATATAATGAATAAATAAACTAAATATTTCCATGTTTAACAGACATTGAAAGCATTATTAATTCATTGTAAGAATACAAAAATTCACACAAATAATACTAGTCTCACACTAATGGAATTCATAATTTCAAAAATAAAAATAGATTTATAAATTCCTTGTTCCAATACACTATAGTGATATAGGGGATATTCACACCAAGACCCAATATTTTTTATTCTCATAATACTTTTAGATTCATTAATGAGTTTTATAATTGAATCCCCACCATTCCATAGATTAATTCTAATGAATTCACCATGAGTGTCAACAAAACATTTCATGCCATTTTCTAAAGTACCTCTTACTAAATAAAAACATGGCTATATAAATAATAAATGATATTAAGTTTCAATAACTATTCATCCTATTTGAGTAGTAAGTGATCATCAAGAATGTCAACAATTTTCTCAATGTCAGTAAAATGGATAACATGATCATAAAATGTAAAGAAAACGAATAAGGACGGTTGAATAATTGTCCCAAGGTCAATAAAATAATGTTTTCCCCATTTACATAGAATAATTTTTTCCCAAAAATCATTTATAATGTGGTTGAAACGTACACATGTCCATTAATTTTACACATGTTAATAGAATAGAACTTTTATCTAGGTGAGAATCATCCAATAAAGTAAAATGTGACGTTCACACCATATATAGAAATTAAAATGTGGATAAGTTAAAACTGGAATAACTTAATAATAATACATCATGACAAAGAAGGTAGATGATTTCAAAATAAAATAACCCTACTGTAATAAATCAATCCCAGAACTTTGTTAAGATAAATGAGTTATATATATGAAAAATATTCTTGAATGATACCACAAAATAAGTTACCACTAATTAGATTTTATTGGTACTGTTATTTCATTCCACTAAAATCTTAATATAAATTTAGTGAAATATAAAACCAATTAAGACAAAAAAATTAAAAACATTAATGTAAATTGAAGAGAAATCACAAAATAATTTTTTGAAATAATTTTTAACATTGATAAAAAATAATTATTTACATGTCACTTTTAAATATGACTTTTGGAAAGCTAACATGAAATATTTTGAAAGAATTTACTTTTAAAAAGAATATCCAAATTTGTATTTTTTTAAATGAATAATGTTTATTTTTTATAAATGAGGAGCGATTGAGAAAATATATGACTTTATAAGAAAAAATTTGTTTTATTGTTATAAAAATACCATTCATCAATGTCCATTTTGTAAGAAGAGTATGAAAAACATAATCTATATGAAAAAATAACTTCCCAAAATTGGATTTTGAAAAAAAAAATTAATAAATTATCAGTGTTGGATAATCAAATAATATAAAAGAAAATTATAATATGAAACATTTTAACAAAAAGAAATTATATTTTATTTTTAAATATACCTTATTAGAGAGATAACACATAATAGTGAATCATTTGGAAATTTCTTGATGTGGTAAAAATATAAAAATGAAATAATACCACATAATAAAACCAAATGGTGAAATTTAAAAACATATATGGAATAATTTCTAGTGGGAAATTATAACTCAATAATTTTGTTACAAACAATTCCTATAACAGGGGTAACACTTGCGTCATAAGACAATTGAAGAAAAAAACATTATTTTGATTAGTTTATACACTAAAATTGAAGTAAATAATATATATGTATGTAGGTATGTATGTATAATTAATTTAATATTAAATAGATATTATATAATAGAAAAGAATCACGGTGCATAACATGTATCATGTCTCAAAGAATCAGAATTGAGACCAAGAAACCCATTACATCTTGAGTGATAGAATAATCAAAACCACTTTTTAGAAAAGTATTCAAATTGTACTTCCAAAATCATTATTAAAAATACCATGATATGATATCTCATATAGGAATTATATACATCACAAAAATTATATATGTTTTATGATACCTAAAATGTTTCAAAGATATTCTTTTAAGAAAAAAACACTTACCTATGTCTTGATTCATTCTTCACTAGCACCAAACATCCTTTATAATTAAATTAATTTCATTAAATAAAAACCTAATAACTTATTAAAAACAATAGTAAACAATAATTACCATACCAAAATATTTCATTTAATTTTATGAATATCTAATACATCAAAAATGATCTACTCTAGAATCATATAGTTTAATTCCTTATGAAAACATGGACATGTAAAAATATTTTTCAGAAGATATCTACAACATATATTACTATGTTACTCAAAACATGAACCCTTTTTGGAGATATTAAACTTAAAACCATTATCCATAACCTAGGGAAAAGATACATAATGAATGGTGGTCTCAAATGATCAATAAGGGTTATTATGGGAGATATCATTGATCACATAATCATTACTTGAGTATAAGGGTACTATAACATAATCTTAAACATTGAAAAGTATACTCAATATATCATATATCAAATTCTTTTATCATGAATGAAATATTAGCTGATAAAAATAAAATAATCATTAAAGAATCAAATAATGTGATTTATGAGAGAATTACATTGGCTTAATACATATGTTTTTGGCATAAAGATTATCATAGAAAATCATTTCTTTAGTGAAGGATCACTTATAAGACAATAAAGTTGGATTTCATTCACTATCCATTCTATCGAATCCTTAGTAGGGTTCAATACCAAGATTATCATAGCCACTAGAGTCCCTTACTAAATTGGGTTTACTCATCATTCTAGTAATTATTATCTCATTATATATATAGATTAACCCAATGCATCAATGAGATATATAATTACACGCATGTACATTATATAAATAAAATAAATCATATTTGAGCCACAAGATCAAAAAAAATATTCATAATATAATAAATCTTCAAAAAATGGGTTTCTTTATGATTTTATAATTTCATCATAGCATAACCCATGGAAAATAAATGGGCTTCATAAATATTTCATTATTCTATCATAACATAACCGATGGAAAAATTGGGTTTTATAAACATATCATTAACATAATAATAAACCATATTAAAAATTAATAACGACGATATCCTAGGATAACATCCCAAGAGAATCATATATAACATCAATGTATGTTATTAAATTTAAAAATTATTTTAAAAGGTCACTTAGGATATTTTATAAGGAAAATACCCTTTTAATATTGAAAAAACATCGTAAAATATTAAATCATTCCAAAATATTATTGAAATGATTTTATTATAATATAATCATGGATAAAAATAAATGGATCTTCAAATCCTTGAGATATCATGATAGATATATTTTTTATTCATGCCATGTACACTAAAAAATATGCCATTCACATTTTTAATTAAAATTCAATAGATCTTTTAATGATAAGAAAATTTATTTTAATCGTTTTCAAAATAATTAAACACCCATGTTAAAATTTATTTTATCATTAATTTTAGAGTATAAAAATAATTCTTGAAAAATAAATTCAAAACATGTATATGGAATGAAAATGAGTTTTCATAGAAGAGAGAAATGATATCGGATTTCCTTAAAAATATTCTTTCGACGTCATAAATAATTTAATAGAGTAAAATGAATGGAAAACATGTAATATAAATAAATTAACATAGTAAATAAAAATTAATATGTTTTTTCAAAATTATATCATAAAATTTCATTATTGAAAACTTGATCATAAATAATCCTAATATAAAATAATATTTTATAATAAATATTTTAACTCGAGTTTGACTTGTTAGAAATTGTATGAACCAAATTCAGAATAAATTTTAATTTATTATATTTATATATAATATTTAGTTATGTATATATAATATCAGATATTCTCCACTTATAATATTTTAACACTCATTTATTAATAATTCATTATTAAAATTTACATATGTAGGTATAAACGCTTTGTTTTCCATGTGAATTTTATTTTGATTTTTTTGTTCCTATACATTGATATATATTATATCACATATTTCATGTTAATAATGGAATAAATATAATATATATTCATTATATATATTTATATTTATCCGTAAAACATATAGATACATAGAAGAATTACACTATTCATGGAGATTGTATGTCTAACATGAATATTAATGTGGTTTTCACATTTAGCTTAATAGAAAAAAATAATTATAGACAATAATTCACCTTACAAGAATCAATATTATGTCATATGTAGCATATATATTCATTAAGTCTATCATTTTTACCATCTATGTAAATGTGAAATAAAAAATTAATAGATTTCTTTATAGAAGTGGTAGTCCATATGTACAAACAAGAGACATTAAAATTTTCCAAAGGAATCGAAGGTAATAAAGAAGATGTGATATTGTAACTCTTGATGAAGAATTATTTCAAAAATATCATATATAAACTTTATACACATCATAAAATTCTTCCATGAGATTGGTTGATGAAAAATTATTTGTATCTTTATGTGGAGGCAGTAGTCAGCATGATCCCATGAGTGAAACATTCACTTCACATTTAAAGAAAAAGAGGGAAAATAAAGGTGGAGCTATAATAATAACAACATTTCAATATATTTAAGAAATATATGTAATTATTTTATAATGAGTAAAAAAATAGGTAAAAGAGGAAATGATTTAAATAATGATCGATAGGATGATTAGATCTACTTTGGTAGGAATCCCTTAGATCCACTTTTAAAGACCCCAAAATGGTACATAAAAAATAAAATAACCTACTTTTATTGGATATCTATGTTTAATAGTGAATTTTTTATGGTTTGGTAGAACTAGATGGCTAAATATGGTTTAAAGAATTGAATGGAGGGGTATTCATTCAAAAGTGGTAGAGAGGAAACACTTATAATTTTTTAAAATATTCAAATATAATAAACAAATATTCTATAAAATGCTTCAAATTGACATAATTTCAATGTTAAGGTTGGTGGGGGTTTAAATATTTCCATTAATTTTCAGTTATAAATGGTTAATTTTCAATATTACCCTAATCACTTTGTCTAACCCCCCCCCCCCATTAAACTAATTTTATCCTCAACTAAATTGTCAAATTGCAAGACAATTTGGGATTTTTTTGTAATATGTTTCTATTATTTCATCATATATTCTTGTGAATGATTTTTATAAACAGGTCACCAATAGTTGTTCAGGGAATTAAAGATGTATTTCTTATGAAGAGTTGGAGGGGGTGATGAATTTCCGTACTTAACTATATATATAAAAATATTGAATCAGATGTTGTTAAGAAGAACTCAAGTTCCCAAAATCATGAAGGGTTTTATGATCTATGTAGAATTTTTAATCATTCACAAAAAGTTATATGTATAGTTATTTCAGTCGATGGAACATACTTGAACTTATCTAAAAGAGATAAGTAAAGAATCCAAAATCAGAGTGACTATTCAAAAAGAAAACTAGATTAATGGGTAGAACAAATAGATCTAGGCTACGAGATGAAGATCACTAGATTGGTGTTATCAGATAGACTATGGTGGGTTTTAACAAGTCATATAATTCCTAGAGGTCCTGAATGGTGATTTTTTGCAAATTTTAATAATTACTATGGATGAATAAGTAAAAATTCATGAGAAGATTTATGTTCAAGTGGTGGAAGACATATACAGCTGAAAAACAAGGATGAGTGGGACATTATAATCAGACAGGGGGAAAGTCATTTTTTGATAGAATTAAATTAATCTTTCAATGATGTTACCTCATATTCAACAACTGAATTTTATAAAAAAAAAACTAGATGAGGTGTTTGTAAAGAAATTGTGTAACATGTTGAAGTATATTTTTGTATGAAGTTCATTGTTATAAAGAGGTAAAGTGCATCAGATAGAGAATGAATTGCATTACATACACATATCCACATGGGTTGTTTAACTCGTGTTCAATGTTTTCCATGTATTTATTTTAGCTACATGGCCTATGTTCAACATGAACCACATAATAGATTCCAATATTGTTGGTAGAATTGATTTAATAAATACATGTCATCGATTAATGAACCAACATATAGACAAAAATTATATAAAGAAAAATGATTTCATCAGATAGATTAAACTGAAGTTAAAAAGGTTTATGTTTTGTAATCAAATGGATTTTTAACAAAGGAAAGGTGATCAGATCATGTCAATTTGAATCATTAAACATATCACATAAAATTAATGTATATAAATTCCATCGGTCATAGGATGCATTCAAATAGAAATGATTGAAGATAATATGATTGCACTAAACTATAATATCCTGTGTTTTGAACTTGTTGAATATTCAATGGATATTTGAAATTTTCATTTAGTTGATGGGAAAAGAATTAAATTTAGTCTCATAAACTTGTTTTGAGAAATGGATACGATAAGTGTGTTTTTTGTTGAAATGTTTTATGAAACAAGAGGTTTCATGGTCGTTTTGATGCGTTTTGTGGTTTTAGTCTCTAAAATATCACTTTCCATGAGAAATAGAGAGGTCATAGAGTTAGTTTAAACCATTCATCCCTTCTCAAGAAACTTTATGGCCCTTCAAGTGGTGTCACATGGTTTGTTAAATTGTATAAGGAGGTGTTCATGGAAATGAAGAATATCAATAGAAAATTTTCAAATGTAGGTTCATCGGATGCACAGGATTACCAAACCATATACCTATACCTCATGGTCAGTTCCACATAACCAGTAGCACATTACGATTAGTGAATAGTTATCCGAAATCATGTTGACAAACTATATAGGATATGGATTTGGGGAAGCATGAGTAGCGTGGCTACTGCACGATTATCCAAACCAAGTGGCCTAATTAGGCACCTTGTTAAAAGGGGAAATGATGATTGAAACCAATGAACCATTAATGATTCCCCCTTCTTTTTAAATCCACATTCTACTTGGAGGTTCCACGCACACACCCAACTCATCCACCTATCCCTTTTGGTGAATCTCCCTTGTTTGAGCTATTAATTGAACACCATTAGATGAGTTGGAAATGTAATGGTAATTCAATGATTTTATAAACCTCTTTATTCAGTTTCTCCACTCACCTTCAACACAAATTTCATGGTATCTAATAAAACCTATTTTTTGGACATTTGTCTAATTTTCCGACTTATCCTCATTCTAGCTCAAATAGAAACCTGAAAATGGGTGATTTAAATGTCATAAGTATGAGGTAGGTGGTATATATTACATTCCCTTAAATTTGCATCTGTTTTATATTATTTCTGTTTTTCTGAATAAGGTATTTATACATATCTATCCTAAATTATTAAATTTATTAAATTAGATAGTTTAAACTATAACCTTTATTACGATTGACCCAAACCAAAACAACCGATTAAGGTGTATTTTGTTACATGATTCCTCCCATTTTTTCTATTGACATAACAAACCCTTGAAGAGTGTTATTTAAATACCATAACACATTTTAAATTCCATATAAAAATAAATCATTTGGATTAACCTCTTGGTTAATGATTAAAACCTTATTACTGGTGATTAAAAATATTTAAATAAGATTATTTAAAATTAATTTGTCAACAGAAAGTATTTAATAATTTTACCATTTGTTTACCTATATAATTTATGGAATTTATGAATTGGATGTAATTAGTAAAATAGTTCCTTAGAAATAAGTGTGAAGGTCATGTATTTTGGAACTTATTAAATTAGTTACTATACCCAATCCATAATAGGATTTAAATAATTTGTGAATGTATAAAAAAATTTAAAATTAAATTGAATGAATAAAAGTTTTTTGAAATTTAATTTTTAAGGTATATATGTCATTTTCCAGGATTAATCATTAAATGTAACATTACTATTAGAAAGACTACACCTTTAGTGGTACTTGGGTTCCTTATGCGGAGTTCCTTGTAAGTGCTAATAGGATGAATGAATTGTATTACACCTTGAGAGATACTATAATTCCAAACATGTATTGGGATGGATGGGATCACATGATAAATAAATAATATTTTTTCCAAAGTGATACTTGTGTTTGTTACACGGAATACCTTAGACTCACTCATACACTAGTTGAGATTATAAATGCCTTGAATGATACATGGGTTCCCTATATAAAACACCTTAGATGTGATCATATGGATTTCATAGGATATCCCACAATTAGATATACCTACTTTTATGCATGGTGTCACAACCATGACTTTTTTAAAGGTAAATTTAATTTAATTTCTATTATTTCTTTTTTTGGAGGTTTTCTATGCATTTTTTGAGGAAAGGGTGTGTTTTCATGATTTGGGCCAAACTTGAGCCCATTTCTAGATTTAATAACCATTTTTGTATTTTATAGATCTTTCATATTTCAACAATTTTCATCCATTCAACTTCCAAAATGTCATCCCTTGACTTATTAACACAACTATATCAATTTGGACCCTTTAGGAATCTATAATCATGGTGGATATGGGTTGTTATTTATGGAAATGGGCCATCCAAAAAGCCCATTTCCAATTGAAAAAATATTTGTTTATTTAAAATCATATTAAATATTAATGATTTTTTGGTGATTCCAACTCCCATCTGAGACCATTGACCCTCGGGACATCCCCGTTATATTTTCCTCTTCTTTGGAGCTCACATGCATCACAAATTAAGGAAGAACTTCTTTGTCTTTCTCAAATCGTCTAGATTTGAAGAGGAAACTTGTTTCCTTCATGACTCCTTCAATTTTAAATAATTTCCCACATTTATGTTCTCACTTGAACTTCTAATCCTTATTAGAGCCTCATATGCATTTTTGGATATTTGTAAATTCAGCTACTAGTGTATTTGGGGTGATTTCTTCAAGATCCATCAAGAAAGTGGGTCTCCTACATTCTTCCTCCCATTTTCATAAGGTTTCTACCAATTTTTATAGTGTTTATTTAATTTATTATTGAAGTTTGTAATGTCTATAATGTGGGGATTCGAACATAGGTTTTAATATTGGGTTTGTCTGTATATTCTTGTGGTTTTAGGCTTGATCTAAGTCCCTCACGGTGTTGCGATGGTGTGAATGAACTTTGGAACAATGATTCAAGTGTTTTGATACTTTTGGTATGTGATTCCATGTGTTAGAAATTCTAGAATAGATATATTTTCGTAATTTCAATTTTTAGCACACTTCTCCTTCATTATCCTTGCTGCGAAATTTGGTTTTGGTGAAGTTTGTTAAAAAATGATTTTTAGGTACCAAATTTGTGTCAAATTGGCTGTTTTACATGTTAGTTTTATGTAATGTCAATTGGGTTTATTTTATAACTAATTTAATGGACTTATAAAACTTTTTTAGTGCTACATTTCATGGTATGGTGAATATGGATATGCACATAGTGTTCATTGTGGGGTTTGTTATGAATTTTGTGTGCAAAACATTGTAAAATTTTGTGATGTATTTCTATAGAAGTTCAAAAGGTTTTATGGATTGATGTAAGTAGTGAAAAACATTTGTAGAAACTTTTTTTAATTGATTATGACAAGAAGTGATGTGTTTATGTGATAATTAATTTTTGTACATGTGAAAATGGTTTGAGCACAAAGGGGGAAGCCCAAATATCTAGGTGGGTGGATATGTATCAGTACGCTAGTGATCGAGAGGGGTTTCATCCCTATTTCACAATGAAAAATGGATAAAGAAAACACTGACTAAAATTTTTTGATGATGATTGGGGACCACTAGGTTACATGTATGTCTCTACAAATGGATCGTGCATGAGAAAAGATTTCTCTATGGTTACTTTACACCGAGGTACTAGGTACGTACAGCCCAAGACCAACTAGTGCATAGGGGTGCTGCCAAGATAAATGGGCATTGAATATTTTGTATTTATATTAATCATAGGGGGGTTTTGTCATAAAAATTCAGTATATTAAATTTTTTTTTGAAATTTTCTTACTCATGGAAAATTCCCTTTGAAAACTGTTTACATTTAAAAGTTTCATTCTTTAGAAATTATTTCCACCACTTCTTGCTTATCAAAACTGGAATGATTTTTATGTTTTATTGATTACTCTATGGAATATATTTGTCTTATCCTATTGGTATTAGTCTCACATACTACTTACACCACTTGGGTGTTTGTAGATTTGATCATGTTTGACACAGGTAAAGGCAATGCCTTGGAAGATGGCAGTTTAGGTTGTTAATTCATTTTCATGGTGTAGTGTTGTGGAGACGGCTTGTGGGTAATGACCCCATGTCATGTGGAGTCTTTGGGGATGTTTTGTTTCTATATGTATGTGTCTTTGAACCTCTTTTTATATGTCTAAACTTATGTATTCAGTTATATATTTTGTTTTAAGTTTTTTTGGCATGATTTTGTAGATTTGTTTTATCGATTTTTTTTATGTTTTATGTATCCATATTTGGGTAAATCATTCCCAAAAAAATCAATGATACTCAGGATATTGTTCCATCATATTGGTATAGCTAACGCCCTTCAGGCCTTGTCACGGGCTAGGATTGGTGCCAGTTTTGTTGGCGACTAGATTCAGTTCAAGACAAAATTGTATCTAATGAGGTAATGTTGCTGGGTTATATTATTATTATGGGATATGTTGGGCAGGAAAAGAGCTAGGACTATCGTGTCACGACCTATCCTCAAGGCCCGTGTCGTGACTACCCCATGTTCTTCTTCCATAGGCCAGGTGCTGGCGACTAGCACCAAATGCGAATCCCTGATATAAAGGGAAGGCATTGCCTTTTTAACCTATAACACACACATAGTCTGAACATAAGCAGTAGAGGAAAAAAGTACAAAAATAGAAAAGTAAGGTGTGCTGAAAGTAAGTGGGCCAGTATACAAACCCAACTAAACAACAGGTACAAGTACAAGTAAAAAGGGAAAACAGCTACTGGATCGTCCACCAGGTAATCCTACCTGAAGGGTAGGTACAAAACTCGATCAACTCGTCCATGCAGTACGTCTCGTCTAGTCCAGCTTCAAGCAGCCTCTGTCTGTCACCCTCAGCATCGATCATTGGTGTATGTCGTATGCACAGAACACAACAAGGTGTGGGCAAAGCTCGTGCAAAGGTGACTATAACAATACTCAGTAGGGGACTCTGAGACCCCTGAAGGTATCCCAGAATCCACAAAGGATAAACCATAGAAGAAAGTTACAATCATGAAGTCCAACCAACCCTATTTAGTTATATGACCATACATAAACCTAATATACGAGTCACATCCCAGCTCTAACTCTCGAGCCCAAACATAGCCTAGTCCACAAAGGAACTAACATCAATCACATCGATGATAATGATTGAAAGACAAGACTCAGCTCAAACAGGTATACATATTTCGTAGAGAGATAGAGATGATCAGATGTAGTAATTGATTCATCAATGTTATCGGACCCACACATGATACAGGACAAGCTATGCTGTCGGACACACAGAGGATACAGGACTAGCTACTATGTCAGACCCACACAGGATACAGGAACATAATTCAGAACTGTCAGACCCACGGAGGATCCCGATACAGTAGTAATCGTTGTCAAACCCACAAATGATTCCAGTTCGGTAGTCATCGCTGTTGAACCCATGGAGGATTCCAGTTCAGTAGTCGTCGCAGCCAGGTTTAGGGTTCCCTCACACAGCACGCTTGATTCGGGGAGGGTCTGTTCCTCGAGTAATGTTTCACTACATCAAATCACTGTAAGTCTCAAGTTGATGTATCCCTTAGTTCCTTAGCATAAAAAAGAACCCAACGAGATAGACGGCGCGTCAATCGGACGATCGGTCTTAGAGTTATTGGCATTTCTGTTCTAGGGGCCCGGTTGGATTTACGCTCAATCCAAACCCGGCCGTTTTACAAATATTTCAAAAACTCACTAAGAGTATCACAAAAGTAAAGCCTCGTTGTGATGGTCCCAGTGCCGTAGACGATGCGTCAATCGGACGCGCGGTCTATGAGATATTTGAATTTAAGTGAAGTCGAGCCCGACCCATGAAGCCTAGTGGGCTGGCAGGTCGGCCCGACACGGCTCGGCTGGTCCGACCCGGATGGGGTTAGCCCATCCTGGATTGGCAGGTCCAACCCGGATGAGGGGTCCGCTAGGCAAGGTGGTGTGCGGCCCACCTGGGGACCCTACCCGCACTGCGGGCCGATCCGGTTCCCCTGGCGGGCGGTGCTGCCGATCCCCTGCCCGGCCGGCCAGAGCCGGTTGATTCTACCAGGTGCACTCGGCCCGCAAAGCGGGCCGTGGCCTTTCCCATGCAGCACCGTAGTTTTCCCGCCCGGCCGGCAGGCAGCCCAGTGGTTCACCCAGAAGAGCATCCCGCGGTTGCGGGCTGTGGTCTTCTCCGCCGCGCGGCGCCTACGGGTGCCGCGGTCCTCCAGCCCGACCACCCGTACCCGGCCAGTTATTCCAGCCTGTCTGGTATGAGGTCGTCCAGTTCTTCTCCGAATGACCGGCCCGCAGATGCAGGCCGTGGTCTCCCCCCGCGCGACGCTTTCGTGTGCCGCGACTCCTGCTCACGGACCGGCCGGATCGGCTGGCCGGTTGTCCCACTGGGCAGCCCCAGTAGCCGCTAGTCTCCCTCCATGTGGCCGGCGTGTGACTTCCATTTCCACCGCCACCTCTGGTCGCCGACACCGATGCCTCCTCCGTCCTGTGGTTCTTATCTGGCACTGTGCGATGACACCGTGCCCTTTCGACTTTGCCTCCGATGTCAATCAATAATAACCAACAGAGGGACATCGGGCCATGTTGGTTCAGCTCGTGCCCTCCGTATTAGATGATATCATTTGGACAATGACGAACAAAGACATTCATCGAAGAACGAGAGTATAATTTTATTCATTTAAAATTAATCAAATCCCCCTACCTCGATTTGTAGTACATTGTCAAAGGCGCGAAAAAAGAATTTGAAGACGTCATCGAAGGTTGCGCCCATCACACGCCACTGATTCCTAGCTCAAGCATCATCCTCGTTCTTTGTTAGTGATGGTGTGTTCTTTTTTGGAGAGAATGATCGTTCTTCATGTTCTTTATGTTCCTCGTTGGAAAAGGGTTTTCCTTTCAAGTGTTCTCCTAATCTCCACACAGAATAATAGCCAAGGAAAAGTAAAATAATAGGTTACTTAATATTTTAATGTTTCCATGCATTTCAAATGAATTTAAAAAACTCAAATTAATTAATAAAGACATTAATTAATTGTGTTGGCATAATTAAGGGGGAGGGAGGTGGAGAGTTCACCCAAATTTAAAAAAAAGTGGGTTGGCTCATTAAATGGGAGGGAGGGGAGGAAGAGTCTCCACATTAAATAAAGAGAGTTTCATCATCCTTAATTGGGGGTTCAAGGAGTTAAAGGAGAGTTGAAGTGTTAGATGCATGTGTGGTCCCCACCATATAATATCATCCCATGGGAGGTTATATGGGAGTGGTCCCCACCTCCAACTTCCCTTTGGAGAAATTAATCACCACCTAAATAAAAATCATGTCACAAATAATTTTTATTCAATTTAATAAGAATACACAAAAATTAACATCCACTCCCGACATAACACAACTACAGTGAAGGTATCATTAAGCGAATACTGGCACTGTGAGTTCATCGGGGTCCTCATATTTCAATTCCGAGCACCAGTTCAAAAGATATAAAATCTCTCACATGCGTTCACAGAATGCACACTAACAAAACTTCAAAAATGGATTTCGGGAACACCTGGCCTCAGAATCAAGTGCCGTTAGAAAATGTGGACTCGTAAAATTCCCATTTATTTAAAAACAATTCACGGAATTTCCATGTCATTACATTCTCCCCACCATAGGCATTTACATCCCCGTAATCTACATCCTATACTAAGGGAACAAATGGGTGTACTGAGCATGCATCTGAACCTCCCACTCCCATGTTCTCTCGTGGAGGTTCTCGTGTTGCTAGAAAACGTGCACCAGAGGAATCGAACCTCCATGCAGGACCCGCTACTATCAATCCTCAATCTCCACTATAACCTCTATGAATGTATTCCCATCATCGATGTCCAGCTACCCATGGTCAATGATGTGGGATGGGTTATGCACGTATCTCCTCGTCTGAGACATGTGGAAGACATCGTGCACCCGGTGCAGCTGAGGTGGAAGAGCCAGGCAGAAAGCCACCTTGCCTACTCTACAGAGGACCTAGAACGGTCTGATGAATCATTGAGATAACTTACCACCTCATCCAAATCTCTACAAACCTCATCGTGGGGATACCTGTAGGATGATGTGGTCACCATCCTCGAAATCTAGTGGTCTCAACCTCTTATCATCATAGGACTTGTTCCTGATCTATGTAGTCTTCATGCGCTCCTGGATGATTTGAACCTTCTCCGTCGTAGCCTCCACCATCTCTGGTCCAAAAAGTGCTAACTCCCCTGGGTCAGTCCAGCATAGAGGCGATCTACAAGGTCGGTCGTACAGTGCCTCATAAGGTGCCATCCCGATGGTAGAGTGGTAGTTGTTTTTATAAGCAAACTCTACCAAGGGAAAGTGATCCTCCCAAGTGTGAACAAAGTCAAGGACGCATGCACAGAACATGTCCTCAAGATTCTGAATGGTCCTCTCAGTCTGGCCATCGATCTATGGGTGGAAGGCAGTGCTCAAGTGAGGTTGCATCTTGAAAGCCTCATGCAACCCCTTCTATAGAAGAGAAGTGAAATGTGCATCCAGATCGGAGACGATTGTTGATGGAACACCATGAAACTATACTATCTCTTGTACATACAGGCATCCCAATCTCTCTACCGTGCCCTGCTCTCTAATCGGTAGGAAGTGGGTCGACTTGGTGAGTCGGTCGACAATCACCCAGATAGAGTCACGTCCTCTGAATGTACATGGAAGTCCTGTCATGAAATAAATGTATATCCCACCACAATTCTACTATCGGACCTCTAAAGGCTAAACCAAGACTTCTGGAACCTGGTTCTCTGCCTTCACTTGCTGAAATGTGAGGCATCGTGAGACAAACTCTACTACCTTATTCTTCATACCAGGCCACCAATGTTGTCGTCTGAGGTCCTGAAACATCTTCTCCACTCTTGGATGTACCGCTAGAGGGGAAGTGTGATACTCCATCAACACCACCTCATGTAGGGAAACTGGTACCATGGTATGTCCTCTGAAGAGGATGATGTGCTCCCCGCCTTCGTAAAACCCATCATGTGCCTGCCTTGAGGATATCTAAGCATGTCACGTGTCACAGTCAATGTCCCCATGTTGTGCCTCTCTGACTTGCTGAATAAGTGGAGGAATGAATGCGAGAGACTACATAAAGGCCTCTCCATCTCTATCCACAAAGGATATCTGTAACGCGGCCAGTTGCTCTGTTGCCTCTCCTAGCAGCTGAATGCCTGATATCATAATGATATTATCTTCTATAATGTTCCCCTTTCCTGGAGTATATTCTATCTTGATGTCATATTCTTGGAGGAACATGAGCCATCGTCGTTGTCTTAGGTTTAGGTCTTTCTATATGAAGATGTACCTGAGACTTTGGTGGTCAGAGTAAACTGTAAAATACTCACCCATCAGATAGTGTTGCCACATCTTCAAGGTGAAGACCACTGCTGATAACTCCAGGTCATGGGTAGCATAGTTTGGCTTGTGCTGTCTCAAATGCTGTGAACCCTACGCGATCACTGCTCGCTCCTGCATCAGGACACACCAAAGTCCAGTCCATGATACGTCGCAGTAAACTACATACCATACAACATGCTTCAGTAGCATGAAGATGGGTGCACTAGTTAATATCTACCTCTACTCCAAAATGCTCTGCTGGAATCTATCTGGCCACATGAAGGGTTTCCCCTTCTTCATCAATGCTGAAAGTGGTGCTGGAACTCTGGAGAAGTCTGGTACAAATCTCTGATAGCACCCAGCTAGTCCCAGGAAACTCCGCACCTCCAACACACTCCTGGGTGGATCCCTGGAAAGTAATACCTCGACCTTCACTGTATCCTCTGCAACCCCAGCCTACGAGATGATGTGTCCCAGAATGTGAACCTCTCGAATATAGAACTGGAACTTCAAGAGCTTACCATAAATTTGGTGATCTCAAAGTGTATCCAGTACTACATACAAATGGTGGGAATGCTCCTCATTAGTAGTCGAGTAAATCAGTATGTCGTCGATGAAGACTGTGACAAAACGATCGAGGTAATGTTGGAAGATCCTATTCATGAGACTCATGAACACTGCTGGTGCATTGGTTACGTCGAAGAGCATAACCATTGTAGTGGCCATACCGACACCTGAAGGCCGTCTTCTGCACGTCCTCATCTCAAACTCTGAGTTAGTGATAGCCTGACCTAAGGCCTATCTTCGATAACCATCATGCTCCCTTGAGCTGATCAAAGAGGTCATCAATCCTCGGGAGTGGGTACTTGTTCTTCACGCTCACCTGATTAAGGAGACGGTAGTCGACACATAATCACAAGCTCCCAACCAACTTCTTGGAGAAAAAAATTAGAGATTCATAGGGTGAAACACTGGGTTGAATAAATCCATTCCCATGTAAGTCCTCCAGCTGTACCCGCTGCTCACGAAGCTCGACGGGAGCCATCTGATATGCCGGAGTAAATATCAGTGTTTTCCCAAGGTACAGGTCAATGTACAAGTCTACCTCTCTATGAGGAGGTAGTCCTGGAATGTCGTTAGGGAAAACATCCACATACTTATCCACCAAAATTGGAATACTCAAACTCCACACATCAACTGCTCTGAGGATAAGACTAGCCAACTGATGTGTGATCGGCTACCCCTTCCTATGCGTAAGTCCATCCTATGCTGCAAAGGCTTCCTTCTCACCGGTGAAGGTTAACTTGGTCCCATCCGTGTAGATACACTGCACTTTTCTCCAAAAACATTCAATCTGAGTGTGAACTGTGGATATCCAGTCCATACCCAAGATGACGTCGTAAGGCCTCGACGCTGCTACAAGAAGATCCTAGCCAAAGCTCTCACCTCCTATAGTAATCTCACACTGGTGGCACTAGTGCGAAATCGTCGAGTCTGCTCTTGTAGGAGTCTCTATCCTTAAGGATCGAGCCAATGGCTCTGTCGGAATCTTCGAGCTCCGAACGAGGGCAGTGGAAATAAAAGAATGACTCGCACATGTGTCTATAAATACTATAGCAAGGGTAGAGTAGAGACAGATAGTACCTCAAATAAACTCAGGTGCGCCGTGGTCATAGGCCTCGACTTCCTGGAGCTGATCCCTCGTTTGTCTTCCAGCTCCCTGTGGTCGGGGTGGACCTCCTGGTGGTTGTGGTGGTAGAGCCTCGAATCATTGTCCACCACCAGATGCTCGGCAGCTCCTCTGCCACATCCGCCTGCTCCTGGCAGACAACCATGGTCGAACCTCTATCTCTGCCTAGAAGTTCCCTCTATTGTCTACTGCACATCTGCATGGCTGGTCAGGTAGTCTCGATCCATGTGGCCTTTCCCGCCGCATGCATAGCACTGCCTTATCCTCGTATATCTGGCTCTTTCTCATGTGCCCCGCACAATCGAACCTGTATCCTCAGGTCGCACACCTGATTTTCGGGTCCGCTTAGACCTCTGCGTCATCTTTCTACTGCTGAATACAGAAGAATACACTACGTGTCGCCCTGTGGTGGGTCTCGCTGCTGGTGACTACTCAGTGAGAAAACTCTCCACCAAAAGGGCTCGCTCCAGCACCCCCTCCTACGTCGAAAAGGTGAGGGGAATCATCGAAGCCCTGATCGCATGCCCGAATCCCTTCTCGAAGGCATGGGCCCTGAAAAACGAGTCGCATACGATATCTGTGGAGTAGCATGAGTGGTCAGTGAACCTCGCTAAGTACTTATCTACTGTCATGCTGCTCTGCTGCAGATGAAGTAACTCCCAAATCTGCACTGCACAAAGGGTGGCTGGAACAAACTCTGAGTGAAAGAGTGTCTCGATGTCTGTCCAGATTAATGATGCCTCGTCATGCACCTGGAGCATCAGGCTCCACCATCAGCTTGCTACTGCATGCAGGAGACTCGCGGTAACGATCACCAGGATGTCAGCTGGCGTCCCTACCAATATGAAAACCCTCACGACAGCCTCCAACCAATCCTCATCTTCTTGTGGGTCTGTCTCTCCCTGGAACCTGCGTGGCCTCTAGCACTGGAACTCGTTCAACACACTTAGGTGGAATGCACTCTCTGCTGCTAGGACTGGTGGTATCGGTGGCCCAGGGTGTAGTGGTACTGCTGGTACCTCCACTGTGATGGGGCCCTACCCCCAGGCCTCGTCACTCGATGGCTACCATATCTTATGAAACTCGGAACCCTAGCTAGCTGCCTTCGTGGGGCCATCCTGAAAAGAATCATGTGTGCCATGGTTAAAATAGTATACCTAGTGAGCTGACACAAATTAATCACGAAGAAATCATTTTCAAAGGAAACACACATGAAATCAGTGTTTTCGTGCACTGAGTCCGAAATCAGAAGTCAGAGTCCTAGTGTATGGATTTGTCGGCAGCCGCACCAACATCGGTTTCCCTAATCTAATGACCACACCCAAAACACTTAACACTATTGCTTTTAAAAGAATCAGAGTCCATGTTCTGTGGTAGACCTGACTCCTCTGATACCAATTTGTCACGACCTTTCCCTAGGACCCGTGTCGTGACTACCCCAATCCCACCTTCTATAGACCACGGGCTGGCGACTAGCCCCAAAGGAGAATCCATGATATAATGGGAAGACAGTTCTTTTTTAACCCGTAACACACACACAGTATGAACAAAATAAGTAGAGGCAAAAAGTACTAAAATAGAAAATTAAGGTGTGGTGAAAGTAACTGGGCCAATATACAAACCCAATTGAACAACTAGTACAAGTACAAATAAAAAGGGAAAACCTCTCCTGGATCGTCCACTGGGGAATCCAACATAAAGGGTAGGTAAAAAACTAGATCAACAAATCCTTGTAGTATGTCCCGTCTCGTCTAGCTCCAAGAAACCTCCATCCATCACCCTCTGCCTCGATCACTACTGTCTGTCGTCTGCACAGAACACAACAAAGTGTGGGTGATGCCCGTGTAGGGGTTAGTATAACAATACTTAGTAGCGGACCATGAGACCCCAGAAGGTCTCCCAGAATCCAAAAAGGATAAACCATATAATGAATTTATAATCACAAAGTCTAACTAACCCTACTTAGGTATATGCCCATACATATTCCTATGTTACCAGTCATTTCCCGGCTCAAACTCTCGAGCCCAAACACAACTCAAACCACAATGGAAGTATGGTCAATCACATCGATGATAATGATTAAAAGACAAGACTCAGCTCACACGGGTATAAATATTCCATAGAGCGATAGATATGATTAGATACAGTCACTGATTCATCTAAAATGTCGGACCCACACAAGATACAGGACCAGCTAAGCTGTCGGTCCCACAAAGAATACAGGACCAGCTACTCTGTCGGACCCACACATGATACAAGAACAGATGTCAGAACTGTCAAACCAATGGAGGATTCCGGTTTAGTAGTCATCACTGTCGGACACAAGAAGGATTCCGGTTCAGTATTCATCGCTGTCGAACCCACGAAGGATTCTTGTTTAGTAGTCATCGTAGCCATCTCTAGGGTTCTGACACGCTCGATTCTGAGAGGGTCCCCTCCTTGAGTCAAGTGTCGATACATACACTATTAGGAAGTCTTTAGTTGATGTATCTCGTAGTTCCGTCTCATCAAAAGGAACCCAATGCGATAGAAAACAGGTCAATCAGATGCCCGGTCTAAGAGTTATTGGCATTTCCATTACAGGGGCCCGGTTGGATTTACGCTCAATCTAAACCCGTTCATTTTCCAAATTTTTCCAAAAACTCACTTAGCGTATCGCATAAGGAACACCTTTTCATGAGGGTCCTAGTGCCATAGATGGCACGTCAATTGGACACGCGGTCTTAGAGATATTCAAATTTAATCAAAGTCAGGCCCGACCCATCAGGCCCTGTTGGCTGGCAGGTCAGCCCGACCTAGCTCGGAAGGTCTGGCCCAGCTAGGGTCAACCCGACCCGGTTTGGTTGGTCTGACCCAGCTGGGGGGTCGGCCCAGCCCGATAGGGCGCGACCCACCTGCGGACCCGGCCCGTGCTGCGTGCCGGTCTAGTTCTCCTGACGGCGCCAAGAGGCGCTGCGTCTACGTTGCCCGGCCGGCCGTAGCTGTCCGGTTCTACCTGGAGCACATGGCCTACACAGCAGGACGTGGTCTATCTCATGTGGCGCCCATAGCCGCCATAGTTTTCCAGCCTGGCCGGCAGGCATCCGGCTGGTATACCTAGCAGAGCGGCCAGTGGTTGCGGGCTGCGGTCTTCTCCGCTGTGCAGCACTTGCGGGTGCTTCGGTCCTCCATCCAGGCCAGTCATAGACGGCCGGTTCTTCCAGCTTGGCCAGCATGAGGTCTTCCGGTTCTTCTCTGGCCGAGCGTCCTGCAAATATGGGCCTTGGTCTCCCCCGACGTGGTGCCTTCGTGCATCGCGACTCCTGCTCGCGGACTGGCCGAATCGGCTGGCCAGTTGTCCTGCGGTTTGGGCCGCCCGAGCGGCCGCCGATCTCCCTCCATGCGGCCAGTGTGCAGCCGCCACTACTGTCGTTGTCTCTGGTCACAAACACTAACACCTCCTTCGTCATGTGGTTCTTCTCCAGCGTGGTGTAAAGACACTTCCCCCTTTCGACTTCACATGCGATGTCAATCAACAATAACCAACGGATGGATGTTGGGCCATGTTGGTTCGGCCCGTGCCCTCCGTATTAGATGATATCATTTGTCTGATGATGAACCATGGCATTCATCGAAGAACAAGAGTATAATTTTATTCATTTAAAATTAATCAAATCCCCCTACCTTGATTTGTAGTACGTTGTCGAAGGTGTGGAAAAATAATTCAAAGACGTCGTTGAAGTTTGAGCCCGTCACACGCCGTCGATTCCAGGCTCAAGTGTAGTCCTCATTCTTCATCAGTGACGGTGCATTCTTAGTTGGAGAGAATGAGTGTTCTTCGTGTTCTTCACATTCCTCATTGGAAAAGGGTCCTCCTTCAAAGAGTTCTCCCACGCTCTCCACAGAATAATTTCCAAGGCAAAGTAAAATAATAGGCTCCCAAATATTTTAATGTTTCCATGCATTTCAAATTAATTCAATAAATCAAATTAATTAATGAAGACATTAATTAATTGTGTTTTCACAATTAAGTGGGAGGTAGGTGGAGTGTTCACCCCAGTTAAAAAAATTAGGTTTGCTCATTAAATGGGAGGGAGGATATGATGAAGCTCCACATAAATAAATAGAGCTTCATCCTCCTTAATTGGGGGTTCAGGGAGTTAAAGGGTATTTGAAGGGTTAGATGCACTTATGGGCCCCATCAGATAATATACTCCCATGGGAGGTTATGTGGGAGTGGGACCCACCTTTAACTTCCCTTTGGAGAAATTAACCACCACCTAAATAAAAATCATGCCACACATAATTTTTGTTTAATTTTACAAGAATCCCCAAAAATTAACTTCCACTCCCGATAAAACGCAATTGCAGTGAAGGTCTCCTTAAGCTAATACTAGCGCTGCCAGTTAATCGGTGTCCTCAGATTTCAATTCTAAGCACAAGTTCAAAAGATATAAAATCATGCACATACGTTCACTGAGCGTACCCAAACAAAACATTTGAAAGTGATTCAGGTCACACCTGGCCGGGGAATCAATCGTCGTCAGAAACTACAAACTCGTAAAATTCCCATGTATTTAAAAAACATTCCACAAAATTTCCGGGTCTTTACTTGTCGGGACTTAGAGTTTTGGTCATGGGTAGGGTGTCTAGCCTTCACCTCACTTGGATGACCTCGAGTCACCATGTGGTATTGCAATTGTTTGTTGGACTTCACTTCCAGGTCAGATGTGTGGGATGTAAACTACACATGGATATTAGGCGGGGGTGCAGTAGTTGTTTGTTTTTTGGATGAAATTTTCTCTACTTAATTATATTTGATGATATTTATTGAATTTATCTTAACTATTTTACTAAGTTTTTATCTTGTGATTGTTGCATTTTTTTCGCAACATGCTTCCCTATAATTATCTCATGCAACCACGGGAGGAAGCTAGAGAGAGTTCTCCATCACCTCTTGATCACAGGCTAGTAGAGGCTGCAGTTCGGGCTGTCTAGGCTATATGACATGGATCAGCTCCTATTCCTTCTCTTGTTAGAGAATAATTGACTAGTCCAAGGAAGGAAAAGGTCCATGAGCTCCTAAAAAATAATCCTCCATCTTTATGAAGTAGAATAGAAACCTAGAAAAGAAGAGGAATTGATCAAAAATATCATGTGATTGTTTGACTTCCTAGACACACCCGAGGAGGTCCGGGTGATGTGTGCCTTTTTTCTATTTGAGGGCCCCATCTATAGGTGGTGGGAATCAGTTCTTCAAACAATAAAGCATAAGCAGATGCACTGGGGTGATTTCAATGTTGTCATTAATGAACAGTACATCCCTGAAGTTTTGGCATATGCTAGACCCCGAGAGTTCATGGATCCTGTTCAAGGGGATCTTCCATTAATTGAGTATGCCAACCATTTCATTGAGATGGTTCGAAAAGCTCCTAAAATCTTCTATAATGAGAAAGCGAAGGCCCATAGGTATGGGAAAGGCTTACGGCTAGAGATATACCCCCATGTTTTATTGTCTAATATGAGGTCCCATACTAAGGTGGTTTACCAGGAGTGTATGGTGGATATTGACATAAAAGGGTTGGATGGTTTCTTAGGGACAGTATTAGTAGTAGGCAGTTTCAGCTCTCTAGAAAGGGAAAGGAAGCGAGAAGAGCAGGGGAAGAAGGGAGGTGGTATCTTTGGCCACTCTTCCAAGAATTGTTCATTTGAGTATTTTAATGAGAGATTTGTCATATTCCACCAGTGTGGGAGGATGGGACACAACCGACTAGAATGCCCATTTCCCCTAATTCACTATTATCAATTTGGAGGTATGGGTCACCTGTAGTGCTTTTATGGGGTGGCATGTCCACTTCAGAGTTGTTCAAGATTAGTGGCTTCAAGAGGAGTGCCAGCATAGTGAGAGCCATCAAGGATGCAGGGATATCGATTGGGTGGTCATGGTTGTACGGTTGGGTCATCATCTGGGTAGATTCAGTTTAGGGAACATCCACAGACTATTGATCATCCTCCAAAAGAGAACATACATCTCAATTTGTGGAAAAGGCCCTAGTAAGATTTGAGGCGGGACCATCAATAGTTTGATGTACTGTTTTGATTGAAAATTCTATAGTTACTACTATTTTTGTTACATGTGACTGTATTTCATTAAATTATATCCATTTTTTAAACATTCTAAAATTTACAACTCAATTGTTGTCTTTTGAAATGAAGTTGGTCACACCATTGAGAAAGAGGGAGTTGGGTCTTAGTTTCCAATCATGTGTACTTTCTGGGTCAGGGGTTGAGAAGGACTGGTCCCTATTATTTATATATATATATCAGTTTGACATAATAAATGTCATTTCTTGGCTAGAACACTTCCAGGGACACATTGATTATTAGAAAAGGCGGGTCAGTTTCATGACACCAGATGAGAGTCATCATGTTTTTTGTGGGGAATGGGATCCTTGGTCAAGTCATGTGGGACCTCCTTTACAAGAGTTGGGAGATGTTACTTTTCAGTTATCGTCGCTTGAGATAGATGATGATGGACATGATCCGAACGGTGGACTACCTTATGTTGTTGATGAGTTTCTAGAGGTATTTTTGGATGATTTCTTTGGTTTTCCCCAGAGCGGGATGTTGATTTCTGGATTGATCTAGCACCGATAACACATACAATTTCTCTTCCCTCATATTGTGTGTCCCTCACCGAGATGAAGGAATTAAGGATAGAGATAGATGACTTAAAATCCAAAGGATTCATTCACTTGAACATCTCTCTGTGGGCTTACCCTTTATTGTTCGCGAAAAAGGCTGACAGATCCCTCCAATTATGCATTGACTACTAGAAGTTGAATAAATTAACAATCAAGAACATGTATCATTTTCACTAAATGGATGAATTGTTAGATCAGTTAAATGGGAAAGGTGGTTTTCTGATATATACTTACATTCGAGCTATCATCAACTCATGGTGAAAGATGCATATATCCCAAAAACAGACTTCTAAAGAATGTATGACCACATTGAGTACTTTGTCATGCTCTTCAGATTGTCCAATGATCAATAATTATTTGGGGGACTCATGAATATGGTGTTCTATAAGTATCTAGATTTTATTGTCATGGTATTTTTTGATGTCGTCCAAGTTTATTCGGGATCCAAGGATGAACATGAGCATCACTTGTGGATCAGTTTGGGCACCTTGTTAGAGCATCATCATTATGAAAAGTTGTCCAAATGAACTTTTTGGATCAGGAAAGTGAAATTTCTAGGAGATGTGACCTCAGATCCGAGGGTTTTGGTGGATCATGAGAAGATCATCACAGTTATGTCTTGGGAACAGATGAAGAATGTGTTCAAGATTATGAGTTTCTTTGGCCTGGATGGTTATTGTAGGTTGTTTTTATAGGATTTCTCTAGACTTTCTTCATTGATGATTGCGCTCACTCAGAAAGGGGTGATGTTTGTATAGCCCCCAGAATATTAGGTATCCATTGAGGAGCAAATAAGTTGTTGACTACCACACCCATTTTCATGTTTCTAGAGGCCGGAAAGATATATGTGGTGTATTGTGATACTTCAGGTATGGGTCTCGGGTGCATGCTTTTGCAATATGATCATGGGGTGGCATATGGCTCTCACCAACTCTGGCCATATGAAATGAATTAACCAAGACAAGATGATTGTTTAAGAATGTTGAAGTTTTTTAATGTATTGGTAGATATTAACTTGTATGTGAAGAAATCTTACTCTAGCACAAAAATTTTTATTATCTATTTGGAGGATATATTTTATTGGGGATGAAGAAAAATTGTGTAAATAATTTTCTGAAGTAATGAAAAATAATTTTGAAATTTCAATGTTGGGAAAATTAAATATCATCCTTGGCTTACAAGTTAAAAAAAGCAAATTATAATTTATTATCTCATGAAACATATGATAGGGAAGTACTAGAATAGTTTCGTATTGAATATTCTATATAAGTTTTTACACCTATTTCAATGGGGAAGAATATGATATAAGATGAATCCAAAAAAGTGTTATTCAAATAGATTTTCAAAAGCTGATATGAAGTCCATATTATCTCACAACCTAAAGAATTGATATATTTTATGTTTTAACAGTGTGTCCCATGTATAAAAGTAATCAAATTTAATCTCCTATTTTGGTATCAAAGATAATTAAGAGAAATGTCAAAGGAACAACTTCGTTTTCTATTTTACAAAAAAGATGTTTTGGAATAAACATTCATGGTTATACTGATGTTGATTGGGATGGATATTGTCATTATAGAAAATCAACCTTTGGAGGAACATTTTTCTACAGAAAATGTTGTGTGAGATGGAATAGTGAGAGAAAAATTCTTAAATTTTGAGCACAGTTGAGTCATAATATTTTTCAACTACTCAAGATTATACTAAAAAGTTGTGGATGATTTATTAACTGGAATACTTGAATGTGTATGTTTCTAAACCATTGAATATTATGTATGAAAATCATATTGAAATTGATCGTTCAAAAAATCTGGTTTATCATTCAATATTAAAGAACATTTACATAATATTTCACATTATAAAAGAGAAAGTTGTTGATTGATATTTTTTTATTTATTATATGTGAACCATGAATGGTATTTCTGATATCTTCACAAAAGAAATTGTAAAAGAGAGATTTATGTAATTGAGGCTACAAATTCATGTTCATCCTCCTATAATGACTTCCTTAAACTCCTAACGAATGTCCCACACTGTGATTTGGATTATACTGCTAAAGCGGAAGAATATTTAAAAAATTATCCTTCAATTGAAAGGGAAGTCCATATTATTCTAAAATGAATCTAATGTTATGGTTATCATAAAATGGGGGAGAGAAAAGGACATGTGAGAGGAAAATATGAAAGAATGAGATTTTATCTTAACGTGATCACAATATTTTATAATCTCCAAGGGATGGAATTTCTTAAAAAGAATTAATTTTTCTAGTCATGTGGTTATAGGGTAATCTATTTTGGGAAATGCTTAATTTTGATAAAAGTAAACAATCATGTGTTATCTAAATGTTTGAGTGGATGATATTATGGTATCTTGTATTGTATTTTCTGATAACTATCAATTATTGTAATTATTTTTTTGGGTTTTTAAGATCAGAACCAGTGCATCTATATGATTTTCTATATCCAAGTCAAAAGCTATATAATATTTTACTGTAAACAGAAAGAGGGGCCAATGAATTGAAAGTTGTTTTCCAGATATAGGTTTTCAAACTAAGACGAACCAAATGCTGATGTTTTTAGAAAGATAAGTTCTTTTAGTTTTGTAATGTTTTGGATCACACACAACATCAATCTAAGATCTATCGCCATGAAGTTTGAGATCAATATGAAACTAAGTTTGTTGGAAATTTAGGAGAAGCTGTGAAATATATCCAGAGTCATGTTGACACCTAGAAACGATGTTTTAAAAGAATACATGATTATAAAAATATTTATTTATAACCCTAAGTAAAATATTAATTTTTTGGTTTGTAATTCTAAAATATCATAAGTAGTGATTACACTTATGATGCAAGACTTACGATGAAAAGGGGGAAATATGTTATAGAAATTATATTGAGATTTTTTTAAAGGATGTGATTAAAGTAGGGTAAGTCATAATATTTTCTTATGTTAATAAAATTATGATTTGAAATTTATGGAGTTATCCTAAATAATGATAAAGAATCAAGATAAAAGATTTTGAACAATGGAGTTTGTTGATGGTATCTGAATATTTTGCATCAATTCCAGAAAACAAGACATAGATGATCGAAATGAGATGTACCAGACACAAAATTTGTAAGAATTTTGTTCGAAAAAAGATGATATTGTTTAATTATTATCTAAGTGAAGTTTCCATCAGATGTAGAGCATCTGAGTATCCATAATTGTGACACTGATCCATTAAACATATATGAGTTATAAAAGTATGAATATTTTGAAGGAGTTATACTAAATTAAGAAAAGTAATAAGTGTAAGTTCTATTTTGGTACTGACCCACCTGACCAAGAATTGATATTGATTTATCTTATGAATGTTTCATACCGATCAATATTTTGATGCATTGGTTCCAGAAATTTGATCGATCAAAGAAATTTTTTGATGGATTCTATAATAATGACTTAAAAGTTTTACTATATAATTTTCTATGTATGTTCCATCATACAAAGGTGAGGATATTTTTTCATAATGTTCAAGGTAGGTTCCATTAGACTGAAGAATGATTAGGAATTCCATGAATGATTATTGCAGAGAAGACTCAAGAAGATTCCAAAATATTTTTGAAGAGTGTAAGCGGTCAAACATGAAATTCAAATTTTCATAGATCTAAGAGTTTTTGAATTTTAGATAGGAAGGAAATGTATCAAGATACATACCTTTTCCAATCTGATATTTCTATAAATATAAGCTCAGTATATTGACACATTGAACAAATTTATGTGAGATTAAAAGGTGGATCACTATAGAATTCCTATCGGAATTATCTTTCTAGGCTAAAAACTCCTTAGAAAATTTTTGATGTGAAAGTATTGTTTTCCAGAATGAGGAATAATAGATTGATAATTTGAGAAGAGTTAGAGTAATATTTATTTATAATGGGTTCATCATGCTAATTCCATCGAACTAAATTCATCAAACTGAGTCCATCTGACACAGCCCAATCGGATTGAAAGAATCAGACCCATCCACATCTCACTGAGGATACAAATAGAACATTTCTATATAAGTTTAAAGGATTTATTTATTCATTTATTTTGACATAATTTTTTATTAAAATATTATAAAATGACTAGATTCTCTATAATCATTCATTTTGGGAGATAGACGGTGTCCAACAGTAGTTGACAAAAGTCATATTCACTTCTTCATAATAGTGAATTTTCATAAAACCGTTGGTGTGGCTATGGTAGGGTTGTATGTTCTCAAACTAAGGTCAAACCCTATAAATATCATGATCTTTACAATATTTCATATTTTATCATGCACGAGTATTTACTAAAACATTATAATGTAATGAACTTTAATAGGTTACAAATATTTCACTTCTAAAACTGTTGAATCTTATAAAAATTATACAACTAATTCAACCCCACCCCCTTCTCAGTTATTATTCAATCATTTGCAACATCATAAATTTTATGTGAGACAAATTTAAATCCACACAATAGATGTTTCAATAAAAAATAATACTATTTTTAAAAAATAATCATTTTATAATTTAGTCAATGAAAGAGTGTTATAACCTAATGAAATGGAATTGAGTTGAGAAACCACTTAAACACTAGTAACTTTCAATTGAAATACCATTTGATGGAATAATTCATGTTGAAACCAAAATAATGATGATGTATGAAGGCTTCTTGATATAAAATAAAAATTTTGAAGTATAGGTATATACCTCATTAAGGAAAATAGGTCTATAACAGTAAAATAGTCCTTAAAGAAAATAATTTCAGATGAAATCCCGTATTTCTATTATAAACTCTGGTTTAAAACAGCATGAAATACAGAGGATCATAAAGCGTTATATATCCAAATAATTTTCATAAATATAATAATAAATTAATTTAATTGGATATATACACATCACATGATAAAAATAAGTTGGGATTACATCATATGTCTCAAATAAATAAAAGTGAGATGAAAAACATTTACCTCAAGTCCATACATTCCTTGTATTTTATTCAAATTATTTTTAATAAGAATATTTAAATTAGTTTATTTATTAATAAAATTTTCCAGTTTATTATTCCTTATACATAAAAATTATTTTATTTGTTTTAATGGAATATTTTAATATGTAATATGTGGAGTCCATGTTGGGTTATTTGAGGACGTTCAGTTCATATTTTAAAAATGGCATCTATTTGTTAACTGTAGTAAAATGGTTCATTGTTCTATAATATAACGAATAATAATATTGATATAATTATCCATTTATACATCATTTATAATCTTAAAACCAACTATTAATGATTTTTATGGAAATTGAAATATATTACAATCATGGAAACGGACGGTCATACGTACACATGGGCAATACTTCAATTTTTCCAAGATCATTTTGGATGGAATGTTATTATTATTATATCATTATAAAATTTTAATAATATAACAGATATAATATTATTTCTTTAAATAACATATTTATATCATCTATGTGATGTTTTATGAATAATGAATCACATCACATCGTGGAGGCAGTAGTCCACACATATGCATGAACGACGTTATCATCATTAAGTGAAAGTTATTGTAAAAAAATATATCATATATTAACTTTTAAGAATGATAAATATTCTTTTATATCATGTATAAATATTAAATCTATCAACGTGATATGTTGTGAGAGGTGATGATGGAAAACAAATTACATCACGTCGTGAGGAGGTAGTTCATCGTAGCCACGATCGATAGTTTTGTTTCCCATTTGACAGATGAGGGGATATATTTATGTTATAAAAATGTCATAATAAAATATCATTTTATATTATATACTAATATTATTATATCACCATGGTTAAAAAATATTTTATGGAGGTGTAAGAAGTAATAAAATAGAATGCTTGGTAAAGAACAATTCCTCTTCTTTGAACATCATATTTAGGTTTTCACTAAAATCCTTCCTATGAAGGTTTTCTAATCAAATTAAATTATTGTAAGTCAGGGTTAGGGAGGTAAGTAAGGTATTTGGTTAGGAATTTTCTAATCCAATAGGATTTGAATTCTTGAAGTGGATGTGGGAGTGGTTGGCCTTGTAAGGTGATAATTAGTGGCGTTTATTGCAAATTCGTAAAACTATTTCAAAATAGGGAGTATCTCTCAAACCATGTGCCTATATAATTTAAAGTAATGTATTTTAATGAATATATGATAATGAAATACCTCAAAAAAATAAACATGTTTTAGAAAATTTATTCATTAACAACAATGGTTACTAACTTTTCCCATTTTAGTTTTCACATATGATAACAAGTATTTTTACACTTTACAAGTCAATATCATAACTATAAAGAAGGAATTGGAAGAAAATTAGACCGTGGTTGATATTATCTACCAATGACTTATTAAATGGAAAAATATTCATTTTTTGTAAAATTTTAAATAATTTAGTAAAATATTATTTATTATAAAATATCATTGATGTTAATTTTGACACTATTCATTTACATTGTCATTAAAAATATCAAAACAATTCATAAATTTGAATATATAACATTATAAAATCCATAAAATTTTATAATTATCTAATAATTCAGTGAAATATTAATTCACTCAATTTTTTTTACATTTAATATTTTTACAATCAATTGTTTTATTTTAATTTTAATTAAATAAATATTTCATCACAGTTGCATAAGAATTTAAAATATTTATCTCATATATATAAATTAGGAAAATATAATAATAATAAATTATTTTCACATAAATTAAATATTTATAAATGAAAAAATGTTTTCTTTATCCCTATCACAAAATAGAATAGAAATAAATAAAGTGCCATTTTGACTTTTATTTACATAAAGTATTATAAAGGTCACAATTATTTCCATATGAAAAAAATGTCATATTTTATAATTTTAGATGAATATGGATGAAATATAATCATACGATAAAACTAATTCAAGAGTTTTAATAACTCTTTAAAAGTTATAAAATTATTTTAACCCTTAATTAACTCATTTTTTCATTTATTATGGTTATAATTATTTTCTGTACTCAGGATTCGTAATTACTAAAAATTAATTTGACCTTACTATATTATATAAATTATTATTATTACAAATATTCAATCCATTTTACCAAATTTAATTTTCATAGGTGGTGTAATTAAATTTATAATTAAACCCACAGACACAACAAAAAATCATTTTTTCAAGTAATGTATTTTTCAAGGGTAAGATGATTTTATATTAACATTACAAATACTCATAATAATTATATTAAATAAAATTATTTTTTATAGATATATAATATATAAATTTAATTTATATAATTACACATTATGGGTTGTTTTAATGAATTTAAATAGATAAACATTATGCTCTTTAAAACAGTTTTGAGACAAATGTGTTTTTATACCCTGAGAAACTTATACTAACATCATGTATTAAGATGATTAAAATGTAATTAATATGATTAAACCTGAATAAATAATACTTGTGATAAATTATATCAAATTCAAATCATAATGGAAATTTTAAATTGTTTAACTAATTTAAAATAAATGACAGTATAAACTAAAATAACTATTTTTCACTATTAATAAAAAATAAATATTAAAAAAAACAAAAAATTTACATAATGTTAATATTTATATTTTTCATATTAATAAGGAATTTTATTTTATAAAATAAAACTTATAAAATTTATAAAAAAAAATTATAATATTTTCCCCTAAAAGTCAATATAAATCAGTTTTAAAGAAAACATATTTTTAAGAAAAAAATTGTAATTACTATAATTGGAGTCATTATTAACTAAAAATTTATCAAAAAATTTATATTTATTACTATGTTTATATATATTTATATTTAATAAATTATTTAATCGTATTAATACGTACAAATTAAATGGCATGGTTATAATGACCATATATTTCTTTTCTTGATGTGTTTGTGGTGTGGATTCCTCCTATGGCAGCGTTATGATGGCTCGTCCTCTTCGGTGAACCTCTTCGTGACCTAGTCGTCTCCTCTCCCTAATGTGCAGTCTGGTTAGGGTTTCTCTCGGCGTCGCGTTGTCGGTCCAAGAGATGGGTTCAGAGGCTGAGACCTGGGGATGTCATTGCGGGTCGTGTCGTCTGTAGGTTCTGGGAGGATCTGGCTTTTGAGTTCAGTGATGAAGGTGGAAACGGGCTCTCCTTCTCTGGATTATAGAATGGAAGTTTATTCGGGTGGGCCCCAGATATGGTTTTGTTTTCATCTTTTGGTTTGAGCTCAGTTTTCGGAAATGGTTTTCTAATGTTCTTGGTGGTGTGCGGTGGGATCGTGGTAGATGTATGGTTCCAGTTCCCATGACTGGTCGCGGTGAAATCGGGATGGTTTCTTTTTGATGGTTTTGGATTCATTGATGTTGGTGTGGTGCTGTGTGGATTGCGGGTCAGGCGACAGTGGTGTGAACGCCGGTCCTTCGATGAAGACGGTGATGATGAAGCTCATGGGTGATCCGGTTGAGGTGGATAAGTCAGAAACCACGTGGTGTTTGTTTCAAGGTTGGTCGTGGCTCGAGGCGATGCCGAAATCGAGAGGAACCATGTTTCAAGGCCGTGTTCGTGGCTCAAGGTGCACGGTTGATTTGTTTTTTATGGTTTGAATTTTGAAATTGATATGTGGTTGATCCTGATTGTGTGTTGATTTCGATCTTTGTATGGTTACCAATTTCCAAAAAGTGGCTTTTATAAAATACAAAAAAAAAGTTTTTGGGCCCCCAAGATATGTTGGTCATCCAGAATTAAACATAACTAGGCTTTCAAATAGGATAAAATTAGAGGTAATTGAATATATCTAATTGGAATAAATGTTTAATTCATAATTAATTATGTATAGTGACCATGATTTGTGATCATATGAAGGTGAATGATCATGATAAAGTCAAATACCATAAAAGAATGAACTATAGAAGTATCAAAAATATCGTCATCTCATCTTAAATATAGGAAATATAGAAAAATTTTGATTTTCAAAATCCATTACCTATATTTTATTAATATATTATAATCAATAATAATAACATAAAGGATGTATACTTACTTGAAAAGTATAATTTCATTATCTAAAAAATTAACACCATAATATACTCTTTTTTCGTAAATAATGAATATTCAAGATGATATTTTTATTCCTGAATAACTAAAATGCACTTCTAATCGATTACATAATCACCAAAGGATAATAAAATATTCTTCACGCCTTTATAGATTAACTAAAATAAGAAAATTTTCCGGAGGTATGATAATTCCCAAAATGAATAAACCCGGATATGATAAAAAAAGAATTTATTTCCAATTCCTCAAGAATAACACCCAATGTTTATCTTAAATTAATCAATAAATAACTATCTTTAAAATTCTTAAAAATATTCCAAACTAAGTTTGGGACCCATAAAACTAAAGGGTTTGATCACAAATTCTTTTAAGATGGATTTAATATTTATCTCCAAATAAAACCAGTAACTTTTAAATCCTATTTGAACAAATATATATTCCTAAATAATATAATCTCTATGATATACCAATAGTTTCAATAAATAACATGAGTCACCAAAAATACACATTAAAATCATTTATGATTCCAAAAAAATATCAAGCATTATTTATTAGATAAAATCTCATAATATTATATTCACCTTAATAAGAATATTTTACCAAAATAATGAACTTCTTCATTAGTCATGTAGTCACCATATCAATTTTAAATCTCGTGTTTTGATATATAATCTCTTCCCAAATTGTAATAACTAATATTTACATCAACATCAATGATATGATAAACCATAAAGGTCTCCAATACCATTAAAATTATACCCAAAAAATAAATGGTATTATTCCCTAAGTGTTATATATACCTCAACCTAATAAAATTCTCCCAAAAGTTTTCTAATCACCTCAAACACTCAATACATAACAACTCAAAATTTGTGCTTCAAACATTGAACTTGTAATTTACCTGAAACTTGTAAACCCATGATGAAATACATAACTCTTAAGATAACATCACATGATAATATCATAAGCTTAAATTTTTTCTAAACCCTACCCATGTTATCAAGAACATGTGACCCAATTTTTCTATCAAAAACATATAAAAAATTATTTGATCACTTACATACCCATATACATTTTTGATTTTATTTATCAGATAATTTGGACATAATCTTACATAAACATTACTCGTAACTTAGAGTGATTATTTCTCCCACCGAACACAATATTTCATATTTCACATTATGTTTTAATAATAATCAATATGAAATAGTTCAATTCATAATTCATTTAACAAAATTCATTATAAACTAGGTAAATTATACATAATAAGGGTGATCTCAAATACTCAATTGGGGTAAACATACACATTAGCGATTGAATGCATTTACTGTGAATAATAAGACCATAAAGGTAAGACGATATAAACAGAGTGCATGGATAGAACATAATAGAACTCATACCCATCAAAATATAATCAATAAACACATATAAATTACATAACGATTTAAAAAAATAATTATTCATAAGAATCAATAATCATGATCCTTGTTATTTTAATCTTAATAAAATGAAACATTTAATATTGAAAACAATCATAATGAAAACATGGTGGTAGATTGGAACATTTTCTTCATATAACCCTTACAGGAACCTTAAAAATAAAATAACCATATGGTTTAATTTCATAACCTTTACATTAGAGTGACTTATGGGTGAACACGTCATAAAATCCATTTTGGGCTCACCTGTGAGATATAATGGGGCTCATCCCATTGTATAAAAAAAATCTAATAGTAAAAAAAATTAAAGTACATAGGTCATTCATTTCATCATAAAACTCATTGAACACTGATTCATTCATCTCTAACATGATTAACCCATAATAAATTAATGGGTTCCATTAAGATCTATTTTAAAAAAAGATACTTTATATATATAAATAATGAGGACGGTATAGTTACAAAATATCCATATTAGAGCATGAAAAATGTAAAAAGTTCTTGATATTGATGAAAGGAAATACCATTAAAAGTTCATTAAAAATTCATGGGTAAAATAACATTTTCTATCCAAAAATCACTTTTAGAAACTAAAAATAAAAAAAATAAAAAAATATTTTTCATTGAAAATAAAATTGGTAATGTATAAAGGATACATCAATGAAAATAAAGGATGTGGTGATGGGAAAATATATTCTTGTTAATGTTAAAATAAACAATATTTTCAAAAAATTTGTAAAGGGATTCAAAAGAGACCAATCTTCAAAAAGCTATGAAATTTAATTTTAAAAAAATTAAAATATGGTAAAAGATCATAGATTTAGGAAAAAATTTATGTTTTAAAAATAAAATTATTGAAAAAAATTTAGAAAACATTGATTTGTAAGTGAAAGATTCTTGATCTAAAAGAAAATACATGATCATTATCACTTGAAAACAATATTATTGTTGCTTCATTAATCGATAAGGGTGTAGATGGAAAAAAATTCATTCACATTCGTAAACATAAGATAAGAAAATATTATTTTTTAATGAAAATAGAATCATATGTGTCATGAACCAGCCCAAGTACCCTGGTAACCCGATAACCAAGCCAGCTTTGACATAGCCGAAAGGATGTTCTCGATCCCCACGGGTCAGTGACTAGCACATGGCATCGTACACCATTCAAGTGTGAATAATTATTTCCACAAGAATGCGGAAGCAATAGGAAACAAAGCAGTATGCATAAAAAATTAAACTCCACTGAGAGTGATGTACCAAAATACAACATGGCATGAAAACCCAAAGTAATAAAACCCAAGTACTAAAATGGGAAAACAACCCCAAGGTCCTGAGGACACAACTCACCATGACCAATCCTCAACAGCTGGATCCACCTCCAAGATATATTTTCCCCTTTCTCAAACCTGGAAGAATAAAGTCTACAAACACCCGAAGGAAAAAGTTGTGTGTGAGCCTAAGACCAGTAAGATACCACTAAAGATTCTATTACAGATGAAAAATATAGATTATCCAAAGAAAACCTTATATTTTATTGTAAGAAGGTTTTGCAATTCAAAATCATATTTAAACAAAAAATGCTATACATTTTCAAAATATAAGAAAATACATTAATCAGGGATTTACAATGATTTAATATTTCAAAAACAATGGATTAAATAAAAAATTTATATAAAACAATTTATATAAATTCAATAGGCATGTAAAGCATATCAAAATCATTGGAATAAATTTATATCTCAAATATAAATAAACAAGAGAGAAACATGGTCATCTGCCAAAAGTTATGATAGTATTTACCAGCTATAGGACTCGGCACTCTCTACGTGATCTTAGCAAAATGTGTATACACACATTCCTATGACACTAACCAAAGGAGACTCATCACCAACTCGTCGGGGATGTGACCTACCGCAACTATGTTTAAGAACGTTGTTGTAGCGTAGAGTGTATCCTAATAACTCACTACCTATCTAAGGCATGCATGTTCTCTTACACGATGGGTGCACTATTTTAGACTTCTTAAAATAAGATCAATCACATTCTTCCATTCCAAAAATGTCAATTCCTTTTCATTTAACACCAGAACAAGTTTTATTAAAAACATACCTTTCCACAAGATTAAACAATTAGGTTTCTATCAAAACCTTATAAGCCATTTTCATGAGTTTTCAATCCATTCAAAAGCAATTCCATCATTACAAAATTTATTTCCACGATTAAATGAATCAATTTAATTGTAATCATTTCCATCAAATCCATAATTTAAATTAGACAATTTAAATCACCCAATTTCCATAAACACGCTCAATTCAAAATAAGTAGGGGTTTTCCTAATTTCCAGGCCAAAACCATTTCAAATATCTCGATTCACTAGAATAGAGTTTTTATCAATTTAATTGAAGGAATATTTGAGCTATTTAATGTAAATAAACAATTAAAATAAATCAAGCAATACAAGGATAATCAATTTGGAATTTCGGGATGGAACCACCTACCTCAAGGTCTTCGATGTTAGCAGAGAAGATAAACTGCCCTAAGTGGTTCAATAAACCTCCTCATGGCCTTATTATTATAAGCATCAACACACCAATGGTCAATGTTCATCAAGGGTTCCTAGAACCAGAATGGGATATTTTATTTCAAAAGGAAATAAAATATCACATGAGATAATAGTTTCTCTCTCATGAATAATTCTCAAAATTATCGAATACAATATTACATGCAATAATATTTTATCTCCCTTGAATAAATTCCAATTTATCATTTAGGTCAACGTATGTGATTTCATTATTCTCCTTTAAGAATAATTATATCTTGTAATAAAATCTTAAATGTTACCCTAATATAAATATACGTTATTACTTCATAATTATTAATTTAATTAATTGAGTAATTATATTCCAATAATTAATATTTTTAAATTATCATTTTTTCCAACGTATCTAATGATAATTTAATGAAATTATCATTTGATAATTTTCTTTATAATTACCTTCCAATAATCATGTGCAATTATCCCCAGAATATTTCATGTAGATATCCTTTTATAAAAAGGTTAGAGCCGAGAAAATATCCTTTTATCCCATGTGTGTTTTTCGATATATATATATATATATATATTGATAATTTATTATTTTTTTTAAAATCTAAAAAATTATCGTTTCAAAATAATTAACATTTGATTATCCCCAAATTATCATTCGATAATTATATTAATTATACATTGATAAAATCAGGCATTATATCATTAGACAATTTGTATTCTATATATTATCTTTTGATAAATTATTTCAATTATCTTTTAATAATTTTTTTCACTATTATCCAATGATAATTTTTATAAAATTATCTTCAATAAACTCATGAAAAATATTTTGATATTTATTAATAGAATTTCCCTCTATTATTTGGGTTCTATCAATTAATAAATCAATTTTTTGATCATTATAATTGAATAATTTTGGTAATTATTATTTGATATTTTTTTTATAATAGACCATAATAAATTTAGGTTTTATCATTTATTTTAAATCCCACTATTTTTTATTATTTATTGTTAATATTGTAGAATATAGAAATTAAAGAAGAGAGAAAAAACAAAAACAAAAAGAAACAAAGTACTAGTGGCACCACACAATGGAACTGTGCACAATGGAGTCACCGCTATCGGGGAAGAATACCGAGGAAGAGGAGTAGAACACCACCGCTCACATGCAGGAAGAAATCATGGTCCTCGGATTTGACTTAATCAACCATCAACCACAACCGAAGGGTTTAGATATTTATAACCCAAACTATGCACGGTTCATTCACCCAAGAAATAAAAACCCTTATTTAATAATCTATTTCGACAGAAAATTGATGGTGGAGGGATTTAATTTACTCCATTAATCTGTTGGTAACTGAAATGGTCAAAAATGACTTAAAAACAGAGGTTTTTAAAAGCATCGCCCGTGAAAAATGGTGGCATTTCCATTGAGCAAGATAACCAGTTGAAAAAGGATTTTCAATTATTTTATGTAATATAATCCACAAAATATTTAACATAAATATTAAATAATATCAAAAATCTGTTGCGTCTAAAAGTCATACTCTATCTAGGGTAAACACCCCGTTCCAAACCCAATGATGGTCTCAGATTTCTCAAAGGATAAATAGTTTGAGAGATATTTAAGATTTAATATTTAAAAAACGAGATAAATAAATAATTAAAAAAACAAAATTATTTTTTCCGGCGAGACATCCAAAGGCCTAATGCGAACAAATTTAATACCTTGTCTAGGGTAAACCCCCCATTCTGGACCAATCGGTGGTCTCATATTTTCCATAGTTCGCACCGTTTGGAATATATTTTATTAACTTTAATAAATAATATACTAAATATTACATAATAACTTTATCTCACGAGTGAGACATCTAAATGTCTGAAACCTTTGAATGTTATACATATACTAGGGTAAACAATATATTTCAGACATAACTTGGTCTAAAGTTTCTCATATGGTGGACCATTCTAGAGTTATTCAATTATTTTGAATAATTTTATCTTGATTAAATTAATAAATTTAATATTTTTATTTCATCCACTTCGAGACTTTATAGACATCAAAAACTCATACTTAAACAATTTTTAAATTAGAAATTATTTAATTAAATATTCTGGAGCATTAATTGGGTGTTTTAGCATTCTGTGACGTATATTAACAATGAACGCAACTTTTTACTGATAAACCATTTTTTCTCAATTAATATAACAATAATTTAACATTAAAAAGGTTTAGGAATACCTGAAACAGTAACATTATGTTACAACCTCCCGATCATAGGAACTTTCTTTCCCCAAAAATTCTATGAATAATCCTCCACATCAAAAATATGAGGTCACTACTCTCTCATCAATGTCTCCTTTTCCCACGTCTCATTAGAATCAGAACCATGCTGCCACAGTATACGGACCAGAGGTATCATCCTGCCATGAAGTACCTTGGTCTAATAATCAACAACCCTAACTAATCATTCAGTAATAGATAAATCTGGTTCAATATCTAGATCACTCCAGCTCAAAACCTGAGATGTATTGGAGAGATAAATTCACAGCTGTGAAACAAGGAACACATTATGTATCGATTTCATCAGTGGTGGTAGAGAGAAACGGTAAGAAAATTTCCCTACCCGATCAACATCATTGAATGGTCCCACAAAACGACGCACAAGCTTCCCTTTCCTCCCAATCCTTCGATGAGCTAACTGGAGTGAAACCTTCAAGAAAACCTGGTCACCAATTGACAACTCCAACGGTTTTCAGCAACGATTATCATAAGACTTATACCGACTATGTGCTGTCAACACTCTCTAATTAATCAACTGGATCTTAGCTATCTTCTCTTGGACCAAACTCGGTCCTACTAAGGAACTTTCACCAATATCTGACCAACATAAAAGAGATTTATTAAGACGACCATAAAATGCCTCAAAAGGTTCCATTTTGATCACAGAATGATAAGTTTTGTTATATGAAAAATCATCCAGTCCCAGATGATCATCCCAAGACCCACCAAATTCGAGAACCTAGGCGCATAGCATATCCTCAAGGATCTGTATATTTCTCTATATCTGGTCATCTGACTATTGATGGTAGGCCATGCTCAAATATACCTGAGATCCCAATACCTCCTAAAGGCCTCTCCAAAAGCAAGAAGTAAACCGAGGATCCCTATCAGAGACTATAGCATTTGGAACTCCCTATAAACAAACAATTTATTTTACATACAGATTTCCCAGCTCCTCAACTTTGGTTGTATCTAGAATATGTATAATGTGAGATGACTTGGTTAGCCTACTGATCACAACCAATATCACATTATTCTTCCTATTGGTTTGAGGAAACCCAAACACAATTTCCATAGAGATTTCATACCACTTCTATGTAGGGATTGGAAGTGGTTGAAGTAAACCCGAAGGATTATGGTGCTCGACTTTCACCTACTGGAATGTATAGCAACAAAATATAAACTCACCAATGTCTCATCTCATACCCAACCACCAGAACTATTGTTTCATATCATAGATCATCTTCATGGTTCCTGGGTGCACAACCCACTAAGAGTTATGGCAATCCCCCATCAGATCTTTCCTTTCCACTAACAGCACAACGTAACAGTTTCGATAACATAGAACATCCTCTTTGGAGAATGACCATTCGGTGTCGGTCTCCCCACCATAAAGAGAGTCCCTATTGCTATTTAATTCATCATAATGTTTTTGTTCCTGGAGAATCTACTCGAGAAGAGAAGATTTCAACTAAACACTGGCTAAATAATCTTCATCCCCCTTCCACTGAACTCTAATACGATAATGAGCAAAATGATCCATCAAACTCCACTCTTCTAAAGATTATTTCACATCTTATGATGGAAGATTCCTGCTTAATGCATCTGTAATGACATTCCCTTTCCCTAGGGTATAGGCAAGGTCAAAGTCGATGGATTGCGGGTACTCCACCCAATGCCTTTTGTGGATATTCAAATCTTTTTGAGGGAAGATATAATTCAAGATCTTGTGGTTTGAATACAAAATACACCTTTCTCCATAAAGGTAATGTCTCCAACACTTAAGTGTGTACATTAAAACTGCAAGTTTGATGTCTTGGGTAGAATAGTTCTTCTCATGAGGCTTAAGCCGACGAGATCCATAAGGAACAACATGATTACCTTGCATAATGAAATATCCAAAACCTAAACCCGATGCATCACAGAAGACCACATAACCTATCCCAGCCTGAGGAAGAGTTAACATCAGTTCTGTGGTCAAAAGATGCTTTAGCTCAACAAAACAAATCTTTTATTTATCATTGCAGGAAAAAATCACTCCCTTTCGAGTCAGAGTAGTCATTGGATAAGCTAACTTTGATAAGTCTTTAACTAAAAATCGATAATATCCTTCTAAGCACAAGAATCCTCGAATCTAGAAAAAAATTCATTGTTCTTCCCAATTCATAACAGTCTTAACCATCTCAGGATCAACTGATATTCCTTGCTCTAACACCACATGTCCTAATAATTTCACCTACTAAATCCAGAAATCACACTATGAAAGCTTTTAATGAAGTCCGTGATTCCTTAGAAGACTTAGAACTGTTCTCAGATGATGCACATGATCCTCTTCAGACATGGAGTATACAAGAATTTCATCCCCAAATACTACCACAAATGCATCCTGATACTCATGGAAAACCTTGTTCATCAAACCATGAAAACTATAGGAGCATTTGTTAGCCCGAAGGGCATAACAAGGTACTCATAATGGCCATAACTAGTCCAAAAAGGGGTCTTATGAATGTCAGATTCTATTATCCTCAACTAATGGTAACCGGGTCGAAGATAAATTTTTGAAAACCAATTCACCCCTTTCAATTGATCAAAACAATCATCAATTCATGGTAACATATATTTTTTCTTTATCATAACTCGATTGAGATTTCGATAATCAGCACGTAAGCGAATAGAACCATCATCCTTCTTGGCGAAGAGAACTGGTGTTGTCCATGGTGACGCACTCGAGCGTATAAATCTTTTCTCAAGAAGATCTTCTAACTAAGAATTTGGTTCCTTTAGTTCAGATGGATCCATTCAGTAAGAGGTAATACAAACTTGTTGGGTTCCTGGTATTAAGTCAATAGGTAAATCAACCTACCTTACTAGTGGCAAACCAGAGAAGTCTTAAGAAAACACGTCGGGAAACATAGAGACAACTGGAGGAAGATCACCACATATTGAATTTCCTTCTAGATCAAAAGCAAACACTGATATAACTTTCCCCAACTCGGGATAAGAGGGTCCGAATCTGCTTGACCTTGGGTCTCATTCTCCTTGAAAAACAAGATGCACACCACTGGGTGTAGTAAGGTAGACCCGTTGAAGATAACAATAGACTCGGGATTTATTGGCTATGAGTTAATCCATCCCAATTATGACGTCAAAATATTTCATGTCGAGAACCAAAAAACTCAAAGCAAGCTCGACATCTGATAGAGTGAAGACACAAGCAAGACTGGAGACACTCTTCTCTCTCGTTCTACCAAGGGTTGTAGTAATATACATCGCACAAGATAAAAGATACATAGGTAGATTAAGAATATTAACAATATGGGTTGAAATAAATGAGGGAGATACACACGTATCAAATAGAGAGATCTCTATAGATGATGCTATATTAATGGTAACTCTCACAGTTGGAGGACCTATATCAGGTATCTCTTGAAACTCTTACACAGCGTGAAGAAGCTTCGTTCTAGATGCATGTGGCTATAACCCTTTTACACATGAAGCATTTTATTGCCCCATAGTTTTTGGAGTTGCTGATGATCATGTTCCACTACGTGGAGTAGAGAAGTTCTTGCAGAATCTCTGTAACTTCCCTAAACTACCGTAGGATCTACATTTAATGGGTGCCTCAATGCAAACCCTCTTAGAAGTTCCTAGCATTCCACACTGATAGAAAGTCAATGATTCCCATCCGGGTGCTACATGAGGCCTACAATGACTTTTTTGTCGAGAACTACCATGAGAAATGTCACACTTCCATTTTCCTTTAAAGGAACCAACACTGCCACTTTGAGGAAGGGGACCTCCCTTCAACCCTGACTTTCTTGCCAGGTCTATCTCAACCATCATTTCCCTATCCAGAACATCATGATAAGTTGTTAGATTCAGTAAGAAAACCTGAGAACGAATATCTGAATGATGTCCCAACTTGAATCATCGAGCCTTCATCTTCTCATTAGATACAATCTCCGGAGAAAACTGTACCAACTCAACAAAGAGATTTCAGAACTCGGTCACGGATTTTTTTTCCTGCTCAAGCTTGAAAAATTCCATAGCCTTGGACAACACCATTTATTCTGGATAGAACTGGTTATTGAAATGAACCCTAAAGTCTTTCCACTCCAAACCCTCATGTTTCCTAGTCATCACCATCGTGTCCCACCATCTCCTGCTTGGTCCCTCTAACACGAAGGTGGAACACTTCACCTTGATTACATCAGGTGTCTCGAAGAACCCAAATAGACCTTCAATCTTACTCAACCATTCTTCATCATGTGGGGGGTCAGTGGAGCCTTTAAAAACTGGCAGCTTCTGGCGTAGGAACTCTTGAGAATTGTTCCGGAGAATATCACTATCAGGATCCGTAGATGGAGCCTGAATATGAACTGGAGGTGGTGCATGTCCCAGAGCATGGACAATGTGAACCATTACCTCAACCAAACTCAGATCCACATTAGGGCTCACTTATTGAGATTCAACAACAATCTCTTTCTAGATCTGATCCCAGCATCTTCTCAGAGGAATGATGCTACACAACATCTGCAAATAAAAATATATTAGATTAACACACAAACTGAGTAATGAAGATAAATATTATCAATAGATGAGATAAACAAGATTTGTATTTCACTCTATCCGAATAAAAATAGGTAAAAGACTAGAACAAATCCACAAGTCGTCTTTCCATAACCACCCAAGCTGACTTAAGGTTCATTGCGGTGAGAGCTGTCCAGGAACTCAAAAACAATTACTTCTTAAGTTCTAACAAGAATACTCAAATGCATACATTCATCAAGTCAAGAAGGTTAACCTCCCTCTTATACCATTTTGTCAACTAGGTCCTAGTGACAGCACAGACACCCCGCCTTAACATGGTCGTCAGGTCCTGGCCCGCCAGGTAGCACCAGTTGCCCCGCAGACATATGGTCCCCGCCCAAGGTTCCACCCACATGCCTGAACAGGTCATATGACTAATGAAAGTCCCCACAACCCTACAATTATCCTTTCTAGTGTGCTTTATCCTCACTCATACACACCCTAGAGAACTTCCTAGAAGTTCACTCATCTTGATCACTACTCCAGTCCAAGCACGCTTAACTGTGGAGTTCTATTTAGGTAGGCTCCCGAAAAAGAAGGTGCACCTTGTTGACATGAGCCATATCATTTATCCCTTTAACCCTTTATCATTTGGGGTGTTATATTCACCCCCATTTAAGGCACAACGTCCTCGTTGTGGGCCCTACATATCAACCCAAGCTGTGCACCACACTTAAGGCTGGGTACCACCTCTGATAACAAATGTTACAACTATTCATTGGGACCTAGCCCGCCAGGTGCTACCAGTTTCCCCACAGACATGTGGTCCCCACCGTGGGGCTCACCCACATTCCCGAATAAATCATCTGACTAATGACTGTTCCCACAGGCCAACACATGTCCTTTTCAGGGTGCTTTGTCCTCACTCACACACACCCTGGGAAACATCCCTGAAGGTCACCCATCCTGATCACTACTCTAGGCCATGTAGGCTCAACTGTGGAGTTCTAATCAGATAGGATCTTGAAAAGAAAGGTTCACCTTGTTGACATGATGCATATCATTTATTCATTTAACCTTTTATCATTTAGGGGGGGTTACAATCACCACACCTTTTGAGCACAACGAGGTGATTGTAACCCCCCGACTGATAAAGGGTTAAATGAACAAATGATATGACTCTTGTCAATAAGGTGCACATTTCTTTTTTAGAGCCTATCTGATTAGAACTCCATAGTAAATAATGCTTGTCCTAGAGTAGTGATCAGGATGGGTGACCTTCTGGGAATTTTTTTAGGGTGTGTGTGATTGAGGACAAAGCACAGTGGAAACGACATGTGTTAGCCTATGGAGACAGTCATTAGTCAGATGATCCGTCCAGGAATGTTGGTGGGTCCCACAGTGGGGACCACGTGTCTGTGAGACAACTGGTGGTACATGGAGGGCCATGACCCGATGACCAGTTGTAACATTTGGTATCAGAGGTGGTACCCAGCCATAATTGCGGTGCACTTCCTAGGTTGATATGTAGGGACCACAACGAGGTCGTTATGCTCTAAAGGGGGGTGAATGTAACACCCCAAATGATAAAGGGGTAAATTACTAAATGTTATGGCTCATGTCAACAAGGTAAACCTTCCTTTTTTGGAGCCTACCTGATTAGAACTCCATAGTTAAGCGTGTTTGGATGGGAGTAGTGACCGGGATGGGTGTCCTTATGGGAAGTTTCCTAGAGTTTGTTTGAGTGAAAAAAAGCACACTGTAAAGGACAAGTGTTGGCCTGTGGGGAATATCATTAGTCAGATAACCCATTCAGGCATGTGGGTGGACCCTTGGGTGGGGACCATGTGTCTGCGGGGGTACCAGGTGGTACCTGGCAGGCTAGGACCCGACAACCATGTTAAGGCGGGTTATCTGTGCTGTAACCAGGACCCGGTGGTCACATTATGATTTCCCCTAAAAAATATAGAACATAAAATAATCCTGAGTGAAATGAGGTAGTAACAAGGCCCACAAAGAGGCCGTTGTGCTCTAAAGGGGGGTGAATGTAACACCCCAAATGATAAAAGATTAAATGACTAAATGATATGGCTCATGTCAACGAGGTGCACCTTACTTTTCGAGAGCCTACCTGATTAGAACTCCACAGTTAAGCATGCCTGTCCTCGAATAGTGATCAGGATGAGTGAACTTCTGGGAAGTTTCATATGGTGTTTGTGAGTGAGGACAAGGCACACCCGAAAAGACAAGTGTTGGCCTGTGGGGACTATTATTAGTCAGATGACCCATTCAAGCATGTGGGTGGACCCTTGGGTGGGGACCACGTGTCTGCGGGGCAACTGGTGGTACCTGGTGGTCCAGGAACGGATGACCATGTTAAGGCGGGGTGTCTGAGTTGTATCCGGGACCATATGGTCACAATATGATTGCCCAAAAATAATATTGAACATAAAATAATCTTGTATAGAAATGATGTTGTAACAAGTCCCAAAACGAGGTCGTTATGCTCTAAATGGGGGGGGGTGAATGTATCACCCCAAATGATAAAGGGTTAAATGACTAAATGATACGGCTCATGTCAACAAGGTGCACCTTTATTTTTGGGAGCCTACCTGATTAGAACTCTACAGTTTAGCATGCCTGTCTTGGAGTAGTGATCGGGATGGGTGACCTTATGGGAACTCCACATTCAACAAGGTGGACCTAAAGGGGGGTGAATGTAACACCCCAAATGATAAAGGGTTAAATGACTAAATGATATGGCTCATGTCAACAAGGTGAACCTTTATTTTTGGGAGCCTACCTAATAAGAACTCCACAGTTTAGCATGCCTGGCATGGGGTAGTGATCGAGATGTGTGATCTTATGGGAACTTTCCTAGGGTGTGTGTGAGTGAGGACAAAGCACACTGGAAAGGACAAGTCTTGGCTTGTGGGGACTATCATTAGTTAGATGACCCGTTCAGGCATGTGGGTAGACCCTTGGGTGGGGACCACGTGTCTGTAGGGAAACTGGTGGTACCTGGCGGTCCAGGACCCGATGACCATGTTACGGTGGGGTGTTTGTGCTATCACCGGGCCTATGGGGAATGTCATTAATCAGATGAAAAATTCAGGCATGTGAGTGGACCCTTTGGTGGGGACCACGTATCTGTAGCGCAACTAGTGGTACCTGGCGGGCTAGGACCCGATGACCATGTTAAGGCGGGGTGTCTATGCTATCCCCGAGACCCGTTGGTCACAATATGATTTTCCCCAAATAATATTGAACGTATAATAATCCTGAATAGAAATGAGGTTGTAAAGAAATTCATTTTCCACTTTGTAAATTTTTCTTTGTAACCAAATGAAATAATAACATAAAATGAAACTTATAATATCATGAACCCAAAGACATTAATGTTATAAAATGAGTAATTATAAAAACATCATAAAATAATATAGGTTTATATCATAAACCTATATTCCAATGAAGTAGAACATGAGATGAATAACCCTTACAAAGATTATGTCATTGAATTCAGAGTTAATAAATAGAGAAATTATGTGTAATAAATTTAAATAAAAAAATATATATCAATATATAGTAAAAGAGTTTTTGAGATAAATTCACGAATAATGATTTCATTACTGATTCAGTGAAGATGTGTTATAACTCCATGAAAGGAAGTTCAATTGAATTTTCCCTTACCACATATAAACATTCAATTCCAATTCCCTTGGATGAAATAATTCATGTTGACAAGTCGAAAAATAATAAATAAGGATTAATGATATAAAATGAAATAGGGTATTTATATATACACCTCATAAACAAATTGGTGCATAATAATAAAATATACACCAATGAAAATAAATTGATATTAAATACCTTATTGGTTTGGTAATCTCAAGTTCAAAACCTAGTGAAAGGGGTACCCTCATATAGATTTTTAAATAAAAATAATGATCATGAAAAAGAAATATAAATAACATTCCTTGAAATTATATACAATAAAAAATGAAAATATGTATTGATTACGGAATATGTCTTGTAGAAATAAAAGTGAGATGTGATACCCTTACCTGATCTCTAGGAATTCTATATATCACATTTAATTCATATATAATAATTTTATATGAATTTTTTTATTTGTTAATAAATATTTATATATTCTAATACCTTATAATTAAATCATATATTTTTCTTATTTTAATGACATATTTAAATCTTTACTCTGTTATGTTCACACCAGGTGTTTTGAGGACGTTCGGTACATATTTTCAAAACAGCTTTGGAATGTCGATCATGTTAAAAAGGGTTATTTTTTCCATCATCTATAAAATAATAATAATTACATAATTTTAATTTCATACAAAAATTATAAATATAAAACCAATTATCTATAATTTTTATGAAAAATTAACTATGTTACAGTCATTGAGAAGGTAGGTCATATGTACGCATCAGAAACATTTCAATTTTTTAACTATCATCATGGAAACATAGAATGTATCAATTTATCATTTAATAATTATAATATGATTAAAATATAATATTATTTATTTGAATATATTTATATTTATTTTTTCATCAAAATATGATAGGTTTATGCTTTCCTTGAGGTTTAGGAGTCATGATTCTTAATGCCTATAATGATTTAGTTATTCCTTCATTATATTCTTTCACATGTGGCACATCAACATTATTTCCTATATTATGTTGATTGTAGGGTTTTCAAGTATGGTTTCACAATTAATCGCATAATTTTTACCATTAATATATTTCATTTAACCTCCCTACAGTTCTGGCATCCATTACTGGGCACACACCTGCTTTCCCAAGGTTGGAAGTCATTTGGGGTTTTAGATCAAACGAAACATTGAAACTCAAATTGGTTGAGGGAATTAGATTTTGGTCTCATCTCACCATTTTTAGTGAAATTATTTCTTATTATGGGACTCTATTATTAATTTATGTTATGTTCAAGAATCTCATCCAAATCTCGATGCGAGATTGGTTACCCTAACAAAATTACTAGTTTTTAAATACTTCAATGTATATATGGTGTTATATTAAAGAGACCATCTAAATATATCCAAGGTTCTATATCTATATATCATTTTTTCATAGAAATTTGTGGATTTTTTGTTTTAACACCCGGAAAATTTATGAGGAAGATTCTTTTTAATTTTAATGATGTCTTGTGTTGTATGTTACTCCAAGATTAGCTTTCACTATACACAACACCGTATTAGATTGCATTATACGCAACACTATTATTGGCTTATTATATGAGCAGTTTCAAGTTATTTTGATAGAATTCAACACTAAATATAGATTTTTATTAATGAAATATGATTAGATTATGTTATATGCAACACCCAAAGAATCTATCATGCAACACTGACTTGTCTTGCGTTACACACAAAAGCGAACTTCCTCGATAGTTTGTGTTATACTCAATACCGAGTTTAACTAAACAACAATATGTTATTATTATATTATTATGAACTATCCGTTGTAAATATTATTATCCACATTTTAAATTTTATAACCTTATCATGTATCTTACATATTTTCTAGAACATGGTATGAGAATAAAATTATTTTTTCAGATAAAAGAATTATTCTTCCAAAAAATAAAGTTTGGTCGCCTTTTGATGGTGAACCCCTTTTAAATATAATTTTTGACATGTTTATAAGTTAAATTTGACAAATTAAACTTCTTATTTTGAATAAGGATATAAAAATTTATTTAAATTATAATATTGAATTTATTTAAAGTATAAATATAATATAATTTTAATATTTAATGTAATGTATATCATTATCATTTATTTTACATTGAATTCATAGGTAAAAACATTTCAATCTTTTTTAATGTTTTAAATTTTAAAACCCGTTTTCTCAACAACGGGATTAATTTTAAATTAATTACTGAAACATCTCTGTTGTGAATTTGAAAAAATGGATTCCATATTTGGAATTGTTAGGTCCAAATTATGTTAATAGGCTACTTTTTTCCACTATGAATAGTAACTACGGTAAATTTTATTTAACATAGTTAAAGGTAAATCAGGTAGTTAAGGGTAAATATAATATTATAAAATTACTCTAACACTTGTCTTAATATAATTTTCTGATTATATATCGTCCTAAAATATACACGGGTTGAATTGTTATCTATTAAACCCCACTTGGATGAGATTAAGACCTTTAATTTATTTTATTTAAAGGAAAGTGAAATATGTCTCATTCAAACATTAATAATTAAATTATTTTTAATATAAGGTTAAACAAAATATAAATTCTTTTATAAATACTCATTTAAAAGCTAAAATGTTTTTATTTATCATGGTAATTTATTAATAATTTTTTAGAAAAATATAATTACCTTAATATCTTATACATTAATGATGTAGAAATTATTTATTTAGTGAAAAATGGATAATATAGTTTTTATTAAAATAATAATACCATAAAGAAGATGAAACACTTGACCAAAACAGATTTGTCGAGTTTATCTACACCATAAGAATCCAAGTGTCTACTTTTGGACCATTTTGAGCATTATAAAATATATTATGACTTTTATATTATTTTATTTTAAATGATGTCAAAGTTTTCACCTTCATAATTTAATAAACATATCATTTTAAAAGTAGGGTGTTTTAGAGGATAAATTGGACTAAATGTATTATTATAAAATATATTAGATTTATATTCATCTTAGTATTCTATTTTTAATTCTTATTTAAAAAATAAATATATTAAATAATTATACCAAAATGTTTTAGTAATTATTTTATTAAGAGAAATATCAACTAAATGATTTTAAAAATATTAAAATAAATATTATATGAACTAATTAATGTGCCCTATGAATTTTATAGAATCATATGACATTTTATGAATATATGAAATATTTTTGTTCAACTCTATCAACTATTTGGACTTAATTTTAATTCCAATAAATGAGTAGTGTCAAAATTGACACTATTGATATTTTATAAAAATAACATATTATTAAATTGTTTAAAAATCACAAAAATATTTAAAAATTAAAAATTGAAATTTATATGGTCTAAAATTTCATAAATAATCCAATTATGGAAAATTCACAACACATAAGTAAATATTTATAACCATATGAAATTAATAATATTATTACCACAAATAAAATTATCTGGATTAAATAAGGGTAAATTAAAGTGATAAGGTTTAAAATAAAATTAAAACATGTCTAAATTTAATTGGTTGATGTGTCTAAAACCCTGTATTATATCATATCTAATTTTACTCACTTTGGAAGTGTTTATGTGGGGTTTTAGTTTATTATAAATAAATATTTTGGAGGTTTCCAAAAATGACCCTCTACTCTCTTATAAAAGAGCACCTCCCCCTCTTCTCTTCACTCCATTCTGAGTTTTAAAACATGGAAAAACCCTTACCATTTACCTTATAAACTTATCTAGAAACATACTATTGGTCCTGGTCATCTTCAAAGACCAACTGTAGTTCCCTAAGAGAAGGTTTAGAAAAGGTGTGTCGAAGAAGAGGTAATATACTTTACCGATTCTTTAAAACTTATTTCTTCTTCTACTTCCTCTATATGATTTTTTCATTATTAAGTACTAATTCCAGTATCACTTGTAAACTGATATGTTATTATGAATATTAAACAATGATATTTCACCTTTTATCCATCCTATAAGAAATGAAATCACCGTGCGTGTGTACGTACGGCTTACGGTCTCCACGCAGTGCTGTAATCTATTTTTCCACCACCAGCTTACATGGATGAGTAAAATGGTGGGCATAATAACTATATATAATTATTATAAAATTATACTAATTATGAAATATTTTATCATCCACTCCAATTTCATTCATTAATTTTTGAAATGATATCTTCGCTCATTCGTACGTACATATTACCGTCTCCATGACGTGATGAGATTCATTCTCCATGTTAACCATTTCAAGAATGATTATAAAGTATATATAATGAATAATAATGAGATATATGACTTAATAATGCAACTGGATTTATGTATATATATATATATGTCATCGACTTACATACATTCAAGTCAATAAGGAAAGGAAAATAGTGTTCATGCGTACGTACGGCCTATCGTCTCCATGAACGATATATTCTATTTCATTTATCTATCTATTATATATATATATAATGAATATATATATGATATATAAATAATGTTTTACATTTTTAAAGTATGTTAATCTTGATAATATCAAGAACAACATGTCCAAACATGTATGATAAATCAAACGATTATTACCCAAAATGTTGCTTCAACATGGAATTTACAAATGAACGATCAATATAAAGTCATAAGTGAATCATATATGATATAATAAAAATTACTATGATTCTTGAATAATTCAATGACAATATTTAAATCATTATACAAGATTTTCAGACATGTATAGAAGAAATTCGACCTAAGGTAAGGGATTATTATTCCAATCCCGTTCTTATCCAAGATGGTTTATTTATATGCATTTACTGGGGTTATATTTATCATCCAAGTCCATGTTTTATAAAAAATGTTTTCATAAAGTTTTTTTTATTCTTCCATTTAAGTTTAAAGTCATGTTTACCACTTTTAGACTTTTACTATGTGGTATAAAAGGAATCTTTCTTTTATTTACCACACGAGGTACTTTTTGACTTTTCCAAAAGAAATACGAGGAGAATGTTTTTTTAAATTATATGGCATGAACATATTTTTACGATTTCATAATGCCTTATTTACATAAATATTCTTCTACAAGATTCCATGATTATCTTCAACAAAATTACTTTCTTTTAAAATTGCATGTCATTTTGAGAAAAGAAAAGGATTTGAAAGAAGAAGGGATATTTTCATCAAGATTTCATTTCAAGTGTTTTATCAAAACTATATTCATTGTATAATGAAATTATTTAATATGGTTATGTTTCATGAATAATGTATCTTTTATTTACATAGTTTGAATTTGTTTAAGATTAAATAATATCCATTGTTTTATATGGATTATGTTTTCATGGGATGATGTTTATGAAACCCATTTTATTCGTTGGGTTATGATGAATGATTTATGTTTATTTTGAGGCACACGAAGGAATGATTTCATTATGATATGGGTGGGACCATTATCTCACTCAAATGCATTGGGTAATGATTTATATCTCATGAGATTGACATGGATGGAATGGAAAGTATATATGGTTCAGTAAAACATGGCTAGAATGGCAGGTAAACCCAGTTCAGTAATGGATGTTGTCTACTATGATGGTCTTGGCAGCAATTCCTTGGATACTGTGGAAGTCATATCATGTGCTTAATGGTTTTCCATAATTACATGTTTTATTCACATGCTATTTTATCTTGATTAATGTTCCTTTATGATATATGCATTACGTACTACCAAGATTTATTTCACAACACAAGATTTTGATGTTTAAACATTATGTTCATGTTTTTATATTCAAATGTATATGATTTGTTTTATTTCCTCCATTCTTACCCTTACTGAGAATTTTATCTCACCCTTTTTATGTTTTCTTTTCCCTATGATATAAAGAAAGGTTTTAGGTAACAAAAATAAAGGGAAAGATATTTATGGGAGATGTTGAAGAACATTCAAAATGATTAGAAGATTATGTTCCATGTTTCCAATGACACTAAAAAAATATGTTCATTAGGTATCTGTTTGTGTCATGTATTAAGTTTTCCACAAAATTAATCTAATGTCCATGAATGTCAAGCTCAAGACTCTATAGTTGGTATCAGAGCGAAGGTCTTGTTAACCTTTGAAAACTACGATTCAAAAACATCAGTGAGATCCCCTGAGATATTTCTAAGGTATGTCTTGGGATGTTTATAAGGTTAAGTATAAATTATAGGTTAAAATAGTATAATTATGATAATGGTCATGAATATCCCTAGATTAAACCTAATATGTTAGAGATTGAACGTACTCCCCGTTGATTATGTTGTTTTCCTAGTATAATTTTTGCCTCTCACACTATTCTTTTTTGATTTTACATAATGGTTGGAACTCAAAGGAACTGTGTTAATGATCAATGCCCTAGGAAATGAAATGATATTCCTCCAAAACAACAAAATGTTATGGTAAATGGAGCGAAAAATATTATTGATATACCAACACAAGCTATGAATCATTTTGGACTTCCAAATGAGCAGAGAAGGGAACAATATTCTATTGGGTCCTTCATGAGGCAACACCCACCTTATTTCAGTGGGTCTTCTGATCCACATGTTTCTGAACAATGGATCAGTACCATTGAAAAGATATTTTCCATACTTCACTGTTCAGAACATGAAAAATTCAATCTGGCTGTTTAGTGTTTAGAAGGTGAAACAGACCAGTAGTGGACTCTAATTAAGAATTCAATGCCCCAAGATGAAATTGAAAATATGGAATGGGATGAGTTCAAGAACTTATTTTTCATTAAGTACATTCCTCATATTCTTAGAAAGAAAATGGAAAAGGAGTTCCTTGAGATTAAGCAAAAAGATGAGGAATCTGTTGGTATATACGAAGTGGATTTAACAAGGCTTACAAGGTATGTATCTGGATTTATCATCCAACCTGAAAGTAATGTTGATCGATTCTTTAGTGGCATAAAACCAAGTCTTTGAAAGGAATTAGACATAAGAGACTTTAGAAGCTATGGAGATATTGTGCATTGTTCTATCAAGGTAGAATTGGATGTTTGTTTTAAATATCCATCTCATGGTTTTGACATGAAAAGGAATATGGAGTTCAAGGTAAAATATCAAACTATGGTGAAAAAAAGACAAATTTTTCTTTATGATTAAACTGTGGAAAAAAGTATGGTGGAGATTGCATTAAAGGGTCTAGAATATGTTTTAAGTGTGGAAAAGAAGGTCATTTTGCAGCTGAGTGATGAAGTAATGGCAAAAAGGTAACTAATTATGTGAATAGAAAAAAGCATATAGAGAACGCACCACCAACACTTCAATTATACATGTGAAGGTAATTGGGGAATTATGCTAACCAATTCCCTAATCAAAGGGTTAATGATGATCGAAATCAACAACCTATTAAGGCAAAGAACAAAGGGAAGTCACATGTGATCACTATTGTAGATGTGGAATATGACAACAAAAGTGGTGGAATGATTAAGTGTTTATGTAATGGTATTCCAAAATAGTGTTATGGAATCTCATTTATAGTATCATGGAATATTGGAATATCTATGTATTAGTTTATTGTGGTTTTCAATAATTATATTGTACTGGTAACCATGAAAAGTGATTGAAATGTTTTTGTAAAAAATTTGATATGTGCATATTGAAGGGTTTGGGAGAAAATAATATGTTGGATATTATAAAAAGCTCTTGACTGATATAAGAACAAAGTGATTTCAGGGTTTCATTATATATAATTTTTGGTATTTTTGTATGTGGAAAGAGTTAACTATTGATAGCATTCATGTTTTCTCTAAGGTTATATTTTAATTCATGTTTCAACAATAAAAGATTAAGGTATTCACATGTTTTGAATGTAACCAAAAATATATATATTATGATTTATGGGGGAAACTGATGGTATTCACATGCCTGTTATATGAACTTTCTAGAAATTGATTCCTTTATACTGTGAGTTTGGACAAACGTATTTTGGATAATCCTAAAGTATAGAATAGATTAAGTTGGACATCATATAGTATTGTTTAAGGATATAACTTTTTTTATATTATTTCGAGAATGTTATAATGGTGTAGTTTTAGAAAAAGGACAACCTGCAGGATGAGTGACAACACATCATGTCAGACAAGGTTGTGGGAATCAAACCCACAAATGTAGTGTGACAGGCATATATTGCTGACCACTGGCCTACAGGAAGGCCCTGGTTAGTAGAAAATAGTTTTTTTTATTAAGTGGTATGATAGATGAAGTGTAAGTCCTTTTTTGGAATCATATACTATTAATCTCAATATAGATGGACTTATGTGTATTTAATAATTTTTGCTAACCTTTTTTTGATAAAGATAGATGGAATGACCAATAATTATATCGCATGATATGCTAACACTTCAAGAATGAAAAATTAAAATTCATTTCTTTTAATAAGAGATGAAGTGGAAATTGTTCATTGAATGGCCAATAATGATATTACACTAAAATCAAGTAAGTATTTCTCCTTATGCAAAGATTCATCAACTTTCAGGAAATGATCTTGAAAACCAAAAACGGTGTCCTAGTACCCTCATATCTGATGAATTAGATGTTACCTTAGATCATCATAAATTTTTGGCTCTGTGATTGTTGGCATTTTCGTAGCCATGTTCTCTACCACTCTCCATCAGAACATGATGGTTAGATTTATCTTACATATCCATGTTTTCACCTGTGTTCTCATATGTGGAAACCTGGTGATGAGTTATTTTGGGTAACATTTTTATTTCTTACTTTACTTTTTAAAATTAAGTTTTAGTATTCCTTTTTATGATCTCTGTTTCTTTTAAAGAAAATTTCGTGTATTAAACCATTTTTAACCCTGATGAATCTAGACGGAGAAATTCATTTTATGGGGGTAAGAATGTAACATCCCAAAATTTTACGAGAAAGATTATTTTTAGTTTTAATGATGTCTTGTGTTGTATTCCACACCAAGATTATCTTGCACTATACGCCACACCGTATTGGCTTGCAGTATACGCAACACTATTATTGGTGTATTTTATGAAAAATTTCAATTTTTTTAATTGAATTAAATACTGAAAATAGATTTTGTTCTATGAAATAAGATTAGATTATGTTATATGCAACACCAAAGGAATCTTTCACACAACACTGACTTGGCTTGCTTTACACGCAAAAGCAACCTTCCTCGATGGCTTGTGTTGTACGCAATACAGAGTTTCACTAAAAAAAATATTGTTATAATATTGTTATGAACTGGACCTTATGAATATTATTAACCTCATTTTGAATTTTTATAATATTTTCATTCATCTTACATATTTCTTAGAACATGGTATGAGAATAAAATTAATTTTTCAGAAAAGAGAAGTATTTTTCAAAAATGCAGTTTTGTCGCCTTTTGATGGTGCAACCATTTTAAATAAATTTTTTGACAAGTTTATAAGTTAAATGTGAAAAATTAAATTTATTATTTTGAATCAGGATATAAAAATTTACATTGGATTAATTTTTGACATTATTCTGATAACCTTCATATTTTAATGAATAGTTAAAATATGCTAAATTTTAATTTTAAAAAAATCATTGAGATAATTTAAATGGTTAAATTATAATATTGGATGGTTTTAAAGTATAAATATAATATATTTTTACCATTTAATATAATTTATTTCATTATCATTAATTTTATATTGAGTTCATAGGTAAAAACATTTCAATCTTTTTCAATGTTTTAAATTTTAAAACCTGTTTTCTCAACAAAGTGATTAATTTTAAATTAATTACTGTAATTTCTGTGTTTTGAATTTGGAAAAATGGATTCCATATTTTGAATCATTAGGTCCAAATTATGTTAATAGTATACTTTTATTTTTGGCATTTTTGAATAGTAACTATGGTAAATTTTATTTACCATAGTTAAAGGTAAATCACATAGTTAAGGATACAATTAATATTATAAAATTAAACTAAAACCTATCATAATATAATTGGATGATTAAATTTCGTCCTAAAATATACTTTTGGTGAAATTGTATCTATTGGAACCCACTTGGATTAGATTAAGACCTTTAATTTATTTTATTTAAAAAAAGTGAAATATGTCTCACTCAAACATTAATAATTAAATTATTTTTAATATAAGGTTAAATGAAATATAAATTTGATTATAAATACTCATTTAAAATATACAATTTTTTTCATTATAATGGTAATTTATTTTTAATTTTTATAAAATATATAATTACCTTAATAGCTTATACATTAATGACACGTAAATTATTTATTTAGTGAAAAATCAATAATATAGTTTTTATTAAAATAATAATACCCATCAAAGTGCCAAAACACATGACCAAACCATATTTTTCGCATATATCTACACCATAAGAATCCATTTGTTGTCTTGTGGACCATTTGATGCCTTATAAAACAGATTATGACATTTATAATATTTTATTTTAAATTATGTCAAAGTTGTCACCTTCATTATTTAATAAACATATCATTTTTAAAGTTGGGTGTTTTAAAAGATACATTATACCAAAACTATTCTTCTGAAATATATAAAATTTATATTCATAATATTATTTTGTTTTTAATTTTTATGAAACAAATAAGTATAATAAATAATTATACAAAAATGTGGTAGTAATTATTTTATTAAGATAAATATCAAATAAATGGTTTTAAAAATATTAAAATAAATATTATATGAACTAATTAATGTGCTCCACAAATTTTCTAGATTCATATGACATGTTCGTAATCTATTAAATATTTTGGTTCAACTCTATCTTCTTTTTGTATTTTATTTTAATTCAAATAAATGAATAGTGTCAAAATTGACACTATTGATAATTTATAAAAATAACATATTATTAAATTTTTTAAAAATCATAAAAATATTTAAAAATAGAAAATTGAAATTTATATGGTCTAAAATATCATAAATATATAATTATGGAAAACTAAAAACACATATGTATCTATTTATAAAAATTTAAAATTTGGAATATTATTACCACAAATAAAATTAAATAGATTAAAAAAGGATAAATCAAAATGATAAGGTTTAAAATAAAACCAAAACATGGCAAAATTAGATTTTTTTTTGAGTTTACAACCCTATATTATATAATATTATAATTTGGTTCACTTTGGAAGTTTTTATATCCATTTTGTGTTTATTATAAATTAATATTTTGGAGGTTTCCAAAAGTGCCCCTCTACTCTCTTATAAAAAGGCACATCCTCCGTCTTTTCATCACTCCATTTTGAGCTATCAAACTCATCTGAACCCTGCCCATTTCCATTATCAACATATCTAGAAATATACTATAGGTCCTTTTATTCTTCAAAGACCAACTCTTGTTCCCTAAGAGGAGGTTTTGAAGAAACACGTCGAAGAAGAGGTAATATCCTTTACCGATTCATTCAAACTTATTTCTTCTTCAACATCCTCTATATGATTTTTTTCATTATTAAGTAATAACTCCAGTATCACTTGTATACTAATATGTTATTATGAATATGAAACAACCATATTTCACTTTCTATCCATCCTACTAAAAACAAAATCATCTCATGTGCGTATGTACAGCTTACCATCTCCATGTCATAGTGTTATTTTTTTCCACCACCACCTTACTTGGATGGGTTTAATGGTGGAAATAATAACAATATATGATTATTATAACATGATACTATTTATGAGATATTATATCATCCACTTCAATTCCATTTAATAATTATGGGAATGATATCATCGCTCGTGCGTACGTACGGATTACCGTCTCCACGACACGATGAGATTCATTCTCCATGTTAACCATTCAAGAATGATAATAAAGTATATATAATGGATAATAATGTGATATATGAAATAATAATTCTACTAGATTTATTTATAAATATATGTCTTTGTGTGTGTGTGTGTGTTTGTCATCTACTTACTTCCATTCAAGTCAATAAAGAAAGGAAAACAACATTCCTGCGGACGTACGGCCTACCGTCTCCATGAACGGTGCATTTCATTTCATTTATCCATATATATATAATGAATTTATATATGATATATTAATCTTGTTTTACATTCTAGAAGTAAGTAAATCATTTTAATATCATGAACAAAAAGTCAAAACACGTACGACAAATGAAACGATTATTACCCAAAAAGTTGCCTCAACATGGAATTTACAAATGAACGGGTAATATAATGTTGTAAGTGAATCATATAAGATGTCATAAAAATGACTATGATTCTTGAATAAGTCAATGACATTATTTAAATCATTATGTAGGAGTTTCAGACACATACAGAAGAAATTTGACATAAGGTAAGGGATAATTATTCCAATCTCGTTCTTATCATAGATTGTTTATTCTTAAGTATTTAGTAGGGTTATATTTATCGTCCATGTCCATGATTTATAAAATAATCATAATGTTTTTACTATTATTCCATGTATTTTTGAAGTCCTATTTACCTATTTTTGACTTTTACTATGTGGTATAAAATGAATCTTTCTTTTGTTTACCATACGAGGTACTTTTGGACCTTTCTGGAAAAAGTACGAGGAGAATGTTTTTTTAACTTATATACCCTGAATGGATTTTCACAATTTCCTAAGACCTTATTTACATAAAGCTTACTCTATAATATTTCATGATTATCTTCAAAAAATAATTCTTTTAAAATAGCACTCAATTTTGAATAAAGAAAATGATTTGAAAGAAGAAATGATATTTTCCTTAAGAATTCATTTGAAGTGTTTTATCAACACCATTTTCCATATATGATGAACTTCTTTAATATGGTTACTTTTCAAGAATAATGTCTATATAATTTACTTGGTTTCATTTTGTTTATGATGAAATTGTATCCATTGTTTAATATGGATTATGTTATGATGGGATGATGTTTATGAAACCAATTTTATACATTTGGTTATGATGAATGATTTATGTTTGTTTTGTAGCACATGATAGAATTATTTCATTATGATAAGGGTGGGACCTATATATCCCTCCATTACATTGGTTATTGATTTATATCTCATGATATAGACATGACTTGAATGGAATGTAAATACTATTTAGTAATATATCTATGGAATGACAGGTAAACCCGGTTCAATAATGGACTTTGTCCACTATGATGGTATTGGAAGCAATGCCTTGGCTACTATGGAAATCATATCATGTGCTTAATGGTTTTCTGCAATTACATGTTTTATTCGCATGCTATTTTATCATGATTAATGTTCCTTTATGATCTATGCCTTTCATACTACTAAGATTTATTTCACAGCTCAAGATTTTGATGTTTAAACTTTATGTTCTTGTTTTTAAGTTCAGATGTATATGGTTTGTTTTATTCTCTCCATGATTACCCTTATTGAGCAATTTATCTCACCCTTTTTATGTTTTCTTTTCCACATGATATAAAAAAAGGTTTTAGGTAAGAAAACAAAATGGGAATATATTTATGGGAGATGTTTAAGATCTTTCACCATTATTAGAAGATTATGTTCCGAGTTTCCAAAGACACTAAAATAATAGGTTCATTGTATGTCTACTTGTGTAATGTATTATGTTTTCTGCAAAAGTAATGTAATGTTCATGTATTTCAAGATTGGGTATCTAAATTTATATTTTGAATAAGAACGCTTAGGCACTCTGCAGTTTAATTCCATCTAGAGAGGAAATTAGTATTTCAATAATGGGATTGAACCTTTATGAGGTGACCAACACATCTTGTTTATTACAAGAATCAAAACCCATGTGGCTTTTTAAATCCATTAATTTTAACAGCATGTTTAAACGATGTATATGAGATCACATAGGCACCATGTATAGAGCTAGAACATTTTGAAGGAGCCTTAGGTATCCTATTTATAATAGGAATCGTAATCACCATAGTTTGATCCACCCTTGACCAACTAATGGGTGGTGAAAGAAAACCAATTATCATGATGGTTATTTTTATAGGGTTTCCCAATATGTGAATTCATCCATGACATACACCAAGGTGGATTCCCAAGTATGGGGGTAGACGTATAATGTCACTAAATGGGGATCTCACACTGAGGTTTCCATATATATGGGAAATTTTTATTTTGTGTGATATGATCATTGAAAATCCCTATGCCCACATGATCCGTGCACATTTTGAGAAAAAAGGGATAGTATGTGATCAGGCTCCTCACATATGGAATCTTTAATTCTATACAATATTGTCCCATATGGGGTGTTTGATAGAGAGCTTAGGGATTGTAAAGGCATCCAACACATCCAACATATTGTAGGGATCAAAATATTCATAGTTCAGTTTTCTTCTCAATATGATGATGTGAGAGAAAGAATTATTAACCTATAGGATAGTTTGGGTACCATAGATTAGAGAGTCTGATATGTGAAGGTACATACACTGTGGTGGATACCTATTGGTTCTCGATCATAAGTATGGAGTCATATGTATCTTTTGGGACAGAAATCTGACTTCTCACTGCTTATTTTGTGTAATGGATGAATATGTCTAATATATAAGGTTATCAAGTCCTAGGGTGTCTGAATGACCTATTTGGATTGTCAAAGGTTCTATTCATGACATGAATTGAGTGTCTAACTATCATTTCATTAGTGTCTTTCTAGAGAGTTCTCATTCTCTATCTTACATATCTTGAGTATATTTCTCTGAATGATGACATGTATCAATGTGTAACTGATGATTGATTTAGACATTTTAGTGTACCTCTACATGATATAGCTTCCAAATCCATGGGATAGTCACAAGAATCAATTTATTTATATGAAATTCTTTTCATGATTGATGAAAACACTTGAAATGTTGTCAAGTGAGCAGGTATGAAATATCAGAAGGCTAACTCATGACTTAGATGACACATATGTATGACATCACATGTCTTAGAAAATACATATTAATGATTTTGAAACAGTTCTATGACTTGTTTGGAAGGCTTATCATGACATGGATGACATTCCCATAACCTGTCGCATGATCTAGTTAAAATTTTCTGGTACAATCGCATGATCCAGATAGTTCATGTAAAATGCATGATGCCATTTAATGAAATTCAGTGTATCCATATTTGGGTAAGTATTCTATATTTGTTACTATTTATTTGAATATATATATCAATGATTGTTAATCAATACCTTGTTTATGTATCACATGACCATGTTGACAAGAAGAAGATCCTTCATATAATCTACATGGTGTAGAGAAATTCTATCACGTGATCCATAGAGTGATCATATGAATAAAATATTCATTCCATGTAATCCATTATGCTGTTAACCAAATTTTACCTACTGGTATACCCTTGTGATTTTCTGTCTTCTCACTTAGATAATTCCAATATTTTTCACACTTCTGGGTGAGCCTTGCATCTTTCCAAAGTGTTATGTTGTCTTTTCGATTTGGTACATGGGGTAAGAATTTTTCAGCCTTACCACCCCAGCTATACACCACCATTCATTTAATGTATATTATACTTATGATATTGAGTCTATGGAGGGAATACCATATCATTTTCTTATCATGATATTATCAAGGGTCATCCATGGTGTCTCCTAAAAAACAGTTACTGTGAGAGCACTCTGTCATTTGTATATTAATCAGAACCTTGCAATATCAAAGGCATCACTTATAAGTAAAGGTATTGTTCAAGATTTTGATTATTGATCATGGAGTCATCATGAGATCTTGTTTCCCATGGAAAAGGATTTTTCATTATTGTGGTAGACTTGTCTGGGGCCCATCGCAAGATCAAGAAGACCTATCAAAGGCCCTTCGTGTTATTAATATGGCTTGTCTAAAGTCCATCACATGATCAATGGTGATCACATGAGACTCATTACACCTTTGAATTAGAATCATCATGTCTTCCTTTCATTAGAGTATTCATCCATTTCCATATTTCTTTCTTTAATTTTCAAGATATTTGATATTTTCCCATTGATCATCATTGAGGGTGTCGCATGATAAATAAGGGAACTCTTGATGACATGAAATACTTTTAATGAACCATTTATTTACCATTATTTTATTCATTTCTTGATCAAATTGATATATCCAACCGAGTCCACAAACTGAAAATACATGTCTCGGAGTCTTCATGAGATCATGTAATCTATTGAAAATGCGTTCACTTGATCAAGGGAGAATCATCTGGGGGTTGTTGAAAGATAAGGATGTCTTGTCAAAGGGCCTTTTCATGATTAATGATGAACACATGAGTCTTATAAACTTTTAACATGAATAATGGTGTTACCTAGACAACAGTAAGCCTACTCATTTTTCAGTATTATTTGTTTCTTTGGAAAGGGGATTCAGGTGATTGTCATTTGTTTGTCAAATGATGTGCCTCATAATCATAAAATCACATTGGGTATCTTGTGGATGATCATCATCACTTTTCTAGGAGCATTCTCCAGAATAGATGGATTTATATTGTATCATTTAATGATATTTAATAGATCATGATGAATTTATGGTCAGTCCTCATGAGCATTATAGTGTCATGTGATCGCATGTCTTCTTTGGGGTCATGTGATTCATGCGATCCACCCACATGGTCTCCATGTATATACAATACTTTCCTTCATCTTATATATAGAATAATAACCTTGTAATGTGAATCAATTTCATTCTAGAATAATCAATTTTCATTTCGTTTGTGTCATCAAATTCACCCCCTTGAGAGTTTGGTCCTTTGGGATACGATCTTGGTTATTTTGAGAGTAAATGTCCTCCCGAGCCCCCATGGTTTCAACTAATCTATGTACTAACTGGAATTTGGTATTCCATGTGACCTTTATTATTCCTTATCATATCCAAAAAAGTTGTTAGTGAGGGATCCAATCATTGGAGCAGTGACTCGAACTCCCAAATCTCTTACAATTTTTCCTATCAAGTGAATTCTTTGCAATATTTCCTCCTAAGAACAAATTCGTGTGACCACATAAAAATATTATACTATGTGATTGCACTTCATGTCTTTATGATGAGGATTTGTTTAAAAAAATGAATCAACTAATGGTAATTGTCTTGAACCTTATCATGCATCTCGATTGCATTGTAGTCATGCAGGCTTCTCCTAATATACTGGCTTGTCGGCATGAATTCTAAATAATTTTGATCTTCATGTGACCATACTAGGGTCACTCATAGTATTATAATAGATAAAAGAGTCTCATTATTCTCCAGGGGTTATATAGTTTTTGAAACCCATATCAGATCATGTGATAAGAAACTCTTATGTTGTTCATGTGATTTTCATGACGTTGTCCGAGTTATGCATCATTTTTGGAAATATTTCTTTCCAAACTAACATATAATTATTGATTTTATTTTTTTGTATCTATTTCACATATTAATTTAGGAAATAAAGTCATTATAGTGTTGGATCATCAGAATTCCATTATCGTGATTATGGATGTCATATTTCATTTTGTTGTTGAGTCATTGGAGATTAACATGGTAGCCCTAATGGGGTTAAATCGTATGGAATGTCGACTATAAAAAATCATATCTCTTTATGGGTTTATTATTATAAATTATTTTCATATCATTCCTATGTTTCCATTGATTACGCCACCTTCTTGGGTCCTAAGTACCCACAATACCTTGGAAGAAAATATCTCTCCTATGGGAATTTTATCATTATGGAAAAATTATCATATGGGTAAAAACATAATTGAATGTCAATATAAATTTGAATGAAGAGGCACCAATATTATTAAAAAATATACATGTATCATTCTATAATTTTGAAATCTTTCAAAAACTATAAATTCAGATGGTTGATTAAATTAGACCATTGATCAAGAGTGAACATCATGATGAATTGGGGTTGGCCCTTCTAGGTGCACTATATCACTTCGTAATTTTCCACAGACATAAGAGATTGGAATTTATGAAACCATTTGGATATCCCAAACCTTTTCCTACAATAATAATATATTGATGGTGGAATTATTCATCTAATGGATTCCAAATAAAATTGCATTCCATGTAAGTCATGGAAAGGGGGGAATCAGTCTCTAGGACATCTTGAAAAGTTGTGGAACATCCATTTTTAGAGACATGTACAATGATTTTCTCACCCCATCATCCATTTGGGAAGATGAAGAGACAGCCCTCCCCTTTGCAGAGAACTAGTCATGTTGCTTTAGATGGTCCTTGGAAAGGCCTCGCTTCCTTAGGTTGATATCATGTATAGGAAATGTGTTTGATATTTTTTTAAAAAAATGTATTTTTATAAATCCAAATACCTAATTTTTCCCAGAAATGATCCCAGTATTGATGAGGGTTCCTAATGAACCAAATTTGAGGTGCGTTCATTTAACAACTCAGGGGGGGATGTTTATTCCTAATATTGATAGGTCCATTCAGTTGGCTGGTTTCGAACCACATATATAAGAGAGTAGCTTCTCTCAAAAATGGAGAATGGTGGATTCCAAGTTCCCACCTTTATAATGGAGAAATAAATGTAATGCGAGAATAAATTCATATGAAAAAACAATGAAACCTCATATGCTACATTAATAGGGGAAGAACGCCACAGTAAATTTTTGGTCCCATCAAGCCAGTATGAGGTTAGAAGGGATCTTTCCGGGTATCTATGAATACCTAATCACCTAGAACATTCCTCACAATCCTTTTAATCCTTTTATGCATTGTATTAGTGGAGTGAGGATTTTCATATTAAAGGATTGGGAAATCAGGGTCTAACTACATTGTCCTGGTCACTTTTCTTTCAAACCCATTGATATTCCCGATGATTGTATAACATAAAATGGTGGGAGAAGACATTGGTCTTAGGATTATATGATTTCAATCCCAAAGGGAGCATTTTCTACCACGTTAATGGGGGAATTATATGTGAATGGTATGAAAATTTTCTATTTAGTCAATAGTTTTGGTGCATTTATAAAAATAGGTAATACCCCTATTCATATATGATCCAAGAATCATACGATGGATGTTTTCTTGATCTGGCTTATATTCACCAAATAAGAGACTCATGTTCACACCGACATTCCTCCAAATTTTATTGATATTTGTTTTTATCAACATTATATTGATATTTGTATCTTATCGTATCAAAATGGGGAATTAACCACATCCATACCTGATGATGTAATGTCACCACAGGTCACTAGATCTGATCTAAGTCTTATAATGTATCTTTTTTCAAGGAAACCAACAACCTCGACGATGCATCGCTAGAAGGTGAGACATTTATCATCAGTTTTGTGTCATGGAGGAGTTTCATATAGCATGGTTATGGTGATCATGCCACTAATGACTAAATATGTGCCTTCAATGTTATTTCATACTTCATTTTAGTGACGGATGATATGGAGGGAAGAAAAATCAGATATTTATCTCTGGGGAATAAAACACCAAGAAGAGATACACATATAATTATTTTTATGTGTTAATACTCCCATACATGTGTATTTCAAAGATCATCCCCCATGGTCAAATAATTCCTTGGAGACAACAATTTGATGAAGGAAATCATGAATTGATAGATCCACTACTAACCTTTTGTGCAGTGGAAGGTATTTTCTATCATGGAAGAAGTTATCATGGTTGAAAAGGGCCACCCGATCATCAAGGTATTGGTACGACTTACCATGCTATAAAATTCAAATGGATAGGTTTTCATTATTACCAAATTGATTTCTTTCTCATTTGTGTCTATACGGAAGGAAGTTGTAAGTGGCTAGTCACTCCCTCAATCCATGGAATTTTCTCACAAGTTTATGATTGCTAGGACAGACTTGGAAAGGGACCATGGGAACAATGATGATGGCTCACTAAGTCAATTATCTCTAACTAGTTTTGTTACTACTATCCATATGTCATGATAATATAAACATCCATCAGATCCATCCCCATGGCCATCTGTTTCAGCAAATTTTGAAGAACCTTCCTCATAGACGAAAGGCAATGGGAAGCACTCTGAACAATTTTATCCCTCTCACCCAAAACCCTCAACCTAGCCTAAATATTTAATTCTTTTCTTATCTTGGACCATTTCAATGACTCATTATCGTTTCAAAAAAATGTGTTGGTCCTTGTCAAAAAAGTATAGAGGAGCATGCATCTTATTCTAAGGATTTGGGTGAGAATTATATTGATCCAATAGAATCGTCACTACTATGCATGGACTTTCAATAATTGGAGAAGATTAAATTTTCCACTCACTAAGGCATGTTGTCTGCTACAAACACTCTAGTGGTCATGCTATTTTACCAGACATGAGTGCATTCACTTCTATAGGAGGGGGATTCTATTAGCTACTCCACTACTAATTTAGACTTTATTATGTCATGTTTAGGTGAAGGTGAGAACTTCATTATAAACTCAACAAAATATCCACTTTGTTTCTGGTTTCCTAAAATTTATTTTTATCTACTATCCCATGCATTAAGTTATTAGAGTAAACCAATGAAGAAAAAATTAGAGGGTACACCATCCAACCAGTCATAGTGGGGCCTTGAATTTTCACCTGAATGTGGGGTTGGTGTGATAGAAATTTGGAATGATGCAACCAAGAATGGTATAATTAAAAAATTGATCACGTCCATTGATTATCTAATTGCATCATATAATCTTCATAGTGACAAATAATCATTCATGCATTTTTTTCACAGTACCATCACCTTAGATCTTGGATCTTCAAATCCCTTCTTCCTTAGGAATACCTCAAACATAGTCAATCGAAGCATAAGAAAACTCTATATCAATATTTTCAAAATCCATGTATACAATTCAATTTCTATAGGACTTTTTTCTATACATATATCCATACTCTAGAATATTAATTCAGTTATGGCTCAGAGTTATCATCTACCTATCAAATAATTTATTAGTAAATGTTGAGGGAGACATGGACTCTAATTTTAGGGGACCCTTTGGAAGATCTAAATGACTAGCTAGCTCATATTAGGTTTCTATTTTTCACCCTTGGTAATGAGGGTTTTGACTATACTGCTCTACATTCACAAGTAAGTGATGTTATTTTACTAAGAGAGAAAATGAGTCACCATTTATTAAGGGTAGGTGTGGTAGATACTTCATCTTCTAAAAAAATATGTTAGGATAAGTCCTTTAATGGGGATTTATAATGAATTTTGGATGAAATGGATTTCCTATGTATGACTTGTGTTGGGAAAGATGAAATTTTACAATTACAATAAGAAACTGGTCATTCTATGAAAAGATATATTTGATACAACAGGAACTGTATTCATTATAGAAAACTATATTGGAGGAAATTGGACTCCTCCACATGGTGGAGATGTCCATGGGTTATTTTCATTCTAAGGTTGAGGAATTATAATGAATTGAAAAGGTTTAAAATGAAACTATTGATAAATTGAAAACAAATCCATAGCCTCCCTGGATCAAATGTTTGTAGAGCTAAAGGAATTCTCCAAACACATGATTCGATTTCCTTTTAGTAGTATGCATCTATATTTATTTGTGCAATCATTAAAGAGAATTTTTTATGTGGAGTATCCTCCTCCTTCTTCACATAATCAATGAATAAATATTCTAAACATTTCATTTCATTGTCCATGCTTATTTTATTTTCTATTTTCATGAAATTTCATTTATTAGATATCATATGGATCATCAGTGATACCATCCTTTGTATAATACAAATTAATCCCAAACACCTAGATTTGTTATCTTGAGTCATAATATATTTTTCTTGAGAATTTATTATAAATATCCACTAACCTAGTATTCCTAATTGATTTAAATTCTCTAGTTTTCCTAATATCACACAATTTACAAAGAATAATTTGGGTAAGATATATTGTGAAGGGAGAGCGCTCTAATTTTTTCCTAATACAATGTAAATAGTGATCATGGATTGACTTTTGCTGGGGAAAAATAATGATCCCAACATTATTTGTATCTTCTTCTATTTTATTTCCTTACTATTTTTCTATGTTTCATATGGGGGAATACGTAGGAGGTGTTGACATGGATGTTTCTAGGTCCACCCTATTATATGTTTTTTACCTTAACATTGTTATGAATTTTCCATTTTATAAATGCTTAATATTTCATGGATCACTCAAAGTGAAGGTCCAATGAGAAGAGACTCGACATTTTCCTAGGGTTCCTTTTTTGGGTTTTCAACCTAGTGATACTTATGTCCCTTTCAATTGTTTATTTTAGGTTCCTTTAAATTAGACTATTTTTATGTGTTATTTTAGTGTCTTCCAACTTAGTCCTTTTATTATTGAAGTATATGGTCATATATATGGTCCATTTTATTGTAGTAGTTTGGGATCTTCTATTAAAGACCTTATATTGTTGTAGTTTGGTGTCTTTGAGATCGATCATTCTACTGTTATAGTTTAGGTTCATCTAGATCTAGCCTTATACTGCTATATTTTAGGGTCTTTTTGCCTAGACCATCTATTTTTGGTGTTTAAGGCCTTATAGGTCAGAACTTATACAATTTTAGTTTTGGTTATTCTAGTTCAGACCTTCTGCTTCTATGTTTTTAAGTCATCTAAATCAATCCTATTTCTATTGTAGTTTAGTGTATTATATCATAGACCATCTATTTTTATTATTAAAGGATGGATATTCATGAAGGCTTCAAGTTCCCAAAATCTAGAATAATGAGTGTTCATGAAGGGTTCCAACACCCTATACTTTTAACTAACATTCTAAATAATGAATGTTGATAATGGATTTTGGAACCCTGAATTCATGTAGAAAACATGTAGGATGAATGTCTATTATGGGTTGTAGCACCCCACATCCTTACTAAGATTCTATTTAATGTATTGTGAAATATTTGGGATGATGAGTTGAATTTGATAGCTGGAATATGGGTTTTGTAAATTATTTTTCCATGCTCATGAATCGATGATCATGGATTACGGAACACATAATAGGGATGAACCAAAACACCATAACATGTTGAGTTTATACATGATGTATTCATGGATCGTGAGGATTATAGTTCCTTTCTGACAAGTAGTAGATATATCTATTGGTTAGGTAATATTGCCATATTCACATGCCCATTGGGATTACATGCTTGGTAAAGTGAAGGGGTTCTACAGACTTTAAAATTTGAATTATATGATTTATAAAGACTCAAATGTATGGACTATGAAGTGGGGTATGTAAAAAAATCTATATAATAATGGTTATGAAACTCTAGGGAAATTATAATTTTTTTTGGGATGCTAGAGTCTTATTCCATTTTTTATTGAGTAACATTGTGTGGCTCATCAAAATGTTCAGGGATTGAGTGTCACATTCCTACATTGGAAAAGGGTGAAATATATGGTGAAACAACATCGAGGATGTAAAATCATATTGAGTAGTCTCGTTATAAGTATTCTAAATCATGGTATCGGAATATTTAGATTAATTGGAGGTGGAAACCAGTTCGTATATATAAGGAATTGGAAATAGAGGAATCCCATATTCCACACGGTCATGAAAATAACACCAAAATTTATGGGGGAATTTATAGAACCAATAATCCCCTATGCACAATCTCTCTAGCAGGTTGAAAATCACCAAACAATTCTTATTGGTGTCCTTTTGGATTATCCAACCCATATTACCATTTTGTATAGGGAAAAATCTGGAGAAGGAGAGACCAAGGTTCATGGGTTTATATGAGAATGATACAAACACAAGGAATCCATTGTTTCACATAGACATCAAGGACATGAAGGTGGTATATAGAAATGTAATATTCAAGAAGGGTTCGAGCACCATAAATATTTTTTCACAGATAGTGAACAGGTTATCATTGAAAATAGTTATGATAAATAATTTTTCATAATTTATCCTAGACCAGGGAGTCCAGGTATCTAGTATCATTTTTAAGAGGTCCATAAAATGGGCCCTATCAGATTTAGGTGTTGTTTATTTAGGTTATAAATTTTACTAAAACATTAGAAATGATGACTTTAATGATATGAAACTTGAATTTTTCTTATGCCACCATTTTTTGGTATTCATCCTGACATGATTTATGTATACTTCACTAAAATTTTAGGGTCATTAAATATGGACCATAAAAGATAAAGAATAACATAATACAACTTTATCAAGGTGTATTCTTTTTAAGGACATGTTTCACTTCAACCTTGTATGAGGGGAATGATTCACAATATCCTAATTAGTATTCCAAGGGTTAGTAGTACTCGAACGTCATTTTGAGTGGGAGATGAAAATGTTTTAAGTAATGCTTTAGTGTTCTCAATTCAGGAATATTTGAATAGGGAAATCATTTCTATGATGATAAAAATTACCTAAGGTGATGACTACATCCATGATGATGTCAGGTCTTATATGGATTACAAATACAATCATATTGGTCCATGATGTCTTGGTTTTTTAGGTTAATACACTATTGAAAATCCCCATATTTCATAGTAAAATAGAGAAATAATTTCTCCTTTTCAAGGGTGGTGAAATGTTTATGAAAACTCGGGGATCATAAGACATGAAGTGTGATTTATAAGTTGAGGTACCTAAAATATGACAGAATCACCATGTACTCTAGTTGACTGAGATCAATATCTTGTGGTCCATATATAATGAATGTTAATGGGTGATGGTTTGTAAACTATAGAATCATATAGTGGGGATATACCTATCATAATTTTTAATTTCATGGGATAGTGATGTTTACCATTCAGTTTAATGTCTTGGGATAAATAAATATTCATTGTAGTTGAACATCATATGGAAAGGATTTATGAACATATGTAAAATGGTAAAATGTATTTTTGGGGATAATTTTCACTAGTCAGGTTAATTAACCTGGGTGAAACTCCTTTCATACATTAATGGTATTTTTAATGGGTAACCTTATGTTGGAGCCATTTTTGAATGTATTTATTTCATGTGAAAGAAAGACATAAATTGATATAACTAATTCATATTTATAGTAATTCTTTATGAATTATACCCATTTAAATTAAAATTTTTAAATCTTTTTTTGATGGGATTACTTGGATTCCCCTATTCATATTTGAAGTGAAGGAATAATGCAATAGTCAACTCCCTTAAGCAGGTTCCTCTACGTACATGTAACTCATTTTCAAGGGGTGGGTGACTAAAACTGAGAAATTGTGTCTTCATAGAATATTCATGCCCCAAAATAAAAGGGTATAGAATACGATTTGATAATATTTTTTTGCAAATGGGTATGATGTAAAGATATTTAACGTTCAATTTATCAGAATATTCTTGAGTAGTTGGGTTGTGGAAGGTGTAAATAATTTCCCAATAATATATAAGTTAGTTTGAGGTGGGAATCAGTGGGTAAAACTCAACAACTTATATTGGTGTATGACCATATTGATGGGTTAGTTTGACTATTTTAAAGACAGAATAGTTTTGAATTTTTATGCTTTAAAACCATTAACAGATTCAAAATAACCCCATTGATAGGTATTGTATCTTATTTATGTATGTTAATTGGTAGATAAATATAATAGAATAACACAACACTTTGTATAGTGTTTTGAGGAAAAAAGATCCCCTAGTACACTCTATAAATTCTCTGTTAGTGAGATTTTTGAATTTCACTAGATTTTTCCTCTTATCATAAGACCATAATAGATAAGTACACGAAGTTAAAATCTTTACAATAATGATTTTAGAAGGCCTTATAGATATTTTAGAGGAACCATAAAACCACATCTTAGGTCAAAAGTTGATACTCTATCACCACCATGACCGATTCCAAGTAGCAGAAACTTTAATATATAAATAGATATTGATTTGATCGATAAAATAGGTTTCAATCATCATTATAGAAGCAACTGATATATGTGTTTTCTCATCAATAACTTATAGAAGAAGAAAATATATCATCAATGTTTCACATGTTTTATTTAATCAGTATTAGTGGAGAAAAAAATCATATGGATAAAAATGAATGTCTTCAAAGTGTAACTATAACAAATGCATTCTAGATATTTGATAAAAAGACATAACAATAAGGTATTGCAGTAGCGATAGTAATAGTAGCGACTAGATCAAAACATGTATGTCTCCAAAGTAATGTTCTAAAGGTGAAAACAAATAGGCACACATTATTTCATATATCTATGTATATTTATTCTATTATATTATTCCCCACTCTCTTTCATAGAATGAAATTTTCAATATATTATTATAGTTCAAATAGATCAAGGTCAAATTATTTTAGAAATTCCGCATAATGAATCATGAATAGGTTATTTCAATGTCTTTTAAGAGATTCATAGATTCCCTTATAAATAGGAATGTTTTAATCAATTTAATATGAGACTTTGAATATGTCATTATGCATCATTAAAAAGATATTTACTTTTTTCATGACCGTTGCAAAAAAAAATATATTTAAATTAAAACTCTATCATTGACTAGTCAAATGTATGGTTCCTTGGCTAAACGGAAAACTCTATAAGTATAGATGAAAATGTATGGCCTTTTGAAGAAGTACGGTGGATGAACCATATGTTTATTTCACAAACATTAGGTTTATTTAAAATGTAGGTTTATTGATCCATTCATTTCCAACAACATAGGTTACATAATCCTAACGTTCTATTCCAAGCATAGTGTTCCCAAACCATTAGTGGAACTTACAAACGTAGTGTATTGACAATGTTTCCAGATTAATTTCAAACACGTCCAACATATTTAAAAGAAAACACTCCCATATGTTTACAGCATGTGTACACTTCCATAAATAATGTTAAATATTCCTACAAATTTTATCTTCTCTAATTTCACTTGAAATAAAATTTATTAGTAACATAAATGTTGGTGTTTATTATAATCAACACTAAAAAATTAATAAAATTTTTGAATCATTAAATTCTTAACAATAGTACCTTTTAATGATCACAAAATGCATAAAACCATAAAATATTTATTAAAATTTAAATAATTTTAATAATTTTTTCACAAATATAAATAGAAACATATAACCACACTTTTCAATGATAATCATTATTTTCTGCTTTCTCATAAACTAGCTAACAATTTTCCGTTGATGAATTTATCCCACACAAATTTATCATTTATATTTCCCACTCATCTACCCCACTTTTTGTGAAATAAAAAAGTTGTGTTTTTTTAAATTAAATATATATAATGAATATATGACCCTTTAGAAAATTCCCACTAAATTTATGATTCATTTAAAAGAGATAAATAGATAATATATTATCTATGTAAATATGTATGATATTATTAATTGAATAATAAGGTTTCGCAATAATGGTATTAAACCATTTAATTCATTAGTTATTTAGAATGAAATATTTAAAATAACCCTTCCAAATATATTTCATAAATTTAATATAAATTCAATTAATTAAATATATTTAGATGAAAAAAATTGAACATTTCATTAGTGAGTAAAAAATTCTAATATTTTCAATATAATTATTTATTACATGTAATAATAGAATGATTTTATCATGTGAAATGATTTTAACCATTAAGAATATGTTTATATATAAGATAACCATAAAATAATTAGAGCATAATATTTTAAAGATTGAGATTTCAAAACAATTTAAAGATTATATTTTTACTATACATAATCTTTTAATAAAAAATAAATAAAATTTATTTTTTAAATAATCAATAGGTATTAAGAAAAACATTGTGTTAGGAATAATTAGAAGGATCATTCAAACATTCCAAATGTTAAACTTTATCACTTATATATGCAGAAACTTTTTATAGTTTTTCTATTCTATTTGGATCATCTACAGAACATTGATACATTGAAGATGATGAACACTATTTAACTTGATACTCCTTTAGTTCATCAAGATTCGACATAGTAATAGATTTGCTTCTGAGTATCTATATTTAAATCAACATTTATACTTTAAATGATTTAAAATATTCTTTTGAAATAGAACATTATTTCACATTCTATTACTTATTATTTAATTTATAAAAAAATTTTTTGACATAAACACATTTTGTAGCACTTAATATGATATTTTAAATACATTTAGATCAGCATATATCATCTAAATTTTTTGATTCAAAGTAATAACATTAAATAAACACTCTTCATAAGATATTACACATTTAAATACTTGTTTTGGTGATTCATTTTTTCTTCAAAACCAGGAACTTCCAAATAACTTATATATAATTCTTCAAACGAGAATTTAACATTTAAAACTAACTGCTTTCTTAATAGATTAAAAAAGGATTACCTTTCATTATCATTTGAAAAATAATATTCTCTGAACAAGAAGTTTGTGATTACCTCATCTTTCTCAAATTAATTTTGAAATTTTTAAACATCATATTTCGAAGAAGAAGAACGATATTTTTAGAGATTTTTAGAAGAATAATATATTGATTTTAATGAGCAAGATGATACATTTTTTTCTTCAATTTTTTTGCATATTCTTCACATTCTTGTTCCAAACATATGGGATAATAATTTCCTAGTCAAATTTAGAAATTACATTTTACATAAGAAAAATTTCTTTAATAATATGTTACATCAAAAAATAACATTTTTCTAGAATAATAAATAAAAATATAATAATATGTTTGGAATATTTAAAAAATAATAATTTCTTTTCTCATAAAACTATTTTTGTATATCAGAAATACATTTATATAGATTAAGATTCAATAGTTTTATTGAAAGTCGATTTATCAATTTTATCTTCAAACATCTCTCCTTACCTTTATATAAAACAATTAATTCAATTACACATGTATGAAAATATTAATAAAAAAATTCATTGGTTATTAGTTCCATTTCAATTGATTTTATAATAATGAACTACTTCACAGTTGATCACTCCATTATTTGGATAGATAATTCCATATAATATATATTTTACCATTAAATGATTTAACAATGTATTTTAGTAGATTATTACTAAAATAAATTATATACAAGTGCATTTTGGTACCCATGTTCTTATGGGAGAGAAAGTATTTGCAACTAATGTTTTGGGAACCCACACTTTCTTATTTCTTAATGAGATTTTACTATTCAATTTAATAAATTTATTTGAACAATAATCATTCTTAACACAATATATTTGGGGTTTTATGAAGAAACAATAATTTTAATTATTACAAATTAATAATAAAACAAAACAATTTATGAGTTTACATGCTTTTATAATTGGACTGAGAACAAAGTAATTAATATAAACTTGTGATCATTCACCAATAATACCTATAAAAAAATTTATTTGTTAATTTTAATTTTTTCATGAATTTTATTTAAATTATTTTCTCCTTTTTTAAGCATACTTGAATATTTCTTTATTGTATCCACTTCAAAATTTAATTCATTAATTATAGATTCATGTAAATCATAAGAAATTTATCAAAAATAGGATTTTAATTAATTTTTTACAAGATTTCTTTATCTAATAATATTTTATCCTAATATTTTCTATGTTTTCTATTATCTGACAATGAGAATTCAAATTTTTCATACACTATAATGAAATATTTATTCATTAAACATAAGAAGGTTTTTTATAATTTGGGTTTTTAGAGTTAGATTATTGTACATCATCAGTATGATTCAAAATATATACATTTGGTATTTGTGTTTAGCCATTGAATTTGTATAAGATTCATTATTTAAACTAGAAGAATCACTCCATGCAGAATTTATAATTTTCTTTCCTTTTCATTTAGAATCGAATTTCGTTTATGATATAAGAAAAGGATAGTTAAGATTTGAATGACCTTTATTTTTTCATTCACATCGTATACTCTTCTCAATTGCTTTCATTATATTGTTGTACTATTTTTCAAATCTATTTACAAGATTCGATAAATATTTAAATTATCTGGATGGCATGAATCAAATTATCCATCCAAATCATCTTTGAGATAAAATTCATTATATTTTATTAAATTTTCAACTTCATATTTCATCTCATCTTCATAAATCATTACTGTTAAAGTATGTTCATGAATTAAAAAATCATTGATATGTGTGGATTGATTTATAGAAATAGATATTCAATTCCATTTAGAGTGTAAAACTCTATGTTAATTCAATTCTTAATATAATTTCATAACTTGATCTCACAATGTAGCGAAAATGTGGAAAATTTCTTTCAATCTACCATTCATCTAATGATACGTTCACCATTATACATTTTGAAAGTATAAAACATGAACATTGTAATATTTTATCATAGTTATATGATATCTTTTGTCCCTTCATGGTGATAAATATCCCCGATTCCTCTCCATAAATGATCTCTCAACAAGCTTGGAAATTTTCCCTAGAATGGTCCTCTTATAATAAGACATTAATAACTGAGCACAAGAATGTGAAACCTTTATAATAAGGATTTTACAAGGACTTATGGTTATTTTATAGGGGACCGTAAATCCATAGCTTATATTAATAACCAGATATTCCTTCACCACCATGACATGGTCCATGTAGCTGATACATTATTAAGTTAGTATAGATTGATTTGATTAATAACCCATGATTCACTCATAATTGTATCAGCAACATATAGATTAATTTTGTCTTCAATAATATACAATCATAGAAAAATGATCATCAATTTTTCACAGGAATTCATTAATCAGCAGTAGAGAAAACACTAGATAAATGAATAAACATATCTCTCTAAAGTCTACCTTTTACAAAATCTTTGTCGAGTATATAGAAGATGATTTAAAAAAATGTTATAGTTTTAGTGATTATAATTATATCGACTATATCAAAACATGTATGTCTCCAAAGTGTAGATTTGATGTTGATGATAAAAAATAACACATCATTTCATATATCTCTTTGTATGTATTCTATTTCATTATTCCCCTTTCTATTTTATAGAATCACCATCCTAATATTTATATTGTAGGTTGAAAAACTTCAGGTAAAATGATTCCACAAATACGATCAAATAAATCATGAATATATGAAATAAAAATCATTCAAGGGAATTTTAACTTCATTAGAGATATGAATTATTTAATCTATTTAATATTGTCCTTTAAACTGATCAGGAAACAACATTAAAATGATTTTGTATTCCATCAATGCCACAGAAGAAAATATGGTTAATGTATTTAAATTAAAACTCCATCATTGACCAATCAAATTAAGGGTTCTTTCACATTGTAAAAAAATCTAAACGTATGGTTGACGATGTATGGTTGTTTAATAAATTAGGGTTGATATACCATAAGTTTGTTACTCAAATTTTGGGTTTCTTGAAAATGCAGGGTGGTTGATCCATAATATTCCAATAGCGTAGGTTTAATAATCCACATCTTTAATTCCAAATATATGGTTCCCAAACTATATGTTAATTATTTCAAAGATAGGGTATGAATAGGGTTTTTAGTGAACTTAAAACAAATATACTCCCATATATTAACATCTTGATTACTCTTCCAGAATAGTGATTAAATGTTGTAATGAATATCATATTTCTAAAATTCACTTAAAAGAAACATTATTAGTAACATAACTGTGGTTTTTTGTGAGCATCAAAACCAAAAATTAATTAATTAAATTGTTTTATAAATGCATGAGCAACATATATTCCACTTGGTTAGGATGATATATCATCGATATGAGTGGGGCTCTCCTATGGAACCAAAAAATCCTCTAGGAACAAGTTATTTGTCAAGGGGAAATTCTCCCTTGAATCCTATCAGGGTCCTTTTGGATTAACAAATGCCTATTACCACTCTGGTACATGGAATAATCATATGGAAGGGAGACCAAGGTGCATGGGTTTCCAGGAAAAGGATGCAAACTCAATGAACTAGTGGTGGCTACTCAAATATCATAGATATAAAAATGGATCATAGAGAATATAAGATTCATGAATGGTTCGAGAACCCTAGAGTCTATGTCAACATGTATTGAACACATTTTGAGGGTATGGAATAAAACATGTGATTAATGATTACACAACCATGATATGGGATGATCAGTCCAATGTGATGACATTTTTCTAAATAGTTTAACTTCATGCGACTAGGATGTGCCAATGTATTTTAACATCAGGTTACTGTAATATGGTTCCCAATTTGAGTTATTTATTACTCATATATTCTAGAGATGAATTCCAGGTTACCTAACTCACATGATCCATTGTTGATGTGAGAAACAAGGGATAACTGGGAAATCTATTAAGAAACATGATATTGGGTCTTAGATGGGTCTCTGTATAGGTCCCACCCATAAAGAGTTAGGTGTGAATTTTTTTCATTATATATTAGGAAACTGGAAACAATATTTGCGATCTCGGTAAAACTCTATTTTATGTGATACAAAGAACAGATCCACATATAGTTCATGTTTTAACAATTCTTGTGGATGTCTGACCCATGCACAGGGAGGGGAACATTTTTCTATTTCATCTACACCAATGATTAAAATTCAATGTTTTTCTACATATCATATAATGGACGGACTAAAGTCACAAGTATTCCATGAACGGGATTCTCTCCAAACATCTCTAAACCATATATAGATGGGGAATCTTTCTCATTTATTTTTGTAGATGGATATAGGATTTGAAATTTGGGTGTCACAACATCTCCTATAATGGCCAAAATTAGGCCACATGTAGTTTACGAATGGGAAACTCTCCATTCTGGTCATGTCCATACATAGATGAGGAAATTTTACCATTGATTATTATGTATGTACCAAAGATGGAAGATTCAGAAATCACTACATATCTTTCAATTGTAGGAATCAAGCCACAAATAGTTCTTGAACAGTAAACTCTCTATGGAGGTCTGACCCATATGTAGAGGAGTTATTTTTTTCCATTTATTATTGTGGATAAATCTAGGATTGGTGATCTAGGAATCACTACGTATCATGTGATGGAAGGAATCCATCCAAATTTGGTTCTAGAATATGAAACTCTCCATGAAGGTCTAAACCATATGAAGAGGGGGTATTTTCCCATTGATTACTGCTTCAAGACATGGGATTGACAATCTTTGCATCACTACACATCCTAGGATGGAAAGAATAAAGGAACATGTAGTTATTTAATGGAGGTTTGGGGGAAACTTACACTAAGGATTGATTTCCTCTCATGTGAGGTCCTTATTAATGTATAGTTTTATATCAAGAAAGAGACATAAAACATGCAGTTTAACATCATGTGGTAAGGACATATGATGTTCTTTTTATGGATTTCCATAAAATAACATGCTGAAACTATCATGTACTAAAAGGTCTCTATAATTCAAGGAATCCCTTGCAAATATTCTTAAGCCAAAATGAGGTATTCTTGGTGTGAGAGACAAAGAATGTAAAAGGTATCTCTCACCACATAGAAGCAATTAAAATAATGGAAAAGGTATATTTGTAACATGTGGTGGATAGGAAAATATATGTGATATATGAATCACTATGTATCACATTGGTACGAGAATCAATCCAAAAATAGTTATAGGAAACCATGAATTTTAATGTTGTGTGGTAAGTATGATTATTACATGATGTAAAAAATAAGTTATGAATCCCATTAAACATTGTCCAAGAATTCAGGAAATGTCATCAAAAGAGGCATCCTGTGATTGGCACATGATTCTTCCTAAGATAGTTTCCCAAGGAATCATATGCTTTGTACACATGGTCAGACTACATTTTTTGGCCACTCGTTGAAGATGTTTTCATTAATTTTAGTGTATTGTTATTGGGATGATATAGTTTCTTTTCGTTTTTGGTCATAATATTATGACCGTGGATATTTTTTAGTTTATGATATTTCTACCAAGATTTCTTCTATGAAGTTGAATTCCATGTGGTATGGATGTTAAGAACAATGTAGTTTAATGTACTCCTAGGAAGTAATTATTATTTAGTTTAACATCATGAAACTAGGCTTAATCATGAAATTTAACATCATATGACCAAGATTACATGATACTTGATATCCACTATGAAAATTACTTCATGAGGAACCATGAATTTCTGGGGGGGGGATAACGAATTCCACATCCACTATATCCAATGAGTGAAATACATTGGAATGGATATTATGTATGATGTATGGAACTTCCTATTTTGGTTCCATATTTTGTGTTTTCATCCCTGGTATTAATGGGTTTCTAAGAGAAATTTCTAGTTATCCTTAAAGGAATAAGAAGAGGTGAACCTTTTTATTGAAAGATCATGTGATTTTATTTTTATGAACATTGAGGTTGTGTAGTGCATGAAACCATTCATCATATATCTACTCAAACCCATCCAACATTCTTTTTTGAGTGGTCAACATCTAAAATATTTTCATAGATATATATTCAAATAGTAGTCTGCTAAGATTCTATGGGAAAAACTACCTCAGTTTCATACACTAAGGAATATAGAGTTTCTTGTGTAGTAGTGTGTGTAGGGTAATAGTGGTCCCATAAGGCATGAATGAGATTTCCATTCTAGGAATTATTATCCTTGTTCGCCGTCATAAGGAGTATATTTGATATAGTCTTATTAAAGGTCACTATTTGTCTCTTTTTTGATTCATAATAACAGTATGTATTGTTGGACTTGACGTTGTACTCCTGGTACAATGTCTTAAACGTAGAATAATAGAATTTTTTGTCGTTATTTATGAATATCATATAAGGGACTCTAAATATACTGATGATATTGTATTTAATGATATTAATGATATTCTTCATCCTAAATTAATTAATTTTAATTATCTCAGCCTATTTGGAAAATAAGATTTTATCATTAAAGATGTACTGTAATGGGTTAGTTGTGGTTGGAGGATATGGTCCCACAACACCATTACCCTATAAAAAATGTCTATGACCATTTAGCTATATGTATGAATTATGGGGGTTTATTAATGATGTATTCATGAATATGGATTGTATGACATATCCAAGCAAATTATACACATCCATGTAACATTTTCTTAGTAGTATCCAAGCCTCCTAATTTTATGGGATAGTCTATTCCCAGACTAATGATCATCGTAATAGACTACATGGACTTCTACCCTGATAGTGAGAGTTTATCCTTAGGCTATGAATCTAAGGAAGATTCTATTGAAGTCTCATTTTTAGATGGAATTTTTACCTTTTTTCTGATACCAAAGGGTGATGTTCACATCTCGACATCAATTCTGGTCTCTTTTGACTTGATCTGATTGGAGTATCACATTTTGGAGGTTAACAAATATGGCTTCCATCCATCCAGGTGTTGATATCATTTTATCACGCTTTTGTTATGTGTTTATCAAATTAATTTTATTTTCTTTATAAGTGATGACCAAAGTGACTATCATTCAATGGGTGATGCAGAAAACTACATTTTCCTGATTGGGGTCTGCAAATTGTTTGCTGCATTAGCCATTATTTCGATATAATATATGTTTTGATTGAGGTACATAATGTAGTCTAAGTTTAGAAGGGAACTCTTCCATCATTTATATGGCATAACCAATGATAGGTTTAAATTACTCCTTCCTTATGGAATATTCTCTGCTAATTAATTATATCACTAGATTATAATCTCCTTTGATGTTCAGGTTGACTATCTACAATTGTAGGAAAACTTCCATTCCATTAATGAGTTTTTAAAATTCTGAATCATTATTAATGCATCCTTTGAAGATTGATAAAGAGTGTGAAAAAAGTTATTTTTTTCTATCAAACAAATAAAATCCCAAGACCAGCATGATTGAGTTTTGGGTTTTCCATATTCTTACTAATAATACATTGAGGGGATCCATTAGAAAATATCTCCCTTGTTTGAGGAGTGTCCTTTTCATAAAAAACTAATTCATTTGGAAGTTTGGTTCCCACTTGTATGAAATGTGATGTAAGATGAGTTATAAAACATTAGCCAAGGATTTCCCTTTAAAAATGTTTTATAATATGAAATGGATGTCAAATTTTTTTAGAATTACTTCTCATCGGACCTGAAACCTATTCAATATATGGTTTCCCAGGATATACTTGATCAGGTCAATATACAAGGCCATGTGGAATTCTTGGTAGTGAAAGTAATACATCATCATTTCAATATAAAATATGAGTGTGAGGGAGTTATTCTCGGTATCCAAATTCCATGTCTCAGCACCTTGTATCATTTAATTTAGGTAATTGAGAGTATTTTCTTTCCCTGCATCATTATTCCATGTCAGGAGAGAATAAATTGATTGTTCTGTAGTGGAATATATAAGATAAGTAGCTATCATTCCACTATTAGAATTATGACTAGTGGGTGAAGAATGTAATGATTGCTATTTTCAATTTCTTATTGTAATTCCTTATCCAATTGATATAAAAATCCTTTCTTTATTAACATTGTGAAGCAAAGAATTTTTTTTGTCCCAATTAACTATGAAACACCGAATGTATGTGAGTTTCCCTTAGATCCCCCTCAATTCACTAATATTATGAGGAAGTAAATTTTATATAATATCACTAGTATTATCTTTTTTTACCTCAATTACATGGTGTAATTTCACATTTCTAAGAAATTTCCATGAAATTATCCTAAAATAGATATCAATTAATTCATCTTCAAAATGTTTTACTACAACATGTTGAAAATTATTTTAAGATCCATTGGGTAATCAGATCTCTTTCTACATTTTAACACCAAGAAATCAATAAATAATTCTTATATTCATCCCAATAATGTCCTAAATATCGGATGCACGGTTAATTAGTAAGTATCACAGGTTTTCATTAATCCAAAGGGAATCACTTAATCGAAAAATATATCCTTAGTTCCCAGGAAGGTGGGGGCTTCCTGTTATTTAGGGGAAATATTTATCTCATTATACAGTGAGTACCCATCCATAAATGAAATAGTTCGGAATCCAGTAGGTTCATCAATTATAAGTTCAGTGATTAGAAATTAAAAATTATCCTTTGGGAAGTGTTGATTAATGTCTCTAATAATGATTCAAACACTAATATTCCTATTATTTTTGTTGATAAGGGTGATGCTGGAAAACCATCATAGGAATTACACTTACTATAGGGGTGCATCCTCTTGTTTGCCTTCTTGAATCCCCAATACTAATCGGTTAATATTCTTTGGTGGGTATCCACACTGGGGTTCAACTCAAGAATTTCACTGTTATTCAAAGGAAACATTTATCAATGTTTCTTTATAAATGAGATATACATCACATACTCCCTGAAAGTAATAGTGGAAATAATTAATGTAAGTCCTAGGTCTTGTTAAATTCCCAGATTCCCCTAACTGATCTCATCAAAGATGGTGTATATACCTTTCATAAATTATGTAGGCGAGTTTTTGATGAAATCCACTTCTACTTCCATCACTGAGTCCATGGAGGCAATTTGAGACAAGATCGGTAATATGGGGACAAAACCTTCACTATAAATGTAATATCAGCCATGGGAAGAGGCATTGTCATCCTCAACTACCATAGTTTTTGCAGAGAGATTATAAAACAGATTATTCTATTTTATACTATCACCAGGGACAAGAGAAACCTTTATATATTGGATTATGTTTTATTCCTCAATCATATTTATGGGTTTCACATATTCATCATTGAGAATATTCCATGAATTCGTAGCTGTGTTCCCCAATCCATTTGGTCCTATAATATGCATATCATCATCCATTATTGGTTTTATTCCTTCCCATTTTTTGTGACCTGCCTCAGTATATATAGATTCCAAATAATCAAAGTATTTGTTATCACTTTTTATTATGCCGACCTTCCCATGGATTGGGTATTTTCAAAATTGATGAATTTTAGAAGGTACTGCTACATGCATATGAAGCAAGATTATTCTAATTAGTACATTATATATTTTTTCTAGATAACCTTGAACTCGTCATTAGATATGAGATGTATCCCTAGATATATCAAAAACATTGGAGGGTTTGAATTATTATTATGTTGATTTGGTAACCATTTTCATTTAAATAACTCTAGATTATTAAATTGTCTGGTTTTCCTAGAACATAATAGATTCTGACATGTACCTGGATAACTTCTTCCAGATCAAGTTCGTTGAAAAAGATGGTGACATGGAATTCTTATAGAATATTATCCACTTAATAAACCTCAAATGCATCAAAATATTTCTAGAACTCTTATGGGATCTAGAGGTATGTGATGACCACCTCTAAAAGTTTTTTAAATGAAAGAGGAAATATAGGATTTACAGTTTGGCTTGGAGAACCTCATACTTTTCAAAATGTTGTAATTTATTTTCTTGAGGATTATTCTTCCTAAGGTGGGGTTTCTCACTATTATGTGACTCAAGAGATAAGTTGTTTTATTTGTATGGGTCTTGTTATTTTTTGTACATCTAAGGATCATCATCTACCAATGGAATAGGTCATAGAGGCCTTCCCCTCTGTCTTGGTTGATCGTACAATCAGAACCCCAATAGAAATTAATATAATTTTTCTTGTATTGGACGACCACTAGAGGGCTCTAAGGTATGTATGTGATTTTCTTTTTCTTGATTTATTTATCCCCATGGGTCTCTTCTATATATATGTCCTCTGTAAGGGTGTGAAAAGAATATTGGGTTCGACCACATCTGCATCATCCCCTGTATCCTGAGCTACTATGTCCTCAGCCTCTACCAGCATGATTAGGTATGGGGACTCATACTCAGAGGTGTATTCATCATCAGATAGGGGTTCTATAAATTTAACAACACTAATAATACAAAAAATGAGCTCATCGTCTTAAGAGGGTTCCATTTGGTGGGGTAGTTCCCATTTTCTATATGTCAAAGTAATGAAGTCAGCAAGAGTCATAGCTTTAATGGAAGCCAGATATGACACTTTATCATTAGTCTTTTTATGTTTCTGATGATTACATACACGACATAGAGATGTATTAAATATTACATACCTTAGTGATGGCATCAATTTTGTTTTATAAATATCTTATGTTAGGGTGCAATGAGCTTGTTCAATTTTATATTGAGTCCTCCATTTGTCAAACTTCTGTCTATGTCTATATAAAATCACCTTCTAGTAACCCTCTTCTTCTGGTTAGGTGATTGTTAAATAAGTCACCAGTGTCATGGAATTATCTAGAATCAGCTATTCCGAATCAAACATGATTTGGAGAATGTTTTTGAAGACAATGCAAACCTAGATGGTTTCACACATCCTCCTATGGAGAGGTTTGTATTCAAGGTCTTTATTGATGTTTAAATCACTGGTATTCAAGTGTTTTTGTATCTTGAGTTGGTTATTTTTTCAAAGGAATGTAAATAACTAGGGATATGTTCATTTTGGACGAAATATACTTCTTCCATCCAGTCCTCGAATTTTGGGTGACTTGATCTCTTTTTTATTCTTTGTGACGGTGATTTCATTACTGTTTCCACTTTACAAGAGGTTTTGGATGATTTAGGGCATGATTGTGTGCATGAATGGGAACTAAAACATTTCTGATGGTAACAATAGTAGCCTCTACCTTACTAAACCTTTTCCCTTATACAGAGGTTGTGGGATGCAATTTATCTCGGGTCCACTGAATTGAATCTTCCATTATTTGTTCCTTATTTGAAAACACATGGAATACCTATATATATTTCATTAGGATCAATTTAATTTATAACTAATCCCAAATATTTCCATCACATTGTTCCAACAATTTCTCTTTTGAGAGTGGGACACTGAGAGGATTGGTTAAACACTTTTGTATGGGGATGAAATCCAAAAGTCACACAGGTTATCATTTTTTGAATTTTTTTGGTTTAAAATATTCATTATACGTGGAATAGAGATAAACTAATAATGTAATTGATGATTATTGTCTTTCTATCCTATTATTTATTCTACTAGAATGTTATTTTACAAAATAATTTTCGGCCCTATCCGAGTTTGTACAAAACATCTCATCTTAAACACTTCCTTCTAATCTTTAAGACCAATCATGAGGCCCCATAAGGACATGAATTGAATGTGATATTATTCTATATTTCCCATAAAATCAATGTTTTAGAAGGTGGGATTACTAAAATATAGTGGGGAAATTTATCATCTACTCATTCAGCATATAGATTCATGGGATACCAGGGTGTCTGCCACGCTTCCATGGATTTAATAGAGTATCTAGGGATTTAATGTCATTGAGTAGTTCCAAAGGTGCCATTTTATTATCTGACTCCCATATTTAATTACAAGTCAAGTCTTGATAAGGTGGATGTCTTTTCGTATGCCACTAATTCTCAACACATACTTGGACTGATTGATCTCATTGACATGGGATAGGCTATCACTATACTGGATGAAATTCAGGATAATCCTCAACTCACTTTTTTATATAGTCATTATTTCTAGATCTAGATCCACCTTGACACTCATATTTTGATTATTTAGGTGGATTATCTCACTCCTAGAGTGTGGTAGGAGGGATATTCTTATCTCTCTAAAGAAGACACCCAGAGGGAATTTTTCACCTAAGTAATTCCTCGTTGATTTTTCAATGATTTTGTATCTTGATAAAACATTATTCCAACCATTCCATGGTAGAATAAATTTAGGATCTTCTTATTGGTGTGTGGGAAGAACCAACACTTTTCCCTTTATCCTTGGAATTGATAAACTATAGAGGTGTAAATTCGTTATTTTGAGGTGCCAAGTTCTAGATCCTTTTATGACCCCACATTCGTGAAACCAAAGTTTGTGCATCTAGATCACACACCACTCAAGGTGTAGTTTCTACATTTCATCCCCCAACATTTCTTTCTTGATCTACATTATTTGTTGTGTTGATGGTGATGACATTCACTATGGTGTATCAGTCAATGGTGGTAATCTCATTACTATCAACACAATATGGGGATTCTTGACCACTTAATCGCCATTTGAGGGTTGTATTGAGGTTATTTATCTTAAAAATGTCAATATTAGACCATTTTGGTTTATGAAACCTATAGGGTTTTATTTCCTTCTCCATAAATTCCTCATATCTCAGTATGTGAATAATGACCATAAGGGTGTTTCTGATCACTTTTGTTTAATGGGCCTTGAATATTAATAGATTTTATTGAGGTGGGTAGATATAATGGGATTCCAACCATCGATATTTACCTCCCAACCTAGAGAAGATTTATTCCTTTCTAGGTGATGATAATGATGCAAATTCCCTCATCCATGTAGGTTGAGGATGATTCGGGGCCTCTACATTCAATTTTTTATACTACTGAAGAGGATATTCTGATTAAATTAAAGGATAGTATGTCTACTATGATTTAAATTGACATATAAATACCCACATATCTAAATGATTGGGTTGGTTTACAATCGCCACTAATTTCTCTTGGACCCTATCGGGGTGTTATGAACCAGTGATGGGGATTGAGATAAAAATTACCTCATCTTGTGGGATGGGGTTAGCTTGTAGCTTTTAAAAATATTACCTATATCTTTTGAATTTTTGATAACATGAAGAGTGGTGGAGGTTGTAAAATATCCCCTATTCTTCATGGATTGGTTTGTTCTTGGATGGATTATATAGAAAATGGTCTTGTGATATATTTTATTTAGTGCGATCATGATCATGTATGAGATAGATGAAATGGTAGCCCAAGACAAGAGTGATTTTCTATAATAATGTTTTGGGTTAGACACACATTGGATTATATATCAGAAATTTATTCCCATTTATATTAGGGTTACATCTTAAGAATATGTTGTCAACCCTGTCCCTCTATTTGCATTATCTTTTATTCTTTGAAGTAGGGTAATTTCATTGTATTGATCAACTAGCTCATGCATTACCATGTACCCTAATTTCTCTAGATGATTTGACATTACAAGATACCATGTTTGTGAAATTACTCTATTCTATTGACATTTTGAAGTGAAATCATGCATTATTCCTCTACCCACAGATACAAACATATGACGTGGATTTGGAAATTAGTTGACAAAGAGTTGCTATGATATTAGGAAAAACACTACATAGGTTATGTGTTATGATATTCTATTACAGAATTATATGATATAGAGAATGTAACCAATTCCATATGACACAAATTGTATTGAGTTTCTTATGTTAGTCCGTGTATGATGGATAAGGGAGGTGTCTAGCTTTCAACCGTTGGTCAGTTTCCCACATATTTTGCCATTGGTAAGGCATTCAATCCTTCTCTAGGTCATTTGGGATCTCATAGTAAGATGTGTAGATGGTCCATAACATGGTTGGCAGGTTGTTTCTTTCTAACTCTATCCATATATTCTTGTTGGCCTCCTATTAATCGTATTTTTATGCCTCTGCCTAGTCATACCACATTGGTTTCTTCTCGAGGTCTCCTATTGACTGTAGATGAGTGTTTTTTGTAGTTTAAGAGGAAATATATAATGTTAACTTCATTGTTTCAATATCCTCTATATATATATATATATAATAGTGTATGATTTTTTAGCACCACTATACAAAGATGTTTTGTGGAAAGGGGAGGATTTCCTTGTCTTATAGCGATATCAACGCGGGGAGGCTAAACATGGAATATGTCCATAGTAGAGTCTCTACGATCCATCTCTTCACTACCATGAGGAGGAAAATCGAGGTAATGATTTCCTTCTACTTCGGTTCACAAGTCTAATGAACCTTGAGGTGCTGATTATATGGGTCAAAAACCTAAATGAAATAAGAATCGAGCACACTATGTATTTGATTATCATTCTATGACATGGAAAAAATATGTATACCTACCTTTTGGAGTTGATAAGGGATACGTGCCCACTGCATGCTAGATGCTAGAATATGTCGATAACTATCATGTGCTATGTGTATATGATACCACTACTAAAAAGAAACTTCAGTCTACTAGTGATATTTTATATTATTATACAAAATATGAGACTTCTTATCGGTGGTTTCCAGAATATGTTAGAAGAACCTGGATTATGTGGGGATCTGAATCCAGTTCAAATATGAATCACCTGCCAGAATATGCCGATATACCTCTATAATGGGTGAAGATATATAAGCCTCCTCCTGTATAGACTTGTAAGGATAATTGTGTATCCTTTCATCGGTGGAAGTATGGATACGATCTTGCCTTCTTAGAGCTATTGTAATATACAATATAACATCATTTTTAGGTATTTGAGCATGATATTAGGTTGTTGTAATAGTTTCCTAAAAACCGTGGTTGTGAAATGGATATGATCCTATCCTAGTATATGATGCAATAATTTTTAGATTGGAATATGATCACATCACGAGGAATATGACAAACTTACTTGGTGATCCCTGGTCAGAATGGAGATATGAGCCTTTTCCAATGCCTATAGAGTATACCACCTGCCTTTTTTAATAAAAATGTGCTCATTTCCTGATATATGGGTCCTCCTAAGATGGTGAGCCCCTGTTGGAATGGGAATATGAGCTTGGTCTTATATGTCACCCTTTACTGGTATATTCCCATTATTCTCCTAGATGAGATAAATAATGTGTGCTCTCTCTGTAGTAACCACCTATTCATATTGAGCATCATGTTGTGTTACTCTGGATGTTATTGTTGAAATATGTGTCAATCCTTATATATATACTAGTACTAGAAAATTTATACAAGGCTCTATAGTTGATTCTAGAATGTTGTGAAACTTTAGGAAATTTTTTTTGGAATGTAAGTATACACATTTTCAATATCCAAAATATACTGGTTTATATCTTCTATTGAGGTAGGGATATGTTCCTGTTACATTACTCATTGTTCGATATGAATATGTTTAGGGGATTTATACATGGGGTATGGGATATGTTCCTCCCCGATGCTTTCTTTGGGAATATCCATTGAGACGTCATCCAAGCGAGCGGGGATATGAGCCTACCCCTGGGATACCACAGGAATATACTGATAGACTTCATCATTGGATGTGAGGATATGAGATCACTACAATTTATCCAACAATTTATTCTCCAATTGTGGTATCCTCAGTACACGTGGGTGGGTGTCAATGGTGGAAATTATATTGGTGGTTCCCTTGATACGTGAATGAGGGGAAAAGGTGGGATGACGTTGGTGATGGCAGCTCACAGGATCCCACATCAGTATCTCCGAATCCATGAATGATCCATAGTCAACTTCTCGACCCCCTTCCAAAAATATGGTTGGTGATGATTTATGTGCTCTGAGGATAAGCTTCTGAAGTGATGGGTTATGGTGATAGGTTCCATTGGTTTTACTAAATCTTTCTATAAAAGATATATATTTGTTTTCTTCAGCATCTGGAGACCTTTATGTGTATCCTCAATGGTTGATATCATAGCATGTCAGTGGTATTCATGAACAATCTCATTCTCTACCCAACAATCAAGGTTTCAGGTGTGTGAGTTTTCTTTGTGACCGGCTGAGGTAAATACTAAGGCATACGTTCCAAAACATTTCCTCAATGAATACTTGATCTCCATATAAGTTTTATATGAGTGTATTTTATATATATACAAATACAACAAGGTGCAAGTACACCAATAATTACATCATCAAAATAACAAATATGCTCGATTATATATACATATGTAAAACACCTTTCTATTCTTATTCACGATTTGGCCATTTTTCTCACATGTAATTTTTTGGAAGGGAATTTAATTATTTCATTAGAACCCTAGTTACTATGTGTTTCATTTTGGGTGTATCGTTTTTTAAGAGATTAAAAAAAATTCCCAACTTATGGTCAACTTATAATTTTTTTATTTGAGAGACTCGCATTAGGTCCACCATTTTTTCCCTCAAAATATAATGGGTGTGTGGTTTCCCTAGGGTTTAAGAGACATGATTTTTGAGGCCTATAATGATTTAGTTATTATTTCTTTCCATTATTTCACACTAGTATCACCATATTTGTTTCCTTCTTTAGAGTTGACTTGGGGGGGGGTCGGGTATGGTTTCATAATCACTCACATCGGGTTTAACTTTTCTAACTTTCATTAAAAACCTAAATGGTTCCCACATACCAACTAGATATAGGACTTCTTTCCAAGTAAGGATATCATTTCGGGTTTCAAACCCTATGGTACTTAGAAACTCACATTGGCTGAGGGGATGTGAATTCAGGCTCAACGCACCCTTTGGGTCATAATTACTTCATATTTTGTGACTCTCTTATAGATTTTTCATATGTTCAGGAATCTCATCCAATTACCGATATGATATTTGTTACAATAATAAATGGACCAGTTGATGAATCCTTTGATGTGTAAAGGGGGTTCTATTAATGAGACCATCTATATGTATCCTTGGTTCTCAATCCATCTCTTGCTATTTCTTATAAATGGGTAGCTTTTATATTTTAAATTCTTATAACCAAACACCTGAAAGATTACTAACTTCCTAGGAAGACACTGGTATTTCAAGGATGAGATTAAACCTTTATGAGGCATCCAATATTTCTTTTTAATAATAGGAATCAAAACCCACATAGTTCTTTTCAGTTGTAAAGTTTAACATCATGTGGATATGTAATATATTAGGACACTTAGGCAATGATTGTGGTGACTGATCCTTAGAAAGGCATCTTACATATCCATTTTTTAATAAGAATCAGATTCATCATAGTTTTATATGTCCTTAACCCATTGATAGGTAGGGAAAGTAACTAATTATAAAGAGGGTTATTACCCAATGGTTTATGAAAATTGGAATTCCATTTAGACTTACATTGAGGTGGATTCCATTGTATGGGGGTTTTTCATATCATTCTATTGAATAGGAATTACACACTGAGGTTCCCCTAGATGGGTTAAATTTATACTATGAGTGATATGACAATAGAAAATATTAAAGACCACGTGGCCCATGATCAATTTTAGAAACAAGGGATAACAAGTGATCAGTATCATCACATTTAGAATTGAGATTTATGAATTGAGGATTTCTATATGGAGTGATTGATACAGTGATTATCCCCTTGGATGGTGTCCTACACATCCTTCTTATCACATGAATCACATTTTAACTATTTATTTAGCTTCTCAATACACTGGTGGAAGATGAAGTATGATGATCCCATATGATAGTTTAGTTCGCATAGTTTAAAATGTATGAGATGTGGAGGGAACTATACCAGGTTGGATTCCTATTAGAGCCCAGCCCATTCGAAGGAATCCTATGTTTCCTATTTTAAAAGGAATCATATTTCTCATAGTTTCGATTTGGAATGTTCAAATATATCTAATAGAAAAGGTTATCATGTCCCAGGGTGTCTTCCTAACATGTTTGATAGGTCAGAGGTTCTATACCTAACATGTCATGGGTGTCTGTTTGACAAGTTCTAAGTGTCTATCAGACATGTTATGATTTCTTTTTGACATTTCCTGAGTGTATATTTTACAAGGATGACATGTATCAAGGTGATTCTCATGATTGAAGTTGAAATTTCATAGGTCTATTCCATGATATAGTTGAAATGTCCGAGGGACTATCACATGACTTTGCTGACATGTCTGAGGGTCTTCTCTTGATTGGTGTATACACATCCAAGGGTGTCACATGATCAATGATGGAATGTCATAAGGATATCAAATGGACTTGGATGGCACAATAGAATGAATTTTCATGACATAGAAGATATGTTTTTACGATTCCAGATGACTTTTTTTGACATGTTTGAAAGACTTTTCATAACTTGGATAAACTTAAAGGGAACTATTGCATGATCTGGATGACATGTCCTGGTGTTGTTGTATTATCTATATAAGTCATTTGAAGCACATGGTTCATTCTCATGAAAATCAGTAGCTCCTCCTTTGTGTAGGTATTCCGTATTTTTTGTTATTTTTGTGAATATATGCCTCAGTGTTTTTGATGAATTATTTTTTTGAGGTTTCACATGCCCAAGTCGAAAAGTGGAATATCTTTCATGTAGTTTTTTTGGCATTCCTGAAGTCCTTCACATAATCCATAGCATTATCATGGAAAAAATATATTCAAAACATGTAATCCCTTAGGTTATAATTATGATATTACATAGTGGAAGACCCTTATTATTGAATGGATTTTCACTCTGAGAAGTCCTATCTTCTAACCTCCCAAGGTTGTTCCTTGCGTCTCACATGTGTGTCATGTTTTACATTTAGTTTATGCCTAGGGGAGGAATTAATAGGAATCTCTAACATGGTTATATGTCAACTTGAAAGACATTTATATCAAAGATATGATCTTGAGTTGGTGTCAGGAATATCGTTTCATGCACTTAGCATGTGTTGAAAGAGTGGGTGCCCTAGACCCAACTATGCAGTAATTTTTGATTCCCATATCATGTGTATAGTTAGCTATTCATGATGTTATCTTACCATTATAGTTCAGACTTTTCTGCGTCTAATATAATAATGGTAATTTTCTAATGGTTAATTGTAGTTTCGAGAGGTTATAGAAAATCCTAGGTTATAATGAGAACCTCGAGATAAAATGACATTGATCTTAAATATATTTTATATTCTCTAGATACATCTTACTGACTGGACACAGTAGATGTATGACAATCAAGTGTTGGGGGCTCATAACTATTAAGACTTCTTCTCAGGAAGTTCACACTTGGTGATCTCTATTATTGAGATCATGAGGATAGACCCACAAATAGGAACACCACATGTTTTGGGTGTCATTTGTTGTTTCTATCTACAAACATGTGTATTGGTCTCCTGAAATGAGACCATTACCAATGTATATCATTTGATTATGTACTTCGAGGCAAGACGAAAACCATGGCGCTGATGTCATGGCAAGGTAGTATGTGTTGGGTGCGTCATTGGTGGTATGACATTGGATGAATGGTCAAGAGAGGATTTGTCATTTCCAAGTTCAAGAAGTTGTATATCTCACGCCTGGTTGATCAGGATGGTTCTGCCTTCAAAAGACTTTGTCCAAAGTAGTACAATGTAAAATCCATCCGATTAGATCTGAAAAATAATAAAGCAACATAAGGATGACAACACAAGAGTTCGTCCTGCTTTATGAGATATTTAATGACAAAGAGATTATAGTACACAGAAAGTGCTCGTAGGATGGTAGTCGTTGTTATGACTATCCTTATCTCTTTAGGGTCCATGAAGGGTTGCTAGAATCTGCTCTTGGTCTGTGGATTTTATTCACTACTATCATGTTAAGGGCCTAGAGGGTCACACACAATAGCGTATTCAAGAATTTGACCTATTAATTTGAATATGTATATGGACATAGTGGGCCCCACCATGGGTTCTGAGTGTTGTCCAAGTTATCAATCGCTGATGAATTAAATAAATTCATTATTATTCAAGTTATGAATAATTAGGATGGAATTTATTTAATGTATTTATAAGTTTAGTAAATACGAGAAAAATATTAACCAAACGAATATTATATTAATATTGAAGGTTTCTTTTAATATTAAGTGTGATATTGAGTCGAGTAAAATGACTTCGTTTTATCATGAAATATATTATATATTTATTATAAGTATGTGATAAAATAATAAGTAATATTGGTGCAGTTAAGTTCCCCAAAATTATTTATTAATGAACGTTGAAATAAACAAGGGTCGGGGAACCCTACTGGGTATTTATAAACATCACTATAAATATAAGAGGAGGCTCTCTCTTATGTTGTGTAATTCACTATTAATTGATTTGTATGTAATGAAAATTGAGGGCATCTCTCTCCTCCCACTTCCTAGAGAGAGAAGATGATGAACCATGAGTTCGGATCAAGTTCTTACTCATGCATCGAAGGATTCTCGATACGGTGATTTTTGGGATGTGGAAAGCATCTTCGGATCACAGCACAAGCACCCGAAATTCAACGATCAATGTTCCAGTCGATTTTTGGAATGCGTGTGGACAATCTAGAGAGATCCTTCTTTGGATCCTTCAAGCGATGATCGCCATCGACTAGTCGTAGTAGATTGCGGCCTCAGATTTGATATGGGTATGTTTTTCATTTTAGTTTTGTGCTCGTAATAATATACACGAGATCCTCTGTCCTTACTAGGGCTCTGATCGTCAGCGACGAAAACTCTTGTCATCCCACTAATGAAAAATTTTAAAATATCCATCCCACCAGCTTCCACTGCGGGCCCCGAAACCTAACAGTGGCATCAGAGGGATTGTGTATATTTTTTGAGCCAAATAAATTTAATTTACATAAAATTATGTAGAGGGTTCAAAAACGGTTCCTGCAAATCAAACCACACGTCAATCCGATCTCGAACGGCCAACTTAAGGCCATTTGAAATTTTCAGATTTGATCGATTTTGCGTTTAATTGCAGGTATTAATTTTTCAGTCGGTTCAACTGAACTAAATTTAATTGTAAAAATTAAAAATTTTATAATTTAGTAATTTGAATATTAATTTTGATATTATAATAATATTTATTTTATTATTATAAAAATATTTGTATTACTATTATAATAATAAATTATTATTTTATTATTATGGTTTTATTATTGTTAATTTTAAATGCTATTTGAATAGCTTTTAGAATTTTTTGTTGTATGGAAAAACATTGGGAGAAGACTAGATTAAAAAAAGGGGGCAAAGAAAGACTTCAAAAGAAGTCTTAAAGAAAAAAAATAAGGTAAAAAAATAGGGGGCTGGCATGTGGAAATGGGAAAAAAACAAATCAAAAAGGTGGTCTGGCGGACCCCCTGTCTTCCCCGCACGGTGCACAACATGCCACCGTGGGAGACGCCACCCAGGAGGCTTGGCTGCTGACCACCTCTACGCACAACCAGCCCATCCATTCTTGCCTCACTATGCCACCCCGCTCCTGCCCCACCCCACTTGCAACACCCCATCCAGATCAAGGAACCCTCCCCTATGGTGGGCCACACTCTCCACCCAGTCGTCGTCCTAGTTCCTTTGTGACGCACACAACGGCTCCCCATCGCGCCCCTGTCCAGGCACTAGAGCCCTGCATGCTGACCCCCTCTACAGTAGGCTACCAGAAACCCTGTCGCAGCACCTGCAAATTGTCGGAGCCCCGTCCAGCTTCCGTCCTTCCTCCACTCCACTATTGGAGGTGCCACCTACTGGCCTGCCACCTCCAAAGGACGCCGCCCCATCCCGCCCTGCATGCAGACCCACTCTGCAGCACACCTCCCGAGCTTCGTCAAGAAGGCCACACCGTCTCGGTTATCTTCTCCCACTGTCGCGCCACCACGGTCTGGCTTCCGACTCCATCGAGTGGTTTGCAACAACCCGCTGCCCTTCCCAGTGCGGCGGGCGCGCCTTCCTGGCCTCTTCCGCAGCTTTTCAGCCTCACTGCCATCGAATTACGGTTATCGCCCCACTCAACCTTCTAGGTGCACATCGCGTTGTCACGCCATTGGTCAAATCCGGGAGGTATCCTTTATTTGTCTGCAATTATTTTTCACAGTGCAAATTTGGCTCCAAATCGGTCCGAGTGGACCCACCCAACCTAGAATGGGTTTGCGCGGATCGGCCCGACCCATTTCAGCCCTGGCATGGCCTTGGGTGAGTTTGGCCCAACCCGCACAGGCCATGAAACGGTGTTTTCTGGGATCAACCACTTTAAATTAATATAGATTATTTAAATTTATTTATTTATTTTTAGGTTATAAATTAAATCAATTAAAATTAATTTTGGTTAATAATTGTAATACCCAGATAAAATTAATTCAATTAGTTATTAAAATTGAAATAAGTTTAATTAATTTAATTTTTTCATTAAAATTAAATTAATTAGAGGACCGATTATTAATTAAATTATTAGATTTTTTAATTCATTTAATTTAATTAAATAAACACTCGTACTTAATTATTGCATTTTAATTTTTATCGCACTTTATTTTACCCATCTACTGGTCTTGAGCATCACCCCTTGTATGTTTCCTTTTATTTATTTAATTATATTAAAGGCGTGAGATGCTTGTAATTAATTAAATAGATGGTATGCGCATCATATTTCATTTTTGGTTAAAATGTCTAAGGACCTGCGTGTCCAATTCATCTGGTGTACATTTATACCCCTAGTTCCCCTCGCCTATGTGCAAGTAATTTTGTACTTCAAACGTAGACAAAAAATGATTTGGATCCCTCCAAGATGAGGCAGTACTCAGTGATGAAGATGGTTCAAGACGACACATGGATTCCACCAGGACTAGGCGGTACTCCAAGATGTTATGTGGACCCCGCCAAGACAAGGCAATATTCTAGAAGTGGAGCAAACATACAATAAAAGTGGAAAGCTACATTTTTAGTCAAGCATCGACTCAGATATGATGCTCTTTGGTAGTTTAGATACTCAAGACTAGTCGGGTAATAGTTTTCCTTTATGAGTTTATTTATTATTTTATGCATTTTAGAACAGCAGGAAAATCCATAAAATTATAGATAATAAAATACATAAAGAAGCGGCGTACGTTTTTCTATTAATGTTCAGTTGTGAGAACGGCAACATTGATGAACAATTTTAATAGAAATGAATTCCATTAATTGAGAGAAAACCCAATAAAACCCTCAATGAAAATATTTTCTCACAAACAGCCTTCCATCATTCAAGTTCGAAAAAAACCGGGTGTTCGAGGAGCCAGTCATGCCTTAGTTGAGGGTGCCTCTTACTAAAGGGGAGTTCTTATTAGGGTGGTAGGTCGACATAACTAAACTTGCAGCAAGAAAATATCCATTTCAAGATTGTTGTAATTTTAGAGGCAAGCATAGATTAAATCGGTAAATGATTTTTGAAGCTGGGACTTCACCCAACAGATCAATGAACCGCGAGTTAATGCGGTTGGCCAGCCAAAAGCCTACCTTGTACTCTCTGAGTAGTTGTGTATCCATAACTTATAGAGTATGAGGGAGGTTCAGGGATCCTAGCCACTAGAATACTTAAGTGTATTCCTATTCTAGTATTGGGGGTTCTTAGAATTCGAAACAATTAGTGGGATACATTTAATGATTAAAAAATCAGTAATGTCACATTAGGTAGTCACATAAAAGTACAATCTGCTAAAGATTTTTTTTGTAGAGAATGGCATGTAATACCACAATAAAACTGCAATAAATATGTGACATAGTTAATGTCTAATAAAGCATGAAATTCCATGTGTAGTATAGGCTCTTGCGCACATTACTACCATAATGGAAATTCAAGCTGCTTGTGTCCCAACTTGTTAGGCCACCTCAGGAAGAGCGGGTGTAAAAATTCTTATAGGAGACTCATGAATCAAGTATATAATGGTTCTGTCATAATGATAACATCAAAGTATGATGTTAGTTGCGGTCGCTACATCATCACATGGATGATGTTACATGTAGTCTCATATCCAAGATCCTTTCAAGGAGAAAGTGAAGCAAGATTTTAATGTGATGGTCGCAATCAGTTTGTGTAAAGTGAAAGACAGTTCACAATATTTCATGTCATCCATTCTTATACCTTTTACACCCAATTACTCTAGTTTTGTTTAAGGTTAGAAAGGAATGATACATAGTAAGTGCTTCATTACATTTATTGTAACATTCTCCAAGTAATAAAAATATTAGAGATTACTCCATCTTTTATTCTCATGGCGAATAAATTGAAAAGGAAAGGCAGAAAGGCCTTTGGAAAGTTACACCAAAGGCACCTTCATCATGTCCTTCAATTAAAAGTGATTGGTTAATTAACAGGAGGTTATTTTCATCACATAATAAATTCATGGAAGTTTAATAATTGAAATACTATAAGAAAGTACCCTTTTCTCCTTCAGTTAATATTAATCAAATAAAAGTATTGTTTCTTACATAATTCTAGGGTATTAAATAAAATATGATTTTCACATATATGTATACAGTAACCAAGTGAGTAGAGAAACATTACTAGAAGTAAAGTTTCTTCTCCAGGTAGATGATAAACGGTGATTCTAATGTCAGCGGTAAGAAACTCATAACTTCTAATTGCCAAGTGATTGATTCGAATTGAAAAAGTTTGGAGTATAACCAAAAACATTTATCTCATGTTCCCATTTGAACATGATGAGACCTCATTCCATGTTTTTGGAATGACTGTTGTTTCTGGTAACATACACAATAAATAGTTCACCGCTACTCGAATGAAAAGTCAATACATGATCAATATAAAAATTGTAAGACCTACCCAGTTGTGGAAATATTATTCTTTGTCAAGTTAAACTAAAAGTGGACGTTAACAATATACCCAGTTTGGTATTTAGGCTCTACATAGCTAAACACCTTTGGTATTATTGACATCCTTAGTTTGGACAAAGAAACCATTAGAAATAATGGTATGCCACAAAGCTTTCAAGATTAGTTCATCAAGAGTGTCTGAACTATTCCAAAGGAAAGCAAGAGGTAAAGATACTTCATAAGATTCCTTTATGTTATTAAGTAATGGTGAAGTATATGTTTGGTAATATTATATGAGTTTCTTCGGACCAGCATACTGAATAATATCTTGACCAAACAACCATCAATCATTATAATGTAGCGTGGAGTAATTCCTAAATGAATGTTACCTTATCTACTTCACCTTATTGATGTTCATAAGGAGGATTGATGAAAAGTCATACATATTAACATTGATCAAAAAAATGTAGTGTGGAGAAATTCCTAATTGAACATTTTATACATCAATGTTATAATGTAAGTTATATCAATGTTACAAACTGTAATCCATTATATTTCACGATGTGATTTTCAAATAACGACATAAACCCATAACCAATATTCCAACTAAAATGATAAATGTATATCATATGAGTCATAGTATGATGAAAATACATTATTCTGTAGATCATGTGTTAGGATGCAAAGAGTTTGATAAAAACAAACATGCATCAATCTAAACATGTTGTTCATCTAAGGTAATTATCCTAACAATTGTTTAGGATATTACATAAATACCTAAGATAGAAAATATGTATTCAAGTACTAGACTACATTTCTATACAAGGGTGCACATCTCTATTAGAGATAATGGGAGCTGAATTGACTTGGACTTAGTGAGAGCTTGAGATTCACAAATAGTTGGCATAGGAACAAGTTCCAAAAGTACATGTGGAATTGGCATTTTCCAGTGACCCAAACTGCATAGGAAGAATGAAACCCTGGTGATGGTTTTATATTCTCCACGGTCGGTGATATATTATTCATTAAGAATAATAAATCCTTCAAGTAAGAAGTATAAGGAAAAAATCTATGATTGAAAAGATCAACTAAAATTCAATGATGGATTCCATATATCAAATTGAAAAGGGGATTATAAATTGAATACTATTGTGGGTATTCAAATGAAATAGTAAATGGATGGTACTAGTATGGTACCAATAAGGCGCAATTGGTTATAACAAGTTGTTACACATAAATCTATTAGAATTTTACATGTCTTCTAATATAATTCTATTGGTCATTGGATGTCAAGATTATCATTCATGGAAGGTGTCTAATAGATGCAACCAGAAAGAGATGACGATGCCATATGAATCCAATGAAGGTTGCAAGTTACTAAAATCCAGTTCCGGATTGATGTAAGCAACATGATCTTAGAGAATTCCTTATAAATAAATCTTTTCCCTATTTCTACAAAAGGATAGTGGGAGAGCTAATGGTTTCCAATTGAAATATGTTCGGCAACATATGGAAAAATGATCTTGGTATTACTATTAGATAAGATCAGAATAAAATAAATTCTCCAATTATTGACATAATGTTGCATCCTATGTTCTAGGTAACATGATCTTATGAGGTAGATCTATAGGTTTCTTGGTCCTAGTCAATCTCGTACATATAGTGACATTATATTGAGAAATACAAGATGAAACAATTCATGTTCAGAATTGTTGCCAATATCACATGGCTCAATCTCTCAAGGTTAACATGATCATAGAATAGGTAGAGATTAATTTTGTGAATTGATATCATATTATTTAGACATGTACCAATCACATATTCCATAATATGTGCAATATTTGATATTGACTAGATATACATTATTTTAAAAAGTTATCCATTATTTCTAGGAGCACTGCAAGTGATGCAGTAAGAACTATCATCTTGTACTTCGGCAAGTACAAATGAAATTTTCTTGGAATATGGAGAGGATGGTATACTAGTTTCTGTGGGACACAAACTAGTATTCCTTAGATCAATTTGATCTAGTATCACTATTATGCAAAGGAGATGAGAGATTCAAGCTCATAAAAGCTAGTGGTATCCATACCTACAAATACCGAGTATGTTCCAACTTCTAAGGCAGCTAAGAAGTAGTTATAAATTGCAACAATTTGTTCCAGTTCTTTGATTCCCACCTAGGGTGAAAAGTATTACCATAATTAAAATTATGATATTCTTACTATCCAGGTTGTCAAGTTATGACAATGGAAAAAAATAATATACTCAGAGATACCTTATCTTGAGAATTTTTACTCAAGCCGATGAGGTCTCGTATAGTAGATATGCCACACGGCGAAAACATGGTAGGCCCAGCAGTTAAAGCCATTACTCACCAGAAGCATGGTATTTATCATGTGAGTAGCTATTAAGTTTAGTTACAAAGTTGGATCTAGTGCAAGTGGGAGTGATGAAATAGTGGGTTCCCTAGAACCAACTATGTAGTACTTTTTGATTACCGTATCTTGTGTACAGCTAGCTATACATGATGTTATCTTACCATTATAGTGCATAATTTTCTATGTTCACTATAATAATGGTAATTTCCAAAGTTTTATTGTCAAGTCGATAGGTTATAGCAGATTCCATGATATAATGAGAACCTCGAGAAATAATGACATTGATCTTAAATATATGTTTTATAGTCTATATACATATTACTGACTGGACATAGTAGATGTCTGACTATCAGGTGTTGGGGGCTCATAAGCATTGATACTTCTTCTCATGAAGTTCACTGTTGGTGATCTCTAGTAGTGAGATCATGATGACAACCCCGTAAATAGTAACACCACATGTTTTGGGTGTCATTGGTCATTCCTATCTTCAGACATGTGTATTGGTCTCCTAACATAAGAACATTACCAATGTATATAATTGGATTAGATACATTGATGCAAGACGAAAACCATGGCAGTGATGTTGTGGTGAGGTAGTTTGTGTTGGGAGCATCGTTGGTGTTATGACACTGGATGAATGGCCAAGAAAGTATTTATCGCTTCTATGTTTAGGAAGTTTTATATCTCATGTCTGGTTGATCAGGATGGTGCTACCTTCATAAGTTTCTAGCCAAAGTAATAGAAAGGAAAATCCATCCGGATAGATCAAAAATAATAATAAACCAAGATAAGGACGATGACACAGGAGTGTGTCCTGCTTTATGAGATATTTAAGGACAAAGAGATTATATTACATGGTCAGTTTTCATAGGATGGTAGTCGTTTCTATGACTATACTTATCTATTTAGAGTCCATGATGGGTTTCTAGACTCCACTCTTGGTCTGTCGATTTTATTCACTGCTATCGAGGTAAGGGCCTAGAGGGTCACACACAATAGCATATTCAAGAATCCACCATATTCAATTGAGTAGGTATATAAACACAGTGGGCCCCGCCATGGGGTCTGAGTGTTGTTCAAGTTATCAATCACTGATGAATTAAATAAATACATTATTATTTAAGTTATGGACAATTGGTATGAACTTATTTAATGTATTTACAAGTTTAGTATATATGAGAAAAATATTAACAGAACGAATATTATTTTAATATTCAAGGTTCATTTAATATTAAGTGAGATATCGAGTTGATTTCAATGACTCAGTTTTATCACATAATATTATATATATAAATATATTACAAGTATGTGATAAAATAATAAATAATATTTTCACAGTTAAGTTTGTCAAAATTATTGATTAGTGAACATTGAAATGAACATGGTTCGGGAACCCTGCCCAGTATTTATCAATATCACTATAAATATAAGAGGAGGATCTCTCTTATGTTGTGTAATTAACTATTAATTCATTTGAATGAAATGAAAATTGAGAGCCTCTCTCCCCTCCTCCTTCCTAGAGAGAGAAGCTGATGATCCAAGAGTTCGGATCAAGTTCTTCCTCATGTATGGAAGGCTTCTTGATGCGGTGATTGTCGGGACGTCGAAAGTATCATCGGATTGCCCTGCTAGCACCTGAAATTTGACGATCGACATTCCAACTAATTTTTGAAGCATGTTTGGATTATCTAGAGGGATCCTGTTTTGAGTTCCTCGGACCTTACCGGGGGTCGGATCATCAGTGATGACAAGTGTTGTCCTCCCTCTGACGAAATGTTTTAAAATATCTAGCCCACCGACTTTCGCTGCGGTCCCCAGAACCAAAAAGTATGAGCATTACATGGGTCATTCATTGTTTTGTATAAAAAATAGGGATCTGGATAACACTCTCTAATAATCATATTTATCGAACCCTTATCATTAAAAAGATATTTAGTATGATCATAGGGCTTTCTCAAGACTAGGTTGATAGGTTTCAGATTTCTCAAATGATCAATTATCATATTAAAAATGGTATCACATGATTGAGGGAGACATTTTTGGGGCCCAACATGAGATCTAGTTGGATTTTTATATGCTATTCAGGGGAACAATCTGGCTTGTCGAAAGGCCTTAACAATATCAATGGTGATCACATGAGGGGCATAACCCATCCACATGAAAATCAACGTATCTTCCCTTCGTGATATGTTACCCCCATTTACATGTTTTTTTCATTATATTACAAGACATTTATGCTTTTTCCGTTGATCATCTATTAGGGTGTCGCATGATCAATAAAGGAGATCATGATGCAGTGTGATTATTTTCCTAGAATGTTATTCTTCTTATCTATGATGAACCACATGATCCAACATACATATCATATAGATTATTCATGACTTGGATAACATGTCTGTGTGTCTTCATGAGTTATGGTCATTTGTTGAAAATGATTTTCCTTGGTTTTATGTAGGTTTTATTTGTCCTCATCACAAAATATTATTGAAATAAATATAACAAAATTGATATTTTTGACTTCTCTAGAAATAAATTATTTTAAAGGTCACCGTCATGGCCATATGGAAAAAGAGAATCATATTTCCAAATAATTAATAAATATTGATAAAATATACCCATCCAATAAAATTAATGTTGGTTTCGTGGTTACTTGTTAGTCCTCATCAAATTATTTTTACCCATAAGTAACTCATTTTACCTTTTATCATGGTTATAATTATTTTATATAGTTTCTAATTATAATAATTAAATTTTATGTTGAATTATCATATAATATAGATTTTTAGGATTCCAAATATTTAATACGTTTTACCAAATTATATTCCCAAAATTCATATAATTTCATTTAAGACTAATCCCATCGACTTGATGATAAAATGATTTTTCAATAATTATATTTTTCCAGAATAAAATGATTTCATATTAACGCTACAACTAGTAATCATCATTATTTGAATTTAAATAAATATTTAGATATCTATACTAAAAAATTTATTTAAAAAAAGTTAATAGTTTTTATTTTTATTAATTAATATGGAGAAACATTATTCACTTTAAAACAGTTTTATGAAAAAAAAAATTTAAACCCCAAAATCAACTTCTACTCAAATCTAGTGTAATGATGTTTAAAATGTAATTAATTATATTAAATTTAAATAATTGATATTTATGATACTTCAAATTAAATTCAACTCATTATATTACTTTTAAATTTCTTAATTTATTTAAAAGAAACGATTGTTTTGCAAAAATCTGTATTTTTCACTGTTAAGAAAGAAATCAATATTTTATAAAAAATCAAAAAATTCAACAGTTGGTTAATTTTGAAATTTTTATTTCAGAAATGAATTAATTTTACCAAATAAATTTTATAATAGTTCAAAAAATTAATTATAATGTTTTTATACAAAAATAAATAAAAAACATTTTTGATGAAAACGTATTTGTGGTGAATAAAATGTATTTACTAAACATAAAGTAGTTTTTTAATAAGAAAATATCAATAAATTTATATTTATTTGGAATTATATATCTATTATTATATATTCATTCAAATTCATCTCATCTTATCTAATAGATAGGTTTTGATGATTATATATTTCATGGGTCATTTAAGCTCAGTGTTCTGTGTCGTTTACACTAGAAAATATAATGTCACTATTTTAGAATCTCAGGGTGTTTATTTTTGGATCAATTACCACCATTGTTAAAATTCTCTATCTAAACAATTTATTAACATATTCAATTTATCCTTCTAATATAGTGAATCAAAAAAATAACTTTGTGTGGAGTTAACCTAATATCCCACAACAAGTGGATCGAAATATCCACTAAATGTGGATGTGTAACCCACTAACTCATATAACCTAGATCTTATGGTTTTATTACTATATTTTTATAATATACAACTAATAGAATCTAAAAGGATCAAATAATATATCATTCTTTGGATACTACATACATACTTTATTCTTACATTACATTTAAAAACATGAAATTAAACATAAAATCATAGCGAGAATACTATTATTTATTCTATCATATCCAGAAAATAATTCTCATATCCATTCTTGGTATTCTAGGGAATAAAAAATTAATAAATGGTAAACTAAGTTTCTTAGTATGAGAAAGTGTACAATAGAATCTATAATAGAACAAAAAAAGCATGAATAATAATGTAGAGTTGGACAACAATCAAATATTCCATATTAATAATATCATAAATGTAGAATACATACATGAATTACATTACAAAATATATAATCTCATCAATAATAATAATAATTAGTTTCATATTGATAGAACACATAATGTTGGACATCAAAATATTACCATCAGGGCCTCGTTAGAAGAAATCATACAAAAATGGGCATGCCTTATATAAAATACCCAAAATAGTTTATCTCATGAGACCTACCAATTCATTGAGTGGATATAACATGCCCAATCCATTAGAATTAGTCAAATTCATTCATCATATGACTGAAATGTATAATTATATAATAGATAATCATTGTAAAGATACATATTCAAAATGGAACATTTGATATTTCAATATTTCCTGATTCAATATATATAAATACATTATCATATCCCATCCAGAGAAATAAGGGTGATGGTATCATTGGTTTATATCTTAAGTAATTCATAATGTTTGTTAATGGTTCTGATCATTAATGAAAATACATTTAAAATTAAATTCAAACCATCCTTTGAAAACATGAAGAAAATCATTTTCTATTTATAAAATTATAAGATAAAATTTGATGCATATTGAGAAAATTACATTATTTGAAATTAAGCACAGAAACATGTAATGGAATCTTCAATGAAAATAACTATTATTATAGTTGGAAAATGTGTTCATTCGGTAAATGTAACAATAAATATTTCATTCACAATTTTAGTAAAAAGTCAAAATTTAATCATTCATAAAATGACAAAAAGATTATGGAAATATATTCAAATATGGTTGAACATTAAATTAAAAAATAATTTAATTGAGAAAACATTATTGATAATAGTATACAAATCATGGACCTAAGAGATAAATTTCCTTGAACAATGAATAAATAAGGAAGGATTTTCTTAAAAACATGTTATTGATCATATTAAGTAGATAAGAGAGAAAAATTGAATGAAAATATATAAATTCTATACCAATATGAAGGATAATAAAATATATAGAGTTTAAAATAGAATTATCATATAATTTCTTTAAATTTAAACTTCGACATAAATAATTCCAAATTAAAATGAGAGTGTAGAATAAAACATTACCTATCACGACCCGAACCTACCCAGGCTCGAGTCGTAACTACCCCAAGCCCGCCTCCTTAGGCCAGGGGCTGGCGACAAGCGCTGAAGGCTAAACAACTCTAGGAGGCCTTTGCCTAAGTACCTGTACACACACACACGTAGTCCATTCAATATAGAAGTGTAGAGTAAAAGAGAAAACGGATGTACCAAGTGCTATAAATAAACCACAGAGTGCATCGACAACTAAACAGTACAAAGCATGTGGTGAAGGTAAACTGAAAAGAAAAGGGGAAAAAACGCGCCCAACTAGAAAAGTGTCACAAACAGGTAACAGGTAAACAAAAGAAAACACCTGGGAGAGTCCAATACCTGGAACCGAACTACGACCACCACACGCGGTCCATGCTCTCGAAATCCTAAGCTCCACTGAAGTCACGACCAACCTGTCTTTCGTCTACAAGGGCACACAAGTGCGGGAAAAGCCCATGCAGGGGTGAGTATAAAAATATTTGGTTGGATACCTCAAAGGCTCAAGGGAGAAACAAAGGAGGCACTGAAGGGTGATCAGTAGATCAAACAGGGAAAAGTAAAGGAGTATAACCAAGAGTGCAGTAAAGAGTACAGTAGAGAGTCCAACTCAACCCAACAAGGGAAAGGAGGTAGGATCGTCCCGAAACAAGGAGCTGGAAATGGTGAGAAGATAAAATTCTCATCGATTCTTCGCTACCTATAGCAGGAGAGTAGACTCGTCCAACCACGAGAAGCTAGACATGGATAGCACGTGTCATACCCCGCATGTCTTCGCCTCTCCTGGAAGGAGAGTATCCAAAACCCAAGAAGTGGGTACTGGAACAAGATATGTGCACATCTATATGCTCTCATAAGAAGACCAAAGAAGATCGTAAGAGGATCTCCATCCCGTAGCTCAGCCAAAGAAAGTGAGTAACCAAAAGTCCCAAAAGTAAACACCATTGATGCCCAGCATCCCGCATGTCTCCCTGAAATGCAAGTCAAGGGGCTCAAATCACCACACCTTGTCACTATCCACTTTGGGCGGCACTTACTTGCCCGCACGGTTTTAGGTCGCATCCCAAGGATGCGTCTCAGTGAGGAAAGCTCCCCTCATACTTGAGAGTTCTGGGTAACGTCAAACCACACCTCTCCACTACCCCGCAGTTGAGAGGTCTCTTCAAAGTCGACAGGTGACCCCACACTACTAGAAAAATAGGTATTTGCGACGGGATCCCGTCGCAAATGGCTTTTTGCGACGGGGGCCCGTCGCAAATGGCCCGTTGCTGAAAACGGTGTCGCAACAACAATTATTTGCAATGGGCCCGTCATTAAAGCCTTTTTTGCGAAGGGGATTCTCCCCGTCGCGAATAGTACTCCGTATATTTGAAAAAAAACTTTTCAAATAGTAATGACGATGGGCCCCGTCGCAAATACCTGTTGCGACGGGCTCGCCGCAAATAGTTTTTGCGACGGGACCCATCACAAAAACTATTTAAGAAAAAAATTAAAATACTATTAATAAAATATTTTAATGCACATATTAATAATACTATTTGCGACGGGCATAGTATCCCGTCTCAAATACTATAAAAAAAATAAAAAAAATAAATTCTTAATAAATTATTTTAATTAATATAATAATAATCCAATTATAATTTAAAAATAAAAAATAATAAATTATTAATAAATTATTTTAATTAATATAATAATAGAATTATAATTCACAAATAAAAATAATAAATTATTAATAAATTAATTTAATTAATATAATAATAATAGAATTATAATACAAAAATAAAAAATAATAGAATATTAATAAATAATTTAATTAATGTAATAATATTAGAATTATAATTCATAAATAAAAACAATATTAATAAGTTATTTTAATTAATATAAAAATAATAGAATTATTTTACATTCAAATATTAAAATAATTCAAGTATTACAAAAAATATAATTAAATTTTAATATTATAAAATTTTAATATATATATACATTTTAATATTATAAAATATAAATAATATTATTATTCATATTAAAATTGTTATTTCAAAATATAATATTATTAATATTTTATAATGAGACAGAAACTACGAATAGAAAAAAAATCAAATTTTGATTTCACAAATTTTATAACATAAAAAAACACTAATCTGAAGGGGGGGGAGGGGGGATCTGCAGATGGTGGTGGAGGAAATTCCATCCCTAAAGCATGAGTGAGTCAGCGCATGTACTCCATCTGCTCCTGATGCTGCTGTTGCCACCGACTCGTCTGCTCCTCGTACAGCTGCTGCTGGCATCGACGCTCCTCCTCATGCTGCTGACGCATCTGCTCCTGCTCCTGTCGGAGACTCTCTATCAGTGCAGTTTGAGATCGCAACTGATCCTCATACTATGTAGCAGAAGAAGATGCACGAGCTCCTCTCGAGCTGGACGCCGACATCGCAGCACTGCCATAATAATCTCCGGGAGTCAGTCGAGAGCTGATGCCAACTACTCGACCCTTCTCGAAGGCATACTGGGTGGCCTACATCCATGCTGCCTCATCAAACTGACGGCCAGTGGTCTGATCTGATGACTCGGCCCGACTCTCAGGTCGGGCCTGTGACGCTGCGGCCTCATATGACTCCTGTAGTTGCAATTTAAAATTAAAATTGTGAATATATTATATGCATTTAATTTTTAAACTTGAAAAAAAATAATACTGACCACGATGTGATGCTGACGATCACCTCTGAGCTCCCTAGTAGCAGGATCACTATACATCCTCCGATATACGTCGTACTCCGTAATATCGGGATGCTCGACAGCCTATAAGAATAAAAAATAAACTGTTAATATTTATAGTTATATAAAATATTTATAAATAATGTACGTACCAGATGCTGTCTAAGAGTACTGAAAGAACGACTCCCAGCTCGATGAGTCCCCTCCTGTCTCCCCCGATTCTACCTCCCCACCGATGATCTCCTCTGAAAGGCACCACTCAACTAGTGCGCACATAATCAATCCCATACATGGGATGAAATGTACTCTGGTCGGTGTGCTCTACATGACTCATCAAAATCCGACACTCCTGCTTTCTTCATGGCAGCTTTTCTTAAATTGTGCAAAAACTGACGAAGGCAATCACGCATGGCCACCTCCCATGCCTCGTGGATGGCGTCACGCATGGTATCCTCGATCGGATACCATAAACCCTACAAATAAATCAAAATATCAAGTTAGAAATGAAATAATTTTCAAAATAAAATTTTTTTATTTACGTACGTACCAACCAATGGCCGAACATGGCCTGCTGCACATCAATGGGAATCTGCTCCCATGTGGTCCACGGCTGAGAGAAATAGTTGTGCAAAATAGCGCTGCCCTGTCTGACTGCTATATGCGGAAAACTGTATAAATAATAAACATTTATTATGTGAATAGATTAATGAAATCTTAGTCAAATCCACAGGTTATCACACTGGTTATCACACCTCCGTGTGCGTGGATCAAACCCAAGACATGGACGTCGCTCGGGGACGGGGTCAGGAATCATCAATCGTGCAAGACCATGCCCCTTCTACGTACTCCCTGGAGCGCCTACAGGCTGAGGGTCATCTGCCAGAAACTCATTCGAATCGAAAGGCAGTTCACCATCCGCCAACTCACGAAATGTGGCATCGTCCATCTGAAACAGAAAATTTTAATGTTGTTAGCAAATAATTGATAATTACTATTATATATACATATATACATATTATGATTGTATATAAATACCATCGAATTCTATCAGTTTTCATCCTCATCATCATCTTCATATATGTCAAATGTCATCTTCATATTCCTCCTCAACATCATCGATATCCATTCGAGTTACAGTTGCTTCATCTCTTACCATTTCAAATTCATATGTGACATCATTAACATCATCGTCATCACCGACTCTTAAATGTGGGGTTTCGTCATCGATACTCATGTCTCTTTGTAAAAAAGATTGATTTTGAGTACTCTCTTGAAAAACTTCAATTCTTTGCACATCAGTGAAAGAACATTCACTTTGACTAAACTGATTGTCTCGAATATTGATTTTTATTACACTCCACCAATCAGTCAATTCTCTTAATGTAGCACAGTACTTTACGTAATAAACATGATGTGCCTATTGAGCCAATAAGAATGGTTTATTTACTATGAGAACACTTTTACATTTAATATCGATGATTCCATGAGTCGGATGAACATGCACGCCTCTCTCTGTATCTGACCACCGACATTTGAACATGGTTATGTAATGTTGTCCAAGATTACAGAGTTCAATGATTTCATCAATTATTCCATAAAAGTCAACTTCATTTTCTTGATGATGAGATCCTCTCAAGCTAACTCCACTGTTCATTGTTTTTTTCGATTCCCCATATGCATGTGTATGAAATATAAATCCATTCACCACATATGAATTATAAGTTTTAACAAGTTTGGAAGGTAGGTTACTCAATACACACAGCTGTTTGTCAATTTTATCAGCATGTCGAGACACCTGAAAATTTGTGAAATAATTATCAATATAGTAAACTATACATTGAATGAGTTTCTAAAAGATAAAGAATTTATGTTACCAGTTTTTGAAACCACTGAGAGAAATTTTTCAGTCGACGTTCATCAAGAGCAGCTGCTGTAATTTGTGGAATTTGTTTCTTGATATGATTATCATACAACCTATAAAAACCAATGTTATTTACTGTAACATAAATGATAGAATAAGTGATATAAACACTTACAGTACAAATGATTTCATCTCTTCACAGTTGATAAGAACATACGTATGAGCTCTATGATGTTCATCATCTGAAAGCCAGCGTTCATAAACTCCACCAAAACCAAGATCTGGCTGGTTGAAAACAGATAATTGATTGTCGATTTCATCAATATTCCTCTCTTTCCGTCCCATTCGGTTTTGTTTTGAAGGATACTCAGATTCAAAATAATGGGAGCAGAAAAAAAGATATTTCCTCTTGCAAATAAGCTTCTGCAATAGACCCTTCAACAGATTCTTTGTTACGTACTTTTCTTTTCAATTTTTGCATGCATCTTTCAAATGGGTACATCCATCGAAACTGTACTGGACCTCCACATTTGGCTTTATATGGAAAATGTAACATCAAATGTTCCATTGAGTCGAAGAAAGACGGCAGAAATATTTTTTCCAGTTTACATATAATTACAACAACATCTTTTTCAAGTTTTCCTAGAGCATCATAATCTGCTGTAGCCGCACAAATTTCCCGAAACAAATGAGACATGTCTGTTATGGAATCCCAAATCACAGAATTCAACAGACCTCTTAATTCAATGGGTAGAAGTCTTTCATTATAACATGACAATCATGACCTTTTAGTCCAGTAATATGACCATTCATTACACATCTACCCAAATTGGAAGCACAACCATATGGAAGTCTCAAATCTGCAATCCACTGACAAAATAATAAACGGTTTTCTTTAGACAGTGTATAAGCTACTTTTGGTTTCAGTAACCTTTCTGTTCTGACATTCTCAAATAGTTCCAATTCTGGACGCCTACAAATTTGGGCAAGATCTAAACGTGCATTTACATTGTCTTTTCTCTTTCCTAGCGTATCCAAAACTGTATGAAACAAATTATCAAAACAGTTCTTCTCAATATGCATGACATCTGACATGTGTCGGACCAACAAATCAGACCAATATGGAAAATCCCAAAATATGCTACTTTTAATCCAATTGTGTTCTTTCCCAAAACCAGAAATTTTCTGTTGGTTTATTGTGGGACCAAAAGTGATGGGAGGTAATGAAAATAAAACTGATTTTAACTCCGAACCTGATAGCATTTTTGGAGGTCCATCCCTTTCAACTGTTCTTTTTCTGAAATGAGATCTGTTTCTGCGAAAAGGTTGATCAGCTGGAAGAAATATGCAATGACAGTCAAAATAACAAGGTTTCTTTCCATGAATGAGCATAAATGCTTTGTTCTCTCCCATACAGTAAGGACATGATTTCTGACCATGTGTACTCCAGCCAGATAACATCCCATAAGCCGAGAAGTCACTAATTGTCCACATCAATGCTACTCTCAGTATGCAATTCTGTTTCGTTGGAACATCATATGTACTGACACCAGTACTCCACAATAAATTTAATTCATCAATCAATGGTTTCAAATAAACATCAATAATTTTCTTCGGATGTCCTGGAATTAGTAAAGTCAAAAAGATATATGGCTCCTTCATCAACATCCATGGAGGTAAATTGTACGGAGTTAAAAAAATAGGTCAACATGAATATTGACTACCATAAGATCCAAACGGACAGAAACCATCAGTGGAAAGGCCCAGTCGAATATTTCTAGCTTCTAAAGCAAAAGATGGATGCACTCTATCAAAATGTTTCCATGAATCACCATCGGCTGGATGATTCAAGCTTTTATCGGTTGAAATATTCTCTTTATTCTATGACATCATTGTCGTTGTATTCTTAGACATGAATAAACGCTGAAGTCTGGATGTAAGCGGAAAATATGTCAACTGTTTTACAGGAATCAAACCAGACTTCCCGTGTTGTTCTTATTTATATCTCAGTTTCCCACATGTGGGACAACTATCCAACGACTCATTTTCCCCAGAATATAAAATGCAGTCATTTGAACATGCATGAATCTTCTGACAAGTAAGTCCCAAATTTCGAACCAGCCTCTTACTCTCATAGTAATTTGCAGGCAAAACATTTCCTTCGGGTAACAGTGTTTTATGAAAAGAAAATATCTGGTCAAAATAGGTGTTTGACATTCTGTTATCTGATTTGATAGCCATAAATTTTGAAACTGCTTCTAATTTTCTCATCTTGCAGCCAGGATATAATACATCCTCAACAGACCTCAACAACTCATAAAATTCAGACGGTTCCAACTCAGGATTTGTAGCTATATCAGCCGGAGTTTCTGTATGTTGAACAGATGAACCTGCAACATCATGTACTAAATCTTGAAACCTTGATGGATCCGGAATCAAGTTTGTATCACCTGCTCTGGAACTACGTTCACCATGTTAATACCAAAAAACATAATATGGTTGAAAACCAAAACGCAAGAGATGTTCCCCCACTTTGTCAAATGTGTCAAACGTTCTCAATGCACATTTTCTGCAAGGGCATTTTATTTTTCCTTCTGAAACAAATTCTGGATTTGATGCCACAAATGATAAAAAAGTCTCCACACCCTCTACATATACTGGATTTAAACCAGAACCGTTTGGATTTCTACGTTGAATTATCCATATGCGGTCACCTAATAATGATTGTTGACGACCTCGTTGTTCCATATTTTTTAATAAAATATAAAAGCATTACTAGTTTTGAATAATTTGTTAGAAAAAACACTCAAGCTAGGATAATTATAGAGTTTACATCATACACGACTGACACAAACTTTTTATTGAGATAGACCTAAAAATTGACCCTTTAAGAATTAAATATGTTGAGAATAAAGCAAAACCTGTTACAAATATAATTTTAATATTATGTACATTTTTTATTATTTTCATAGTACTAATATTATTGGTAATTATTACAAATTGTTGGTAATTATTACTATTTACTGGTAATTATTGGTAATTATTGGTAATTATTCCTAATTATTTGTAATTATTACTAATTATTGTTAATTTTTACTAATTATTGATAATTATTACTAATTATTACTAATTATTACTAATTAATACTAATTATTGATAATTATTACGAATTATTACTAATTATTACTAATTATTGATAATTATTACTAATTATTACTAATTATTGGTAATTATTACAAATTATTACTAATTGTTGGTAATTATTCCTAATTATTGGTAATTGTTTATATTTATTGGTAATTATCGGTAATTATGGGTAATTATTGGTAGTTATTACTAATTATTGTTAATTATTACTAATTACTGTTAATTATTACTAATTATTGATAATTATTACTAATTAATACTAATTATTGGTAATTATTAGTAATTATTACTAATTATTACTAATTATTAGTAATTATTGGTAATTATTGGTAATTATTGGTAATTAATTCTAATTATTGGTAATTAATACTAATTATTGGTAATTATTAGTAATTATTACTAATTATTGGTAATTATTACTAATTATTGGTAATTATTACTAATTATTGGTAATTATTACTAATTATTGTTAATTATTACTAAATATTACTAATTATTACTATTTACCAGTAATTATTGGTAATTATTGGTAATTATTCCTAATTATTGGTAATTATTACTAATTATTGGTAATTATTACTAATTATTAATAATTATTACTAATTATTACTATTTACCGGTAATTATTGGTAATTATTGGTAATTATTTCTAATTATTACTAATTATTGTTAATTATTACTAATTATTACTAATTATTACTAATTATTGGTAATTATTACTAATTATTACTAATTATTACTAATTATTACTAATTATTACTAGTTATTGGTAAGTATTCCTAATTATTACTAATTATTACGAATTATTGGTAATTATTATTAATTATTAATAATTATTACTAATTATTGTTAATTATTACTAATTATTACTAATTATTACTAATTATTACTAATTATTACTAATTATTGGTAATTATTACTAATTATTACTAATTATTACTAATTATTAGTAATTATTTCTAATTATTACTAATTATTGGTAATTATTCCTAATTATTACTAATTATTACTAATTATTGGTAATTATTATTAATTATTACTAATTATTACTAATTAATGGTAATTATTACTAATTATTACTAATTATTACTAATTATTACTAATTATTGGTAATTATTACAAATTATTACTAATTATTACTAATTATTAGTAATTATGACTAATTATTACTAATTATTGGTAATTGTTCCTAATTATTACTAATTATTACTATTTACCGGTAATTATTGGTAATTATTGGTAATTATTCCTAATTATTGGTAATTATTACTAATTATTGTTAAGTATTACTAATTATTGGTAATTATTACTAATTATTACTAATTATTACTAATTATTACTAATTATCGGTAATTATTACTAATTATTGGTAATTATTACTAATTATTGGTAATTATTGGTAATTATTCCTAATTATTGGTAATTATTTCTAATTATTGGTAATTATTTCTAATTATTGGTAATTATCGGTAATTATGGGTAATTATTGGTAATTATTACTAATTATTGGTAATTATTACAAATTATTCCTAATTATTACTAATTATTATTAATTATCGGTAATTATCGGTAATTATTGGAAATTATTAGTAGTTATTGGTAATTATTACTAATTATTGGTAATTATTACTAATTATTGGTAATTACTCCTAATTATTGGTAATTACTCCTAATTATTGGTAATTATCGGTAATTATCGGTAATTATGGGTAATTATTGGTAATTATTACTAATTATTGGTAATTATTACTAATTATTGTCAATTATTACTAATTATTGTTAATTATTTGAAATTATTCCTAATTATCGGTAATTATTACTAATTATTCCCAATTATTGGTAATTATTGGTAATTATTGGTAATTATTACTAAATATTGGTAATTATTACTAATTATTGGTAATTATTACTAATTATTACGAATTATTACTAATTATTGGTAATTATTACTAATTATTACTAATTATCGGAAATTATTCCTAATTGTTACTAATTAATACTAATTATCGGTAATTATTGGTAATTATTAGTAATTATTCCTAATTATTGTTAATTATTACTAATTATTGTTAATTATTACTAATTATTGGTAATTATTACTAATTATTGGTAATTATTACTAATTATTGGTAATTATTGGTAATTATTCCTAATTATTGGTAATTATTACTAATTATTGGTAATTATTCCTAATTATTGTTAATTATTCCTAATTATTGGTAATTATCGGTTATTATTGATAATTATTGATAATTATTCCTAATTATTGGTAATTATTACTAATTATTGGTAATTATTACTAATTATTGCTAATTATTACTAATTATTACTAATTATTACTAATTATTACTAATTATTACTAATTATTACTAATTATTACTAATTATTGGTAATTATTCCTAATTATTACTAATTAGTGGTAATTATTAGTAATTATTAGTAATTATTACTAATTATTGTTAATTATTGATAATTATTACTAATTATTACTAATTATTGGTAATTATTACTAATTATTGGTAAGTATTACTAATTATTGGTAAATATTACTAATTATTTGTAATTATTACTAATTATTGGTAATTATTACTAATTATTGATAATTATTATTAATTATTACTAATTATTCCTAATTATTGCTAATTATTGGTAATTATTCCTAATTATTAATAATTATATGAATAATTACCAATAACTAGGAATAATTACCAATAATTAGGAATAATAACATTATTATATATTTTATTATTAATATTAAAAAAATATAGTTTTCTATATTATATACAATTCTTCTTTCATCTGTGTGTTTTCTGTCTCTACATACAAATAATACATGTGGAGACAGAAAACACACAGATGAAAGGAGAATTGTATATAATATAAAAAATTATATTATTTTAATATTAATAATAAAATATACTAATAATTTAATAATGTTATTATTCCTAATTATCGGTATTTATTACTAATTATTAATATATATTCTTAATTATTGAAAATTATTACTAATTATTCCTAATTACCATTAACTATGAACAATACTAATAATTTAAATTTATTAAGTAACAAAACAATGTAAACATAATTAAATTACAACTAATTAAGAATAATTGAAACTAATAAAAAATTTAAAATAAATATTAAATTAAAATGAACATAAATACCTTGAAAATTGATCTGAGGTTGATCTCTGATCGTTTTTGAAAACTTCAATATCAACTCCGGAGAAAAAAATTAAACTTGAGAAACGCTGAACTCTAGAAATAGAATTTTGAGAGAAGGAGAAGATGGAGTTTGAGAATGAATTGAAAAAAACGGATGGGGGTATTTATAGGTTAGATTATTTGCGACGGGTCCATTTGCGACGGGCTACCCGTCGCAAATACTATTATTTGCGACGGTACCCGTCGCAAATACCTTAGCCATCATTTATTACGGTCAACGGTTAAATAGTTATTTGCGACGGGTCCCGTCGCAAATAACCACCTGCCGACATACTATTTGCGACGGGGGAATATTCCCGTCGCAAATACCTTTTACCGCCGCCGGTTATTTGCGACGGGCAATAACCGCCCGTCGCAAATATGTTTCCCGCGATTTGGCGCGCAAAGCGCGCCAGTTTTTTTGCGACGGGGAAAGAAATCCCGTCGCAAAGGCTACTTATTTGCGACGGGCAAATACCCCCGTCGCAAATAAGTTTTTAACGGGGCTATTTGCGACGGGATTTATCCTCGTCGCAAATAACCCGTCGGAAATACCCATTTTTCTCGTAGTGCCATACCCAGCCCCATTGGAGGGTAATCCCTAGAAGTCGACGAGATCCCACTGGAGGGAGACCCGACAATAATCGACGGGTGCTACACTGCCCAGTCTCGTAAATGGGTAATCCACTAGAGGTATACATCGCTAAAGTCATCGAGGAGTCCCAATGCCCAGTCCCGTAAAAGGGTACTCTATTGGAGGGAGGCTCAGAACCGTCATCGGGGAGCACTTCCCAGCCCAGCTGGAGGTAAACCCTACATCGGGGACCACTTCCCAGCCCATCTGGAGGTAAACCCGGCATCGAGGACCACTTCACAGCCCCACTGGAGGTAAACCCATAACCGCTCTGGCCATCCTTGGTGGATGGTACTGCTCGGTGAACATCGTTGTACTAGTCGTCCTTGCTGGATGGTAACCCACTGGTCATCCATGCTAGATGGTACCACTCTAGCCATCCCTACTGAATGGTACAACACTGGTCATCCCTGCTGGATGGTACCACACAGGCCAGCCCTGCTGGAAACAACCTCCTGGCCAGCCTTGCTGGAAACAACCACTTGGCCAGCCGTGCTGGAATCAACCTCTTGGCCAGCCCAACTAGAAACAACCTCCTAGCCAGCCCTACTGGAAACAACCTCCTGGCCAGCCCTGCTGAAACTACCACCTAGGTAGAGGATCAGTGCCCACGTAATGTGTCGGTCACACCGAATCCACAAGAACTCTTCCAGGGAACACGAAGCAACTCTGCTGGACAAACCATAGAGAACAGAACTAAGGGAAAACCACTCAACCCTTCTAGTCAATGAAACGAGAACATAACAAGGGAGAAACTCAACCAGGCTGGTCAAACAAACGAGAAAAAAACCAGGGGAAAACTCAACCTGGCTGGTCAAACAAACGAGAACAGAACCAGGGGGAAACTCAACCCTACCGGTCAAACAAATGAGAACCGAACCAGGGGGATCTCAACACTGCTGATCAAACAAACGAGAACAGAACCAGGGGGAATCTCAACCCTGCTGGTCAAATAAACAAGAATAGGGGGACCCTATAAATCACGAGCAGTCAAGGGTACACAAAGTAGAACACATCACTCAAATGGGGACCACACGACGTGTGGCCCCAATTCAACTCAAACCAAGTGCCCAAACATTCTCAGGTACAAACAAAAACATGTAACTCCCAGCGTTCTCGCATTCTCCTAGAGTATACTGCATTTTTTAGCCCAAAGGCTATCATGCACACGGCACCCAACGTCAATGTGAATGGTGTAAATGTAACAACTCCAACTTTCCACCTCATCGGACCAGGCATGGCCAACTACATCTCTTCAAACATTTACTTCACTCTCCCAAGAGAGAACGTTTTCACACGCCAAGGGATCCTTACAAATACTTCAAGAAGAACCACCACCAGAGCATCCTTCATGTTTACACAGTTAAAACATATCCTGAAAGAGACTCTACACATCTAGATGGATCATACAGTTGTAGTCCTCACGAAAAAACATGTGAGATATGCTGTTTACTCACCTAAAATGGCTATCTGATGGAAAAGTCGCCAACACCAATGTACGCTCGAACGACTTCCCCTGATCTCGAGCCTTGGTCCTGAAAACAGTCGGGTGCATTGCACCACTGTGATCCCCTCAGAAAAGCACGTCAAAGGACTGATCACTTGAAAGGGACAAATATCCAAAGAAAAAGATACATTCTGCCGCACCGCACGCGAGTGGTGCTTCGTGGGACCCACATCCCGGTCCTGAAGCACATCGAACGAATCGCACCTGTTGTGATCCTCTTGAAAACGTACACAAGATGTACTATTCACTTGTCTGAAACAGACACTTGTTGATAAAGCTGTAAATCACCACCAAATCCCAAAATGGCCCCCATGGGTCCCGCACCAGTGTTTTGAATTAAAGTGGGCGGATTACACCATTGCAAAGTCCATGGAAAAACACCCAGGATTGTCTACTTTCACAGCCCGAACAGACGTCTGATGAAAAAGTTACAAAACGCTGCTCACAGCTCGATAGACGGGTCGTGGGGAACACGCATCAACTCTAGCTTCAACAACTAAAACAACACTAGTAATCTCCGCCTCAATGCTAGGGTCGTAATGCCACTGACGACGCTCAAAACCAACATCGGATGTGTCTGCGCCTCCCAACACAAGAACCCCCAGAAAAACGCCAAACTACTTAAAGGCATGTCGTGCCTCCGAAGCCCCTCTTTTCGGTAATTAAAAATTCCTGAGACCAACTCAAAATTCTCACCTCTGTGCCAGGAAGGCACTTCCATAGAAGGAACACAAAACGAACACCCATAATGAATATTACAGGCGTCCGAAGTCGAAGGGAGTGAGCCCCTTGGACTGGACCGGCCTGGACCGGTCGGTCCATCTGTTCGGGGTCGGCCCGCGTCGTCCGTTCTGTCTCGGAGTGCCGGCCCGTGGCTCTTCTACATGGGCCGAACGTGGACCCTCGATCCATGCCTGCACCAACCGGCCACGAGGGCCGATCACAGCCTTTTGTGGAGACCCACCGAGCACGAGTCTCTGTCGTCGCGCGGGGGTCGCGCGCTGGGACCCCGCTGTCGTCGCGCCTCGGTGGCTCGGCCTCACCGCCTAGAGCCTCCACCTCGCGCGGACAACACCACCTCACCCTAAAGACCACCGCTTCCCAGAGTTCGGGCCGACTGCCACTGCCCTGCTGTCGAACGCCCACATCGCCCACGCCTCTGCCTAGACCCTCGTCGGACCGTCGTCCCAACTCGCTGGAGAACCCAAAACTGCCAGAAAAACACCAAAAACCCACTGACCTTCGGTGGACAACCGAGAGCGCCTCGGGACTCAGAATTTCAAACTGAAAAGTTCTTCAGAAATATCGGAAAACATACTACACATTCATGGGCTTTTCACGATAATTTAAAAGAAATTAAATGCTGAAGTGCCCAGATCAGTGTGAATCACTGAGAGGGGGAGGGGGTGAATCAGTGATCCCTTAAAACTTTTTACTAATTGATTCTTTATCAATTAAACCTCTATGGCTGGTTAAAGCCTCGATCCACTCTTCTTGTATCTCTCAACCTTTCCTGAATGATGCAGTAATGAAAAGGCACAGGACACAAGGATTTACAAGGTTCGGCACCAAAGGCCTACATCCTTGCCATGCTCTCCAAGCATGGATTCTCCCATTATAATCTGTTAGTATTACAATGGTCGATACAGCTTCCCACCGTATCTCTCCTGAGTCCCACAGGAGGGTCTTTATACTGCATCCCACAGTGTTACCAGAGTCCCACTGGCCTGCTCCAGAATCCCACTGAAGACTTCTTCTCCCTGAGTCCCACAGGGTCTTCTCCTGGCTCCTCGAGTCACACGAGTAGCTCTTCTTCACTTTAAGTTCTTCAAGTATCTTCAGCAGTCTGGGATAAAGACTGCTGGCCTTTCTCTATACCTCTGATCACTTGTGATGATCAGGGTCTTCTCAATCTACTGAAAACTCAGACAACCAATCTCTTTAACTTCAGTCTGGCTCAGTCTCAGTTCACATCAACATCATGCACTGAGTGCATGGCAACTCTTCAAGGTCTTCAAGTCTTGGACAACTCAGAATGCACACCACTGATTTAGAACTGTTCACGTGTGCACGTGCATGCATGCATGCATGCACTCTCCTTTTCTTCCTCTTGGTGCAGTAGACCCACAAAGGGTGTAGTCACTTTAAGCACACACCTTCACTGAACTTCACACACTTTATCCAATTTGTTCACACACTCAGAAGTGTGTTTTACTTTAGTGTGAGGGTCTCCTCTTTCTTCCTTCTTCTAAGTATGTTCACTTCACTTAGTGCACACACACTAGGTTCGGCCTTCACTTGTTTTTCACACACAATTTATTCTTCATTTTGCACACACTTAAGCTTGGCCTCTTTCCTTCTTGTACTCTTCCACTTAGCACACACACTTTGTTTTTCTCTTTTAATCTTCAAGTGTGCACAACCACAAGGCTACGGCCTTCACTTGTTCAATTTGCACACAGAGGCACTAAGCCTTGGCCTTCCTCTCTTTGCACACCCACTGCCCGTAGGGCCTTCTCCTCACTTTGCATACACACAAAGTGTTCTTCAATTTGGCACATACACAAGGGCATGCATCGGCCTCCTCTTGCACACACCCGAATACCAACACAAGGGCCACGACCTCCTCCTTTTCTTTTTACACAAAAGGCACAAAGGCCTCGGCCTTCTCTTCTTCTCTTACCACACACACGAGGCAAGGCCTCGGCCTTCTTTGGCACACACACACTGTGTGTAGAGCACAAGGCAAACAATCCTCGGGTCTTCACCTAGCCTTCGGGCGCGCAAGGTGCACGGCACAGGGGCGCGCAAGACCTCCTACCCGCGGGGCGCGCAAGTGCAACACCCGCGGGGTATTCCTCCTGCCGCGCAAGGGTGCGGGCAGAGAGGGAACAAGCCTCGGGCGCGCAAGAATGATGTGGCCACGAGCTCTTCCTGCCGCGCAAAGGATTAGCATGCAGGGGACTTCATCCGCGCAAATATAATTTGCGCGGGGCTTCAACTTCGCGAGGCAGAGGTGCACTCACGGTTCTTCGGATCTTCAACAAAGGATCAGCAAGCTTTTTGAGAGCCTCAGGCTCTTTTTATAGGCGAAGCAGAGCCTCTGCCTTCCGCGTGGGATAAATCTCGAATCCCCGAAATCTTTGGATCTTTAAAAACTTTCCAAATCTTGAATTTGGTCCTCGGTTCACGCGGGTTCTCTCATTATTTTCTTCCTCTACGTGCATGCGACTCATAACGCATGCACGGCCTTCGGTTTAGGCTCATCCCATGCAAAAACACCAACCACGTGGCCTCGGCAGCTTTTCTTGCCTCGGCCGAACATCGAAATTCTCCATCTGTTGCATGCATGCCTTTTTTATTGCATGATTAGGTTTAGGTGGTCCAGACGAGTCCAATGGTGTCTTCATCTTCGGCAATGGTGGCCGGAAACTCGAAATCGTCCCTCGGATGGCGCCTGGTTCGTCGGCAGCTCGCGGGTGGCCTTCGGCATGGCTCGAGGTAGGAGATGGACGCCGGGCCGTTGGATGCGGTGATCAATTATCCTCGGACGGCCTGGATCAAATCGGGGGCGTGGCGGATTAGATGAGCGGTCCAGATCGAGCGCGCGATGAATCGTGCGGCTGAGATTTGCTCCCGGTGAAAAATACGCGTCCCACATCGAAACGCCGTGGGATTTTGCCGCGGTTTATCAATATGCCGCTGCCGCAACACCCCAATTGAACTTCTCTCCTCACGGTGCCGCCCCGCACCATGTTCTCCCTGCGGGCGCGCTCTGCGCCCACTCATGCCTCCTGCGGGCGCGCTCCTAGCGCCCACTATGCATCCTGGGTGCGCGGGCTTCACCACCGCGTGCCCTCGGGGCTTATACACGGCCCCCCTGCCTCTCGGGCTGGCCACATGGGATCCCCCCTTGGGCGTGGTGCCTTAGGCCCACATGTGCCTTGGGGGTTGAACCCTTAAGGCTGGCCCTTGGTGGCCTATTTTTTGGCAAAGGACAGAATGATACTTTGTATAAAAACAAAGTACTCCTAAGTGAAATATGCCAAATGCCACATCACAATTCATCTTCTCCCAAGCCATTCTTCCTCTTCATTTCTTCTCATCTTCTTATTCATTTGAATTCCTCAATGCTTCTTCTTCATTAGAATTCCTCCAATTCTCTTCAACATTTATTCATTACTTAGGAGTGAATTCTTGAAGGTTCTCCATCAACCGAAGCTCCTGAATCAAATAATTCTTCAATGTTCTTCAATGATCCAATTAGAGATCAATTGGATCTTCTTCTGATTCACATGCACTAAGAGTTAGTACATGGACTTCTTTAATGCACATCATCCACTTAGTAGTTGTGGATGGAACTCCTTTCAACTCCTCATGCATTGTGAAGACAATGCATGGTATTCAAACATTGTTGTGACATTGTATCATCAGGATACATGTTCTTTGAACTTAAAGATCAGTTCAGCAATCGTCTGATGTACTTAGAGAATGTTTCAACTATCATCTCCTATGTCACTTAGTGAATCTCCTAAGTGACATGCATCTTAGTACTATGGCCATTCTCCTTTCCTTACCAACACCATCACAACCTTTGGCATTCACATCTTGACAACTCTTGACATCCATTCATTCTAAGACAACATCATGACTCATTGACAACAAATGCAACACAATGCACTTCAATCTCCCCCTTTGTATTTGTTGTCAATACACCACTTCAGCACAGATGAATGGGTCAATATGTGTGCCTAATCTTTTCTCCCCCTTATTGGCAATCAAATGCAAAGGTGTGGTGTGGTTCACTTTCACAAATATCTTCCTCCCTTTGAATAGCATCTTCTTGAAAAACACTAGGAGAGGGATGATGTCACATGTTCTTCTTTAGCAAAGAACCTTTAGTAAATCAACTCTAAGTCTACTTGGGCTAACCTGGTGTAGAAAACAAGAGTGATGTAACCAAGATTTTTCAATGCTGTCCACATTTCACTATACATGTGAGATCATGCTTCAGGGGTTTGAAATTTTTCAGATATTCACTGAATTGCTAAATCCTGCACATACTCCACAAAACTCATTAGAAAGTTCAAGTGCAAAGATAAATCTCCCCCATTCATCCATTTGTCTTCAATCAATACTCCCCCTTAATTGACAAGATAAACTCAATTAAGAAACATGGGATGAAAGTATGATTGGAATACCTTCACTTTTCTCAAGATGGAATTAAATATCAGAATCCCATCTTCTCCAGATTGGCTCCCCCTCAAGGGGTGCACTCCATTCTGTCCAAACCATCCTCCAGCTGAGAATGACCATCATCTTCAATTCCCTGTAATGTCAGCACATGTAAATACCAATAGTATAAGGGAATAATATGGAACCTCCTTGGTTCATCAATGTGAACAACAAGGTTGAGAAGATTCTCTCAACCGAGATGTCCCATTTTCACCAGTCTTCACACTTGCACATTTGATCTTCATTGATGATTGTGCTGGTGTGGTTCTCAAAACATCTTCATGTGAAACCTTCTTCTTCCCTTTTGCTTTAGCAATTGCCAGAGCTTCATCTTCAACTCTTTGTAGTTCTCTGGAAAGTTGCAACTGATGTGGCCATATAACAAGTAAATCATTTGGAAGAGTGGCCTCAGTTTTGGAAGTTCCACATGGTTCTTTAGATGCTGTTAAGCTACCTCTCTTAGGCAACTTATTTTCAATCAATCCCTTCTTGTTCTGGATTTATTGTCTTTTGGAGTTCAGTCTGCTTCTATTTAGTTTCATGGCTTCTTTACAAAGGTCCATGATGTGTCCTTTCTTTCCACAGTAGAAGCATGTTTTCTTGGTGATCCTACTGGATGCATCACCCTTCTTGGACTTAGACTCCAATGTCTTCTCTTCCTTTTTCATAGTCTTCTTGGGAGCATCTTCCACTTTCTTCTTGCTTCCCAAGGATTCTTTCTGAGCCAGGTTCTGTGATCTTTTCTTCTTTTGAGCTCTGGATACAGTTGGAGATTGACATGTATCTTTTTGACCACTTTTGCAATCATCCCAGATGTTGTCAAGTAATCCAAATCTATTTGCAGTAAACAGATGTCTCTGGACCTGTGGATGTTTCTTCCTTCCTTCTGGCTTTCTCCCCCTTGGCATGGGCTTCCTCTGTGCTTTGGCATTCGGTGGATTGTACCAACAATCCTTTGCACAGTGCCCATACTTATTACAACACCAACACTGACCCACAAATCTTGACCTCTTCAGTCCTTCTGATTGTTGGGTACTTTTCTTGACTTGCTGTGTTGTTTTAGGAGAGCTCTGCTTCTTCACTGTCTTCATCCATATTTGTTTGGAATTATTCTTCCATCCTGCACTTTTTGTGGAAACACAATTAGAAGCATCAGTACAAGATGGTATGGATGGTACCTTCTTTCTAGAAGATGTTGCACTTTTATTAGAGGATGTCTTTCTCTTAGAATCATCCTGCTCAAAGATCACTTGAGTGGAAACATTTCTTCTTCCAGCTGTCTGGGAGGATTCAGCTTTGGGTGATTGCAGTTTTTTCAATATCACCTCTAGTTCTAAGCATTTCATGTTAAGGGAGTTCTTCTCATCCTCAACAGTTCTTAGCTTTCCTTCCCAATTCTCCACCAGTTGTTTCATCTGGTCATCATGCACCTTCTTCAATTCTTGTAATGAATTGTCAAGCTCCTTCACCCTTTTGACTTTGTCTTCTAGTTGAGCATCTCTGACAACCATTGACACTTTGTGCCTCTTTTCCAGTGCATGGACAACATCTTTGACTATTATCATAAAGAATTCTTTCTCAGAAAGGCTTCTTTGCAATTCTTCAGCAGTGTCTTCATATCTTTCATTGCAAAGAGAAACGGTTTCATCTTTAGCCTTCACCAGCTTTCTGAGAGTGTTGGTTATGCCAACCCTTTTTTCCAATTGGACTTCTAGAGAATTGGCTTCATCTTCTAGCTGTAATTTTTCTTCTTGAAGATCAAGGAGACCTGTAGCTATACACATTGCAACTTCCTTGGGGACTCTCTTATGAAGATATTTGATTGCATTTAGAAGATCATTGTTTCTTCCATCTTCATCACAGTTAGAGCAGGCTTCATCAGAAGAATGATAAAAGGAATTGTCATCTGATGTGACTTTCACATTTCTTTCCATAGAAGGAGTTTCTCTGATTGCACCAGCCTTCTTCTTCATCTTCTTTGCCTGTTTATTCATTCTGTTTTTCTGAGTCTTGGCAGATATCTCCATTTGAGGCTGTTCTTTCATTTCCTCAAATCTGCACTCCATATAGACTCCCTTGGATCTTTTAGAGGTAACCTCCCTCTGATACTAATTGAAGTGCCCAGATCAGTGTGAATCACTGAGAGGGGGAGGGGTGAATCAGTGATCCCTTAAAACTTTTTACTAATTGATTCTTTATCAATTAAACCTCTATGGCTGGTTAAAGCCTCGATCCACTCTTCTTGTATCTCTCAACCTTTCCCGAATGATGCAGTAATGAAAAGGCACAGGACACAAGGATTTACACGGTTCGGAACCAAAGGCCTACATCCTTGCCATGCTCTCCAAGCATGGATTCTCCCATTATAATCTGTTATTATTACAATGGTCGATACAGCTTCCCACCGTATCTCTCCTGAGTCCCACATGAGGGTCTTTATACTGCATCCCACAGTGTTACCAGAGTCCCACTGGCCTGCTCCAGAATCCCACTGAAGACTTCTTCTCCCTGAGTCCCACAGGGTCTTCTCCTGGCTCCTCGAGTCACACGAGTAGCTCTTCTTCACTTTAAGTTCTTCAAGTATCTTCAGCAGTCTGGGATAAAGACTGCTGGCCTTGCTCTGTACCTCTGATCACTTGTGATGATCAGGGTCTTCTCAATCTACTGAAAACTCAGACAACCAATCTCTTTAACTTCAGTCTGGCTCAGTCTCAGTTCACTTCAACATCATGCACTGAGTCCATGGCAACTCTTCAAGATCTTCAAGTCTTGGACAACTCAGAATGCACACCACTGATTTAGCACTGTTCACGTGTGCACGTGCATGCATGCATGCATGCACTCTCCTTTTCTTCCTCTTGGTGCAGTAGACCCACAAAGGGTGTAGTCACTTTAAGCACACACCTTCACTGAACTTCACACACTTTATCCAATTTGTTCACACACTCAGAAGTGTGTTTTACTTTAGTGTGAGGGTCTCCTCTTTCTTCCTTCTTCTAAGTGTGTTCACTTCACTTAGTGCACACACACTAGGTTCGGCCTTCACTTGTTTTGCACACACAATTTATTCTTCATTTTGCACACACTTAAGCTTGGCCTCTTTCCTTCTTGTACTCTTCCACTTAGCACACACACTTTGTTTTTCTCTTTTAATCTTCAAGTGTGCACAACCACAAGGCTACGGCCTTCACTTGTTCAATTTGCACACAGAGGCATTAAGCCTTGGCCTTCCTCTCTTTGCACACCCACTGCCCGTAGGGCCTTCTCCTCACTTTGCATACACACAAAGTGTTCTTCAATTTGGCACATACAAAAGGGCATGCCTCGGCCTCCTCTTGCACACACCCGAATACCAACACAAGGGCCACGACCTCCTCCTTTTCTTTTTACACAAAAGGCACAAAGGCCTCGGCCTTCTCTTCTTCTCTTACCACACACACGAGGAAAGGCCTCGGCCTTCTTTGGCACACACACACTGTGTGTAGAGCACAAGGCAAACAAGCCTCGGGTCTTCACCTAGCCTTCGGGCGCGCAAGGTGCACGGCACAGGGGCGCGCAAGACCTCCTACCCGCGGGGCGCGCAAGTGCAACACCCGCGGGGTCTTCCTCCTGCCGCGCAAGGGTGCGGGCAGAGAGGGAACAAGCCTCGGGCGCGCAAGAATGCTGCGGCCACGAGCTCTTCCTGCCGCGCAAAGGATTAGCGCGCAGGGGACTTCAGCCGTGCAAATATAATTTGTGCGGGGCTTCAACTTCGCGAGGCAGAGGTGCACTCACGGTTCTTCGGATCTTCAACAAAGGATCAGCAAGCTTTTTGAGAGCCTCGGGCTCTTTTTATAGGCGAAGCAGAGCCTCTGACTTCCGCGTGGGATAAATCTCGAATCCCCGAAATCTTCGGATCTTTAAAAACTTTCCAAATCTTGAATTTGGTCCTCGGTTCACACGGGTTCTCTCATTATTTTCTTCCTCTACGTGCATGCGACTCATAACGCATGCACGGCCTTCGGTTTAGGCTCATCCCATGCAAAAACACCAACCACGTGGCCTCGGCAGCTTTGCTTGCCTCGGCCGAACATCGAAATTCTCCATCTGTTGCATGCATGCCTTTTTTATGATTAGGTTCAGGTGGTCCAGACGAGTCCAATGGTGTCTTCATCTTCGGCAATGGTGGCCGGAAACTCGAAATCGTCCCTCAGATGGCGCCTGGTTCGTCGGCAGCTCGCGGGTGGCCTTCGGCATGGCTCGAGGTAGGAGATGGACGCCGGGCCGTTGGATGCGGTGATCAATTATCCTCGGACGGCCTGGATCAAATCGGGGGCGCGGCGGATTAGATGAGCGGTCCAGATCGAGCGCTCGATGAATCGTGCGGCTGAGATTTGCTCCCGGTGAAAAATACGCGTCCCACATCGAAACGCCGCGGGATTTTGCCGCGGTTTATCAATATGCCGCTGCCGCAACACCCCAATTGAACTTCTCTCCTCACGGTGCCGCCCCGCACCGTGTTCTCCCTGCGGGCGCGCTCTGCGCCCACTCATGCCTCCTGCGGGTGCGCTCCTAGCGCCCACTATGCATCCTGGGTGCGCGGGCTTCACCACCGCGTGCCCTCGGGGCTTATACACGCCCCCTGCCTCTCGGGCTGGCCACATGGGATCCCCCCTTGGGCGTGGCACCTTAGGCCCACATGTGCCTTGGGGGTTGAACCCTTAAGGCTGGCCCTTGGTGGCCTATTTTTTGGAAAAGGACAGAATGATACTTTGTATAAAAACAAAGTACTCCTAAGTGAAATATGCCAAATGCCACATCACAATTCATCTTCTCCCAAGCCATTCTTCCTCTTCATTTCTTCTCATCTTCTTATTCATTTGAATTCCTCAATGCTTCTTCTTCATTAGAATTCCTCCAATTCTCTTCAACATTTATTCATTACTTAGGAGTGAATTCTTGAAGGTTCTCCATCAACCGAAGCTCCTGAATCAAATAATTCTTCAATGTTCTTCAATGATCCAATTAGAGATCAATTGGATCTTCTTCTGATTCACATGCACTAAGAGTTAGTACATGGACTTCTTTAATTCACATCATCCACTTAGTAGTTGTGGATGGAACTCCTTTCAACTCCTCATGCATTGTGAAGACAATGCATGGTCTTCAAACATTGTTGTGACATTGTATCATCAGGATACAAGTTCTTTGAACTTAAAGATCTGTTCAGCAATCGTCTGATGTACTTAGAGAATGTTTCAACCATCATCTCCTATGTCACTTAGTGAATCTCCTAAGTGACATGCATCTTAGTACTATGGCCATTATCCTTTCCTTACCAACACCATCACAACCTTTGGCATTCACATCTTGACAACTCTTGACATCCATTCATTCTAAGACAACATCATGCCTCATTGACAACAAATGCAACACAATGCACTTTAAATGCATAAAAAGAAATTCGAAGAGTTATATATGAATTGAAAAACGAATCAAGAACCCTACCTCATGGGAGTTTCCTGACGCTTTGTCATTGATCAGCCTTCGCCGTAGCTATGGTCTCCCGGATTGGAGAGGGAGGAGGAGGGCTTGAGGAGGAGCTTGAGGGTGAGGGGGTTTTCCGTGGGGAGGAATGAGGAATGGGCGGAGGAGAGTGGAGTTAAATAATTAAACTCTTTTTAATTAAAAACGCGACCCCTGAAAACAATCGCATCTAAAACCCCCGACACCGTTGAAGTTAGGATGCACCTAGGGTAAACATCACCTACCAAGCACAATGAAGGTCTCTGAATTTTAATCTGAGGCCCCATTCAAGAGTTATCAAATTTAACGTCCGAAGTCGATAAATTATGAAAACAACATCAGTGGCATTTTTCACAAAAAGCCCAAACCCATGAATGTTACACCCCTACTAGGGTAAACAGCATGCTCCGAACTCAACGGTGCCCTCAGTTTTCAAATCTGAGCCACCGTTTAAGAGATACATGAGTTTAACCATTAAATGAATAAATTAGTCATTTTAATTATCTGTTTAACGTTCTGTTAACGGTCGAGGGGTCCCAAAATCCCGCGCTGACATGATTTATGATGTTCCTAGGGTAAAAAACCCATTTAGGACTCATACATACACTAATATTTCTGATCTGGTTCACCGTTTAGGAGTCATCCCATTTATTTGGCATTCCCAGTGTGAACGCACTGAAAACTTAATTCCGGCCACATCGGGGCTCGGAATCGCACGCCGTCTGAAGGCGCGACTCTGGAATAACATAAAGAATATTCCAAAGTCTTTTATAGTAAAAACCGGGCACTTAAATCATTCCATAATTCAATCTTTGCATCCCAAAAAATCAAAACCAGGGAACAACTCAAGGTACTAAGCCCGCACCTGGCTCTTTCATACCCAGAAGAACTCATTCACAGTCCCGTGTCACCGCTCACAGACCAATGGATTTGATCTGTTCACGCAAGGTCTGACATTTCTAATGACGTTTATAGGAGCATGCACACTTCTTCTCAGGTGAGTCACGTGGGAGACACTATGCACCCAAACCAGACTTTGGGGTTAGGGCAAGGCGGTAGGTAACCTCACCATCCCTTTGCACGGTCTCGAACGTCCTGAAGGCTTTCGGGGGTAACTCACCACCCCAACCAAACCCTTACATCGCACGCCATGACTGGAATCACCCTTTGGACCTGGGAAAAATCCTGGTGAATCCCTCCTTTATAATATCCATATGGTTAAACACCCAAGGATATCTGGTCACGCGAGATTTCATAGTCGATGTCTCGAAACCAAGACTCTCTTACACACTCGGAGAGCGATGGATTCAATGCCATCAACTAAAGAGGAAGGTTCTACGCCTTTTACCTTACCAAAATAGGGTTACACCGATGCACCACGCCACCCTGGTAACACCTCAAACAAGGAGAATGGAGAAATGAATTTCACACATACAGCCTAACAATTCTACTGCAAAAAGTATAAGAGTTGTAGAGCGTACCTCTTATCACCTCATGCTATGCAGGATAATAGACATCCAATGCCCGCGACTATCCGCCGTCCCAAATGTCATCTCCCTGAGCCTGACGTGGACCGCCTGATGGTGATGGTAAGACCTCGTAAGGTCATCCCCCACATCCAGCTCCTCTCGCTCCTCTACAAGCACCACCTCTCTGGGTGCTACTCCGATCACGACGCTGCCTCTGTCATGGTGGTGCACCTGCTGCCTGCCCGATGATCTCTACGTTCCTAGTTGGGCAGTCTTGCGCAAAGTGACCTTGCTCATCACCAGCATAACATCAGCGCTCTCCGGGCTGCACTGGTGCCCTCCGGCGCCACTATGGTGTACGACCACACCCCTGAGTCTGGTTGTCAGAAAGCCACCTGCGTCGAGGTTCTTCTTGCTGACGCCCGCTAGCTGTAGTAGACGTCATGGCTCCATCGTGCTTGCTGCAACCACAAACTGTAAAACATGACAGGAAACTCTCTATCACCAGCGCCTACTCTAGAACCCCGACATAAGTGGGAATGTCCAAGGGTACTATGATAGAATTAATCTCTCAGTAGAGACCCTTCTCAAACTCCCGCGCCTAGAAGTTATCATCGTGGACCAAGTCCGGGTAAAGCGTGCACGGTCTGTGAAACTAGCCGTGTACTCGGCCACTGTTATCCCTCCCTGCTGAAAAAGTTTGAGCTCCTGAATCTGAACGGAGAGTAAGCAGAAGGGGCCAAACTCCTCACGAAACAACAACTGAACGTTGCCTGAATAAAGAGATGACTCATCAAGAAACTAAGTCACCAGACTCCACTAACACCCAGTTGCTCCATGTAAAAAGGATGGTGGACAAAGCCACCATAAGATCTGTCGGGGTCTGCATAAGCCTGAAAAGTAGAACCAGTATCCCAAGCCAAACTGTTGCTGCCTGAGGGTCTGGTTCACCACTGAACCTCATCGGTCTCTACCACTGGAACTCATGGTGCCTGATCATCCTGCGCTCAAGCTCATTCTTCTCTACTGAAGCTTTCTACTACTCACTAGGTGGGGGTGCTACTACCATCCCACCTGGAGGAAGGGGCTCGCATGATGGGTCTTGGACTGTGGCCCCGTAGCTCAGAGGGTCGTTGTCACGAACCAAATGTAGTATCCTGGCTGGCTGTCTTCACAGAGACATCCTGAATGTTATCAAGGAGTGTCTCGATCAGATGACCATATATGTATACAACCGTAACAAAAATGGGGAGCTGACTCAAGAAGGATAGTCAAAGACTCAATCCTATGTGATGCACAAACCAAATTTCCCTACAAAAAGTGTCTCAGCATTTTGATTTGACAAGCGGGATATCAGGGTCTTGGTGAATGGATACTTCGGTCATTGCACCATCACTGGACTCCCTGGCCTGAGAGCCACTCTTGAGACATGTTAACACTGTTTCCCTAGATCCCAAACAATTCTATTTTAGGGACATCCGAACAAAGTTCCAAGGAACGAACCACCTATGATACCACTTTGTCATGACCTGACCCTACCCAGGCTCGAGCTGTAACTACCTCAAGCCCGCCTCCTTAGGCCAGGGGCTGGCGACAAGCGTCGAAGGATAAACAACTCGGGGAGGTCTTTACCAAAGAACTTATACACACAAACACTCGACTCAATGTAGAAGTGCAGAGTAAAAAATAAAATGTATGTACCAACTACAATAAATTAACCACAGAGTGCAACGACCTATAAACAGTACAAAGCAAGTGTTGAAGGTAAACTGAAAAGAAAAGGGGAAAAACACACACCCAACTGGAAAAGTTCCATAACCTAGAAACAAGTAAACAAAATCAAACACCTGGGATAGTCCCACACATGTAACCCGACTATGAAAACCGCATGTGGTCCAAGATCCCGAACTCCTATGTTCCACTGAAGTCACAACCAACATGTATGTCGTCTGCAAGGGACACCAAGTGCGGGCAAAGCCCAAGCAGGGGTGAGTATAAAAATACTCAGTTGGATACCCTGAAGGCTCGAGGGAGCAACAAAGGAGGCACTGATGGGTGAGCAATAGATTGAATATGGAAAAGTAAATGAGTACAATAAAGAGTGCAATAAAGAGTACAGTAGCGAGTCCAGCTCAACCCAACAAGAGAAAGGAGGTAGACTCGTCCAAACACAAGGAGCTGGAAATGGTGAGAAGATGAACTTCTTGTCGAGTATTAACTACCTATAGTAGGAGAGTAGAATCATCCAACCTTGAGAAGCTAGACATGGAAAGGACATGGTATACCCTGCGCATCTTCGCCTCTCTTGGAAGGAGAGTATCCAAAACAAAAGAAGTGGGTACTAGAACAAGGAATATATGTATCTATATGCTCACACAAGAAGCTAGAACAAGACCGTAAGGGGATCTTCATCCCATAGCTCATCCCAAGAAAGTGAGTATCCAACAGTCCCAGAATTAAACACCATCGATGCCCAAAATCCCTCACGTCTACGCCAAACGACATTTCAAGGGGCTCAAATCACCACCCCTTGACATTATCTGCTTTGGGCGGCACTGACTCCCCGCACTGTTTTAGGTCGCGTTTCGAGGACGCGTCTCGGTGGGGAAAGCACCCCTCATACTTGAGAGTTCTGGGGAACATCAAACCACATCCCATCACTGTGTCGTAGTCGAGAGGTTTCCTCAAAGTCGACAAGTCACCCCCCTGCCCAGCCCCACTGGAGGGTAATCCCTGGAAGTCGATGGGTTCCCACTGGAGGGAGACCTGGCAAGAGTCGACGGGTGCCACAATGTATAGTCTTGTAAAAGTGTAATCCACTGTAGGGAGACCCAGCTAATGTCGTCTATGAGTCCCAATTCCCAGTCCCGTAAAATGGTACTCCATTGGAGGGAGGCTCGGAACCGTCACCGGTGACCACTTCCCAGCCCAACTAGAGTTAAACCCGGCATCAGGGACCACTTCCCATACCCGCTGGAGGTAAACCCAGCATCGGGGACCACGTCCCAGACCCACTGGAGGTAAACCCAGAACCACTCTGGCCATCCCTGCTGGATGGTATTGCTCGGTGAATACCATTCTACTGGCCATCCCTACTAGATGGTAACCCATTGGCCATCCCTACTGGATGGTACCGCTCTGGTCATCCCTACTAGATGGTGCAACACTGGACATCCCTGCTGGATGGTTCCTCACCAGCCTGACCTACTAGAAACAACCTCCAGTCCAACCTAGTTGGAAGCAACCTCCTCGCCAGCCCTGCTGGAAACAACCTCCTAGCCAGCCCTGCTGGAAACAACCTCTTGGGTGTAGGATCAGTGCCCGCGTAATGTGTTGGTCACACCGAATCCACAAGAACTCTACCAGGGAACACGAAGAAACTCTTCTGGCCAAACCATTGAGAACAGAACCAGGGGAAAACCACTCAATCCTACTGATCAAACAAATCAGAACAGAACTAGGGGGAACCTTAACCCGACTTGTCAAACAAAATAGAAAAAAACCAGGGGAAAACTCAACCCTCTTGGTCAAACAAACGAGAAAAAACCAGGGGAAACTCAACCCTACTGGTCAAACAAACAATAACCGAACCATGGGAAACTCAAGCCTACTGGTCAAACAAACAAGAACAGAACCAAGAGTAAACTCAACCCTTTCTGGTCAAACAAATGAGAACAGGGGGACCCTCTACGTCACGAGAGGTCAAGTGTATGCAAAGCAGAACACGACATGCACATGGGGCCCACATGACGTGTGTCCCCAAGTCAACTCCAACCAAGAACACAAACATTCTTAGGTACAAACAACCACTTGTACCTCCCAGCGTTCTCGCATACTCCCAGAGTATACCACGTTTCCAGCCCAAAGACTATCGTGCACATGGCACCCAACATCAACCCAAAGGGCGTAAATGTAAAAACTCCAACTTGCCACCTCATCAGCCCAGGAATGACCAACTTCATCTCTTCAAACATTTACTTCACTCTCCCAATAGTGAATGCGGCCACACGCCAGGGGTTCCCTACAAACACCGCTGGAAGAACCACCACTGGAGCATCTTTCAAGCTTCCACATTAAAAGAGATCCCAAAAGATACTCCACACATCCAGATGGATCATACCGTTGTATTCCTTGTGGAAAAACATGTGAGATATACTATTTACTCACCTCAAACGGATATTGGACGGAAAAGTATCCAACACCACTTTACGCCCGAACGGCGTCCCGTGATCCTGATCCCCGGTCCCAAAAACAGTCGGGTGCATCGCACCATTGTGATCCCCTCGGAAAAGAATGTCAAAAGGAATGACCACTTGAGTGGGATAGATATCCAGAGAAAAAGATGCATTCTGCTGCACCGCAAATGAGCTGTGCTTTGTGGGACCTACATCCCTGTCTCGAAGCACGTCGAATGGATCACGTCACTGCTATCCTCTCAAAAAAGTACACAGGATGGCCTATTCACTTGTACGAAACGGACACCCAGTGATAAAACTGGAAATCACCGCCAACTCCAAAAATGGCCCCTATGGGGAACGCACTAGTGTGATGGATTAAAGCGGGTGGATTGCACCATTGCAAAGTGCTTGGAAAAACACCCATTATTGACTACTCGCACGACCCAAACAGACGTCCGATGAAAAAGTTACAAAATGCTGCTCACATCTCGAAAGAAGGGTCGTGGGGCCCACACCTCGACTCCGTCTTCAATTCCCAAAACCACACTGGTGATCTCCGCCTCAACGCCAGGGTCTCAAAGCCACAGACGATTCTCAAAACGGACATCGGATGTGTCCACGCTGCCCAACACAAGGAACCCCGAGAAAAACACCAAACTACTTAAAGGCATGTCGTGCCTCCGAGGCCCCATGTTTCAAGAGTTAAAAATTCATGAGACCATCTCAAAATGCTCGTCTCGATGCCCGGAAGGCACTTCCATAGACGACACACAAAACAGACACCCGTAATGAAAATTATGGGTGTCAGAAGTCGAAGGGGCCAAGCCCCTTGGACTGGACTGGCCTGGACCGGCTGGTCCGCCCGTTCTGGGCCGACCGTGGACCCTAGGTCCACGCCTGCAACGACCGGCCATGAGGGCCGGTCGAGGTCTTCCGCGGAGACCCACCGAGCACGGGTCTCTGTCGCCGCACGGGGGTCGCGCGCCAAGACCTTGCTGTCGTCGCCCCCTGGCAGCTCGGCCTCGCCTCCTGGAGCTGCCGCCTCGCGCGTCCAGCACCGCCTCGCCCTGAAGACCGCCGCCACCCGAAGCTTGCACCGACCGCCGCTGCCCTGCTTCTGAACACCCGTGCTACCCATGCCTCTACCTGGACCCTCGCCTGACCGTCGTCCCAGCCCACCGGAGAACCCAAAACTGCTGAAAAAACACCAAAAACCCACTGACCTTCGGCAGACAACCGAGAACGCCTCAGGACTCAGAATTTCAAACCGAAAAGTGCTTCAGAAGGCTCAGAAAACATACTACACATTAATGGAATTTTCTAGATAATTTATAAGAGATTAGATACATAAAAATCAACCCTAATAGTGATATATGAATTTAAAAACAAATCAAGAACCCTACCTCATGGGCGTAGCCCGACGCTTTTTTGTCCATCCGCCTTCACCATAGCCGAGGTCCCTCAGATTGGAGAGGGAGGAGGAGGAATTGAGGAGGAGATTGAGGGTGAGGGGTTTTTTTAGGGGGGATTAATGACGATGGGGGGGAGGATAGGGGAGTTAAATAATTAAACTCTTTTTAATTAAAAACTCGACCCCTGAAAACACCAGCGCCCAAAACCCCCGACATGGTTGAAGTTTGGTTGTGCCTAGGGTAAACACAACTTCCCAAGCACAACGGCGGTCTTAGAATTTTAATCTGAGGCCCCATTCAAAAGTTATCAAATTTAACGTTCGAAGTCACTAAATTACGAAAATGACCTCGGTGGCATTTTTCACAAAAAGCCCGCGCCCGCGAAAGTTACACCTCTGCTAGGGTAAAAGGAACTCTCCAAACTCAACGATGCCTTCGGTTTTCCAATCCATGCAACTTTTTAAGAGACACTTGAGTTTAACCATTAAACAAATAAATTAATCATTTTAATTATCCATTTAACATTCCTTTAACGGGCGTGGGGTCCCAACATCCTGCACCGACATGCTTTATGTCGTTTCTAGGGTAAACACCCCATTTCAGACCCATCTGTACACTCAAATTTCTGATCCAAATCACTGTTTAGGAGTTATCCCATTTATTTGGCATTCCCAGTGTGAACGCCCTGAAAAATTAATTCCGGCCACACCGGGGCTCAGAATCGCAAGCCGCCTGGAGGCGCTGCTCTGGAATAACATCAAGAGTATTCCAAAGTCTTTTATTGCAAAAAATGGGCTCTTCAATTACCATATAATTAATCTTGCTTTGAAACTCCTAATTTTTTTTAAATAAAATTATACATATTATACAAATATATTTAACTCTATTAAGATTTATCATTCTATATAATATTAAATATTAATTTTTTTTACCTTTTTATTAATAATTTGTTTTTAAAATCAATATTTGAGTATTAAATGTTATGTTTTCCATACATGTTTTTTTGAAGGTTTTACTGCTTGAACCATGTTCATGGTTTAATCATGTCTATAATCATTAAAAAGTTATAATTAGCATTTATATAAATGCAATAAAATTGAATAACCATCCATTAAAAATATTCCAATAAAAATAATTACATCATCTTATGGAGATTGTAGGTCACACTTAGGCAAGAGTGATGTTGTAATTTTTATAACAGATAAAAAATTAAATAGATAAAGTTTATTTTTAAATAATAATAATAATATGAATATTATATTTATTCATTAAATATATCATTATATTTATATATGTAGGTAATAATGTAAAACAAATCATATCACTTCATGGAAGTCGTAGTCCACACGTATGCAATAGCAACATTATCATATTAAACTTAATGGAGTGGTAAGACATTTTATGATATATTATGATTTTAGAATCATAAAAATTTCATAAACTTATTATTTATTCCGTAATTTTAATTTTATAATAATCTATGTGTGTTTGTGATTAAAAATGAAATGCATCCTCACATGGAGAGGGTAGTATGTACATATGCAATAGGGATGCTTTCATTTTCAATAGGATGGAAAAGGAGTTGAAAATGGTATGTTCCATCAAAATAATGAAATTTAAGAATATTTATGATAATTATGTTATCATATAATACTCTTTATATAATATTTTTAGGATTTGAAATAAGAAAAAAATATGAAAACACTTGATTACAAGTCATATATCTTCTTTGGAAAATTTAATTTGGAATACAATTTAACCCTTATAATATTGGTATTTTGGAGAGACCATGACCTCTAATAAAGGAAGATAGATTTTGGAAATGTATTTGAAAAACAATTGGTTGATTTCCATAGATTATGTGGTGTGAAGTAGAGAGGAGAGAAGGTTCACATTTATAAGTGATTTGAGTGGAAAAAATGTAATTTTTATTAACTATTAAATATTACAAGTTCCTCACTCTAGGCCAAAAAGATTCCTTTAACTGAATACTTCCTAAAAAATCTTCTGATTTTTTAATTGCCCTTTCTAAATCCCATCATTTTAAGGATGATAGGTGGTGCTAAAATATATCTCAGTGATAATAACCTTTTGAATATTTTTCTTGTATTTTGATATAAATCATGGGTTATGATAAGATATAGTTAATATAGGTATTCCCTAATGTATCACAACATAATTAATATTGACTTTCATATGGTTCTAAATAGGTTGATCTCCACTAATAGTGTGTAAATGTGAAGAATTTGTTACATGGTCAATGACAACCCATATTAAATCATTCATTCAAGAAGTCTTTGAAAATCCAGTGACAATTGAAATAGTAATATCATCTAATTTCCACATAGAAATAGGTAAAGGATTCATGAATCATTTAAGATGTTCTCTCTTATCCTTTACCTATTCACAAACTTAGTATCCTGATAAATAGTAGGCAATTTTCCATTTCATAATATCCAATGAAAATGTTTCTATCAAATCATAATATATTTTTGTTATATAATGTTGTATATCGAAATATTAGGTATGAATTTCTCTAATAAATATCATTTCATCATAGTAATGAATTGAACACATAATATATTTCCAAATTTAAAATAACATCATCATTGATGAAGTCTACCAATATCCCATCATTCACAACATTTATTTTTTTAATATTTTTATCATAAATCTAACAAATTTTTATTTTCACTAAAATGGATTTTTAGAAAATAATTTGGAATGGATGAGATGTTTCCAATTCCTAAATGATTCCCTTTTCCAACTATACTAAATCCAAAAATATAAGATCTTTTTCAAACATCATTTTCTTCAAACCACTATTCCATTTCGAACTCAATGAATCATTTTCCTTCTTTTCCTTCCTAGTAATGTAGTGTATTGAGAAAACATAATTCTTTATTATTTTTAACCATTTCCATTACCTCATGATCAGATATTTGAAATTGAACATTTTTTTACAACATTTACAATCTGTATATATTTGACGTCATTCATTGAAAATCTATTTCCCCAATTTCTTCAATGTCGAGATTATGACTATCAAAAACAGATCATGGGTTGGATAATTTTTTTCATATATAATTAACTCTATTAATCCAAGGGAAATAATTATACTATTCTTCAAAAGGATATATCTAAGTCCTATATTTAATGAATCACTATGTATCCCTAATCCATCCCTTCCTAATGGTAAATTTAGCATCAGTACACTGACCATTATTCTATTTTATTATTTAAAACATTCATTGATTTGTTATAATAATATTAACTTATCCCCCTTATTTTTCTTATTAGTTAACAGGTCACATAATCAAGTAAAATTTGGAATAAATCATTGATTGAATCATTTTATTCCAAGGAATGTATGTAACTCTGTTATATATGAGGTCATTGTCCATAAAATTACAACCTTTATGTTTGAAGGATCAATAAATATTCCACCCTTAAGCACAATGTGGCCACGAAAAGAAAATTCCTAAAGAAAAAATTATCATTTTCTAAATTTCCTACATAACTCCTTTTCTCTATGAGTCTCAATAGAGACTCACATCTGACTCTTATGATTATCATAACATCCATATTTTACCAGTATATCATTAATAAATACCACAAAAAATTATGGAGATAATAATTGATTACTTGGTTCATCATATCTATTAAAAAGAGGCTGTATTGGTCAATCCAAAGGGTATTATTGTAAATTTATAATGTTCATACCTCATTCAAAATGCATTCTTTAAAATATCATCCCTATTTATTAACATTTCATCATAAATGTAATGGAGATTAACATTTGAAAATTATTGAGGTCATTGTAGTTAATCAATTAATTCATTAATATGGAGAAATTGATACTTGTATGTTATATTATTTTCATTTATTTCGATATAATATATTAATTACGTTATAATACTATATTTCTTCTTATACAAAATAATAGTGTCTCCCCATGGTGAAACACAACGTATTATAAATCACATATTAAAAAAATCTTTCACTTGTTTCTGTAATTACACTATTGTCATCTTGTAGGGATTATTTGATATATATCTTTCAATGGGGATGAGTTCAATGTAAAAATCGACTTCACACTCTGGTTTATTTCTAGGTAGTTTTATAGGAAACACATCAATTTATTCTCGTAGAATAGATGCATACTCTATTATGAGGATAAATTCAATTTCATAGGTTTTGTCTACTATTCATCCCCTAATAATTTCCGGACGTATATATACTAGATATGTATATCGACACAACTCAGATGATGAACACTCAACTCCTAAGACAGTGTATTAAATGTCTCCTTTATGAAACATAATAACCTTATCTAGGAATTTAATTGTTTCTTTATAAATTTAAAGGTTATCCACACCATGTATTATATCAAAATCAACCATATGTATAATAACAAGGTTTTAAAATATGTATTTTTAGGAATCATAAAGGGGATGACTGATATTTCCATGCATTAACAAGATTTCCAAAATGGGTATTAATAGACAACTACATTCTTAAGGTGGAAGAGAAATATTTATTTTTCTTGAAAAACATAAAAGGAATTAAATACAGGGAAGATAAAGAATAAAATTACTCATTAGTAAAAAAATGGAGTTTATAATAAATGTTCCTACTAACACATCATTAAGAACATAAAACTTCGGTATTCTAACATCCCATATTTTTCTTGGTACATCCCTCTATGAATATTTGTTAACCCAATTATTTTTTGATTTTCATTTCTTCTTTAAAATGTGGGGGTCAAATTCGTTCGGGGATGTAGAGATTTAATGGGGATTTGACATAATGTTTAGGGGTGTCTGTTTGTTTTAATTAATAGAGTTCATGTATAAACTTTTTAAAGGGGGTTATAATGGTTCTATCTGAGTTTGGTAGGTTTTTTATGGGGTTCATTCCATCTCTATATGAATTGGGATAAGTGTTGTCTACTGGAAATTTACACATCAGGAACCTGTTACACAACATATAATTGTGGATAAAAAGCATCATGATCACGTTAATGACATGAAAAGGTTATATGTCATGAATTTTTAAAATGATTTGTAGATGTGTCCGAGAAGTCTTCATGAACTGGTTCTGGATGTGAATTTGTTATGTATCATGAGACTGTTACACAATGTGAAATATTAGAGTAGGTTTTTGTTAAATGAGGTTATTCCTTTCATTTGTAACTCGTAATTTTTTAAATACATGATGTGAAAGGTATACATAACATGTATTTCTTATGCTCGGGGTTCTAATGTTATGTTGTTCATATAATCATTTCATCTTGATGTGAATCTCTCCTCTCTGATGGCCTAAGAAATTTTTAAGAAATATTTTAAATCATTCTTCTTTTTTGGATCTCTCTATCTAGCATCAAATCCGTGTTTAGTTTTTTTATTTTGTTTCCCTTCTCTTTCTATTGTTTCTCATTATCATGGAATAATTTTTTTAATGATTTGGAAATTGGTTTTGATCTTGATCTAATGTTATCTAGTTATTCATATGAAATTTTGCATCTTCATTCATGTTGGAGTTCCTAATTAAAACCATATTATTAATTTCTAGATAAATCTAGGGGTCTATATGTAACTTTATGATATGTTTTCAAATTTTTTGGTATGAACAATATTAAGAGGTATCAAAAATGCAACATGAACATTATTTAATTGAATAGTGCATGAGGATAAAACATTATTCTAATTGTTCAATGGAAACCATTTGATTCAATTATGTCGAGGCCAAGATTACAGCTACTGATTTGGTGAACCTTCCATAGAAAAATAATTAATTGGATAATGTATTATATTATGTTTTAGCATGACATGAAATCTCATATAATTTATTTTGATAGATTAAACTCTGAATATGGATAAGATAATCCTTGAATGACTAGTGATTCTTTAATATGAAAGGGGAATGATAATTTTCATGTCAACGACTTAAGATATAATGTAATTAATGATTAGTTAATTGAAAGAAAAATGGTAATTGAAAAAATTAACCATTGTGACTTGTGATATTGCATTGTTTTATCCTTTATGTTATGAATTGTGTTTTGATTGATGTTGAAATAATTTTATAGAGGGATATGCCTGATGTTTCTAAAATGATTATATACTGTGCTTGGGATATATTTTTAAATGATTATAGAGGGGACTATGCCTGATTATTTAGAAATTATCATATAGTGGGGATACAACTGGTAATGTTGAAATTATTTTATAGAGGGCTTGGCATAGATGCTGAAATGCTTATATAGATGGCTTTCCCCAAATGTCGGAATGCTTATACAGAGGGATTCTCTTGATTATTTGATTATTCCACTGATTGTAGTTATGGTTGGAATGGTTGTGTTATATGATTAGTGATATTATAGTATAGTGTTAAAGCTAGTTTGTCATTATATTGTATTAATTATTTGATTAATACCCATATTTATCTCTTTATTACACAATCATATTTTCATATTGGTTTTATTTAGACAAGGTGGTGTTGAACTATTTATTTTCAATCACACCCTGTTTGGTCCACCTTTTGGTACCCAAGAAGATAACATGATTGTATGTTTGAATAAGTGTAATTGATCTTCTAGTTGATTTTTTCTTGATGGGTGGGTTGGGGAATTGTTAGTGGATGGACTTTGGGTTTAGGATCAGATTTATTGAGTTTCTCATATCATCATGTTATTTTAGTATTTTGACTTCATGCATTTGATTTAGTTAAATTTGGTCCTAATATTACATGGTTTATTACTATACGTTTATTTTGTTCATCTTTCATCTTCTAGTTGAATGATGTATTGTGTCTATTGTGTTCATTAATTTGATATTTATTTCTATTGTTTATTTAATTTGTATTGTAACTCTTTACCATGGGTTATAGTCTCCGATATATGCTATTTACACACCCACTTCTAGTCGTAATCCTCTATCATTTGTGGAGGAACGCTTGAGTTCCAGTAACCAACCTGATTTGGCCAAATGCAAGAGTTCTAGATCAGGGTATGTCACGAAGTGGTATCAATGGAGAATATATTTCTATTCTATTACTTAACTATTTGGTAAAGGTATAAATGGGGCTCATATTTTTCAATACTTGGTAATGATCTTTTCCATCTGTTTACCTAGCCCATGTATTGGGTAAAATATTATTACACATGGATGGGATTATTTTCCATGATATCCACTTGTTACCATTGATGTTAGTTAAGCTTGGTTGACTCACATGTAGTGTGATGGTATTTTGTACTGAGATGTATACTCATGGCCCATTATGGTGTGATATGGGTATGAATACATCATTATAGGAACATAAGGATATATCCTGACATGAATGTTTCATGATAGGGGTATATTTATTACATGTGACATATTTTCATTTATAAACTATGAAATGAGATTCATTTTATATCTAATAAATGAAATGAAGGAGCTTTTATGTCATGAAAAACCACTTTTACACCATTTTTAGAGAGACCATGAGAAAATGGATCTCATTTGTTTTCAATTGGAGAGTTTGACCTTGTTTTTATCCTATGCTTTATGGTCTGTTTTGGTATTGTTGAGAAACATCCTCCCCCCTTGACTTCAAATAGAGAATCAGGAGAGTAGTAATTAACAAGCTGAAAAATTAGCTGAGATTGATCTTCTTATAGATATTTAGGATCATATCTATGTTCATCATCAAGATAGATTTTATAGGGTCATGTGATCCGCAGGAAGAAAACATGTTAGAACCAAGCCTTCAATGTCTGATTAGACAAGATAGTTTCATCTTCATCATCTGCAAACACTCACTGGTGTGGGAGGCCCCCAGGTAGCTGAGTTCTGGATTGATTTGGTCCTGATGGTCTTCAATAACCTATAGGTACCCACTGATAGGATGATGAATGTTGTTGCATACATTATTTGTGGACCTTCCAATCATTGTTGGGATATTCTTTAGAAAGTTGGCTAGTAGGATGATTTATCATGTAGGGAATTCAAGGTAAAGTTCTGGGATACATTTGTTTGGAGACATTGAGGAATGTGAAGGCTTGTGAGTTTATTCAAGTAACACATGAGGTAATTTCAATGATGGACTATGTTAGTGCATTCACTAAATAATATTGCATTATTTCATTTTTTGTAGCTAATTATATCTCCATGGAGATATGTTTTTAGGATGTCCATTGCTATGATATTATGATAGAGGTAAATGTTTTTCAAATGGTTTGATTTTTGTATCAATCAGACACTTGTCACAAAATAAAATCTGAGAGAATCCTCAAGTAGTGGTCATGATGTTTTATTAGGTTGAACTAGGATCTCTTCTTCTGGTGGTAATAAGTACTACTTCGAAAATTATTTTCATGAGAATAGTTGTAAGAGAAATCGTGGTTGTGGGAACTAATCTTAGGATTGTGTTTCATTTCTATGCTATAAGCTGTGAAATTTGGCCACAAGTTCCCTCTGTGTTTATACCCTACATAGGAGTGTTCTTCATTTGGTATACTAGGTCAACATGAATAGTTTTTTAGGGGAAGACAGTAGTAGATTAGTGGAATGGGATACAAACATATAACTGAGTCTGGGAAGGACTCAACTGCCCCGCAACAGATGGGTATCTATAGTTCCAATGAATGTGTCGTTTGAGGTATGGGATTTAGTCTCTTAGTATAGGAGTAAAATTTACAAGAATACTGAATATCCCTAAGGAGTAAAACTAGATTCCAATGTAGAGGGGATAGTCAGCCGCATGCAATGCAGTCTACTCTGAATAGTGTGAATGTAGGACCTACTGCCACTAGATGTATGATTCGTGTTCCATTTACCATTGCATTAATGTTTTTATTCAAGAGATTCAAAATACATTATATCGTGTCTTTTTAAAATGGACTATTTATTTTTGAAGAATTTAATGGGGTATTCACTAATGGAAAACTGTTGGGAGTGTGGTTAGAGACTATAAAACATTACAATAGTTTTTCCCTATAAATTTATGGTTACCATTTCTTTTGGATTCTCTTTATTCTATAAATGGTATCTTTGGATTTGATTCATGGTAGAGGTTGCCTCGTTTTCACCATCCCATATTTATTATTACCAATGGATAGTTACCTATATATCTCTAGAAGAAGGATGTTATTTTCACCTGGGTGAGTGGGATCTCTAGTCAAGCCGTGTAAGAAAAATTAAATTAAAATTTGATTGTATCATGGATCATATAAGAATCCTTATTTGGGATTATGTTGGAGTATATAATGATATATTTCCCCCAGTGGTAGAATAATTTTTGGATGTATTTTCTGACAAGTTGTACAATTTAAAAACTAATTGGGAGATCGATTTCACAATCAAGTTGGTGTTGGGAGCAGAGCTAGTTTATCTTGTGCATTACATAATGGTTCCAGCAGTGCTTTCAGATTTGAAATTCATGTTGAATGATCCTAATTAAAAACCTTTCATACATGTTAGTATATTTCCATGGGGTTCCCCAATTCATTTCTCCAAGAAGGTTGATGGGGCTTTCTTCTTATTTGTGTATTATCAGAGATTGAACCACATGACGGTCAAAAACCGGTATCCCCTTTCACGCATCGATTATCTCTTTGAATAGTTTATAGGTTATAAGAACATGTATAATATAAATTTTTCATCAGGACACCACCATTTGATTGTGATACCATAGGACATACATTGGACTACTTTTAGGAGTAGGTATGGTTTCAATGAGTTTCTAGTGATGTTTTTTGGGTTGATGAAAGCACCAGTAGTATTTATAGGCCTGATGAATAAAATAATTAATCCTTTTGTATATAAATTTTTGGTGGTTTTTTTATGATAGCTTAGTTTATTCACTGTCCATAGACTATCATTCCCCAAATCTTGACATCATCATCAGGGCATTGAGAGAGTATTGTCTTTACACTATACTAACAAAATAAAGTTTCTAGATTGATAAAGTGCACGTCTTGGGCTATTTTATCTTAGATGATAGATAGTTAGTGGACTAAGGGAAGGTTTAAGTCATGGTATTTTGAGAGTGGCCCATGAATTCCTTTTAGAATTGAATATTTCTCAGTTTAACATGTTATTACTAGTTATTTTTCAAATGCTTCTCCAATATGACAACATCGATGATTGTGATAACCAAGATGAGGGTGAATATTTTTTTTCAAATGATTTGGAGAGTATTTTCATGAGATGAATGGAATGAAGACATAAGAACCTATCTTTTACCTATTTTTCATAAAGCATATTCTACGTATTGTGACATATCCAGAATTGGACTCAGATCAATCCTCATGAAAGAGGAATGAGTGGTTGCATATGTCTCCAGATAGCTGATGCCACATGATAGGAAGTATACTCCTCATAATTTTGAGTGAGATTTAGTGTTGAATTACCTAATATTATTGAGAAACTATATCTTTTGTGAGAGTTATTTGTTCTACATAGATGATAAGAGACTCAGGTATATCATTTCTCAGTAGGACCTGATCCTTTGTTAGTGGCAGTGGGTGGACTGTCTGTAATATTTTGACATCAACATAGATTATACACCAAGAAGGGGAAACATAAATCACGATTTAGTGATCTGAAAGGCACGGAGGGAGGAAACACTTGAGTCATTCAATGAGTGGTGGTTTATGTAACTCTTTGTTGTCCTAGGAATGTGTATCTAGAATGCCAACATCTATTGTACATGTTCTTCTAGTCTAGATCAAGGTAGATCTTTGATCGGATCTAGAGAGATTAGTTTTGGTAGAATGATATATGCTGGGGAGAAACCCTCAGGATGGTCTCTTTGAAGAGGGAATTCTCCCCTTTTGTATGGAAAAGTATGGATTCCTAAGGGATAGTGCAAGGAGATAATGAGGGAGTTTCATGATTTTAGATGGATGGTACTCCCAGGATTTCATAGATGTATCATGATATATATAAATTGTATTGCTTTATAGGAATCAATAATGGGGTAGTAGGATTTTTAAAGATATGTTTCATGTTTTGTTTAGTGAAATCCATGCATTATTGGCCTACTGGGTTGTTTTGGCCTCTTCCCATTCGGGAAGGGAAACATGATGATGTCACTATGGATTTTATTTTAGAAGTACCTATGAAAAATCATAAGAATAATAAAGTATGTGTTATCATGGATCGACTATTTAATATTTCAAACATATTTCCTATTTGGGAGACCATCATTGTTGATGATATAGGTAGTATCTAAATGCATGAGATAGTTTGGTTCCACGTTGTTCTGATGAGTATCATTTCAAAAAGATATCCTTCTTTCACCTCTCGATTCTCATGGGGTGTTTAAAAGGCCTTTGGATCGCAGGTTCATCCAAGAACAACCTATCATCCTAAGACTGATGGTCAATTTATACGGACTATTTAGATTCTATTAGATATGTTATGATCTTGTGTTTAGGATTTCAGAAGTTTTTGATAGAATAATATCAATCTCATGGATTTTTTTTATAATGACATATTCAAGGAATTCATCCAGAGGAATCATTTCAAGGATTTTTAAAGAATTTCATTCTCTTTTAATTTTTTGGGATGGAGGAAGGTGAGCCAGCACTTGTTGGACCCAGTCTTGTGTAGGAGACATCTGAAAATGTTTAGTTGATTAGAAGGTTGTTCATGACTGCATAGATAAAACAAAAATATTACACTGACCAAAGGAGGATACTTATGTATTTTGAGGTTTGTTATCATTTATTCCTTAGAGGGATAACTAGGATGGGGAAATTACATATATGGAAACAAGGAAATCTTGAACCCAGGTTTTTGTTTCATTTGATATAATTTAAAGGTTTTTTCTAGGGGTGTAATGATTATACATTCAATAGTAATATCGTTTCATGCAACATGTGTTTCACAATTTGTATCTTCATAAATATTATTATATCCCTTCTCATGAGATATTCATTGAGGATTTTTGGATTTTGGAGATGAAAAGTATGAGTAGAATCTTATATGGAATATGTACCATAGTGAAAAGAATCTATAGATAAAGACAACACCTCTAGATTCAATGTAGTGGTAGCATGGGCATCAACAGAATGATACTTGTGAAAGGGAATCTGATATGCAATCACAGTGGACATACTTGTTCATTGAGACCCCACATTTATTGTTGGATAATATCTAGTAAAAGATACTATATGGTGTAGTGGTTTTAGGATCCTATATTTTTACCAGTAATTCACATTTTTAGTTTTCATAGAAACTCTTTTTTATGGATTTTTTCATCTTTTTAAAACCAGTGTGTCCAAGTGTCATTCAGAGATGGAGTTCTTTTCTAGGGAAAATGTCTGAAATTATGATGATTTTTGTATTTTTTTAATTAAAAAAAGTCTTGGTATAAACATGTTAATGGTGATTATTAAGTATTACCATGAGTTTGGAAGGCTAAAGATGTGGTTCAAGAATTATTTGTTTGAATTGGGTTGGTTGTTCTCTATTGGAAATTTGCATGCCATTAACATGTTACATGGAATGTAAATGTGGTCCAGACGTCATTGTGAACTAGTTCATGATGTGAAACAGTTACATATTTTGGAACTATTATATTATTTGTAAATTTCTATAGGCAGGCTTTGTGAACTAGTTCAGTATGTGAATACACTACACACCATGAGACTTTTACATGATGTGAAATGTTCAAGTGGGGTTATTTTAACTTGAGGAATCGTTTTTTGGTTGTAACTCGCAATTTGGGAAATAAATGATGTGAAAGGATTACACAACCTATATTTTTCATGTTAATTGGTTTTAAGGACTCTTCTTGTGTATAATATTTTCCTCATCCACGTTCATCCCTCCACTCTCCAGCCCAAGGAGATTCACATGCACTTTTTGAGTTCCTTCCTCCCTTCCAAACACCATGATAATGTGTCTAATCAAAGGTTAGTTGTTTTTCATAGTTTTACCCTATCTTACACTTGTTTATAGTTATCGTGATGTAATAATTTTCCCACTATCAAAATAGATTTTGATCGTGATCATTTATGTTTCAGTTCTTCTTATGATCTCCTTCACCTTCATTCTTATTGGCGTTATCAGTTTGATGAATTGTCTTGATTTACAAATAAAGTTTGGCAGTCTATATGAAACCATATTTTATGTTTTCTAATTATTAAGTATGTGAAATATTAAGATATTTCACCAGCACAATATGTTAATTAATCAATTGAATAATGGATATTGTTAAACCTTATTTTGGATTATTCATTAGATCCATTTTGATTCAATGAGACTTAGATTTAGGATACCCATTGGATGAGACTACCTTGGACTAATAATGAATTGGATAATGGGTAAAATTATGTTTTTGTAATACATGATATCACATGTAATTTCTTGTCATATATTCTACTAGGAAAATGGTTAAATGGATCATTGAATGACTACTGATTCTTCGATATGAAATGTGATGGGAAATATTCATGTCATTGTATTAAGATTTTATGTAATGAATGAATGACAAATTCGAACACAAATAGTAATTCATTGGATTAACCATTGTAGATTTTGATATATGATATTTTATCCTTGATGTTATGACTTTTAATGTTATTGATTCTAAAATTCTTATATAGAAGTCTATGCCCAGTGATGCTGAAATACTTATATATAGAGCTTGGCCTAGATAGTGAAATTTTTATATAGTGGGATATGCCTAGTGTAAGGACCCGACCCTATTTACCCAGAGTCGGTGCCTTATTTTATTACATTGGCATATTAATATGGAATATTCATACCAAAGTACCAGGTACTTTAGTATATTTTTAAAAAATACACATAAATAAGTTCAACATTAAATATTGAAAGAAAAACAATACTAATTTGATCCATTAAAACATCCATGCCTCCTAGATTATGCGTGCAAGTCATTCATAATTTACTTCTTCGTATCACGGGAAAATGAAACATAATAAAGGGGTGATATCAAATTCTTAATAAGAGTAATAAATATTTTGGAATATAATGTACATATTACACATGGTTAATAATGGAAAACATATGCATTTAAAAATAAACATGAACATAATATGGAAGGAATATGATCTGAGTAAATATTGTCGTAACATAATAATGGGTATTCTACTAGTAGAATAACCACATAATATTTCAATTATGAGCTTCATAATGAGAGAAGTGCATATTCCTGACATTCTGATCCATTTTGACAATGCCTCGGCCAAGACGTCCAAAAATGATTTAGGCCTCATCCAAATCCAAATATCACATTTGGAAAGGCCTCGACCAATTCCATGTTTATTTGTCTCATGAGACCTACTGATGTATCAAGGGGATATATTGGGAACCACCCATCACATAATAATTCCAATTCATTCCTCATATGATCGGGGATAAACATAAACAACATGTACATTCATATTGAAATTATCATATGAAATGTAACAAACTTTCCCCAATCATTAAGAATAAAACACTAACCATTACAAGTGAAATAGTGAATGGTTTTAAGATATATTATACACAATAAAATTACACATAAAACATTCAATAAAATATGGTATATGGCTTTATGAATGATTAAAACCAATGATACATAATAATTAGCAAGAGTGTCGAATCAGACGAAAATACTCTTATAAATCATTAAGCAATTCATGAGATAAATATTGTTTTATTTTTAGAAGAAGATTTATTTAGGAAACTTCTATGTATAAAACCAGAAGTGATGTAATAAATTATTTCTGTAATAATTTTTTTTAAAGATAAGGGTTTCCAATAACAGATTACAGAGTTCCCTTGAAAATAGTTATGAATTTGAGAAATTCCCTTGAATTGGTCATGTGTTTTGGAAACAGTTTTGAATGATACTTTTAGAATGTGTAACTATCAATAAAATAAGGTAGTATTATGGTTGATTTAAATATATAGAATAATTAAAAATAACCTATGATGAGTAAATAATAATACATAAGAATTTCATTGATGTAATCAGACAATAAAAGTAACCCGAATGAAAATGGATGTTCCGGTGGAAAACCCTTACCTTAAATTCGAACGTGTTCTGCTCTTGAACTTAATCTCCTGGAATATAAAATTAGAATTATTGATATATTATTTCATAACCTATTAGGAATTTATTTAGTTTATCATAATTATTTTTAGTTCATTTATTCCCTTAGATATATTTTATTATATTGAATGTCATTGTTCCGGAGTGTTCATTTTCATCATTTTTTATAATTAGTTAACTTGTTCTTGAGTAATGGAGTGGAATGGATTTAAATCTCTAGATTTGAAATTAAAAATTATTTATGAACATATAGAAGTGTTAATGGTCACTGCTATCATTTGGTTTCTTGTAAAATGGATGAATCATTTGATGAAATATTTATGACATTCACTTAGACTATTTAGCAGTATTTTGATTATTAGAAACTAGTTTGGTCATAAAATTTAATAATTTGTATGTATACTAGTTTCTAAATCTTAATTAGGTTATAATACATATATTAATGTCAGGTTAAACCATAAAAATGTTTTAATGACCAGTAATGAAGGATAATTTGATGAATGAAACTTCGTCGAGCACGAATGTTATAAATTGGAACCTCATGGACGTTGATTTCGTTTATTGAATAAAAGAGTGGGATGTTATTCATGATGGTCATGCCATTCACATGATATAATTCCATTATATAGATGATATGGGATAAATCATATCCATTTGGATTGAAGAGGTAAAGAGACCATTACAAAAGAAAGGAACTTGAAATTAAACTAAACAATAAAGAAAGGTGTTTTACTTCCTGATATAACCTCCTTAGGAACCTCCTATAGAAAAAGGGTTATGGTATTTTGGAAAGACCAAGAGCTTCCTGGACATGGATAGTGACTAGGTAAGGCTATTGGGGTTGAACCTTTAGGAGAGTGAAGAGAATATGGAGTGGGGGGGTTAAAGTGTAGGAGAAGAGTGAATTTTGAATATTTCATTCATTATTTTATTATTTCCTTGAAGACAAAAAATAGTGTTGTTTCATGTGACCCATAATAGTGATAAGGGCATGTGAGTTCGAAATAGGTGGACTTATATCACTTATGATGTCATAATTAGTATATTTTATAGATAATTTGTATATGTGTTATTTTACGGTATTTCACTATTCATCAAAAGTTCAAGAATTTCATAAAAATCCAAAAAATTCACCCCAACCATTTATCAACGTGTAGAATTCAAAAATAAACTCAATTTTTCAAAAATATTTTTTGAAATATTATTAATTTAATTTTTAAATGAAATCAATGTTGAGTCGAAAAATTACAATTTTAAAGGTATAATTAGTTTAATATCACAGTGAAAAATTAATCAAGATGTCATTATATTATTACATTAATAAAATAAAATATTATAATTATTTACTATTCACAAGGGTCATATTACTATTCATAAGGTTCTGTTTCTATTCACCAAAAATCCTATTTATTCTTTTAGACTCCAAATGAATTACTTATCACAACTCTAGATGACTGTTTTTTGAAATTCAAAACATAGTATATGTAAAGTTGTGTTTAAAGTAAAGATTATAAAATGAATTTATTTTTAAAACCTTGGTGTGTTACATTCTCCACTCCTTACAAAAACTTCATCCCCAAAATTCACAAAATGTTACCTAAAATGATTCGGGTATGACTTTAACATAAGCTCCTCAGGTTCCCATGTTGATTCCTCCATCTTATGGTTCCTCTAAAGAACCTTTACCAGGAAAGTCGTCTTATTTGTCAAAACATGTTCTCTAGTATCAAGAAACTTGACATGCTCTTCACAATATGACTTATCGGGCTCATGTTCTATTTCTTTATAGGTGAGTACATATGATGGGTCTCGCATGTATTTCCTTAACATTGAATTGTTGAAAACATTGTGAAATTTGGAGAGGCTTGGCGGCATTTCCAAATGGTAAGCTATGACTCCAATTCCGTCCAAAATATGAAAAGGTATGATGTATATGGGACTTAATTTTCACTTCTTACTGAATCTTATAATACCCTTCTGTGGAGATACCTTTAATAAAAAAAATTTATTTCTTGAAATTCCAAAACCTTCCTTTTGTTATCAACGAAGCTCTTTTACCTACTTTGAGCTATTTTGATATGGGTTTGGATAATATTCACCTTTTCCATTTCTTCCTAAAAAAATTTTGGTACTACAAGCTTTATTTCACCAAAATAATCCCAACAAGTTGTTATATGACATCTCTTTCCATATAATTCTTCATATGGGGCCATATGAATTTTTGAATGTAAGATATTGTTGTATCAAATTTCTAAGAGAGGTAAATAATGATCCCACATACAATTAAATCTATGTGAACAAGACATAAACATGTCTTCCAATGCTTGAATAGTCTATTCTGATTGTCCATTAGTTTGTGGATGGTAGGTAGTTCTCAAACGAAGATCAGTATCTTGGGCCTTCTGAAGACTTTTCCAAAATTATGATGTAATATGGGGATCGTGATCTGAAGAAATTGATATGTGTACACCATAATGTCTTAAAAATTCATTAATATATAGTCTTTCTAAAGGTTCAAGTGGTAAATCTTCTCTTATAGCCTGAAAATGTGATGATTTTGTTAGACGATTTATAATGAACCATGTCAAACCATTCTTTCATGGAGCCTTTGGTAGTCCCATGACAAAGTCCATTATAATATCATCCCATTTCCACATCGACATACGAAGGGGTTTCATGAATCCACTAGGACATTGTATTCCAGCCTTCACCTTTTGATACACAAAACATCTCGACACATAATTAGCAATACCCCTCTTCATGTTTCCCACCAAAAATATTCCTTTAGATCTCTATACATATTTCTGCTATGAGGGTGTATTGAGAAATTATATCTATGAGCATCATCCAATAGTTCTCTCTTTATCTTATGAATAGCGGGAACACAAAGCCTCATTTTAATTTTCAAAATGCCACCTTCAAATATGAAGTCAATCAATATCGCATCATTTACGGTTATAATTTTATTTTGAAACTCCTCATCATTAGCCAGAGAACATTTTATCCTTTATAGTAAAGAAGGTTTTGAAATCATTTAAAAGAGTAGTGATGTGTTTCCTTCCTTGATAATTTCAATATCTATCTTTACTAGATCTATGAACAAAGGATCCCTTTCAACTCTCATCTTTCATAGAATTCCATTGTCATTTCAATTCAAAGTGTCTACTAATTTATTTTCCATCCCCGGGTGGTAGTGTACTGGGAAATAATAATCATGGAGTAGCTCAATCCATCTCCTTTGTTCCATGTTGAGTTCCTTCTATGAAAAGATATATTTCGAACTCTTATGATCTATATATATCTCACATTTTTTTTCAAATAGGCAATGTCTTTAAAAGACCCCGAAACACCCTGAGAGGGGAGGGGTGAATTAGGGGGTCAACATTTTCTTTTTAAAGTTGTGGATCTTGTTCCCACATTGGTAGGAACTTCTTAAAACTGTCAAAAATATGAAAGTAGGAAGATGACACAACACTTTTACTTGGTTCAACACAAAGGGCTATGTCCAAGGATCATACGCTGATAGGTTGTCGGTCGTACCTATTTCCAAAAAAAAATCACTAGTTGTGGATTACAATGTTAAGGTACAGTCACTCTGTCCTAGGAACACTGCCTTTACAAAGGTTCAGGGATAGCTCACTCCGTCCCTCAGGTCACTCCTGTTGACTCCCCATGGATCACTGCCTTTGGTGAAGTCTCAGATAGTTTTTAGACGTGAAGGTCTCTTCAATAGATTAGCATTGAAGTATTTGTCTCTGCTCAGCATGAGACTATTCTTGCATAGAAGTATATAAATAATGCCCTTGAATGCACTGAACCACTGAACCAGATAATCAGAAACATACAAATAGGTTTCACTGACAAATTCATGCAACACCATGTGTTATGCGCAACCACAAGTTTTTTGCACAAATTCACCTTTTTGGCGCAAGCCGGAATTTTTCGCACAACTTGGAATTTTTAACACAATCCATAATATTTGATGAAACTCTAAATTTTTCTGTGTGAGCTAGTATTTTTCATGCATGCCCAAGTTTTTTCACGCCACTCTATATTTTTTCACGTGATCTGGAATTTTTTGCGTAAGCTTAAATTTTTTGTGCAACTCCCTTTACGCGAATTTTTTATGTGCATAAGACATTGGATCTTCTCTGAGTCTTGAACCATTCAGAATGATGGGGTCACCTCTTATTTATAAGTGTCTCAAACCCCCACACATAAAACCCCCTTTGGTGTGAAAGAACTCTCATTAACCATGTAATATTTTGTGTAGGTACCATATTTCGTGCAAATCTCCTTGTTTTTCGAGCATCCCATGCCTTTTCCATTTTTCCAAGTTCTGATTATGAAACACAACTTGCGTGAAAAACCTTGCTCCACTATTTCGCGCACCACACTTCTTTTCATGCACAACTCAAATATTTCATGCACAACCCACATTTTTCTCTCATCACATCCTCTTTGTGTGAACCTCCTTTTACCAACAATCCATGTCTTCATTTTCCAATTTTCAGCCCCAAAAATTTAGCAAACACTGTGAAATGGAACCACCTTCAATACTATTGTCTACTTGAACTGTATGATCACTTTTCTGGGACACATTCTGAACTTCCAAGGAGGATTGACAACAAACACAAACCATAATCCAATTCCTGCTTAGAATGGCCATGGTTCCAACAATATCTCCCTTTGGGTTTGTTGGGAATCACCAAATAAATTCAATAAAGCACCATCCATAGGAAAACCAAAAAATTCAAGAATCAAAACATCTAACACTCTAATTATACGTGAGCAATGCTATGTGTAGAAAAAAGGAGAGGAAGCTTAAATTGGGTTCCCGTGTTTTTGAATTCTCAATGACCCCCAAGTAATTGTCCTATAGTGTCACATAGGCATTACATGTCCAATGTAATCCTTCTCATCCTATCACCAACACTGAATTCTCATCATGTCATAGAAGCATTACATGAATGAATTTATTCCTTTCTCCCCCATTGAAAATAAACACAAAGATCGGTAATTTTTCATTGTTAAGCTCAAAACACACTCCACCTAGATAGTATCTCTCCAAAAACCTACATCACATCCATAAATAGATTAAAAACAGTTAACACAACTGGGGAGAGGGGTACCTCGTAACCTCCTTAAGCATTGGGAGGTGTATGAACACCAAGGTTCAACCGATGTCTCTCAAACACAGACATTGACAGTGGCTTGGTTAGCACCTCAACCACTTACTCATCAGTCCCCACATGATCCATTTCAATCATGACTTGTTCAACTTTTTAATTGATAAAGTGATATCTGATTTCAATATGTTTTGTATGAGAATACTGAACATGATTCTTTATAAGATCAATTGCACTCTTGATATCATAGTAAATCACCATTGGTTGTTTCACCTCATCACCAATATCTGTCAGTTGTTGCTTCATCTATAGACATCGAGTTCATGCCTTTGAAATGGATATATACTCATATTCAGAAGTACTAATAGAAGTACTTTCTTGTTTCTTGCTCAACCAGCCAACACATTTCTTCCCAATATAGAAGGCTCCACCACCGATGGTCATTTTCCCACTACATCACCAGCCTAGTCTGCATCAGAAAACGCTGATAATTTATTATCCCTGCCTGCAACAATGTACAACCCAACGTTATGGGTACCTTGAATGTACCTCAGGATTCTTTTTACTACTACTATATGTTCCTCATTTGGATTACTCTGGAAGCGGGCCTCTATAAATGTTTCAAAGACAATATCTGGCCATGTCACTGTCAGGTACAGCAGGCTCCCAAGGATCCTCCTGTACATGGTGGGATCTACAGAGTTCTCATCCTCATTCCTTCCAAGTTTGGTTCAACTGTAATCAGAGTTGACATTGGTTTGGATTCATGCATATTAAATTTCTTCAGTAGCTGCCTTGCGTACATTTCCTAAGATATGAAAGTGTAATATTTCTTTTAAGTCACCTGCAACCCTAAAAAATATGTGAGCTCCCCAATCATTGACATTTCAAATTATGATTTCATGTGATTAGAAAATTCATCAACTGATTTATACCTACTGCCACAAATTATAATGTCATCGATGTAAACTAGAACCATGAGCTGATCTTTCGGAGAATTCTTCAAATAGAGATTGTGATCTAGTCCTCCTCTTTTGAATTCCATCTTCTTGAGATAAGAATCCATCCAGGAATATGAAGCTTGTGGTGCCTATTTCAAACCATATAATGCTTTCTTTAGTTTGCAAGTCTTTGTTTCATCAGTACCAAGAAGAAAACCCACTAGTTGTTCTATATAGACTTCTTCTTCGAGTACACCATTCAATAATGCATTCTTGACATCCATTTGATATAATTTATATCATATTTGGAGTGCCATGGAAAAGAAAAGCCTGATTGACTCCAGTCTAGCCACTGGAGCAAAGGATTATTCAGCATCAACACCTTCAATCTCAGAGTATCTTTTACATTCCAATCGTGCCTTTTTTCTAATAACACTTCCATTCTCATCACACTTTTTCTTGAAGATCCATTTTGTACCAATCACATTGTGACCTTCGGGTCTCTAGAAAAGATCCCATGTTTGATTATTATTAATCTGATCTTACTCTTCATTCACGGATTTCACCCAAGATTCACCCTTTGTTGCTTCTTCAAATGAGGATGGCTCCCCAATTGACATATATTCAGATTGTGTGTTATTCCTCATCCTTCTTGTTTGTGTGGGTGCACTCCTATCCCCAATTATGTTGGATGGATCAATTTTAGCTCTTCGATTTCTCTTGTGTGTTTTAGTTGCATTCTCTCCAGCCTATGTTTCTTCTTTAAATTCTTCTTCTGAGTCAACATCATGATGTGACTGCTAAGTGTTTAGTACACCTTCCTCTATTTCTATATTTGTATTTTCTCCATGTTCACTTGCTTCCCCACTTTCTATCACATCAAAATATGAAATCCTTGAAGCATTTGTGGATTTCTCTTCAATGATCTTAACATCACTTCTTTCAACAATAATTCTTAATTACATGTTGAAACACTTTTAGTCTTTGATGTTCATTGAGTATCCAAGGAAAATTCCTTCATCTGCATTGTCACCATAATTCCCTTGATTTCCTTATTTATTTCTGATGAAGCATTTACTTCAAAAAACCTGAAAATATTTTAAAAAGGGCTTCCTTCCATGCCACAATTCATATGGTGTCTGGGTCTCACCCATATAAAGTCCAGTTCGATTTTGAATATACACTGCAGCTTGAACATACTCTTTCCTATAATGTCGTGGAATACGACTCTCAATCAGTATAGTTCGTGCCATGTTGTTCACCTGTCGAATCCTACGTTCAACAACTCCATTTTGTTGTAGAGTTCTCACTACTACTACCTCTTGCTGTATCCCATGTTTCACAAGATATTTTTCAAATTCAATGGAAATTTATTCCCCTCCATTGTAAGATTGTAGTACATTGATTGATTGTCCATTATCATTATTAGCGATTTGCCGATATGTTTTCATGCAGTCTAGCACTTGTTATATTCAGTGAATAACCATTACACATGCCATTTTACTGTAATAATCTATAGAAAGGACAAAGTACCTCTCTCCATGTGTTTCGACAACATTTATCGGCCCACATACATCTGAAAGAATTAGATCAAGAAGATGAGATGGCCCTTTCTTTTTTAAATGATATGAACTGCATACCAGTTTCCCACGAATGCAATCATCACAAGAATTTTCATGCTCACACTTTAGGTTGGGAATGTCCATGACGATTCTCAATTTTGATATTTTCTATAGGTCTTTTTGATTGATATGCCCCCTTCTCCAATGCCATTTTTTTCTTCAATATTCATGTAACAGACATTTTATTTACTATCAACCTGATACATGTTTCATTTTGTTCTGCATCTCTTCATAAGTGAATTGCATGTCTTTCCCTTGATAGTACATCCTTTCGGATTAAAAGTAACTATATGTCCCGAGTCACAGAGTTGACTCACACTGAGGAGATTATGATGTAGGCCGTCTACATACATGACTTCTGTCTTCTTATATCTCCATTAGCTAATTCAGAACTTCCACTTCCTTTTATTTTCATAGATCCATCATTACCATGTTGTACTGTACCATTAACCTTCATTTTGATATCAGTTCATAGGCCTGCATTACCTATCATATAAGATGAAAAAATACTATCAAGAATCCAGGTGCTGTTGTTTTTTGTAACTTTGGGGTCCACCTCTACAAGAATGCATTTATCAATTTTCTTCTTTTCCATCCATGAGAAATTAGATTGAGTGTAGAACATTGATGGACATTCAATTATTTCTTCCGTGTTCATGGGTTCTTGATAGTTGAAATATTCTTCCATAGGAGAAAATCTATTTGAAAGAGAAACATTATCTTTTTGACGATCTTTGACTTGTCTCAGACTCTGGTATGAGGTGTCCATGTCCCTCCACATCCTAAAATCAATGTCCTTATGACCGAATGTAGAACAACGATAACAATATCCATATAAAGTGTTTCTTATAAAAGAATTAGGTTATGAATTTTTTCTTCTTTGTCGAACTCTCATATCTTCACCATTCAAATATCTTGTTACCTCTTCACAATAACACATGGTATGGCCCAAATATCTGCAGAAGTGACAATTCATGAGAGAAAATGTCTTCTCACTTCTGTTTATCCTTATTCCTTCTTCTGTGGGAAAATAGTTTGAGTGCCTCTTATTGCTGGGGACTCAAGGATAGTCTTATGTAATCATTTTAGATTGAATTGGAGGTTTAATTTTCAGCACTTCATGTGACTTTTCAACATGACCCACTTTTATATTGTTTTAATTTTGGTCTCCTTTGTTTGTAGAATTTGATGACTCAGCCTCCCAACTGATTCCACAATTTCCCATGGAAGCATGTCTTTGATCATTCAAAATCATTTCAATTCCATTGGAACTGCATTTTTAACTCTCCAAAAACTCAGCATATAAGAACCTTCAAAACTGTACTTTCTTACATGATTCTTTTGAAATTGATTCACTCTCGTGTTTTCTTCTAAGAGTAACAACTTCCTCCTCATGATGCTCAACAGTCTTCGACTTTTCCTCTAGTCTAGAGGTGGTTCATTGATGACCATTGTCTGCTCTTCAATTCCCAGCTTTAGATACACTACATCATCATTGATTTCATGTATTTTAGACTGTACATTCACCAATTCTTCCAGTCATTCAATTTTAGCTTCATGTTGACCAACATATTCAGTTGATTCTTCTAAAATTGATTTGCCCTTATTGCAACTCTTACATTTAATCTTAAGCTTACTAACATCATCCTTAAGTTGCAACTCAGGTTTGGAGGTAGTTGTCAACTGATTTTCTCCACCAATATCTTCTAATTTTTCTACAGTGGCCATCATGGAAGCATGGTTTCCAGTTTAAAATTCCAGTTCTTCTTCATCACAGAATTTATTATCATCATCTTTCTATTCACAGAAAAAACTCTTCTTTGGTACTTTCTTTCTAGAATCGAAGTCTCCCTTTTTGAAAATCCTTTTCCGAGGCTTCTCAATGTTTTCAACATCGCTATTCTCATCATCGATCTTACTTAAGCACTGAGAGGCAATGTGACCAACTTTTCCACAACGACATCAAGTGAGAGGATACTTCCCTTTGAACTTTCCTTTTCTCTTCTAGAGATTCATTACAATGAGAGAAATAATTTCCTTTTCCTCATCATCTTCACAAGTACAATCTTTTGATATTTTCAGTTTTTCAATTTCTTTGAACTCCATTTCATTTATCACACGAGTCGTAGCATCTTTGAGTTTGACTCTCATTTCATATGCTACCAAGCTGCTCAGTAGATCATCTAGAATTTTTTTGAAAGATCTATTTCCTTAAGGGCTAACACCTATGCATTGTACATGGGTGGAAGTATTCTTAATATTTTATTTACAATATCAATGTATTTGATTTCATCTACTAGACCTTGAATTGATCCAACCACTTCTGTAATTTGATCGATGAATGAGTCGGTATTCTCGTCCGGATGCATCTTCAAATCATCAAACCGATTGTGTAGGTCTTGTAATTTTTCCTCCTTCACTTTTCTATCTCCTTCATAAGTATTTTCAAGATTATCCCACATGGATTTTTCTGAGGTGCATCTCATCAACTTTAGATAGATCTAATCAGAAAGGGCTGCAGTGAGTGCATTTTTTGCTTTAGCATCTGCATCAAGAATTTTCCTTTCTCTGTTAGTCATAGCTAGGCCTGTTGGATCAGTGACTTGTATTCCTTGCACAATAGAAAAAATAACTTCCATTCAATGAGACCTTAGGTGAGATCTCATTATGTTTTTTCTGATCTGGAAATTACTTCCATCAAAGAGAGGTACTCCTCTGACATTGGCTAAATTTTCCATAACGGTAAAAGACAGATCAAACACGAGTGAACCTCCCTCTGATACAACTTGAAGGACCCCTAAACACCTTGAGAGGGGAGAGGTAAATTAGGGTGTCATATTTTTCTTTTTAAAGTTGTGGATCATGTTCCCACATAGGTAGGAACTTGTTAAAACTGTCAATATAATGAAATTAGGAAGATGACACAACACTTTTACTTGGTTCTCCACAAAGGGATACATCCAAGGAGCATACGCCGACGGGTTTATGGTCGTACCTAATTCAACTAAACTTCTCTGGCAGCGGATTACAATGTTTAGGTTCTATCAATCTGTCCTAGGCATATTTCCTTTACAAATGTTATGGGATAGCTCACTGCATCCCTCGGGTCACTCCCGTTGAATCCCCCTGGATCACTGCCTTTGGTGAAGTCCCATTCAGTTTATAGATGTGAAGGACTCTTCAATATATTTGCATTGAAGTCTTTGTCTCTACTCAGCACGAGACTCTGCATGCATCGAAGTCCATTAAATGATGCACTTTAATGCACTGAACCACTAAACTGGATGATTAGAAATGTGCAAACATGTTTCAGTGACAAATTTGAGCAACACCAAGTGTTACGCGTAACCTCATTCCTTTCGCGCAACTTCACCTTTTTTTGCACAATCCGGATTTTTTTGTGGAACTTGGAATTTTTCACAGAAGCTGGAATATTTCTCACTGCTCTAAATTTTTATGCACGAGCTAGTATTATTTGCGTATGTCCAAAAATTTTCTCACCGTTCTATATGTTTCTGCCTGAGCCAGAATTTTTCGTGCAAGCTTAAATTTTTTTGGAACTCCCTTTACGTAAATTTTTTATACACATCAGACCTCGGATCTTTTTTTTGTATTTTAAAATAAATCACTTTATTGGTGAGTTAAAACCTAACAAAAATAACTTTGAGACTAAGTGAGAACCAAAAAAATAAAAAACACAAGAAAATTTGTGTGTCCAAAGGGATCTACCATTGAAGAAACATGACAGAACCAGACCAAAACACAAAAACCAAGGAAGAGGATGGCCGATGGAAAGAGCATCATCGAACCCATGCAAAGACACCACCACGCCAGACCTCGGATCTTCTCTGAGTCTTCAACCATTCGGAATGATCGGGTCACCTCTTATTTATAGGCATCTAAGACCACTGTGCGCAAAACCCCCTGGGGTGAAAAAACTACTCATTCGGTGCATAATATTTTGCACAACAACCGTTTTGCGCGCACATCTCCATGTTTTTCACTCATCCCAGGCCTTTTACATTTTTCAACGTTCTGATTCTGAAACAGAACTTGCACGAAGAACCTCACTCCACTATTTTGCGCACCACACTATTTTTCATGCACAACTCAAATATTTCGCTCACAGCCCGCATTTTTCACACACCACTTCCTCTTTGCGTGCACCTCCTTTTACCAACAATCCATGTCTTCATTTTTCGATTTTCAGGAACAAAAATTTGGCAAACACTGGGAAATGGAACCACCTTCAATACTATTGTATTCTTGAACTATATGATCTCATTACTGGGAAACATTCTGAACTTCCAAAGAGGATTGACAAAAAAACACAAACCACACTCCAATTATTGCATAGAACGACCATGGTTCCAACAGTCTCCAAATTTTTAGAGTAAAGATTACCTCTACTAACTCATGATCCAGAGTTGGTGAATTTTCTTCCTTAATTTTTAGCTTCCTAGATGCATAGCCAATCAATATATCATTCATAGTAAATACGCAACCAAGTCCTTTCTTTGATGCGTTACTAAAGATCAAAGATCAATCATTCCCTGATGGTAGAGTCAAGATTGGATCATTCACTAATCTTCTCTTTAATTCTTTAAAACATTCTTAAAATTACTTTTTCCATACAATCATAACATCTTTTACTATAATATTGGTCATTGGTTTTGCTAAATGGGAAATGTTCTGAAAAAAACACAAATAATAACCTGTTAAACCAATAAAATTATGTACCTCAATTATGTACATTTGAGTAGGACATTATTTCACATACTTTTTCTTCATAGGGTCTACAGATATTCCATCCATAGAGACAATGTGGCCTAGAAAGGAACCTAATTAGAGCCAAAAATCACATTTTCTAAACATCCCATATAATTCATTACATCTCAGAGTCTTCAGAATAGTGCGCATGTGATTTTCATGATCTTAAAATCTTTTCGAATATGTGAGGATATCATTAATAAACACCACTAAAAATTCATCAAGATATTCCTTGAAAAATCTATTCATTAGATCCATGAATAGAGATGGTTCATTTGTTAATCCAAATGACATTACGATAAACTCATAATTCCAATACCTGGTTCAGTATACTGTTTTTATAATGTCTTCCTTCCTCACAAGCAACTGATGATATCTAGATCGAATATCAATCTTCGAAAAATATTGGGCTTCATGATGTTGATCAAATAAATCATAAATTATTGGTATAGGATACTTATTCATTATTGTAATATCATTTATTTATTTGTAATCAATGCACAACCTCATGTATCTATCTTTCTTCTTGAAAATAGGATAGGGGATTCCCATATTCAATCACATGGTTAAATAAATCATTTATCACTGAATTAATCTAGTTGTTTCTTTAGTTCCACTGACTCCATTGTGTCCATTCTATAAGGGTTCATTGATATGGGCCATGAACCAGGAATTAAGTCAATGGAAATATCAATTTCCCACTCTGGAGGATGTTCAGGTAAATCCTCTAGGAAGACATCAACATATTCTTTCCCAAAAGGTACATATTTTATTCTAACATTATAATCCTTTCCCGTAGTCGTTGCATTGCATTCCTCCCCAATAATTGAATTCAGTAGAGTTACTAGGGCAGATCTAGATGATAATTTTATGGGGAGTTTTCTTCTCTAAAGATAAGGGATTCTACACCATTCTCAAAAATTATAACATCCATCTTCTCGCAATAGATTTTCGCTTGATAATTTTATAGCCAATTAATACCGAGAATTATATCAAATTCAATCATTGGTATTATGATAAGGTTAGAAAATAAATCATGATTATGTGTCATGAGGGGGACTAATTGACATGCCTTTGTTGCAATGATACATCCACTAGGGGATTGGACTGATAACTCCATTATTAAATCAAATTGGACATGTCTAATTTTCTAGGAAAACTGGGAATACATAAATTAATGTGATGATCCATAATCAAATAAATTATTTGATATGTTTAATGAAATTATTGATGTACCTACCACCACGTTATTCAGAACATCAACCTCTGTAGTTGTGATCGCATATGCTTGGCCTTTCTCCCTTGGCCTTTTTTGTGGCATGTTTCCTTGACGCTTTGGACAATAATAAAATAGTGCGCCAACTCCCAAAAATTAGGGCATTGAACCGTAATAGCTTCTTTCATCCCCTATAAATCACCCGTAATATGAGATTTCTATCCACATTTTAGCATACTCCTTTTTTCCTTTAAGCACTCACTAGGGTGTTTCCTTAAACAATTATAACAGGGTGTAAATTATAATCTTACCTTCCTTAATGTTTCCTTATTCCCTTTCCCAGAGTTTTTAGAAGCACTCTTCTTCTATTGCTTTCCCTTAAAGTCATAAGACATAGATAATTCCTTTTCTGTATGGAAAACACATTAAACTATAACTTCATATGATGAGAAACTCTAGGATACCAGAACCAGTAGGAGGAATGGATTCAGGCCATCAATGAATTGATCAATTTTTCTCCTTGTATTTTTTATTCATTCCATAGAATTCCTTTATAAACTTCTGAAGTAGCTTCATAATTTTCAACATTATCATCTTCCTTTTGCTACAAATATAAAATTTTCCTTTCCAAATCCACTGTCTATTCATGAGGAAAGTATTTCTTTAGAATGATTACCTTAAAGTCTTTCCATTTCATCTATTCTGTCTCATCCTCCTCCATTGTGTTTTGGATTAATGATTACCACTAATTTGCATATATCGATAGTCGATTAACATCCCTGATGACCTTCTCTCTTTCATAACATCCCAAATCCAGATATATCTTATCTAGGGAACTTATCCACTACTCAATTACAAATGGGTTTGTAGTCCCATTGAATTATGGAGGTTGTTGTCCCATAAAGAGATATAATGTATCTCCTCCTCATGGTGGATCTAGATTCTCTATATTGGTATGGTTATTGTTTATAATCTGATTAATTTGTCCCATAATAGTTATAAGCTTCTCTACACTAGTGGATGCACCATAGCCAATATCGTTATCTTGCATCAAAGGGAAATCCCTACATGGGATACGCTTGTTCATGTGGTTTCCATTTCTTCCACTAGGAACCTTTTTTATATAATGGAATACACTAGATTATGATATGAATCATAATAATAACTTATAAAAATAGTTACCATAAATTTAAATCCTACGCATGGCTAACCCCATATTCAAAAAGGCTTCTTTGAGTAAAAAATTACATTTTAATCCTTCATAATGGATTGTAATGAATATTTGAATTATCCTAAGCATATACCCTAGGAGTTAAAATTTCAGGAGTGCATCAAGTCCCATTTTTGTGTACCATGATACCCCAAGTCAAGCATGAAACTCCACGATGGATCTTTCATTCATAGGTACAATTGTGCCAGAGCCACCTCTACATGTTTGTATCCATGAAGGGATTTATTTTCTATAAATATTCATATAATCTATTCCTTACCAAAATACTAGGAAATTATTTCATTTATATCCTCAAATACTACCTTAGAAATTTTTTCCATAATCATTGTTTTCTTAATCTAGTTTCCAGGTTTTCTACAAAACTTCCTTTGATACCAAAAGTGAGGACCTGGCCCAAGTTAACCAGAGTCGATGCCTTATATTATTACATTGGAATATGAACATGGAATATGCTTCCCTAATTTATACAAAGTTTAGTAGATTTTGGAAACATGACACATAAATAAGTTCAAAAATACATCTCTAAAATAAAATAACACAAATTTAATCCTTTAGAAACATCCATGCCTCCTAGATTGTGCTTGCAAGTCATTTACAATTTACTTCTTCATACCCTAAAAAAATGAAACATAAGAAAGGTGTGAGAACAAACGATTAGTATAAGTAAGTAATAAAGTAGAATATAACATACATATTAGATAAGGTGAATATTTGAAAACACATTCCTTTAAAAACAAACCTGAACATAATATGGAAGGAACATGAGATGAGTAAATATTTCCATAACATAATAATGGGTATTCTAATAGTTGAATAACCACATGATATTTCAATAATGAGCTTCATAATGAGGGAGGTTCATATGATGGAAATTCTAAACAATTTTATCAAGTCCTCAACCAATATGTCAAAAAATGATTTAGGCCCCAGTCAAATCCATATATCACATAGGGAAAAGCCTCAGTCAATTCCACGTCTAGTTTTCTCCTGAGACCAATCGATGCATCGAGGGGCAATACTGGTACCCACCCATCACATAATATTTCTAATGAATTCCTCATATGATCAAGGATAAATATAAACAACATGTATATTCATATTGAAACTATCATATAAAATGTAACTAACATTCCCCATTCTTTACGGATAAAACACTAATCATTCCATGTGATATGGTGAATGGTTTTATGATAGATTATCCAAAATAAAATTAGTCATAAACCATTAAATCAAATATGGTAGATGACTTCATAAGTTATTAATCCCTATAATACATAATAATCAACAAGAGTGCTGAATGAGACCAAAACACCCTTATAATATTATTAAGCAATTCTTGAGATAAATACTCTTTTATTTTGAAAAGAGGAGTTCCTTTGGAAAAATATTTGTATAAAACTAGAATTCATGTAATGAAATATTTACATAATAAAATAAGTGATTTTATAAAGATAAGTTTTTCCAAAAACAGATTATAATGTGCCCTTGAAAATAGGTAAAAATTTGAGAAATTCCCTTGAATCAGGCATGTATTTTAGAAAGAGTTTTGAATGTTTCTTTTAGAAAGTGCAAATATACCTAAAATAAGGAAGTATTATTATTGATTTACATATATATAATAATTAAAAAGAACATATGAGGAGTACATAATAATAAATAATAATTTCATTGAAGTAATTAGACAATGAAAGTAACCAAAATGAAAATGGAAGTTCAGGTGGAAAACTCGTACCTTATGTCCGAACGTGTTCATCTCTTGAACATAAGATCCTAGAATATAAAATTAGGATTATAAATAACATATTTGATAACCTAATATTAATTTATTTAGTTTATAATAATTCTTTTTAGTTTATTTATTCCCTTAGTGATAAGTTATTAAATTGAATTTCATCGTTCCGGAGTGTTCGTTTTCATTATTTTCATAATCGGTTCACTTGTTCTTAAGTAATGGAGTGGAATGGATGTAAATCTCCATAATTGAAATTAAATATTATTTTTTAACATACATAAGTATTACTGATAATTTCTATCATTTGGTTACATGTAATGAAGATGAATCATTGGATGAAATACTTGTGTTATTCATTTAGATTATTTAGCGGTATTTTGATTATTAGGAACTAGTTTGGTCATACTATTTAATAAAATGTTTGTATAATGGTTCCTAAATACTAATTAGGTTCTCATACATATATTAATGTCTGGTTCAACCATAAAAATGGTTTCATGACCATTAATGAAGGATAATTTGAATAAAAAATCTTCATCATCGATGAAGGTTATAAATTAGAACCTCATGGACATTGATTTCATTTATAAAATAGAAGAGAGAGAGACAGGATATTGATGATGGGTATTCCATTAACATGATATAATTCTAGTATATAAATGGTACTAGATCTATCATGTTCAATTGGATAAGGTAGGAAAGGAGAGGATTACCAATGAAAGGAATTGAAATTAAAATAAACTAAAAAGAAAGGTTCTTTACCTCTTGATATAACCTCCTTGGGAACCTCCATAAGGGAAGGGTGTTTGGTCTTTTTTCAAGAACAAGAGCTTCCTGGAAGTGGGGAGTGACTAGGTAAGGATATTTCAGTAGAACTTTGAGTGTATTTATTGGATTGAAGAGAAGAGGGAGTGGTGGGGGTTTTTTATAGTGGAGGAGAGGAGTGAATTTTGATTATTTATTTAATTATTTTATTATTTCCATCAAGACAACCAATAATGTTATTTCATGTGACCCCTAATAGTAATAATTTCATGTGATTTTGTACCAAGTGGTCTTACATCCCTTATGATGTCATAAATAATGTATTTAACTGATAATTTGTATATACGGTATTTTACTGTATTTCAATATTCATCAAAAATTCGAGAATATCAACAAAATCCCAAAAATACATCCCTACCATTTTTCGTCATGTAAAATTCATAAATGAAATCCATTTTTCAAAAATATTTTTTCATATATTATTAATTTAATTTTTAAATTTAATCAGAGTTAATTTGAAAAAAACAATTTTAAATGTATAATAAGTTTTATATCAAATTGAAAAATAAATAGAGATCTCATTACACTATTTCCTTAATGAAATAAAATATTATCTTTATTTACTATTACTAAGGCTCCTATTACTATTCATAATACTATTAAAAAGGGTATGTTATTGTCAACCAAAAATCATGTTTGTTCTATCAGAATCTAAATGACTTACTGATCCCAACTCTAGATGATTGTTTTTTGAAATTCAAAACATAACAGAGGAAAATTTGTGTTTAATTTCAAGATTATATACTTCATTTATTTTCAAAACCTTGGGGTGTTACACCTAGTAATACTAAAATGGTTATCTAGAGGTATATGCTTGGTGATGATAAAAATAAAATACAAAGGGATTTACCATGATGTTGAAATGCATATATATATAAGGCTTCTCCATGAAGTTGGATTTCTAATACAGATGGATTTACCCGGTTATATGACAATTCTATGGTTATTACATATATTTATAATGGTTGTGCTATATGCTCAGAGATATTATGGAAATGTATTGAAGCAGATTGATTATTATATTGTAATCATTATTTAATTAAAACCATAATTTATCACTTTATTTCAAAAACATATTTTCAGACAATTTTTGTTTAGACATGGTGGTTTCAACCAAATGATATTTCCTCATAGCCTATTCGGGCCATTTTTTAGTAACCAAGAATACTACATGGATATATATTTAGAAAAGTTAAAGGGACCTGATAGTTGATTTTTGTTCCTTGAAAGGGTTAAACCATAGAGGCTGAATTGAAAAGGGGTTCAATACTAGGGTCTTTTATTTATTAACATTAGCATATACATTTTTCTTTTAATATTTAACATGTAATTATGCTACATTTAATCTAAACATTACATGGTTTATTTTTACTAGTTTATTTAGTTCATCCTTTATCTACCAATTGTATGATGTATTGTGACTGTAGTTTTCTGTTTCTATGAAATTTATTGTTAATTTTTATTTTTATAGTATTTTATCTCTATACCAATGGGTATGTTCTCCCTAATATGATTTTTAAACCCGTATTTCTAGTCAGTAGCCTCTTGTGTATGGGGTGGCACACTTTATATCCAATAAATAAACCTAATTTGGCCATGTGATAGAGTTCCAAATCAGTGGAAATTATAGGTGTAGTGGTAATATTATATTTGAATTTGTCCCCTATCCTTTTCTAATGAAAATTCCATTGATTATTGGGAAAATTCATTTGAATATTTATGTATCTCTTTACAATTGATGTATTGGACATTGTCAATTCTTTCATATCCATGTAATCTAGATCTTAATAAAATTTCTCTTTACACATGAAGAAAACGTTCATTCCCCTCAATAATGTTCCATGGCATTTCTTTCCACAATATTAAAAGTATACAATTCAAACTTTATTCCATTTTCCATATTTATATTTTATAGTTCCCATCCACCAGCTTCTTTTATTATTTTATATTGAAAAAATATTTTAAAAACCTCAACCCAGTTTTTATAAAGGTAGAGGGTTTTTTTATTAAAATTACATAGATTCAAGAGATCACATCACCAAGTTTAGACCAGCTTTGTAGTCTTGATGAACTAATTTCATACATGGTTCTTATATTACATTGGAAAATGCATAGAATATAAAAAATAAAATAAACTTCTTCTTATAACTTATTTAAATAATTAATATTCACAACCCAGTGAAGGAAACCTAATAGAAGGGTGATTTAAAATGATAGGTTAGGGTTATATGAATAAATAATATGTGAAGAAAATAAAATTAGGAAGGATCATTATAGAAAGGTAAATTATCTGAAAAACATATTACATCAATTCAATGAGAATAAAAATGCAACCATAGGTCTATTTCATATGGAAAACCTCAAGGAAAATAATAATTTAATACTAAATGAAAAAATGATCATTTATTCGGTGTCATGTATCTGGAACATAAACAGTTATACTATCAATATGGTTTTAGTTTGTAGGTATATACCCATATGAATCTTCATTGAAACAAACATAACTGGTTTATCACCAACTATTTTTTCTCATGAGTCATGTCGACGAATCAAGGGGATATCTATAACCGGGTCCCATGGGTCACTGCAAGTCCAAAGCATTCTTCATACATAGATTATATTCAACAACATTCAACTAAAACACTATATGAAAAAAATGTTATATATATAAGAAAATAATCATATCCATTATACAAGAAATATATATTTTTATTGAAATACTCAATGAATGATTATCATAAATAAGATTGAAGTATTCACACTCCACACATAAGGAATAAGTGGTGAATAATGCATAAATAAAGGTATTATCAAATTAAATCCCATGAAATAATGGATTCAAATCATAATTGGACACTAATAATATAAAATAGTCATATATAATGACAAATGATATCCAATTGGAGTTAAAACATGTAAAATGAGTGTTTATGATTCTTTATAAATGAGCCTCTTTAGTGCAGATTAATGAAAATATTAAAGAGTCTTTAAAATGATAAAATGCATAATTTTTTGTATAAAACCTTAAATGAAAAAAAAAGTTTTTCATGATAGAATGAGCTATTTTTGAAAAATATTGGTAGCTTAAAAAGTCTGTGGTTGGTACATGAAAAGGGGTAAAAAAATGGGTAGTTCCCTTTAATTGAGCATGCTTATCATGAAGATTGAGAAGGGAACCTTATGAAACATGTATTTCCACATCAATGAAAGATTAATTGATAAGGATACATGTGTTTTGAACATATACAATGAATTTATAAGAAGTATATAAAAATAAATAAGAACTACATTGGGGTAAAGAGAGATAAACTGTAACCTGAATGAAAAAATAGTTGTTTAGGGAGAATCCCTTAACATATATGTGAAAGTGTTATTCACTTGTAATTAATATTCAGGATAATGAAATTAATATCATAAATAATTTAATTTATATCATTTTCAACAAGTATTTGATTCTGTAAAATTTTATTAACCTTATTTATGACCATTTTGATGGGTTATAAGATTCATTTTTTCTATTAGAAAGTTTTCATTTCATTGGTTTTTGATGGTTGGTCCCCTTGTGTATAATTATGGGAATTCATGTAAAATAAAAGAGAAACAATAGAATTAAATAATTTTATAATAATGAGCTTCCAGAATATTAAATGTCCATATACAACATTTGCTAATATGGACTGTGGAGGATTCATTAGATAAAATCTTAATAATAACCAATTATATTATTTATGTTCTTTGAAATAATCATAAACTGTTTTTATTTTATTAATTAATAAAATGTATATATATAATAGTACAAGAACAGTAAATATGTTGTAATATACATTTTATATTTATCTTAAACCATTATAATTGTTTTACAATTAACATTAAAGTGGTATTAGTAAATGAAAATGCATCATCCATGGTGTTTGTAAATTGACACATCATAGATAATATTTTCATTATTAGAATAAAAGGGAGAGAAAATGGGTTTAGTGATATATTTTCAATTAATATAATATAATTCTTATATATGAAAGATAAAATTTTTATCATTCATATTTATATATAGGAGGTGAGGAAATATAAGATAAGAAATGAAAATGAAATAGAATGAATAAGGGTCTTGCTTCTTTAAATATTCTCCTCGAGAACATCCTTACGGCACTAGGGATTGAAATTTTATTGAGAATAGAATCTCCAGGAAGTATGGGAGATACATGGGAAGAGTATTGGGTAGAAATTGGATAATGTCAAGGATTAATAGGTGTGAGGATAATAGGTGGTGAGTGCGGGTATTTATATTTGATAAATGGGGTGTTTTTAATTATTTTATTCATTTGATTAAAATTTTGTATCATGACTATTAATAGTAATGATTCCCATTAATTAGTATAGTAATGGGAGAAAGAGATTTCAGGATTATTGGAGTATATCATCCAAACATCATCCATGAAAAAATAATTCATATATTTGTTAAATATAGTAAATTACTATATTTCATTATTCATAGAAAATTCAATTATTTTAGAAAAATCACAAAAGTTTACCCAAAATACTTTTCTACATTTATAATGAAAAAATGATGTTGGTTTTATGAAAATAATTTACTAAATATGATAAATGTTAATTTTAATTGAAATCATCATTTACTCAAAGAAAATTTTGATTTTAAAATTATAACTAATTTTAAAACACTTTTGAAAAATTAATTAAGGTCTCCTAACATTATCTTATAATTATGATTCTATTTTATGAAAAATAAAATCTTTTAAATCATTGTATTAATTATAAAATTGTAAATAAACATTTATGGTTTATAAAAATATCAATACTTAATTTTTCAGTTTCAAAATATTTATTTACTTATAATATGATATAATTATATCATATATTCATTTATAAGATTCCTCAATTTTATTAATAATTTCGTAGGAAAGATTACTATTCTATTTTATGAATTATTATTCCAAAGTTTCATATTAATATTCAAAATTTCACATTACTATTTCATGGGTATATGTTTTTAATTTCTATAAAACGCCTCTCATTTCATTCATCTTCATTTATAATTTTTTTGGTGTTATCTAAGTGACAATATATGATTTATACTATATGAAATAATTTTGTTTGAAATTTAAACTATCAAATGAATTGAATTTATTTATGGGGACGCATATAGTAAAATCTTGGGGTGTTATATATATGATATAGAAAATTATTTATCTGTGTTTATGGAACTTGATATTTAATCATAATATAATAAAAAGGTCTAAGCAAATAATACCCTTTGAAGGATTTTATTTATCCCATAAATTGATTGATTAATGTTACCTCTTAGATATCATACATAATAAAAAATAATTAATTGTTAATCATGTAAAGTTAGATTTATATTCGGTAATAATTTATCATTTCATTTACATTAGACTGGGAAATTTTTTCTCCATATCAACTCATTCATTAAGAGTAAAATATTTTTTAAATAATATAAAAAAGAAAATTTTCCACCTCATATTATCTATTTACCCCCAACTCCTTATCATTATGGTTAAATGGCAACCATTAATCAGCTTCTCCAAATAGATAATTAACTATAATGAGAAATTTATAACTTTCTCTACTTCCTTAAGTGAGAAATATCATCACTAGAGACTTGGTTCATTTACATGTTAATAATTGATTTGTAGTAACATTAAATTATGGAGGGTTTTGTCATCCCAACACTGTTTCACTATGTCATGGATGAATAGTTTACTCTATAATGTCTTTATTATCATACATTTCTTGAGTCAACTACCCAAAAATAGTTTTAATTTATTTATCTTCAACTACATCATCATTTTCTTTCCTAAGAGAGAAATTCATACACATATTATGTGCATTGATAAGGTTTTTATTCAATATTTTAGGTGACATTTCTATACAAGGGAATATATGGAATTACCTTCTAGCAATTTGAATTTTAAATCATGGCATATAATTATAAATCTGGTGTTACTGTTAATATAAAATAAAAATTATTCAAATGAAATCCTTGAATCATAAGAAAAAATGTCAATTAACAAAAATTAAAATTTTCTAATATATCGATGTTAATAGTAAATATATTTCAATGATCAAAAATTTTATTTTATTAAAACAAAACATACCATATATTTTAAAATTTTAAAAATTATTTTCTAAATTCAATATAAGATTTTTAAATATCACGTTTTAGAGATTAATAATATATTTATCCTATAATTTTTTTAACTAACCACTAAGTCATTCTTATTTATTGATGATGAAATTAAAATGAAATTATTTTTAAAAACTGTATTCTTTCACAATTATCTCAAAAATAAACTTTTTAGAATAATAAAAAAGCACTATATTCTAATTTTAATATGTTGAATAGAAAATTTTATCAATTTCATCGAATTGAAATTCATAAATTTATCATTTACATGAAAATTAAATATTTAAGTAAAAATTGCTTTTATAAAAAAATAACCCTTTATACATAATGTTTTCTTAACATTTAAATGTGTGTTAATTTATATGCTTTCACATTTTATATTCATTATATATTGATTTCTGCAATTCATTTTAATAAATTACTATTAACTTTAGTTCGGTGTTTCTTATATAAAATGTTATCTAATATGATATTTAATTAAATTAATAGATACTAAAAGCATGAGGTTTAACACTCTCATGTCCTTAATATAATTGTTTCCTGGAAATTTTAATTTTTTCTTTTAAAAATGGTTGTATTTTTGTATAAGAATACTCTCTGATTATAATTACCATAACATTATAAGTGATATTTATTTCTAGAAAAAATGATTTTTATATTATATTGTTTAGTATTAATCAAAAACAACACATAAAAAAACAAACATCACATTATTTTATTAATTGAGATCATTACATTAGTCAATATCTAAAAACGTGATTATTAAAAAAAATACAATGGGTAAAAAATTTTGAAAAGTAAAAATCTCGAATAAAAAAAATTAGGACATCTCAATCTGTTAGAATAATTGATCTCACGATCAACATTATCCCGAAAAATTAAATATTAGTAAACCAATCATCATTTTAGAAAACTAAAATATAGAACCTTGGTATAAATCTTAGTGAATGATATATTAAGGAATTAATAAGAATTTTTAGAAGGCTATATGTCTATTGGAATAATAATAATGTCATTAAGAATAATAACTTGGTCATTTAGAATAGTAACATGACTGTTGGAATGGTTATTTTTCCTCAAAATAATAAAATATAATATAAATAATATTTATCATTATTAATTTAGTAAAACATAAATATTTCATTTTCATTAATTAAATGCCATGTTTAAAAACTTATATAAATTATAATCACTTTTATAATAAATTGTATTTAAAATATTTCATAAAAATAATAATTATTATATTAAATGTTAATATTAATAATTTTAAAAAAATTATTCTATAATATTAATATAATTTTTAAAATCATTGCATTCTAATTTCCCATTCCTGAATGTTTGATAATTTTCTAAGAATCGTCAATTTTGGTGTGAAGGGTAGAAATGATTTTTTTTGAAATGCATGTTTTATTACATGATATTGACTTATTAAAAGTTAAATTGTTTATATCATCTAAAAATATGTTCAATAAGATTTATTGATTATTTAAAAACAATAAATTAATTAAGAAACCTAATAAATAATTTTCAAACTCCTACTATCTAAAGTGTCCCTTTAAAAAATAACTTTTTCGATTTTTCACCTTTCCTTTTGATTAAAATATAAAATTAAAATTATATAGTTTTTGAATGTTCATATATAATTTTATTTCATTAAAATATATTTAAAAGTGTATTAAATATTTCTAATTAATTTTTTACCTTGGATATTATAATTTATTCATTGTTATAACTTAGAAATACACATCTCCCCAACTATAGAAACCACCCACTCTCTACATTGAAAACCACTCCTCCCTCTCATACCAAAGAAAAAATGCTACCCATATTCCCTTTATTAATCCCCCTAAAATCCATAGGGTTATTCAAAATTTACTAGACGCTAATTATTCATGTATTTTAGTGCCTTAGAAAATATGAAACCTTGATAACAGGATATGTTTCCACCAATTTTTGCTATCATTTTCTTCTTATATTCATATTTTTCTCTATTCCTATCAAACCCATGTATTATAAGATTAGTTAATTAGATTTTTAAAATTATAGTAATCATTATAACATAACGTAATTATTATATTTATGATATTTTTTTATTTCATACTCATGTTTATCTATATTTTGACAATGTCTTTTCAACAATTGATTAATATCCCACAAGGATGTTACTAACTAACTTACTATCTCAATCATTATGGATGACAATAATAAATTATTTATAATATGTAAATGTATAAATATATTTATTTCTAATAATTTATTGTTACACTTAAAAAATTATATGTAGAAACCAATATATATCATTAAAAAAGAATGGATATTTTAATGAAAAAATTATATCAAAGCGTTTTACTTTTAATAGTAGTAATTATTAAATATAATGAAGTTATTATAATTGATAAATACATAAAATAAAGAATATTTTACTTCATTTTCCGTTATTCAATAAACCTATGTTCATTCTATTGGAGTTGGAATAGTGACCAAATATATTGGGATTTATGGTAAGGGGATTCTCAAACCCAACTCTTTCTTTTTTGTTATCTATAATTTCACACTATTTTTAGATTGTATATTCCAACTAATTTACAAATAATAACCATTAAATACTCTCTCTAATCACTTTCTAGGGATATAAATGTTTCTACTTTGTACAAATTAATTATAATCCAAATATAATGATTTTTTAATGAGTATTTAATTTCCAAAACATCACATTAACTCCTATTGGGTAGTTTCTACTCCATGTAATAATGATGTTGTTTGATGAAAAAATATGATTTCCCTTTTTTGGTAAACCCAATGTTTGTTCATTAATGTATTCTATATAAAAATATTATGGAACTCAATCCATTATATGGTTTTATTTCATTACTATGATTGTTATATATTTCTTTTCCAAGTGGTATACATTATTATGACCATTTGATGATGTGATGGGTATTCCTGATATTATATAGCCCTATAGTTAATTGAATAATTTGATTTATCCCATGATATAATCTATATTAATCATGAACATTAAGTTATTTTTTTTCATAATTATGACATTACGATTTATAAAAATATGTTATGTGTAAAAATGAATCTAGATTTAGTCACAACTATGAGGGGCCTTTGATCAATGTGTTATGCTGTTTCAATATGAGGAATTTTCCACGTTCCATGCCTTTTTTAAATTACTCTTTCATGCTTATGACAATGATCCCATGGTTATAATTTGATGATGATGATTATGATCACCCATGTAATATGGATTCATGTTTTTCTTCCATCTATGGTATACCTACCCTTAATGGTATTTTATCTCTCCCCCTTTCATGATGTATATCCTCAGGTGAATACATGTACTAGGGAGAAGATGATATATTTTATCACATTAGAGAAAGATGAATTAATTTTTATTATGTTTTATTGTGTACAAGCTATGTGTGAACTTAATTTTCACAAGATACAAAACCTTTTGATCAATAAATGTATTACTAATATGTTATTTATCTTAAAAATTTTGTAATAGTAATATAATAAATAGTTAGGTCACTATAGTTTGTATTAGTGAACAACTTAGTCAGTTTGGGGATTAATACATAGAAACAACAGTGGAAAAGCACAATGATACGTCTATGTATAGGAAAACATCTTATGTTTTGGTTATTTATAAGATCTCATGTTTTTCAAGAAATTAAAACTCTAACTACAAACTACAAGTGGATATGGTTTGGTTATAGATGTCCCTATTTTTAATAAACCTGAAAGGGCTGGATTGGTTATTAGCTTGATCATCACCTTATGCACAACAAAGTGAAATTTATACACACATTTTTTGAATATCTTGGGGTATATGATTTGGTTAGTCACACACGCTATAAAAACCATTATAAATGATATATATAGAAAGATATTATTTATTTTAGGGTTATAAAAGATCAATGTACATGAACATGGAAGAATCATTGGATAAAAAGGATAAACATTGGGATCTCATAAGAAATAACTCTAGAATTAATATTCTCATGAAAATAAATTATTTAATCATTATTCATTGACTATTTTTGTTAAATACATGTCTATTTTAGGAAAATATGGGAATGAAGAGAAATAAAAACAATAACCAATGTGTGGTATAATGAAATTACTTTCCCAACAATATTCCCAATATAATTATAGGTGATATTTAAAACTTCAGGTAGATCCATTCCCATCTATCTTGGGATATTAATAAAAACATGAAGCATGGGTAATATCTTCCTTCACCCAAAAAAGAGAAACTAGATACCATGTCCTTTATAAAGAAATTCTCATCGATGTTTAGTAGAACTTATAATCCACTTTTCATAGAATAGTGAGAAAAATAAACTAAGAAGATATTTTTTGTGCACCATAATTTTGAGAGTGAGAATGTTATAATAGAAATATATTGTTTAGATAGAGAGGATGATCAATTTTAGTTTTTGATAAAGAATATGAAATTGAAAGATGATATTATAGAAATGGAGTGGGAATACTTTTAAATAAATATTTCTTAACAAGTATTTACAAAAAAAATATTTTTAAAATATAGATATATAATTTAAATATCTTAAAAAATGTGAGTCAAGGTACCATATATTATGAGGAAAATTTAACAAGGCTTTCAAGATACACCTCTGGTTATTTTTTTTAACAATGATAGAAAAAAAAGATTCATTATTAAGTGGTTTGAAAAAACATATTTGAAAGGCTATATCTATATGAGTATTTGGGAGTTATTAAGATGTATTTATATTTTCTCTCAATGAAGATATAGATTTTGGAGAATGCCCCCATGTATAAATATATAAGAATATAAAAATGGATTTTTAATCTGGTGGATTGAATAAAAAAGGAGAAAATAATATCGAACCACCAACAAGAAAAATATGTGGGGAGAAGAACCTTGGGAATTTATTAAAAGTGACAAGGAAATACTTTAAATGTATGAGATAAGGCTAGAAAATTCATTAATGTCAAAGAGAGATGAAGAAGTAATCAAACATGATTATGGAAGGAAATGAAATTCCTAATGCCCCACCCATAGTTCAAAGCTTTAATTGCAAGGAACAAGGGAACTATGTAATAAATTGAACTAAACCATGGGTCATCAAGGGAAATTAATGCAACAAACCTCCAACGCCATGGTATCAAAGGAAAATAATTCAATCACCATATTTGAGTTGGAACATGAAGAAAATTCCATACAAGTTACACTTCCTATTCACTCATGAATTGTAAATATTTTATATGATTTTGGTTCTACACATTTCATTGTATCATATATGTATTATAAAAATGGTGAACCACGTACATGGTACCATGAAGTATTAATTTCTATAAAAATTCCTTTTTTTGAGATCAATGTGACCTAAGTTTTTGAAACATCTCCTGTTATCATATATGAGAAGATTATTCCAGAAAATATCATAATCATTACAATGGTGATATTTTATTTAATATTAGGCTTAGATTGCCTCTTGTTATATAGATATCACATCAACCATCAAGAAAATGAAATCATTTTCTATATTCTGAACTATACAAATCTCGTTTATAAATTCATTTATTATCATGAATATATATTTTAAAATCTATAATTGGCATTAGTACTAATACAAAATGAAAAAACATATCATTCCCAAATAGTTCTTTCAAAGAAATGAAAAAACATTGAGGACATTCCCAATATGATGGAATATATTTAATTATTACATGATGTGTTTCTCTGCATTCCCAATGATCTTTACATTTAGTTCTCAATAGATCTCATACTCTGAGCCACACCTATTTCCAAATTCCCCTATAGGATATCCCAAATAGAATTGGAGGAGTTAAAGAAGTATCCACAATAGAATTTGAAAAAATGGTTCATACACCGTAGTGATATACCATGGTATTCACTGGTACTCTTTTTCAAAACATTATGGATCAATATGGTTGTGAATTTATTACTATGATCTAAAAAAGATAACCATAAAGAACTAGTATCCACTACCAAGGATTTATGACTTTTTCAATCAAATTATCTGAGTTTGGTAATTCTTAAAGATGGATCATTGTTATATATATCCTCAGCTAAAGCCGAAGGAGGAAGATATTTAAAAGATAAACATTCTTATAAGGTATGAACACTATTATTTCATAGTGATGCACTTCTGTCTTACTAATGACACAAAAATATTCATTGATTTGATGAATAGAGACATCATAGAATACCAAGATAAAGCTTTATTAATAAGTACAGATGACTTTATAATTTTCTATAAGGTAAAGAAGGAACATAACTAGAATATAAGGATTTTGTTGGTGACACTAAGAAAGGAGAAAATGTATGCTAAGTTCAGAAAGTGCATATTTTGGACGCAAAAATTCCAAATTCTTAGAGAATGTGATAACTAGTGATGGGATTTCTATGATCCCTTCAAAGGTAAAGGTAATTGAGGAATAGAACGAAACCTTAACTTTCAAATAAAGCCACAGTTTTATCATAGTATGTGGATATTAGTGAAAAATTATGAGAAATTTATCATGAATTTCTATCACACTATCTATAATAAAATAGAAATGGGGGAAGTTATGTTTTGATTGAATACTGTGAGGAATGATTTAATGATATCATCAAAGGTTATTCATTGTTCTTGTACTCACATGAGACTTAATTAGAGAAGGTATTGTGATATAAAGTGATACTTCAATGAAAGGAATGGGTTTTTTACTCTTGAAAACTGATAAATGGATAGCCTATGCTTCATGAAAATTGAATGTCCATGTATAGAACTACCTGACACATGATTTGGTGTCAGCAGTTGTGATCTTTTCTTTGAAAATTTTGTAGAACTTCTTCAATGGTGATAAGTGTGACATATATACAGATCGCATTATTCTAAAGTATATATTCACAAAAAAGATCACAACATGAATTAGTAAATATGGTCAAATATGATCAGGGTCTTTTATTTATCTATTCACATCCATCATGGTATGATGAATAAATATGATGATGAACTTATTATAAAATAATATTCTACACTATCCATGTTGTTTAATGAGAATAACCTTATCTTCATAAATATCAAAATGATTGATCATAAAATAATTATAGGTGGGAATGTATCCTACCCATCCCAAATGATTTTCTATATTTTTATCCAAGAGAACATGATGAATCTACAAATGGATTATTTGGATATTCAAAAAAAGGTGTAAGAATAAAGAGAATGGATTATTCAATAATTCCACATCAAAAAAGATAGTGTAATTTGGTTTAGAACTAGACTTTTTGTATCTTCGTCACCTAAGATTAAGAAATTTCTATTAGGTAATACGAATTTCTCATTGTTTGTAGGCCATCATTTATGTAACCAGAAGTACAATGATATTTGAGTGTAGTTGGGGTGGGAAAACATGAAGAAGGTTATTCTCCAGTACACATCAACGTGATTTGTATGAGAACAAATAAATAAGAGGGACACAATTTCAATACAATGATGTGTCCATTACACATACCCACATGGAATGCGGAGAAAATCAAGGGGGAATTTTTCATTAGTCTCCCAATGAAATCCCAATGGAGATATATGATTTGGGTATTGGTGTATTGACTCTCCATGACATCCCACTTCATACCTATTTGGGCTGATTTCTTCCAGGACGAAATTTCTAAGATGTACATAAAGTGGTGAGGCTTCATGGGGAACCACTTTCAATCATATCTCATCCTGATTCATGGGCTACCTCTAAATTCCAAAAATGTTTTATACATGATCTGAATAAAATATCAAATTTTTGTACAGTTTATGACAATTATACCAATGACCAATCAAAAATGAACTTTTAAATACATCAAGACATGTTGAGATAATGCTCAGTGAAATTTAATGGAGGATGGGATTAACATCTCCAATTGGTTTAGTTCTTATACAATAACATCTTCTACTCATGTATTCAAATGGCCCCATATAAACCTCTATATGGGAAGTGATGTAGAAATCTTACATGTTGGGATGAAGTTGGTGAAAAAAATCTACATGGACCTGATATTTTCCATGCAATGAAAGGTAAGGGTTGATCCATCCAATAGTATATAAAAGATTCTTAGAGTTGGATAAATATCTATACTAAAAACCTCCAAAAGGACATGCAGTTTGAAGTTGTCGAAAAAATTTTCCATCGAATATTAACATGTAAGATATTCATGTGGTTTTGAAATAAGGGAAAATTTATCCATACATATATTAGTCCCTTTTAAATCCGTGATCACATTATAGAAATGTCCTATTACATAGAAATTATATCAAACCTGTCTCAATTTCATGATATGTTCTAGGTATCACACATAAGAAAATACATACCAGATCACTCATATGTGCTAAATATGGAGGTGGTACAACTAGAGCACAATATCTCTAATGAAGAGGAGTCTGTGAAGATCTTAGATCATTGAGACAAAGTTTTACCTAGAAATTCAAATCACCTAGTAAAAGTGTTTTGGCGGTGCCATAAATATGAATATATGACATAGAAACTAGAGGAAAAAATTTAATTTAAGTAACCCCATCAATTATCATCTTAGAATATGTGTTGAACTTTCAATGATGTAATTTATAAATTGTGGAAAATTTAATGACCCATACATTATAAGTGATACTTTTACTGAAACTAAATATTATTATATTATATTGTATTGTATTATAGATGTAAAACACATAGAAAAAATGAAAAAAACTTTATTGCATTAATGTATTTCATTATATTAGTCAACAACATCACCCATAATAATAAAAAATACTAAAATGGGATTAAAAAATAGGAAATGTAAGGAACTAGAATAAAAAATTTTAGATCATCCTAATCTGGTAGAACCATGGGAGAAATAACAATTGATGATTCCTGAAAGAATGTAGAGTTTTTTATATGAAGTAATATGATATATGGAATAGTAATGTGGTTTTTATGAATAATAACTTTTCCGTTTGAAATAGAAACATGGTCATTGGAATAGTTATTTGACATAAAATAATAAAAAGTAATATAAATAATGATTTTAAATATTATAATTATATTATTTATATAGTATTTATGTTACATACATTTCTTTCATCCTATTTTGTAAATTTCTCATCAATGACTGGTTAACCACCCACGATGAAGTTGCAAACCCCATATTTATCAAAATATTTTGGAATAATTATAATAAATTATTTATAATATATAAATGTATGAAAATATTTATTTCCAATATTTATGTGGTAATATAAAAAATTAATAATTAGTAATAAATATATATCATTAAATCAAAGAAAGATAGAATATTTATGGAAAATATGATATCAAAACATTTCACCTTTAATAATGGAAATTAAGAATTATAATTCATTTTTAATAATTGATCACAAATTAAAAAATAAATACAAATCAATTATGGTTCCATGCTTTAATAATTCCAGTTTTATTAAATAGGTGGTAGAAAATAGATAAAATAAATCAAAATTTACGGTAAGGGGATTCTCAAACCCAAATCACTATTTTGAATTATCTCAAATTTCAAATTATTTTCATAATGGTTATTCTGTTCATATCCATAAATTTTCATTTCAATAATATATACCTTGTATTCATGTGGATATAAAATTTTAAACCCTTTTTTAAATTATATCTAACAAAAACACACAAATTTAATCATAAAGATATTATTTTCCAAAGTACCAAATTTAATCCTCTTCAGTTATTTCTTCCCAACACATGAAGAATGATGTTTTATGAAAAATTTTGTTTTATCTTATGAATTTGGTAAACCTGATGTTTATTAATGAGTGTATAATTTACAAAATCATTATGATACCAATTTATTTTCATGGGTTTATGTCATGGATATGAATGTTATCTACTTCCTTTTTATGTGGTATACAGGATTATGAACATTTTGGGATGTGATTTGTGGGATCTGAATTATGTATCCCTCCAACTCATTGTGTAATGTGATTTATCTAATCATTTTTTTATATTATACATGAACATGACACTATATTTTCTCATAATTATGATTTTATTAATTATGCACGTTTCTTATGTGTGAAAATTTTGTTATCATTGTTCAAAATTGTCTGTGGTATTTGACCACTATGTTTTAACATTTCATTATTAATAATATGCCACATTCCATTTCATTTTAAAATTATTCACACTTTCTTATGATGAGGATCCCATTTTTGTGATATGATGATATTGATTATCCACAACCATGTACTATAGATTCAGGTCTCTTTTTCCTACTTTGTTATCTCTCCCCTTTTGGGGATTTTAGATCACCTATTTCATTAATGTATATCATAAAGTGAATATATGTACTAAGGATAAGATAAAAGATTTTTGAAGGATAAATAAGAATTTTTTAAATAATGGAAATGTTTATTTAGTATAGGTTATGTATTAATATAATTTTCCCAAGATACAAAACCTATTGATCTCAGAATGTATTAATATTATGTTATTTATCTTAAAAATTATATAATTGTCATGTAAGAAAAATATATGTTTCTATAAAGTTACTGAATATATTATTATCAATAATTTATATGTTACTAAAATATTTTCGACACCATAATTTTTACGAGTTTACAAAATCATACCTTGATGGCTGAGTGATAATACTTGATGAGTTTATCTTTAATTTTCGAGATGGATTATTTCACACTTGATTTTGAAAATATGATAAAATACACCTACTTGATTTCATTCCATTTAAATAGGAATAATACCGTCCCCTGGTTATGTGTTTTGATCAGTTTTCTCCTCAATTAAATCTCATATTCCAAATGTTGAAAATCCAAGATAGATTTTATATAGGTTATGAGCATAAAAAAAGTCCATGTTTTGTAATGAATTTTTTTATGGTGTTAATTTATGTGTAATAAAATATGTACATGATTAATTACATCATGAAGAATGGATTTAATTTATATATTATTTTTCATAAATGTTATAACTAGAAGTGGAGTACCATCAAATGTAATTTATAATAATTTATATAAATATCTAGAATTACCAAAACCTGTAATTCATTATTTTTTGACGTTATAGTTGAATAGATATCTTAATAAAATAATTGGATTTTATGATCCATGTAGATAATCCATCTAGTCGCAATCTACATGTTCACCACATGATCTGAATGTTTCCATAGAATTTTTCGATAGTATAATAGTTGATCCTAATCTATTACCTTATTCATGGTTGATTGTAGTATAATACTCTTTGAGGGAAAATAATTCTCTAATTTCACTCAATGAATTCATTGAAAAGAAAAAGAGAGAACACTCTTGATAATTAAAACTCTCTATAAGGATTTAGAGATATCATCTATTCATATTATGTACAACATTTTTATCTATAAATTTTATTTTAATTAAATATTTTTTTGGTTGGTTTATGGCAATATATTTTCATATAGGACCACACACCAATTCTTTATTTCTTAGTGAACTATCTGTCTTAATAATAATAGTAAAAGTATTATTCATTTGACATGTCCATTACATAAGAAAAAATAAATATCATTTATATTATGTCCAATTATACCATTAACCTCAGTCCTATTATCCTCCTTGGTATATAGCTATCCCTGGATAATTTATATTAATTTAAAAAATATATTTATGGGAATTATTCATCAATAAATATAAGAAATATTATTTTCTCCAAAACCTGAAAGTAAATATTTATTATTAATATTTAACACACATATTTTTTTCAAATAAATTTTGATTAATTCTTGGAAATCAAAAAGCATTGAATAAATATTTAACAATAAATAATTAATAATATTTATTCTAAAATTTAAAATTAAATATTATTTTTTACTGAGATTCATGATACACTAAGTGGGTGACCCTCTTGACCCTATTCTTAGTGGAATTATGAAGAACCCCCTAAATTCCAATGTTACCCTCTTGAAACATGTGAGGGAACCTAGAGATAAAACATTTAATGTCACAATGATATACAACCTCTTATGAACACATATTGTGTAATATAATTCGTTTATCATGATATCCCCAATCAATAAGGTTTCATGCTAGTTCAATCGAACTGTGTGCCTGATGTATCTTTATATGTCTTTCCAGAAAATAACTTAACCATAGAACAACATGTCCCTGGATTTATCTAGGTAGATCCATTACCATAAATGGGAATAAGATATAAACTTATATTATTATATAGATGTGATAAATCTTTTCCAGAATTATACATTAATGAAATACCACTCATGACACAGCCAACATATCCAACTCCCCTGTGAGCATATATCATCATATGTTTCATCTATAAGTAATTTTATATGACTTATTACATTCATCAGTTATAATAATATATTATATGGACCAATGCACATTTTTTTTGGACAAGAACATCCATTGAAACAAAAAATGTCAATTTTTACTAGCAGGTCCATTGTCATAACCTCTCTTCTTATAGATTACCATGGGAAAACACCATGAGAAGGTGTATAAATGATTTATTAGCCTCATAATACTAATATAATGTATCAATTATGTCTCATCAAACAATATCATAATTCCATAGAACATGGTTTAAATGAATACTATCATAAAATAAAAAGTTTCTCATCATAGTGGGGAACTATTATATACTTTCAATGTAAAATATATCCTTATATAAGAATAAAATTCTATTACATGTATAGGAAAATTCATGATATGATAAAAAAACATAATTAATATCCAAGAGAATTAATACATGTAAGCATCAATTATAATAAACATTGTTCTAGGTAACCAACTCTTTCAAAATCCCACTTTCACTAGAGCCAAGTATTAACAACCATCAGTCCAATAGATCTCATAGGATACTCATGCCTCTGTTATGATAGAACCTTAATCAGGTGGTACGACATTACAAACTATATGGATATTTTTATCACTAGAAATTATCCTCATTATGAAAAATAACTTAAGATATGAGCCTTCTATAAGTTATTCTTTGTCCTTTGATGTTATTATGGCTCTTTGGAAAGAGACACCATTGTAGTGTTATCATAGTAAAATATGACCATGTATTGAATACCCAGAACCACCTTATATTCATGAAAAAATATTTGAATCCAAACAACTTCCTTGTCTTCATCATAATAGACAATATACTTGGGAATTGTGTTATAATCAACGAAAATTGGCCACTTTGAACACATCTAACCCACTGATCCTCCATTGAGGAAAAATAAAAACCATGATTGAAACACAATATCATTTTGATGAATCAAAAATATATAATATATATACTCCATGATGACTAGTTGTTCTTATCTTATATAAACATGGAACATATCCTTATTTATATATAAATATTTTAGGATAAAATTTACAATAGTCCAATGCTTTTCACCCTGATCATATAGATATCTTCCTACCATGATCAAATCATAGGTAACATACATCCACATACAAAAAATTCATACCAAATAGAACATACCACATAAGAATTTGGTATCTCAGTCTTTCTCACTCTTTACTACTACCTCAGAGGATATGTCTTCTCAGAAAGATGTATACCATGTGATGTTATAACTAATACCCACATGGAAAATTTTGCATAAACCTCTCTAGTATCTAGTAAATGTATATACTTTGACTTAGTCCATGTATCATATTTGATATATCATTCATGATATTTATTCATAGAATGTTCGATACATCTCCAAATTTCGTCGTTAAGAAGCACCTGTTCAACCATGAAATAACCTCTATTATATATGGTATCACATTTACAATTTTTAATATATCATCAATATGTGATAATATAAAAAAATGTTCTCCAATTAAATATCATATAAACATTTTTCTCTCAATTAATCTCAATGAAGTCAAATTATTTTATAAGATCATTGAACTAAATGTCCCATTACCCAGATTCTTGCATTAATCCATAAATAGATAGTTGCAAGCTATGTAAATTTTTGGAATCACCCATTGTCTTAAACTATATTGGCCATCTCATATATTTTTATATTAATGAAACTAATATTTTCATATATCCACCAAATTTCATTATCATGGATTGTTCTTAAAATATGTATAATTCTGATGGATTGAAACATTGAAACTGGACAACACGTTTCATCATATTCAATTCCTTGAGTGTATTTAAACCATTTATCTACAAGCCATGATTTATAGATACAAACTTAACCTTATATGACCATATTATTATTTAATACTCATTTTCACCCACATTCCTTACAAATATTGGGGGATTGAATAAAACCTTGTACGGTTTATGTACTTGTAATCCATCTCTAAATTAATGGATTCATTACATTCTCAAGCTTCTATGCTCTCTACATTTTCGTTGTAGAATAGAGGGTCATTATATTCAACCAATAATGAGTCACCCTCTTATGTGACAAGAAATCAATATCTTTCCAATTATATAACTCCTCTTGTGATCTTACATAGAACTTGTGTTTTAGGAACAACATTCATGATGATATGTGGAGATTGTTCCCACAACAACACTTTTGAATCATTAGCATCAACTTCCTAAAATTTAATATTTCTCCTACTATAATCCTTGATTATGTGTTCCCTATCATGTGATATATAATTACTAGAAAATATAACCTTTTATCTAAGGGATAATATTGGTTGTATCAAATTTTTTCATTAGTGCATCTAATAAAGATACAACTCATGCCCTATCAATGATGTTTGTTGCTTGAGATGGTCTTACCAACACCTCTCACTCCCATGCATGAGTATGTGAATAAATGTTTTTCCTTACACTATATAAATAAAAGGAAATATTGTATTCCAAATTAGTTTTTAATCCCTTATTTATGTATGTTTCATCTATAATGTATATCCTCAAATGGATAATAGAAGTCATGGGTGACCCATCATCGACCATACCATCTCTAGTAAGGTATGGTTACTTTTTCACAAACACTAATCCATTTTTTTGTATAATGAGGTGTGAGTTGAGATAAAATCTCAAAATCACATAGAAATTTATAAACATTTTGTTATGATATTCACCACCCCAATCTGATCAATGTTTCTATGTCCTCTTACCAAGAAGATTCATAATGTCATTATTGAACTATTTGAACCTATAAATGGATTCATACTTATACCAAATTATGTGTCTGTGGTTGAAATTTCTCAATTTATTAGTAACATTCATAAAATATGAGAATCCACCTCAATATTATACTTTAAAAGGTCTTCATAGACCGGTGTGTAAAAATTCTAGATTTATTGGCCCTTCTACCTTGACCATAAACTGGTGATTTGGTCATATATCCATGTAAACAAAAAATAAAATCTTTCAAGTGGATTAATCTCCTAATAATACAGTTATTCATATTCATATATCTTTGTTAAATATCTCTCATTAAGATGACCAAGGCATTGATGCCACAACAGGCTGTAAAATGAGTCATGTGAATTTAATTCATTATTAATTTCAACTATTTGGTTTTCATAATGTAATACACAAATACCATCATTTAATTGGTACATACAACAAAAAATGTTTTATTTATAAAATTATAATCTCTTATTTCCCATGATGAAAATAAATCCATCCATGTCTAAATAAAATAAGAGATAATGTTCTTAGTAACCTCATGAACATAATAACAGTTCATAAAAACCAAAAACATTCATGTTGGTAGTGTGAGGTATTATTATCCAATGGAATGATAATCTATATTTACCTCATTTTCATTCCATAGAAATTCCTCCCACCTATAAACCATTTGAAATATACATAGTTTATATATTTGGATTTAAATTTGAGCACCTAATGTAATATCTTATAACCCACTTGTAGGTTTGGAAGGACTATACTCAATATTGAATTCACTTTATGGTTATCCATTCTTTCTTGGATGGGTGTAGTTCCCCTTCTACTGTCCATGATTGCTCCGTAACAAATACACCACATTATTCTCCTTTTATTTTTGTTGCATATTCTTATTTGTGGAGGGATGGTTCTTTAGAGTTGTAGACTTGGAATGAGCCATCAAACCATTGAATTGTCCTTCGTCTCCAAATTCACTAAAAACAACATATTATTCTCATTCTGCATGATTTTATAACATTTATAATAATAATAAGATGTTTTTCAAAGTGTCTCCTCGCTATTTCCCATATTATAATTTACAATGAAAATATACAAGGTTTTTAGATGTGATAGTAAGATGAGATATGTGAACAAATAAACAGAGATCATAAACCTCATGAAGACTAAGTGATCTATATAAAAAATAATCTTGACCACATGATTGAAATCTAGTTTTTAATCTATAGGCTTTCATGTGAATATAATTTTGGATATCTCATATATGTCTGCTATTTCCCTCTCCTGATAATGATTTTGAGGTTGAGAAATGATGTCATGAATATCAGTATCCTCATAATTTTTATAAGTTCATTGGATATATAGAATAGTCTAAAACATTGGATATCCATTATTCAATCTAAATATTTTAGGTAGAAAGATAATTCTTCTCCACCTGACTCTTTCTCATGAAACATAGAAAGTGGGGTCTCTAATATATATAATCACTATTTTGGGTGTAGTATAATGTGTAAGCACCTAATCCATTCATTGAGATTCACACCATTGATAAATTTATACTTCATTGGTATGGATAATAATGATATTTTTTAATTTTTACGGTTTTAAATTTAAAAAATATTAAGATTAAATTATTATTACATCATTGATTACCAACTCATATTAATAAATTTAAATTAAATTTTATTAATCTACCACTCTTTTCTCAAAACATGATAGCCATTTCCATTTGTTTCAAAATATTTATTTGAATAGATATTCTAGTGGAAAGGACCAATTATCCCCTTCTCATAAACCATACTTAGTCTTGACAAGTTATTTGAATGGTTTTAGGTCTTCATAACATACCAGTATATTAACTCAAATTTAATTGATTTGTTGAGTGGACTCCCCAATCCTAAAATAATTGAAAAATATTTTTCAAAACATTACCTCTTAGTGACATAATCATATTCTTAGTCAATACAACATTTATCTGAAACAAGAAATCTCAAACAAAACCTAAAGTATCATGAACCATACCTGGTATTCTGGTAACCCAATAAAAAATCTGGTCCTTACATATCTTGATGGGTGTTCTCAATTCCCTTGTGTTGATGACTAGCACCTAGAATCACGATAAAGGGGAGTTGGAATAACTTTTCCCAATCAATGTTGATGTAAAAAAAATAGTATGAATACAAAATACACTCCACTTGATTTAATGTACCAAAATTCAAACATGCATATTTATGAAAGTACTATAATTAAATTACCAAAATAGGAAAAAAACCAAGTCCCAAAAGACACAACTCATAAAGACCATGTGTGAAAAGCTATACTGACCTCCATGTGGTTGTTTACCCCTACTTGAACCTGGAAGGATATAATCTAAAAGCACCAAATGGCATAGTTTGGGTGAGCATTAAAATATGAGTAGGGACTCATCAAGAATTCCATAACATATTCCAATAATAAATTAACCAAAAAAGTTGATTAATTTTAAAAAAAATTGTTCTTCATTTTAAAGAGAACAAATGTGACAATTCATGAATTACATTTAAAAAGATGGAAATAATATTAAAACTATGGAAATATTTTTAAACAAAATCTTCACATTTTTACTGATGGAAAATTTCTCAAACAATTGTACTATTCACAAATGGATTAAATAAAAACTTTTATATAAAAAAATCTATATAAATTAGATGGCATGTAAAACAATTTTAAACAATGGAATATATTCATTTGATATATAAACATGTGAGTAATATGGTCATATGCCTAGGAAGGTATGATTGTTCCAAGCTATATGGAATCCACACGCTCTAAAGGTGACATAGAAATATGTACATATTTCCCTTTGATATTAGGTCAAATAGGTCTCATCACCATCGCTCAAGGGATGTGACGTGTTGTATTATTATTTATAATGTTTTAGATTCATAATGTGTAGTCCAAATAACTCACAAACTACCTGATGTATTCATGTTCTATAGTACAAAACAATGGTGGGATATTTATTTTGAGAACTCTTAAAAAAATTAATCCCATTTTTTAATTTCAAATATGCTAATTTTTCATTTAAAAGTCATATTGGGTTTTTTATTAAAAAAACATGCCAATATACCATGATAAACCCAATGGTTTCCACAAAAACCATTTTTAATCCAATTTCACATAAATGTATTTGAAATAAATTCAATTTCAATTTCACAATCCATTTTCATAATTTAAATTAAACAAATAAATTTTTTAAAAATTACATCAATTCAAAATAAACCCTAACTCAATGGAATTGTCTTTTTTCAAAAAAATTCCATCAAATATATTTTATAATTATAATAACAAATTTAATTTAAATAATATCCCTCAAATCCACAAATTAAATTAAATAATTTATATTTTTACAATTTTCTATGAGCACGCCCCGATTCAATGGAATTGGGGGTTTTCCTAAAATAATGCCAAAAACCATTTGAATACCAAATGAAATCCATTTAAAAAAAGTCAAAATATTTCATTTAATTCAAACAATATAAATTGAATAACTTAATTTAGGATTAATAAAAATCAAGCATCATAACAAAACCACCAACTGTGGGATCAAAATTTCTCTAACCACAAAGTCGTAAATAGAAAAATCCCACAAAGAACAATGGAAATAAGGATCTATGAAAAAAACCTAGATTTAGATCCAATATTGTGGGTATTAGATCCCCAAATCAACATGGTAATCTGTGGAACCTTAGGTAGGAGAATATATATTTCCCAATAATGTGATCGATAAGAGGAAACCTATCAGATGAAGATGGAAAGGTGTTCCTCAAGTTTTGAATCGCTTCTAGGAGGGATCTAAGGGGCCAAGAAATCTTTTTGAGAGCTCCAAGAAAAAGAATAAATTCTTTATAGTATTCAATAGTCTTTTAGGGTCCTAAATAGAGTGTTCATTAATTGTTAATTATAATTTAGATTAGTTAAATACACGTCTGCGCAGTTTCCTAGGAAGTGGTGTAAAGTTTTGACAAACTGTACACAATCCATGTGCCTATATTAAATGGGCCTCATAGTTTCTCGTAAGATGGATCATGGTTTCTAAACCATGTGATAAATGTGTAAATCTCCACAACATATATTTTCATGGTTTTCTCTATCAAGGCACATGATTTGGAATAATTGTACATTAATTATGCACTAGCATATAAACATTCAAAATTTTAAAAATTTTACCCGAATCATCCTTAAATGAAACCCAACAAAAAAAATCAAAAATAGGGGTTTAGGAATACCTAAAAATAATAGGAGGATATTGAAACCTCCCCACTATATAAGAATTCTATACCTAGAAAGCCTATGAAAAATATTCTATTCCAAAAATATGAGGCCACTTCTCTCTTATCGGTTCCTCCCTCTCCCATGAATCATGATTATTAGAACTGCACACCTGAATCACACAAACCAAAGGAATAATCCTCTCATGATGTACCTTGGTCTCTTAATCAACTATCCTAATTATTCATTCAGTGAGGGATAAATCATCATCAACCTAAAGATCATTCAATATCGTAACATAAGATAGATTAGATAGATACTTTCAAAGTTACAATACTTGAAACATGTTATATATCAATGTAAATTGTAGTGAATGATCTAAATGGTAGGAAACTTTTCTCACCAGCTCAAAAAACCTCAAAAGGTCACAATAAATGAGAAGAAAGTTTCCCTTGACTCCCATTATATTGATCACCCAATCAGGGGGAAACATTCATGAAAACATGTCACCAACTTATAATTCCAATGTAATATGGTGATGATCATCATAAGACTTATATCGGCTATGTTAAGTCATGATTCTCTGGTGAATCAACTGGATCATTTTTTTAATATTTTGGGTCAATCTCTATCTAAACAAGGAAATTTCACCAATATCCGACCATCCCAATGGATTTTTATAAGTCTATCTATAAAATCCCTCGAAAGGAACCATTATGATCATGTAATAGAAACTATTATTATAAGAAAACACAACTAGCCCCATGTGATCATCCCAATCTCCACAAAATTAGAGAAGAGAAGAATGAAACATACCCTCAATAAACCATAAAGCTCTTTTGGTCTAACCATCCGATTATAGATAGTATGTCATACTTATATGGACATTATATCCCTATGGCTCCTGGAGGCCTCTCCGAAAACGAGAAGTGAACCGAGGATCCCTATCAAAAACTATTGTATATGGAACTTTATGAAACCAAACAATCCCTTTCATATAGGGATTTACCAACTCCAAAAATTTCTTTGTATCATGAATGGCTATAATGTGTACCTACTCAGTCAGCCTATCGATCACAACTTATATCACGTTATTCTTTCTCTCAGTATGTAGAAACCCAGACAAAAAATTCATATATATCTCATCCAAAATCATGTTAGGAAGGGATGTGACTTAAACCAACCAAAATGTTTATATTTCCCAAACTTGACTTGTTGGCATGTATAGAAATGAGAGACAAACTCAGCAATGCCCATTCTCATACCTAGCCACCTGAACTACCACGACATGTTGTAGAACATATTCATTATTCCTAGGTGCACTAACCATTGGGAACTATAGAAATCCCACATACAATCTTTTCATTCCAATGACAGTACCACAAAAACATTTCAATATCATAGAATGACCTCTTCATAGAACTACCAATAAAGAACTATCTCTACACAATTAAGAGAGTCTCTACTACTACAGAACTCTTCATCAAGCTGTTGTTCATGAATAAATATTTAGTTAATAATAGATTTCAACTTTACACTATCCAAAGAAACCCCATCCTCTAATTCCTATACACCAATATGCAATTGTGCAAGAGGTCCATCAAGTTCCACCCTTCTAATGATTCCTTCACTGCATGATTCATAAGATTATTTCTCAAACAACCTACACTAATATTCCCTTCCCCTAGGGTATAGGTGATGTCAAAATCAAAATTCTATAGGTATTCCACCCAGTGCCTCCAGAGGAGATTCAAATATTCTTGAGATAAGATATAACTCAATCTCTTGTGGTTAGAGAACATGTAAATCCTTGATCCATAAAGGTAATGTATCCAACTCTTAATATAGTGCATCACTGCTTTATGTTTTAGGTCCTACATCAAACAATTATTCTAATTTAGACTATGTTGATGACATCCATAAGAAAAATATGATCTCCTTGCATAAGGACCCAACCCAAACCTGAACCTGATACATCAAAAGATACCACATAGACATAATTTTCCTCTATAATATCCCACAATGGTGCATTAGTCAAAAGGAATTTCAACTCAATAGAACAATTATGACATTTCACATCCAAATAATATAGAACTCCTTTCTAATTTAGTGTAGTAATCGATGAAGACAACATTGATAAATCCTTCATGAACTGGAAATAATAAGCAGGTGAGGCCATGATGCTCTGAATCTCGAAGTCATTTTGTTGTCGCTACCAAGTCATAACATCCTCCACCTTTATCTAATAAACTAATATTCCTTGTTTCGATACCACGTGTCCCAAGAATATCACTTCCTAAATCCAAAAATAATCTTTTCAAAATCATGGCATAAATTTTTTAATTTCATAGCAAATTCAGAACTATTCTCAGTATATGCATGTGTTCTTCCATGGACTTAATGTAAATGAGGATTTCATCTATAGTGACTACCAAGAATTTATCAAGATACTCATGGAAAATACTATTCACCAAATCCATGAAAAATGAAGGATAATTGGTTAGACCAATGAACATGAGAAGGTACTCATAATGGTCATACCATCTTTGAAAGTAATTTTTATAAAGGTTCAATCCTTTTATCCTCAACTGATGGAAGACATGATGATTTTCAACATTCCTGAACGACTTATCCCTTTTCAATTGATCAAATATATCATCAATCTCATGTAATAAAAGTTTCATATAAACCATAACTCAATTGATCTTCTGGTAATCAACACAAAGGTGGAGTGAACAATTATGTTTGTTAGAAAATAGAATTGTTTCCACCCCTAGTGAGACACTTAGAAAAATAAAGATGTTATTTAAATGATCATGAAAATTTGAATTCATCTCATTCATTTTAGTAGGTTCTATATGGTAATAAGGAATAGAAACGGGTAGAGTACCAGACATTATGTCAATAGAAAACTAAACCTATTTTACTGGGGGAAAGATCATAGAAATATGAAGGAAGAAATTATGGAAATTTGATGATAATCATAGGTATATCACCACTCAATGATTCTCACTCTATATCTAAGTAAAAAACCGATATTACATTCCCTAACTCCAAATAAGAGGGTATATCCCTACTGGACCTTGGGTCTCATTCTTCTTGAGAGACACAGAACACACCACTAGTTGTAGTGAAGGAGACCCATGGAAGAAAATAAGCAATCTGTGATTTCTGTTCAACAAGAAAATCCATCACAAAAATAACATCATGAGATTTCATGTTGATAACTAGAAAAGTACAAGAAATCTCAACATCTGAGAGAGATAAAACGAAATTTGGATTATGGAGACCCTTCTCTCTCTTAGTATAATGGGGTGTAGTAATATCCATTGCACAATGTAAAATGTCTATAGGAATATTAAACAAATTAATAATATGGGTTAAAATAAAAGAATGAGATGCACCATTATCAAATAGAGAAATCAATAATGACAAGGCTATTGTAATGGTACATATCCCAGTCATTGGTCTTATATCCACATCCTATGGAGACTCTTCCACTACATGGACAAGCTTTATTCCAAATTCTTATTACTATAACCCTTTTTCATGTGAAGAATCTAGTTTCACCATAGTTTTAGAAGTTTCTCAAGATATCATGATACTATATATAGTGGAATAAACATTACATAATCTATAAATGTGACCCATGAATCTGCATCATCCATAGTTGTTTGGTGGCTCAGTGAAAACCATCATTGAATTTATTGGATTTTCATACATGTAACAATATAAAGGACGACTTATAGGAACTGTAGGAGGTCTAGAATGAAACATCCATCACGAACCACCAAGATAATCATAAGGAATATTCATTCACTTAGGGGAGTTCACACTACCACTAGGAGAGAAAGAAACTCTCAATAACACTAACTTACCAGCTAGGTCCATCTTGAGCATTAGTTCTATATCATGTACATAAAAATTTGAATGTATATTCAGCAGGAAAACTAAAAAATGAATATCTTGATGAAGTCCCAACTCAATCCTTTGAGCTTTCATCATATCGTTTGATTATATCTCATGTGTGAAATGTACGAGATCAAAAAAATTGTCTTCATATAATATCATGGTCCTGTCAGCCTAGTCATGCTTCAAAAACTATGTGTCCTTAGATAATAACATCAATCATGGGTAGAACTCGTCTGTGCAATGAAAATTGAAGTCATGACAATATAACCCATCATGCTTCTTCCTTATCACCCCTATGTCCCACTATCTCCTACTCGGTTTTTCCTGTACAAATGTGGAACCCTTTACCTTAATTTTATCTGGTTTATCCAGAAACACAAACAAATAATCCATTATCTTCAACCACTCCTCAGCCTCTTGATGATAATTACAACCTTTGACTGGTTATATCTTCAATTGAAGGAATTCTAGATAACAAATATTTGGAATGTCCCACTATGGTTCCACATAAAGAGACTGAATGGGAATTGGGGGTGGTTAATGTCCTATACCTTGGATGGTAAACATAATCACCCCAACTATATTCAAGTCTACAAGAGTATTTTCCCACTAATATTCACCCGAATCTTCCTCCCATATCCAATTCACACATAATTTAGGAGGCAAGATGATACACAAAATCTATAGACAAAAAATAAGAAATTTGGTTTACACTCAAACCGAGAAATAAAGAAAATAAATCCTAATAGATAGAACAGACCTGATTTGGATTTCTATACATTCCAATCAAAGAATTGAAAATACTATAAATAATACACAAGACATCATTACCTTACAACACTTATGGAATTATGGTTCATTATGGTGAGAGATACCAGCCACTCAATCACAACTACCCAATAAGTCCAAACAAGATTTCACAAATTCATACTAGCATAAATACAAAAAGATCAATATTAAACTCTAATACCACTTTGTCATGAACCAAACCGAGTACCATAGTTACACTATAAACAAGATGGTACTGACATAGCCCTAATAGTGTTCCTGATCCCCATGGATTGGAAACTAGAACATGGAATGTTACAAAAATATAGTAGGAATAATTTTCCCCCAACATTGTGGATGTAAAAGAAACAAGGTAGTATACATACAAAAGAAACTCCACTGGGAGAAATGTAGTCGAAGTCAAATAGACATAAAATAAAAAATTACCACAATGAAATTACTAAAACTGGAAAACAAGCCAATTCCCAATGGATTCAACTCACTAAGTCCATGGATCAATATATAGAACCACCTCCAAGTGGTTATTTATCCCTACTTGAACATGGAAGATGATAATCTACAAACACTCAAAGGCACTGGTAGGGTGTTAGCAAAAATGCATAGTACAGACTCATGAAGGATTACCAAACAGATTCCAATAATAAATTAACCAAATAATGAGTTTTCAATTTATAACTAATATGTTTTTCATTTAAAATAGAATAAATGAAAGAATTCATGATTTACATTTCAGATGGTGGAAATACTTTTAAAATTAGGGAAATACTTTTAAACAAAACTGTCACATTTTAGCTGATGGAATATTTCTAAAACAATCGATCCTTTCACAAATAGATTATATAAATACTTTTACATAAAAATTATAAATAAATAATATTTCATGTAAAATAGTTTACAGTAATGGAATATATTTTGTTGAAATCCCAAAACTCAAGAAACGTGGTCCTTCGCCTTGTAAAGATAGATAGTTCAAAGATATAGGGACTCCAAACACTCACAAGGTTACATATAAATATGTTCATATGTCCCTCTCGTATTAGTTCAAAGGGGACTCATCATCATCTCCATGGAATGTGAAGTGGTACATTATTGTTTTAGAATGTTGTAGAATCATATAGTGTGATCCAAATAACTCGCAAACTACGTAAGTCTTTCATGTTCTATATTACAAAACAATGATGGGAAATTTATTTTATGAAATATTAAAATACAATTAATCCCATTCTCCAATTTAAAATATTCCACTTTTCCATTTAAAATCAAAATGGATTTTTTATAAAAAAATCATGCAATTCTAGTAAGAAAAATTATACGGTTTACAAAAAAACCCTTCTTAATCCATTTTCAAAAATAGAGATTTGAAATTAATTCACAATTGTATTTCATAAACCATTTTAATATTTAAATTCAATAATTTATATTTTCACAAATTCCACCAATTCACAATAAACCCCTAATTCAATTGAATTGGGTTTTTCACAGCATTTACATCAAATCCCTTTTGAAATTAAATTATACAATTTAATTGAAACAATTTCCATCAAATACACAATTTAAATTATGTAATCGAAATTGTCACAATTTTCCTTAAGCACACCCTAATTTAAGGTAATTGGGGTTTCTTCCAAAATAATCACAAACCCCACTTTAAACCCAATTGAAATACATTTAATCAAAATCAAAAGGATCATTAAATTTAAACAAATAAAATTAAATAAAGAAATTTATGGTTAATAAAAATTAGGAATTGTAACAGAAACACCTACCCTGGGATCAATGGATCTTGAATCCTAAAGTTATAAAAAGAAAACTCCTACAGAGAACAACAAAAACAAGGATCTATGAGTAAAACCTAGGTTTAGAATCTAACGAGTGGGTATTGGAACAATAAATCAACATGGGGATCCATGGAACCGTGTGTAGCAGAAGCGAGATCATGGGAGGACAATATCGTGATGATAAAACCTACTGGGTGAATATCAAAGGGCATTCCTCATGCATAAAATAGCTTATGGGAGGGACTCAAGGGTCCATGAACACTTCTTGGAAGCTCAAAGGATGTGATGAATCACTTCTAGGTCTCACTGGTCTATCAAGGGCCTTAAATTGGGGGTTCATGAATTTTTATTTCATATTTACATTACTCAAAAAGATGTTGACATGGTTTTAAGGGAAAAGGAACATAGTTTAGACAAACTATGTGAATGTTGTGAACCTACTTTAATTGGGAAACACAGTTTCTCTTTAAAGGGAACATAGTTTGTAAACGGTGCACCAAACATGAAAAATACCACTACCTTAGGTTGCATGGTTTTCTCTAGGAGGGTGTATAGTTTTTGAAAACCTTGAACCAACCATACAATAACCCAGAAACTTCCATAAGTTTTATAATTTCACCTAATTCTTCCTCAAACAAAATCTAAATAAAGAATGTTAAAAAATAGGGGTTTAGGAGTACCTGAAAATTGTAACAGAATATTAAATAATTCTAAATGATCAATGATAATTTAAAACACCTAGTCTTTGTCAGTTAAAGAACAATTATCTATGGGTTTTAATATAATTTATTTAATTGATGGATATACCAAAAACATAATTTAGATGTAGAATTTTTATCAATGCACATAAAAACCTTGTTTTACCCCATCAAATTCCTTGTTAATACTAAGTATATTTCACATAATATATTAAACATTTAGTACCCATGGCTTGAGGTATGTGACCCTTATTTATGTCTTATTATGTGTTTATAGGGTTTGGTTATTGTTTGTGAATGTTTTAGAATGTTTATTTGGGATTTCCTACAGGAGCATGGTTTGAGCACGGTTAGGGGAAACCATGCAGAACCCCAAGGTAACTATGATATATGAGGTAGTGGTTTTCTCACGGTTTTATCAGGGTTTTATAATAGTGTGAGGAAACCATGCGGGGAACCCTTTGGATAGTATCCAGAGCACAGTTAGTGCATTGTGTGTCTAACCATACCAGCTAAACATGGACAGTAAAAAAATTGGCTTTTAAAATAGGTATCACTTGGGATGTGGTCGAAATCACTATTTTCTTCTACCATAAAATCCCCACTCAATATTCACTCATATTTGGTTCTAGGGATCCTCTCCCACTCATCATGGAGGCATTTAGAAGGGTATTATATGGGGATTTAAAGAGATTATTCTCTGATAAGTCTCATCTCATAGTCTTTTCTTGTTTTTCCTTAGATCTAGTTCTTCCTCTCTCTTAGTTTTCTTGATCTAAGTCTGTTCAATGTTGATATAGGGTTTTTGTTTCCTAAAATGAAGAGATTTGGGCTTTCTGATTCTAGGCAAAGAAAACAAAGGTATTTTTTGGTATTTTTACCAGGTTTTGTGGTGTGGTTGTGTGTTGGTCAATTTTATCAGAACCCTAAGGTATGTGATTCACTCTCATCTCCATTTTGATAGAACTAGAAAGCATAGAATTTAAATTAAATGATTTTTCGTGAAATTTATTGTTATCATGATATGTAAATCATCGTGGAAACCCATTTTGTGTTGATTTCAGTATTTTATGAGAAATGGGTTTTGCTTTAAAAGGGGATCTATTGTTTGATTTTAAAATGTGGATTTAAAAATTGATGGATTTTTTGATTTATGACAAATGGGTTATCAAATATGGTTTCCAATAATATTGTTTTTTATTTATATATGGTTTTTCATTAAAAAAAATTTAAGTGTGTCTTCAATAAATGTGTGATTTATTAGATGGATTTGAAATGTTTTGGAATTGTTGATGTGTTTGAGGGATGGTTTGGTCAAGAAATATTTGGGTAGTATGTCATGGAATATAATTGTTAATATGAGTTAAAAATTATTAAATTTCTTTTTTTTGTGGGTTTGTTAAATTTTATTGATTGGTTTTTTGGATTAAGTGGTTAATCATGGTTAAGAATGGATGGATAGTGGGCATGATGAACAACCATCAAAGGGAAGTGGGTGTGGTGTACCACTATAAGAAGTGGATAGGTTTGGATGTGAAGTTCAACTATCAATTGTAACACAGGGATCAGGTGTGTGTGTGTGTGTGTGTGTGTGTGTGTGTCTGGAATTTGGCATGTGGTTGGGATATGCATGTGGCCATGCATGTAGTAATGGTTTATGGCAATGTGAAATGGGTAATGACCTGTTTGGTTTCATTCATGGGATGTTTTCAATTTTGGGGGAATTATTATGAGGTATGTTTTTTTGGATTGATGTATCATTGAAAATATTTTAATGGATTTATATAAAAAATTATTTAATTGTGATAATGGTTCTATCCTAGTGGCGTGTGTTGGGAAATAATTTGAGGAAAAACTACTGAGTATTATTACTCACCTACTACGTTGGCACTTTAGTGAATTTGTAGATGTTGTTGTAAAGACCCATAAATTTCAAGGAATTTTTTTTTCTTAATTTTCTTTGGAATTTTACAAGAAAGCAGTTTCTAATGGCACCTGATTCCGAGGCCCGGTGTTCCCAGAATCATTTTCCAAAGTTTGGCTCAGGAACGTTCAGTGAACGGGCGAGCGGGTTTTTCTAACTTTTGAACCGGTGCCTGGAATCGAATTCTGTGGGCACCGATGAAATCGCAGTGCCGGTATTTGCTTTGAAACGCCTCTTCTGGAGTTGCGTTTGCTAGGGTGTGGTTTTTAATTTTTGGGCTTAAGGTTAAGAAATAAAATAATTTGTTCGACAAACTTTATTTTATTTCTCTTAAGCCACTTAAAGCCACTTGAAAGCCACTAAAACTGAGTTGAAATGGATAGGGTGTTATCCAGAAATATCCTACCCTCTTGGTAGGATATTTGTGAGTTGGGGCCCACACGAGCCCCGCCGTTTCTTTCCGCTAAGTAACGCACCCGCGAAAACCCGTAATTTTGAAAGTCAACTGACGCGTTTTCTTAAATCCTTAATGCACCATTTAACTGGGCGGTTTATTTTGTGAATTAAATGGGCGGTTTCTTTCGTTGAATTAATTCAACGAATTGATGGGTCGTTACTTACCTTTTTCGTTTGTTGGCGTAATAATAAAATAAGACCAACACGGAATTTGGAGGATTACATGTTGAGAGGCTTGACGGAATTCTTGAGCCTTCATCCTCCTTCACGAAGAACACAAAGAACGCGAAGAACGCGAAGAACGCCATCACCCTCGGAGTTTGACGACGCTTCATCCGAGACATTCTTCGGCGACGTTCCTTCCTCCACGACAAGATCCTTCGATCTTCTGTTGAGGTGAGTGTTTGTGATTCTTTAAATCTCCTTTTTGGTTTTTAACAAAACACGGATTTAATAATTTATAATTAAATCTGTTGTTTCTTGGTCCGTTGAGTTCGTCAACACAACGCCGGATTCTGCGACGACGCGACGCCCTTCCGCGACGATGTGACGATCCCCTCCTTCCGCGATGAACAAATCCGCGAAGAACGTGCGTACGACGACGACTACGAGGTAGGGGTTGTTGTGAATAATTCCTTTTTCCCGTGATTGTTTCTTTTAAAAGTGAAGAACCGGACAATAAGAACAATTTTAATCCATTAAAATTGTTGATTAATGTGTTGAATATATTTCTCCCGTTGTTTATCTCTAACGCGGAGGGTGCGGGCCAAACGAACACGGCCCAACAACCTTCCGCCGTTCTTTGTTTTTGTGCGGATTTGACGGGCGACGACGGAACGTGCCGCAACGGAAGTTTGATGGTTCCGTAGTGAAGAACGAGTCCCGGGAGGAGCAGCGGCGCAGACGGGAACAGAATCCGACCACCGGAGTGACTCCGGTGTCCCGCGGAAGCCGGCGGCGGCGCGGGTCGCCGGCGCGGCGACGCCCCGGCGTGCCGCCAGACGAACCGCCGCGGCTTCGGCCGGAGGCGGCGGCGCCCGCTGACCCGCGGCCGCGCGGGTCCGGCGCGCGCGGGACGCGGCTGAAGCCGCGTCCGGCTGTCCAGGGCGACACCCCGCGGGTGCCGCGGGGTTGTCACGTGGGGGCGACGGCTCCCCCCCCCCCCCGCATCGCTTGGGTCGTCCAGGGCGACACCCCGTGGGTGCCGCGGGGGTGTCACGCGGGGGCGGCGGCTCCCCCCCCCTCCCCCCCCCCCCCCCCCCCCCGCGTCGCTCGTCCGCTCGACCGAGCCGGGTCGGACTGGGTCGGTTCAACCCGGTTCGGCCGACCCAGGGGGGGTCGGGCCGGGTCTGCCCGGGCCCGGACCCCCCGTCTTCGGACCGTTTCGGTCAAATGCCCGTAACTTGAGCTACGGGCATCCAAACGACGCGCCGTCAGCGGAAACGCGATCCTTGGATGGAGACGGTCGTTTCGGTATATCACACTCAAGGTTTCGGAATACTTTGAGTTCGGCCGGGTTGGTTCGTACACGAAACCAACCCGGCCCTCGGAGCGGAAACGCTCATATCTTGAGCTACGGACGTCCGATCGACGTGCCATCGACTTCGTTGATTTCCTCTAAGTGAGACGGATCTTTTGGCATACTCCGTCCGATGTTTGGACGCGGGTGGTGTACGTTAGGGTTGGTTTTGCCTTAAAAACCAACCGGGCCCCTGGAACCAAAAAGCCAATAACTCTCAGACCGGGCGTCCGATTGACGCGCCGTCTGCGACGTTGAGTTCCTGTTGACGATACGGAACTTTTGGATACATCAACTTCGGACATTGTGTCAGTTGATGTATCAGCCTCTTGGCTCGTGGAGCGGACCCTCCCGAACGAGCTTGCTGTGTGCGGGAACCCTAGTGCTGGCTGCAACTTCGACGACGACGACTATACAGAGATCCTCGGTGGATTCGACTGCAACGATGATGAGAACAGTACGGGAATCCTCCTTGTTTTCGGCAGTGACCACTACGGTACACCTTGGGATACATCAACTCCGGACTGCATGTCAGTTGATGCATCGACCTTTTAGATCGTGGAGTGGACCCTCCCGGAATGAGCATGCTGTGTGCGGAACCCTAAAATAGGTTGAGTTTTGACGACTGCTGATCGAATGACTCGGTGTGTTACGGATAGCCCAGTGGGGAGCGCTTGGTTGTAGCGGCAGACCCACGACAGAGGTGCACTTGGTTGTAGGGGCACAGGGGAGCGCTTGGTTGTAGCGGCAGACCCACGACAGAGGTGCGCTTGGTTGTAGCGGCACATGGGAGCGCTTGGTTGTAGTGGGAGACCCACGACAGAGGTGCGCTTGTTGTAGCGGCACAGGGGGGCGCTTGGTTGTAGCGGCAGACCCACGACAGAGGTGCGCTTGGTTTTAGCGGTACAGGGGAGCGCTTGTTTGTAGCGGCAGACCCACGACAGAGGTGCGCTTGGTTGTAGCGGCATAGGGGAGCGCTTGGTTGTAGAGGCAGACCCACGACAGAGGTGTGCTTGGTTGTAGTGGTACATGGGATCGCTTGGTTGTAGAGGCAGGCCCATGACGGAGGAGCGCTTGGTTGTAGCGGCATAACCACTGTACTTGATGTAGAAGGAGTTTCCCAATAGCTTTGGGTCCAACTTCATGAACGATCCTATGTGGGTCATTGTGGGGGGTTAGTACCTTCCGATCCTTTATGGGTCCTACGGATTAGATGAATTAGTGGCTACATCTGATCATCTCTATCATCATTTGAAGAAGTATATCATGTGTGAGATGAATCTTGTGTTACTCTCCTTTGTGGATTGTGTTGAACTATCATGTGTGGATTTACTGTTGTGATGTGCTATCCTGTGTGGGTATACGTTTTGCTTTCCTGTGTGGACTGGGTTGTGCTTGGGCTCGGATGTTGGAGCCGAACGAGAATTGATGACTTAGGTATATGTATGGTCATATACCTAATCAGTGTCGGTTGTTACTTTGTAATTGTGTCTTTCCTTTGTGGTTATCCTTTGTGGATTCTGGGAGACCTTCGGGGGTCTCGGGGTCCCTACTGAGTAGCTTATACTCACCCATGCACGGGCTATTCCCGCACTACGTTGTGTTGGTTGCAGACGAAGGACAGCGCTGATTGTGGTGGAGGATTGCAGAGCAGGATGGTACCTGGAGGTGGACCACTAGGCGGGACGTACTCGGAGCGGTCAGGTGGACCCGAGGAGCAGTGGAGGCTATCTGTACCCACCCTTCAGGTGGGACTTCCAGAGGACAGCTCGACGCTGTGGATTTTCTTTTCAGTTGTTGTTTTTCCCTTTCAGTTGTACTTTATAGTTGGGCTTGTATTTCCGCCCCTTACACTTTCAGCACAGCTTGTTACAGTTTTCATTAGTGTTTACCTTTCATCTTTCTTACTCTGTGGTGCTTGTTTACTTTTCAAAGGCAATTCCTTCCCTTTTGTTTGGATTTACGCCTTGGTGCTAGTCGCCAGCCCCTGGCCTATGGAAGGCGGGCTTGGGGTAGTCACGGCACGGGCCCCGAGGACGGGTCGTGACAAATTGGTATCATAGGTGGTCGGTTCTACCGTAGACTCTGACCTTTCTTCTATGTGAAGCAGTAGTGTTTAGCGTATTGGGTGTGGTTATCAGTCCAGGGAGTCCAGTGTTGGTGCGGCGGCCGACGTATCCGTACACCAGGACCCTGACTTCTGATTTCCGACTTAATGCACGAAAACATTGATTTCATGTGTGTTTCAAGTTTTCTTTGTGATTACTTTTGTCAGATCACCAGGTATACTGTTCTAACCATGGCACACCTGTTTCTTTTCAGGATGGCCCCACGACGGCAGCCAGCATGGGTTCTGAGAGTGGAGCGTGATGACAGTCCACCGAGCGACGGGGCCTCGGTGCAGGGCTCCTTGTCAACAGAGGCACCGGCGGTACCTCTACCCGCCGAGCCATCGATGCTTTCCGCCACGACCGCTGACGATGCACGTCGCCTTGGAGCTCTGCATGAGTTCCAGCACCAGCGACCACCCAGATTTCGTGGGGAGACGGACCCCCAGATAGCTGAGGACTGGCTAGAGGCGGTCGTACGAGTTTTCAGATTAGTGAGGACACCAGCAGATCTTATGGTGGTCCTTGCAGCGAGCCTCCTGCACGCAGCAGCGGTCCGATTGTGGAGATTGATTCTCCAGGTGCACGAAGAGGCATCTCTTCTCTGGACGGACTTCGAGAGCCTCTTCCGCTCAGAGTTCGTCCCGGCCACCCTCCGTGCGGTGCGCATTCAGGAGCAACTACAGCTGTGGCAGGGCAGCATGACAGTGGCCCAGTACTCGGTGAGATTTACTGATCTCTCGCGCTACTCCACAGATATGGTACGGGACCCGTTCTTCCGGGCCTGGACCTTCGAGAAGGGACTGAGGCATGAGATCAGGGCTTCGATGATCTCCCTCAACATTCCGACCCAGGCAGGGGTGTTGGAGCGAGCCCTCTTAGTGGAGAGTTTCCCTACTGAGCAGTCTCCAGCAGCAGGACCCACCACTTTCCGGCATGCGGCAGAGTCTTCTGCAGTGGGAAGTAGACAGATGACGCAGGGGTCCAAGAGGACTAGACCTACAGGTGGTCGACAGCATGACTCTGGATCGTTTGTGCGAGGCACTCGGGGTGGACAACGACTTGCCATGAGAGGGCAGTGTTACTCCTGCGGTGGGATTGGTCACATGGCTCGTGACTGTCCGACCTGCCATACGGATGACCAACAGATGAACGAAGGACCCCCCAGGCAGAGGCAGAGGTTCGATCAGGGCGGGCTGCAAGGAGCAGGCGACCATGGCAGGGGAGCTGGCCGTGCAGTTGGAGGTGGCCGACGCTTCGGGGTGTTGCCACCACCACCACCAGAAGGTCCACCCCGACCGCAGGGAGTTGGTGGACATGCGAGAGCTCAGCTTCATCATGGAGCTCTGGGAGCAGATGGACAGGAGCGGAACTAGTGGATACGTCCTTTGTACTTCTAGTTCCTTGTTGTTGTTATGTAGTGTCTTTGTATTATGAGCTGCAATAGAAAAATATGATTACCTTTGTGATGTTTTCATTCCTGTCCTCTTTTGTGTTGTTACTAAGAGGTTCCAGTTTAGACTGTTGACTTGACCCTCACTTGTGAGACATCTACTGGAGGAGACCCAGTTACCACACACTGATGCCGACAGTGTGACTCAACCCTTGGAGGCGAGAGTAACAGTTGGATCCCTTGGTAGTAGCGTCGAGGACTTACGACATCATCCTTGGTATGGATTAGTACCATCCATGTCGGGATTGACTGTATTAGGCAAAGGAAGTGGTTCATCCATGGGATGAGACCAGATTTCTCTTATCGGTAAAGAAGAAATCTTAGCAGCTTTTGTGGGACCGGAGATGGTCCAGGCCACGAAAGAGTAGGTTCAGGTCATCCATGAGCGGATGAGGACATGTCAAAGCCAATGGAAGTCTTTTACCGACAGGAGGCGAAGGCCACTAGAGTTCGAGGATGGCGACCATGTCTTTTTGTGGGTCTCACCTCAACGTGGATTACGGAGATTTGGGCCGAGGCGGCAAGTTGTCTCCATGATTCATCGGACCCTTCCAGGTCCTCAGTAGGATTGTCAAGGTGGGTTATCGCCTGGCTCTACCACCACAGTTATGCCGGGTGCACGATATTTTACACGTATCTCAGCAGAGAAGATACGTGCACGACCCGATGCAAATATTTGACTATTGGGAGCTAGACGTGGATGATGGGGTGACATTGCGGAGGTCCCAGTGGAGATCGAGGATCTACAGGAGCGGGTCCTACGTGGGCGATCGATTACTCTAGTGCGCTTCAGATGGCAGCTCGGGAACCTCCAGGAGAGCACTTGGGAGCGGGAGGCTCAAATGTGTGCTCAGTACCGCCTTTGTATCCCTAAGTTTGTAGTGAAGCTTTACGGGGTTGTAAAGCCCTGAGGTGGGAGTAATGTAAAGACCCGTAAATTTCAAGTAATTTTTTTTTCTTAAATTTCTTTGGAATTTTACAAGAACGCAGTTTCTGACGGCACCTGATTCCGAGGCCCGGTGTGCCCGGAATCATTTTCTGAAGTTTGGCTCGGGTACATTCAGTGAACGGGCGAGCGAGTTTTTCTAACTTTTGAACCGGTGCATGGAATCGAATTCTGAGGGCACCGATGAAATCGCAGCGCCAGTATTTTCTTAGAAACGCCTCTTCCGGAGTTGCATTTTCTCGGGTGTGGTTTTTAATTTTTGGGCTTAAGGTTAATAAATAAAATAATTTGTTCGACAAACTTTATTTTATTTCTCTTAAGCCACTTGAAGCCACTTGAAAGCCACTTAAACTGAGTTGAAACAGATAGGGTGCTATCCAGAAATATCCTACCCTCTTGGTAGGATATTTGTGAGGTGGGGCCCACACGAGCCCCACTGTTTCTTTCCGCTAAGTAACGTACCCGCGAAAACCCGTCATTTTGAAAGTCAACTGACGCATTTTCTTAAATCCTTAACACACCATTTAATTGGGCGGTTTATTTCATGAATTAAATGGGAGGTTTCTTTCATTGAATTAATTCAACGAATTGATGGGTCGTTACTTACCTTTTTCGTATGTTGGCATAATAATAAAATAAGAACAACACGGAATTTGGAGGATTACACCTTGAGAGACTTGACGGAATTCTTGAGCCTTCATCCTCCTTCACGAAGAACGCGAAGAATGCGAAGAATGAGAAGAACACCGTCACCCTCGGAGTTTGACGATGCTTCATCCGAGATGTTCTTCGGCAACGTTCCTTCCTCCACGACAAGATCCTTCGATCTTTCGTTGAGGTGAGTGTTTGTGATTCTTTAAATCTCCTTTGTGGTTTTTAACAAAACACGGATTTAATTATTTATAATTAAAACTGTTGTTTCTTGGTCCATTGAGTTCATTGACGCAACACCGTATTCTGCGACGATGTGATGCCCTCCCGTGACAACGCGACGATCCCCTCCTTCCGTGACGAACAAATCCGCAAAGAACGTGCGTACGACGACGACTACGAGGTAGGGGTTGTTGTGAATAATTCCTTTTTCCCGTGATTGTTTCTTGTAAAAGTGAAGAACCGGACAATAAGAACAATTTTAATCCATTGATATTGTTGATTCATGTGTTGAATATATTTCTACCGTTGTTTATCTCTAACGCGGAGGGTGCGGGCCAAACGAACACGGCCCGACAACCATCCGCCGTTCTTCGTTGTTGTGCGGATTTGACGGGCGACGACGGAACATGCCGCAACGGAAGTTTGATGGTTCCGCAGTGAAGAACGAGTCCCGGGAGGAGCAGCAGCGCAGACGAGAACGGAATCAGACCACCGGAGCGACTCCGGTGGCCCGCAAAAGCTGGCGACGGCGCAGGTCGCCAGCGCGGTGGCGCCCCGGCGTGCCGTCGGAAGAACCGCCGCGGCTTCTGCCGGAGTCGGCGGCGCCCGCTGACCCGCGGCCGCGCAAGTCCAGCAAGCGCAGGACGTGGCTGAAGCCGCGCCCGGCTGTCCAGGGCGACACCCCGCGGGTGCCGCGGGGTTGTCACGCGGGGGCGGCGGCTCCCCCCTGCGTCGCTCAGGTCGTCCAGGGCGACACCCCGCGGGTGACGCGGGGGTGTCACGCTAGGGCGGAGGCTCCACCCCGCGTCGCTTGGCTGCTCGACCATGCCGGGCCGGACCGGGTCGGGTCGACCCGGTTCGGCCGACCCAGGGGGGTCGGGTCGGGTCGGCCCGGGCCCAGACCCCCCGTCTTCGGACTGTTTTGGTCAAATGCCCGTAACATTAGCTACGGGCATCCAAACGATGCTCCGTCAGCGGAAACACGATCCTTGGATCTAGACGGTCGTTTCGGTATATCGCACTCAAGGTTTCGGAATACTTTGAGTTCGGCCGGGTTGGTTCGTACACAAAACCAACCGGGCCCTCAGAGTGGAAACGCTCATATCTTGAGCTACGAACGTCCGATCGACGTGTCGTCGACTTCGTTGATTTTCTTTAAGTGAGATGGATCTTTTGGAATACTTCACCCGAGGTTTGGATGCAGGTGGAGTACGGTCGGGTTGGTTTTGCCTTAAAAACCAACCGGGCCCCTGGAACGAAAAAGCCAATAACTCTCAGACCGGGAGTCCGATTGACGCGCCATCTGCGACGTTGAGTTCCTGTTGACGATACGGAACTTTTGGATACATCAAATTCGGACTTTGTGTCAGTTGATGTATCAGCCTCTCGGCTCGTGGAGCGGACCCTCCCGAACGAGCTTGCTGTGTGCGGGAACCCTAGTGCTGGCTGCGACTTCGACGATGACGACTATACAGAGATCCTCGGTGGATTCGACTGCGACGATGATGAGAAAAGTACGGGAATCCTCCGTGTTTTCGGCAGTGACCACTACGGTACACCTTGGGATACATCAACTCCGGACTGCATGTCAGTTGATGCATCGACTTTTAGCTCGTGGAGTGGACCCTCCCGGAACGAGCATGCTATGTGGGGAACCCTAGAACCAGTTGAGTTTTGACGACTACTGATCGAATGACTCAGTGTGTTACGGATAACCCAGTGTGGAGCGCTTGGTTGTAGCGGCAGACCCACAACAGAGGTGCGCTTGGTTGTAGCGGCACATGAGAGTGCTTGGTTGTAGCGGCAGACCCACGATAGAGGTTCGCTTGGTTTTAGCGGAACAGGGGAGCGCTTGGTTGTAGCGGAAGACCCACGACAGAGGTGCGCTTGGTTGTAGCGGCACAGGGGAGCGCTTGGTTGTAGCGGCAGACCCACGACAGAGGTGCGCTTGGTTGTAGCGGCACAGGGGAGCGGTTGGTTGTAGCGGCAGACCCACGATAGAGATGCGCTTGGTTGTAGCGGCACAGGGGAGCGCTTGGTTGTCGCGGTAGACCCACGATAGAGGTGCGCTTGGTTGTAGCGGTACATGGGAGCACTTGGTTGTAGCGGCAGGCCCACGACGGAGGAGCACTTGGTTGTAGCGGCATAACCACTGTACTTGATGGAGAAGGAGTTTCGCAATAGCTTTGGGTCCAACTTCGTGAACGATCCTCTGTGGGTCATTGTGGGGGGTTAGTACCTTCCGATCCTTTATGGGTCCGACAGATTAGATGAATCAGTGGATACATCTGATCATCTCTATCATCATTTGAAGAAGTATATCCTGTGTGAGATGAATCTTGTGTTACTCTCCTTTTTGGATTGTGTTGAACTATCATGTGTGGATTTACTGTTGTGATGTGCTATCCTGTGTGGGTATACGTTTTGCTTTCCTGTGTGGACTGGGTTGTGCTTGGGCTCAGATGTTGGAGCCGAACGGGAATTGATGACTTAGGTATATGTATGGGCATATACCTAAGCAGTGTCGGTTGTTACTTCATAATTGTGTCTTTCCTTTGTGGTTATCCTTTGTGGATTCTTGGAGACCTTCGGGGATCTCGGGGTCCCTACTGAGTAGCTTATACTCACCCCTACACGGGCTATGCCCGCACTATGTTGTGTTGGTTTCAGACGACGGACATCGCTGATTGTGGTGGAGGCTTGCGGAGCAGGACGGTACCTGGAGGTGGACCACCGGGCGGGACGTACTCGGAGCGGTCAGGTGGACCCAAGGAGTAGTGGAGGCTATCTGTACCCACCCTTCAGGTGGGACTTACAGAGGACGGCTCGACGCTGCAGATTTTCTTTTCAGTTGTTGTTTTTCCCTTTCAGTTGTGCTTTACAGTTGGGCTTGTATTTTCGGCCCCTTACACTTTCAGCACAGCTTGTTACAGTTTTACATAGTGTTTACCTTTCCGCTTGCTTACTCTGTGGTGCTTGTTTACTTTTCAAAGGCAATGCCTTCCCTTTTGTTGGGATTTATGCCTTGGTGCTAGTCGCCAGCCCCTGGCCTATGGAATACGGGCTTGGGGTAGTCACGGCACGGGCCCCGAGGACGGGTCGTGACAGTTGTATTCTGAGACAGGGGTAATGGTAAGTCATCTCATTTCCTTAGTGTCTCATCATGATGCTTGGGTGTTGATGTGGTTCATGGAGCATAGAGCTTGTTCTGAAGCTATAGAGTTGTGTTGTGGCTTCTTTGTTTTCTTTTTGTTTACTCTTCCTCTTGGTACTCTAATAATGGATGATTGTGGTTTGGTTCTGAAGGTCCTTTGGATTTTTTTGGGAACTAGTTCGGTTGTATTGTTGTCTCTTTATAATGAATTCATTGTTTTATATTTTGGTGTGCATCTTGTAGTGGTGGTTGGTTATAACTCGTTTGGAGGGTAAATTTTATTATAAGGGAAAATAGTTTTCCAATTTCTATTAAAGCCCTCAACTTTTGTTTCTAGGATTGGGATCCTTAGGAATTTCCTCTAAGGCCAACTACCACCTTCACTTAAAATCATGCTAATGAGGAGGTACGGGATGCTATAAGTGGTATCACCTTGTTCAGTCCCTAACGTAGAAGTAATATCAGTCTAGTTTGGTCTTGACATAGTTCTCAATCTTGGTGTTGAAATTCATTCTGGGTCTATTCCCTGAGTTTGTATGGTATCAATGAGTTAGATTCTTGGAACTTCAAATATTCATCATGAAAGGACGTAGCTAACACTTTTATGTTGAACTTCATGTTACTAGGGAGTTGGGAACAAAAGTGTTTTGGAGACACTTATAGTAACATAATCTCATTATCGTGGGTGTAGAAAATGAGATAAGCATGGAATACATGGTAGAAATTACTTCCTACAGGGATGCATATTTCATTAGGAAAAATGAATTATGTTGTGATATGATTTTTTTGTGTTTGAAAAAGTGGGAAAAAAATTCAAATGCAATGATTTCAAAAGACAACGGTTGTGGTATGTTGATGATGGTAATATTATCATAACGTAGTGGATTTTTTAAATATATTTGAACATGGAAAAAGAGAATATGGAAAGAAAAACTGTGATATATCGAATGTATTTTAATTTGAAATAGTAATCCTTCATTCGTTATAAAGTGAACCTTATGCTTGTTCTTGTGTTCATAGAAATGGAATTAAGTTGAGATTATATAGACCAACTAGAGTTTGTTGTGGAAAATTGGATTTCACCTCAGCCCAGGTGAACCAGTGAGCTAGTTCACAAAAAAATACAAGCTTTCCAAACTTTGGAAAGTGTGAATAGAAGTGATGATCTGATTCATGTGGATCACTCAGTTCAGTTTCAAAAGAAGAATCCACCCAATTTTCATGGAGATTTTGAGCATTAAAGGGAAGTATCATGGTTAAACATGATAAATTTGATATTCAATTTCATGGCAACACCAGTATAATAAAAAGTGAAGTTAGGAACATGTATTTTAGAAGATCATTCACATTAGTTTTGGGAGTTCACATTCTAGGCTGGAACAGACAAAGGTATTACATGGAAGGGTTTTGAGGAATTTTTAACAAACAATTCTACCCTCAAACATTCAAGATTCAGTGCAAAAAGGATTTATTCTTCTTGAAGTAGGAGAACTTGTTGGTGATTGAGAATGAAATAATGTTTATGAACTTCATGAGGTTTTCCCCTGAAGTGTCAGCTAGTGCGTCCTTGAACTCACAGATATTTGAATCATGTTTGATGTAGGAAATTAGTTCTAAAATTGTGGTGCTATCTATAAGTGGTTATACATGAAATGGTGAATAGATCATCTGTTTCATAAAGGGATAACATGGGGGATATAGGTAGGGTAAGTATGTTGGTACCTATGGGGGATAATGGGAACTCCAATGTGGGGATCAATCGTAATAGGGAAACTTATATACAATGTGGGAGTATAGATCTAAATCTGACAGTAGGATCGGTGAATCATCCTCTGATGCCTCAGAATAAGCCAGGATGTTTTTAGTGTTGTTCTTCATTCCACCTGAAGTGGGATTATACATCACAACCTCAAGCATGTTTTAACTATAAACATATGGGGAATCTTTAGTGTTATTCTTGAAATGCTCTTTGGTCGGGTGTTATGGACACCCCTCAGGGGTAGTACGCATCCTATGTGTCAATGGGATGTGGCAGCAACATACTATTTGGTAGGAAAGTCATGTTACTCATGGTGATTCTAGGAATACCATAACTATTCGATTGGGGAAGTTTCAATAGGGTAATAAAGCATAGAGTGTGGAAAGCAAGCAGTTGTTTGGAGTCGAGCAGGCTGTGGTGAATGATCAGTCGAGACCATCCATAGTGCGGGGTAATATTATTTTTAATTATACAATAATGAAACAGTGGTTTGAAATGGGTTCTTATCATTCTTTTATTTCTTCATGTGCTGTTCATTTTCTAGGTTTAATCATGGAAATGATGCCTTTTGTTTTTTAACATCAAACTCCTCACGGTCAAAGAGAGTGTGAACCCCTTTTTTTAGATAATATCTATTGTTATAGATGATGTTTAGTTGATGTGGGACTTCTTAGTGCATGATATGGATATGTATGATATAATCTTGTGTATGGATTGGCTAGATATTTTGAAGTCCCACATTGACTGTCATGTGTGAAAAATTAGTTTTACAATGGGTGATGGTTTTGAACACCTCTTTAGAGGAGAGAAAGATATGAAGGCATCTGAAACTAGATTTTTGGCACCAGCTCTTGCAATGATATTGTATCAGTTGTCAGCCTTTTCTTTGGATTCAACAGGTGAGGATGAGGGAACATGTTTTCCGGTAGTTGTTGATCAATTTATAGATGTCTTTCCCAATGAATTATCAGTGTTTCCATCCATGAAAGAAGTGGATTTTATGATTGATCTCCTTCTGTGGAAAATTCCTATCTCACTTTAGTCTTATCGAATGGAACTACCAAAATTGAGGGAAGAGAAAGTGCGGTTATATGAGTTAGAAAATAAAGGGTTCATCCAACCCCGTACATCTCCATAGGAATCACTAGTTTTGTTTCTTAAAAGGGCATATGGAACTGTTTGGGTATGTTTTGATTATCATAATCTTATCTTAGTTATGATTAAGAATTGATATCCACTTTTATGCATTGATGAAAAGTTTTATCAGTTGGGTGTTGCTCAGTGGTTCTCTATGATTGACTTGTGATCAGGAAATCATCAGTAGTGGGTGAAAAAGGAGGATATCCCAAAAGCAGCTTTCCAAAGTAGATATGTCCATTATCAGTATGTGGTTATGCTCTTTGGTCTTATAAATGCACCATCGATGTTCATGGAATTAATGAATTGGATATTTTAGAGATATATGGAATATTTCAAGGTGGTATTCATCAATGATATACTCAAGTATTCATGGAAAAGTTTTGAACATAAGAAACACTAAGAAGTAGTGTTGTGTACTTTGAGAGATCATCGATTGTAAGTCAAATATTCAATGTGTGACCTTTTGATACAAGAGGTACATTTTCTGGGACATGTGATTTCTGAGAGTTTCCTTTCAGTGGATTCTCATAAGATATAGGTCATTATCTCTTGGTAACTACTGAAAAATGTTTTTGAGATATGGAGTTTCCATAGTTTAGCTGGGTATTATCAATGTTTTTTCATGACTTCTCGTGATTAGCCTCATCTATGAAATCTTTGGAATAAAATAATTTTCAAATTCAATGGAATGAGAAGTGTTAGAAATATTTTAGACAACATAAGGATCATCTTACATCAACACCAATATTGGTATGTTCATAACCATAGAAAGGTTATGTCGTGTATTGCGATTCATTAGGATCAGGGTTGGGGTGTGATCTCATGAAATGGGATCATTTGGTTTTGTATGGCTCACAGCAGTTTAAGTTGCATGATAAGAACTACCCAACAAATGATTTTGAGTTGGAGGTGGTGGTTTATGAATTAAAAATGTGGCTTCAATACCTCATTGGTTATAAATTCACATTTTATAATTATCATATAATTTTGAATCATATTTTATCATATATAGATTGTAATTTAAAGAGAAGCAGGTGGATAGAGTACCTCCAGATGTTTGTCTTTGATTTGATTTACACATCGGTTTATGGTAATTCATTGGTGGTTGCATTAAGTATAAAGTCATATGATTTTGTGGTGAAATAGACATTGGATTAGTGGAAGTTGATGTCGGTCATAGCCGACACGAGGTTGGAATCTTAAGACCGAGGATATGAAGTTTTTTTCTTTTTGGTCTCGTTGGTTTCTGTCTTGGTTGGTTTGGTTAAATAGGCATAGAAGTTCTATTCAGAGTGTGTGGCGATGAGTTCGAATATCAATAGTGGGGAGACCATTGAGGGCTAGAATCTTGATAGCAATTCAGTTTTATACTTTTGGATTCGAATATTTGTACCAGTGGCCTATCAAGAACTACTACTTAGTGATTATCATCATTCCGGATGGGGTTTCCATCCTAGAAATAAGAATATGTATAAAGCATTGAAATCCCAGTTTTTGAGGGTAGGTATGAAGATGAAAGTGGTCGGGTCTGTATCGAGATGCTTGAGTTGTCAGCAAGTCAAGGAAGACCATCATCAGCCTGTAGGGATGTTGTATCCTTTACCAGTCCCAGTGTATAAATTGTAGTAGATATCGATGTATATTTTTATAGGTCTCCTAAGAATGGTTAGTAATAATGATGTCATATGGGTGATAGTGGATCAGCTCACAAAGTCTCCTCATTTCATCCCCATTTGTGAATCTCGTAAGATAGAGGATCTATCTAAAATATATATACATGAGGTGGTAAAGAGAAATGGATTACTAGTTTTGATTGTATCAAATAGAGACCCATGGTTTACATATCCTTTACGTATATCTTCCTACAAGACCATGGGACTCTGTTCATAATGAGCACAGTTTATCATCCACAGAAGAATGGGAAGTAAAATAGGATGATACAAACATTAGAATATATGTTATAGGCTTGTATAATGTATTTTGGTGCCTCATGGGAGGGTCACTTGTTGATGGAGTTATCTTATAATAACAATTATCAGGACTCCATACATATGGATCTGTTTGAATCATTTTATGTCCATCTGTGTCATTCTCCACAATGTTTTGTTGAAATGGTTGAGACTTTGATGGTTGGGCCAATACTTGGCCATGAGATTATAGAGAAGAATAAATTTATAAAAAAGATAATGGATATTGCTGAGAGTCATCATAAATTGTATGCAGAGCATCATTGATGGCCATTGTCATTGGAGGTGGGTAATAATGTGTTCTTTGGAATCTCTCTAAGGTATGGATATCGTCGTTTTAAGAATAAGGTCAAGTTATATCCAATGTATATTGGACCTTTTGAGATACTAGAGTAGGTTGGATAGGTGGCCTCTTAGTAGTCTTTTCCGATATTGTTTAGTGTGGTGAAAAATGTGTTTCATGTGTCACAATTTAAAAAGTATCAGCCAAATCATGACCATGTGATTCGTTGGGATCATGTTGAGCTGGAGAAGGATGCTTCTTTAGTGGTTTTACTAGTTTGGATTGTGGATATGAAAAAGAATGTCTAGTATGGGGAAATAAATGGTATCAATTGGGTTTTTTCTGGAAACATGGTCAGATTCATTAGGATACATGAGAGCAAGAGAAAGAGATGGTTGAGTAATGGCCTAATCACTTTATATAAAGGGGCGGTTCTCTACTTTTTATGGATAGATAGTCTAATGGTTGGGAGAATATATTTACCCTTTTTTGAGGTATATAACCCATTTTTTATTTATTTTTATGTGTTTAAAGGGGTTGGGTAATGTTAGGGTGAGTTTGGGGTGTTTTTGGAATAGTTTGTGGGCTTGTTTAAGGGTGCATGGTTTGAGCGCGGTTAGGGGAAACCGTGCAGAACCCCATAGGTAATAGTGCTACATTAAGAAGTGGGTGATGCATGTATTGCACATGGATTGTCTAACTATGTGAGGAAACTATGTGGGGGACCCTTTAGTCATAGGAGGATCATGTTTACCACATTCTTTGTCTAATTTTTCGTGCTAACTATGCATGACATTAATAAATTGTGTTTCAAAACCTATCTCACTAGAGATTTTCCAAAAATCACTCCATTCATCTCCCATACAAACCCCACTTGATATTCACTCTTCTCAAGAGCTAGTTAACCTATCCCAACTATATTAGAGACATTTCAAATGGTTTTATTTTATTTCTTTGGTTAAGTCTCCTCTCTTGGTTTTTTCTTGGTTTTCCTTAGATCTTGTTCTCCCACTCTCTCAGTTTTATCTATCTATATCTTTAATATATATATCTACTGTTTTTGTTTCCTAAAATGATGAGATATGTAATTTTTTATTGTAGGAAGATATATCTGAGGCGTTTTGTGAAAATTTCACCCAGTTTTGTTGTGAGGTTGAGCATTGGTCGATTTTGCTGGAACCCTAAGGTCGGTGGCTTCACTCTAATCTCCATTTTGATAGAACTAGAATTCATAGATTTAAAATTAAGTAGTTTTTCTTGAAATTGATTGTGAATGTGATGTGGGATGCTGGGTGGAAACTAATTTTTTGTTGATTTGTGGATTATATGGAAAATGGGTGATTGTTGCAAAAGGGTCTTTGTTGTTTGATTTGAAAATATTGATTTCAAAATTGATGGCACGATTGATTTACTGAAAATGGTTAATAAAAGATGGTTTTTAATGGAAATATATATTTATTTAGATATGGTTTGACATGGAAATTTTTTTAATGATCTTTTAAATAAATGAGTGTTTTATTAAATGGATTTAACATGTTTGGGAATTTTTGATGTGTTTAAGATATTGTTTGGTGTGAAAAATTTTGGGTTGTATGAGTTGGAAAATAATTCTTAATACGCATTATAGATTGTTTATTTTCTTATAATTATGGGTTTGGTAAATACTATTGTATTTTTTGTTATATTAAGTAGTTAAGCAGGGTTTGGAAGGGATGGTTAGTGGGCATAACGAACCACCATCAAAGGGCAGTGGGATTGAAGTACAATTATAAATAGTGGATGGGTTTCGATGTGAAGTTCCACCATCAATGGTAACACTATATTCAGATTTGTGTGTGTGTGTGTGAAACAGGGAATGTGGTTAGGATATGCATGTGGCCTTGAAATTTGAAAGAGTTTATTGAATTTTAAATTGGATAATGACATTTTTGGTTGTTGTCCTTATAATTTTGTCGGTATTGGTGAAGTTATTTCAGGTAAGGTTGTGTTTCGCTTGTTGGGACTTGGAAACTATTTTAATGGCTTGATATAAAATTATTTTATACAATTTTTCTAATGGTTCTATCCTAGTTGAATGTGTAGGGAAGTCATTTGGGGAAAAACCTACTGAGTATTATTACACACCACCTGCTTTGGTAGTTTAGTAATTTTGTATATTATTTATTTAGAGACATAGGTAAAGGTAAGGCATCTCATTTCCTTAGTTTTTCATCAAGATGCTTGGGTGGTGATGTGGTGCTTGGATCATAGATCTTGATGTGGAGTTATAGAGTTATGTCATGGATTATTTGTGTTTATATTGTTTAGTCTTCCACTTGGTACTATAATCAAGAATGATTGTGGTTTGGTTGTGTATTTCATTTGGAATTATTGGGGAACACGTTTGTTTTAATGGTTTCTATTGGTAATGAATGTATTGTTTTTCATTTTTTACATGTGTCATGTAGTGGGGGTTGGTTATAGCTCATTTGGGTGGTATCTTTTATTATAAGGGTAAATTGTTCCCTAACTGTTCTTGAATCCCTTAGCAACTATTACCATCTTTGTCACTGTGGGAACATCACCTAAGTTTGAGTATCACCTTTGTCTCAAAACAAGGCAATGGGAAGTGGTATGATGTTACAAAACATGTTTGAAAAATTTAAGATAATCATGTTTTTTTTATTCCATTGTGCATAGTAATTAATTCATTTATTAATAGGTCATGGAGAATCCCAAAAAATAAATAATCATACTTTTAATTGATTGAAATAAGATATATTTGATGTGATCATGAGATACTCAATTGGTATTTTTATCTAGTAGATGATAAAATTACCCTCTACCCTAGAGGAAACACCTTAAATAGTAGCTTGGTTCTTGTTGCATCATTCCACCTCAGCTCTTATGAATCATCTCTATTGGTTTTTCCTCTATTACAAGACTCAGACTACCTCCTCTTCCATGGGATCTCAAACCTTATATATTTTTTACCTCACACACATGTGATGGTATCCTATAGATTGTATCTGGACAGTTTAAATGAAAGGGACCATGGGAATGTAATCCATTGCAAAATAAGGATGATGTTATAGTACATAGTCCATCATTTTAATTTATATTCCATGATAAATTAAAAGTAAAACAATCACATAAATAAGACTGTTCTAATCTTATGATCATCCACATGATATGAAATGTACATGAATTTGTGATCTTTTTATCAATTACATTAATTTATTTTTTAATTATTAAAAAACGTAATAGATTATTTACATTTAACCAATTTTTCATTATTCCATACAAACATCATTGAATTATCATCATATATAATTAAAAAAATTAAATTTCACTTTAAATAACTAATGTACACATGTGTACTTAGGGGAAATTATGTGTAATCATTCAAAGTTCCTAGCATGATCCTTGTGCTTGTGTATTCTCATAACACCAAAAATTCATGTGGGGAAGGTAATTATAGGGGATGTAGTGTCAAAAAATGACATAAAAACACATGTGAATAATAATACATGAGATTTTGCAGATATGCATAGAGTACACTATAAGAAAATAAAATACACAAATTTTATTCATAAAATTAAATATAAAATTTAATTAAATATATAATTAAAAATCCAATAACAATTCACGTACTATAAAACAAATGAAACATGAGAAAAATGTGAATAGGTTAAAATATATAATTAATTATTCTCTTCATGGTATATTAAGAACAATATTTTTAATAGACTAAACTTTTTGTATTGTCTAACACAACATTTATTGGTCTACAAGGCGTGTAATATCCTCCTCCTTAGCTTGAAATACACACATTGGTACTGGGTGAGATTCCATACCATAGATGTGTATAAGGTTTATGGTGTGTAACCTTATTATATGAGTTATGACATCAATGTTTCATTGTTTTTATAACCTAATGTAATTTCGTTGATACATGACATGTTTGGAACCTTGTGTTATCTATTAGAAATCCACAAAGAATAAATTCCATGAATGCATGTTACGCGATCTATTGTTCTTCAAATAGTATTCCATATTGTATAAATTAATGACTGGGTATTTCCTTATCAGATTGATGATCCAGTTTAATTCAAATGTTCTTATATCAATATGAGATATAGATAAAATACATTGGTAAAATGTGTCTGGGATGGGGTACCTCTTGTGGGTGCTTTTGTTATATGGGAAGAACCCCTAGATTCTCCAGATGGTATTTTATGATGATTCTTTAATTATTTAGACCGTTTCATTTATTATATTATCAATTACAAATAAAGATAAAGGAAAATGATTTTTAAATTTCATTAATGAATAAACATGAAGTAAAAGAAATTACAAACATATAACATTAAATCAATAATAAAAAAATAATTACCATTAAACCGTGTGACCTGATCTGAAAACACTTATAGATTTAAGGAACAAAAAATGTGTCTATATTTCAGAGATAAATCATCTTTTAGTCTTAATTTATGAGTAATACAAGTTATAAATGATAAATAATATCATGAAAAATAGATTTAAATTATATATTTATTAACATATATTCTGGAACAATAAGAGGGGAATCATCACATATAATTTATAAGTGGTTAAATAATTACCTAAACTTGTAATTATTTATTTATTTATGATCTAGATGACTCAATCAAAAATTATCATCTTTTTTGTAGAATCCAAGAGTATAATTACTCTACTAATAATCCAAAAGTGTACCACGATCTTTTAATGTCGTCATAGAAGTGTACAGTGTTATAATGTGTGATCCAGATAACCTTTGACATCAATGGTTGATCAATAAAATCTCTTTGAGGATTAATATTTTTTTATTTTCTCTCAATGACTTGAGAGAAGAGAATGAGAAATCATAATATAGATCTCTATAACTCTCTTTAAGGAATGATAGATCTTTTCTTTATCTATTGTTACCAATATGTGTTTCTATAAAATGTGATATAATTATATATTTATTATTGTAGGTTTAGGGTTACTAGTTTTCATATAATATACCCTACAAATTCTTTACATCATAGTAAACCCCATGTATTAACAATAAAATAATAATTATTCACATGAAATGTGCATCACATATGAAAAAATTAAATATCATTTCTAATCGAACCATTAAACACGATCAACTTATCCTCCCAAACACTTACCAAACCCTGAATAATGACTATTTATTTAACAGATAAATATATTTTCATTCTTCATTGATAAATATAATAAATATTATGTTTATCAAACTATGTAAATAATTATTTATTATTATTATTTAACTAACTAATTTTTTAAAATAACTCATGATTAAATATTATAGATCAACCAAACACCAATAAATATTAAAACAGAATGAATCAATTAAATCTATACTAACTTGTTAAATTAAATTTTTAATTTAACTGTGATTTCAGATATACTTTTTGTATGAACCTATAGGCCCCATTCATAGTGGCATTAGGAAAAACAACATAAAGTCTAATTTTATCATCAAGAAACATGTCTGAGACCTATAATAGAATGAATTTAATTTAACAAAAATATACAACACCCAATGAATTATTATTGTGTATTATATTCACATTATCATTTTATCTATAATCAATAAGGTTTCATGTGGGTTTCAACAATATATGTGAATAGATTCTCTTTTTTTTTGACTTTTTGGAAATGTCCTTTCTCATATAACACTATGGCCATGAGTTTATCCATGTAGTTCCCTTCACATCAAAGTGAATGAGATAGAAACTACAATTAATAGAAATAATGGATAAATCATTCCTTGCATTATCTAGCATTGAAATATCACTAGTGATGCACAAAAGTTTTTTTATCCTACTTCATAATGAACATATGTCATCGTGGGCTTCACCAAACCTCAATGTACATTTTTTTATTTATTCATAAAATATAATATATAATATTAAGTGACAATACAAATGGTTTAAATTAGGGACATCTAATGACTAATAAAATTTGGATTTCATACTAGAATGTCCATTTTGATAACCTCTCCTCTAAGATATTACCAAGGGAAAATACCTTGATATAGTGTCTTAATGTCTTATGAGCCACATATACCTAACATAATGTATCATCTATGTAATTTTATAAAATATCATTCATCCAAAGAACATGGGTTTAAGTAACATTGTCATAGTATCAAAAGTATTTCAACATAGTGGGGAATCACTATGTACTATAAATGCGGCAAGTTTCATTTGGAAATTATCTCATAGTTTTTCATCAGGAAGAACCATCATGATGTGGTATGAAAATTCATTAATGTTGAAAAAAATAAATACATTAATAATAATGTACTCAAGAATTGGGTTCTAGGGCACACATTTCATCATTTTTCAATCCTGAAGCATGAAAATAAACTTTTAATGGATCATGATATCCATAAAAAAATGATAATTTATTCCTATGTTAATAGAAATTTCCCAAAACTAAAATTATTATCATAAGTTAATATAATAAAAAATATTTAAAAAACCCGTATATGAAGAAATAATATATTAATCTTTAGAATCCAAACATTAATACGCAATGTTCAACTTAATTTATTCCATAAATAAAAAACCTCAAAACTCTTCAAAATTGGTCTAAAAAAATTATAAATGAAAATCATAGAATCATTTGATCACATATTCATTGAAGATAAAAATATATTTTATTCCTGGAGAACATTAATCATTGACAACGTCACATAGAAAAAATATATATACACAGATCATATATTCTCAAAAATATTTTGATCTCTCCCAAAATAAACATGAATCTCCTTGACATAAAACCACAACAAGATCATAGAGGATTAACAAGATAAATCAAAATTTATTCATAAATTAATATAAAGAAAATTTATATAAAATCTAACATTTTCCAATAATTTATCATCTCATTAATCTTATATTATTCCAAACATATGATAAGCCTTTACTGAAAGTAAAAATAAATAACTGAATTTAAACTAACATATTTTCAAATAATATTATCAACACTTTTTAGCTTATGTACCAATATTATAATAACATTATTCCAAAATATTTTTCACACTAAATCTAATGTTTAATATTAGGGTTACATGTACCATAACGATCTATTAAAACCAAATAAAAATATCCCAAAATGTTGTTAGTTAACTGAAAATCCGATTACAAAAAAATACAAAAGGGTGTCTATACCTTTAATCTTGTGATAGGTATTAAACTTATTCACCCATAATGGAATCCAAAACACTTAAAATATCCTCATATAATAGCATACTAAACTCTAAGGTTATGTAACCCCTTGATCTAATAAAAAATATAATCACATAGACCCACACACCTAGATCTAGCTTAATAACATACTCTATATAAAAAGGATTTAATACCAAGTTAAGATACGGTGAACCCGACATGAATACCCTCTAAAACTGGTACTCATACAGAATTTCAACATACCAAATGTTCATTCTGGTTACCCACGAACTGAGGACAAGCACCCATGTATCAAACAACAATGAAAGGGAATTATTTATCCCAACATGAAGTGACAAAATGACTAATATATATTGAAACAATATATAGAAACAACAAAAGAGAAAAAAATCTTCCACAACTAAAAGAATATAGTGGGAATGATAAAACATTAATGTAATAAAAACATGACAATGTACAAGTCAAACACCAAAGTACATCTAAAATAATAAACTAACTACTCTAAGTGATAGAATAGGAAATATCTCACCATCTCACTACTATTATACCAAAACACATCTAATAGAAAGCCTCTCCACCTTAGTATCGAGCCTTACCTTTCCCAATATCTAAATACTTATAATGGTCTACAAGTTATCAAAGTGGTGTGTATGGTGTGATATAAAAGGTTCAGTAGGATCCCAATTAGGGGCTCAATAACAAGACATTATATAATAATTTGAACATGTTCATCATTAAAGAAAAAAAACATGGTAAGTAGTTTAATTGGTTTTATCTCAGTAGCTGGGAAAATCATTTAATTTCTCATTTATCCACATTTCCAAAATAGTCTACATAAAAAAGTATCAAAGCATTCCATATAAAAAATTCACCCTATCAGACCAAAAAATATATCAATATCGTATAAAATCCATGGAAGTATAAGTCATATATTTGGTAAAATCATGCCAAGGATCACTATAGGTTAGGCTAGAAGACTAACCATACCATAATACAAAAATAGTGTTTACTTAATCCCTTAGAACACATGCCTAATGAGTGGAGAAACACTCCATGAGGGAATCCCACAACAATATCAATCGATTCCAGAAAACATTGAACCTATGTAATAGAGGAACACCCTATTATTGAATCCAACAAAAATACATTGTTCGCAGCCCTAAGTTACACCTTCACGTTAAGTACCCAAGGATTCCCCTGTTCTATGCTTTCTAACCCAATTTATCCAAACCATTTTTTGAAATCCATTTAATAAATTCATTTCCCGATTCATTAAAAATACCATTTATTTTACCAAAAAAGGGAGAACCATGTTTTCTCAAAAACCTAATTCCACACACACAAATCAATCATTCTGATTCATTTATAAAATATTTTATAAATATATCTAAATACAATTCATCCAACATAGTCTAGATAAAAAAATCCAACCTAAAACTCAAGTCACACGTGTCCTCAATGGGATCCACCAATACAGAAGAACATAATGGCTACAAAGATGGCCCTAGAATACATACACACATCTAATAATAAATTCATCAATAAAAATGTTTGATGGATAAGATAGATCAAAACATACCTCAAATAAACTCGCATTCCACATGAAAAATAATAAAACAATCAACCTCTAGAGGAAAATCACAAAATGGATCATTAATCGATCAAGAATATTATCATCGTAGTTCAATGGATCAAAAAGCACAACCCAAAAGGTCTACCATAATCAAAATATATGAAGAAATAGAAGGATTACTCACCCTTAGAAATTCATGAAAATTTCAATGATGATAAATCATTGAATAAAATGATCCCGAAGGAGAGGAGTTCTCTAAAATCGCATAAGAGATCTCCATGTTCAAGAGGAAACAGGTTGTAACTGACTAAAAAATCATCTAATAAGTTCTATAAACACACAATATATGAGGATTACATGATGTGTAACCCAATTTCACAGCATGTAATCCATAAAACATAAAAACACTGAAAAACCCATCACATTGGGTTAAAAATCATGATTTTACCATTACATGGCATGTAAACTTTTCATTCCTTATATGGGTTCATGACATCTTCTCAGAACCCATTACATTATGTGAATATATTTTCCGTGATGTGTAAACTTATTAAGACAAGTAAATTTTTTATATTATAATCAAAACACATTAAATCTTCTTGGTGACCAATACACAACATGTAATCTTTACACAGTGTCTGAACACTTTTCACGGCATCTATTCCTCTAATAAATTGAAAAAAAATCCTAGTTTCTAATAAAAATCCCAAACTACCATCAGTATTTTTTGAACTCATACAGAACATCAAAATTCCATTAAAATTATTATACACAAATCCATTTATTCAAACAAACATGCATCCCTAAAAATTATTTCATTTTCCCATAAAATGATCTAAATACATGGGAGTCCCAAAACCAACCCAAATAAAGAGGGAATCAAAAAATAGAAGAAAATACCAGAATGTGGGAAAAAAATGTTACAAATAGCCCAATATGAGACTTCACATCTTCATGATGTTTTATGAAAAAATAATGTCTTGAAAAGAGGTGAGGCCACTACTCCCTCATCGTGGACTCATTCTACCATGAAGATTGATAATATAATCTATTTTTCCATAACACTCTAACCAGTGGAACTGACTTCTCCTATGAGATCATTTATTGAGAGTCAATAATCTCCCCTGGATTATCCACAACAAATAATTATGGCCCCATCTCAATCTCTTCCCAATTCTGAATGTGTGACTGATAAAAATGATATTTATGGAACTATGGTATATGGAAATAATCGTTAATTACAATAAAATGAACTATAAATTATAAGAGATATAAAATTCCCAAGACCCTCAGTGACCTCAAATGTTCTAACACATCTTTGAGAAAAATTTCACTATTCCCAAGCTAAAAGTGACTCAACAGAGGAGAATCATTCAAGAAAACTCTTTCACCAAAGGAAAACTACAAAGTATGATTACTACATCTACATAAGGTTTCTTTTGACTCTGATCTATAACAATATGACAATTCATATCATGCATCATATCTGATGTCTCATGAATAAGACTTGGTGCCACCAAAGTGGCTTCACCCACCTTTGCATAACAAATAGGTGATTTTAAAATGTTAATATAAAATGCCTCAAAATGAAAAATTATGATCAACATAAGATAACTATTTTTATAAGAAAACATAAAATAGACCCATATGTCAATCCCAAGATCCATCGAATTTGAAAATACATGTATAGAGAATATACATCAGAATCAGAATAGCACATTGATTGGTCATCTGTCTATGGACGATCAGTTTTACACAACCTGACTTCAGTACCCATCACCTCTTGGAGACTTCTATAGAACCTTGAGGTAAACCAAGTATCCTTTTCTGAACTAATTAAATAATAAATATTGTGTAACTTCATGATCTCTTATACATACAACTCATCTAGATCTTCAACATTAGTAGTGTGTATGATTAGAATGTAATGAGCTCACTTTTTCAACCTATCAATCACCGCCCAGATAGAATACATGATTATACATATCCATTGTAATATAGAAAAAAATCCATGGACAACCTAACCCATTTTAAAACTGACATCAGAATAGGCTGATGAAAAAAACTTCAGATACTCTTCCATTAATTAACAGAAGGTGTAATAGTGGGGCAGAAAATCATCAATGCCATGCTACATACTCCGCCACCAGAATCACTGTCTCATATTTTAATACATATTTATAGTTCTCAGATGAATAGCCAATTAGGTATTATAAAAATAATAAAATTAAACTCCTAATATATTTTGGTATTAAAACCCAATCTCCAAAACATAGAATAACATCTTAAGAGTAATATGAAAAAGAAATGGTCACCCCACTATAAGTGGATTCCCAAATTTAAATGAATTATTCAAATTTATATTGACTCTGTATAATATAATTTCTGAGAGATGATGATATAGAAGAAAATCTAGAACCATACCTGACACATACTCCTAACCATCCAGTTGCAACTCATTGAAAGAGAACAATATGGTTCCACTCTTCCTTCAATTCAAAAACAACATGGGAGGATGCATTCTAGTATATATAATATAAAATGATAGTACCCTTCCCTAGGGTGTAGGTAATGTCAGATTCAAATGTCAAATATCTAAGAATCATGTATTCTTGAGAAAAAATATACAATAGAATCTTATGGTCAGAAGAGACCATGAAACTCTACCAAAAAAGATAGTGCCTCCTATATTTAAGCATAATCATAACTATGGTAAGATTTAAAACTTGTGTGGGTTAATTTTTACCATGTGATTAATGATAACTAAAACTATAAGACACTACCTATTCATCTTGTATAATCATAAAAACCAAACCATCACTAGAAGAGCCACATAAAACCACATACACCTTACTGGGATTAGGTAATATCAAAATAAGAGATTATGTCAGAATTCATTTCATCTCATTATAGAGGACTAAAACCATTCATCCCATACGAATTTCACCCCTTTCCGAGAAATATAAATCATATGTGATGCCAATTTTTAAAATTACTTAATGAACCATTAATAATTTCCAAAAAGACTAAGGAATATCTGAATCTCAAAGGGTTTTTTGTTTTTCCCACGACAAAACTTAATTTACCATATCAAGATAAATAGATAATATATGATAAAAAGTCACATTCCCCATGAGTCACTTATATGATCCTAAAATTTCATATATAAACCATACTATACAAATAGCGACTCCATAGGATATCTAGAACAAAACTCAAATAGTGTTTTGGCTCTTTCTAAAATCTAGAATAAAACAAAATATCATCCATGAAACCTACCACAAAAGTGTTCAGATATTGATGTAATATCAGATACATCAAATCCATAAAAATTACATGATCAATAGTTAGACCTAATGGCAAAAAAATATATTCATAATGTCCATCCCAACTCTTGAAGGCCATCATCAGTGGATCATAATCCTCAACTCTTAGATTATGTAATCTGGAACAAAGATAAATCTTCGAAAACCAATTTTCCCCCTTTAATAGATCAAAAACATTATCCACATAAGTAAAATGATACATTTTATTAACCATTATCCAGTTCAAATTATGATATCCCACACACAATTAGTGTTAACTATGACATCCCTCCTTTTTAATATATAACTTTTCGTTACATTTTACAGACAGACGATCTTTAAAGCCTAGTTTCTTGGAAATCAGGATCATAATACATGAAAATAACATAAACAGTATTCTAAACCATTTGTAAGGCTTCATCATAGGTTATTCATATGTACATTTACTGCATCTCATATCCTAAAGATAGATATCAAAGGAAAGGGTGAGCAGAAGGCCCAGTAAGGGTAAACAAGGGATTCAATGTACTTTTGATATCAATAAGAACTTTAATAAAAACATGAAGCCATGAGCAATGGAAGAATAGGAATATCCTAAATAAAAGAATATGTAACATAACTAGAATATGTGGATACAACATTTCATTTATACATTCATGAACATATCACCAAGGTCCATCCCCAAGGTGTCATAAAAATTACCATGGTTATTCAACAAGGTATCGTGAAACTTTTCATCTCTAGAGATTAAATATTTACCCAATGCATTAGAGCCCTATCAGGACGCACCCTTAGTATTTAATTAATTTCATGTGATCCACTAAGATCATAATCAAACACTTCATAAATAACCCAAATGGAATCAAAGAAATGGGTTTCATGTCAAAATCGTGAAGTTTAAAATGAGCTTAAAAATAAGATCATTATATCATTTATAACCCATGGAAAGGGAGTGATGGTTATATGTATGTAAATTCCATAATAAAATATATCATCATTATATATTTATGAGAACCCATAAAATTGAAATAGTTTTGGGAATTCAAAAAATTAACAAGGATATTTCTTGAGAGAAAGAGATAGAAATTTTGAAACGAAATTTCTGCAGCATAACAGCTATATAACATGGTTTTAAAAAACATTAAAAAGAGAGGGGACAAGGGTCAACCACTCATAAATAATTAATAATACAGTATGAGTACTGAATTAGATCATGGTATGTATATTTTAATGACATATCACATGAAAGGGAAACCTGAAAGAAAAGAGAATATGTGATTTCTTTTATGAGAAATTGGGCAGCCGAACGGCGTCACATAAAAATTCAGAATACAAATTGATCAGAGAAGAAAGGGTGTATCATCATTTGGTCATGAAATGGGCAGTAATAAGAACATATAAAAACATACCCTCATCATAAAGAGATGGAATATATAATACACAACATAAAGGAAGTCATGACTTAAAAGAGAAGGGTGAAAGAATCCCTTACCTTGAAGAGTAACTTCAAAAGCATGATGTTTAGAACCTTGGGAGGCTTGAGGTAACCTTGAGAGGACTCCTTGAGAGGAAAAGAGACTAGAACTTAATTGGGAAGGATTTTTAAATTAAAATAATGAGGGAAAGGATTTGAATTTATAGGAGAAGTGAGGGGACACATCATTAATTGCCAAGGGACACCTCATCAGTGGTGTTGGAAAAACAATGGGTTTTTTCATGGTATTTTCCCATTTTATTGGCCACTTGGAACACCAAAAACCGTATATTACTATTCATATGTCGACTAGAATGATTACATAATTATTATATCCTTAATGATTTCATTAAACACCCGAAACTAAAAACCTGTACTTTCACTATTCACCAAAAATTCAACTTTCTCAGAAAAATCCCAAAAATTCACCTTATCCAAATATCAATTCTTTGATTTCAAAAATGAACTCCATTTTAGGAAAATAATTTTCAAAATATTTTTAATTTACTTTTTAAATAAAAACACTATTTAGTGAAAATTAAACTTTCTTAAAAAAATCCCAAAAATTTACCTTAACCAAATATCGATGCTCGAATTTCATTAATGAACTCAATTTTATGAAAATAATTTTCTGAATATTTTTAATTTAATTTTTAAATAAAAACACTATTCACTGAAAATCAACTTTCTCAGAAAAATCCCAAAAATACACCTTAACCAAATATTGATTTATTTATTTCAAAAATGATCTCCATTTTATGAAGATAATTTTAAAAATAATTTTAATTTAATTTTTAAAATAAAACACACTATTCACTCAGAAAAACTAATACTTAACCAAATATTTCTGAAACAGTTATTTTACTACTTTATTGAATCACATTACTTAATCAAGGTGCCTAAATTATATTAATACTTTCTTTAAGTAAGATTACTAATCCATTTGGTCACAATACTAATCCTAAGCGTAGAATTACTATTCACAATTTACTATTCATCATAAATTACGTTGATCTTAATAGACTTTAAATTTATTACTGAACATAATTGTAGAAGACCGTTTTTTGAAAATAATTACACATTATTAATTATTTATGGTTTACAAAAATATTTTTAAAATATCCTTTTTCTAAAATTCATCAAATAATGCATACTATATTTATCCGAACATTTGAAAATTCACAAACTTCACCATAAGAAGACATCGTGATTTTTATTTAAATCAAAGGATTACACAAGGTAGTTATGGTCTCGTTACATAGCCCCTTATAACACCAGCATAGGACCTAAGAGTAAGGTGTGCTAGGGTGATAGAATCTTGGGGCGGCTCGGCCAACATTGCCCGAGTAGTGATTTTTATCAGCTTAAACTTCTCATGAAGGTGATTTTGTTCCAACTTCACATGATGAAGTTTGGCTTGGGTTTGGTCCAGAGCATAACCCAAAGGTGCTACCTCCTTCCCGAGTTCTGTCAGATGGGCTTCGATCGGCCCGAGACTACTGGATTGGGCAATCGAATCTTATTTCTTTATTAATTAATCAAGATCACTTGTATTTATAGACAATAATCGCAACATTTTTTTTCCAACGGTCATATAACAGTCGAAACCCAAGGGACTTATTTTAATTATACTCATTTTATTAAATGAAATAGTTTTTTTGAGTATAAAAAAAATAACACACAATGTTAGGAAAAAATATTTATTCAAAATTTCAGGTCGTTACATTCTTCCCTCCTTAATAAATTGCATCATAGCTTAAAATTGGGCTTAAAATTTTTTTTAAAGTCCTACATCGGAAAAAGAGTCCATAAAAATATTACTTTAAAAGAAAGAAAGGGAAGTAAAAAGGTCACCTGAGTTAACCCATACTAGGATTCCATGTAGGAAAACATGAATATGGAAGAGAAAAAAATGGTTCAAGTTCTGATGGAGAGTAATAGAAAACATGATTAGGAGAAAATAACTACAAAATGATAACAAAAATAAGATGTGTAAAGCGGTCTTTGATTACCCAGTAGGAAACATAAACCAACAATGTTTTTGTTTTACGTTCCTTTTCATAATTCTGAGGAATTCATTTACTACATAGAATAAAAACATAAGGAAATATACTTACCTTCAGGTAGATTTTCATCCTTTAATAAGTTTCCACCGAGATTAATCTTTTCTCCAAACAATGAGCATTCAAAAAGGCTTGGTCTCATAAAAAGCATAAGAATCATCTTCTAGAAAATCACATAATCCATAAAATAATAACTATATTTTTCCCTTGTCTTTAGTCATTAACTGAAACAAAAATGATTAGTACGAGATCATATAATCCCCAAAAAGGATAATCCTTTATAAAAAGTGAAAAAATACTATTAATCTCCAAATTTCAAAAAAGGTACCCAATGTTTAAGAAAGACCAATCAATACACAATCATCCTTAAAATTCTTCAGAATAATCCAAACTAAGATTGGAACCCAAAACTCAGAAGGATTTAATCACAAAGTCTTCCCCAATAAATCTTAACATTTATCTCTGAAAATCATAGACTAATATTAAAGTATCATACTAAAGTAAAATTAACCTATTCATATATTCTCTATGTTAGGTTCATCATTTTCCCGAAATACTCAAATAACTATATGTCCACAATAAATACATAAATTCTTATGAAAAAATTTAACCATTCCTCCTGAATTTAAACCTGTAGTATTTTATTTCCCATAGGAATATGGTACACTAAAGGAGAAAACATCATCCAAAATAACCATTATCATTTAATCACCAAATCATTTTCCTATCCAATGGAAATCCATTTGATATAACATAAGATTCCAAAATCAACTTAATATTGATCCATAAAAATAGCAGGAGCATTAGTCAGTCCAAAGGGCATAACATCAAACTCATAATTTCCATATCTTGATTGGAAGGATGTTTTTTGGAATATCATCATTCATCACCCTTAATGCATGATAACCAGAACAAAGATCAATCTTAGAGAAGAATTGAGTCCCACGAAGTTGGTAAAATAAGTCATCAATTCATGGAAGAGAGTATTTGTTCTTCACTGTGGTCCCACTCTGTTCTCTATAATCAATTCATAGTAGCATTGATCCATCCATCCTCTTCAAAAAGAGGACTGCTGCTCTCCAAGGAGACACTCTTTGTTGGATAAACCGATTCCCCAAAAGATCATGGAGTTGTTTCTTTAATTCCTCTAGCCCCACATTTTTCTTCTTATAGGGGGTCATTGACATCAGATGATATCCATGTATGAGTTCAATGGATTACTCTACCTCACTTTCTGGGGTAGGTCCAGGTAACTCCTCAGGAAATACGTCAACGTATTCCTAGATGATGGGGACATTTTCTAAATGAATAAATCCTTCGTGAGAAACTTATTTCATTTATGAATCATTTAAATAAAAAGGATTTTATGTCTTAAAACATCATTCTTAGACAATTACATTTTTCTATAATTCCTTCATAATGATTCATAAAAATCTTGTGATTAACCAAACATATACCCTGGGAGTGTTGTAACCAAGAGTGCAGTAAGACCCATTGTCGTATACCAGTTCTCGTTCAAGTCTAGCTCAAAGTAGTGTTTTCGGGTTTTACCCCTATGTACATCTGTGTCAGAGCCACCTCTACATGCTCGTATCCTGACAGAGATGTATTTTCTTGATAAACCACTTACTCAATACTCACCAAAATACCAGGAAGATTTCCTATATTTAAAAATTTATATAGGGTTCTTCATAATTTTTTTATATCCTAATTTCCATAAATAACTAAACTATCCTTTGATACCAACTATGGCATCCCGCCTTTTTAGTACATAACGTTTCATTACATTTTACATACAGAGGATCTTTAAAGTCTAGTGTCTTGGAAATCAGGATCATAATACTTGAAAACAACATAAACATTCTTCTAAATAGCTTTTAAGGCATCGTCATAGGTTCATCCTATGTACATTTACTGCATCTCATATCCTGGAGATAGACATCAAATGAAAGGGTGAGCAGAAGGCCCAGTAAGGGTAAACAAGGGATTCAATGTACTAGTGATATCAATAAGAAATTGAATAAAAACATGAAGACAAGAGAAATGGAAGAATATACATATCATAAAGAAAATAACTTGGAACATTACTTGAATATGTGTCTATAACATTTCATTTAGGCATTCATTAACATATCACCAAGGTCTATCCCCAGGGTGTCATAAAAATTACGAAAGTTATTCACCAAGGTATCGTGAATCTTGTCATCTCTAGAGATTAAATCTTTACCCAATGCATTGGAGCGCTATCAGGTTGCACCATTAATATTTCTTTACTTTAATGTGATCCACATAGATCATAATCAAACACTTCATAAATAACCCAAATGGAATCAATGAAATGCGTTTCATGTTAAAATTGTGACGTTTAAAAAGAGCTCAAAAATAAGATCATTATATCATTTATAACCCATGGAAAGAGAGTGAGGGTCATATGTACGTCAATTCCAGAATAAAATATATCACCTTTATATATTTCTGAACAGCCATAGAAATGAAATAGGTCTGGGTATTCACAAAAATAAACAAGGAGATTTCTTGAGAGAAAGTGATAGAAATTTTGAAATGAAATTTCTGCAGCATAACAGCTATATAACATGGTTTTAAAAATCATTTAAAAGAGAGGGGACAAGGTTCAACCACTCATAAATAATTCATAATACAGTATGGGTACTGAATAAGATCACGATATGGATATTTGAATGGCATACCACATAAAAGGTAATCATGAAAGAAAAGAGAAGATGTTATTTCTTTTACGAGAAATTCGGCAGCCTAACGGTGTCACATTAAAATTTAGAAAACAAATTGATGAGAGAAGAAAGGGTCTCTCATCATTTGGAAATGAAATGGGCAGTAATAAAAACATATAAGAACATACCTTCAACATAAATAGATGGAAAATATAATACACAACATAAAGGAAGTCATGACTTAAAAGAGGAGGGTGAATGAATCTATTACCTTGAAATGTAACTTCGAAAGCATGATGTTTAGATCCTTGGGAGGCTTGAGGGAACATTGGGAGGACTCCTTGGGTGGTAAAGAGACCAAAAATTCATTGGGAAGGATTTGGAAATGAACAAAATGAGGGAAAGGCTTGGTATTTATAGGATAAGTGAGGGGACAAAGTATTAATTTCCAAGGGACACATCATCGGTGGTATTGGAAAATCAATGGGATTTCCCCTGGTATTTTCCCATGGAATTGGACACTTGGAACACCTCATACCATATATTACGATTCATAAGTCGACCAGAATGATTGCAAAATTATTACATCCTTAATGATGTCATTAAACACCCAAAACTAAAAAACTGTATTTTCATCCGGAGTTCCCAGCGATTGCGCTAAATACGAAGGTACCTGATCTTCATCTTGGAAACCCCCATCTTCCGATCTCAGTGTCAGAATTCTCTGAAGTGACGAGACACCTAGGCCTGATCTTGGTGGCTCGATTCAACTCCCGAAGGCCGTCAGTGGATGATTTTGATCAGTTTGTCTTTGGTAAATGGGATTTGAGAGATTGCGCAGTGGATGGTTTTCTTAATAATCGTCATTTCATGATTCGGTTTGCATCTGAAGAAGATCTGGTTAGCACATGGTCCAGTGCTCCCCATTGATGCAATGGGTGAAAATTTTTCTTTTTCGGTGGACGATCGACTTCTGTATGAATCGTGACCCTACATCCCTACCGTTCTGGGTAATCTTTACTCATCTCCCCTTACCCTTTCAAAATCCAGCAATTTTTAGTATGCTTGGAAACATGGTTGGTCGTTTCTTGTGTTCTGATGTGTGTACGTCTACGCTGAGTCACCCGATCAATCCTCGATGCTATGTTGAAGTGGATATTTCTTGACCTCCGATTGAATGGGTTTGTATCTTTGTTGGGGAGGAGTTCAGATGGAAGTAGGTGGTTATTTATGAATCTTGGTTAGACTACTGATCCAATTGTAAATGTTTGGGACACTCATCCTTGAGATGTCAAATTGGAGCCAAGAGCGGGAAGTCATCAGGACCGAACAGGGGGAAAGTGCAAGAGAGGCGTGCCCTGTCTGTCACAGGTATGAATACTAATGTAGGTCTTTGGGACCAAATGACTGCTGATAAATCCGTAGAGGCTCCTTCAAATCCCTTGGTGTCTGTTGTGTTAAATAGGCTTAGATAGGATCTAAAAATGGGGAGTTATTCAAAAGATATTATTCCCGAGGGAGCCGCTTGTGGTGGTGTGGAAAGCCCTTCAGGTGAGCTAATGAATTTTGTTCCTCAGCAGGCGCCAGAGGCCTATGCTGTGCAGGAGAAGGTTGGTCTTACCACTGATGGAATTAGCCGGACTGGTAATGGTGTGGATTTTCAGAGCAGGGGGAGCGGCAATGCTGGTATGGGTAAAGGCAGGAAGGGGGATGCTTTGGTTATAGGCAAGGATCACAGGCGGATCCTGGCAGTGAAGGAGCTAGGCTCTGCTGCAGCTAAGATAGCAGCGGGAGCATCGGAGGCCTTTGCTAACAAATGTAGTGGCCAAGGTAAGGTTGGCAGTGGTGTTCTAATAACTGTTCCCACGGTTAACCGATTCGAAGGATTAGGGAATGTGGCTCTGGATGTGGCGTCTCCAGGATATGATGTTGACAACATGCAAGTTGAACCACAGGAGGATGTCGCAACAGATAAGCAGGAGATAAATGGTGTTAGGAAGTTGTGGAGTACCCCCATTGTTTGGCTATGATTGATCAACGAGACCAGATAGTGAAGTATCAAGCGATGCAGATTCATGGGCAATGGGGGGATCTTGCTTATAGTGATAATGAAAATGACAAGCTGTCATACAGCGGCATTTTCCAAGGGGGAATAAGATGTTAGTGGTAACCCAGGAAATTAAGAATGCTTCTTCGCGAGGAAAGATGAGGAAGGATTACACCTAGTTTCCAAAGCCAATGGCTACCAGAGCTACCATCCGTAACATGCAATCTCCTTCTAAATTTCTATCACTGGAGTGGTGGAACCTAAGAACGAAGTACGCTAAAGTTATGAAGCACTATGAAAGCTCGGCGTGGGAAACGACGACTGTGGATGAATCTTCCTTTCATGGAAGTGGTGATGGGTGTGATTTTGAGGATATGTAATGGTTGTTCTGGGTTTGTGATGACTGTTTTTAGACCTTTTCTTTTATTTTAATAAATGGTCAGAGGTATTTCCTCTGGCTAGGCTTTCTGGTATTTTTAAATAAAAACACTATTCAATGAAAATTAAACTTTCTTAGAAAAATCCTAAAAATTCACCTTAACCAAATATCGATGCTCAGATTTCAAAAACAAACTCCATTTTATGAAAATAATTTTCTAAATAATTTTATTTTAATTTTTAAAATAAAAAACACTATTTACTCGAAAAAACTGATACTTAACCAAATATTTCTGAAAGAGTTATTCACCTAATTTATTGAATCAAATTACTTAATCAAGGTGCCTAAATTATATTAATACTTTATTTTAGTAATATTACTATTCCATTTGGTCACAATACTAAACCTAAGTGTAAAATCACATTTCATAATTTCCTATTCATGAAAAATTTAGTTGATCTTATTAGACTCTAAGTTTCTTACTGAATATAACTGTAGAAGACCATTTTTTGAAAGTCATTACACATTATTAATTATTTAAGGTTTACATAAATATTTTTAAAAATATCCTTTTTCTAAAATTCATCAATAATATGCATACTATATTTATCCGGACATTTGAAAATTCACAAACTTCACCATAAAAAGATATCACAATTGTTATTTAAGTCAAAGGATTACAAAAGTTAGTTACGGTCTTGTTACATAGCACTTTATAACACCAGCATAGGACCTAAGAGTAATATGTGATAGGGTGAGAGAATCTTGTGGTAGCTCGACCAACATTTCCTGAGTATTGATTTCTATCATTTTGAACTTCTCGCGAAGGCGATTCTGTTCCAGCTTCACACGATGAAGTTCAGCTTGGGTTTGGTCCATAGCAAATCCCATAGGTTCTACCTCCTTCCCGAGTTCTATTAGATGCTATTCGATCGGCCTGAGACATCTGGATGGGGCCATCGAATCTTCTTTCTATATTAATTAATCAAGATCACTTGTATTTATAGACAATAATCGTAAAATTTAGTTTCCAACGGTCATATTGACCAATGGTCATATAACAGTCAAAACCCAATAGTCTTATTTTAATTATACTCATTTTATTAAATGAAATAGTTTTGTTGAGTATAAAATAAAATAACCCAAAATGGTTAGAAACAACATTTATTCAAAATTTCGGGTCGTTACAGAACAATATTTCTTCTCGGAAAATAAAATAAGGGTTTTCCCAAGGTGAAACACTACGGTGAACAAAAACTTTCTCCATCAAATCAACAAATAGAATTTTTATCTCTTTCAACTCTATTGGGTCTATAAGATAATAAGGTATCAAAATCCCTTGCATCCCTAGAACCGGGTCAAACATAAACTCTACCTCCCTCTCTGTAGGTTGTCCTGATAATTCATTATGGAAAAAATCAAGCAAATACCAAATAATAATGAGAATTTCAACAAAAGAAGAAACATCATCAGGATCAACAGAAAATTCCCGTATAAAACTCCTAGCTTCTAAGACGGAAGGTCCTTCATGACCAAAACTCATATTCCACTCTCCCGGAAACACAAATGATCTCTCATCGACTACAAGAAATAGGACATGTAGATAATAACAATCAACCTCATCATGATGAGATTTAATTCAATACATCCCAATGATGATATCAAATAGATATAAATCAATAATGAGAAAATCGAAGACTAACTCTACATAAGTTATCCATAGTGAACAAGAATGACACTAAAACCCCTTATATTTTCTTTTTTCCAAGTGGTTTCTATAACTCCATAGACAACAATGTGATCTCCATTATAATTTTATGAATAACTAAAAAATTAACATATAAAAATTAGAGGGAATCACCAGTATCAAATAAAAAAACCACTATTGAAGCGGCAATAAAGATGGTAACTCTCAATATCATGGTTCCCACATCTACCTCTACCAGATACTCATCTACTTCATGAAGGTGCTTCAATATTTAGACCTATGGCTAGATACTAGTATTTTATGAATCATCTTACTATGACACAATAAAATTTGGATCCAATTGTCCCCATCCATATTAAGTTGTAGATATAACCTGATAAAAGGAAGAAATGTCATCAACTGTTATAAATCTTCATAGTTACAGGACTATAATGTTAGGTTTTCACAACCTTTCCATGCTGATATAAATTCAAGGGAACACTACTAGATATCACTATAGGTTCATGGGATGCATTCCACTATTAACCAACTCCACCACTCTTGTGATGATCATTCCACTTCCTCTTTTCCCTTGTGTGCCACTGAAGCTTCCACTATGTTGAAATGAAGGTTAAGAATAAATATCTTTTCTTATAATAATCAAATATCCCATCATCAACATGTCTATTGTATCCATATAGGTCAAAACCATCAACCTAAATATATGATATGATATTTGGTCACAAAACAAGTAGGTACTTATGAGATTTCAGAGGTTCATTATTTTTAATGTTTGGAGAAAAATGAACTAGGTTTGAAAACCCGGTGATTTACACCAACACCGAATTCTCCCCATGTTTCATATAGTGAAACTCTATAGACCTCACCATCATCATCATCTCTAGAAAAAAATATTTGAAGAATTTATTCTAGAAACCCATCCTATTCGAGTCAAGGTGCATCCAGGAATGTCACCCATCCTATTGCTTTCTGGGACCCTCAAGTATGAATGTCACACATTTGACCTAGATACTCTCAGGTGCATCCAGGAATTCAATGGTCATATCAATCTTGTCAAGATAGTCCCCTACATCTTGATTTTAATTTGAACCCTTAAATGATAGAGTATTATTGCATGAGGACTAATTTTATTGAACCATTTATCCTCTAGCTCTTGTATGTAGATTGAAAATTATATCATGTTCTTGTAAAACATTTCTTTCAACATCATTGACTTCTCATATGATGTCCTTGATAAGATTCTGGTCTATTAGAAGATCCCCTTGATGATCATTCACTTCACCCTCTAGAGGAACCTGTGAAACATGCCTTAGAAAAATACTACTACACACCAAAAAATAAGAAACAATTATATAATAGAATAATCTTAGTTCAAACCATAAAACCTTAATAAAACTCAGATTAAGATTAGGAAATCAAAAAAAAAGATACACACAACCCAACATCCCTAGGTAACTTGAGACTCATCAAGGAAAGTGTAGGCTAGGAACCCACTATAACTGATATATCAAGTCCTTTCCATCCAATATCAAGTCTACCAAACATAACAAGATATGGACCCTTGAGGAAAAACCTCATCTGATATTAAACTGTGGAAAACCAAACCCAAATACCCTCTCAAACTAGTATCTATCATGAGTTTTCACAAACCCAAATGGCGTTTCTGATCTCCGTGGGCTGGAGACTAGAACTCGAGCATCAAAAATCTAGAGGTAAATATTAATTCTAACCTCAAGTGAAAACATGTAATATATATATAATAGATAGAAATGGAAAATGAGGTAAATATATGTCATAAATGAATGGAGACATTATAAAATAAAAAAATATGAAAGTAGTTAGAACATCACAAAGTACTTTTCAAACATTAATGGAAAACTAAAATAGTAAACTAACTACTCCATGTGATATAATGAAAAAATTCCCAAAATCTCACCAATAGCTTCCATGGAACATCTAAAAAACATGTTCTTCTCACTAGAGCACCTTTTCTTTCCTTGCCTTGAAATTCATATAATGGTCTATGAATTGCCAAAGGGGTGTGCTGGGTGTGATATTAAATTATCAGTATGATCCAACCTAGGTGTTCCATAATAAGACACTATACAATAATCTAAACATGTTCGACTTTGAGGGGAAAATTATGATTAATAGTTTAATATTTTTTCTCAAAATAATCAAAAATCATTTTTCCCTTTCTTTATATTTCCAGAAAACTAGGTAAAATGATTTCAAATCATTTCATTTAACAAAGTAGTCAAATAAAACCTAAGAATGTATCATATATCATATAAAATACATCATATTACAAGTTAAAATAGTGAAATCCAAATCATAGGTAACATTATGCCATGTATCACTATAGGTTAGGCTAGTAGATTACTTATACTGCAATCACCAACTAGTGCATTATCAACTCTTTAGAACATAGGCTTGAAGAGAATACAATCACCCCAATATTGAATCCACCAACAATTTTAATCACGTAAATTGAAAAATAGGCCTATGGAATATAGGAACACCCCAAGAGTAAACCCATAAACAATACATGGATGATATACCTAAGCTACACTATACACCTAAGTACCGAATTCTTTACATGTGCTACATTTTCGAAACAATATAAAAAAATGCATTCAAAACCATTTTAGAAATCAATTTCAAAATGCATTGAAAAACAATTTCTATTACCAAAAAAGGGAATTATGTATTTTTCTCACAATCCATTTCCACACACTTAAATCAATCATTCAAATTCATTTATAAAATAGTTTATAAAACTAGAACAATACAGTTCCTACAATATAGGCTAAAGATGGAACCACCGATGTCAAAATCAGGTTACACATGACCCAAACAGGATCCCCCAACATGGATGAAAATAATGACAATTATAGAGGCCCTAGAATCAATCCACACATCTTAGAATTGATTCAAAAAGTGAAAGGGTTGGAGGAGAGCATAGATCATAACATGCCTAAAAAACTCACATGTCATGCCACAACCAACACAATGTTCAACCTCTAGAGTAATATCACCCAATGGATATTTAAAGGATAAAAAAGAATAACATAATAAATAAGCAGATCAAATAATCCAACACAATAGTGATATCGTGATCAATGACATCATCAAATTGAAGGATTACACACATGGAGAAAGATTTTTCAACCTCAATGATGATCAATCGCTGAATGAAAAACATCATAAGTTGTATTCGTCTCCAAAATCACATGAGAGAGATCCTAGGATGAGAGGGAAGAGGCGGTGTATGACTAACAAAAGAAATCAACTGTGTAGGGCCCTTAAAACACAATCCATGAGGATTACATGGTGTGTAATCCCTTTTCACTTCTTTTAATCCTCTAAACCAAAATATTCTGAATAACCCATCACCTCATGTCAAAAAATTCCCATTTTACAATTATATGGTGTGTAATATTTTAATGCGGTGTAAAACCTTCACACCATATACCGGTTGACGACATCCATCTGGTACCCATTAAATGACATGAATATATTTTGAGCAAAATGTAAACTTCTCAAGATGTGTAATATTTTGACACTCTAAAACAATATCACAACCTCATCATGGTGACCAATAAATTGTGTGTAAACATTATAAATCATGTAAATGCTTTACATAACTTTTATTTATCATGTATATAGACAAAATCCCAATTCTTATTTGAAATCCAAAACCACCATTGGTATTCTCTAAGCTCAAGGAGAACCCAACGAATCCTCAAAAATGTTTATAACTAAACTCCATTAATTCAAAAAAATATACATCCCCATATTTTAGTTTACTTTACTGAGAAAATCCTCTTCATCAATGGGAGTTTCAAAATAAACCCAAACAAAGAGGGAATCAAAAATTGTGACGAGAAATACCTAAAAGTGGGTAATGTGATGTTACAGAAGAAAAATAAAATTTACCATCCTTAACTAAAAAGTCCACAACAGAAAAGGAATCACTTATATCGTAAAAAAAGTTGGGTTTTGATTTTCATATAATTAAATAAACCCCTTCACATAACAACAACTGTGTATTTCTCATCAAAATGTAATTTTCCCACTATACTAAAAAATTATTATTTTACATATTTTCTTAAAAAACCATAGAATTCTGTACAGATGATACACATTTATACATTTCATAAGAAATACAGTTCTCCATAACATTGGGAAATTTAAACATAAGAAGGTTGATCTCAAATTCTCAATAATAATAAAAATAGGTGTTAACAATGGAATATCATAAGTTATATTAACATGAACATAATGATATTATAACATAATAAAAGTTCATAGAATATGAGATTCATACTCAATGAAACCATGATTCATAAATCATAAGTCATGGAAGTAATCATTTTCATAACATAATACTAAATTCATGTGATTCAACATTAATGAACCATATGAAATAAACCTTTCTGGAATAAAATTATTAAACCTCAAATAAATAATATGGAAAAATATTTTTATCTTGGGAAATCATACTCATTTCACCATTAAAATCACCCTTATAATGATTTTTATAATGTAATAACCTACCAAATTAATTCAAACATATCCTTTATAAAGAATAAACCATTAACAAGTGCATTTTAGATATATTTAAGACCTACCTATCATCAAATATAATTACTAGGAACTATAACACGAATAAAACACATAGGGTTTTTCAATTTAATCAAAAACCATATAATAACATCCATCATTCTTTCATATCTTAATTAACCAGTCGGTAAGAAATGGGAATCATGAAAATTACCTTATAACGTCATCATAAGCCTTCCAAAGAAAGAATTTGGATTTTATCTTTATAAAATATCCTGATTGGAGAATAAGAAACAATAAATTATATTGGCATAGATGATAAACACTATTATAAAATCCATAAAAATATTATTTGGAGAAAAAAGGAAGAAATGCCTTTTTGTTTGGTATCTTTAAAAAATAAAAAATTCATATAAAATTATAAAAATGATTTTCATTTACAAAACATGGAAAAATATATAGTAATATTAATAATAATTAAATAACATAGTGTGTGAAAAGTTTATTTTAGTGGTAAATATTAAGGAAACATTCTTTTCACACTTTTTTAAATATATAAAAATTTGACATGTGTTGAAAACATTAATAGAATTCCCTTTAAAACATTTTTTAAGAAAGTAAAAGAACATAGAAAATATATTTAATAAATAACTTATATTTATAAAAAATCATTTTTGAGAAAATATAATGAATGTGTACATAGATGAAAAAACTTTTGGTAGAAGACATTAATACTTTTAATGCAAGGACTCAAAATAAAACCCCTAATGAATTATAAAATCAAAACTCCTCTATAGAAAAGATAAATAGGAAAAAGATAAAATACCATGAGTATTAATATATTTGTGATATAATATTCCAAATATGTATTATATAAAACATATAAAAGAATATTGGTGTATAACTTGAAATAGGTCTCGAGTGAAGAAAATTTAGATAAAGAACCCATGTATATTTTAAAACACTTGAATAAAAATATTTTGAAATAAAGAAAATGATATGTTACTATAAATATGATGAATTACATGAAATAATTTTTAAAAATATATTCATGGGATATTATGTGTGGCATATAAAATAAATAATATTCCACAACACGAAACATGTCTCAAGAAATTGAAACAGAGGAACACTAACAAAGTTAATAACAACCCTAGTAAAAATAACTCAACGAAGTGGTTTTTTGGGAAACAAAAGGAGTCCAAAAATGTGTGAATAAAACATAAAACAATCAGATTTCATACTATACATAATCTAGGCATAACATAGTCATGGAAGAAGTGATATAACTCAATGAAAGGAAATTTTGTTATGTATTCCCTTTCTTTGGATTAGTGCTTGTTGAAACAAAATCTAATTTCCTATTTACTAAAATAAGACTTATTAATCATATATTAAATAAACTTAATAATATATATTTTACTTTATACCATTCTTTTATAATTCATTATTACCGATATATTAATTTTTATTGTTAAAATTAATATTTGGATGTTTTTATTTCCCTCGCATGTTTTGGCTTGGATGGTAAGGTCCTTGAACCCTGATCATGGTATCATTGTCAATATAATTTTATTTAATATTTATATCAAGAGTTTTATATTTTTATAGAGTTCCATGTAAGAACCTGGATCTCTTTTCAGGTATGTTTTTCCTTTTTCTAGAGTTTTTGAGAAAAATGAATTTTCTGGAAATTTCAGAAGTACATGCCATGTGCTTTCTGAGTACACATTGTGTAATCATTCCCCGGTTCGAAGCCATGTGCTGGCCGTGTCCGGGCCACACACACGATGTGTAAGGATGAGGTGTGGGCCGATTATTTTGGTGTACAGAAAATTTGAAGTACACGCCGTGTACTCAAAAATTACACGCCATGTACTTTTTTTATTAAACGGACCAGGGTTGCGTCTAACCACCATATTTATCATCTTCTTCAGTTTTCGACTGTCCGAGAGAGACCGTATGACCAGATCTTTGACGAACTCCCACCCCGTCATCCGTTCTCCGATTCGAGCACAGTCAGTTGCATTGGATTCGTAGTGGTGAGTTATTTCTTCTTCTTTAGCCCTGTTTCTTGATTCCTCTTCGTTTCCAAGTTATCATGGGATGAACGTTTTGTGCGTTTTCTCAGATCTACGATGTTATAAGAGGAATTTTTTATTGAGGTTCACGTATATCGATCTACTAGAATCGAGGTAGGTGGTCTGTGCCTTTCTGTAGGAAGTTTATGAATATTATGTGCAAATTCCACCAATACTCTTGAATGGGGTATTGCGTGTTTCCTGTTTTTCCCTTGTTGTTTTCCTTCTTTGCTTGATTACTTTAGTAGAGGTTATTTCTTGTCAGTAGCGTAATTTATTTTGTGCTCATGTGGCTTTTTCATGCTTGTTTTGCCTGTTAGGCATTTTTCCTGTTGACATACCTTGTTGTAGGATAGTGGAACTATATCTTTTTTTACTGTTGAGCCTTAGTTGATAGCCAAGTAGTTCTTGATATTTACATGTACGATACACACGTGTTGAGCATGTTTAGTTACTCAGGACTGTGAGAACCTAGAGTAGTAGACCAAAGGGAGAATTGACGGAAGGGCTTCTCCAGAGTGTCTTTTAATTACGTTGCGATACTATAGGGGAAATTGATGTTGAGTGATTCCCCAGAGAGTCTGTAGATCCATGAAGCGGGCCATAGGGGGAATTTATGTTGAGTGCTTTCCCAGAGAGCCTTTAGCACGACACGAGACTATAGGGGGAATTGAAAGTGAGTGCTTCTCTAGAGAGTCTACTTAAATTACGTAGCTGAACCAGAGGGGTGAGACTCTGTGTGCCTCCTAGATGTTTTCTAGTACTTAGAGGTTGAACCATAGGGGTTAGACTGTGAGAGCTGCCCAGAGGGTTACCAATTTTCTTCTTTTTGTTGACTGCTTACATGTGTGCTCTACTTGTTAGAACTGTGGACTGTGGCTGCTTGTGTTTTCCTGTTTACTGCTTCTTGTTTATTTACTGCCTTGTATTCATTGACTATTAGTCACAAATCTTTAGGTGATTGTCTACTGGGATTGTATCTCACACCCTGTTTGAGCCATGCTTTTGGGCCCAAGAAGACTATGTTGTTGCAGGTATAGATAAGGGCAAGCGCCCTTCTACTTTGGGTTCTTGATTGCACTAGAGCTGGGGAGCATGGGACCGAGCTGTGGCTCATGATGCTGAGGATCTTTCTTTATTTTTCTTTTTCACTTGGTTTCAGTTGTGTTTTTAGAACTTTGTTGTGTTTATTGTTTTCCTTAGATACTTGTACCTGCTGCATCATTTTCATCATAGTTATATATATATACCTTGCTTCCGATGTTTGGTTTATGTTGTTATGCATGTTGTTTACTGCTTCTGCTGTTTATTTTTGTTTTCTTACCTTGTATACCTTACCGAATGAGGGCATAGTTTCTCCACCGACTCACCAAGGCCCTTGCTACTAGTCGGTAGCCTCTGGAGTTCGGGGAAACACGCTTGAGGTCATGTGGCGAACTGGGTACGGGGCACCAGTAGAGGGGCTCCAGACTCGGGTCGTTACAAAGTGGTATCATAGGAGTTCTTTTCACTTTCTTTACTGTTTGGATACCTTATCTAGGGATAGGACGGATTCGGTACTTGGAATTAAGCTGTGCTCAGGAGTAGCTAACCTGTGTACAGGGAAAAGCTATACTACCTCGTTAATTACAGTTTCTGGTTTAGAAATTTTATGGTTGACTTGATTTCACCTAGAGTGATTCACATGGCTTGTGCTATTATTGTTTTGATATTTTGGTTATATTTCTGTCGCAACACAATGAGATGAGGGTATTCCATCTCATGCATCATATAGGAACTTGTATAAATCACATGTCATGCATTCTTTCCATGCCATCTAGGGTGCATTAGCGATTCCATGCTGTTGTGATAGACTTTGTGTAGATTATGAATGTTGTTGTGATATTTTCTTGATAGATTCTTTGGTTCTATGTTAGAAACTATTGTATTGTTTCTTGCTTAAAATGAATGTCATATTTTGGTTCTTGAGGTGTTATGGGCCCTCCCGGATCATAATTTGGCATCTCTTCCCTTGTTTTTAGTGTTTCTGGACTTCTGTGCAGTTTCTGAGCAACTGCCCAGAAAAACCCAGAATACACGGTGTGTACTTCTTGGATACACTCCGTGTAGTTTTCAGGCCATGTCACTGACCATGTGAGCAGAACACGATGTCGTGGGAGTAACTTCGGGAACACGCCGTGTACCATTGTTACACGCCGTGTGAGTTCGGAGTCGTGTACCCAGCCATGTCACTAACAACACGGGCCGAGGAAGCACGAGTAGAACACGCCGTGTCCATAGGGAACATGTCGTGTAGTCTTGTCCAGGTACCCGGCCGTGTCACGGCCAACACGGGCCGGCGTGACCTTCTTTTCCACACGACGTGTTTGTTCGGAACATGCCGTGTAGTCTTGTCCAGGTACACGGCCGTGTCACGGACAACACGGGACGGTGTCACCTTCTTTTTTACACGCCGTGTTTGTTCAGATCATGTCGTGTAAGATCCATCCATGTATACAGTTGTTTTCTTAACAACACAGACCGCCGAAGCCTTGTCTAGTGCACGCCGTGTTTGTTTCGAACATGCCGTGTAGTCTTGGGTTGAGTCGGACCTTGTGGGTTAGCCGTGTAAGGAGACTCGGGCAGGGGAATAGTTTTCAAGGACACACCATGTGTTGGGGTCAACACGCCGTGTAGTTTGAAGTGTACACGACTTGTAGGGCAGGGGTACACGCCATGTCAGTGGCTTAAGTAGACACACTGTGTAGCTTTATACACGCCGTGTAGTCGTGTTTTCCAATCTTATGTGTTTTTCTTCCCCTGTTCCCATTTTTTGCTCTTGTGTTCTCTGTCCTTGTTTTATTAATCTAAGGTGTGCTTTTGATCTTTCAGAGCCATGCCTCCGAGACGTCCTCCGGTCGTACGTCTATCGTCAGGCAGTGATCAGACGCTAGAAAGGGATGATAAAGGACTTCCTGTCGATCCCCCAGCCGAGGAAGCCTTGGCACCGGTTGTCATACCAGTTGTTGGTGTTGATGCACAGTTCAGGGAAGGTTTCATGAGGATGATGCAGGCCTTCCAAGGAGCACCGCCTCCTGCCTCATCTATGGCATACTTGACACGGGTCTTTCAGTAGCAGCATCCTCCCACATTCTCTGGGGAGGGAGGACCTCAGGCTGTAGAGTCATGGATGGAACCATGCTGACTATCTTCGAGCATCTGGAGACACCCCAGAGAGGCGGGTCAAGCTCGCCACCTACATGCTCCGAGACTCCGCCAAGTGGTGGTGGGACGTGATCTCATAGACGGGTCAGCAGCAGGCTATGACTTGGGAGGTGTTCTAGCATGTGTTCTATGACTACTTCAACCCGGAGACCATGAGGGCCGATCAAGCCTGAGAATTCATGATCTTAGAGCAGGGTACTCTATTTGTCATGGAGTATTCCTCTTGTTTCACTGAGCTGCAGCGTTTTACACCCCTTTAGGATGGGAGTGGGGTGTTCTTGGCAAGGAAGTTCGAGGATTCACTCAGGCGGGAGATCCGCTCGTAGGTGAACATATTCTAGCTGACTTACATTACTTCCATCTTCAACCAGGCACTGATTACAGAGCACAATCTGAGAGACCCTGGAGCTACGACCCAGGGCGGTTCGGCTTCCAGAGATAGCTTTCCTTCAGATGATAGCAAGAAGCGCAGTAGGGAGCCTACGCGTGGTGATTCGAGGAAGCGAGATGCATCATCAGGCAGCTAGGTGACATTCTATTAGTGTGGCCAGATAGGGCACATGAGGCCATAGTGCCAGAGAGTCCCCGTGGAGTGCCGATCATGCAGCAAGATGGGTCACCTTCAGTGTTTCTGCCAGGTTTTCTCACCAGTAGCAGGTGAGAAGGGTTCTTCTATTACTCCTCGTTCCGGAGCAGCACCGCCGGCTTCTCACCATTCGGGGAACTGGAGTTCTTCCGGCCGTTTGGGCTGAGGTGGAGGTCAAGGACGTGGCGGTCAGCCACCAGTTCCTCAGCACCAATAGGGTGGTTCAGCTTAGAGTGGTCAGCCAGGGGCGCAGGGCCGCGGTACAGGCCAGTCCTTCTCCGTGGAATATACTTATCAGGAGCAGGATCCCATCGCTTCTACTGTTTTACGTAAGATTTTAGTAGCATCTGTTTTATCTTCAGCCCTTTTTGATACAGGTGCTACGCATAGCTTTATCTCTGTTGCTATTGTGGAGAAACTTGGACTCTGTGTCTTTTCTTCTCCCGACTCGTTGACACTAGACACACCTTTGGGAATGAGGAAATCTAGTGTATGCCAGTGTAGAGAGTGCCCACTCGAGGTTGCTGGGTATCTCTTCTTATGGGATCTCTATGTCCTAGAGATGACAGGCTATGATGTCATCCTTGGCATGGATTGGTTGATTCCATTTCAGGTATTCATCGACTACTATCGCCACAGAGTCAGCTTCATTTCACCAGAGGGTGAATCTTTCCTTCATAGAGGAGAATGGGATGTTCGGGCGAGTCGGGCAGGACTCGAGCATCTTGGGCTTGGAGGAGTGACGACCCAGATTGCTAGTCTTTATCTGGATGATCAGGGGACTCCACAGTTGGACTTTCCTCCAGTGGTGGACAGCTTTAGGGATGTCTTTCCAGAGGAATTTTCGGGTTTGCCTCCGGAGCGTGAGGTAGACTTCTCTATTTAGCTCATTCCAGGAGTGGCGCCGGTGTCCATTACTCCATATAGGATGGCCACACCTGAGTTGCAAGAGCTCAAGAAGCAGTTGGAGGAGTTACAGGATAAGGGTTTAATTCGACCCAGTACTTCTCCATGGGGTTCGCCTGTTCTGTTTGTGAAGAAGGAAGACGGTAACCTTTAGCTTTGTGTGGATTATCCGAAGCTGAACCAGTTGACGGTCAAGAACCGATATCCCTTGCAGCGGATTGATGACCTTTTCGATCATCTTTGAGGATCCCGAGTGTTCTCGAATATTTACTTGAGGTCCGGTTATCATCAGTTGCGTGTTAGACCATTAGATATACCTCTGACAGCCTTCAGGAGTAGGTATGGTCTATACGAGTATACAGTCATGCCATTCGGTCTCACAAACGCACCTGCAGTTTTCATGGAACTGATGAACCGAGTGTTCCATCCTTACTTGGATTCCTTCATCGTAGTCTTCATTGATGATATCTTGGTGTACTCTGACACTCAACACGACCATACCACACATCTTGAGATCGTTCTGAGTACACTGAGAGAGCATCATCTTTATGCTAAACTCTCGAAGTTCCACTTCTGGATGGATCAGATTCACTTATTGGGTCACGTCATCTCTGAGGCAGGAGTATCTGTGGACCCAGAGAAAGTGAGAGCTGTAGTTTCCTGGGAGCATCCGAAGAACGTTTTTGAGGTACGGAGCTTACTAGGGCTAGCTGGATACTACAGACGCTTCATTCAAGACTTTTTGCGCCTAGCAGCGCCTTTGACAGGTCTGACCAAGAAGGGGGTGAAGTTCTTATGGTCAGATTCTTGTGAGTCAGCCTTTTAAGAGCTGAAAGGGATGTTGACGTCAGCACCGATACTATTCTTGCCAGAGCCAGGGAAGAGCTACACTGTTTACTGTGATGATTCATGTATTGGGCTGGGAGCAGTTCTTATGCAGAGAGATGGATTCGTTGCATACGAGTCTCGGCAGTTGAGGTCACATGAGAGGAACTACCCTACGCATGATCTGGAGTTGGCAGTTGTTGTTCATGCCTTGAGCTGTTGGAGACACTGTCTTCTAGGAGAGCACTATGTGGTCTTCAGTGACCACAAGAGTCTCAAGTATATCTTCACTCAGCGTGATCTGAATCTGAGGCAGTGCAGGTGGGTCGAGTATCATCAGTCTTTTGATTTCGAGCTTGCCAATACACCGGGAAAGGGAAACGCTGTGGCAGATGCGTTGAGAAGGAGAACTCAGATTCAATTAGTTTAGGAGGCTAGTAGTGAGTGGAAACTAATGGCTCTATTCTCTGAGATGCATCTGGAGGTGCACGATAGACGGGGATAGACTTTCCTATCTTCTGTAGCTGTTACCTCCACACTACTTGATTGGGTACGGATGAGGAAACTATCAGACTCATAAGGCTTAGTACTGCGAGAGTGTGTGCCAAGAGGGGACCCTCTTCCTGGATGGACAGTGGGTGAGGATGAGATCTTGCATTTCTAAGGACGCGTATGGGTCCCAGCAGACATACGTGAGGAGTTGATGTATGATTTCCATTCCTCTATTTGGGAAGTTCATCCTAGCGTCACCAAGATGTATCAGGACCTTCATCGCCAATACTGGTGGCCAGGTATAAAGAAGGATGTTGCTGGTTTTGTCTTGAGATGTTCTACTTGTCAGCAGGTGAATGCAGAGCATTGGTTACCAGAAGGCCTTTTACAGCAGTTACCCGTTCCGGAGTGGAAGTGGAACAATGTTGCGATGGACTTCGTGACCGGGTTGCCGAGATCACTCCGAGGGAATGATGTTGTTTGGGTTGTCATCGACAGACTTACAAAGGTTGGTCACTTCTTTCCGATCAAGGAGACCTTCAGTGTTGATGGTTTGGGAAGACTTTACATCAGGGAGATCATTCGTCTTCATGGAGTTCCACGCTCTATTGTTTCAGACAGAGATGCGCACTTTACCTCTCGGTTCTGGCAGGGACTACAGAAGGCCTTGGGTACGTAGGTACTTTTGAGTATAGCATATCATCCCCAAACTAATGGCCAGTCCGAGCACATGATCCAGGTGCTTGAGGATATGCTTCGAGCTTGTATCCTTGACTTTGGTGGTTTTGGGGAGAAGCATATTACTCCGGTGGAGTTCTCCTACAACAACAGCTTCCAGGAGACCATTCAGATAGCGCCATTCGATGATTTGTATGGTAGGCCATGCCGATCACCCTTATGCTGGCTGGAGGCAGGAGAGGCAGCTTTGCTGGGACCTCGTCTCGTTTAGGAGACTTGAAAGCAGATAGAGCTAATTCGGAAGAGGATGGCTACAACACAGTCTCGACAAAAGTCTTATGATGATCGGAGACGACCTCTAAAGTTCGGGGTCGGTGATCAGGTTTTGTTACGTGTCGTACCAAGGTTGGGACACAAGAGGATTCGGAGACAGGGTAAGATTTCACCGCAGTACGTCGGGCCATTTGAGGTTTTGGAGAGAGTGGGGACGGTCTCCTATCGGTTTCGTCTACCTCAGAGGTATCGGTCCATGCACGACATCTTCCACGTCTCTCAGCTCCGACATTAGTTATCAGACCCATCTCATGTCTTTCAGCCCAAGGAAGTCGAGGTCAAAACGGATGTGTCGTTCGATGAGCATCCTATCTGGATTGTTGATCATAGTACAAAGGTTCTCCACGTGCGGTATGTTCCCCAAGTACGAGTTCTATGGCAGTACGGGCGAGTACAGGGCGAGACCTGGGAGAGGGAGGCGGATGTACGATCGTAGTGGCCAGAGCTATTCGGGGATTCTTCTTCTCTACCTCTTTAGGGAAATTCGGGGATGAATTTATTTATGGGGGGAAGTTTGTAAGAACCTGGATCTCTTTTCAGGTATGTTTTTCCTTTTTCTGGAGTTTTTGAGAAAAATGACTTTTCTTGGAAATTTTAGAAGTACATGCAATGTACTTTCTAAGTACACACCATGTACTCTTTCCCCTGCTCAAAGCCATGTGATGGCCGTGTCTGGGCCATACACACGGTGTGTAAGGCTGAGGTGGAGGCCTGTTATTTCGGAGTACGGAAAATTATAAGTACAAGCCGTGTACTCAAAAAGTACACATCGTGTAATTTCTTTTTTTTCATTAAATGGACCGGGGCCGCGTCTAACCCCCATATTCGTCTTCTTCTCCAGTTTGCGACCGTCCAAGAGAGACCATACGGCCGGATCTTCGACGAACTCCCCCCCCCTCCCCCCACTGTCTGTTCTCTGATTCGAGCACAGTCAGTTGCGTTGGAATCGCAGCGGTGAGTTCTTCCTTCTTCTTTAGCCTTGTTTCTTGATTCCTCCTCATTTCAAAGTTATCGTGGGATGAACGTTTTGTGCGTTTTCTCAGATCTACATTTTTCTAAGAGGAATATGTCATCGAGGTTCACGTATATTGATCTCCTAGGATCGAGGTAGCTGGTTTGTGCCTTTCTGTAGGAAGTTGATGAATATTATGTGAAAATTCCACCAATACCTTTGAACGGGGTATTGAGTGTTTCCTGTTTTTCCCTTGTCATTTTCCTTCTTTTCTTGATTGCTTTAGTAGAGGTTATTTCTTGTGAGTAGTGTAATTTATTTTGTGCTCAGGTTTATTTTCCATTCTTGTTTTTCCTGATGGGAATTTTTCCAGTTGCCATACCATGTTGTAGGATAGTGGAATTGGCTCTTTTTCTACTGGTGAGCCTTAGTTGATAGCCAAGTAGTTCTTGAGGTTCACTTGGATGATACACATGCGTTGAGCATGTTTAGTTAATCAGGATGGTGAGAACCTAGAGTAGTAGACCAAAGGGAGAATTGACGGAAGGGCTTCTCCAGAGTGTCATTTAATTACGATGCGAGACTATAGGGGGAATTGACGTTCAATGCTTCCCCAGAGAGTTTGTAGATCCACGACGTGGGCTGCAGGGGGAATTGACGTTGAGTACTTCCCCAGAGATCCTTTAGCATGATACGAGACTATAGGGGGAATTGACGGTGACTGCTTCCCCAGAGAGTCTGCTTAAATTTCGTAGCTGAACCAGAGGGGTGAGACTGTGTGTGCCTCCCATAGGTTTCCTAGTACATAGAGGTTGAACCATAGGGGTTATACTGTGAGAGCTACCCAGAGGGTTACCTATTTTCTTCCTGTTGTTGAATACTTACTTGTGTGCTCTACTTGTTAGAACTGTGGACTGTGGCTGCTTGTGTTTTCCTATTTACTACTTCTTATTTATTTACTGCCATGTATTCATTGACTGTTAGGCACAAATCTTTGGGTGATTTCCTACTGGGATTGTATCTCACACCCTGTTTGGGTCATGCTTTTGGGCCCAATAAGACTATGTTGTTGCAGGTATAGATAATGTCAAGTGCCCTTCTACTTCGGGTTCTTGATTGCACTAGAGCTGGGGAGCATGGGTCCGAGCCGTGGCTCGTGATGCTGAGGAGCTTTCTTTGTTTTTCTTTTGCACTTGGTTTCAGTTGTATTTTCAGCACGTTGTTGTGTTTGCTGTTTTCCTTAGATACTTGTACCTGATGCATCATTGTCATCATAGTTATATATATATACATTGCTTCCGTTGTTTGGTTTCTGTTGTTATGCATGTTGTTTACTGCTTCCGCTGTTTATTGTTGTTTTCTTACCTTGTATACCTTATCGAATGAGGGCATAGTTTATCCCCCGACTCACCAAGGCCCTCGCTGCTAGTCGGCAGCCTCTAGCATTTGGGAAAACGCGCTTGAGGTCATGTGGAAAACCGAGTACGGGGCACCAGTAGAGGGGCTCCGGACTCGGGTCGTTACATTCTATATAAACTTTATTGATCTCATGTTAACAGTTCGCATGGACGGCTTAAAAAATACCTTTTTCACTGATTAGTGAAATAAAAAAAGATTTGAATTTATAGGTAAATATAATTTTGAAAATTACCACTCCAAAATATTTGAAATCATTATAATTATTCATTATTAAATAGTATTACCAATTAATAACTTTCAATAATCATTACTGAGATAAATTTCATCTCAATGTTCATGTTGGTTATAAAACCATCCAAAACAAGAATGTTTTGTAATAGTTGAATGAGAAAAACATTTTATTTAATAATTATAGTATGCCCTTTATATAATCTTATAATTTTATAAATATCATATTTATTGATTTAATAAATTTTTAAAACCATCAATGCATGAAAATAATGATAAAATAAATGCATCATCTATAGAGGTGGTAGTTCACACATGCACAAGGGTGGAATTTTCATTTTTAGTGTACAGGAAGGAAATAAGGAAGATGATTATTTATATTTATAGAATAATTATTATTTAATTAATATCTAAATTCATTCGTAAAATCCATATTTATAAATAGCCATGTGAGGCGGTGATGAAAAATAAAATATATAATTTGTTGAAGAGGTAGGATGCATGTATGCAGAAGAAACGTTTACATTTTCCAATAGATGGAAATGAACTACATTTTGTTTTTACAGAAAAACAATAGGATTTCAAAAACATAATGATACTTACTTCACCTTTTCAAGATGATTATGGTAGATTTTAAGAAGGTTTTATAAGAAATAAACATGAAAGAACTTAGTTAAAATGTTTACCTCTTATTTTGATATCTATTGAATTTAAGGGATTTGGAAAGAGTTTTATGGTCTCATTACAGGGATTAAGAACATGGTATGGGAATATAAAAATGAATTTGTGTAGAATTTCTTGAGAAAAATAAACTCATATTTTTCATTTCAACGGATATATTGAGTCTAATTTTATATGAATAAATCAACAACATTTCACAAAGATTCAATCTTTAAGGGTCAGGAATATAATCTCTTAAATAAAACATTTATGTTATTCATGACTATTTATCATCCACATGACTCAAGATAATACTTTATTTATATGTCAATAATTTAATAAAATATTTTTCAACATTTAATACCCCTTTAAAGTACTTTTTATGACTATTCACATAATCTATCTTGAATGGTATATTAATAACCAAGTAATTTTAATTTAATTAATATAATTTATTCTTACCTATTATTTTTATCCATAAAATAATTTAATGTTTTCATAATTTAAATATTTTCAAAACCATTTACATTTATTAATCTACTAGTTGCACAAGGGTCGTGTCAGTGCTCCGTAAGCGTTTTAAAAAATTGTAAAATTATTTAAAATTAAAAATACATTAATAACATAAATTTAATTTTTACATATAACTTTTGTAATATAAATTAATTCATAATGTATTTTTTCTTATCACAATAATGACAATATATTTAAAATATTAGGTCATAGAGTGACATTTTTTTAAATACTCTTAACCTAAAATAAAATAAAAGTCATTATAAAAATAAACATAATTAAAATACAGGGAATATAATATTAATATATGTCATTAATTACATCATAAATCCATTTAATGATATTTTTTGAGATATTTGATAACATTACCCTCAGAAAAAACAATTTTACATATTTTAGCTTTTATAGTGGTGACTAATGTTTACCTTTGTAACATAATTTTCATGACTAATATTTAAATTAAAAATAATTTTTTTGAATATCAGAATTTAAAATAAAGAATCCTTTAAAAATGATTAAATATCGTCTAGTGGCATAAATTATTTTGAATATAAGTCCACATAACATAATGAAGAATAGTTTTTAGAAAAATTCCTCTATAATAATAGAAATGAATTTAAACCAAAATCATGTTTATAATTCATCCCCAATACATTTATTATATAATTAATAAAAAAACTCCATTATGTGACATTAATACCATTTCAAATAAAATTTAAAAAATTAAATACTTAATTAATGAAAATGATAAAAAAATAGTTCATTTATTAGAATAAAACATCATTTAAGAACTATAATGTCAAACATGGGTTTCTAAATTCAAAAAAAATATTTTTAAATGATCTATTTTATATATTAATTTTATATTTAATCTATAAAAAAATTCATCAACTTCTTATCCATTCTTATATCATTAATACTTTATTATAATGATATTATTTGTAAAAACTACATTTTTTACTATTCAGTAAAAAATCGATTCTGTTTTAAAAAATTCACAAAAATTTACAATATTATAATATTGATGATATGATTTTAAAATTAATTTCATTTCATCAATTTTAAATTCCAAAATTTAGAAAAAAATCTTTTAGTGAAAAATTTAAAATATAAAGAAAACTTATTTTAAAAAAAGAACCCCTTTAAACATAAAGTGTTCTTTATTATATTTCATATCATTTACCAATGAATTTTAATTTTTATGATTTTAAATTGTATATTCAATAAGTATTTAGGTTTTACTTTCATTTTAATGACGTTTTATTTGCATTATTTTTGTGTTTCATATATCACATGTTGTTTAATGTAATACATAATAAAATCTTAAGGTATTATAATATTTGTTTTTATTACATTATTGAGGTTTAACTACTTGTAAATCATTTGAAAAATTTGAAATTAACTTATAAAGAAAAATTCAGGTGAATGAGGTTATTCGTTTAATAAAATATTATTTCACTATTATTATTTTTTATATTTGATTTTAATTTATGATAAGTTAAGCATTAATTTGATAGAATGTTTGATGAACGGAGGGCATTTAAAAAATATTTAACCTATATTAAATGATGTGTTAAGTTAGTGATATTTTTTATTTTGTTTTGTTTGAGAATTTTACATTTTACATTTTTATTTTATTCATGGATCATAATAATGACATCAATAGTTTTATTTGAGTGTGAATTTCTTATATTGTTGGAAAGAAACATTACAATTTATAGGTATACACAGTGTTTGGTAGGAACATTGGTGAATTTGGATTTTATTTTTATTTTTTAATCTTATTTATTTAGATAATATGTTTTTGTGTTGGGAATCATTTTTCATTTGTCTTTATATAGAATTATAATCCAGTTGAATATTCATTTTATTATGTAATATCTTATAGTATAGAACCTCCAAGGGTTTTCATTCAAGTGAGTGAGAAGATATTTGTGTCAGTTTTTGTGAATGATAGTGGAATAGAGATCACATTAATGGGGTTATTCACAACATATTCTCATAATGATTCTTAAGAATTGAAAACATTGTATTAATGACATAGTGACTTTGGTTTTCATTAGTTATTTTTAAATTTTAATATCACTATTTTTTGGAAACAAATTAGTTATTGATTACATTTTAATTTTTAAATAGAAAGAGAATATATCTTTGAGGGATTGAAATTTGAATTGATTTTTCAATTCCCAATAGTAGACCACTGGGTATTCAATGGGTTCCATCAAGACTCTAGTGGCCAAGGATAAAAGTGTGAATGGTCTGGTGGACCACTAGGAGGTCGGTGGTCCACCATTAGGAATCTAGTGATCCACTGAAAGTCTAGTGGGATCCCATTAGATATCCGATGTTGTTTCCCAACTAATTTATAAATTGCGTTTTTATCATTTTTTAATAATTTCTCAATAAATATTTATATTATAGAGGATTTGAATTGTAATTTGAGTCTTATTTCTCTGATTCACTATCAATCTCTCTCAAAATTCAATTGATGATTTCTTCTTAAATTTTAAATGGATAAATGATCTATGAGTTACATTAGGATTTTGATGGTGAGTTGATCATTTTCATTTGTTTTTATTAAATGTTATAATAGTTTACTAAAAAATGTGTTCTAATTCACATTTTATTCATGTTTTGGAAATATTATAGATATCTACTATTTAGAAGAGATATCAGGTTTACATACCTAGTGTGAATTGTTTAAAAGGCTTTAGGTAACTGGTTTCAACCTTATATAGGGTGATAATTCACTACTCAAGTGTATTTGGATTAATGTTATGCTATAATTTAAGAATGTTCTAATTGATTGATATGAAATTGGTTGTTAATTCAATAAGGAAATAATTATATAATAATTTTTGTGTTGATTGAGAGAATTATATTTGAAATTATATTATATAATTTTATTTAATGGATAATTTAGTTTCCATTCCATGATGTAAAAAAATGAAATTTTTTATTTATTAATGTTCTAGTTTTAAGAGAGTATTAATTCGAGATTTGGTGTATTGAAATACTACTGCGGATGTATGATTTTTAAGTGTCTAATAATACTTCCTTGTGGATAAATGGAAATAAATAGATAAATAAATATTGTATATATAAATAATACTAATTATTTAATTAAATTTTTTAGATTTTACTAATTGATAGACAATGGAATCTATTTTTTGAGTAATGATTAAACATTTCTAGTTATATTGGTTGTTAATATTATTTGGGGGATTTTTGATTTATAAATGTTATTTTACATTATAATTTTTACCTATAAAAATTGTAAAATGTAGTTTGTGTTTCATGAATTAATTAACACATGTTGTTTATGATTGGATAAAATGATTAAATAATGTATAAGGTTAAAATAGTGGAAGTGGATTAAAAAAGTTGTCTAAATGTAAGTTTATAGAGAAGATTATATGAAAATTTATACTATTTATTGTGTTAGAAGTCGGTAATTTGTATCCTATAATTTCATTACTGATCCCTAAATTCACTTAAGTGTTAAAATTCAATTTTTTCATTAAAATTGATATTTAAATAATTAAATGGTTTTGTAAAAATTGGAGATGTTTTAGGAATAAACATATGGTTATAAATTATAAATAAAATGTTTAAATGTTGAAGTATTAGTGATCAATATTAGAGTAATATGTTTGGGTCTTGGGATATAAAGTATGAAATATAAAATGTCTGAATTTAATTATTTTCTTGGATTTTTATTAAATCAATTTTAGGATACAAATTTGTATTGAATATTTTAATGAATTAATATGAATGATTTTTTTTCAAATAATGTGAATATTGGCTTATTAGTCATTTTTTAAAATGAATATTTTAAATCATATGAATTTTCATTAGAATTATATTGGTAATATAAGGGTTTTAAGTACTTTGTAAATTATAGTAATCATGTTTTTAATTCCTAAAGCAGGGTGAAATAATGTTATTTTGTTATATCATTGTTTGGGTTAAAATTTTGAGGAATGATAATTTTTAGTTAAACATAATAGATATGCTAATACTAAATTATTGTGATAAATATGTAATATTTTATGATTGTGTTTGTATTTATTATTCTTTATTGTTGGAAAATGGGAACACTAATTAATGGGAAATAAAATGACGTTTTGTTATGGATTTTTCTATTTAAGTTTTTGTAAAGAAATGTAATAAATACTTTTTTGAAAAATTATATATTTTTATTAAGAAAAATCAATTTTAAAGAAATGTTGGAAACCAATAAATTTCACAAAGATATTCATCGATCCTGATACATAATAGCTGAATCACTAAATTGTAATTTAACCTTATTAGGGAGCTTACCTATGAAGAGACTCTATTGCAGAGTTGTATCATTTTTCTCCAGATCATCTTTGAGAAAGTTATCAATATTTTATGCTAAAATATCCCAATTTCTGATCAGATATTCCAAATAAATATTCTTCCCATTGAATCCACGTTTATGTATGCTAAGATGTTTTTGGATCTATACACCTTTCTCCTCTGTATAACTAGCCAGAATACTCCTTCTAACCAGCTTATCAAATTCCTCTTATATATTAATCACCTAAAATACTGTGTTATAGAAATATTCATTACAATTGATAATACTTTCCAACCCATCACATTCCATCAATTCCTTACCACTCAGATGGATATTAGAATCATAATCCGCATTAATAGAATCCTCTAGGTTGGAGATAGAATATTCGCCTACTTATGAGTCCATCTCCTTGATAGAGTTCACCTCTACCTTCTTGGAAACCTTCAGAGGATAGAGTAATAGGAGGACTGGGTAAGAAAGAATAATCTTTATTTCTTCACATCCTCTGAAAGTTCGTTATGAACCCTTATGAATTGATGAGAGTGTTCTTTCCTTTCCTTTAAGAGTATCTAATATAGTTCTCCACAATGTCCACTTCCTTGGACATAATAGGGGATTCCAAATTAGAATCCCTATCCTCATAGGAATCCAACAAAATTTTAGGGGGGTTCCCACAATGGGAAGCTTCCACATCATTCACTTCCTCTAAATTATTACATTCTTCTTCTCCCATCATTACAAACCGATATTGAGATTGGATAACCATACCTCAAGACATAACTATATTAGTATAGGATAGTCTTGTATGCAAGACATGTACTGGAATATCTGAACATGTGGGTTACACATAGCCATTTCCCATACATTGAGGTTTCTTTCTAGTCACCTCCCAGTCCCGACCTTGAAGATGTCCACCAAAACCTTAGACATCATAGACTTCCTTTTTTATTGTAGCTTCATAGATAGCACTGGATGAGACTGAATGTCTCAAAATATCCACATACAAGGAGGCATCCCATTCCACTCCACACACCTGCAATGTCTCCCATGACCTTCCTTGTGGAAAGGGGCTGATACCCTAATCGTTCCCCAATCTGGTGAATAAATCCATGACCCGTGGTGCTAAATCCATAGATTTAGCACCATTCCCTATGACTGGAGGCACTGAAGTAGAACATGAAACTAATAATAGAAGAACCCCTCTTGAATTATTAAGAAACTCTCAAGAACATACTTCCTCGATAAATAGGGTTTCCGCAATAGGTATGTATTTTGGCACGAGGAGTCCCAAATCCTCTGAGATAGCCCCACACACCTCCTCAATCCATACAAATTAACACCATACCAAACATACTAGTTCATAGTGGGGTCTACCTGCACCTCTGAACCAACTAGTTATCATGAGATAGATATTGGTCCTTATGAAAGAACATTTTTGGGATATGCCTTACACTTAGAGGGGGTGAATTAGGGTTGGGTACTTTTTAAACCAATTCCATCATTTTATCCATGTACCTTCTAACCTGTTAGGATCTTGATTCTCTTATTCTATTTTCTATGTTTCATGAAATAATAGGAAGTAGTATAAATATGAACATAATTTTTTTACAAGGTTCACTACTCAATGAGAGCATCTACACCCCGGACATGTCTGTGAATGGTCAGTGCATGGAATCTCCACTATAATTTGATAAATATTATAGTGGTTTTACTTTGAAAATAATCCTCTAGTCAGTGTGAGCCCCTACACATTTTAGGGTGGAATGGAAACAATCCTTTTCCAAAACTGGTGATGACCTTCTCCAACATGTAGCTTTTTCACAGGTTCATTATACTACCTATGGAGATTGTCTTATTCATTCTTTGAAAAGGAAGGTTTTACTCTTGGTATTCTTAGGTGCTATTCAATTTCTCCCTTGCAATGCAGTAGGAAAGAAAAACGTATTTCTTCTCTTTTCTTCTTTAGTGCAAGACCGAATGCACTATCTATTCTTCTTTATTGTTCTTTCTAATTCCTTAGTGTGATTATTGAATGCACTAAAACTCATTCTTTTTTCTAGAATCAAAAACTCCTATGTGATTTTTTAAGCATTACAGATCAGCTCACTTAGCATCATCAGAATCAATTATCCTTTATTCTATTCATATATGTGTGAGATCATTCATGTAGAAATTTTTTGAACTCTTCTCTTCCACTTCTTATTCATCTTTACACAAGTTTCCATGTTATTTTGATTCTTTATTTTAAGTGTCTTCATATTTGAAAGTGCATGCGAGAGTGCATGAACATTCCACTTTATCACTATTGTGTGAAAACTCTAATGGATATAAATCTTTTTACACACACACACACACGATCTCCTCTCATATTACCTTTCTATTCTTCCCTTGGCACTTGGTTATAGTGTCTTAAATTCATGCACATGAGTGAATGCATGATTAATTTTCAAACAAAACGAATTCACACTCTTCACTTCTTCTCTTACTTTTTTATGCACACTAATCACAAAGAAATCACCAACCTGAATAGTTGTATGCCTTTGGATAGGTTCTTCACAAGCATACAGACACAAGATTCTTTTTTACTTTTCATACACACACATACCACATGTTTCTCGAAATCATACAGAGGTGTGTATGCATATACATATGACCCATATTCGTGTAATATCCTTTTTCTTCAAAAAATGAACCCCTACAAATAGTGTATATATTTTTATTAGGTAGGAGGTTTTTTACCTTTGCGAAGGCCGTGGGATCATGGTTCTTCTTCATGCATGGGGAAAATGGATTTTCCTCTTCACAAAGAATAGTGAGAGTGAAACTCAAATACTAGCTCCTAATTTGATGGGCTTCACAAAGCACAATGAGTGTTTGAGAGAATAAATCACATGTGTGTGGTAACCTTCATGAAACCATATAGTTCACAGGTCTTCCTCATCACGAGACACTTTAAGAGTACATTTCTCTTGTTCAAGGATTGCATATCTTCTCTTCTTATAGCCAGAGGACTCATCATTCCTTTTTTTCCTACACTGAGTAGAAGCACTGAGATTCTCTATTATAAAAGAAAAACAAGAGACCTCAAAATATAGTAGTAAAAATTCCTCGGCTTGGTGAGGTTTATTTTATAGACGATGGCCTCCTCTTTAACGAGCCAATGTTTTTTCAATGCAATCTACCTTCTCATAAGTATGTCATAAAATAACATGAAAACACAACATAATGAACTACTAAGTGCTACATGACCTTTAAACATAAGTTTGTCACTTCTGTGTATGGAATTTCAAAAATCCCGCATACACGGTTGTAATCAGTAATTTATTTGGAGTCCGATAAAGAGAACTTAATTTTTGGTGAATAGTAACCTACCCTAATGAATAGTAACATACCCTTATGAATAGTAATATACCCTAATGAATAGTAACCTCACCTATGATGGTATAAAAATAATATTCATGTTGGGATTACGATATACCTATATTTTAGTATAAGTTAATGAATGTTTTAAAACTGGTTTTGATAATAAATTATTATTTTAATTAAATATTAAAATAATCATATTCAAAATATTATTTTTTAAAAATGGACTTCATTTTTTGACTCTACACGTTGAAATATGGTTTGGGTGAATTTTTGTGATTTTTTTGAAATACTTGTATTTTTTATGAATAGTATAATCCAATAATTCACAATAAATGCTAAATAATGGATTGATTGTGTTATCGATGATGTTCTACTGATGTAAGCACACTTGGTTCTGGATAACATGATAAAATCACTAATCATGGTCATGTAATACTTACTATTCCTTGACTTGTGATGAAATAAAAAATTAATGATTATATTATTATGAAATCCCTCCTCTCCTCCACTATAACCCCCCCCCTTCAATCCCTCTTCTCTTCACTCTTATCAAGCCCTGTACCTTGCCATTATTCTGCACAAATCTCTCCCCAAGTTCCGCCACCATGTCTAAAAGATCTCATCCTCTTCAAAATACCAAAACCTCTCCCCTTAAGAGGTTCTCAAAGGAGGAAGTCTCAAGAGGTAACTTCCTCTTTCCAATTATTTCATTTCTTTTAAGTTGTCTTTCTTTGTGTTCCCTTCCTCACCTCCCTTCACCATAATAGTATGATAAATCCAGTAACATACATTTACTTTAATGTTTTCATGCTAATGGTATATTTCATTATCCTCTCTCCTTTCCACGCTATTTTATTTGAACGAAATGAAAGCACTGTTTGAGATGTGCTAATTTAGCACATTCAAGGACAATGATTTATCAATTTCTGTTATTATCATTAATGATTGTCATGAAACCATTTGTGGTATGGTTGAAATAGATTATTATAAATGTAATATATCCTATTTTTGGTTCTGTAATTCTTTTTTACAAATGGTATTACTTTATGAATCAAAACATTCTCTTTGTAATCAAGTCCACCGATCAACAAAAACGGTTATCACAAAGGTTATATATATAATGATTTTATTTAACTCTAAGTAACCAAATTAAAATTAAAACCATGTAATATCATGGATTTGAAATAAATAATGTAACTAAAATTCTGGACAACCACTTTTATCTTACATATAATCCAAACTTGAATATAAGTGAACCGATTTTTTAAAGCCAAGTAAACAAACGAACCCGCAAAATGAAATTGAACATTGTAACTAATCATAAAGGATTTTAATGAACTAAAAAGGGTTATAATAAATAAATTACATATAGAATAGGTTCTATACTTATTAATTAATAATCATAATTTATTTATTCATGTCTTTAATAACAAGTGTAGAACACCAACAGATTAAAGTTAAGGGGTCCTCTCCTTTTAACTCTTAGTCAAGATTGTTCTCTATGCTATGACTTTTTGTGTAATACCAAGTGATGGGGTATGTTTTCTCACATCCACCATACTGCCCAAATGTTTTATAAGTGATGAGAAACCCCTTTTCTCTCTCATCAATCCCTCTTTGTTGCACCCGATACCACGCTGATAAACCATAAAAGATTCTACCCGAACTTCCTTTATTCCATCAGGTTGCTCTATCTTTCTATTTACCAAAATGTAATTTCCTTTTAATTTTATGTAGAACCTCAAAATTCTTTTTATATGCTCCAAAATCATGTTCCAATATCCATCTCTCATTCTCTTTCTGGGATATACATTCTTTTAAGTGAATCCCCCCTCGATACGTCCCAATAAGTACACTCGTTTTTAAGGAACTTGTTGAACTTTTACCCATTTTAAATTGACTATATCCACTGTTTTAAGACACCATTGTCTTCATAAAATCAGTATTTTTATTATGAAAACCTTCTTGGTTCAATTCTAGTTTTTTATAAAATAATGTACTCTTTACTAATTTTAAAAGCTCTATAGTATTTTCCTTAAAACCGCACAAAAATGTTTTAATGTTAATGTTTCTCAAATACATTTCTTATATGATTTAACTTATATTTGTTACCACCTTCCATGTTATATGCTTATATTACCTTACGAATATCCATGTATGTTCTAACCCCTTTATTTCATGGAAACTTTCATGATACAGTCATTTGTTATGCTTTATGTCACGGTTGTGGTACCCAATTCTCTCCATGGATGGCCTTATGTTTATGTATGGTTGATTATGTATGATTATTTATTTGGAAAGAATATTTATGTGGAAATAATATTTATGAAAATTTTGAGATGGGTGCGCCCAGATACTGCTCTAATGCATTGGTTAAGGTTAAGTCTCATGAGATGCGATGTGAAACGGGATTAGTGGTCAGCCTTGACCCGTACTGAAATGGGAAACGAGATTGGAGGTTAGACATGACCAGTACTAAAGAAACGTTTTATGATTCTTCCATATTTATATGATTTCATGTTTTTATTATCCCATGATTATATGATATTATATCATATGTTCCATGTTTTGGATATCAATATGCCATGCCTCCTAACTCATGTGATTAAGATGTATCCTTATGTTCATTACCTTACTGGGATTTTCAGTTCATCCCTTTGTTCATGTGTTACCCAGGGTCCCCTATGCAGATGTATGGGCTCAATGAATGTTAGGAGCTCATTATGGAAATTGAATAATGAATTGTTTTTTAGCCCCATGTATTATGTTTTATGTTTTATGTACCAAGTCTTCCAGGAAACTAGACTTAACAATCCTTGGCTTGTACTCTGATTATTAATTATGATTAAAATCATGGAATGTTATATGTAAAAGGCTTGGATCACTATAGTTGGTATCAGATGATGGTCTAGTTATTTTTGGAGATTAGGAATAGATCACTATAGTGATAACCTTAAGGATGAGACTAAGTATAATAAAACAGTCCTAAATTTTGGTGAGTATAGAGTAAGTGGTTTATCAAGAAAATTCATCTCTGTCTGGATATGAGTAGGTAGAGGCGGCTCTATTATAGATGTATCTAGGGGTAAAACCTGAAAACACTGCTTTGAGCTAGGCTCGAATGGGTAATGGTGCACAACAACGGGCCTTGATTCACTCTTGGTAACGACACTCCCGGGGGATATGCTATGGTAGATTCATGAGCTTAGTACAGACCATTATTGAGGGACAAAAATAATCCCATAAGAATATAAGTTAAGAAATAAATTGAGGATAACCTGGATATAAATATAAGGAATCACAATTCAGGATATACTTCTTCTTTATAGGTTTATACTTTTATGTTCAATGATTTCTTATGCTCAATAGCTAAGTATTCAAGACCTCTAATTATAAGTTCTTTTTATTAGTTAATGGTGGAAAATATAAGAACACGTTCCAACAACCAATGAGATAGTCAATGTGATGATTTCCCTAATGATATGCCTGATATGATGGGAGTGGGTGCTCAAAACATCATGATAGTACTTTCTCAGCTAGCTCAAGTTATAAATAATAACTTGAATCTTGTGTAATTACCTCCTCCTCCAAGGAACGATCATGTTTCTGTAGAATCCTTCATACGGCAAAGGCCTCCCATGTATAACGGGTCTTCTGATCCCCTCCTTGCAAAACAATGTATTAACTCCATTGAAAATATTTTCTCCATCCTGTAGTTCTCGGAAGAAGAGAATGTTGTTCTGGTAGTCTATCATTTTGATGGGGGAAGCTGATCAGTGGTGGACACTGATCAAGAATATAAAGTACCAAGAAGAAATTGATTCCACATATTGTGAGGAATTCAAGAAGATGTTTTTCAACAAATATTTTCCTTGAACCCTCCATCTCAATATGGAAAGAGAGTTCCTCGGACTAAAGGAAAAGGAAGATGAGTCCATTAGGGCGTATGAAGCAAAATTTACAAACCCTGTAAGGTACACCTCTGGCATTGTCATGAACACTGAAAGCAAGGTGGATCGCTTATTTAGCGGACTAAAGCTGAGTCTATGAAAAGAGTTGGAGATTTTATATTTCAACAGTTATGAGGAGATTGTCTGGTGTGCCCCCAAAGTTGAAATGGATATTGGATACTCTCAGTGGTCTTGCTAGCCTAGTGACAACACGTTGAAAATGGAGAAAACATGGGTGGTTTATCAAACAAATCCCATAATGGAAAGAAGCCTCACTTTCCCCTTTGAAAATATTGTGGGAAGAAGAATCTTGGTGACTGTCTCAAGGGAACCAATAATTGATTCAAATGCAGAAATTTGGTCATATAGCCAAGAAATTCCCAAGGGATATGAAAAATCCATCTAATGTTGATGAAGAAAGGATGGTTCAGATCAACACTCAGCCTGTAGTGCACTGATACAACTATAAGGAGCTTGGGCATTATGTGAACAATTTCCCTAAGCCAAAGGTTGTCGGAGGCAATCAGCAACAACTACCATGGAAACAAGGAATAGACTATTATTTCACTACTACTGAGGTGGAGCCGTAAAATGATGTGGTTACAGTTATGCTTGTTATTCATTCAAGAATAGTGAACATACTATTTGATTCTGGTTCTACGCATTCTATCATATCTTTCAAAGTAGAACTATTCAAACACCACCTCAAAATTTGGAGGAAAATTTATCTGTGAGAACAAAGAATGGATCAATTATTTTATCCATGGTTTATAACTCCTCCCTGGTTAACGTTTGTGGACTGAACCTCCCAGAAAATCTCATCATACTTCCTTTAGTGGAGTTTGAAACTATCTTGGGAATGGATTGGCTATCTTCGTACAAGGCCAACATCAATTGTCATGAAAGGGAGATCAATTTTTAAATCCCAAAGAATCCTATGATTCTTTACAAGTGTAAGGAGGAAGATGAGTCTGTTTTAGAATATTCATCTCAAGTTTGGATACTGCTTCACTGTGATAAAGCATATCTAGCTCAAATGATTGGGACAAAGGATAGAATCATGCCTAAAGACATGCCCATCATGAGGGATTACACTGATGTTTTCCATGAAGAGTTGTCTGGTCTTCCTCATGATTGAGAGGTTGAGTTATCAATTGAACTTATCCTTGGATCTTTTCCAATCTCAAAGACACTTTAATGAATGGCCACTGTGGAGCTGGAAGAGCTGAACAAGCAGTTACAGGAGAATAAGGAGAAAGGATTTATATGCCTGAGTGCTTCACTGTGGGGTGCACCAGTCCTCTTCATCATGAATAAGGATGGATCGGTGCACCTCTGCATTGATTATCGTGAGATTAATAAAATCACGATAAAGAACAATTATCCCCTTCCATGGATAGGTGACTTGATCGATCAGCTTTGTGGGGCCAGTTATTCTTATAAGGTGGACCTTCAGTTTGGATATCTCTAACTAAAGGTGAGGAAGGAAGATATTCCCAAGACTAACTTTCGAATGAGGTATGGATACTATGGGTTCATAGTGATTCCCTTTGAACTCACTAATGCTCCAGAAATTTTCATGGATTAAATGAATACAGTCTTTATATATTACCTCCAAAAATTTGTTGTGGTCTTTATTGATGATATTCTGATATACTCCAAGAGCAAGGAGGAATATGAGGAGCATTTGAAAACCATGTTAAAGACGTTGTGAAGGGAGAATTTGTATGAAAATTACAGAAAATGTGAGTTTCTGATGGAGGAAGTACCATTCTTGGGGCATGTTATCACGAGGAGAGGGATATTTGCGGACCCTTCCAAGACGGAGGCAATTGAAGAGTGGCCAATGCCAACTTCTAAAACAGAGATCCATATCGTTTTGGGTCTAGCTGGGTATTATCGACGATTCCTAAAGTACTTTTCACAATTTTCAAACCCAATGATCAAGCTGGCTCGGAAGGGGGTAATGTTTTTCTGGACACAGGAATGTGAAGAATGTTTCAAGGAGTAGAAAAACAGTCTTATCACTGTGTCGGTACTCACACTCCCTTCAAGTGGAGAACTCTTTGTGGTGTATAGTGATGCTTCTATCAAAGGCTCAGGTTTTTTGCTAATTCAAAATGACATGGTGATAGCCTCTGCCTCAAGGAAGCTTAAAATAAATGAGAAAAACTATCATACGCTTGTTATGGAGTTGGTGGTTGTGATCTTTGTGTTGAAAATATTGCAGCATTATCTCTATGGGGTAAAATGTGAGATATATACAGACCACAAAAGTGTCAAATATATATTCATACAGAAAGAGCTTAATATGCGCCAGCGAAGCTGGATTGAGCTCATCAAGGATTATGACTGCTAAATCCACTACCATCCTGGTAAGGCAAACTAGGTGGCAGATGCTCTAAGTAGAAGGGTTCCAGCATCTATATTAATGATGAGAATTGAAAAGGATCTGGTATTCTTATATTTGCAAAGTATGGACATGGGAATCATTAAGGGAGAAACATCATCAATCCTTTCTCAAATGATTGCTCAACCATACCTCTTGGAGAAAATATAGGATGCTCAAAGAAAGTATGTGTAAATTCAGAAAAGGGTGGAAGCTATTAAAAATGGGAAATTCTTTGATTTCAAAATTGATGTGGAATGAGTTGAATGATTTGGGACTCGATTATATGTACCGTCTAATCTAGAGATAAAGAAGGATCTATTGAAGGATTCACATAGCTCAACCTTCTCTATCCACCCAAGGATAACAAAGATGTATCGAGATATTCGATAAAATTTTTGGTGGGATAATATGAAAAGGGAGATTTTTGAATATACATCAATGTTCCTCGTATGTCCGAAAGTGAAGGCTGAGAGTCAAAAGTCTAAGGGGATGATGCAACCACTACACGTAATAGCATGGAAGTGGAGAACATTACCATGGACTTTGTCACTGGACTTCCAAAGACATCAAGAGAAAACAATGCTATATGGGTCGTTGTGGATCATCTTATGAAGACATCACACTTTATTGCGGTTCGAGAGGACTGCTCTTTGGATTAACTTTCATGGATTTACATCAATGAATTGTTAAGGCTACATGGAGTACCACTGTCTATTGTATCCGATCGTGATCCAAGGTTCACCTCGAAGTTCTGGAAAAGTCGCCAACATGCTATAAGCATTGAACTCAATTTCAGTACGGCCTATCATCCTCAAACGGATGGCCAATCTGAGCAAACTATTCAGACACCGGAAGACATGTTGAGAGCATGTTCTTTTGAATTCAAAGGAGGATGGGACCAACATCTTCCACTAGTTGAATTCTCGTACAACAATAGTTTCCACTTGAGCATCTGAGTGGCACCATATGAAGCCCTTTATGGGAAAAGATGCAAAATACCAGCATGTTGGGATGAAGTTGGTGAGCATAAGCTGCTAGGACCTAAAATGATCTAAGAAATGGTGAAGAAGGTGAAAACCATTCATCATCATATTAAGGTATCCCAAAGTCGACAGAAGAGTTATGCAGATAACTGTCTACATGACCTTAAGTTCAAAGTTGGAGACATGGTATTTCTACATATATCCCCATGGAAGAAGGTCATGAGGTTTGAGAAGAAAGAGAAGTAAAGTCCCAGGTACATCTGTCCCTTTGAGATCCATCATCAAGTCAGAGATGTGGCCTATCGACTGGAACTTTTACCTACCATGTGGAAAGAACATGATGTCTTTCATGTATCCCTCTTAAAGAAGTACATACCAGACCCATCACATGTACACTCTTCAGAGGTGGTACAATTGGAGGATGATCTCTCTTATTAGGAGCAACCAATGAAGATATTAGAACGTAGAGACCAATTTCTATGCAACAAGACTACTCATCTGGTCAAAGTACTATGGAAAAACCATAAGTATGAAAAGGAAACATGGGAACTAGAGAAAACAATGACGGAAAAGTACCCACACCTGTTTTTGTCTTAGAATGTAAAACAAAATTTTGAGGACGAAATTTTTTAGGGGGGAAGAATGTAACGACCCAATGTTTTTCAATGGAAATTTCCTTCCCATAAGTATGTCATAAAATCACATGAAAACACAACATAAAGAAATACTATGTACCAAGTGACCTTTATACATAGGTTTATCACTTCTGTGTATGGAATTTCGAAAACTCGGCATACACGGTTATAATCAGTAAGTTATTTGGAGTGTGGTAAGGAAAACATAATTTTTGGTGAATAGTAACCTACCCTAATGAATAGTAACATACCCTTAGTAATAGTGATATACCCTAATGAATAGTAACCTCACCTATGATAGTATAAAAATAATATTCAATTTATAAGTATGATATAAATATATTTTAGAATAAGTTAATGAATGTTTTAAAACTGGTTTTGATAATAAATTATTATTTTAATTAAATATTAAATTAATCATATTTAGAAAATTATTTTTAAAAAATGGAATTAATTCGTGGACTCTATATATCAAAAAATGTTTAGGGTGAATTTTTGGGATTTTTCTGAAATACGTGAATTTTTTATAAATAGTAGAATCCGATAATTTACAATAGATGCTAAATAATGGATTAATTGAGTCATTGATGATGTTATACTGATGTAATCTAACTATGTTCAGGATCAAATGATAAAATCCCTATTGTTCGTTAGGTAATACTTACTATTCCTTGTCTTTTGATGAAATAAGAAATTAATGATTATAATATTATGAAATCCCTCCTCCTCCACTATAAACCCCCCCTTCACTCCCTCTTCTCTTCGCTCCTATAAAGACTTGTTCCTTGCCATTATTCTGCCCAAATCTCTCACCAAGGTCCTCCCCGACGTCCAAAATCACTCAGCCTCCTCAAAATACCAAAACCTCTCTCCTTAAGAGGTTCTCTAAGGAGGAAGTCTCAAGAGGTAAATTCCTCTTTCCAATTCCTTCATTTCTTTTATGTTATCTTTCTTTTTGTTTCTTTACTCACCAACATTCACCATAATAATATGATAAAAATAGTAACATACATTTACTGGAATGTTTTCATGCTAATGGTATATTTCATTATCTTCTCTCCTTTCCCCACCCTTTTATTTGAAAGAAATGAAAGCACCGTTTGAGATGTGCAAATTTAGCACATTCAAGGACAATAGTTTATCAATTTCTATTATTATCATTAATTATGGAATTGAATGCATTTGTGTTATGGTTGAACCAGATTATTATATATGTAATATATCCTATTTTTTTCTGTAATCCTTTTGTAAAAATTGTATTAAGTTATAAATCAAAACATGTTTTTGGTAATAAAATCCACCGATTAACAAAAAACGGTAATCACTAAGGTTATATATATAATAATTCAACATCTCTCTAAGTATCCTAATTAAAATTAAAAATATGTAATCTCCTGGATGTGAACTTAATAATATAACTTCAATTCTTTAAACCCACATTGATCTTATATATAATCCAAACTTGAATATAAGTGAACTGATCTTTTAAAGCCGAGTAAACAAACGAACCTAAAAAATGAAATAGAACATTATAACTAATCAAAAAGGATATTAATGAACTAAAAATGGTTATAATAAATAAATTACATATATAATAGGTTCTGGAATTATTAATTAACAAGCCTAATTTGTTTATTTAGGTCTTTAATAACATGTGGATAACACCGACAGATTTAAGGTAAGGGATCCTCTCCTTTTCACTCTTAGTCAAGATTATTCTCTATTCTATGCCTTTTTGTGTAATACCAAGTGATGGGGTATATTTTCTCACCTCCCCCATACTTCCCTAATGTTTTATAGGTGATGAAAAACCCCTTATCTCTCTCATAAAGACCTTTTAGTTACACCTGATACCATGTTGATAAACCATAAAGGATTCAACCCGAACTTCCCTTATTCCTCAGGGTTGCTCTATCTTTCTTTTTACCAAAATGTAGTTGCATTTTATTTTTATGTATAATTTCAAAATTTTATTTATATGATCCAAAGGCATGTCACAATATCCATCTATCATTATCTTTTTGGGATATACATGCTTTTAAGTGAATCCCTCCTCGATACGTCCTAATAAGCACACTCGTTTTAAAGGAAGTTACCGAACTTTCACCCAATTTCAAGTACACTCTATCCTCTTTTTTAAGACACCATTGTCTTTTTAAATTCATTATTTTTATTATGAAAACCTTCTTGGTTCAATTCTGGATTTATATAAAAAATATCCTCTTTACTATTTTAAAAGCTCAATAATATTTTCTTAAAACCGCACAAAAATGTTTTAATGCTAATGTTTCTCAACTACATTTCTTATATGATGTCACTTATATTTGTGAACACCTACCATGTTATATTCCTAGATTACCTAATTAACGTCCATGTATGTTCTAATCCATCTCTTTCATGGAAACATTCATGATACACTCATTTTTTATGCTTTCTGTCATGAATGTGGTACCCAATTCTCTCCATGGTTAACCTTATGTTTATGTATGGTTGATTATGTATGATTATTTATGTGGAAATAATATTTATGTGGAAATAATATTGTAGATACCCGAAGCTTGACGTACATGGACATTACATTACTTTTGCGGAATACTTGGTACATAACAAAAACACACACACAAGGATCGTAATAGTTTAGTGTCTTTGGAAACTCAGAACGTAATCTTCTAATCGTGGTGAAAGATATTCAATATCTCCCATAAATATCTTCCCTTTTTTTTACCTAAAAACTTTCTTTATATCCTGGGGAAAAGAAAACATAAAAGGGTGAGCTCAAATGCTCAGCAAGGGAAAATAATGGAAATAAAAATCATATCATATCTTTTTGAAAATCATAACCTGCAATAGAGATCATAATATCTTAACATGGAACAAATCATAGAAGTGAAAATGAGATCCCCATAATCATAACATGAAACTTGAAATTTTGTGGCATGCACACATAATCATGGAAAATCATTTCTTGTTAGTCATGACTCATTTCCAAGACTATCTTAGTGGACAAATTCCCTTTCTGAACCGAGTCACCCTCGTTCCAGTCCTGTTTCACTGAACCGGTATAACCTACCGTTCCAGCCATGTCTATCTCATGAGATATAAAATCTTTACCCAATGCATTTGAGGGAGATATAGGTCCCAACCATCTTATAATGAATCCTTTCTTATGTGTGCCACATAATCATAAACCATACATCATAGCGTAACCCATGTAATAAAAATGGGATTCTTAAACAACATGACATCATAAAACAATTCATATAAGATAAAGGAATTAATAAAAATATTTCCCTCACAACATAATCAAACCAATGTAATAATAGGGATAAAAACAGAACCCTTTTATTATCTTAGATGGAAAATAATTTTGATAAAATACTTGAACTCCATTCTTGAGGAAAATATCCTTTCTACTTCAAATTTTTTTCCTTTCATAACATGTCATACGACTTTAAAATAAAAGAAGTTGATTAAAAATAAACTTGAAAACATGTAAATGAAGTTTCTTGGAAATAATGTTTTAAAAATCCATTCATGCCGTATAAGTTAAAAAAAACATTCTTCTCGTACTTTTGTCGGAAAAGTCAAAAAAGTACCTCGTACGAAAAACGAAAAAATATTCCTTTCATATCATTTACTAAAAACTCACCGAAGGGTAAAATAGGATTTAAACAATTGTAGGTAAATGGAAATAATATTACATATTGAAGAAACATGGATATGGATTATAAAATACACCCCAGTAAATACCAAAGTATACACAATCTCGAATAAAAATGAGATTGTGATATTTTCCCTTACCTTAGGTCCGATTTGCTTTGTACATGTCCGAAGCTCCTGTATAATGGTTTAAATAATGTTATTGACTTATTCCAGAATCATAAATATTGATATCATATCATATATGGTTATATTCTTAGCTTCTTGTTAGTAATATTTCATTGTTACTTGTTACTCGGGTCCTTATTGCCTTTTGTTCTTATGCGTGTTTTGCCGAATAAATTCTTATTATTCTTTTAAGGTTATAGATACCTTATATCCAGAATGGTATTAGTGTAACATATATCATATTTATTCATTCAATTCATTTATATAATTACTATTTAATGATGATCATGTAGAACGAGTCGCATCACATCGTGGAGACGGTATTCCGTACGTACGCACGAGTGATGATATCGTTCCTATGATCGTGGAATTTTATTTGAGTATATATATATTATTTCATTATCAATATTACATTATAATAATCATAAATAGTTACTCATTAAATCATTATACCCATCCTTGTAAGGTGATGGTGGAAAATAGATTACACCACGGCGTGGAGATGGTATTCCGTAGGTACGCACGCGCGGTGATTTCATTTTTCCGTAGGATGGATAGAAGGTGAATTAGGGTTGTTTCATATTTATAATAACATATCATTATGTAAGTAATACTGATGTTATTACATTATAATGAAACAACTAAAGAAGAATAAGTTGAAGAAAAAATAAATTGAAAAGATCGGTAATGGATATTACCTCTTCTTTGGAACGCCTCTTTGAATCCTCCACTTAGGGAACTAAGATTGGTCTTTGAAGAAGACCAGGACATGTAGGATTATTCTAGGGAAGTGGAGAGGAGAAAATTTCAGGGGTTGTCCGAGCTTAAGTGCTCAAATTGGTGTGAGGAGGAGGGGGAGGAGGTGCCCTTTTATAAGGGAGGAGAGGGGCACCTTAGGAATATCTCAAAATATTATTTTATATTAAAGTCAAAATCGGTTATAATGGTTCCAAAGGGTCTTATTTCAAAGCTAAAGTGGGAATGGGTCGAAAGCCTATCATCCAATAGGATTTATACAAGTTTAGGGTATTATTTTAACCTTATCAATTAGATTTAACTGTAAGTTAAATAATTTAACTTTTACCGTGTCTTTTTGTTTTCTTTCACTATATGGTTAATACACTTACTATAACATGCCAAAAGAACCCCAAATTGTATATTATTAATACATATATCCGTGTCTAAGTCATTTTGCCGATACTTAGATTTTTAGGAATAAAATAACAATTAATAATATAATATTCGTTTTAGAAACTATTTTGTGTCAATTTTGACAGTATTTGATATATGATTTTTGTGAAAGTTATAACAGAATTATATGTTCAAAACAAGTTGATTAAATCAACAATAATATATCATAGTAACCTAGAAAATTATTGGAATTCATAAAAAGTCTTAAATTACATTTATTTTGGTATTTATAATATCAATTATGTCAATATTTCATTAATAAGATAATTACTGCATCATCTTTGTGTCATAAATAACTTACCTTATTTGATGTCTAAAAATTACAAATAAAATACCCTCATGTAGGAAATATTTTTAGCTTTATAATGAATATTTACAATATAATTTATCTTATGTAAAACCCTATATTAAAAATGTTTTAGTAAATATTCTTTGATTTTAACTCTTTTAACTCTTCTTTGAATTAAATAATAATAAATGTCCTAATCTAATCCAAGTGGGCCTAAATGATAATATTTTACACTTAAGGTTGTTTTTGGTCGAGATAAACTTGTCCAATAGAATTAGGACATGTGTTAGGGTAATATTAATATCATTCTTACCCTTAATTACCCTATTTACTTTTAACCGTGGTAAATAAAAGTAAAAAGTTACTATTCACCAAAAATTATTTTCATCTCATCGAACCACATTTTACTTACTGACATCAACCGTGTCTCTCGGATTTTTGAAATTGCATTCACAGAAGCGGTAAAATTAAGTTTTATGGAAAATTCAGTTTTTTAACTACCACTTAGTAGTTTCACTATTCATCAAAAATTGATGTTTTTCAGAACAATGCCAAAATTTCATCCTAAGCTATATTTCATATTGCGAATTCAAAAATGAAGTCTATTTTACCAAATTCATAACATAGAAGTTGCATTAATTAATCTTATAATTAAATCCCGCTGTTAAAACAAATAACGTGTTTTTAAGAAACAATATCTATCAAAAGATTGACACTTGATTATGTCTGGTTTAAATGTGAAATTACATTCAATGACCAAAATTGTATTAAATTGTTAAAATATATTATAAATATACTTTAAAACCACTCAAATTAATAATTTATCACTATTAATTATTTCGATTAAAAAAATTGTTTTTTAATTATAATTTAGTAATTTTCACTATTCATCAGAATATGAAAGTTATCCGGAAAGTACCAAAATTTCACCTTAGGCTAAATTCAATACTCCGAATCCAAAAATGAAGTCCATTTTGAGAGCTAAAATTTCTAAAATTTAAAAAGTGGTTATTACTATTCATAACGGCTAGTTTTAATAATATTTTAATAGCATATCATTATTTCGTGAAACTCAGTATTGCGTACTACACACGCTATCGAGGAAGGTTGCGATTGAGTGTAATGCAAGGCAAGTCAAGGATGCGTGTTGTGAAAGATCCTTTTGGTGTAGCGTACAACACAAGACATTAATAAAATTAAAAAGAATATTTTTCATAAAATCTCGGGCTGTTACATTCTACCCCCCTTAAAATGAATTTCGCCATCGAAATTCATCGAGGTTATAAATGGTTTACTATTCGAAAGTTTCTTTAATAGAAACCCACATCGTAAAAAGGAATATCAAAACCAATATTTAAAAACAAAAGTCTGAAACGTAACGGTTACCCAAATAAACTAATCACTGGGTTTCCACATAAGTGAAAATATGGATATGGAAGAGAAATATAACCATCATGTTCTGATGGAGAGTGGTAGAGAACATGGCTATGGAAAAGCCAGAATCACAAAGCCATAAATTTGTGATGATCTAAGGTACCATCTGATTCATCACATATAAGATCACTAGGACAACATTTTTTTGGTTTTCAAGATCGTTTCCCTAAAGTTGAAGAATTTGAATTAGAATAAATACTTACTTTATTTTGGTACAATATCACTGTTGTTTGTGCATTGAACAATTTCCACTTCATCTCTAAAATAAATGAAGTTGAATTTGTTATTCGTGAAGTGTTAGCAGATCATGTGATAGAATGACGGGTCATTCCATCTGTCTCAAACAAAAGGTTAGCAAAAATTATATACATAAGTCGATCTATAGTGAGATTAATCATATATGGTTCCTAAAATGGACTTATACTTTATATATCATACTGCTTAATATAATAAAACTAGTTTCTACTAAATAGGGACTTCATGTAGGCCAGTGGTAGGCGATAAAGGCCAGTCGCACTTCGGTTGTGGGTTCGATTCCCACAGCCTTGTCCGACGCGATGGGTTGTTTCCCGTCCTGCAGGTTGTCCTTTTTCTAAATCTATATTACTATAAAATCCCATCAATAATATCAAAAAAAAATTTCTTTCCTTAAACAATACTAACTTATGTCCAACATAATCCATTCCAATCTTTAGGCTTATCCATAATACTGCAGTCCACTCTCATAACATAGTGAAAACGATTACCAGAGATTTAATACCATCATTGATCCCCATATATCATAAGATATGTTTTGTCGGTCACATTCCAAACATTCAAAGTCCTTAATCATGTATTCTCTTGAATACCTTAGTGAAAACATGAATGCAGTTAAAATTTAACACTTTCCACATACCAAAATCCTCAAAATTCTATATACTCAAACAATGATATCACTTAGTCCTTATATCAATCATGAGCTCATGAATACTGTTAAACATTTCGTTTTCTCATTTTCCCTTCATTATTCTCATATCATCTTATTTCCAAAAATATCTCAATCACTTTGAATACCACATTAGACCAATACATAAATATTCCAATACTTTATGATACAACATGATTTTGGAATCCCATTACATAAACACTTAATCATTCCGCCACATCGTTATCATATTCATCATCGCCAATGGTGATCGCATGTGACTTCCCTTTTTCCTTTGCCTTAAGCGGTTGCTCATGTCGATCATCACTAACCCTTGGATTAGGGCATTTATTAGCATAATGCCCCATTTCATTGCACTTGAAGCATTGAAGTGTTGGTGGTGCGTTCTCTGCAGTGTTTTCTTTATTCACATCATTAGAATCCCTTTTTCCATTACTTTGACACTCAGCTGCTCGATGACCTTTTTTTCCACACTTAAAACATTTTCTAGTCCCTTTAAGACAATCTCCACCATGCTTCTTTCCACACTTTGTGCATAAGGAAACATTCATCTTCTTTTCACCATTATTCTGAGATTTCTCCTTGAACTCCATCTTTCGTTTCTTGTCAAAACCATGAGATGGATATGTAACACCAACTTCCATTTCTACCTTGATAGCACAACACACAATTTCTTCATAGCTACTAAAGTCTCTTATAGCTAATGCCCTTCAAAGACTTGGTTTTAAGCCACTGAAAAATCGATCAACTTTACTTTCAGGTTGGATGATAATGCCAGATGCATACCTTGCAAGTCTTGTAAAATTCGCTTCGTATATACCAACAGATTCATCATCCTTCTGCTTCAGCTCAAGAAACTCCTTTTCCATATTTGTTCGAAGAAAACGAGGTAAGTACTTACTGAAAAACAAGTTCTTAAACTCATCCCATTCCATGGACTTAATTTCATCTCTTTGCCTCGTATTCTTGATAAGATTCCACCATTGATCAGCTTCACCTTCCAAACGATATACAGCTAAGATGACTTTATCATGCTCAGAACATTGAAGAACTGAAAATATCTTTTCAGTGGTACTGATCCATTGTTCAGCAACAAGTGGATCAAAAGACCCACTGAAAGAAGGTGGACATTGCCTCATGAAGGACTCAATAGAATATTGTTCCCTTCTCTGCTCATTTGGAAGTCCAGAATGATTCATAGCTTGTGTAAGTATAGAAATAAGATTTTGCACTCCATCTCCCATAACATTTTTTTGTTCAGGAGGGAAATCATTGCATTGTCCATTGCATTGATCAACACGGTTCCTTCGGGTTCCAGCCATCGTCTAAAACCCAAAAAGAATAGTGTGAGAGGAAAAAATCATGCTAGGGAAAACAACATAATAAAGGGGGAGTACCTTCAATATCTAACATCTTAGGTTTAATTCTATGATCGTTAGCATAATTCTAGTACTATAACCTATACGTATACTTAACCTTAGGGACATCCCTAGACATACCTTAGAAATATCTCTAGGGATCTCAATAAAGTTCCCGCATCCTAGTTTCCAAAGGTTGACTAAACCTTTCCTCTGATACCAACTGTAGATACCCGAAGCTTGACGTACATGGACATTACATTACTTTTGCGGAATACTTGGTACATAACAAAAACACACACACAAGGATCGTAATAGTTTAGTGTCTTTGGAAACTCGGAACGTAATCTTATAATCGTGGTGAAAGATCTTCAATATCTCCCATAAAGGTCTTCCCTTTTTTTACCTAAAACCTTTCTTTATATCCTGGGGAAAAGAAAAAATAAAAGGGTGAGCTCAAATGCTCAGCAAGGGCAAATAAAGGAAATAAAAATCATATCATATCTTTTTAAAAATCATAACCTGCAAAAGAGATCATAATATCTTAACATGAACAAATCATAGAAGTGAAAATGAGATCCCCATAATCATAACATGAAACTCGAAACTTTGTGGCATGCAAACATAATCATGGAAAATCATTTCTTGTTAGTCATGACTCATTGCCAAGACTATCTTAGTGGACAAAGTCCCTTTCTGAACCGAGTCACCCTCGTTCCAGTCCTGTTTCACTGAACCGGTATAACCTACCGTTCTATCCATGTCTATCTCATGAGATATAAAATCTTTACCCAATGCATTTGAGGGAGATATAGGTCCCACCCATCTTATAATGAATCCTTTCTTATGTGTGCCACATAATCATAAACCATACATAATAGCGTAACCCATGTAATAAAAATGGGATTCTTAAACAACATGACATCATGAAACAATTCATATAAGATAAAGGAATTCATAAAAATATTTCCCTCAAAACATAATCAAACCAATGTAATAATAGGGATAAAAACAGAACCCTTTTATTATCTTATATGGAAAATAATTTTGATAAAATACTTGAACTCCATTCTTGAGGAAAATATCCTTTCTACTTCAAAATTTGTTTTCCTTTCATAACATGTCATAAGACTTTAAAATAAAAGAAGTTGATTAAAAATAAACTTGAAAACTTTTAAAGGAAGTTTCTTGGAAATAATTTTTTAGAAATCCATTCATGCCGTATAAGTTAAAAAAACATTCTTCTCGCACTTTTGTCGGAAAAGTCAAAAAAGTACCTTGTACGAAAAATGACAAAAGATTCCTTTCATATATTTTACTAAAAACTCACCGAAGGGTAAAATAGGATTTAAACAATTGTATGTGAATGGAAATAATATTAAATATTGAGGAAACATGGATGTGGATGATAAAATACACCCCAGTAAATACCAAAGTATACACAATCTCGGATAAAAATGAGATTGTGATATTTTCCCTTACCTTGGGTCCGATTTGCTTTGTAAGTGTCTGAAGATCCTGTATAATGGTTTAAATAATGTTATTGACTTATTCCAGAATCATACATATTGATATGATATCATATATGGTTATATTCTTAGCTTTTTGTTAGTAATATTTCATTGTTACTTGTTACTCGGGTCCTTATTGCCTTTTGTTCTTATGCGTGTTTTGCCGAATAAATTATTATTCTTCTTTTAAGGTTATAGATACCTTATATCCAGAATGGTATTAGTGTAACATATATCATATTTATTCATTCAATTCATTTATATAATTACTATGTAATGATGATCATGTAGAACGAGTCACATCACATCGTGGAGACGATATTCCGTACGTACGCACGAGTGATGATATCGTTCCTATGATCGTGGAATTTTATTTGAGTATATATATATTATCTCAGTATCAATATTACATTATAATAATCATAAATAGTTACTCATTACACCATTATACCCATCCTTGTAAGGTGATGGTGGAAAATAGATTACACCACAGCGTGGAGACGGTATTCCGTACGTACGCACGCGCGGTGATTTCATTTTTCCGTAGGATGGATAGAAGGTGAATTAGGGTTGTTTCATATTTATAATAACATATAAGTATGTAAGTAATACAGATGTTATTACTTTATAATGAAACAACTAAATAAGAAGAAGTTGAAGAAGAAAGAAATTGAAAAGATTGGTAATGGATATTACCTCTTCTTTGGAACGCCTCTTTGAATCCTCCACTTAGGGAACTAATATTGGTCTTTGAAGAAGACCAGGACCTCTAGGATTATTCTAGGGAAGTGGAGAGGAGAAAATGGTAGGGGTTGTCCGAGCTTGAGTGCTCAAATTGGTCTGAGGAGGAGGGGGAGGAGGTGCCCTTTTATAAGGGAGGAGAGGGGCACCTTAGAAATATCTCAAAATATTATTTTATATTAAAGTAAATATCGGTTACAATGGTTCCAAAGGGTCTTATTTCGAAGATAAAGTGGGTATGGGTCGAAATACTATCATCCAAGAGGATTTAGACAAGTTTAGGGTATTATTTTAACCTTATCAATTAGATTTATCTCTAAATTAAATAATATAACTTTTACCGTGTCTTTTTGTTTTCTTTCACTATATGGTTAATACACTTATTATAACATGCCAAACGAACCCCAAATTGTATATTATTAATACATATATCCGTATCTAAGTCATTTGGCTGAACCTTAGATTTTTAGTAATAAAATAACAATTAATAATATAATATTTGATTTAAAAACTATTTTGGGTCAATTTTGACACTATTTGATATATGATTTTTTTGAAAGTCATAACAGAATTATATGTTCAAACCAAGTTGATTAAATCAACACTAATATATCATAGTAACCTAGAAAATTAGTGTAATTCATAAAAAGTCTTAAACTACATTTATTTTGGTATTTATAATATCAATTATGTCAATATTTCATTAATAAGATAATTACTGCATCATCTTTGTGTCATAAATAAATTAAATTATATGATGTCTAAAAATTACAAATAAAATACCATCATGTAGGAAATAGTTTTATCTTTCTAATTAATATTTACAATCAAATTTATCTTATGTAAAACCCTATATTAAATTTTTTTTAGTAAATATACTTTGATTTTAACTCTTTTAACTCTTCTTTGAATTAAATAATAATAAATGTCCTAATCAAATCCAAGTGGGCCTAAATGATAATATTTTACAAATAAGGTTGTTTTTGGTCGAGATACAATTGTCCAATAGAATTAAGACATGTGTTAGGGTAATATTAATATCATTCTTACCCTTAATTACCCTATTTACTTTTAACCGTGGTAAATAAAAGTAAAAAGTTACTATTCACCAAAAATTATTTTCATCTCATTGAACCATATTTTACTTACTGACATCAACCGTGTCTCTCGGATTTTTGAAATTACATTCAGAGAAGCGGTAAAATTAAGTTTTATGAAAAATTCAGTTTTTTAACTACCACTTAGTAGTTTCACTATTCATCAAAAATTGATGTTTTTCAGAACAATGCCAAAATTTCATCCTAAGCTATATTTCATATTCCGAATTCAAAAATGAAGTCTATTTTACCAAATTCATAACATATAAGTTTCATTAATTAATTTTATAATTAAATCCCGCCGTTAAAACAAATATCGTGTTTTTAAGAAACAATATCTATCAAAAGATTGACACTTGATTATGTCTGGTTTAAATGTGAAATTACATTCAATGACCAACATTGTATTAAATTGTAAAAATATATTCTAAATATACTTTAAAACCACTCAAATTTATAATTTATCACTATTAATTATTTTGATTAAAAAAGTTGTTTTTTAATTATAATTTAGTAATTTTCACTATTCATCAGAATATGAAAGTTATCCGAAAAGTACCAAAATTTCACCTTAGTCTAAATTCGATACTCCGAATCCAAAAATGAAGTCCATTTTGAGAGATAAAATTTCTAAAATTTAAAAAGTGGTTATTACTATTCATAATAGCTAGTTTTAATAATATTTTAATAGCATATCATTGTTTCGTGAAACTCAGTATTGCGTACTACACATGCTATCGAGGAAGGTTGTGATTGCGTGTAATGCAAGGAAAGTAAAGGATGTGTGTTGTGCAAGCTCCTTTTGGTGTAGCGTACAACACAAGACATTAATAAAATTAAAAAGAATATTTTTCATAAAATCTCGGGCTGTTACAAATATTCTAGAAAATTTTGATATGGGTGCGCCCAAATAGTGCTCCAATGCATTGGGAAAGGTTAAGTGTCATGAGATTCGATGTGAAACGGGATTGGAAGTTAGCATTGACCCATACTGAAATGGGAAACGGGATTGGCTGTTAGCCTTGACTTGTACAAAAGAAATGTTTTATGATTCTTACAAATTTATATGATTCCATGTTTATATGATCCCATGATTATATTATATTATTTCACATGTTCCGTGTTTTGGATATCAATATGTCATGCCTCCTGACTCATGTGCTTAAGATGTATCAATATGTTCATTCCCTTAATAGGATTTTCAGCTCATCCATTTATTCATGTGTACCCCAGGGTACCCTTTGCAGATGTAAGGGATTAAAGGAAGTTAGGATATCATTATATAGATTGAATAAAGAAGTTTTTTTAGCCCCATGTTTTATGTTTTATGTACCTAGTCTTCCAAACACTAGACTAAACTATACATGGCATGTACTCTGATGATTAATTATTCTTAAAATCATGTAATATTATATGTAAAAGGCTCATCTCACTATATATTCTTTTCTACATTCAAATCACAAAATATATTCCATGAGGGTCATATTTTGAATGACTAAAATCTTCTTCATTTTATGATTCTTCAAATATGTGAATGAGATATGATGACACTTGTGGTGTGTTTCCTTGTAAAATGACTACCTCATCTATGGTGAATGAATCATGTGCATGTGATAAAGGTCACTTGTATCTTGTTTTGAATCCACACTCGAATCCATGTGGACTCAAAAACTTTGTTTGCCTTGGCCGATCATCCTCTTCGTGATATTAACTTGCATGCACAACATATGTTGAATGCACGGTCTCGGTTCAGTCGACCAATCTTCATGATGTAAAAAAGATAAGGCATGGTGGTCGAGACATGGTTCTTCATCATCTCGGCTGAATAGTAGTAGTTATTATGAATGCTAGAGGGGGAAGATGATGGTGTGATTTGACTAGAAAATTTGGGAGCATCAGACAGATCTTGTTCAAACTGGTGGGGTGTGGATGCAATGGACCGACAGGATCAGATGATTGAATATCACGGGTTATTAGACGATCATGTGAGATGTGAATGAGATGAATGGTTGGGATTGCTTATGTGTTTTTTTCTAAATGATGAATAGTAACCCATATCACCTATCCCATATAGAAATAGAGATTCAGAGACTTTGTGGTTAATCAAACAACTCACTTCTGCATAGACTCATATTACTTCTTCTCCCTCCATGGCACTACCCTGTATTGTGTTCTCTGTGGGGGCACTCTATGCCAACCCTCTGTGTGGGATTCGACCCAACAATGCACGCACATTTCCCTATACTCTCTTGTGGGGCTACACATGGTCCCCCATGAATGTGGCTATCTCTCTTAACTATCTTCCATTGGGTGCAGTTGACCTAGAGTCACGCATGTACCCTTGGTCAAGGCTAGCCATGGTGGGTTGGTTAGCTTCTTAATTTTTTAATTTCATCACATAAAATATAATTACCCCTAGTTTTAAATTTCATAGACACCATAGATCAGAATCCTGAAGCATTGTAACCACTATTAAATTCCAAGTCCATGCCACATCATTCTCTTTTCCTCTACGTAATATTCTTTTTGAATCATGAATCCCAAATTACTTCAATCATTTTCAAATGGATGATACTTTATTGATGTAAACTATGTTTCACTTGTGATGTAATTTCTTTGAACTAATGATCATTGAATCACTCTTCTGATTTAAACAAGATGGAGGATTTCCCAACCACAGAATCCAATGATATGAATCCATAAAAATTCTACACACATCATCACTTAAACCAACCTCCATTATCTTAGGGGATACTTATTTATTTTGATCAGTATTGACAACTATTGACAACAAATACAACTCATACACAAAAGTGGTCCCAAAAATCTCCCCTTTTTTATTTGTTGCTAATACTTCAATGCTCTCTTAAATGAATAGGTCAATATCAAAATTTGAATCTTCTCTCTCCAATTTACTTTTATTTCACTCTACCTTTCTCTTTTTGAACATTCATTTCACTTTCTCTCCCCTTATCGACAAGAAATACAAGGTTAATGGAAAAAAGGCATCAATACGTACATAAGAAATGTGAAATCAATAATTTCACTCTATGTATACTTCAGAAATTCTCAGTGTAGAAAATAAGAGGATTTGATTTAGACAACAAGGCTATCCATTATCCATTTATCAAGATACCTTTTGAGATGAGAACTCATGCAATTTTCTTCAAAGATTTCCCACATTCATTACACGTTGAGGATCATAAATGTGAGATTACTATTTCTAGGAATAATCAACCTAAAAATACAACACTCACATCAATAAATGGATCAAAAACATTCATGTGAAATAGGTAGGATTAGTGACATTTGGTCACTTCCATTCTTCTTTTGTCACTGATTAATTCAGTTACTACCCCTTTATAGAATGATCTTTTTTTGAGTAAACAAGGATGATAGATTGAGAAATTACATACTATTGGAAATGTAATGATCATCAATCAATTTCTAGAGTAATTGAATTTTATATGAACTAAATTTGATACAAATTGAAATAATAACTCTGGAAGTTTATTCATATGTCTTTCCTAAAGGGAAAACTTCTCATTACTGATTCTTCAGTTCTCCCCTTTATAACATTCTACACCTTAAATTTCCTATATTATAATAATAAATACAATACAAGATGATTTAAGGGAATAAGGTGGGTCATCCTTGCTTAATCAATGCGAACAACAAGGCTGAGATGGTTTTCTCATCCAAGATGCACCATTTTCTCAACTCTTTATGCTTTCACATTTGTTATTTAATTTTGATTGTGCTTGTGTGGATATTATTACATCTTCCATTTCATTATGTGTGAGACTTTTTTCTTTAAGAGATTTTGAATCACTAGAATCTTATGGTGCAACTTTCATCTTATTGAGGAATTATTCTTGAGTTGGAATAAATGCAATGATATTTCTAACAGTATGACTAGCCTTGTGGTACCTCACACAAAGGTCATTTTTAACTTCATGGGAAATATTTTTTTTATATTTTTTACCATATTGAATTGTGCATCTTAAATTTTCCACATTATTACAAAATATTCTGGCCAGATAACCAATATTTCATAAAAACAGAGGCATCATGATTGAATCTTTCACATAGTATCTTCTAAGTGTCATCCTTCTTGGTAGTTCTTTTGGATGCACCATCGTTCAAATTTTGGAATATAGAATCCAAGGACTTATCACCTTTACTTCTTGGGACCTTCTTGGGAGATTTCTTTTAACAAAATTATTCTTATTTCTTCCAAAGGATACTAATTATATCTTAGACAGATTCATTGATCATCTTTTCTTGTGAGCTTTGGATATATGTTGCAATGAACATGTACCATCCTTATGACCACTCCCATTTCATACATCCCAAATGTCATCAAGAAATCCAAATCTATTTGCAGTGTACATATTATTTTGGATATGTGGATGTTTCTTCTTCTTCTCTAGATTTCTCCCCCTTGATATGGGCTTCCTTTTCTTTTTTACATTTAAAGTATTGTTCCAACAATCTAATGCACAATCCAAACCTTGTTGCAGCACCAAAATTGACCCAAAAATCTTGAATTCTTGATATATTCTATATTATATTGCTGGATATTCTTCTTGATGGGTTTTTATCTCTATGGGAAACCATCTTCCAACTTATTCTTCCTATCCACCCTAGAAATTGTGGTAGGTTTCTCATCACTTTTCATCATCCATACTAGTTTAGAATGTTTCCTCCAACATGCACTTTGTATAGAAACAAATTTAGAATATTAGTACATGATGGTATGGATGATACCTTAACATTCATAGCTACTTGTGATAGATCTTTGATTGAATTCATGATCTTATTATCACATGTAGAGTTCTTTCAGCCTTAGAGTCCTCTAGTGAGAAATGAGTAATAACAGCTATTGTTTCCTTCATTTGTGCAATCTTAATATGTGTTTTCTCTATATTGCTCAACTGAGATTCCAATTCTAGACATTTAATATTGAGGATGACTTTATGATATTTAATCATAATCATCTTCTCTTCACAATCTTTCATCATTCCTTCAACTTCATCTTCATGCATCAGAACGTTGTTTTGTAACAAAGATTCAACTTCATTTATCTTATTGGAAGTTTTTTCCTGATATAAACCCTTGACTTCAGTGATATTATTCAATTCATCTTCAAGTGCATGAATATTTTGAAGTAGAGTCTTGTTGACAAATTCTACCTCTTCAACTTCTTTGAGCGATTCTGGGGAACTCAATTAAAATTTCTTATTTATTTCCTCAAATGTTCCAACCTGTTAGGATAACAATAGACATTTAACAATATTCCCTTATAAGACCTTCTCTAAAACATTAGTTTATTCTTACATCTTGGTGATATCTAATTGCATGCATTGAAATAATCCAAAAACAAAATATAAACATTCTTCAAGAATATATTGAAGAATATCTCTTAATAAATCAATTGATAGTTCTTGACAATTCGTAGATTGATCATCACCAGATTCTCTAGAATTTCTATCATGAGAATAATTTTGAAATATACTAACACATACCTCTTAATCATTTTAGGTATGAGTGTTATCCATATTCTTGGTGGAAACATGATCCAAATTCTCATTACTTTCCCTATAAGTAATGTTTTCATTGTTAGAAAACTATGGAGATATAGATACTTCCTCTTTTTTATATAATAGGGACTTCTTCCTCCACTTTCTCTCCTCTTTATTTTTCTTCTTCATCATGTTATTGGTAGATAAATGATTCTGCTCAGATATGATTGTCTCTTCACCAAAACTACACTTCATTGTTAACTCAAGATAGGATAACTTCACTTTAGGGAATCCAACAGAGGTGTGCCTCCATTTGATACCAATTGAAGGGACTATCTTGGGATATTCCTACCACTCATAGGGGGGTTTACCAGTGTTGGGGACTTTTTAAACCAATTATAAATTTTTATCCCTGTACCTAATAACGTTTTAGGATCTTGATCCTCTTATTATCTTTTCCCTATATCATGAAATAATTTAAAGAAGTAAAAATACTCACATGATATTTTTAAAAGGTTCATTAATCTATGAGAGAATCTACATACTTTCCATGTGTAGGAATGACCATTTCATGGATTCTCCACTATAATGAGATAATGTTTATAGTGGTTAAACTAGGAAAAAATCCTCTAGTCAGTGTGAGTCCATACACATTGAAGGGGGGAGCGAAGAAATCCTCTTCCGGAACTAGTGATGACTTAGTCCAACATACATATACTTTTGCTGGTTCATTATACTGTCTATGGAGAAAGTCTTCTTCCTTTTTTGAAAAGGTAGGTTCTACTATGGATCTTCTTAAGTTCTCTTCATTTGGTAACTTGAAAAATAGTAGGTAAGAAAAACTTATTTATTCACTCTTATTATTTAGTGTAATACTAAATGCACTAGCTCTTCTTGTTTATTCTTCTATTCACTTATTTAGTAAAATAACTAAATGCACTAAAGCTCCTTATTCTTTTATCTAGGATCACAAAATCATATATAATTGTTCAAGTATTAAGGATCAGATCACTTAGAATCATCATGAGATAAAAAGTTTGGGATATTCCTAACATTGAGAGGTGGGTGAATCAGTGTTGGGGACTTTTTAAATCAATTCCTACTTTTTATCCATGTACCTATTGATCTATTGGGATATTGATTCTATTATTCTATTTTACATGTCACATGAAATAATATAAAGTATAAAAAATATGAACATGATTTTTTTACAAGGATTACTACTCAATTAGAGCAGCTACGTCCCTTCCATGTATGGGTATGACAACTACATGAATTATACACTATAATGTAGTAACTGTTACAATTGTTTTTCGTGGAAAACAGTCCTCAGTCGGTGTGAGTCCCCACACATTTGAGGGGGGAAGGAAAAAATCCACTTCCCTGAACTACTGACAACCTAATCCAACTTGAATCTCTAAGATGGTTCTTTATACTGCCTCCCAATATTGTCTTCTCTATATTGAATAGGGTTCGTGACACCAATAGAGTCTTCCACCTATTGAGATATGTTGGATGTCACACTACTACTTGATCTTCTAACCTTCATTTGAAACTTTATTAGAAACATGAAAGTAACCCTCTGCTTCTTTCCCAGCAGCAAACTTGACAGCTTCACAATGATCTTATCCTACTTATTCAATGACAAACCAACAGCACTGAAACATCTTCTTTTTATTTATATAATCACAAAATACTATTGTGATTATCAAAACAATGAGGACCATCTCATCTTAGAATCATCACATTTAATATGACCCAAATAATTGAATAAAAAATTGGCCACACTCCTTATTATTCTGTGATACAAAATATCATTAGTGAATGAAGTATCAGTTCTCTTACACGTATAGTTACCGCTTCCACAAATTGTCCATAATTCTGCAGATTGTTTCTACTTCTATGAACTATTACTTCTTTTGCAGACTGTCTCTACCCCACGTACCATACCGTCTTTATATACAATGCCTACTCTGTGTATCTTTCCTACAGTGTGTATCATCCCTACTCCACATATCATGCCTCCTCTGCATGCTAAGCCTCCTCCATAAACTACTTTCTCTTCATATCACCCCCACGTATTGCACAAGCCTTGCATACCACACCTGCTCTTCGTACCACACCAGCATTGCGTACAGTGCCTGCTCTGTATACCACTCCTACTTCTGCAGAATTATTTCATATATGAACTACTTCTTCTTATTCCATATACTGTTTTTCAATTTTTTGTATTGATTCTTCTATATTCTACATAATTCCTTCATCTGCAGACCATTTCTACGAATTCCATGAACTATTTCATCACTCATGTACCACTTTGTCCTACACGAAATCTCTTCTGTGGACTGCTCCTCTTCATCAGATACTCCATTGTGAACTCTATCAAACTTGGCCAAATTCATCCACCAGTGATGATCTTTACTATTAAAATTTTCCCTACATAATGATGGGATTAGCACTCCTTATATAGGGTAATAATCTTGAAAATTTTTCTAATTTGATTTATCCAAATATTCAATATGGAACAATATTAACTAGGGATTATGATCCTTCCAAATACTATGAGCCTCCAACGCATACAACAACCCTCTTATGAACTACAAGCCTTCACCGCGTACAGCTTGTCTGCCTCATACCATTGACTTTCCCCATACCGTAGGCCTTCCAGTCTGTATATTTCTTCTCTTTCACCAACAATGAGTCATCCCACATACCACAACTCATTACTTTTCAAACCATTTTCAGTACCTCAACCCATTCTGTGAACCATCCCACACACCTTTCATGCTACATGGTACGTAGTGGTGGACCGTTCCCAAACATGGTACATGGACAATGTTTTGAGGTATGTTATTATCTTCCTTTTTCAATTTACTTCATCATTCTGCAAACCATTCACTCCTATGAGGAAATACTTTTATTTCAAAAATCAAATTCCTGATTTTGGGGACAAAAATTTGGAAAATCCTACCAAACAATGCCACTTTAAATATATGATTTTGAAAGAACACTCATGATTCTTCACTATCATATTTCTTCTTTAGCCCCAATTTGTATTTATCATGCACCTTATATATCGTGATAGATAGCCTTTAATCGATCACCTTTAGAATTATCATATTTACAAAGGAAATTATTGCTAATTTCATGTCTTCCAACAACATCATTCCTTCCAATAAAAATGAATGTGATTGGAATCCCTTTTCTCCCCCTTTCCTTCGTATGGATTACATCACAAGTTCTCCAAAGTTATAATATTTGTGAAATACAAATCATAAAATCATCGTTTGGTTTTCATCATGCAACTCAGAGAGAAATGTTCTTCAATCTCTTCCACGGTTTTCTAGAAACAATGAAATATTTTAATACATCCTATACTTTTTCTATCTTTTTTTTAATATAATTAAAAATAAATATTCATCCTCGAATGAATTAAATTTCATTGTTTTAAATAACGTGTCACCTTTTACACAAGTTCATTGAACATTGAATAAGTGAAATAGTCATCTGATTTCACATCATAGAGAATTTCCCATGTGTGGCTTCTAATGCTATAAATCCATAACAATTATCAAGGAATCATCACTTCAAAAAACCTACATTAATATTGGAGATCCTTATTTATTTTGACCAGAATTGAAAACTGTTGAGAAAAAATACTAATTCATAAAGTGGTCCTAACAATCTCCACCTTTTTATTTGATGGAAATACTTCAATGTTCTCTCCAAATGAATGTGTCAATATCATAATATGAATATTGTTTCTCCCCTTTTACTTTTCAAACTTTTATTTCAACTTCTCTCCCCCTTATATATTGGAAATAAATTGTTCATTGTAGATAGGGTATCAGTCCATACATAAGAAATATGCCATCAATAATTTCACTCTAATTATACTCGAGCAGTGGCCTATGTATAAAAAAAGAGGATTTGATTTATACAAAAAAGTTTTCCATTATCCACTGATTATGATACGTCATGGGATGAGAACTCGTATACTTTTCTTCAATGGAGTCCCACCTCCATTCCAATTTGAGGATAATAATTATGAGATAAATATTTCAAGGAATAATCAGCTCGAAACTTCAGAACTCACTTCAACTAATGGATCAATATCATTCAAGTAGGAAGGATTAGTAACATTGGGGAACTTCAATTATTCTTATTTCATTGATTGATAAAGTTTCTCCCCCTTTGTAGAATGGTCATTATTTTGGGTAACCAATGAAGAGAGATTGATAAATGACATACCATTTCCAATGACAATATCTTCAAGATATGTCCAGTGTATTTGAATTTGATACCAATTGAAGTTGATAAAAATTGAAATAATAACTCTAGAAGCTTCTTCATTCCCCCCCCCCTAAGGAAAACACTCCTCATCGTCTTCTAAGGATGGAGACTTCTTCATCTTTGCTACCATGTGTTGACATCACTCATTACATCTCAGGTTCTCCCCCGGAGAGCTTGCTTTACCTACAATTCCTTTTATTAGAAAAAAATACAATACACAAAATGTTTAAGGAAATAAAGTTGATCCTCCATGCTTCATCAATGTGAATAGAATGTTTGAGATGGTTTTATCGACCAAGATGCTCTATTTTCTCCACTCTTAACACTTGAATTGTTGATCTTAATTTATAATTGTGTTTGTGTGGATATTAATACTACTTCCATTTCATTATTTGTGATCCATATTTATTCAAGATCATTCAAAGAACTAGAATCTCCTGGTGAAACCTTCATCATTTTATAAATTTTTCGAGAGATTGGATAAATGCAATGCAATTTATAATATTGTGACCATCCTGGTTGCACCTCAGACATAGTAATTCTTTGTCATCATGTGAATTATTTTCATTTCCCTTTTCACTAGCCTTTTCTTGTGTATCTTTAATTTTACTCATTATTTCAAAATATTCTTTCCAGATAACCAGTATGACACTAGGGATTGAGGCATCAAGTTTGTACTTTCCACATGGATTCTTCTGAGTTTCATCCTTCTTGGTAGTTCATTTGGATGGACCATCCTTAAACTTCTTGTATTTAGAATCCAATGACTTATCACCTTTCCTTCAAGGAAACTTTTGGGGAGAATTAGTTTTTAATATATTCTAACGACTAGTTCCCAAGGATGCTTCTTCTATCTTAGTCAGTTTATGTGATATTCTTTTCTTATCGGCTTTGGGTACATGTTGAGATGAAGATGTACCAACCTTGTGACTAATCCCATTGCATACATCAAAGATGTTTTCCAGCAATACAAATCTATTTACAGTGTACATATGATTTTGGATATGTGGATGTTTTTTCTTATTTTTTGGCTTTCTCCCCATTGATATAGGGTTTCTATGTGTTTTTTCATTTACGGGATTGTACAAAAAATCCAATGCACAACGGACAAATCTATTGCAACATCAACATTAAAAAACAATCCTTTTATTTTGGATATCTTCTGTATATTATTACTTATCATTTTTCTTGATTTTTTTTCTCTCTATGGGGAATAATATTCCATATTTTTCTTCTTATCCACCCTATCCATGGTGATAGGTATACCCTGAATTTTGGCTGTCCATACTTTTTTAGAGTTTTTCTTCCTCTAAGAGCTTTCTGTAGAAACAACCTTATAAATATTAGTACAAGATGGTATGGATGGTACCTTATCATTCTCAACTGCTTGTGATACATCAATGAGTGATGTCAGGATCTTCTTATCACATGATGGAGTTATAGCACCCATAGAATCCTCCAATAAACATTGAATACCAGTATTATCTGTCACCTTCTTCTGTGAGGTCTCAATATGTGTCTTCTCAATATTGGAATGGTGAGCTTCAAAATTTAAACATTCCATATTGAGTGTGATCTTCTAATCTTCAATCATGATCATATTCTCTTCATAATAATTTTTTAATATTTCAACTTCCACTTTAAGCATCAAAACCTTGTTTTGTTACAAGGATTCAAGTACCTTGATCATCCTGTAATTTTCTTCCAAATTTAAACCCCATACTGCAATGCTCTTCTTTATCTCATCATTAAGTTCATGGATCTTCTCTTCTAGAGTCTTTTGGACTCCATCTTTTTCTTCAACATCTTTGAGCCACTTTAAGGAACTCATTTCAAATTCCCTCATTGTTGATTCAATGGTTCTAACTTGTATGGAGAGATTTAAACATTCACTAAAACTTTTCTTGTATTACCTTATCTAAAACATCATTTTCTTCTTCTAGTTGGGTGACATATTCTTTCAAACATTAAAATACTCCATAAATAAGGGATGCACTTTCTTCAGGGATATCTGGATGAATAGATCGTAATCTATCAACTGATAATTCTTGGGAGGTTGTTGATTTATCATCCCAACTTGTGATAGCATTTCCATCATGATAATAATTTTGAGATGTACTAACACATGCCACCTGATCATTTGAGGTAGGAAGGTTTTCCATCTTCTTGGTGGAAAATTGAGCCGCCATACAATTACTTTTCGTGCCTAATGTGTCTTATTTGTCAGTAAGGTATGAAGATCTAGATGCTTCTTCTTCTTTGGATCGGAGGGAAATCATCTTCAACTTTATCTTATTTTTCGTTTTCTTTTTAATCATGGTCTTGGTAGTTATGGAATTCTTCTCATAAATTACTAAATCTTCACTGAAACTACACTTCATTGATAACTCGGTAAAGAAACTCAACTCTTAAAATGTGAATAACTTCACCATAGATAATCTAACTGAGGTGAACCTTGACCTCGAATACCAATTGAGAGGACTTATTTGGGATAAACCTTACACAGAGATGGGGTGAATTAGTGTTTGGTACTTTTTAAATCAAATCCATCTTTTTATCCATGTACCTCTTAACCTGTTAGGCTCATTATTCTTTAATTCTTTTTTCCCTATCACATGCAATAATAGAAAGTAATAAAAATATAAACATGATATTTTTACAAGGTTTACAACTTAATTAGAGAAGCTACATACTTACGATGTATGGGTATGACCAAGACATGGATTATCCCCCATAATTTAGTAATAGTTAAAGTTGTTTGGAAAGGTATAAATCCTCTAGCCATTGTGAGTCCATAAAATTTGGAAGGGGGGAAACATATCTTCCCTGAACTGGTGATGACCTAGTTTAACTTATAGCTCCTTACGGGTTCTTTATACTCTACACCTCGATAATATTCTCCCTGATCAATATGGTTTGAATCACCAATAGAGTCTTTAACCTACTGAGACCTGTTGGATGTCACACTATTGATTGATCTTTTACACTTTACTTTTTACTTTCTTAGCAGTATGCATGTGACCCTATACTTCTTTCCCGGATGAAAACCTGGAAGCTTCATAATTTTATTCTCCTACTTCTTCAGCAAAAAAACAACTACACTAAAACTCCTTCTTATACTTACTAGAATCACAAAATTAATTTGATATTGTCATGAAAATGATGCCCATCTCAACTTAATATCATCACAGTTCATATGACCTGAATAATTGAATATAAATTGGCCACCGTCATTCTTCTCTGATAAAAAATATCTGTAGTGAAAGAAGTATCATTTCTCTTGCACATTTTTTATTGTTCTGCGAACTGTCCATAATTCCGCAGGCTATTTCTGCTTCTGTGAACTATTTTAGATTCTATAGATTATCTCTGCTCTACGTATCATACCTTCTCTACATAACGCACCTCTGTCGTGTTTTGTGCCTTCTCCGAATATTGTGCCTACTCTGTATATTTTTCCTAATCCATGTTCTGAGCATGTTCCTTGTACCAAATTCTCTACATACCTACTCTACATATCATCTTTTCATACCACACCATCTTTTCATACCACACCTAATCTGCGTATAGTGCCTGCCCCACGCATTGCGCCTACTTCTGCCGAATTCTTTATTCAGGCTACTTCTTCTTCCAATTCAATGTACTATTTTTCAATTCTTCATAATGATTCTTCCATGTTTTATAGAATTCCTTATTCCATCGAATTTTTATTCCAATTCTACTAACCATTTCATCTTATGTGTACCACTTCATCATGTGCGAAATCTCTTCTGTGGACTACTCCTCTTCACGAAATACCTTGTGAACTCTTTTGGACTTACATGAATTATTCCACTAGTGATGATCTTTAATATTAAATTTCTCTCCACTTAATTATGGGAATATCACTCTTTATATAGTCCAATAACTTTTTTTGATAATCCTATTTTCCAAAATTTTCAATACGGGACAATCTTTATAGGAGACCATGCTCCTTCCGTATATTATGAGCCTCCACTGCGTACTGAAACCCTCTTGTGAACTATGAACCTTCACAGTGTACTGTGAGTCAACCACTTACCATTGAACTTCTACGTACTATAAGTTTGTTAGACTACATATTGCATCTCTTCTACCAATTATGAGACATCCTACATACCGAAACTCCTTCCACTATAAACTATTTTCAATATCACGACCTATTTCATGAACCGTACAATGTACCTTTCTTGGTACATGGAACATGGTCATAGACTGTTCCCAGACATGGTATGTGGTCCATGTTCCGAGGTACGTAGTGTGATTCCTTTTCCGCTCTCCTTCACCATTTTGGAAATTGTTCACTCTTACAAGGAAATCCTTCCATTTCCAAAAACAAATTCCTAATATTGAGGACCAAAAATTTGGAAAATACTTGGAAACCACACCAACATAAATATATTCCTTTGAAATAATATCATTTATTATTCGATATCATCTTTCTTCTTCAACAATCATATCCTTTTTTCATAAACTATATTTTTCATGATATATATTCATTAATCAACTACCTTCAGCATCACATATTTTCAAAGGAAAGTATTGCAACTTCCTTATCTTCCAAAAACATCATTATTTCCAATCAAAACTAAATATGATTGTGATATCCTTTTCTACCCCTTACTTTCATAAGGCATACATCACAAGTTCCCTATACTTATGATATTTGTAAAATAAAAATCAGAAAATCATCATCTGGTTTTCATCATGAAACTTAGATTCAGATGTTGTTCAAACTCTTCCATGGTTCTCCTGAAACAATGAAATATTCCATAACCTCCACTACATCATCCATCCTTTTTGGAATATGAATTCTAAAGAACTATTCATCCTTGAATGAATTATTTTTTATTGCTATAAAAACTGTGTCACCTTTGAAACTTGTTATTTGAACTTCGGATCAGTGCAATAATTGTCTAATTCAACATCATAATGAATTTTCCAAGTGTGTAATCCAATGGGATGAATCCATAACAATTATCCATGAATCCTCACTTCAACCAACCTCCATTAACATTGGTGATCTTTCTTCATTTTTACCAACATTGATAAATTTTGAAAATAAATACTAATTCAAGCATAATGGGGTCCCAACACATCAGAATCAATTCTACTTTCTTCTTTTCATATATGCATGATATCATGCATATAGAAATTTGGTTGAACTCTTCTCCTCCACTTCATATTATTCATTACAAACGTTCACAATTTTTTTGGTTTTTTCTTTTAATTTTCTTCAAATTGGCATGTGTATGAAATAGTGCGTGAACTATCATCTCTTCTCTCTTGTGAAAAAACCTTAATGGGTATAAATTTTTGTACACATACAGACATGAACTATTCTCCACTTCCCTTTCTATTATTCCCATTTCACATTATTTGAGTTTCTTCAGATCATACACATGTTTGTATGTATATATATATATGACCCATAATCATGAAAGTTTCTTTTTCTTTAAGAAACAAACCTTTAAAAATAGTGTATATATGTCATTTGTATATGAGGCTGTTTACCTTTTTGAAAGTTGTGGAATCACAATTCTTCATCGTGAATGGGGTGCACATCACTTCCTCTTTGCAAAGCACAGTGAGAGTGAAACTCAAACACTATCTCTCAATTAGATGGCCTTCATAAATCATAGATATGGTTTAAGAGAACCAATCCCGTGTTCCTAGTAAATTTCCTAAAACAAGATGTTTCACGATCCTTCCTCATTACAAGACACTTCATGAGTGCATTGCAATTTTTTATGGTCTATGGATCTTATCTTTTTAGATATAGAGGGAACATAGTTCCTTTAGATTCCTTTCACAATGAAGAAGCATGGAGATGCTCTGTTTTTCAAGAAAAACAAGTTCTCTCAAAATATAGAAGCAGAAAACTTCCATTACCTCGGTACATCTCCATTAATAGAAAAATTCCTCTTCTATTCCGCAATAAAATAATGAAAGATATGTCCTAAGGATCATATTTTTAACGTATTAAATCTTCTGTATTTTTAGAATCTTCATATTCATGTACAAGATACACCGACACTTGTGGCGTGTTTCCTTTTCAAACAAGCACCTCGTCTAGGGTAAATGAGTCACGTGCATGTGATAAATATGGCATGTATCTCATTTTGAATCCATTTTCATATCCACATGGCCTCAACAACTTATTTTTCCTCATCTGAACTTCCTCTTCAAGGTATTCGCATGCATGAACAATGTAAGTTGGATGCATGGTCGTGGTTTGACAAACCAGTCTTTACGATGTCAAAAACATAAGGCATTGTGGTACAGATGTGGTTCTCTAGCATATCTGGTTGATAGAAGTGGTGCTAGTGAGCACTGGAGGAGGATGATGTTAGCGAGGTTTAACCAGAAACTGTGAGAGCATCAGATAGATCTCATTCATAAAAGTGTGGCACAGATGTAATGGAATTCCAAAATTAGGTGAACGGATGTCGTAGGTGATCAGCCAGTAAAGTGAGTTACAGATGAGATGAATGAATGAGATTGATTCCTCACTTATTAAATGATGAACAACAACCCAAATTTCATGTCCCATGTCGAGCTAGGTACACAGAGATGGCGTGGTTTATCTATCAACTCACTCTGGCATCGACTCAGATTACTTCCCCTACCTCAATGGTATCGCGTCTAACTATGATCTCTATGGGTTCTCCCATAACCCACCATCTACATGGTATTCAGACCAACTATGCAAAGGTATTTACTTGTGCTCTCTTGTGAGCCTACACATGACCCCTCATGCATGTGGTTGTCTCACCTTGCTAGCTTCCCTGGGGTGTGGTTGACCTAGAGTCCCGCATGTACCCTTGGTTGAGGATATCCAAGGTGGGTCAGTTAGCTACCTAATTCTTTTAGTAACAAAACAAAATATACTTACCCCTAGTTTAAAATTGCATGGCCAACTTAGATCATAATGATCATGCATGGATACCACCTTCAAATTCGAATCCCATGCAACTTCCTTCTGCTTTCATCATCTTAATTTCCTTTTTGGAACATGAATCCCAAAATATTTAAATTATCCTCAAATAGATGATAATTTATTGTGGAAAAACATGAGTGATTTTTGACACAAGTTCTTTGAACTAAGAATTAATGCATCAATCATCTAATTTAAACAACATGTATAATTTCCATATTATGGAACCCAATGCTAGCAGTCCATAACAATTCTCCAGAAATCATTACTTCAACCAACCACCATTAATATAGGGGATACTTCTTAATTTTGATCAGTATTGATAACTATTTACAACATATACAATTCATACACCTAAGTGGTCCTAAAAACTTGTTGGTATCTTGGTACACAATGGAATCCATAGGTCGGATGTCCTAACCAATGACAGTTGAAGAAAAATGTGGGCCATGACCCCAAGACCACCAATTACATCCATATGAATTCTTCTCCAACATAAATCATTGACGTATACTATAATAAAACAATTATTTTAGATATTATATGGATTAGGACATGGGTTATTCTAGGTTGATATTATCCATTAGTTTTCTTATGCTATGATTTTAGAAATTAGAGGAGCATGCCATGTGTTTAGTGGGGTTACTCTTATTCCATGAGTTTGGTTGTGATATGTTCTAATAGTCATAATGATATTACATGATAGTTTTTTAAAGTTGTTATATTATAATCTAAAGTATATTATTATGAATTTAACACTATTTTTATAAGAATATTACTTACATTAAATTACATTTTTTGTTTAATTATGTACATATGAGTACATTAAAAACAACGATATTTTTGGGGTATTTGATGATATCCTATAGATATTTATTTATTAAATAATGTATATTCATATCTCATGCATTTTTAGATATTTATATTTTCATATATGTATGCGTAACAACCCTAAGTAGCATAGAGTTTGAGTTTAGTTTTAATGCCATGATACTTACAGAATTTGGAAGTATTTATAGGGAGTTATTCACTTCAAATTTATTTTTTAGTTATATTATTTTAAAATTAATGTATTGAAATATTATTATATATTTTTATAATTGTATGGAATATTGTAATTGTAAGAAAATTATTCTAATGTTTATTTAATCTTACTGGTATACATTTATTTTATTTTATTTTAATCTTATTATGAATATTTTGTTGTGATGATCCCTTAAATTATAAATTGTTCCATAAGTGATTCTCATAGTCCCTTAGAACTATTTTATAACCTCCGGTGATTTTAGAATGTTCATGTGTTCATGTTCCATTTTACCTTCGATTCATAGTTATTTCAGGGAGAGATGATTGAAAATCAATGATAAAACATATAATCTCAATGATGTTGTATCTAAAATTTATTTAAATGATGATTATGTTGTTTTTATTTAGTTTCGATATGGATTATGTTGGTATAATAACATTTACTAGTGAATTATAATGATAATAATGACATAATATAATATCACTCATTTTCTAATGTTAATGTGTTATTGACCATTTTTATCATAAAATCATGTTGATAACTACCATATGGATGGAATTTGGTTGTTATGGGGTTGTGATAAGAGTTTAGGTTTTATATATTTTTATTTAGTCCAAATCATGATAAATGTTATCTATTAGCTTGATTTATAATATATTCACCAAGAATTTATTCATATTGTGGTAAATATGACACGATGAATAGTAGGAGTGATTTTCCATGATTTTTTTATTAATCACCATCTGAAACAATTGGCGTATCCTATAATATTTATTTGTAAAAATATTCATAAAACATAGTGTTTTACTAACTTTATTGTTAATACCTCTTTATTTCATTCATTTAAAAGGTATATATTATTTTTTTATCTATATAAAATAAGTTTCCTTTGGAACATGGGATATAAGAGGGGATGATAATTTTAAGTGATATTTTTTTATAATATAATATTTTTTTGATCCATTGTTTATTTGAAATAGTTTTTAGTTTACTCATATATAATAATGTGTTATTATGCGATGTTGTACTGTTATGTTTTGACATAATGGATTTTCTTGTAGCTGAGATGGTGAAGGTGTGTCGATTTTTTTTGGTGATCAATTAATTCTTCAATCTACTAAGAATTAATTTATAATAATAATTATATGTTTAGATTCTCATCAGTGAGACACCTTGAGGTTTTTTCATAAAATTGGAGACCTTGATTCCATTTTCCGATAGCTAGATAGATGAATTTATCTGATTATTGAATGAATTGTTGAGAAATTACAAGGCTTGTTAGTAGTCATGTTTTTAATATTGTTAATATGTACCATTAAATATAATATTTTTTTAGCATGTTATGTATTGTAATATTAATTAATTTTTTTCTTGTAATTTGTAAGTAAGGTTGTGTTTTTGAGTTTTTTTATGTCCTTAATCAACCATTGAATTTTTGAATATAGAATAGATTTTTTTGGTATTCATTTTCAATCATATCATTCAAGTGTTAATAATGAAACCTTTTTGGTTAAAAGTTGGTTGATTAGTTTATTTAATTCAATATTATTCATCAATTGAGATCCATGGAATGTGAGATAAATGATTATCAACATATGAGAATATGTGAGATAGAGAGTAATATTGGTGTTGATTAAATTAAGGTGTAGATAGTTATATGAGGTTTGGGATATACAACTATATCATATATTTATTCCTACATTCATCTATAAAAATAAATTAAAGGGGTTTATACTAATTTTTTTAGATTATTGGATGATTATAGTTGGAAATAAAAGTGATTTTTATCTTTCTGTGATGGTTGATTATTTGGGAATTGTGACATGGATGATCAATATAGTAATAATGGGCTCAATTTCACTCAGTCTTAATGGAAACATAGAGATATTTTTTTATTTCTAATTTAGGAAATAAAATTTACTTAATTTGTGACTCTATATGATTCTTCATTTATTTTTGTATAATAACTTTATATATTTTTTCCAATGAGATCATGGAGGTTTTTCAATATTATTTCAACATTCCAATCCATTTTTCTACTTTTTTACACAAATTTCATTAGTATATGAATAGATGTTGTTTTCCATCCAAAAAGCTAAATTTTGTAGGGGTATGAAGTTATAATGATCTAAATATATATTTATTATTTTATTTTTTAGGATGGAAGGATTTATAAATTGGTAGAATTTATTATTTTGGTGTTATTCTATGAATGAATAAACATGATCTTAAAATTCCATCCTAGTATTGATTTCATTTTATTTTTTAACACTTCTGTTTATTAAATGGGATCTTTTAGTGATTTTTTCTGCGATCAATGGATGTTTTCAATAATAATAATAATTTTTTAATAAAATGGTTAAACTATAATTAAATAATTAATGGTTATTTTGATTGATGAAAAAACTATGGAACGAAGTTTGGAATTAAGAGTTTCCATTTGAGTGGGATTTTAGAAAACAATAGACAACAATTGAACTTTAAGAATTATGGTGAATATTTAAATAGGTTATATATTTATGTGTTTCAAAAATAATTTTTTAATTATTTTATATTAATATAAAAATAATATTTTTAAATTCAAATTCCACCATAGATTCAACTTTTATAAGAACTAAAATGATAAATGAGGTCAATATATCTCTATAAATGGAGGAAGCTTCTATATATGGATGGATTATTTTGAGATATATAATACAAAAAATATTGGGTATGGTTATTTAATTTCTAATTAAATGCATGTCATTTAATACCCTTAAAATTCAACCATATGCGTTATCTGGTTTCTTATTTTAACATGAAATCCATTTATGAGGAAGAATCAATAGTAAAAAATATTATGAAATTCGAATATTATCAATTTAAGTTGTGGATTGAGATTTTACTTAAAGATAATTTTGATATTCCAAAACAAATCTCTATGATTTAAAGTTATAAAAAACATGTTCATAATGATTTGAATATGTATTTTAAATCCTTTGTGAGGATTCTAATAAATTTTGGTTTTTGAAATTTATAATTTTTGTTTAAGATATATATTATATTGTTATTTTTATATCATAATTGAAAAAATTCATTAATTAATTTTATCAATGATCAATCATATTTCAAAGGTTATACCATTGTTTAGATCATGAAGAAAGTAATATAATGTAATCAAGACCATTAGGATCAAACAGATAGATTGGAATATATTTTACATAGTAGTTTCCATAAATTTATTCAAACCATTAAATTTTATTAACTTTTTTATTATAGTCACTGCCTAAAACATGTATTTTTTCATCAAAATGATTATTTGAGACTATATATAATGATTTCAGAATTACGACATCACATACTCTCTGGAAACAACAATGTGTTGTGACATATAATATAATAGACATTTGAGGAAGTAGAAATATATTGGGGCATAATAAATCTTAGATACCATAAAACATATGATTGTACACTTCATATAACCCTAACCTCAAGTATGCATGTAACATGATGTATCCCTTTCATAATATTCTAATTCATCTGATATAATAGAAGACTATCTGGATATGTGTCTATACAAGGTAAGCACTTGGATGGAAACTTTCTATATAAGAGAGTCTATTTCATTCAATATTAGATGGTCAATATTGATATTCATGGTTTATAATGCAAAGAAGTTTGAACATTCATTTTTACATGTGATAGAACCTTGTAGAATCCCCGAGTTTATATAATTATCTAGGGCTGAATGTTGGAACATGGTGGGTTATAATTGAGAACCGATAATTTTCTTTAGATTACTTTTGACATATTATAATCAATAGAAAACATGTTAGATTCTTTTAGTGGATTTTCTATTTAATTTCCCTTTTTTTATCAAAGAGGGGTCTTGAGCCTATGTTATTTATTCTTGTTATAGAATTGAATAAAATAATTACATTAGTGATGTGATGTCTCTATGGGGTATACCTTGACTCATAAAAATGAAAATGATGGCCAATTATTATGGAATGATTGATTATTGATCGAAATTATTATAAATATTCATTAAATTACTCTTGTATTATAATGTTATTATTTTGATGATTTTTCTAACCAATATATGTTATAGACCATGAAGATACACTTTAGGATTAATGAGATATTATAGAGAGGTTGAATTAGTGATCAATTTTGTTTTTATATTTATTTTAAAATAACCTTCAACCCTGTTAGGATGGAGTTATGATAACTAAAACACACCCAAACACACACAAATTCAAGGGAGCATAGAATATTTTCAGGTTTAAACTATACATTTTAGAATATAATTCCTATGTGAGATATGGATTTCTCCATGATCACACTACCCACTAGAATCATTATTTGAGTACCAATGAATCTGGTATAACCACGAAAATCATATTTTTATGTCACCCAGCTATGCTTTCGTGAATTTCAAATACAAGTTAGTCTATAACTTTATAATTATACATTTTTTGGGTAACAAAATGAAATTATTCAACAAAAATAGACTTCCACCAAGAGGTTGAGTGTTCTAAAATCTTCCTCTTCAATTATACATTTAGTACATAAAATAAGTTAAAAGTTTCCTTCAAACATGAATAAGGAAAAATTGATTCTTTATTTTCTCTAAAAAACCCATGCACACAATAAATTTAATATTCTTATTATTATACTTTTATTCTAATTTTGATAATCATTTAGTCTTCACTCTAAATCGTATATCCTGAACTTCTTCTTCTATATCCCTTTTGTCATTTTTCTTCTCTATAATTTAGAAAATTCAAATATACATAATAGGACATTCGTCAAGAAATTAACATTTGAATTTGAAGTTCAAATTAAAATCACCATATTTAATCCTAAACCTATGTCCATATCTCAACTAAATATTGACCATTATATTTGAATTAGATGTTAAAATAGGTTGGAATAACCCCAAAATTTTGAATATGAATCCAATTCATCATGTTCACTCAAAATACAAATATTACGACTATAAAAAAAATTCTATGACGTGGTCTAGGGAATTGCATCATAGAATATTGGTTTTTGTTAGTTTTCACACAACATCCCCAGAAGGTTGAATCATTGAATAAGATCTATTATTTAAAGGTCCCAATTTTTCTAGAGCCACCAAAAACAAGCCTGATCTATTATACAACATGTTCAATTCATCATATTTTTGTCCTATATATTTTCTTCTAACTATATCTTAGAAAACATGTTGTGGAATGGAGGTCACAAATTATATAAATCCACTAAATTATATTTTAATATCATATGTGGAATGGTCCATTCATTTTGGTGTTTTCCTCTGTATTATTTTATTAATGTGGAATGTAAAAAAAATTTATGGCATGGATGTCTGAAATTCTAAATATATACTAAAAATAAACCAATCCTTCTATGAGTAGGGGTACATAACTATGATTTGGTGTACTCTAATAATGTCTCTTGTATGGAATGGACACTTAAACTTTAATGATAGGTCCTGCAGACCATGTTTTATCCTCCTACAAATTTAATTCATCTCCACAACATGGACATCTAAACTATTAAATATCATAACTTGTTGTCAGCAGACTATGACATGGATAATAGTTATGTTGAAATACCTATTTCTTCAAATAGCTTCTTTGATAAAACATCATTCATTGTGAAATGGAATTTCTTTTGTTTCTTCCTTCATTCTACTAACATCATGAACTCTCCTAAGGATATATTAACACTATAAATATGATTATGAAATTTCTGAATTAGTATCCAAATACCTTCAACTCATAAGAATGTGATTTTTAACTATATTTATGCATTAAAAAAACTGAAAAAAAAAAGTTTCATATGCATACCAACATCTACAAATCTCATTCTCAAGAAACTAAACATTTTGAATTAGTTTTGGATAACATAATATAAATCACTACTAACTCTCATATTCTCACAATGGGTTTCCATTCAATAATTAAAATTATACGATAGAAAATAATAATAGGAAATAATAACATTGAATAAATAATATATTTTCTATAATATAGTAGTGACCAAGAATCAGATTCCTTAAAACCTTAAAAATTCAATTAATGATGAAATGATACCACTTACATGAACTTCATCATCACAATCTACATGTACTTCAATAAAATCCAGAGGAAAAATTACAGATGTGTTCAAATACACATTACCAAAGGAGGAATTGCATAATCTATGTGACAAAATTCATTATTTTTATCCAAGATGGGCAATCCACTGACATCATAATTATTTTCTTCTTTCGTACTTAGATACTATGAGTTTCCAGAATCACCCATGTGAAGTAACTTTACTTTAGTTTTCTATAATTTTGTCATAATTTTTATATCTTCATGATTATTATTATAGAATTCATTATTTTTAGTGACTAATTAATTTCATTCATCATGGAATTTTGAAACACTTAGGATTATGTATTTCAATCTATAAAGAAAACTGTGTTTTTAGATTTCATATTTTCTTTTAAAAAAATTATTTAGACAACTCCTTTAATCTTGAGAGATCCATTATTACCAAAATTGAGGAAGATATAATTACAAATTTTCATATATTCCAAGAGTATTAAATCTATTTTCATGTGAGGTGACCATCTGATGTCCAACATCCATGTAATTTTCTGTTTATGTAATTTAAGTTCTAATTATACATTAAAAAACTTCTCCATTACTTATTTCTTCTTATTTTGTGGCTATTGAGTACTGAAACTCAATTTTTCTAGGCTGGTAAAATGATAAGACTTTCATTAGCATAGTTAATAGGTTAATCACACCTTTGAGAAACTTGTTTAAGTATATTATACATTTTATATGTGTTCTGTCTAGATTTTTTAACATTTTTCTGAACTTTTTCTCTTGAGGGGACTAACCCCCCCAATCATTTCTTATTAGTCCATCTAGTTTGATTATAATTTTGGTTACTGAACCAACATATCTTTTTTATTCCCAAATCCCCCAAAATACTAACAATAACCATAGAAAGAATATTTAACTTCAAATGTGATATGTTTTCTATATTTTTTACTATCTTTCACCCTTCTTAGAGTCACCAATTTTTTGTCCATTTTTTAGAAAATATTTTTGGTGAAATAAGAACTCCATAAAATTTATACCAATTTATTTTAGATATTTATGATACCCCGATTATAGAAAATGTTTCGTTCATTTTTTTGGTCCAAGAATTTCCATTTTAGAACATTATTAGTTTTAATTGCAACCTGATTGTTCCTAAATGTTTTTCTAATTCACATATTTTTCACCAATATTTTCAGTATTATTATCACCTTATATAATGATTTATATTGGTATATCTTCTACTTCTTCACACATATTAAAACGTTTTCCAACTTATAAAATTGAATTTTGAACATTGGATTTGTACTTCCATAAATCCTCCTTTGTTTTGATCAATTTTTTTTCAATGTTCAAACTTATTTTATTTATCCTTTAATAATTATTACATCTTGATGTTAGTATTCATCTTATAATCAATAATATTTTTCATCCATTTAAATTCATCAATAAATGCCTGCTTTTAAATGAAAATAAAAATTCATTGATGTTAAAAAAATTATCATATATCTTCAATTTTTTGATCTCTTTATCCTATTTTGAAATCCTTGAGAGACATTATTTTAATTCTACCTTCATCTTGAATTCCTTCCAAAAATCATTTTCTAATATAATTTCAAAGTTATATTTATCACTAGAAATATTTTCCTCATTCAAATTATCAATTACCAGTTTTTCACTATCTTCTCCACTGAAAGAAAATTCATATTTATCATCATTCTCCTATGTACCATCATTATAAAATAATTTTCTCCTGTGAAATTTAGGGAACTTCCTACCCTTCTCATTGTAAGAATTCATTAAATTATAGTGTTTCTTCGTTGATAATACTCTTCTAATATCATCTTCCTCTTAAACATCTTTATTTGTTTTTTATTTTGGAAACTTTTTAGTAAAATTGATAATAGTTTCACACATGAAACATTTTAAGGGAATTTTTTCCTAGTACATTCCTCTCCCTATTCTAATGTTTCACGAGATAAGAGACATAACCTCATCAAAAACTGCCTCCAAATCTTTATCAGAATATGAACAATAATATTATTCTTTAATAGATTCCTTCTTATTCAACTTCTATTTCTTTTTCTCTTTAAATGATTATTCATTTTCATTATTAACCTTATTATTCATATAATTTTCTTTCCTCATTTTATAAGATATTAAGATACATCATGTGAAATATCACACGAATCTTTTTCATCCAATGTAGAGACTTTAAAATCAAACTTGTCTATATAGATATGAAAACTAATTTAAATAATATCAGTATCTCTCAACTCCTCACTATAGCATTTGATAGTGATCACAACATCACTCACACCTATAAAGAAACAATCAATTTTTTCATCTTCATGCATTTGGAGATCTTAATACTTATTTCTCCAAAACTAAAATTTTTCCCACTTCACTTTGGTATTTATGTTGTAGATATTTTTAATTTTATCCACAATATTTTTATTTTTTTAGTCCTTTTACATTCAAAAAAAATATTTTAGAGATTCCTGATAAAAATGAATTCTTCACACATCCATAATTTTCTAAATTCCTCTTATATTTTTCTATCATATCAACACCTTCATCATAATGAACAATGACAATATCTTATGACTTATAAAACTCATAAATGATATATAATAAATATGGAATCATCCATTTTATAATCTGATATATTTTCTCCTTAAATGTAGGGATCCCCTTATCATTTACTAAATTTAATTTATCCATTATAGATAATTCAAATCAGTGAATCCTTTATAAATAATGGTGAAATCATTAAAATCAAATCACAAATGAAGGGAACCTATAGTCTGATTCAACTTGATGAACCTCTTCATGATCAAAGATAGATCACTAATTGGGGTAAATAGAAGATCAATAATGTTTTAAATTTTTCTTTGAAAAAGAACTCAATGCCTATTTGTATGTAGTGATGATAGATTCAACACACCCAAACACCTAGTAATAAAACTGGACATATAAAATTTAAAAGTTTCACCTCTCAATGTAAAAAATCTAGTCCTTATTATTAACATGGATCCTCCTAGGATCATACTACCCACTAAAATCATTATTTGAGTACAAATGATCATGGTCTAACCATGAAACTTGATTTTCGTGTCTCTATGATGGAATTTGATGCATCCTACCAACAAGTCCATCCTAAACATGATAATGGTAAATGTTTTGGGTAATAATGGAAAATATACCACCAAAATATAATTCCTCTAATTTTTTGAGTGTGAATAAATATTACACTTCCACTCTACTTTAACTATATGAAACAAGCATAAAATCTCCTTAAAACGTTTATAAGAAAGAATTTATTCTTCATTTGTATGCACAATGCTTGTACATAATTTCTTAAATATTTATACTCATATCAATTTATTCATCTTCGGATAACAAAAGAATCTCGACTTTAAGTAACATATCCAGAACTTATTCTTATTCATTCTCTATTTTTCATATATCTTCTCAATAATCCACACATTTTAAATCTTCGTAGAAGACCCTTCATCAAGTAATTCAGATTTGAATTTGAATTTCAAATTAAAATCTCTTACTTGAATCAAAACACTTTGATCTTCTCCTATCTAAATATTCACCATTAAATTTGAATTCATAGTTAAAATAGGTTCGAATAACAACAATGTTTTCAATTTGAATTAAATCCATCATGCCAACTCGAACTGCATAGATTATCCCTATAAATCATATTCTATATCATGTTCTACTACATTATATCATAGCCTATGGTATTTTCTCAATTTTAACTTAACTTCCATGTTGGGTTACAGTGTACAATAAGAGCTGTATTGTAAATGTCCTTAATTTTAGAAATCCACTAAAAATTAGCATTATATTTTTAGTGGAATGATATATTTATTACATCATAGCACTCTAAATTTTCTTCTTACAAAGGCATGGAAATAAGTTATGAAATGGAGGTCCAAAATCCAATTGAGAAATTGAATTCCATCTTAATCTCCTCTACCTTGTGGTTTATTCACTAATGTCTAGTTATAAAAATATTCTTCTTACCACTTCATAGAAAAATTGAAATGTAGAGGTAAAAAATTCTCAAGATCCACTAAAATTTTACCTAGCCTTCTCTATTATCGGTTCTTTCACAATAGCCTAGTGTACTCAGATTGAGTCACCTCTGCGGAATTGAAACATACTCTTCGGTGTGAGGATCTGTATACCATTGTTTATCCTAATGCCAATTTAACAATCTGCGTGGAATAAAATTCAATAAAAACATAGATCCCAACTCAATGTAATTAGACTATGGTGTTGAAATAAATTACAGTGCTACCCTTCTTTCTTCAAACTACTTCTACAATAGAATATCACGCCTTACATCATGGAATTCCTTCTATGGATTCCTTCACTTTTCTCACCTCATGAACTCTTCTAGTGATATATAAACACTTTAATCTGACTTAAACAACATTTGAATTTGTCTCCAAACACCTTCACCTCACAATATATGTGAGTTTGAAAATGATTTTTCATTCAAAACAAAAGAAAACATAATGAATCATATCCACTCCAACCTCTACACATCGTGGTCTCAATATATCTCTTACTTATTGTATGATGATTAAATGATGATGTAGATTACCCATGGTGGATACGAATTATCTATGATGAGGATTATAATCACAGAAGAATGTATATTGAATTAATTGCATTATTAAAGGGAAACTCAATATAAAGTGATGTAGAATACTGAATAAATAGGATATATATTGTGTTAAGATATTGATTATTTTCAATCTCGAGAGATGATATGGGCTTCTTACAAATTATGTTAAAAATGTGGTTCTTTGAAAAATGATGTATATTCCTTTTTTTTCATGTAGGCTACTAAAAATTCTTATAGATGAAATAAACATCATATGAGTATGTTATGATAACTCTTGCTTATTATATGGGTACATCCATTTGATTGATGGACTAATCCTTGGTAATATAGATTGACTACATGGTTTTATCACCTTAAAATATTCCAAAACGTTATATAAATGTTGTTTTTGATTTTAGTAGTGGTTTGTAGAAATTGTTGTGTTATCGTAAAATATTTCTCAAGGATTTTTGAAACTTCTACATATCATTTGATGGGGTTTTTTATTTTTTATTATTTTTTCCTATAATTTATGTATTATTTGTACTTTTATTTCTTTTTTAATTATTATTTTATTTCTTATTTGTTATTTTATTTCTTATTTATTTTAAATTTCAGGAAGAAATTTAGTATATATATATATATGGGAGGTTTGAAACCCTTACCATGTTGTTATTCTAAAAAGAATTTAACATTCCCACAAGTTCATCATTAGGTAACTAAATAGAATTCAATTTATTCAAGGATGACTCGAAATAGGGATTTGGAAACCCCAATCCCATGGTCCTAAAAATTATTTAAAAAAAACACAAACATAGTCACCATTAAACTTGGGGTTGAATGTTCAAGGATAGTGACAGAATGCAACCCAAGAGACAAAAAGAAACATAAAAAGTCAAAAAAAACTTGACAAACATTTTAATAAAGATATCAACTTCTTTTTTATGTTAGCCCCCTCTACCCTGAGAACCATCCCGATAAATCGGGTATCGACCTATCCTCCATTGAGGAGCTTTCCATGAAGTTTTAAGAACTCTATAATAAATTTTGTGTAAATAATAAATAAAAAAATAATATTTAATTTTAAATAAATTATAAATTATAAATAAACGATAAATGGAACATAAATAATATATCATAAAACCAAAATCATAATACATAAATAAATAATAATTGAATAAATAAATAAATACTAAAAAATAAATAATAAATAATATTGAATAAATAGTAATAAGTAATAAGTAATGAATACCAAATACTAAATAATAAATGATAAATGATAAATAAATAATAAATAAATGATAAATGATAAATAAATATTACAATAAATTATTTAAAAATAAATTTTCAATTTAAAATTGTAAATTATAAATTATAAATAATTTATTAATAGATAAATAATAAATAATAATAACTAATAAATAATAAATATAAAATAAATGATAAGTAATAAGTAATAAATAAATACTAAATAATAAATGGTAAATGATAAATAAATAATAAATTATAAATATATAATAATTAGTAATTAATATATAGAAGATAATACATAATACATAATATAAAAGTCACAATTAATAAGTAATAATTAATAATTATTAGAAAATAATAAGTAAATAAAAAAATTAATAAACAAATACGTAAATAATAAATTTATAATTTATAATTTATAATATATAAAAATAAATATATAATAAAAAGGTAATTAATAAATATTGAAGACATAATAAATAATAAATATATAAGTAAATAAATATATAAATACAAATAATAAAATAAATATATACAATTACATCTAATTTAATTTAAATATAGTTATATATGTTAATTTCTTATGAATGTATATATATATATATAAACACACACACATATATATATATACCAATATAATATATATAAATACATATATTTGTATATAAATATTCGTAAATAGATATAAATATCTTTAAATATATATATATATATATATAACATTACATAATATTATATAAAAACACATATTTATTATATAAATGTGTATTAACACACAAGCATATATAATTAAATGTAATGGTATATAAATATACACAGATATATAAAAACACATGTAAATATAAATCAATATAACTATACATAAATACCGATATATATATATACCCACACAACATCTATAATTCTAAAAAAATATAATTATTTATATATATAAATTCATTCAAAAAAAATATAAATAAGTACAAAAAATTATCTATAAACAGATATGATCAAATATAATAATAATTCAATATATATATATATATATATAATGAAATAAAGATGAATATATATATAAAAGAAGTAACAAATCACCATAATAGGGAATGATGATTCATTCCCAACACCATCATATCAATATGAATAAAAATCCTTAGAATAAAACAATAGGCATCCCAAAATCATAAAAAATCCTTCTTAAATGAACCTCAAATTCCACCAAATATTCAAGCATCCGGGTAACACAACTAATAAATAGGTTTTAGACGTTTTTGGACCTTTTTTAAAAAGCATTATGAGAGTACCCCTGGTAATGAGGTTTTATAGATTATCGAAATCTATGATTTTACATCTTGTGGATCCCAAACAGATACATATATCATCAGTTATGGTTGATTGAAATTAAAGATTAAACATTAAAATTATTTAGAATATTAATGTAATTCTTATTATTTCCTTTTATCAAATTATTATACAATTTTGTTATATTTCTTTTCATACACTTCAATTTAATAGGTCCTAGAGCATAAACAGGCATCCAGATCAAAAGTTATGATCATTTGATGTTGAGGACTGATTTTCATCTTCATTAAAACATTAGTTATGAAGGAAATTTTCCCTATGTTATAAAAAAATTTCTTTGTTAGTGTTAAGTATGAATTAGTTATAAATAATAAAAGATTTTGATCTTATAAAATATTTACTTTTTCAAAATAAATATTAAAAAAATAAATTATTAATAATTATTTATAACATAAATATATACATATTTGTATAGATAAATCATTATAATCATAATTTATATTTTTTTATTAAATTTTAATATATTTTTTTATATTTTATTAAGAAAACACTACTAAAATTAAATTATAAATTTTTTTAAAAAAATCTTAGGGTTTATAGGTGGTTTTTAAAAAAATATACCCTGGAATTCAACAAAAAATAAAATTTATCATTTAGTGGAAGCTTAAAGAGATACTAAATGATGGATGATACTATAAATAGTTTTTTTGATTAACTTAAAATTTTAAACACCTCTGCTAAAAAAATAAAAAAGTACATTGAGCAGTGGTTTTGAAAAGTGCTTCTAAAAAACTACCGTTGAATGTATTGTTTTCTATGGAGGTAGTTTTTGTGGTATACTTCAGTTTTCGGTGGATGTCAATGGTGATAGTATAATAGTGGGACTACTCTCTTAATCACCCACTAAACTTATTTAGAGAAATATTACAATATCATTTTATTTTTTATCTTCTCATCTACTACTACAGGTTAGTGACCAATGAAGACATACATATATACCTATTATCGCTCTCACTCATAGCCTTAGGTTAGAGGCCATTTATGATAAAGCTAAGTATGTGATATTATTATGACTATCCATCCCTGGTTTGTGGTAAATAATTATTCACGTATATTTTTACATTTTTATCCTATGGATTTGGGTAATTATTCTCCCATAGATATTGGATCATGGTGGAATAGCCATAACGGTGCTAATTATGCATAAGAAAATGGAAAATATCATGTAATTCATCAAACAATCAATTTAGGATGTGATATGAGATATTTTATCATTATATAATGTTATTTTAGGTATATTTTTTTAACCACTCTTCTCTATGGTCTCATTGATGAAAAATAGTGGGGATATGTTACAAAACACAAATACCATTTTTATTTTGGGTGGATGAGATCCATTATCAATTGAGGGAGGAATATGAGGATTCTTGGAATGTATAGAGTGTTATGAATATGAACTATAACACCCCATGTTTTTATGAATTTATTTTTTTTTGAATAAATTAAATTTCATTGACAGCTTTTAGTGAACACCATGTTTTAATAAACCATGATATGTTATTAATATTATTATTTAAATGTAATAGCTATAACATATATATTTAAAATAGAAATACTAGTCGTAAATAAATAATTTTAAAAAATTCAGTATAATGGTTTTATATAAATAATTAATATTGTTAAAAACTTGATTTAATTTTCAGAAAAGTATTTAAATGTTTTGAAATAATATTTTCCAAAAAAAATGTTTTTTATATATTTTTTGTACAATAATAAAATTATTTTTTAAGAATGTTAGAAAATTAATTGGAAAAAATAAAATTAATTTTTAAAATGAAATTTTCAAAATGAACATATTTTTATTTTTTTGGTATTTTTCTAAAAAGATTATTTTTTCAGCAAAAATTTAAGAATATTGGTTTTTATCGAAAAAATCCATTTTGTTTAAAAAAATTATACGGTTAATTTTTTATTATAGGTCCAAATGAAAATTTAATTAAATTATATATTGAATAATTTTATTTTGTTCATTTAAAAAATTTATATTGAATTTTTATATAAAAACATTTTAAGCTTGTGAACATTTTCTCTTTAGAAAACTACTTTCTCATCTTATGTACGGGTTTATTTTTAAATTAAAATTTTTAAATTCTGTAAATTGAATTAAGGAATATGGATTAAATATTTTTTATCATCAAAATTTATATTATCTAATAAGTTGAACATAATTTTTGGCCACAATGAATTGTAAAAATAGTAATATATATTTACCATAGTTAAATTAAAAATTATTTTCCTTAGGGTTAAGAAAAATTGATAAGGGTTAAAAATGACTCATAACCTTCCAAACACCCATTTTCAGTCCTTATTTGAAAATAATATCTTCTATAATAAATAATGATCCATTTTTTAGACATTTTTTCATTAGAAAAACATGGTAACACCTTTTTCTTTTATAACATGACAAGCGTACCAATCACCTCACTTATAAAAGGTCACCCACTATCCTCTCCTCCTCACACTTCCAAAACCATGTGGTTTAGAAAATAACAACCCAAATGAAATTATTAACTCCCTCCTCCCATCCTAGAGAACTTATTTTGCTAAAAAAATTAACCCTTAGAATCGAAAACCAAAAGATGTTGTCCATAAGAGATGTAACACCCTTAAAAGAGCATTTAATTTTTTTTCTTCTTCCACCTGCATAAATTAATATTAAACCATGAGGATATAAAAGTCTCAATATATTAAATATACTGATATGTTGTTAAGTTAATATCATTAAATTCAACCATATCCTCATTTATCAAATTGGATGTGAAATCGTCATTCATGTGTATGGCAGACTACCACATCACGAATCGATGTTATTTGTTTTTCATCACCACCTCTCATGACAGGATATAATGATGGAATAAATGTATATAAATTATATTTATGATATTATTAAAATTATGTATTTATTATATCAGATATACCTTCATGGTTTCCATTTTTTGGAATAAGAAAACATCACTCATGTGTATGGTGGACAACCATCTCACAAAGTGATGTGATTAGGTCATACTTTAAATAAGAGGTATTGAGTATAGTTTTAATTAATATATGTTATTTATAGGATATAAAAATTATTCTATAATTTTAGTATAATATTTAACATTCTTTCTTTTGATCCTTTGAAAAATTCAAAATTGTGTTCACGTGTACGTACGACCTACCATCTCCAGGAACATTGTACTTAATTTTATATCTATAAATCTTATGGATTTATCTATAAGAATATATCATAAATATATATTATATTTATATCATGGTTAATATTTTCTATAGTATGAGACCATTATCAATGTAAGAGGATCAAAAATAAAAAATCAAACCATACACGAAAAGAAAATCAGTTATTACCTAAAATGTGACTTTAGCATTGAATTATTAACAAACAGATAAAAAAAGTTCATAAGAGATTAGTTTATGGTATTACAGTGTAACGTCCCGGATCCGGGTGCCACACAACGGGTGCCCCGAACCCGGTTCTCCATGTGACCTCAAGCGCATTTCCCGAAATGCCAGAGGCTGCTGACTAGCAGCGAGGGCCCAGGTCTGATAGTGTGGAAACTATGCCCTCATTTGTCAAAGTGTAGCACAGCGGAATACCGAAATAAACATACAACGACAGTGGAAGAAGTAAACCATACAATTACTGAAATTAACAACTGCAATGGATATAACCAACAGTATATAAAAGATGATGCTACATGTTTCAGGTTCTAAGAAAACAGCCAGAACATGTTATATATCAATACAGTACAGCAGAAAACAGAGTAAAACAAAGCAAAGCAAACAGGTGGCAGCGGCATTGCGAGCCAAGGCTTGGTCCCATGCCCTCCTACTCCTCAGAAACAGTCAAGTACCTATATAGGGACTCTTTCCCCTATCTACTCCTGCAGTAACGTAATCTGTTTGGGCCGAAAAGCATGACCCAAACAGGGTGTGAGAAACTTATCTTAGTAGGCACCCACCAAAGGAACGTGCCCAACTGCATGTAAGCATGCAACAATAGTGTGCAGTAATAAATGCAATAATGTAAGCAGTAATCAAAAGTAATAACTACCAATTATATTTACATTTTTATTATTCATTTAATCCATTTAATATAAGAAATCACCACAGTGCATTTCGAAGTAACCAACTAGTGTCCTCAGACACATAGACTCCTACCCTCGGTTAACGAGTATCCAACACAAGAATCTTCCCTAACGAATAATAGAGTTTCGCCCTCAGGCGTAGGTAGTTTCGCCCATAGGCAAAGAATCAGCTGCCCACAGGCACGGAAGAAGTTCCCCTCAGGCCGAAAATATCTACAGCCCACAAGCTAAATCGTACAGTGCCCACAGGCTAATCACAACAACACCCTCAGGCTAAAAAGGTAACCGGGTCATGCCCAACATATCAAAATGTAGTAAACAAGAAATTCCTCTCAAGTAAATCCTACAATTACTACATTAAAGGCCTACCCTCGGGCATCCTGTCCAAATTGCTAAATAGTGGAACGCACCCCCGGGGTGGTTCCGGATCCAAGCAACGATCCCAACCAGCATTTTAATATCAGAATTAAGTACCTAATCAATTCTAGGTGATTAATATAGCAACGACCTCAGCCACACGACACCCCAACATGGGTTCATGGCACAAAAATGCACAAAACACACAACAGTTGGAAAACTAAACACCAAGCCGCCTACCTTATACGCCAACGAACGTTATACTCGATAATTGACTCCAAAAACGCCCAAGAATGGCGTAGATCTGACAAAGAACAAAACCCATTAAAATGTAAATAACTTCCGTTAGGGGAATAATTGGTATGAACTGCTTAAAGAGGTGGAAGGGCTTACCCGTGCGGTTCCAATGAGATCGTCTGAAGCCGAATCGGATTCCAGACGAACACCCAGTGGATCTTCAAAGGTCCAGCCATCCTCCTTGGCTCCAAAATGGCTCAAACGACTCCTCTACCAAATGAGGAGGCTACTGCCTGTTTTAAGACAAAAAAAAATAAAGTACACGGCATGTACTTATGAGTACACGGCGTGTACTTCTTTCATTTAACTATTCATTCGGCGGCACCGCCACACTGTTCACTTGTCGACCTGAGTACATGGCATGTACTCCTGAGTACACGGCGTGTACTGTTGTCCAACTGGCGGTGACTCCACTGCCTTACTATTCAAGCCTACTGACTGACTACACGGCGTGTAAGGTACCACTACACAGCGTGTAGTCAGTTCCTACACCCCTCGTCACCGACAAGGCTACACGCCCCGTGTACTCATCCCAACACGGCCAAAAGTACACGGCATGTGGACAAAGTACACAGTGTGTAGTTTCTAAATTTAGCAATTTTTTTTCCCATTTTCAATATTTTCTTAAAAACACTTAGGGAAAAGGAAAAAGAAGAAGCCAGTACCTCAAAACTAAGAACCGAGTTCTTACATATAGGTGGTTCTGTAATATATATATAATAAACATATATTTATTATAAAGTATTATTTGATGAGTACGATGAATGTCGAGACTTTAGGTAAGGATTTTTGTCTCTCTTTTATTTTCTTTTAGCCAAATGCCATATTCACCATGTGTTTCTTTTATTTTATGTTTAAACTAATCATGAATGTATTTTATGACTCTTATACAAGAAATTATGGGTATTTACATATCTAGTTTTTATCTCTCTTTCTAGGAGTTGACAATTTCATAGTTACTAACATGGTAAAGGATTTTTTCCCAATTTTCTTTATTTGAGACATATGTTATGTTAGGATACAATATTGTTTTATGAGGTGTACATGAATCTCATTTTACTTTTAATATAATTAATTTATTTTTTAATTAAATTTCATGTTTTATTTAATCTTAATCATTGATAGGGATTATAATTCAAATTTACCAAATTAGTAAAGATTTTATGTTACATTCTCATAATTTATCAATAAAAATATGAATTAGTTTTTGATGATATATTATTATGATCCATATCTTTAGAAACTAATTAATTTTCTTATAATATATCTATCTCATGAGAATACATGTTTTCTATTCATTTTCTTCTCTTTATGTATTCTATATTTCAAATGAATGTTTTAATGAAAAAAATCATCTATATTTATCTCTTCGGTCGAACACTCATTTTACATCCCAAACCAAGTTTTCTGAAATTATTTTTCAAGATGTTTTTAAAATCATCTAAATGATTTATTAAATAAATTTTTACACACATTTTACTTTTTTACAAACAGTTGTGAAAGTAATATTATTTTAATTTTTTAAACATTTCCCATTATGATTTTACCCAAAAAGTAAAAGGATTTTTTTAACGTGTACAGAATGAATAGAATTACTACTATCAGGACCAATCAATACAGTGAATCATCTTTTATAATCATCCAATTTTTTTCAAATAACATTATTTTGAAAAAATATATATGTTTTAAAAAAGTTTTTATCAAATTGTAAAGGCTATTTTACTCAAGAAATGTTTTAAATGTTCATTCCAAAACATTTTCTATATAAGATGACATCTATTAATGTGACCTACATCATATTAGGGATATTATCTAAGGATACCATTCATATTCTTCCTCCAAATGGTTTATTCTTATGATGACATGATTTTAATGAAACCTATTTCTCTTCTATAGGTTATACAACGAGGAATTCTTATTAAACCCAATTTTTTTCATGGGATACTCTATGATGGAATTATTATGGAACTAGTAATTTTTAAATAGGTTATAATATAATGATATTTTTATGAAACACATATGATTTTAAGGGTTGGGATATGATGAATATTTTATGATATCTTTTAAAAATTAAATCAGAATTTCATGATGTGTTTAGTCATACCTGTATCTCCCTTCAATGAATTGGTAAATATTTATAACTCTTGATATATAAAGGACTAGAACTAGGATTGAACTAGATTCAGTAAGGTAATTTTTCCACTATGATATTCTTGGCAGTGAACCTTGACAACTATAATGGTGTTGGGGAAAAATTCAATCCACTATGATTTCTTGGTAATTAGTCCTTACTATGTGAATGATTTTATAATCTTATGTGTATTCCATAATACCATGTATTAGTCCATTGTTATTCTCTCATGACTCATTTCATTTGATTATCATATAATGCATGTCTTGTGAAATACCAATCCTTATTCCATGCCTCAAGATTTTGATCTTCAATATATAGGGAATGGTATTCATATATTATTCTCATGTTCTCATTCCCTTATGTTCATGTTATACTTATTTATCTCACATGTTTACCCTTACTGAGCATCTATGTCCACCATTTATTATGTTTCATTTCCCTTAGTTATAAAGAAATGTATTATGTATGATATGTATAGGAAGGATTCTAATTATAAATAACTTAGTGGGAGATGATGTAGTTCACATTTGAACCATGTGTTTATGTTTCATGCTTCCAAAGGCATTATACCTTTATGATCATCAGGTGTGTATTTGTGCAATGTGATGAACATTTATCTAAAAGATGTAATATCATTGTATAAAAATCATGGATTTCTATATTACCCCTCTCTAAGTAACTAAGGGATCGATTAAGACATGATATGAGTATTAAGTATTTGATAAATTATGATTGATGACCATACTATGTTAATATAAGTCACCTAAGATGAATTCGGGTGAGTGGACCAAGTTTAGGTTCGGAATTCCTTATGAGTGAGATGAATGTAGTTTCATCGAGTAATGAATCAGGCATTGGAGGGTATAGTGTTTCCTTAAGAGATTACTTAGTAAAGTTTTATAATTGTTTTATCACATTTTCCTACTAGTCAAAACCTAACTTGATTAAGTTTAATTTCCCCTAATTTATATATTTTTAAAACTATGAAATTTATATTTGAGTTTTTTTTTAAAAACCAGTTACATTGTAAAAATTAGATTCTCCCCACATGAGGTGTGATCAATTTTGGTAAATGATTTCCAAAAATATATTAAATTGATTAAACGTGAATTGAATTATTTTGAAAACATACATTAAAACATTATTTCTTTACATGTTCATTGGAATTAAGGAAATCAAATCAGTCATTGTGATCACCCCATAAATATGCACATTGTTATATAAAGAACTCTTAATTTTTGAGTCTTAGGTTCCATGATGTATAAATGTTTTCTTGTTGGTTGAAAGTTAGATGTTACCCATATTTTTAGATTTGAGAGATTGATAGAAAAGTTTTCTCCATGGGTTGTGTGGCCAATTAAACCACTTAATTGTATTTATTTTTCATGTGGAAATGATACATGTATGGAACTCATTATATTTATCATTATTAAACTATTTTATCAACTCAATTATCGTATATTTATTTTTTTAATGTTATGTATTGATTTATTCAATGTAACACAAGGTAAAAAGTTATGCATTTCATTTATTTAAATTAAAATATTTTATTGTGGTAAATTGTTCCCTTACTATACATATTTTACCCTAGCTATAAGTAGAAATCCATTGATGATTTAAATAACTACACCTAAGGTTTGTGCTAATCTGGTTTAGTGTCAAGGTATTCTAAGATTTATTATTATATTCTTTTTTTTGGGTACATGATAAATGTAACCATATGGATCAAATTTTTTTCAATGTCTCATATCAAAAGGATATCAATATAATAATTTATTGTGTCAACATATATGGATGTTGGAATATAAGGGTTTTACCTAGTGAGACACAAAGTATTGATTTGTAAATACCCTAAAAAAGAGGTTTTTGTAATCTATATGTCGTATTCACACTATAAATGAAACAATCATCAAAAAATAACTTTAATGTCCCCAAAATATGATACTATAGGTGTACCTGAATTAATAAAAAATTTGTTTACTAGGTCCATGATAATGGTGTGGAATGGTTTTTAAGTATATATTAAAAATTAATCAAATTAATGAAATGGATTATGAAACCTTTAAACCAATTTCACCATTGCATTGAAATGGAAATCAAACAAAAATTTTAAATGAAAACAAATGTACCTTTTACTATTATATGATACTGATGTTTCCTTCATTCTATGCATGATGATGATGACCAAGGAATAATTAAAATATTCTTCACTCTAAGTTGTATCAATGAATTTCATCGAATCTCCCAAAATAATTGGGTGGAATTATTCAACATTCATGATATTCTAACATCTCAAACAAAAATAATGATGAATGAAGATATCATTCAAAGGGGAGAGTTTACTCCAGATACTTTTGGGAGAATCCTACACACAATTACCATGGAAAAGAACTCTTTTTAAAGGCTATAGGGAAACTTTATAAGATACTAATTTAATCATATAATTCACAAACATTTGAAAAAATACATCAACTACATACCATGTAACCCTCGGCCAATTACTCTCTCATTTATTTAACCCTATAAAATAACTTTTTATTCATAGACAATATGTAGGAGTATCGAGCATTAAACATAATAATGTTCCAAATGTTGAATGAATATTAGAAATGAAAAATGAATTAAACCATTCGATTTACAACAATATGACTCAATCATATCGGATAAAATCAACACGACTATGCTGCCCAAATATGATATACCATATCATAAAATATGATATTATCATGGGTTTATTATATGCCTTTTTATAATATGGTGTTTCATAATATATGATGCATCATATTGAACTATATGATACATTGTTGTAGGGAACATCCCTTTCAATCTCACGCATGCACTAAAACAAAAAATACATTCATTCCATTTCACCTTAAATATATTTAACAACATGAACTTTTATAGATGAAATTCGTTTTTGAATGATTAAATGTCTATTTAATAAATGAAATTATAGAAAACATGTGCACTATTTTGGTAATTTTGAACCATTATATGTTTATCCTCTCAGATTTAAAATGCAGTGAAACATCATCACAATTGATATTATCTCCATTATACAATTAAAGTATGATTATTTTATATATGGGGTTATGATATATCCCATTAACATGGACAAAGGAAATGATGTTCATGAATAGTATGATTGAAACCTTTGAATCCCAGTCATCAATGTTTTCATGGGATATAGCATCACTGAAATTTTCTCCTGACCTAGACCAAGATGAAATTGAACAACAAAATCATGACCAAAATTGTTCATGGGAGAAGTACGTCTCATTGAGATCATGAGACAAACCACATTTTCCCAATTGCCCCAAACAAATTTCATGATCAAACACCTCACCCTTAGGGAATTCACTTATGTAATAAAAATCTATGTATCTAGACCCTAAAAGTCTAAATTTTTATATTTTTTAATTAATGGTTATATTTATCATTTATTATTACTTTTTAATTATTAAATAATAATTTGGATTAAAATTAGATTTTGATATGATGAAACAAAAATCATATTTTTGGTAAATCATTAGTGTCAATCAAGACACACTTTATGATGAATTAAATAATTCTTAATTAAATTTTATTTTAATAGAATATATTTATTAAATAATATTAATTTAAATTTAATTTATAATTTAATTTCATGAAATCTAATGTAATTTTTATAAGGGTCTTTTTATCAAAAAACCATTATTTTTTAATAAATAAGTAATTTTATATAAAATATTATATTATAATATGAAGAGAATTATTTTTATAAAAAAATATTATTTTTTAATTTATTGTGTAGAAATTATCCAATTTTTTATTTGTCATTATTTTTTGAGACATTCAAATTTTTGGGTAAAAATTAAATATGGTATAAATATATGGTATATATTGTTACATCATAAAATCCCAAAAGTAATTTAATAAATACAATAAATAGTATACCTGGCCAAAACTATTTTCCACCTTTAAAATAATGTGTTCTGAAGTTATTTGATTAATTTTATAAACCCTTAATGGATCCTCCAAAACCAATATTATATTTTATTGTTTAAACATAAATTCTTTATAAACATGAAATGCTTACACATCACCAAGGGTATTATTTAATGTTGTTTAGTTCATAGTCGTATAAATTAATTAAATCAACTCTACTTTGGTAGAAAACATGGGTAAAAACTATGGTATCATTTTTGGTTTTGATAAATTTATCATATAGTGTTCAAAACATATGTTTAGAAATTAATAAATAATTCTCCCCACCTTTACTATGAAACCCTCCTAACCTCCCAAGATATATAACTAAAAAACCCTTAGATTATGAATTTACAATATCCTTACATATCTATATCTATCCCAAGGTGTCACCAAGATCATAAGAAGCTCCTCCAATGCTTTTAAAAGCTCCCTTTCATGGTAAGGGATTCTCTCCTTCTACCCTTTATTAAAGACCCTTCTTTCTTTTATGCCTTTTGATTTCCAATTTTCATGTCAGGATATGTATTTACACATTAATATTACTCTAATTATTATATTAAGTTCATTAGAGACCCATTTCACTCTCTTTAAACTGTTTTATGAATCTTTATATAACCATGTTATACTGCCAGAATTATCCAGTTATTTTTTATGCCAAATATTTTAGTGGTGAATACGCATCCCCATTTCCCTTCAAAGGGAATTCACCTTGATATACCTATACATCATTTATTATGGAATTCCATATATGTAACCAACACTCCTTAATAATGGGATTAAAAATTAATAATGTGAACCTTATATAGTATGATCAATGTGGCACACTTAAGCGTTTACATGATATGAAAGTGATGGGTGGGCCAAAAAATATATATCCCTGAAATGCAATGGGTAATATTTTTATCTCACAAGATAAAATGTATAGTGAATGAGAGGTTATCTTAAACACACTATGTTATTATTTCATAGAAATTATCCTTAACTGATGTTTAATATTTCATTCTTTATATTCCTTCAACATTCCCATTTTCCATTACGTCAATGCCTTATATAATGTTTTGATGTTCAGGTTTATGATTCTCTCCCTTAATGAGATACATTTTAAGACTATTTACTCACATGTATTATAATCATCATGTTGTTCATTGATTTTTCTCTAATTGTACTTTATACATCACCCTTTTCTTATGTACATCCTCAAGTAATCCCTTGTAGTTTTAGAAGATCAGGAGAAATTAAGGGAATGTTATGGAGTTTTAGTTTGTGTACTTATATTTTAAAATTATTTTTTGTATTCTATGTACCAAATTAACTAAAGAAACTAGGACTCATGAACTTATAGGGTTGTATTATGTATAACTATATGCAATAAATTATGAAATTAAGTGTACGAAATATACAGGTTTTCATAGTTGGTATCTGATAAAAGACTAGTTATATTGGTGGAATATGATTATAAAACTCAGGTGAAAGCCTTAGGTGTAAGACTAAACAAATTAAAACCTCCATAAAATTTTCTAAAGTATATATTATGTGGATTACAAAAAATAAATATCCCTTTGTAGAAAATACAAGGGGATATGGTTGGGGCACTATTTTACCTAGTGTTAATAACCCTAAAATGGATGACACTAGATGGATTTTGACGTCATCTGGTGCATGAAAAAAAAGCCCTGATGCAAACCTAGTTTGACACTATTAAGTGATATTATTTGGTAAATTTTTATTCTCCTTACAAACCATTATTATGGGTGAATTCCTAACAGACATTATGTTAGGAAATAGACCATGGATAACATAGATTGAAAGCTAAAAATTCATTGGGTAAGAAATATGTGTCATTTATTAATTATCCCTTCAATGTTTATAGTTTCCATTTTCATATGTCTAATATTTTTAAAATTATCATCCCATGTTTATTTTCGATAATGTACTTCATTAAAAAAAATCTAATTACTGAATGGAGGCTTACCATCCATTCATGAACATCAAATGTCTTATATGATTATGGTTCTATAAATTCCTTCATAGCATTTATGTTTTGTAGAACTATCCAAACACCACTTAAAAACATTGAATTTGAGCAATTGGTTAGGGTGGAAAATGGATCAATTTCTCCGTACAAATCATATTACTCATATATCAACCTTTCTAGGATAATTTTTCTAGAAAACCCTATAATACACGCTTTAGTGGAATTAAATACTATTCATGGCATGTATCAGTTTTCCTTGTATATATCCTACATAAAGTGTTGAGATAAGTGAATCATCCCTCATATTACTCATCAAACATCACTTTTAATTGATAAAAAACATGTAGGGAGAAGTAGGGTCACATGGATTGATAGTGGTGAATACTAATATCATCACCACTGATAAAATTATTACACTACATATGAAAGGAAACAAAACATTGAAAGGTAATAATAATTTTAGAAATTCTTGTATGCTTGACGAAAATATTTTTGGAATAGTTACCCTATAATAGCATGTTATTGATGTAAACACCATAGTTGATAAGCAACATGTTATACTTAACAATATAGGCATGATCACCAGAGGATGGCTTAGGGGAACTAAAGAGTGTGGACCAAAGAAGAAGAATCTGGCTCTGCCTTAGTAATCTCCATGATGAAGAGATCACAAAGTTATATACCACTGTATAAGGACATGGCTTTGGTAGATAGGGAGTCTCCCAGAACAAAAAAAAATGATGAAGTTGAATAGTACAATTCCTCTAATATCACACATGATCCCTCTTCCTTGCATGATATCGTGATCAAAAGAAATGTACACATTCTTCTTAAATCATCATGCTGGAGGCATCAATTTTTTCCAATGACCCCTGCCTATACTGGAGATACCCCTAGAGTGTGATAAGGCTAGAGGAATAAGTCCTTTGGGAGATATCAAGTTTTCCCATCCAACCAAAAGATGACTAAGATCATTCACTAAAGATTTGACACTCGCCTTCAGTTCGAGAAATGATATCTTGGAGCCATTACACTAAGCATTTCTAGAACCCAATATAACCCAAAACACCATCATAATCACCACTGAGTGGAAAGAACATGTTTGTGGACTCCCCATGAAAGATAAATCCCAAGCTATGCCCAAAAAGCATCCCCAAAAACTCATCCTTATCACTCCTGAAGAAAAGGTTCCACATAAACTCCCCTCTCGAAGAGGCGTGACACCAGCACCATGAGCACATCTAAATGACCTTCCTTTGAATATTTTCATCTATTAGAATATCTTGATTTATCAATTTCTAAAAAAGGAATTTATGATTCATGGGAAACTACTTACACCAAATATAGGAAGAAAAGAATTAAAAGATGATGATCCTATGTAACCCTTCATGAAAATATTTACCAAAAAATAGCCTAGTGGTCATGTCCATAAAAATGTACTTATCATGTTCCATCGCAAAATTGATGCTCACATGAAGGATTTTTTTGTCAGCGTCGAGCATGGAATCTATGAAACCTGAAAAGAGATTCACCTCCTAGAAAAGGATATTTGTCAAAGGAATTCTAGGGAATAAAAGTGTCTCAATGTTGAGCTAATTATCCTTCTAATAAATGAAATTCCCTCTTCCCACAACCCACCTCACTTTCATACTAAGGATATTCATCTGGTAGACCCTACACCTAACTAGTCACATCAACCTCCTAGTTATCTCCCCCCATAATCACAAATCACCTCCATATTTACCATCCATGAATCGTTCCCAAAACAATTGTCTTCAATAATTCCCCATGTAATATTTCCATGAAAGGGATGCATGACTCCATGAACGCTATGAAGGCCAATTCCCCCCGCCACAATGGGCTTCATCATGCTCTAACTAGCTACCCAGTGAATTTTTTTTTCAGATTAACATCCCAGCTAAAACTGGATAGAATATGTTGGATGCTATTGACAGTCCCCTTGGGTGTTTTGGTAACCTCAAGAACTTGTATAGGGATCAAGGTCAAAATGTTGTCAATGAGAGTGATACTACCTCCAATAGATTTGAAGAAATTATTCCAGTTTAGAATGTATCCCATGATATTATTATTGATACCATAGAATATTACATTTTGAAACCTTCAATTGATGATAGGAACTCCAAGGTAGACCCTTTGAAGGGATTATTTATAAATTCTAATAATATCCTGAATGCTTCTTCTCCTTCTAATAGAACATTTTTTGGGAAACAACACTCTAATGTTTTTATAATTAATTTGCTTCTCACTCCAAGAACCGCAAGTCCCCATCAAACCGATGAAGTTACTAATGGAACTTTTTCATACATTCATAAAGAATAGATCATCATCTACAAACAATAAGTGAGTTAATGCAAGAGCACCACCCTTGGACCTAAATAGAAGGATCAATCTTACCTCTATCCAAATCATTAAATTCATAGAAAGTACCTCCTAATCCTAGATGAATATACTTGAAGATGTAAGATCAACTTTTCTAAGACCTATGAAGAGAAGTTGTCTCATAGCATTAGAAATGAAGCCCCACACTATCCTGAGAAAGGATTTGTCCATGTCCACTTTCACCATGATGTTTTCCCCATTTCCTTTTTATTGAGATCATCCAACATATCCTTGGAAATTTTGATATCCCCTTGAATTTATCTTCCCTGAATGAAACCATGTTGATCTTATGAGATAATCCTTGGAATTAATCATGCCATCCTTTTATTAAGGATACCTGAGAGAATTTTTTAACTAAAATTTCATAATATAATGGGCCTATACTGATTGAGCATCGTAGGATACTTGATTTTGGGATTGAGCACCATCCAAGATGCACTCACTCCCCTGGTTAGAGGTTCCTCCATGAAGATATCTTAAAAGGCCTCCACAACCTCCAATCTGAAAATGTCATATGCATAATTGAAAAAACCCATAAGAAACCCATTTGGACTAGATCACAATCTAGATCCAAACAAGACACAACCGTCAAGGTTTCATGTTCATATGGGATTCCACTCAGAGAAACAATCTTCCTTTTTGGAAAATACAGAAAATGCTTCTCAAGATGTTAGGATCACCTATAACCCCACTCATCCACCTCTAGGAAGAAGGATCATACCATCCGTTAGATTCCAAAAAAAATCAACATCCATGTTACTGGCCACTTCGACGTCGTTTGGGAAGATTATTTCATCCAACATAAGGTTATTTTTTTAATTGGATTTCCATTCTCTAAAACAATCCTAAAAATTGTAATTTTTCCCTTCCTTATGCTATACAGTGTGAGACTTGATCTTGAGGGCCCTTTTAACCTCATGAAGTTTGGGGGAAATCAGATTCTATTTACCCGTAAGAGAAACAAAAACAACATCATCTTAGGATGTTTGAAGTCCTTCTTCCAACATAGAGATATCCACCTTAATTTTTTTAATATTCAATATTTTAGAATGATTCAAATACCACTTATTGATATATTTTTAGGTAGAAAAGTCAATTATAAAAACCAAAATGAGCGGAGCCCTGATCCATTTGGTCCTAAGACCTATTAACATCATACAAAACGCCCTTACAGCAACACCAACTTCTTGAAAAGAGGATCTTGTTAGAGATTATTTCACCCAATTTAATATAGACCATAAAATTTGTGTAGTTGGATAGGGATCAAGTGAGATTAGTAACTGAATAAAGAGGAAAGGATTCCATACAATGAAGGTTGGCATGATATTGGTCCAAATAGAACTAGATTCTATGAGTGCCCTTTCTGTTGTTCCACCAAGAAAAAATGAACCCTAGTACCCCAAGCCCATAAGTCCATTGGAGGAAAGGAAATCCTGAAAGTCCTATACGATGCTGATAACCACCGATGAGACTCTTTCCTCTCATAATCCTTAGTAATTGTATTAAAATCTACCAAAATGAACAACAAAATGTCCCCAACATGAAAGTTGGATATACTGTCCCAAAATACTTTTCTCCATGTGACATTGCATTTAGCATAAATGAAAAAGAAATAAATAACTTACCCCACATCACCACCTTGGTAGTCATATGCTGAGAAGAAATAACCACAACATTGATGATGAAATACTTACTACAGAATAACCAGATCTGAGAATTAAATGGTGAACCAGGAATGTGAGATGTGTAACCCATCCATCTATAAAAAAACTGATCTGTTTCGTTTTTTTCTTTATCTCCAAAATATCCACCAGTAGAACATGGTGTTGGCGTAATTTGGTAGCAACAAAATTTCACTAGACTCTAGGCCCCATGCCTATGGAGTTTTAAATGTTGATAGAGAACATTTAAAATCCATGGGAGAGGCCTTGCAGATAATAGAATTTGTCGACTTCAAAAGAGAATTGAGGGACAACACTTCCCTCATCATAGCATGGGTAAGTAAAACCCATATGAAGCTATGGATTTTGACGACCTCCTAAGGCCTTCATCCAAACCAGAAGGGCCATGTGAAACACATTCAGAGAAAATGATCATCACCTCGATATTTTGTTTTGGGGCCTGTGAACCAACATCGTTGGTGGTTGTCCCGAATTTCCCCTATGTAAGATGAAGAGGAAGGGACTCCATGACCATAGCATCCTTAAAAGGAGACAACCTTCTTTTATGACCGAGGAAAGGAACAAGATGCCTTCTCACCATTGTATACCTCCTTTTGAACCTTCTCAGATGTCTTATTTACCTTCTGTAAAAGATATTATCTCGACGAGCCTAGAGCACCAACCTTTGTCTATTCGAAAGTAGGTCCTGACCCAGACGATGGCCCCAGATACTCAGCAAATAGAGGGTCACCCGTAGGGAGTGAATTCTTTGATTGCATTCCATAATGGAGAAGAAACCTACCCTTTTGAACCATAACCCACACCTTGAAATTGTTTATGCACAGATGAGAGACTCGTAAATTCTCCAATGAAGATTTTGGAATTTCATATGATGCCAGCGAGTCATATTAGAGGGCCTTTGAAAGTGACCGTGGAATTCCTGAAGAAACTAATGGCACCAAAGAATTTGAATTCTAACCATTGAATGGTGGAGGTGCAGTCCAAATGGCTAGCACGTGCGGTGCGTGATAAGAGTTTGAATTTGAAAAAGGCCGAGTCTGAGTCTGAACTATTCCCAAAAAAGGTGAATCTTTCCCCGTATCCAAAACCCGATCACTGACTGCCCAACCATATAGGCCACTGCATGACTATGAGGGGAAAACCTTTGGTCCATCTTGCCTCTTCTCGTCGGTCGCCACTATGTTCCTCTTGGGAAATCACTCCAAGTAGAAGTGTGGAGGAGATTGAAAATAAACGTTTTTTCACCATGAGAAGTTCTCCCTAAAACTGACTAAAACCTTCATGGGTGGTTGCTTTAATAGATCCATTTCTCCATAGATTTGTGTTGCATCCATCCCCTAAAGGAACTTCATTTCATCATACATTAAATGGATGGAACCCAAGGAATCTTTAATGAACTCGAGAATGGTGGGGTTATACAACAAAAGTGGAAGACCCAGAAACATAACCCACACCTCCACCAATATTGAGTCCCTCCCAAGGTGAACATCCCAAGGAAAATGATAGAACAACAAGTTCCATTTCCCACAATACGGAACCTCCCTAGATGAGGCTATAAAAAATCCTCCCTTGACAAATTGTTAATACAAAACGAGTACCTGGAAAGCACCGAGACAACCATTGGGCGGTTGATCCCCCATGGGGTGCAGTGGTCCATTTTCCCATGAATATTGATGAGTAAATGACCTTTTTATTGATTAACATGATCTCAATAAGATCATAATAAAGTAAAAGTATCCTCCTACTTTGATTGATGACTTATTTGATCATCTATAGGGAGCCCAATACTTTTCCAAGGTTGATCTTTGGTCCGAGTATTACCTAGTAAATGTGATTAAGGTGGAAATCCCCAGGACAACATTATGCACATTTTGCAAAGACTATGAGTTCATAGGGATTTGATTTGGACACACCAAATCTCCCTAAATCTTCATGGACTTCATTAATTTTGTATTTTGGGTCTAACACATCAAATTGAAGGTAGTATTTATAGATGATATTATTATTTACTCTAAAATAGAGGATCATGAGGGGTATTTGAATGTTGCATTGAAAAGTTTTAAAAAGGAAATTTTATTTGAGAAGTACTATAAATTTGATTTTTAGATGGAGAAAGTAACACTATTTGGTCATGTTATTACCAGAAAAGTGGTATTTGTAGATACATCAAAAAACCAAGGTAGTTTATGGATGGTTCTACCAACATCTATAAAAGAAATTTGTAGCTTCCTTAGATTAGCTGGGATGTTTTTTTGATTTGTGATAAATTTATCATGATTGTGAAGCCCAGTAACCAATCTAACTCAAAATGGTGTCATATTTTCTTTGACTGATTAATATCAAGAGAACTTTAAAGAGTTGATAAAGTGGATAGTCACTATACTTGTACTCAGATTACCCACTAGTGGGGAATGATATTTGATAGATAGTGATATGTCTAAAAAGTTCATGGGTTTTATGATCCTGAATTTTGAAAAAGTGATAGAATTTTCATCCTTCAAATTAAATATCGATTATCTTAACTACCCAACACATGATCTATAATTAGTTTTAGGGATCTCTGCATTGAATATTTGGTGAAATTATCTCTTGGGTAGAAGTGTGACATATTTACAGACTATAAAAACCTAAAATATATATTCACACAAGAGGATCTCAATATACACTAAATAATGTGATTATAACAGATTGATGATTTCAATTTTCTAGTCTGTTACAATCCTGGAAAGGTGAACAAAGTGGAATTTTCTCTAAGTTGAAATCACCCTACAAGCCAATAAATCATAATGATTTCAAGGGATCTAATATTCTTCTAGATACAGAGGATTTAAAATGGAATATAAAAAGGTTATCCATCCTACCATTCCGAAATAACTAATTAACCATCCATACTTGAGAGAATCAAAGAGTCCCAAAAAATGATGTGATGCTACAGAAAAATGTAGTTGATATTCTATTGTTAAACTTTTCTAAAGATGGAGTTATATGTTTTGGAAACTAGATATGTGTCTCATAAATAAAAAAGTATAAGTGGTAAATTGTAGATGATTTTCAGAACTCATCCATCCCTAATCATCCAAGAAGAATTATGATGTATATAGATTTGAAGCAAAAAAAATCTGGTGGGATTAAATAAAAAGGATGATTGTAGAGTTTGTGACATGATACTTAGTAATCCAACAAGTCAAGGATGAATGAAAGGAGTGAAAGTATATGATTAAACCATTATCAATATATGTACGGAAATAGGAAAACATAACCACATATGTTTTCTTATTACTCCCCAGGATCAATATAGGTAATTATGCCATCTAGGTGGTAATTGATCGCCTTACCAAGTCAGTTCATTTTATGGATATCAAGTAATATTTCTCTCTTAAATAAAATTCAAATATATTCTTAAAGGAAGTGTTACGATTACTTGGATTTACATACTATTTAATCAAATCGAGATCTGTGGTTTACCACACATTTTTTTAGATTCCTTCAACGATAGTTGGAATAAAAACTAAGATAAAAAACTCATTATCACCCTCAGAGTAATCTTCTATCTGAAAGAACCATTAAAACTCTAGAAGATATGTTATGACCCTTTACAAAATATTTTCATGGATTTTGGTATCAACACCTTCCCCTAGTAGAGCTCTCATATGACAAAAGATTCAATTCTATCATTTAAATGGATCTTTATGAGGCTTTCTATGTGTAGATGTGTCAGACTCTGGAATTTTGGGAAAATGTTTTTTTAAGAAGCTAACGAGACCAAATTTCATCAAAAATAATAATAGAGAAGTTTCAATCCATTCAGCATTATATGAAATCGACCCAAAGTTGATAGAAGATATATGTGTAAAATTGTTGAAAATATATAGAGTTTGAGGTGAGAGATAAAGGGGTCCATCATATATCATTATGGAATAAAGTAATGAGTTTTGGGTAAATGAGAAATATTTTTCCCAAATACATAAACCTCTTCAAAATTGATGATTTCATAAAAGTAGTGGCCTATATACTAAAAAATACCACCTAACGTGTCTAAAGAAAATTATGTATTCCATGTATCCCTCTTGAGGAATTAAATAATATACCCCTCGTGTTTAGTGAATCCAGTGGCGGTACCATTGGAGAATAATATAACATATGCAGACTAGTTTATGACAATATTAAAGTGTAGAGACAAATTTCTACAAAACAAGACAACTCATCAAGTCAAATTTCTTTAGTGTATAACCAATCATTTGAGGAAGAATCATGGGAACCATAATAGACAATTAAAAAGAAACACCCTCATCTATTTTAATGTATGAAATGAAATTTTTGAGGGTGAAATTTATGAATGTGGAATAATGTAAAGACCCAAACATTTGTAAATTAAATTCCCTTTTTTAATGAGTAAATTATAGATTAAGAAATTAATTATAGAAAAAAATTCACTAATTTTGTTATTTTTTTCCATTATAAGTTATATAATTTTGGATTTAAAAGACCACTAAGCATCATAACTGCTGATAGTATAGCCATTATACAGTGGCTATATGATTAATATATATATAGGGTTTTGAAAAATCTAATTTACATGAACAATGGAAGAGGTGGCCTCGGTCAGTAGGATCAAACTCTAAGAATCATATTTATGAGAGCTTCCAAGGCATATATCATCAATGGGTTTTCCCCTTGACCAATAACAAGCTTTGCTTCAACTACTAATTCCCAAATGGAACCATTAAAGGTAGATGTTCAAGCTCATTGATATCATGGTCCCAACAATATTACTCAATCCATCCTAATAGAATGTCACTATCACACACATATCATTATGGAATTCTCTTTTGTAATAAAATGAAATATATCTAGACCCAAATGATATGTTTTTTCTTGTTTTTTTTAAATTAATGATTATATTTTTCTTCGATTATTACTTTATAATTATTAAAAAATAATTTTGATAAAAGATAGATTTAGATAAGATAAAACAAAAATTGTATTTTATGGAAATATGTAGTTTCCATCTACACACTATTTTTCCAAATTCAATATTTTTTTAAATAAATAATATTTTAATAAAATATTCTTATCAAATAATATTTATTTATATATAAATTATAATATAATTTTACGAATTAAAATGTAATTTTTTAAATGGTTAGAACTATTATTGTTGAAAACCCAGTATTTTTCAATAAATGACGAATTTGTTTAAAAAGTGTAAATTATAAACAATAGATATTTATTTATAATAAAATAAATATTACTTTTTAAATTATATTGCTTAAATTATGTAATGGTGAATTTATCATAAATTTTTAAGATAGTCAAATTTTGGGGTAAAAATTAAATATGGTATAAATATAAGTTATGTATTATGACATCATAAAATTCAAAACATGACGTAATAAAATACAAGAAATAGTATCCATGTCTAATATTATTTTTCTGCATAATTTTAATTTTATTTTTAAGTTATTTTATTAATTTACTAAACCCTTAATGAATCCTCCAAAACCAATTTTATGTTTTATGTTTTTAAAATCAATTATTTCTATACATGAATCACTTCCACGTCACTAAGGGTATTATTCCAAATATTTATATTCTGATATTTATAAAAAAAATATATAAATGGTTCTTTAGTAGAAATTGTGGTAGAAAACCATGGGCTAATTTGGGGTTTGGATCAACTTATCATTTGGATTCCAAAACATGCATATAGAAAGTAATAAAGAATTTTACTCTATTTTTCTATAAAAACTACCCACACTCCCATTCAACATCACTAAAAACCCATGTATCATAAATTTACCCAAGCCTTATTTATTTATATCCCTCAAAAGGTGTCCTTATGCTCATAATAATGTCATCCCATTCTTTTAGAAGTTCCCTCTTAATGTAAGGGATCATCTCCTTCCCCTCTTTATTCAAGAACCATATTTATATTATGTTTTTTCATTTCCAATTTTCCTGGTTGGGATATATTTTTCCATATCCCACTAACATTAATTATTATTTACATGTGATTATAAACTCATTTCACTATAATTAAAACCTTCTATGAAACTTTATATACTGCTATTATGTTTTCAAAATTATCCTATGATTTTTCATGCCAAACATTTGTGTAGTGAATACGAATCTCTGTTCCTACTAATGGTTATTCATTTATATGTATATATCCTTCATTTATTTGGTAATTCCATGTATTTTACCCACACTTCTTAATCATATTTTTTAAAAATAATGAAATACATCCCCTTGTTGTATGATCTCTATGGCACACAAATACGTGTACGTGATATGAAAGTGTTGTCTTAGCCTGAAATCATATATTTCTCTAATGCATTGGGTAATGTTTTTATCTCATGATATACCATGTATAGTTTATGGAAGTTCATCCTAGTCACACTATGTTATGATTTCTAAGAAGTTATCCATGACTTATGTTTATGATTTTATATTTCATGTTTGTTCTAGATTCCCATTTTTTCTTGATGTTATCATCTTATGTCATGATAAAATGTTCGTGTTTGTGATTATCACACCTCTTTGTTTACCCTGATATTCCTATTGATTCACAACTATTACTTTCATAATGTTATTCTTTGACTATTTCCTTATTAGGCTTTATAGCATGCCCATTTCTTATGTTTCTTCCCAAAATAACTCAATCAATTTTAGAATATCAAGAAACAATAATGGCATGTTATGGAGTTTTAGTTTATGTGATTATATTTTTATGATTCAAGTTGTTATGATATATACCTAATTACCCAATTACATTGGGCATCATGATCTTATGGGGTTGTATTAAGTGTATCATTATGAAATAAATCTTGAAATAAAGTTTTAGAAAGATATGTGTTGGCTTAATATCATGTCATATATAATAAATTGTGAAAATATATCCAAAAAAACTTTTGGAAATAATCAAAAACCTAATTTTTAAATATATAATTAATTTCAGATTGTTTAACATTATATTTAAAACCTTTTGATAACCATGTCCAAAAATATTTTGGAAAAAACTATAAAACCCCTTTAGAGAATCTCTTTATTTCAAACTCAATCCCCAGTACATCAACCACAAAGTGTGACAACATGGGAATTTATAGTATTGATAAAAAATAAGAATTTTTTTATCTATAATTTTTTGTAAAGAGTAGTCCCTTACAATCAATCAATTGTACTCAAACTACAAATGGATCTGGAATCATATTCATTAAACATAAGTATCTCTATAATTGTGTCCACAATTTTCATCACATGGTGTCATACATTTTAAATTTTCCCTTTGACCAAGACATAATGTGACCATAGGGAATAGTATATATAATTCCCACATCACATCCTCAAATTTTCTCTACTACCCAAGTATAGATTGACCTTCTCAATGCATACATCAAATGTCATTCATCCGGTTGATGGGTACATCACATGCCTATCAAACAAGTATATAAGTATACCATATTTACATTCAATGTATGGCCATATATTTCCTCAGTCTATCTAAACTGAATGACCATATTTCATACTTTTCATATAGGAGGAAAAATCACATCTAATTAAGCTCTAACCAATGATATATTATGGAATATACCCAACCACCCAATTATTAACTATGCCTCAAGGATTTTGTAAGAAATATGTCAATATATGAAATTTCACATGCTAGGAATCTCTCTAAACTTGAGTGTGGGGAGTCCTAATATGAACAACGCATCCTAGGTGGTCAAAATAAATTGTGTATAACACTCTATGTGTTATACATTAAAGGTTATTCATTTCAAAAAAAAAAGTCATCCCAGGAACATATTTTATATTTCCATATATAAATCCTCATCACATCAACCTTATAAATTAATCATTTGATATATTTGTACATGATGAACATCGGTTAGGGATAAGTCAATCACTACAATAAAAATGGCATATACAAATTGAGATTTATTGATAGATAATATATTTGTTGGTAAAAATGTGCAATTCCTACAGATATTAGGTTTTATCATTATTGATTTTAAGTACCAACACTTGTTTTCACTAACATATATATGTGTAGGAATTGATCATTTGACACCAAAAAATAATTTACCAATAGTTAAATATATTTATTTATCACACTAATACCACTATTTGTTTACTAACACATGGATCTATTAATAATAAAAACTATTACGGCCAAATCTATTGTCATCAATAATTTTTTTTCAATTCATCATTCGATGATAATAACCAATTTAGAAAAACAAAATTTTTTATATAGATTATTATTTTTATGACTATAGTCAATATTTAATTTTAGTGGTTTTATTAAAAATATCTCATTAATTGATCTCAATTTTCAATTTTATTGAAGTTTCAAGAGTACTTAAATTTTCTAAATCTTTTCATTCAATAAACATTTAAATACATTAAATAAAAAATTTAAATCATTACAATATTTTAATTTAATAAATAAAATAAATAAAAACAAAATTATCAATAAAAAACTAATAAACACAATTGAAATATAATTAATTAATTATTGATATTCACATATTAGAATTTTTTATTATATAAAAATATTATTTTTAATAAAATATTATATTTATTATATATATAATAAATTAATTAATTATTAATGGACATTTACATATAGAAATATTATTTATATATAATATATTTATTATATATTATATTTATTTAATTTTAAAAAATTAATAATTTTTCGATTTAGAAATTGTGTTTTGTATTATATTTTTCCTCATCCTCATTCTCATTCTCCCTCCCTCCTTGCTTATTCCTCCCTACCTCCTCGCCTCCCCACCTCCCCACCTCACTGCCTACTCTCAACTCTGTTTTCCCCTTACTTGATCTTCCTATCAACCGCATCCCATCATACATCTCCACGCCTCTCCCTGCCTTCACACCTAAACATCCTCCTTTGACCTTGTTGAAAATGTAAACCCTAGCATCCCACTCCATGGCACGTAACTTCATCACACCTCTCTATATCTCACACTAATCCAATTCCCCACTTCTTCTTATAATCGCATCATCTCCCCCCCCCCCTTCATCACCTTTTACTTCTGATTTGATGTACCTTCTGACAATTTCTTGATTCTATTATATTTTGGCAGATTAAATTCCTAACTATAATGATGATTTGACTCTAAATACCATCACTTATATAGTTTAAAATGATTGATTTCTTTCATAACCATTTCAGTTTGATGCATACAAATATTAACTTTAATGGGTGTCGTCTATTCCCAACCATAACACCCTTCTTCATCCTTTTCTTATTCACTTACAGTATCTCCATAGTTTCTTTATTATTTCTAATTTCCATCGGTAAACATCTATTTCTTCCTTTATTCATTAAATTCAATATTCAACGATTCCATTACATACGGAAATCTGTAATTTTTTCCCTAATGAGGTCGGTTCCCTTAAAATTCTATTTTCATTTTCAATGTAACTGACTCCCATAAGAACATACTTTTAGTTTAAAGTGATTTTATTCTATATTCATGTCTAATATACTTTTACTTGTAGTTTCAAGTTATCCAAATTGAAATGAATTTTATATGAATCAAAATTCTATTTATTTCTACATATCCAAAAAAAATACACTGCCTTTCATTTTTATGCACTTCCAAAAATATTTTTTCTTTTATTTTAATGTAGTTTCCTGTTAATGTAGTGTCTTCATAATTTTTTAATCCGTATTTTGACATACCATAACATTTATTTCCAATACTAACTTCTTTATTCACATCTAAAATTTTTTATTTTTATATTATCTTTTATTAATTTAATATCAGTATTTTAATAATATTATATAGTCACATATTTTTTTTATACCTTTGTAGGGAATTGAGTTTCATATTAATTATCATCATTTTTCAAATTTCAATTATCCATATATGAAATAATTTTTTGGATATGGACTATAGGAGGTCGATGAGGAGTCCACTCAGTGGGGATTATAGTAGATCGAGTAGATGAAATTGAAGAGATATTCTGTATTCTCTCCTTAAATCACTAGAACATATAAATTTAAATTTTCTATATATATTTTTACTCTACATTTTCACTATTTTCATTTTCTTAATTTGATTACTATATGAATTTCCATTAAATGTTATACTATCTATACTATGATACTTCTAAAAACTATTTATATACTGAATCACATTCATTATTTTCAGGCCGTTAAAATATAGTTATCACTCCCATCACATTAAAATCATATATTAGTGGAATTTCATCTTCCACTATTTTCATTTTTGGTTCTTTCAAGACAGATTTGTGAATTTATATATCATTGCATCAGCATAATTTATTACCTTGGATCTTATGTTCATTAATATTGTGTTTTGTGATCTTATATGACTAATGATCTTCCATATTCTTACATCTACTTAGGACTTCATTGGTCCTTATAGAGTCGATATTTCTTCGTTGGTCCAACACGATTCCACTTCCCATAGAGATAACCTTTTAATGAATGTAATGAAATTTACCTATATGAAATATTGATTTTCCTTACTCATATAATATGCATAAATATTATTATTTTATTTACATTATTCATATAATGGCACTGCATTACATGTATATTATACTTTCTTTATGTCATTGAATGTTATTTGAAATGTTATAATTGATCCTTTTGTAAAGGATTCATTAACTCTAACAATACTTGTCACAGAAAGACATTACAAAATTATATTCCTCTAGAAAATTTTTTGTTTCCATCATTGATTTTTTTGGTAATTCATTTTCTAATAATAAGGTTTTTGGAAGTCTATATTTTTATTTGAAAGCTTAAAATTATCATATTTTCTTTTTGTAATTAAAGAAAAAAACATTGTTATCATATCATTGATTTGATTTATGCTCTGAGATGAAAAATCAAATATAATAGTATTGTAAAGGGTTAGTGATATGTCTTGGAAGAGGTTTGGGTGGTTGTATTTACAGAATAGGTGCATAGTTCAGTAATTTAAAAAAATTTAATTTCTATTTATAGAAATATTTTCCTTCTTAGACATCAAAATAATAGAAATTCTCTTTGATTCATTCACTATATTCTTTTTTCTAATTCCATTTTAAATTTTTTAATGTATGAAATCTATAATTTTGAAGTGAAATTATTAAAATTATTCAATTATACAGATTATACAAAGTGCAAATCTTCAAATTATGCATAAAAGTAACATCATAATCAGTATACAAATTAATTAACTCTATATTATAATTAATCAATATTTTCATTTTATTCTCCAATTGCATGTTATATTTTATAATATTTCCTAATTTATTTATTTATGAAAATACTAATGTATGTTTTAAACTCTTACATAAATCATATTTACATGCGCAATCACTTCTGGAAATATTTTACTAATGTGCACTCACTTCGAGAATATTTTAATATTTTTAGTCAAAAAATAAATATTTCTGATATATCACTTCCATTCAACCAATGTAAAATCACTTCTTTGAGGTTAAAATATATATATTTCTGGGAAAAGTGATTACACGGTTTATGCTAATGTGTAATCACATCAGTGGTATATCACTTTACTTAGTTTCTACTAATATAACAGTTTATGGTAATGGAAATATATTTCTGATATATCATATCCAACAATATTTTATAAATTTCAATCACTTCTGTGATTGATCTCATTATATGTTATGGAAATTGATTCCCTCATATATTAATATATATTTTTTCGATATCTCACTTCCAAAAGTGTTTGCAACTAAAGAATTGTAATATATTTTTTGAACTCATATTTATATGTTGAAGTCACATTTCAAATATATAGGTGTTTTCTTTTATTAAAATAACTTTCTTTTATTATAAATTATAGCATTATCTCTCATTTTATTACAATCATTTTCTACTTACTGAATTTCATTCATTTCATCTTCATTCATATAAATTTTTGTATCGAACTCACGCAATAGTTATGTAATGAATATGAATATTAATTATATATTAATGATTGTATATTATTAATATGCATGCAATAAAAATATTGAATATTCATGAAATATGATAGAGGGTGGCGTTATGAGCTATGTGAAGTAGCAATGTTGGATCACTGACCCTTATTCTCTGGTGATCACTTTGAAGAAGCATCCAAACAGCAGGCAACAGAAGATATATCATGGTAAGTAGAAGCTGAATCATATGGTAAGTTGCAGAATATGACTGGTTTGTTTTCCATCTCGAGAATTGATATGTACATTTCTGTTTTCCTTTTTTTCTACAACAAATTAAATTTCTTTCTTCCAATAACTTTTATAAAAATATTGATATAAATTTGGTGAAATGAAATTATTGTTTGGATAATTTAGATTATGAATGAAAAATTACCACTCTATGCATATCATTTTTTTATATTTTAATTTAGTTCTATTTTGGTTTAAATTCATGAAGAATATTTTGCATTTTTTTGTAGATATGTTCCTTGGTTATGTGCGGTGTAGATCACGAAGGCAAACAGTTGGGGTTCCTCAATGGTATTGGAGGTGACTTGATTTGTTGAGATGTCAATAGGGACAATGAACGTAAAATTATCATTCTATATAGATCATTTTTTATAATTTCGATTTTTTTGTTCCAATTCATGAAGATATTTTGCACTAATTTTTTGGTATGTTTTTTTGGTTTTGTGCGGGGTAGATCTTGGAGCTGAATGGTGTGACATAACAATAACATTAGGTTTCTCACTAGTTCTAGAGTTGACATGGTTTGTTTCTTCTAATGGCTGACATAGGGGTGATGAAAGATCATTGGAGGAACTATTCATCTACCATGATGGGTGTAGGAGGATTGCAACCAAGAGATGATGTGAACATTTATAATTGTTTTTGGGGGGTGGGTGGGTAGTGGTGATAGTGATACATAGATTGATCTTAGTCTTTTTATGTTTTTTAGGATATTTTTAGGTATCAATAAACTTCAACCATGTATAGATTCACTTTTGTATTAAATTCCATTATTTATATAATTATTATTTTTCTAATTTTGAACATGTTTAAAAATATTCTTTGGTTTGTTAATTAGATAAGGTGTATTATTATTATAAATTAATAAATATAATATGAAATTTTCCAGTAATAAAAATTTATAATTTTAAATTTAAATGTAATTAATAAACAATTATTATATGATGGTAATATTATTACCAACAGATATATTTGTTATATGAATCTGTTGATAAATAGTTTGACGAACATATATATTTTCTATTGGTATTATTATAATTATAACAAAACTATTTTATCTATTCCAATAACATTTAGTAACAGTGTTTTTACCAAAAGTTTAGAGACAAGACAATTTTCTTGGTAAAATGCTTTACCAACAGAAAATGCACTTTTAACGATAGATATATCCATGTTGGAAAAAGATATTAATTTTGTATTGAATGCTGTATTTTGACTAGTAAATTATATTTATATTTCATTAAATTTATATAATTATATACATATATGTATCCAAATTGAAAAAAGGAAAATGTGGAATCTGCCTTTAGGTTTATATGATATATTTTATATTCCGAAAATTCATAAGAATATTTTTACCAAAAAATATGAAATTACCTTATTAAAATATCATATATGATAAATTTTCTTATCATCAGTTCTTTTTTAACTTTTTGGGGTTTTTTGAAACTTATTACATCTATTTGTAGTCTAAAATCATTACCATATAACCATCTAATAAAACTCTCTCACAAAACACTTTAGTGAATAACATCTATAAAAAAATCTTTTTGAATAATGGTGAGACTGATTAATAATATTTCTAATTTTCAACTCCATAACCATATTAAAAATACTTTAACTTCATAACATAAAATATTAAAATTTTAATAACATATATTTTTTACTTGGTGTTAAGTAAAAATTCTTTTTTTGACTTTTATGCCTTTTGTTTTAGAAATCAGAAATCTATTTATACTATCGTACTAACTATGTCTATCATACCAACTTAGTCTATTATACTGACCCTTTCTATTGTTCTAACTCTAGCCATTGTACCAAATCTTTTTATTATACGGACTTGGGACATTGTACTTAATTTGTATATCATACTTAGTATGTTCATCGTACTCTCATTGTGCATTGTACTCACTTTGTATCATATACGTATTTTTCACTAAGTAATATTAATCATACAAATGTTTTACATTTATCACATGCATGATTTTATTAATTTATCAAAACACATGTTCTATGTCAATCATACTCATGTTATCATTTTCATATACCATTTTTTAACCATGATGATGTAGTGGAGTTAGTTATAAACTAATCCAAATGATGTTGTGTTTTTTGTTTCAATATAACCATTGCAATGCCCGGTTTCCAAGTCCCTCCATGTTTTCCAGAGAAATATGACCATTCAAGAAAATGTGACTGTTGGAACTTGATGTCTATAAATAGGAGGTCATTTGAAGTAGATAAAACAAATATATCTCCTTCCTAGTTCTAGAAAGAGACTGTGTGACTTCTCTCCCCTTTGTGCGAAAGAATTTAAATTAAAAATCATGAATGATTCGTTCTTAGATTTTGTATTTCAATAAGTTATTTTTTTTCTTTGTGTTTCTGATCAGGTGGTAACGATCGAGGGATGTCGAGTATAGAGAGACAATTCAACCGATATTCGTATCATGGGATTTTATATGTTTAAAAGATAGAGGTGCCAATTACCTATAAAATTGAGGGCTTGTGGGGATAATAATATGGATGTGCCAATCATTGTATCGAGGGCTTTCTGTGTCGGTAAGATAGACCTATTTCCTTAGGTGAAAGGATACCCTACTCTTTGGGATAAAATATTTGAAGTACCTTTTACTTTCCATCTTCTTATTGTAATAGAAAGAAAATCCTTTCATTTCTTTTTTCTATTTGTATTATTTTTTAATTATTTTAATTACAGCTTATACATTTAGTATTTATTCTATACGCTATATGGTAGAATCATTTTCACTTTTTATTACTCTAATATTTTTTCCAATTCAAAAACAATTTTTTCATAACCTGTGGTATCATAACAATTTCATCAGACCAAGAGTTAGTTTGATCATTTGTTTCCTTTTATGAGAGGCTTTGTGAATTGTTTTAGTTTTTGTTCAAACCCTTCATTAAAGGTTTTAATAAAAAAATTAATATAAAATTCACCCCTGTTGTATTTGTTCCATCTCATATCCATTTTGATCCGAAAATTTGTAACAGAGGATGTTTTCCACTACTTTTTATATTCTTAAAATACATTATTTTCTATATACTCTAACCTGTATTTTTGGAAAAGGATTTTGTTTCTTTATGATGGGAGGCATGATAAATGATGGTTCAATTGATAATCTCAATCCTACAAAACCACCTATCTTTTATGGTAATGATTTTGAATATTATAGAGATCAAATGAAGACTTTTATCAGAAATACTGGTGTTGAAAACATTGTTATGCTCGATAGTGACTGTAAGATCCCCTTGAAAGATGCTAAAACATTTTCAGCCCATGAAAAACCGGAATATCAGTTACACTATAAGGTACACAATACATTATTGTGTTCCATGACCTGGAAAATTTACATCCAAATTTCTTCATGTGAAGCCGCGAATAACATATGGAAGAAATTGGATATTACACATTTTGGTACATCCAAGTTGTTGATTCAAGAAGAGCTATGCTATGAAAAAACTATCATGCCTTTGAATTTCCTTGTGGTGAACCTATAGTTAAGGTCTAACAGTGAATTATGACATTTTAAATAGTCATCATGTTATGGGAGAGAAAATTTTATAACATGACATCTTAGTTGAGAAGAAAATAGACATTATACCAAATGAATGGTAATCTAAGAGGGCTGCAGTTGATGATTCTAGATATATTACAAATCTTAATCTTGATGATCTCTTTGGAACATTGTTGCATTATGAAAGATAATGTAAGATAGATGAATATAAAGTGAAAATGAATAATGGTGGAGTAGCATTCACTAATACATTGAATCCTACAAAGTCTAAATCACCTATGAAAAATAAGTCAGGAATGAGAAAGGTTAAAGACTTAATAGATTCCAGTGATACTAAGCAGTCAAAGAAAGATCTTTCAATTTTTTTAGGATGAATGAATAAAATTGTTGTAAAGAAGGATTTATTATACAGATATAAAAATACTTTCAATGGTAACAAGGATAAGAATTATTCTGAAGTCACATGTTATTAATATAAAAGGGCAGGATAGATTCAACCAGATTTTCCTACGCTAAAAATAAACGATATATAGAAAATACATTTAGATAATAATAATAAAAAATGTTGGAAATCCAAGGGAAATATTGTCTTGAAACTAAATGAACCTTGGAGTGCTAGTAGAGGTGATTCTTCTGAATACTCTTCTGATAGTGATATCTCCAATTAAAATAATACTAATTTCTTTTTCAAAACTCTTTATCATTGGTTAAAGGCTAAGGTACACAATTTTGAATCTCATAATATTATGTATTTTAGTAACAATTATCCTGATAAATATTATTCTTCTGATGTATAAACATCCTCACCAAAGAATGATACTTCTTTACCTTCTTATACAGAAGTTTTCATATTTTCTAAACTATTAGAAAATAAAAATATTAAATTTTCTTGAAAACATAAGAATGAAAATACTAGGATTGATATTTTAACAAAAAAAGTATCAGATATCTATAAATATATTGATTCTAAAACTCTGGAGATTGAAATGTTATTAGAAAATCATGAAAAGTGAATTTTGAAAAGAACAAACATTCTAAAGATTTTGATAATTTAATTTTTTAGAATTGTTTTATAGAAAAACTCAATTCTAAAACTAATACAAATGAAGATAATAATTTTGTCCTTGGACTAAAATATTAAATCTTTTCTTTGAAGAAACGTTTATCTAATTTAACTATTTGAATCAAGGAGTTTGATAAAATGTATTCTCAGACCCATCCTATAAGGAATAGTTTCAGAATTGTTTATACTCATTCAAAACTAGTTTTTAGAAATTACTATTTTATTCCCCATAGTGCTCCAGTCTGCACTAAATGTCAATGTGGTGGACATTAGGAAAGAAATATTTCTCTTAATAAAACTCCATTCTTGGGTTTCCAAAAATCTCACTTTTTAAAACAAATGTGTATTCCTAAAATTTTTCTTGCTAATATTTCTGGATCCAAAAAATTTTGGATTCCAAAAGTTTAATTGTTTTTATTTTAGGAAAAAAAACAAGAAACAATAACAATACATGGTACATGGATAGTGGATGTTTCAGGAACATGACTGGAAACAAAAACTTCTTCTAAAAAGTTATCAAGACAAATGGTAGAAAAGTTACCTTCAGAGACAATGCTCAAGGAAAGATTATTGGTATAGGTGATATTGTTTTCCTGGATGAAATTTTTATTTCTAATGTATTATTTATTGATGGTATTGTGAAAAACCTCATTAGAATAATTCAATTATGTTATGAAGGTAACCTTGTGAATTTTTGGAATGATAAAGGTATATTTCACAATTCTATGGATGAATTCATTTTATCTCTACAAGGGAATTATAATGTTTACACTTTGAACATAGATGACCTTAGAATCCAAGACTTACCTTGTCTAAGTGAAATGGAAGACCTATCTTGGTTAAGGAAGATAATACTAGGACCCTATAATGTTATAAACATATATAAACTCTCTACGAAAGGACTTGTTAAATATCTACCTAAGCTTAGGTTTTATGTTTCTAAAGCTTGTCACCCTATTCAATATGGAATACAAAATATATGTCAAGATTTATCTCAATAAATGAAGTCACAAATACCTATACATTACAGTTAGTGCACATGGAACTTGTTGGTCCTATACAAACTGGATGTATTGGATGCAAGTACTATGTATTTGTTTTAGTTGATGATTACACTATATTTACATGGGAATATTTTCTCACTAAAAACTCAAAAGATTTTTGTTTTTTTAAAACTTTTTTTTCTAAAGATAAAAATGATCAAAACCCACAATTGATAACTATCTGAATTGATCATGGAGGATAATTTTTAAATTTTTATTTTGAAACTTTTTACAATAGAAATGGTATTACTCACTACTTTTAATTACCAAGAAAACCTCAGAAAAATGGTGTTGTTGAAAGAATAAATAGAATTATTCAAGAGATAACTAGAACCATGTTGAGTAAATACTCAATAAATAAACATTCTTGGGTAGAAGCTGTTAGTACTTCTTTTTATAATATAAATCGATTTTTAGTTCGACCTTTTCATAATAAAACCCCTTATGAGTTGTGGACAGGATGAAAACCAAAAGTTTCATATAAAAAAGTATTTTTTCAATGTATTTATTTTAAATACAAAAGATAACTTACATAAGTTTTCACCCAAATCTGATGAATGAATATTTTTAGGTTTTTCCACATCTTCTAAGGCTTATAAAGTTTTTAATGAAAACACTTGTGTTATTGAAGATATAATACATGTTATGTTTGATGAAATAGACCCTTTTTTTCAAACAACATCAAAATATTGCTTCTGAAGTATTTCCAAAAACAGATTATCAACCTATGATAGAATATTCTTCAAGAATTGTAAATACTCAAAAATTTGTTTCTGAGACATTTACACCTGAATACTTTCTTCCTTATGTTGATGAAAATGTTTAAAAAAATCCAAATCAGTTATTTCATAGAAATAATTCCAATGATAACATCATTGGTGATATAAACCAACCAATAAGGACAAGAAACTCTTTAAGGAATGCAGTAGAATATTTTTCTTTTCTATCTAAATTTAAACCTAAGACTCCAAGTGAGGCCTTAGGGGATAAGGATTTGATTAAGGCAATGCAAGGTAAACTAAATGAATTCGAAAGGAATAAAGTATAGAACTTTATTGAAAACCCTAAGGATACATCTATTATAATAGTAAAATGGGTTTTTAGAAGCAAATACGATGAAAATGGTATCATTTTATGAAATAAAGCTAGACTAGTTGCTAAAGGCTATAATCAACAATGAGGCATGTACTGTGAAGAAACACATGAACCCGCAGAAAGACATGAATGTATTATAATTCTATTAGGCTTTGCAACATTATTTAATTTAAAACTTTTTTAAATGGATGCTAAGTGTTCTTCCCTTAATTGATATATACCAGAGGAAGTCTATCTAGATCAACCCCCTAGTTTTGAAGATACGAAACATCCTGAATATGTTTATAAACATATAAAGGCCCTTTACAGAATTAATGATGCCCATAGAGCATGGTATGATAGGTTTACAATATTTTTGTTACCAAATAATTACATTAAGGGAACTGTTGATCCAAATTTTTTTATAAATAATGAAAACAAAAATCTGATGATTGTTCAAATTTATTTTGATGACGTCATTTTCAGATCAACTCAAAAGTCTTTAACAGATTAATTTGAAAATCTAATGAAGTCTGCATTCGAAATGAGTATGGTCATTCTTTCTTGGTTTTAAAATTTCACAAAAACCAGAAGGTACATATATATCTCAACATAATTATATCAATGAATTACTCAAAAAGAATGGATATGACAATACTAAAAGTATTATTACTTCTATTGGAACCCCAAACACTCTTGATCTTGATGCAGCTGGGAAACCAGTTGATCAAACAACTTTTAAAATAATGATTTGAATTTTACTATACTTAATAGCTTGTTATACGTACTTAATGTTATTTGTATTCTTATGCTCTAGATATTAAGAAAATCCAAAAAAAATCCCATTTAAAAGTTATGAAATGGATTTAATGGTATTTAAAAGTAACATTGGATTTATGCCTTTTCTATTCATCTGTAAATGATTTTGAATTAAAATGTTTTTCTAAAACCGACTTTGGTGATTTTATAATGGATAGAAAGAGTACTTATGGAACTAGTACTTTTTTAGGAGATACTTTAGTTTCTTAGTCATGCAAAAAAACACTCTATCGCACTCTCCATTGATGAAGCTGAATATATGGTAGTTGGAAGTTGTTATGCTCTAGTGTTGTGGATGCAACACAAACTCACAGACTATGGTATGAGTTTTAATAAAAATAAAATATTTTGTGATAGCACATGTTCCCTTTCCTTAAGTAAAAACCCTGCACATCACCTTCATGAAAAACACATAGATATTAGGCATCACTTTCTTATGGATCAGACACAAAAAAAAGATATCATATTACAATTCATTGGAACACAAGAACAACATGCTGATATTTTTACAAAACTATCACCTTCAGATATATTTAAATATATTAAAAATAATCAAGTAATGATTACAAAAAAATAATCATTCACATTTACTTCTTGTTTTTATAAATCATCTTACATTAAAACACTCCTCTTCATAAGGGGAGAACATTAGTCTTTTGTTCTCTGTTTTATTTACTTTATATTATTTTATTTCATATATCAAAATTTATATTATCTTAATTCATTATGTTTATATATATTTTTTCATTTGATTAATTAGTTGTTTTATTTATGACATTTGGCTTCATTTTTTATTTGACATTTTGTTTATCTTTTTTACTTTTTATTTGTTATTTTGAAATTTTGATAATCATTTTGACATTTTATTAATCGGTTTGATATTTTTTCTATTAGTTTCACATTTTTTTATCAATTTTACATTAAATTAATCTGTCTGATAGAGTCTTTTATATCATCTTGAAAACCTATGGTAATGACATTGTTTTCCATGATCTTGACATCCTATGGTAATGACTTTGTTTTCCATCATCTTGACAACCTATGGTAATGACTTTGTTTTCCATCATCATGAAATCCTATGGTAATGAATTTGTTTTCCATAATCTTGACAACCTTTGGTAATGAATTAATTTTCCATCAGCTTGAAAACCTTTGGTGATGACTTTGTTTTCCATCGGATTGACAACCTATGGTATTGACTTTGTTTTCCATAGGTCTAACAACCGAGCGTAATTACATTCTTTATCATCAGTTTCATATTTAGTTATATTATCTTTCATTATTCCAACTATTTATTTTCTGTATTGTATTAGGTTTTTACTTTCATAATACTGTGAAACCAACAAATCGCTTTAAATCTTCGATAGGTACATTCTCTTTTCCTTTTCTAATAATTTTTTTATGTTATTGTTTCTTGTTTTTTTATTTTTTTTTCAAAAATACCTCTTTTATTCTCTATTGTTGGAATATTTATCTTCTAATATCTATCATAGAAGTCCAACAGTCAACCAAATTTTTCTATAAATAGAGGACCCCCACCTCCTTGGACACAGACTGGTTCTTCAGATTTATCGATGAATCTATGCTCCTCTTCTTAAGAATCTATAAAATCGTTTATTTTATCCATCAAATTTATGTCTCAGTCTTCTTCCAATACTCCAACCAATATTTCATCAAAGACTTTCTCATAAATGGATTTCTTCAGAGAAAGGTTAGTCTCTTGAGGTTTTTTGATAGTTATGACTCTTCGACCAAAAGGATTATATTTTACAAGGTTTGGAACATCTTTGTGTAGATAAACCTTCCCATAATCTGATTCCTGATGAATAGGAAACATAATTCTATTACAATGTGACTTTTGATAAGGATATGGTGATCGATTTTACTATGTATTATTGAAAATTCTCTATGTTAGAAAAAAACGAAACACATTTTCTCAATGCATCTACTAAAGGTGACTCGTTCTATCCATCTCAAAAGTTACCTAAGGATGTTGGTTCATTTAATAAGGAAAGAGCATAAAAGTCAATCATTGTTATCAATGAGGAGAAAGGAAATGTATCCCAAATATTTATAGACAATTTTTATATTTCTCTATGGATTCATGGGTTTCTTATTCCAAGGAAATGGGATATAGAAACTCTTAATATTTATGATATATTCATGGTTGAATATCTTGTGAATATGAGAAAGGTAAATCTCAGGGATTACACTTTCTAAACAATCAAGAATGTGAATTCTGGAAAAATTAAAACTCATACAATCATGTATCCAACCATTCTTACGAAGTCAATTCTTGAAATTTTGATGTTTTGTAATTTTCTAGTGAAAGGATTATTGAAAATCTTGAAAGGTTCATGGATTAGTAAGGATAAAATCATAAAGTTGATTGTTCATTTTGAGAAAATATCAATTTTTTTCCAATGATCTTTAAGAATCAGTACCAAATCAATCGGCGCTACTGTTAATAGAATCATCCCCAGTAGTTGTATCTTCTCAAAAGTCAGATCCTCAAATTGGTGGGAAACCTAATAAGAAAACCAAATATAGTAAATAAATTTTAGTTATGTGGAGAAAGGGGAAAGAACAAAGAAAATAAGGTGATATTTAGTTTTGTATTGATCCACCTAAAGCTCTAAACAAGAAATTGAGAATAGGATATACTCGGTAGAATGAGAAAATGAAAAAGAAACTTTTGAAAATAAAAACTCAATATTTTGATGTAGATAAGATTATAAAAGGTGTTGTGTTATAAAGTGCTCAACTGGAAGAATAAATTCAATGAGAACCAATCATACAAACTCTTCCAGAGAAAGAAAATTGGAATATAATAATATGAGAATTTATTCAATCTGATTCACAGTAGGAAGGTGAAGAAAAGGAAGATGACATTCATATGGAAAATTTCTGGAGCTCTAAGAAAAGTAGAGAATAATCTTTTCTTCAAAAATAAAGTGAAGGAGTTCAACAAAAAATCATCAATCTATTCCAGCACCAGTTCATTGTGTGGAAACTCAATCAAAAAGAGTTCCTTCTCTGGTCAAGCTAGTGGCTCAAAGTTTTAATGCCAAGAGAACCTTTATGATCAATGATAAATCTAAAGAACAAAGAGTTAAAAAAGAAGAAGAAATAGTTGAAAATGGAATAGAGAAAGGAAAATAAAAAAACCTAATGAAGACTCAATCCGATCAAATAAACTTGACTCATACGATTATGATACAAATTCAGATCACACAATTACTTTGAAGAAAAGTGATTACATTGTTCATGTTTTAAGAATAATTGAGGGGACCAATGCTTATTTTCCTAGAATTTATGAAAAAATAGACTTCATCAGCTAGAATCATAGAAAAAAATTCAGTTCATTAGGAGACCTTAGAAATAATGTGTTTTCAATAGAGGTTGATCTAAAAGTATTGAGTGATAGTTCTATTTCCCATAAGAAAGCTTTCAACAAGATGAACAAATGGTCATACAAGATAGATAGTTCATTAAATGAACATTAGGAATCAATTTAAGACATAAGTAGGCTTTCAAATGATCTTTCTATTTCTTTCAACAAGATTTATAAAAAAACAATTGAAAGGTTGAAATAGATTCCAAAAACTCTTGGTGCTGATACTCATTAAATAAAAGAGTTTCAAGAAAGGCTCAATGCTTTCCGGTCATAATTTATGAAGGTTTTATCTTTCAAAGATGAAATAGTTTGGTAAAATAAACCAAACAATTTTTTTGGCTGAATAATATAAAAATACGTAGAATAGAATTGATACTCTTGAAGATGTGATCAGAATTCAGGAATACACCATCAAAAACCAGAATCAACTTTTTGCAGACCAATACGATCTTCTGAAATATCGGGGTATTTCTACATCAGAAGACAATAAAGATATAAAGAAGATAATGGTTTTATCCATAAGTTTATAGAGAATGAAAAATACATATAAAAAAATTGAATATTTCATTTTATATTTCTTTTTTGATTTTCTTTTGAATATCTTTGATCTTTTGACAATTCAATGAACTGTATGTTTCCATTGTTTTCCAGTTTCTTTCTCTCTAACCTTTTCATGAATTTCAATATCACCCCATTTTTTTGTAAATCACAATGTGGGGGAATATTTCATAAAAGTGGAGTAATTTTTACAACGGGGGGGGGGGAGATCTTAGTGTTTTACTCTAATGTAATACATCTAAATGAAAAAAAAATCTACGAATACAGTCCTTAGGAAAGTTTATACCTAAGGGGGAAGTTGGTATTATTCATTTATTTATTTCAAAGATTTTTCATAACTCAGGGGGAGGTAAGTATTTCTCTCTAATTTTACTTTGTTTTTTGTGCTTTCAAAAAGGGGGATATTGTTAAGTCAATAGTATTATTTTTTTTTACTTTTATGTCTTTTGTTTAGGAAATCACAAATCTCTTTATACTATTGTACTAACTTTTTCTATTATATTGACCCGATCTATCATACTAAACCTATCTACTGTACCAAATCTGTCTATAGTATGCACTCTGTTTGTCATAATAACTATGGACATTTTACTGAATTTGTTCACCATATTGTCTATGTTCATCGTACTCACATTTTATATCATACTCACTTTTCATCATATTAGTATTTTTCACTATGTAATATTAATCATAGTAATGTTTTACTTTTATCAAATGCATTATTTTATTTGTTTAACAAAACACATGTTCTACATTAATCTTACTTATGTTATCATTTTCATATACCTACTGTTTTATCCAAAACAATGTCGTGTAGTTAGTTATAAACTAATCAAAATGACATCGTGTTTTCTGTTTCAATATAACCATGTAAATTCTAGGAGTCCAAGTACCTTTGAGTTTTCCAGTGAAATATGAGCGTTTAAGAAAAGGTGACTCTTGGAACCTAAGGTCTATAAATAGGAGGTCATTTGAAGCAAAGACAACATCTTTAGTTACTTATTACTTCTAGAGAGAGACTGTGTGACTTCTCTTTGCTTTGTGAAAAAGCACTGAAATTAAAAAACTTGAATGGATCATTCTTATTTTTTTATTTAAATAAGTGTTTTGTTTTCATTTGTGCATCTGATCATATCATAATGATCGAGGGCTTCTGGGGATAGGTAGACGGTGCAACCTATCTTTGTATTGAGAGATTTCAAGTGTTTGAAAGACAGAGGTTCCAATTACCTATAAAATCAATGGCTTGTGGGAATAGCAAGATGGACGTCCCAAATATCATATCGAGGGATTACCGGTGTTGTTAAGACTAGCCTATTATCATAGGGGGAAGGATACCCTACTCTTTGGGATAAAATATTTATAATACCTTTTACTTCTTTGCAGCTTATTATAATAGAAACAGATCATTTTATTTATTTTTTCTATTTGTATTATTTAGTAATTATTTTAATTATAGATTATACTTTTAGTATTTATTATATATGTAATATGGTGGAATTATTTACACTTTATTACTCTGATATTTGTATTCAATCCGAATACAATCATTTCATAACATGTGGTATCATTATAATTTCATCGGACCAAGAGTCAATCTAACCATTTGTTTCCTTTTATAAGAGGCTTTGTGAATTGTTTTAGTTTATATTAAGAACCTTCCTTAAAGGTTTTAATAGATATTTTTTAACAACAAATTCACCCCCATCATGTATTTGTGCCATCTCATATGCATTTTGATCCAACAATTGGAACTGTTCTAATTACATCATCACATTTCATGGAAATATTTCAATGAAATCTATTTATTTAAATATATATGTAACTAATGTAACTCATTATATTATTTCAATTCCCATATATCATAAAAATTTTATTTTATAAATTTTAATCCATATTATAATAATAACAAATTTACCTTTTAAATTTTATTTTACCATCATATCTTGGACCGATTTGGATATCAAGTTAAATTAACTTTTACCATTGACTTATATAATCATTTATTTGATAAATTTGAACTTCTCATGTCCATGATTTCATCCAATAGGCTCTTAGACACTATATCCTATTTAAAATATGTTGGTAAGATACACAAAATTTTTTTGTTTATTAAATATCTATTATTTCCTTTAAGATTCATAAATTTATTTTTTAGAAAATAACTATTATTTTATTTTAGTAGGAAAATTTAGAAAATACAATTTATTTATATATCATATATGGTATTCATTGTGTTTATAAAGTTATTATAAATAATACTTAATCAAATATTCCATCACTGGTGGTGGAATCATATTCACTAATATTCTTGGATAAATGTAACATCCCTCAATCTAGAACTCTTTAATGTGGCCATATCAGGTTTGTTATAGGACCTCAATCATGCATACGCATACACCATAGGCTTTAGACTAGTAGAGGGGTGGGATGAATATAGTGGGGAGATTTTACCCTTGGTCCAAAGTTATAATATAGAATAATAAAAAATAAAAATAAAAATCATAGGGTCATATAATAGTGTAAACAAAATAACATACAAATGGGAAGTAAAAGGAAAAACCAATAAAAAATAATGAATCATGTAATGAAAGGTTGAATTGTATCTAAACACCAAACTACAAAAAATACAAATAAAAGAATCATTTAGTATGAAAAATCAAAAAAATAATAGGTCCCAAACCCCATATCGAACCCATCTCTGAACTCAATTCCATTCATCAAACAACAATCTGAAATAGGTTCCCTTTCCCTTATCCAAACTGGAATCAATGTAATCTCCTCTGGTACCAAACGGAAGCCCAAATAGGGTTTAAGTAAAACTCAGTAGGTTGATACCATCATGTCAAAAAAAACATATCTGATAATGTTGACGCTCATTTTCCTCACATTGTCTAAAAGAATGGAAAGGGAAATGACTTAGCACAAATTGATTCATCCTTTGAAGAAAACATAAAAAATCGTCAAAGGCATGAAAAAGGGATAAAAATCACATGTGCCATGAAAGTTCTATCAATGTCGCGCAAGTCCACTTGCATGAAGACTAATGGTCACGCAAGTGACTTGCGCACCCTAAAAGATAACTGCCTGGGTCTTCTTTAGCCTATAAATAGACCCTGTGGGCCCCCCATTCGAGGGAGGAATTTTTTCCAGAAACTCAGATTTGATCTCCCAGCGCCCTAGTCTCTTCTCAAAGCTTCTGAAACACTTCTAAGGTAATTTATTACCTAGAACGGAAGATCTAAATAGGGGGAGGAAGGCCTATGTGTTGAAACTCATCAACACTTGCGCACCTGAGTGGCCAACCCTTAAGGGAAATGGCCACACTTGCATGCCGCCTAACTGCTTCAATAGAACTTGCATGCCACTATTCTAGAAGAACCTCAAGATGATTCTAAAGGCTTTAACCAAGAGTCGTGCAAGTATTACCCCGTTGGTTAACCATCGCACAAGTACCCATGTGTCGCGCAGGTATACCTGGGCAACCAGGACGTGCACGCCCAAGCAGTACATGCGCGCTTGCTAGGACTTGCGCGCCCCGGCCGTGCCCTTCTAGCCCATTTCACCCCTCTTAAGCCATTCCACCTCTCCAATTCAATATTCAGACTTCAAGACACTCTTCAAAGCCATTCATGGCATGATTTATTGATTTTAATTCCTTATATGAAAGGAATTCTGTGGAATATCTCTCAAAACCTGGTGATTTGCACATCTTTATGTCACTAAAGATTGAGACTTCATTCATTCAACCTCATCGTTTACGATGAGATAACTCATTAACCTGGGCCTCCACATGAAGAGTAATCCCCAATCATAATTCAAAGTTCCCACCTTAATTCTGGGTACCCTTTTTAGGGGTAAATCCCAAATTAAGAGTATAGATCTCCATAAAATACATGTACGTTTTATGGATCCTGTTCATATGGACATCCTCTTCAGGAGTAAGCCCCAGTCATAACTCCATTTAACTTGGGCCTCATTTTCAGGAGTAATCCCCAGTCTCAAATATGGGCATCCTCTTTAGGAGTAATCCCCAAGTCCCTTAATTTTTCAACTCTCTTAATATGGGACTCCTTTTAAGGAGTAAACCCCAGTCTTAATTCCTATTAACCAGTCCTAATTTAACTTTGATCTGGGATTCCTTCTCAGGAGTAAAACCCAATCATAAGTCCTATCTTAATTTGGGCCTCCTTTTCAGGAGTAAGCCCCAAGTTAGAGTATTCAAATCTCCATAAAGCACATATACCTTTATGGACCCTGTTCCTAGATTTCTTCCCTGAAGTAAATCCTAATTTATCTGGGCAGTCACACAAACATAAGTTCCACATTATTTCTTATGATTGCATCTTTCATGGAACAATTGTCTAATTTTTACCAATACTTCTTGTTTATCACACCAAGCATGACTCACGTGAGCTTAGAGTGTAAAAGTAATTATGACATCCTTCTTTGAGCCATCAATCATAAACATCATACTCCCTTACTCGAACTACGTGGGTTCTGATTCCTTTTTTATAAAACAAAGGATACGTAGGTATCCCATCTGCGGGTTTGATCCCAACTCTGAAATAATCCATGTCCTTCTGAATGACAATAAACTTCAAGTGCCCCCACTGAGTGGCTTTAAAACCATCCTGGTCATCATAATGACCAAGAGACTTCTATATAAATGTTTTGAAGGATACCATTGACCAAGAATCTCTAAATAGATACAGATGATTCTCTATTGATGAAGAACCTCGAATACATATAAAAGATTCTCTAAATTTTGTACATATTTAATCATTGATTTTCAAATCTGAAGGAAAGATCATTTTATACTTGGTAATGTAATAAATATTCATGAACATAACTTAAATCTATAAAGAGAGTCTCGGAGTAGAAAATAATTCCCCTCAAAAAGGTGGGATGAGTCCGACCTACCATCCTCTCGACCAATGAAAATTACTAAGCCTCATCTGTCCACATACTAATGAGCGCCTACCTTTGGAAAGTAGGTCCAAATGGATGTGGAATCATTGGATGTTTCTGGTTCTATGAACAAGCCCGTTAGAAACTGATCAGAATGTTTGAACCTCCCTTCAAGGCTATCATCCCCGAATTTCGAGGGAAACAAAAAATGGTGAACCCGACGTGAATCATTAACCATGTTAAAATGATGTTTTACCTATTTTTTAGGTCCCTATTTAAAACTCAATGAGAGGGCCAACAAAAACAATAATTGACATATGTGCTCATCCAAAAGATGTAGTGGATGAATTTATCTTGATTACGTCTATTATATCAAACAGGCACTCTTTTCCAAGATCTTTTGCATTTGTAGAATGGCTTCTCTCAAATTCACACTTGTGAATACCGCTGCTACAAATGCCACTGCTGCTACTCCTGCTGGATCATCGTCCACTCTGAGGATGACATCACCTACTCAGCGTCTTCAACACTGGGTATCAAATGCGCTGGTTAAGGAGTACCGTCAACATGGTACCATCCCAACTCTGGAGGCTGCCCGACAAGACCTCCAAGTGAACAAATCACATCGGCCGTCCGGACAACGACGACCAGTGATCAAGAAGCCGGCGGTGCTGACTACCGTCTCCAACTGTTTTGGGCCGTTATCCCCGAAACGCAATCACCATTCGCTCCCTTATTCTGAGGAGGTGAATGATCAGGTCCCTCAGGGTCTTAATTCAAGTAGACAGGAGTCCTTCCCAAGGGATCCCACCAACAATCGCCACTAGACTCGTGTGGCAGTGCGCCCCCAACATGATGAGGGTACCAACTCCAGGCGTTCGGCTCAGGTTCCTTGAACTCGAGCAGGCAAGACGAACCACCAGAGGCAGAATCAGGTCAACAGTGAGTAGGTTCTCATCTCTGAAATCTCTGGAGAAGTCCACCAACCAAACTTGGTGGAAACCAACGAGCAGACACATACACCTGCCTGTTTTAATTCCGCTGTCCAGCAGAATCGTCTGGCAGCATCACACGGATCACGCCAGGCAATTCTGGTGGAGTACTATAGGCAGGAAGTTACACCTATTTATACATCATCATCTAGTCAGTAGGCTCGTCTGACTACATATGATGGTGCTCGTCAACCATGTTTGGTGAAGTGCAACCAGCAGGCACATACACCTGCTAGTATTAATCAGGCCTACCAACAGTCTCTCTTGGTAGCATTCGGAGAAGTCAGTCGGAATGTTCCTGTGAAAAACAGGATGCAGATTCAACTCTCTACCCCCACACTTGAGTAATGTTAGGATTCACTGACAGGAAAAGGAGGAAAGGAGCAGGCACATACACCTACTCCAAGCACAGAATGGATGTATATCCCTGTTTAGGCAACTGAAGTCACCAAGCATATTCTATAAATGGTGAAATAGCAGAAGCAAATCTCTGCTCATATTCTGGATGCTTGTCAGGATATTATAACAGCTTCAGCAGCATCTTAGGGAAAGACACATAATTCTATCCCTACCAGTGGAGTGACACATCAACAGTTCACTCCGAAACAGACACACACATCTGTTCCAGTCCAAGAGGGTTGTGGGGCATACTCCTCCATATCATACGGACAACCAAGTCAGGCACATACACCTGATTTGAGTGGAGATCGTTAGCCTAACCTGGCCATCTTTCCTGATCAGGCACATACACCATCTCAGAGCAGCCACTTTCGTCAACAAGTGGTTTCCAAGTTGAGTAATAAAGCATCTAACAAAAAGACCCACCAAACACAGTCAGGAGATCAAGAGCCAATCTGTAACAAGGACTTGCTCGATGATGGAGTTCTTGAAGCCCTCAGACAGATATTTTTTGGAATTCAAGATTATACTCCCTCAATTCCCAATAATGGGAACATTAATTTCGAAGGTCTTCAACAGACACTTCATCATGAAGGCTTGATTCATGACAATTCTGTCGATCTCGAAGTTTCATCTTTATATGAGAGCCACAGGAACCCTCTGTGTGGTCAGAAGACCAAGGAGCAAGAGATTTCATCTTTTGTTGTAACCCATTATGGTGGTCCTCTCCAGGATGATGAATTTCACTGCGAAATTCCTCTCCGCAGTAGTGATGCACATTGCCCGGAAAATTCTCCAGTGGACAATGTAGTGCCGAGAAATCCCTCTTATCTTGAGGCACTTGAAAATGCAAAACCAGTCATGTCTGATGCTTCATCGCTAGTAGGTGAAATAATTTCTCAATCAGAAGATAGCCTAGGGTGTAGGTCATTCTCTGAGCCACCCCTAAGTCATGCATCTTCTAGTTTGATCAATGATTTCTCTACCAATATTGTTGAATCCGATGAAGAAACAAGGAAACACTAACTCTGGTCAAATCAGGTAGAAGAATCTTCATTGAATGATAAAGAGGAAATTCTGAACATGAGAAAACAAATAGCGAAAGGTGAAGTGCCAGTCATGTTTTTCCCTCTGGCTGACTCTCAGTATGACATTCCAGAAATGTTGACAAAATATGGAATTCCTGATATTAGTCTCAGCATATGGAAAACTATTTGTCAGTTGAAAAAGAATGTATTATCTTATGATGAATATGAAATTCATCTTAAGATAATAGAAAGGTTACAACGTCAGATTGATTTGGAATCTCTATCAGTATCTCGATATCCGAAGGCTGAAAAGCAACAGAGAGCCCTTCAATGTTCATGCCTTGGAGCACTAAGAAGATTGCGTCAGTTAATTGACAATTCCCCATATAGTATTCGTGTCAGAGGATGGGGTGTTCATGGAGCACTGCATTTCACGGTGCTCTCCAGTCAGCAGAGCCCACCGAAAATGGTCTCATGCAATGCCCATGGCCGGCCACGGTCAATGGGCTTTGTTTTTAATCAAAAGCTTGCCCAAGAACAGGCTTCAACTAGTTCCTCTCAAAATCAAACATACATAGAACAAGTTGTTGAATTACTCCTGCATTAAGCAAACGAGAATATTGAATAAGCCTCTCGTTTGGAGCAATCACATCATCAAGTGACATAAGTGTCGGAAATCATCCAACGGTCTTTTGAACCAGGTGATAAAAGTGGATATAGGTTAATGCATCCAGCTAATTTCTGCACAATGTTTCGCAAGATTAGGAGAGATTTTAAGAAAGTCTCCAACATATCATGTCAAGATCCACCCCATCTTGCCCGACTGGGGACTATTTTAAACCAACCCTTGGAATCAACAAATAGGATTTGAGGAATTGAGCGGGAATAGCAGGAACAGCCCCAGTCCACCAGACTGGAGACTTTTTCAAATCATCAATCCCCTCCTCAGAGAAAGTCGGTCTTTTCTCGATTGGGGAAGAATCCTCAAGAGGAACGAAGAGACAAATTATCAAAAGATTCCCTCAAAATTACGGTTCGTCAAGAAGTTCCTGAGGGATCAAATAAAAAAAAGGCAATGTCTCATCAAAGACAGGAAAGAAGACAATATCACAGAAATGCTGATAGAAGGGATGCAATGCATTATGCATCAATCATTGTCATCAATGTCATTGTTGCTAATCCACCAGATGAGGTTCACTCAGGGGACTCAGATTAAGAGGTTCTTGCTCAAGAAGATGTACGCACTGACACAAATGAAGAAGGTGTACGTACACGAAATCAAAGTATTACTCAGAACCTAGGTAATCCTTCAAGTAACCCACTTCCCCCTCCCCGAAAAGGATCCAACAAAGGGAGGGGAAAGAATCAGGTTACATATCCTCCCTCTGGAGAAGGCCAATCGCTCTCACTAGAGAAAAGGTTTGCACAATAGGAGGAAGCAATGAAGGAATTAAGGAGGTTGAATGCAGAACTACTTCAGGGTAGTCTTCTTTGTGAGCGTGATGGAGTCAGTCATACAAGTGAATTTGTTGCAGCTACTGAGATGGATCAAGAATATCCTCCTCTATCAGTACACCCTCATAGGTCTAATCCTACGGGTCAAGTGCAACAACAGTTGGCAGTGCTACCATCAGTTGTAGCACCAACCACCACATCTATTCAAGCTCCATTCATTGCACCTACCCAAGTCCAAGTTCAACCGCATGTTTCTCAAAATTTAATAACTACTATTGATTCATTAACAACTTGGTTAGAAACTATGGAAGGGAAACGTGCGCAGGTTCAACCAGAAAATAAAGTTTACCGTGAATGGGTAGATTCAATACCTCCTCCATCTAGTTTTGGAAACCCTGTATTCCCTATTTTTAATGGATCAGGAGACCCTGAACATCATTTGATGCTTTATGTGTCTTGTTGTGATCCTATGATGGGAACTCCGGAGCAGAAAGAAGTAGTAAAACTCAGATGCTTCGTACAGACCTTGTAAGGACCAGCATTTGTCTCGTATACAATCTTGCAATCCTGGTAAATTACCGGATGGGAGGATCTTTGTTGAATATTCCTTCTTCAGTTCATCTCAACTTTGCCAAAGACAACAGTTTTCGATCTTACAAACTGTAAGAAAAGAGAGAATGAAAGGGTCTCAGATTTCATTGCTCGCTGGAAGGGATTAACATATTCCCTATGCTTAGCACTTCCTCAAGAAGAATTGTTGCCAATCTGTGTGGAAAATCTATGTGATGAATTATGAACGCCGTTGATCCCTGTGAAAAACACAGGAGGGTTTCAAGACCTTACTTCAATCGCTCAGCAGATTGAAGATTCCCTTATACAGGCTACGGCTAAACCTCGTGTAATTCCATCTGCTCTAGGAAGGAGAATGGGTAAAGAATAAACTTCTATAGTTATGCTTAAACAAGCACCTGTACCTGTTTTTACTTCAAAACCTTCATCTTCTCAAAGGGCTCCACCTCCTGAGCGCCAACAACAAAGACCGTTTCGTCCAGATGATCAAAGATATCAAAGAAGAAAACAATTTGAGGATTTGAAGAGAAAAACATACTCTTTCTGAAATGAACAAGTTCTTGGTTACTTCATTTTGGCCCTATAGAATAGTTTGGTTCACCTGCCAAAGCCCAAGAGGACAAACAAGGAAGGAGTTGAAGATCGTCCCAATTATTTCCCCTTTCATAAAATGTTGGGGCATCCCATCCAAGAGTGTTTTGTCTTCAAAGACCTCTTGCAAAAGATGGTCAGCTCAGGACAAGTTAAACTAAAAGGCTCTTCAGCCCAGGTAGAATGTGTCACTACTACAGTTCCTGAAGAATAATGAAAATGGCAAGAAGTCAAAAGAAAAAATGCACAGAAGTATGATGATTGGATGGTCAGAAAGTCAATCCACCGAACTCATGCTATTTTGCGAACACAATTAAAGAAACCGGTTGTGTCTTCTGCCATGAATGTTGCGGCAAAACCTTCTTCATCAGAGGGAAATTCCTCAAAGAAACGGAATGATTCAAATAAAGAAAAAGAATCAGAAGAAGATGAGTATGTGTCAAAGCCTAAGTTTTCTTTGACTCTGGAAGACATCATGCAATCTACTTCAAAGCCATGGGCACCGCACCACCAAATGGCATAGCCTAAATAGGCTAATCAGGTAGAGTCTTTGGCAGATTAAGAGTTAATCTTCAGTTCTGTTAATATGATTCAATTAACAGATCCATATGCCAGTCGCAGTTTCAATTTCGATGATCCTGAATTCCCTATATCAAACAAGAGAATCAGAGGAAGTTCCAGAGGCTCGGGATACAGGGGAATACATGGATCTTTCAGAAGGCACTACTCTAATTCTACCCCTGCTAGAACTATGTACGCAGCAGAAACTCGTGGTAGAGCCCTTCAGCGAGCCTAGCAAGAACAAGAAAGTTCTTCTACCAATAGAAAATTCAGTCCTGGAATAGTTATTTTGAAAGACTAATTGAAGGTTCCATCCTCTTCCTCTCAACAACTAAATGGATCTAATCGGTCTAATCTTCCAAAAACAGGGATATTTCCAGCTCCTATCCCGATACAAGATTCATCAACTTCCAAAGCATCTGCTTCCAAGGTACCTGCTAAACCACATCTTCATGTTGGGAAATGCAGACCTCTATATCAAAAGTATGATGTATTGAAACACTTGGAAAAAGTACCAGCCAAGTTATCAATTCTAGATGCTCTAAATCTGTCAAAAGATCTTCGAGAAGCACTCATCGAGGCTTTGTCAGGTCCTTAGAAGTTTGAAACTGAAATTGCTGCAGCTGAAGTCTATCACATAGAGAATAATCCTGCAGAATTCCATGCAATAATATCTTTTACTGATGAAGATGAAGATTATGTTGTGCATGGGAATATTAGACCTTTGTACTTATCTGGCAAGGTCAATTGTGTAGATGTTCAAAGAGCTTTCATTGACAATGGTTCAGGAGTCAACCTCATTCCCATTCGTACACTTCGTCGATTGGGCCTCACAGAATCTGATTTATCTCCTTCTACCATGATGTTACAAGGATATGATAAAAATGAACAAGAACCACTGGGCGAAGTTACACTCAGAACTCAGTTTGGAGATCTTGTATCCAATTCAGATTTCATGGTTGTTGATCAAGACTCAGCCTTCAACATCTTGCTTGGATGACCCTGGCTACATCAGCATGTGGCTATCCCTTCATCATACCATCAAAGTCTCAAATATTGTTTTGATGGTCAAGTTGGTACATTTTATGGTGATAAGGCCCCGTTCAAGAGATGTGATTCTCAATACATTGAGGCAGAATTCTATCACATGAAGGGAAGGGAGAAATCCATAACAAAGGATATTACCAAAGTTAATGCTCCATATGGTTTGGAGAAGATTCCAGTAAATCCATTTACACAGGTGAGTACAGGTTATGTGTTGTCTATCAGTCAAATTGATAGGATAGACCCAAATCAAAATACTCTTATGGAAAGATCCATAATTTCAATTACGATAATCGATCCAGACAACATGGGAGAAATTGGTACCCACCAAGTAGTGATGAAAGCACAAATGGTGACGTCTTCATTTCATCTCCTGAAATCCAAAAAGTCTATACTTCTCCAATTAGGCCAGAAGAAGTTATAGAAACATCGTAGGTGAACAATGATGTTGATTTTCAATCCATCATCTCCTCTTTAATACCCAAAGAAGACCCTTCATCATCAATCGTGTCGGAAATGGAAGCTTCTTCTTCAAGATGTGCGAATTGTGATATCTCTTCTGATCATGAAAATTATTCTTTATCATCTACTATGCAAGTAGAAATAGAAGAAACAACACATGATTAAAAAGAAGAGGAAGATCTAAGAGATGCTCCTCCAGCATTTGAAGAGGGTATCTCTACCACTGTGGATGAACATAGAGAAATAAATCTGAGTACAAAAGAAGATCCACGCCCCACTTTAATCAGTGCGACCATGACTCTTGAAGAGAAAGAGATGTATATTTCTTTTCTAAAGCTAAATAGAGATATATTTTCTTGGAACTATATAGAAATTCCCAGTCTTGATCCTAATGTTGCTACTCATCATTTGAGTTTACCAGAAGAACATTGAGGATTTAAGCAAGACGCGAGAAGATCACACCCAACTTATTCTTCCAAAATTGAGGCTGAAGTGGATAATCTTATCAAAGATAACTTCTTCAGAAAAGTTCAATATCCCAAGTGGTTGGCTAATATTGTCCCTGTAAAGAAGAAGAATGGACAAATTAGAGTTTGCATCGATTTCAGAGTTCTTAATCGGCATTGTCCTAAGTATGATTTCCCAGTTCTGATTACATAACTTTTAATTGATGCAACAGCTGGGTTTGAAGAACTTTCCTTCATGGATAGATATTCTGGATATAATCAGATCTGAATGGCCCCTGAAGACGAGGAATCCACAGCCTTCAGAGCCCCTCAGGGTGTGTTTTGCTACCGGGTAATGCCTTTTGGCTTAAAGAATGCAGGTGCAACATATCAACGTGCCATGCATCGTATCTTCAAACCCTTCTTAGGGAAGTTTGTTGAATTCTATGTAGAATATTTGGTGGTTAAATCCAAACAACGCTCTAATCACTTGGCTGATTTGGAAGTCATATTCTGCAAGCTTCGACAACAAAATTTGAAGATGAACCCCATAAAATGAGCTTTTGGGGCAACCTCAGGAAAATTTCTCGGATTTTTTGTAGGCCATCATGGTATTGAAGTCAATCCTAAGAAGACCATGCCAATCCTTGGTATTTCACCTCCTTTAAATTTGAAATAATTAAGAGGACTTCAAGGACACTTAGCCTATATTTGGCGTTTCATCGCCAATTTGGCAGGAAAAAGTTTACCCTTTACCAAATTGATGAAGAAGTGAGTCAATTACCAGTGGACTGAAGAATGTCAAGAAGTATTCGATATTATCAAGAAATACCTCTTGAGTCCACAGATACTCATGCCACATGTTGAAGGAAGACCCTTAATCCTCTATGTGATAGCTCTAGAGCGATCATTGGGTGCCTTTCGTGCTCAAAAAAATGATGCTGGGAATGAAAACAGCCTCTACTATCTCAGTCTAACTATGCTTGAAGTAGAAACTCGGTACTCAAGTATTGATAAGTGCTTCCTAGAATTAATCTTTACAGTTCTTAAGTTGAGGCACTACCTGCAACATCACGAGGTCCAATTGGTATCTCGCAATAACCCGTTCAAATTCATCCTTAGTCGTCCATGTAAAGACCCGTAAATTTCAAGGAATTTTTTTTCTTAATTTTCATTGGAATTTTTCAAGAACGCAGTTTCTGACGGCACCTGATTCCGAGGCCCGGTGTGCCCGGAATCATTTTCCGAATTTTGGCTCGGGTACGTTCAGTGAACGGATGAGCGGGTTTTTCTAACTTTTGAACTGGTGCTTGGAATCGAATTCTAAGGGCACCGATGGAATCGCAGCGCAAGTAATTGCTTAGAAACGCCTCTTCCGGAGTTGCGTTTTCTCGGGTGTGGTTTTTAATTTTTGGGCTTAAAGTTAAGAAATATAATAAATTGTATGACAAACTTTATTTTATTTCACTTAAGTCGCTTGGAAGGCACTTGAAGCCACTTAAAGCAGCTTAAGCTAAGTTGATGAGGATATGGTGATATCCAGAAATATCCTACCCTCTTGGTTGGATATTTTTGTGGTGGGGCCCGCACGAGCCCCACCGTTTCTTTCTGCTAAGTAATGCACCCGTGAAAACCCGTCATTATGAAAGTCAACTGACGCGTTTTCTTAATTTCTTAATGTACCAATTAATTGGGCGGTTTTATTCGTTGAATTAAATGGGAGGTTTATTCGTTGAAATTAATTCTATGAATTAATTTCATTCGTTTCTTAACACGTTTTCGTTTTGTTGGAATGTTAATAAAATAAGGCCAACACACCCTCCTCTTGAAATGTTGTGTTAAATCTTTGAAAAAACCTCAAAGGATATTCTTCCTTTTTCGTGAAGAACGCAGAGAACGCGAAGAACAACGGCCTCCGACGAAGAACACCAAACCCGCGGAAATCGACGACGCGACACCGTGTGCCGTGACGCCGACGTTTCCTCTCCCGCGACGTTCTTCGGCGACGTCCCTTAATCCGCAACAAAATCTTCGATCATCCGTTGAGGTGAGAGATTGTGGTTCTTTAAATTTCTTTGTAGTTTAAAACAACAATATAGATTTAATTATTATTAATTATATCTATATGTTCTTGAACCTCGGAGTTCGTCGACGCACACCATATTCCGCGACGACGCGACACCCTTCCGCGACGATGCGCCGCCTTCCGAGACGTGACGACCGCCTCCTTCCGCAGTGATCAATTCCGCGAAGAACGCGCGTGCGACACTTGTCGAGGTAGGGATTTTATTTTGGAAATACCTTTTTATATTCCCGTGATTGTTTCTTTTAAAAGAAGAACCTGGATCAAGTGAAATTTTAAATTATTAAAATTGTTTTGATACGTTTTTCATGTATTGATTTATTCTCCCGACTGTTATTATCTAACGCGGAGGGTGCGGGCCAAACGAACACGGCCCGACAACCCTCCACCGTTCTTCGTTGTTGTGCGGATTTGGCGGGCGACGATAAAACGTGACGCAAGGGCATTTTGATGATCCCGCAGTGAAGAATGGAACCCGGGAGGAACAGCGGCACAGACGGGAAGGAAAACGGACCACCGGAGCAACTCCGATGGCCCGCGGAAGGCGGCGCGGGCCGCCGCGGCTGAAGCCCCGTCCGCTGATGTCCAGCACGGCCCTTCAAGGGCCGCGACATCCTCCTCCCGTGGGGGCGGCGCCCCGCGGCTGCCACGCTCGGCCGGGCCGAGCCGGGCCGGCCGAGCCGGGCCGCGCCCTGGCCGGACCGGACCGGGTCCAGCCGGGTCGGGCCGGGTCGGCCCGGTCCCAGACCTCCGTCTTCGGACCTTTTTCGGTCTTTTTCCCATAACTTGAGCTACAGGCTTCCGAACGACGCGCCATCAGCGGCGATGCAATCCTTGTATCGATACGTTCGTCTCGGTATATCGCACTCAAGGTTTCGGAATACTTTGAGTTCGGCCGGGTTGGTTCGTACACGAAACCAACCGGGCCTTCGGAGCGGAAACGCTCATATCTTGAGTCTTGGACGTCTGATTGAAATGCCGTCGAATTTGGTGGATTCCTCTAAGTTTGAAGGATCTTTTGGCTCACTCCTCCCGAGTTTTGGACGCAGGTGGAGTACAGTCGTGATGTTTTTTCCTTAAAAACCAACCGGACCCCTAGGATGAAAAAGCCAATAACTCTCAGACCGGGCGTCTGATTGACGCGCTGTCAGCGACGTTGAGTTCCTATTGACGATACATTACATTTGGATACATCAACCTCGGAATTTGTGTCAGTTGATGTATCAGTCTCTCGGCTCGTGGAGCGAGCCCTCCCAAACGAGCTTGCTGTGTGCGGGAACCCTAGTGCTGGCTGCGACTGTAATTGTGACTGCGATGACGATTGTACAGAGATCCTTAGTGGATTCGACTATGACGATGATGAAAACGATACGGGAATCCACCGTGTTTTCGGAAGTGATCACTACGGTACATCTTGGGATACATCAACTCCAGACTACATGTCTGTTGATGCATCGACCTCTTAGCTCGTGGAGTGGACCCTCCCGGAACGAGCATGCTGTGTGCGGAAACCCTAGAGCCGGTTGGGACTTGATGACTGCTGATCGAACGACTCAGTGTGTTGCGGATAGCCCGGCAGAGGTGCGCTTGGTTGTAGCGGCACAGGGGAGTGCTTGGTTGTAGCGACATACCCACGACAAAGGTGCGCTTGGTTGTAGGGGCACAGGGGAGCGCTTGGTTGTAGCGGAAGACCCACGACAGAGGTCTGATTGGTTGTAGCGGCACATGGAAGCGCTTGGTTGTAGCGGCAGACCCATGACGGAGGAGCGCTTGGTTGTAGCTGCACGGGGGAGCGCTTGGTTGTAGCAGCAGGCCCACAGTACCCGATAGGTGGAGTACTACAGCAGTCCAAGGTAAGAGGGAAGCGCTTGGTCATAGTGGCATAACCACTGTACTTGATGGAGAAGGAGTCTCCCAATAGCTTTGGGTTCAACTTCATGATCGTTCCTATGTGGTTTATTGCGAGGGTTAGTACCTACAGATCCTTTGTGGGTCCGACGGCTTAGATGAATCAGTGGCTACATCTGATCATCTCTAACGTCATACGAAGAAGTACCTGTGTGATCTGAATCCTGTGTTACTCTACTTTGTGGATTGTGTTGAGCTATCCTGTGTGGATTTTACGTTTTCCTTTCCTGTGTTGACTGAGTTGTTCTTGGGCTCGGATGTTGGAGCCGAACGGGAATTGGTGACTTAGGTATATTTATGTGCATATACCTAAGCAGTGTAGGTTGTTACTTCGTGATTGTATCTTTCCTTTGTGGGTTATCCTTTGTGGATTTCGGGAGACCTTCGGGGGTCTCGGGGTCCCTACTGAGTAGCTTATACTCACCCCTGCACGGGCTATGCCCGCACATCATTGTGTTGGTTGCAGACGACGGACATCGCTGATCGTGGTGGAGGCTTGCGGAGCAGGACGGTACCTGGAGGTGGACCACTGGGCGAGACGTACTCAGAGCGGTCAGGTGGACCCGAGGAGCAGTGGAGGCTATCTATACCCACCCTTCAAGTGGGACTTCCAGAGGACGGCTCGACGCTGCTGCTTTTCTTTTTAGTTGTTGTTTTTCCATTCAGTTGTACTTTATAGTTGGGCTTGTATTTCCGGCCCCTATTACTTTCAGCAGAGCTTGTTACAGTTTTTACTTAGTGTTTACTCTTGTTGAGTCAATAAGGTTTTCCTTATGACTTTTCCATTCCTTCTTGTTTTGAAAATCACAAACACCTTATCATTAAGGAAAATCGCTTTTATAAGGAAAAATGCTTTCTTAAGGAAAATTGCTTTTATAAGGAAAAATGCTTTCTTAAGGAAAATCGCTTTTATAAGAAAAATTTATCCTTATCATATTTTCATTAATATTTTTCTTTAGTGTGAGATTCGGATTCACTTTCTCGGAGTCATAAAAACTTTGATATAAAAGCATTCTGTTTTTAGGATTCGGTTCTGGACAAGAACTATAAGGAAGTTTCATTCCGAATTCCGGATATGAATTCTGACTTAGTTCTATTCCAGATTCAGGATACGAATTCTGAAGAAGAATTCTTATTACGAATTATAATGAAGAAATCCCATTCCGAATTCTCATTACGAATTCTGAAGAAGAATTCTCATTACGAATTCTGAAGAAGAATTCTCATTACGAATTCCAATGAAGAATTCTCATTACGAATTCTAATGAAGAAATCTCATTCCTAATTCTCATTACGAATTCTGATGACGAATTCTCATTACGATTTCTGATGACGAATTTCTATTCCGAATTCCTACTCCGAATTCTCATTCCGAATTCTCCTATTAAACAGAATCTGATTATCATTGTTTTATACACTCTGAATTTATTCACTCCGAACCTTCACTCCGAAATTTCTATTCCGAACTTTTATGTTAGAATTTAAAACGATGTCGTACTTTCTGTTACACTTGTTTTGTTATAAAACGATGTCATCCATTTTGTTATAAACTAACCGTTGTCTAAGTGACACGTGTACAGGCCCCTCCGAACTTTAAGGAAAATATGACCGTTGGAGAGGAGCCGACCTTACCTATAAATAGGAGCTCATTTGAAAGATCTCGCTGCTGATGAATAGCTGATGGTTGATGCATATGCTGATTGCTGAATAAGTGCTTACATGCTGTTGAAGTGATTTCTAGAGAGAGAGTCTCTTATTAACTCTCAGAGCTTCGTGCGACTCCGAATGTTGGTGATTACATTCGAGGGCTTCCGGGGATAGGAAGACAGAGGTGCCGACTACCTTAAAGATCGAGGGCTTTCTTGCTGAGAAAGACAGAGGTGCCGACTACCTTAAAGATCGAGGACTTTCTTGCTGAGAAAGACAGAGGTTACCAACTACCTTGAAGTTGAGGGCTTGCGGGGATAGCAAGACAGAGACACCGATCTTCGTATCGAGGGCTTACCCTGGTGTGGGTAAGACAGACTTTCTTGAAAGTATAAATCAAGGGACCTTTATCCAAGGTTGTTGGATACCCTTCTCTTTGGGTTAAAAGACTATTATCTTGTTACTAGTAGTTTTACTACTTGTCTTTATTCCGCTGCATTTTGTATCTTAAGGAAAGTATAACTTTCTTATACTTCCTTACTTACTCTGATTAGTTTAGATTCTATACGCTTTAAGGTAGAATCTTATATTGTAACTTTTGTTAAGTTTCAATTTCCGGAACCATATTTCCGGAATCTGCTTTTGGAATCTCTTTCCAAGTTTAGTTCGGTGTTAGAGGTGTTGTGAATTTACTTAGTTTAACTTTGTTAAACTTAGCTCTTTCGTTTTCTTAAGGAAACTCTAGTTATTCATAACTAACTTTAAAGGTTCCAAAGGAATTTTTAAAGTATACAATTCACCCCCCCCTCTTGTATATTGAGCATCTCATATTATATTTCGATCCTACAATTGGTATCAAAGGTTGGAAACCTCTTACTCTATACCATTCTTACATTTGGTATCAGAGCCAAGGTTACTGAAATACTTGTACTCACATACAAGTTTTTCTTGCTCACTTTTCTATTCCGAACTTTGTCATTCCGATTTATCCATTCCGAATTTTTCTCATTCCGAACTTTTTGATTACGAATCTTTTACTATTAACAAGTTTGTTTCCAAGTTATTTTCAAGTATGGCAGGAATGAATGTTGGATCTATTGACAATATGAATCCTACAAGACCACCTATCATTGATGGTAATGATTATGAATACTGGAGAGATCGTATGAAGACTTTTGTTATCAATACTGGAGTAGATAACTTTGTCATGCTTACTGGTGACTATAAAATTCCTGACAAGGAAGTCAGAACCTTTACTAACCAGGAAAAGCAAGAATATCAACTCAACTATAAGGTACGCAATACTTTACTGTGTTCAATGACCAGAAATATATATAGCCAAATTTCTTCTTGTGAAGCAGCTAACTGTATATGGAAGAAGTTAGAGGTTACACACTTTGGAACTTCTAAGGTGATTGAGACTAGAAGAGCTATGCTTAGAGCTGAATATCATGGCTTCAATTTTCCTTATGGAGAACCTATCTGTAAAGTTCAACAAAGATTTATGAAAATCGTCAACAGTCTACAATCTATGGGAGAAAAAGGTTTATATGATGAAGCTCTTGTGGACAAGATTATTGATATTATGCCCAATGAGTGGGAATCCAAGAGAACAACTATAGATGAGAACAGGAAGGTCACTCAAATTACTCTTGATGAATTATTTGGAACTCTTCTACAACATGAGACCAGAATGAAGAGAGATGCTGACAACATCAAGAAGAAGAATGGAAATGGTACTGTTGCTTTTACTACAACTTCGAATCAGATGAAAGCTAAGACTCCTGAGAGAGTAACCAGATCCAAATCGAAGAAAGTCATTTTCCAATCCGAATCTAGTGAGAGTGAAGTTTCAGAAAATGAATTAGCCAATCTTGCTCGAAGGATGAACAAGATAGCTGGGCAAAGAAACTTTCAATCCAAGTATAAGAAGAAGGACAGGAAAGATAAGAAAGATGGAGAAGTAACTTGTTATGAATGTAAAAGAGCTGGACATATTAGACCTGATTTCCCTATGCTCAGAAAGAAAGAAAGGAAGGAAAGACATTCAGAAAAGAACTGGAAGAAGTATTACAAAGCCAAAGCTAAGAAAGTTATGAAAGCTAATGACACCTGGAGTGCCAGTGGTGGTGACTCTTCAGATGAATCTTCTGAATATGAATCTTCAGGACAGAAGAATCATGGTCTTATAGCCAGATTACCTATTGAAAATCATTGTCTTATGGATAAGGTACGAAATTCTGAATCATTGACCAATGTTTCTTTAAATCCTAATGATATTAATTATTATAACTCTTCTGATGAAGAATCATCTTCTGATGAGGAAAATACTTTACCTACTTATGAAGAAGTCTCTAGATTTGCTGAACTTCTTGAGATTGAGAACTCCAAACTCAACAAGAAACTTGATAAGGCAAATTCTAGGAATTCTATTCTTACTAAAGAGATATCAGATCTTTCTAAAGATCTTGATAAGAAAAATGCTGATTTTGAAAATATTTCAAAAATTCTTGAGGAAGTAAGTTCTGAGAAGAACAAACTTTCTAAAGAATTAGAAAAAGTAATTTCTAATCAAAATGTTTTCGAGCCTAACTCTAGTTCAAAAACTAATGTTTTTAAGGATAAAAACTTGGTTGTAAAACTCAAGTCCAAAATTTTTTCCTTAAAGAAGTGTTTATCAAACTTTACCCATGGTAAAGAAAATTTTGATAAGATGTATTCTCAAATACGACCTTTAAGAAATAAATCCAGATTTGGTTATACCCAAGCAAAACCTGTTTTCAGCAACAATTATTTTGTTCCTCAAAGTGCCCCATTTTGTACCAAGTGTCAATGTGGTGGTCACTGGGCAAGAAATTGTTCTTTAAACAAAACCCAATCCTTAGGTTTTCATAAAGCTTATTTTTCTAAGAAAATGTGGGTACCAAAAATTTTATTGTCTGGAAATCTCGGATCCAAACAAGTTTGGATTCCGAAAGTCTAACTTTGTTCTTAATTTCAGGAAAATAAAGAAAGTTCCAGCAAAAATATTTGGTACATGGATAGTGGATGTTCCCGGCATATGACTGGTAACAAAAGCTTTTTTGAAAAGATTATCAAAACGAAAGGAGGAAAGGTAACTTTCGGAGACAATGCTAAGGGAGAGATTGTTGGTATTGGTAATATTGTTCTTTTAGGTAAAACTTTGATTTCAAATGTTCTTTTTGTTAAAGGTCTTAAGCACAACCTCATAAGCATAAGTCAGTTATGTGATGAAGGTTACCTTGTGAATTTTAGGAATGATAAATGCTTAGTTCACAATTCCAAGGAAGAATTTATTCTCTCAGCCAATAGGCAAGAGAATGTTTACACCTTAAACTTAGAAGACCTAAGAAGCCAAGATTTACCTTGCCTAAGTGCAATGGAAGATAATAGAGAGAAGTTTTCCTTCAAATCGTATAGCAAGACATATAAGCTATCTTACACCAAGGCTGCAAGCTTGGTAGGGTTGAATTATGAAGGTGAAGCTGAGTTTATCTCGCACGTTCTGCCAGACTCCTTGGGTAGTTTCAACAAGGAGAAAGCCTTAGAAATTCTCGGATTGGATGATGACAAGGCTCCGAAAATAGCAAGTCTTTCTACAAACTTCCGGATTCTGGAGTTATGGGTGCAAGGCCTTATCGTACCGAGAAAAGTAGACAAGGACAGCTTGAAGAAAAGTGAGATATATATCTTAGATTTCCTGATAAATCTAAGGAAGTTCAACCTGATGAAGCATATTCTTCTTAATATTGAAAATTTGAAGAAGGGGAATCTGAGAGCTCATATTGTGATGTACCCGGCAATATTGTCAAAGCTCATAGTTCGGTGCCTAGAATCCTTCAAGGTGGCTTGCAGTTCTAAGCCGAAAGTTTGCAAGATCATGTTGCTCAGTGATGCAACTCTTAAAAGGATGAATATAGCTTTTAACAAGGAGTCAGGGAAGTTCATTGATCTACCTCCTCAAGTAGAAGTGACTCCGAAAGTGGCTGATCCGGAATCATCCAAGCCGGTAAGGAAAAGGAAGCAGAAAGAAGTGGTAGTCGATGCTGAGGAACCTAAGTCTAAGGAAGTCCATTCCGCACCTCCTAAGCCTAAGAAGAAGAAGACATATACTGATGAGGTTGCAGCGATGTGGAGAGCTGACAAGGAGAAGAGGAAGGAAGGAGATCCGCAGTTCGGATTGGATCCTGCAGAGGCTAAGGCTCTGAAAGAAAAGGCTGCTGATGAGCTCGAGAAACAAGCAAAGGAAAAGAAGCTGAAGAAGAAGTTGTCAGAAGCTGAGGCTGTGCAAGCGTTGTTGAAATTTAATGAAATGGTTTCAGCAACCATTCCCGTTCCGAGATCTTTTTCTCTGGAATCTCTACCTGAGACTCCAGGAAGAAATCTTGTAACTCCGGAAGAGGCTGTTGCTACTGAGGAAGTAGAGAAAGTGGAAGAGGTTGAAGAAGTGGCTGAAGGAAGTGGTGAGACAGGAGATGTGCTCAAACAAGTAGATGAATATAAGGGAACTCCTTCGGAACACCTCTCGCTCCGAACATCTGAAGCTCAATCTTCAAAGCTTGCTACTCCTGCAATGGAAGAAGAAAAGGGAGAAGAAGAAGTTACTTGTCAAGAACATATTTTACTTGATACTGCTCAGTTGGGAAACGTAGAAGCCAATGTTCAAGAAGTTGCTGATGAGGAAGATAAAATTGTTCAAGTCTCTGATAGTGAGAACAGATCTCCGGAACAGGTTTCAATTCCGGAAAAAGATAAGGGAAAGCAAATTCTTGCTGATTCCCCGAGTTCAGAAAAAAGTATGAGGAAGGAAGCTGGTAGCTCTTCTAAGAGGAAGTTGGAGCTTATTGAGGAAGAAAATTCTCCTAGCAAGATTTCTGATTCGGAGTCATCATCATTGGGGCACGATTTTGTTGTTCAGTCCTTGAAGAAGTTGGTGGGAACCATTCCGACCTTCTCCAGTATAGACTCTAGATGCCAGATACTTCAACATACGATGAATCAGAAAACCGACTCCGTATCCATGGTTATGGATAAATGTGTTGAGATAGAAGCCCAGTTCAAAAATTTCTTTATTGGTTACGAAGCCCATAAAAGATCTTGCAAAAGGATGACTAGCTGGTCGAAGAAGAATGTGGAAGAGATGAGGTTGCTGGATGAGTTTCAAGAAAATGTTAAGGATGCATTTCAAACCGAGGACAAGAAGTTTCATGAGATGACTGCATCATTCGATGAGAAATTGATAGAGGAAAAGAACATTCGGAGTCAGGAAGTAAGAGATCTGAATGGAAAGCTCAATTCTGTTTCTCAGAATTGGAAATCTGAAAGAGATCATCGGATCAATTTTCTAGAAAGGATAAAGTCTCAGGAAGAGAAAATGGAAGCTCAGGAAGAAAAGTTGAAGGCTCAGGAAGAAATCATTGAAGCTCAGTCAGCAAGAATAGTTGCCTTAGAAAAGCAAGCAGAGGAAGATCATAAGGATCTCAAGAAGATCAAGACAATTCTCAAGGGGCTCATGTCGAAGGAGAAAGATCTGAAATGACCAATCCGATCTTTTTGTTGTAATCTGTTTTTGTTGCTGACATTTCAAATATAATGAAAATTGTGCTTGTTGTTTCTATTGCTGTCGTTACTAATCTTTTCAGGTACTTTGTTTTTTTTTCCATTCCCTCCAATTCTTTTTGAAAATCACAAAGGGGGAGAAGGAAAAGATCCTTAAGAAAAAGAGGAAATCTAATAAGAGTTTTTCAAAGGGGGAGAAAGGAAAATACCCAAGGAAAAAGAACTCTAATAAGAGTTTGTTTAAGGGGGAGTTTTTCTTAAAGAAACATCACTCCGGAAATATGAATACGATCCTTAGAGTTTCAAAGCCTAAGGGGGAGTTAGTCGTATTCATCTATATTCTTAAACCAAGGGAGATAAGCTTTAATATGTTTCTTTCTTCTTAGAATAGCTTTTTCGTAAGGATGTTTGTGCTTTCCAAAAAGGGGGAGATTGTTGAGTCAATAAGGTTTTCCTTATGACTTTTCCATTCCTTCTTGTTTTGAAAATCACAAACACCTTATCATTAAGGAAAATCGCTTTTATAAGGAAAAATGCTTTCTTAAGGAAAATTGCTTTTATAAGGAAAAATGCTTTCTTAAGGAAAATCGCTTTTATAAGAAAAATTTATCCTTATCATATTTTCATTAATATTTTTCTTAAGTGTGAGATTCGGATTCACTTTCTCAGAGTCATAAAAACTTTGATATAAAAGCATTCTATTTTTAGGATTCGGTTCTGGACAAGAACTATAAGGAAGTTTCATTCCAAATTCCGGATATGAATTCTGACTTAGTTCTATTCCAGATTCAGGATACGAATTCTGAAGAAGAATTCTCATTACGAATTCTAATGAAGAAATCCCATTCCGAATTCTCATTACGAATTCTGAAGAAGAATTCTCATTACAAATTCTGAAGAATAATTCTCATTATGAATTCCAATGAAGAATTCTCATTACGAATTCTAATGAAGAAATCTCATTCCGAATTCTCATTACGAATTCTGATGATGAATTCTCATTACGATTTCTGATGACGAATTTCTATTCCGAATTCCTACTCCGAATTCTCATTCCGAATTCTTCTATTAAACAGAATCTGATTATCATTGTTTTATACACTCTGAATTTATTCACTCCGAACCTTCACTCCGAAATTTCTATTCCGAACTTTTATGTTAGAATTTAAAACGATGTCGTACTTTCTGTTACACTTGTTTTGTTATAAAACGATGTCGTCCATTTTGTTATAAACTAACCGTTGTCTAAGTGACACGTGTACAGGCCCCTCCGAACTTTAAGGAAAATATGACCATTGGAGAGGAGCTGACCTTACCTATAAATAGGAGCTCATTTGAAAGAGCTCGCTGCTGATGAATAGCTGATGGTTGATGCATATGCTGATTGCTGAATAAGTGCTTACATGCTGTTGAAGTGATTTCTAGAGAGAGAGTCTCTTATTAACTCTCAGAGCTTCGTGCGACTCCGAATGTTGGTGATTACATTCGAGGGCTTCCGGGGATAGGAAGACAGAGGTGCCGACTACCTTAAAGATCGAGGGCTTTCTTGCTGAGAAAGACAGAGGTGCCGACTACCTTAAAGATCGAGGACTTTCTTGCTGAGAAAGACAGAGGTTACCAACTACCTTGAAGTTGAGGGCTTGCGGGGATAGCAAGACAGAGACACCGATCTTCGTATCGAGGGCTTACCCTGGTGTGGGTAAGACAGACTTGCTTGAAAGTATAAATCAAGGGACCTTTATCCAAGGTTGTTGGATACCCTTCTCTTTGGGTTAAAAGACTATTATCTTGTTACTAGTAGTTTTACTACTTGTCTTTATTCCGCTGCATTTTGTATCTTAAGGAAAGTATAACTTTCTTATACTTCCTTACTTACTCTGATTAGTTTAGATTCTATACGCTTTAAGGTAGAATCTTATATTGTAACTTTTGTTAAGTTTCAATTTCCGGAACCATATTTCCGGAATCTGCTTTTGGAATCTCTTTCCAAGTTTAGTTCGGTGTTAGAGGTGTTGTGAATTTACTTAGTTTAACTTTGTTAAACTTAGCTCTTTCCTTTTCTTAAGGAAACTCTAGTTATTCATAACTAACTTTAAAGGTTCCAAAGGAATTTTTAAAGTATACAATTCACCCCCCCTCTTGTATATTGAGCATCTCATATTATATTTCGATCCTACAATTGGTATCAAAGGTTGGAAACCTCTTACTCTATACCATTCTTACAACTCTTTCCGCTTTCTTACTCTGTGGGGGTTGTTTACTTTACAAAGGAAATTCCTTCCCTGTTTATCGGGATTTATGCCTTGGTGCTAGTCGCCAGCCCCTGGCCTATAGAAGGCGGGCTTGGGGTAGTCACGGCACGGGCCCCGAGGACGGGTCGTGAAAAATTGGTATCATAGGTGGTCGGTTCTACCGCAGACTCTGATCTTTCTTCTATGTGAAGCAATAGTGTTTAGCATATTGACTGTGGTTATTAGTCCAGGGAGTCCAGTGTTGGTGCGGCGGCCGACGTATCCGTACACCAGGACCCTGACTTCTGATTTCCGACTTAATGCACAAAAACATTGATTGCATGTGTGTTTCAATGTTTTCTTTGTGATTACTTTGTATCAGCTCACCAGGTATACTGTTCTGACAGTGGTGCACCTGTTTCCTTTTCAGGATGGCCCCACGACGGCAGCCAGCTAGGGTTCCGCGCGTTGTACGTGGCGAGAGCCCACCGAGCGACGAGGACTCGGTACAGGTCCCTTTGACAGCTGAGGCACCGACGGTACCTATACCCACCGAGCCACCAATGCTACCAGCCCCATACGCTGATGATGCACGTTGCCTTAGTGCACTGCATGAGTTCCAGCGCCTGCGACCGCCCAGGTACCGTGGGGAGACGGATCCTCAGGCCGATGAGTACTGGATGGAGGCAGTTGTATGGGTTTCAGATTAGTGAGGACACTAGCATACCTCATGGTGATCCTCGCAGCGAGCCTCCTGCACCCGGCAGCAGGCAGATGCTGGAGCTTGATTCTCCAGGTGCACGAAGAGACATCTCTCCTCTGGACGGACTTTGAGAGCATCTTCCGTTCCGAGTTCGTCCCAGCCACCCTCCGAGCGGTGCGTATTCAGGAGCTACTACAGCTGCGGCAGGGCCGCATGACAGTGGCCCAGTACTTGGTGAGATTTACTGATCTCTCGCGCTACCCCACAGATATGGTACGGGGCCCGTTCATCCGGGCCCGGACCTTCGAGCAAGGACTGAGGCACGAGATCAGGGCTTCGATTATCTCCCTCAACATTTCGACTTAGGCAGGGGTATTGGAGCGAGCCCTCTTAGTGGAGAGTTTCCTTGCTGAGCAGTCTCCAGCAGCAGGGCCCACCACTTTCCGGCATGCAGCAGAGTCTTCTGCAGCGGGAAGTAGACAAATGACGTAGGGGTCCAAGAAGACTAGACCTATAGGTGGTCGACAGCATGACTCTGGATCGTTTGTGCGAGGCACTCGGGGTGGAAAACAACTTTCCATGAGAGGGCAGTGTTACTCCGGCGACAGGATTTGTCACATTGCTCATGACTGTCCGACCCACCATACGGATGACCAACAGATGAACGAAGGACCCCCCAGGTAGAGGCAGAGGTTCGATCAGGGTGGGCCGCAAGGAGCAGGAAGCCATGGCAGGGGAGCTGGCCACGCAGTTGGAGGTGGACGACGCTTCGGGGTGTTGTCACCACCACCACCGGGAGGTCCACCCCGACCGCAGGGGACAGGAGGACATGGGATAGCTCAGCTTCAGGCAGCTGAGGTCTACGATCATGGAGCTCCGGAAGCAGATGGACAGGAACAGAACTAGTGGATACGTCTTTTGTACTTCTAGTTCCTTGTTTCTATGGTGTAGTGTCTTTGTATTATGAGTTGAAATAATAAAAGACCCATACCTGGGTGATGTAATTATTCTTGTCCTCTTTTGTGTTGTTACTAAGAGGTTCTGGTTTAGACTGTTGACTTGACCCTCACTTGTGAAACATCTACTGGAGGAGACCCAGTTACCTCACACTAATGCCGACAGTGTGACTCAACCCTTGGAGGCGAGAGTAACGGTTGGATCTCTTGTTAGTAGCATCGAGGCCTTACGACGTCATCCTTGGTATGGATTATTACAATCCATGTCGGGATTGACTGTATTAGGAAAAGGAAGTGGTTCATCCAGCGGATGAGACCAGATTTCTCTTATCGGCAATGGAGAAATCATAGCAGCTATTGTGGGACTAGAGATGGTCCAGGCCACGACAGAGAAGGTCCAGGTCATCCAAGAGCGGATGAGGACAGCTCAGAGCTGACAGAAGTTTTTTACTGATAGGAGGCGGAGGCCACTAGAGTTCGAGGATGGCGACCATGTCTTTTTGAGGGTCTCACCTCAACGGGGTTTACGGAAATTTGGCGATGTGACTTATCGCCTGGCTCTACCACCTCAGTTTCACCGGGTGCACGATTTTTTCCACGTATCTCAGCAGAGGAGATACATGCACGACCTGACGCAAATCTTTGACCATGGAGAGCTGGTCTTTGATGATGGGGTGGCTTTTGCAAAGGTCCCAGTGGAGATCGTGGATCAACAAGAGCAGGTTCTACGTGGATGATCGATTCCTCTAGTGCGCATCAGATGGAAGCACGGGAACTTCCAGGAGAGCACTTGGGAGCAGGAGGCTCAGATGCGTGCTCAGTACCGCCTTTGTATACCTATGTTTGTGGTGAAGCTTTACGGGGATGTAAATCCCTGTGGTGGGAGTAATGTAAAAACCCATAAATTTCAAGGAAATTTTTTTCTTAATTTTCATTGGAATTTTTCAAGAACGTAGTTTCTGACAGCACCTGATTCTGAGGCCCGGTGTGCCTGGAATCATTTTCCGAAGTTTGGCTCAGGTACGTTCAGTGAACAGACGAGCGGGTTTTTTTAACTTTTGAACCGGTGCTCGGAATCGAATTCTGAGGGCACCGATGGAATCGCAGCACCAGTAATTTCTTAGAAACGCCTCTTCCGGAGTTGCGTTTGCTCGGGTGTGATTTTTTCATTTTGGGCCTAAAGTTAAAAAATAAAATAAATTGTACGACAAACTTTATTTTATTTCACTTAAGCCGCTTGGAAGCCACTTGTAGCCACTTAAAGCAGATTAAGCTGAGTTGATGCGGATAGGGTGCTATCCATAAATATCCTACCCTCTTGGTTGGATATTTTTGAGGTGGGGCCCGCACGAGCCCCACCGTTTCTTTCTGTTAAGTAATGCACCCGCGAAAACCCGTCATTATGAAAGTCAACTGACGTGTTTTCTTAATTTCTTAACGTACCAATTAATTGGGCGGTTTTATTCATTCAATTAAATGGGCGGTTTATTCATTGAAATTAATTCTATGAATTAATTTCATTCGTTTCTTAACACGTTTTCGTTTTGTTGGCATGTTAATAAAATAAGGCCAACACACCCTCCTTTTGAAATGTTGTGTTAAATCTTTGAAGAACCTCTAAGAATATTCTTCCTTCTTTGCGAAGAACGCGAAAAACGCGAAGAACACCGGCCTCTGACGAAGAATGTCGAACCCGCAGAAATCGACGACGCGATGCCGTGTGCCGCGACGTCGACGTTTCTTCTCCCGCGACGTTCTTCGGCGACGTCCCTTAATCCGCAACAAAATCTTCAATCATCCGTTGAGGTGAGAGATTGCGGTTCATTAAATTTCTTTGTAGTTTAAAACAACAATATGGATTTAATTATTATTAATTAAATCTATATGTTCTTGAACCTCGGAGTTCGTCGACACGCACCATATTCCGCGACGACGCAACACCCTTCCCCGACGATGCGCCACCTTCCCAGACGCGATGATCGCCTCCTTCTGCGGTGATCAATTCTGCGAAGAACGCGCGTGCGACACTTGACGAGGTAGGGATTTTATTTTGGAAATACCTTTTTATATTCCCGTGATTGTTTCTTTTAAAACAAGAACCTGGATCAAGTGCAATTTTAAATTATTAAAATTTTTTTGATACGTTTGTCATGTGTTGATTAATTCTCCCGACTGTTATTATCTAACGCGGAGGGTGCGGGCCAAACGAACATGGCCTGACAACCCTCCGTCGTTCTTCATTGTTGTGCGGATTTGGCGGGCGACGACAAAACATGACGCAAGGGCGTTTTGATGATCCCGTAGTGAAGAACGGAACCTGGGAGGAACAGCGGTGCAGACGGGAAGGAGAACGGACCACCGGAGCAACTCCGATGGTCCGCGGAAGTCTCTGGCGGCGCGGGCAGCCACGGCTGAAGCCGCGCGGGTCCGGCTCGCCCGCACGGGATGCAGCAGAAGCTGCGTCCGCTGATGTCCAGCGCGGCCCTTCAAGGGCCGCGACATCCTCCTCCCGCGGGGACGGCGCCCCGCGGCTACGACGCTCAGCCGAGCCGAGCCGGGCCGGCCGGGCTGGGCCGCACCCTGGCCGGATCGGACCGGGTCCAGCTGGGTCGGACTGGGTCAGGCCGGGTCAGCCCGGGCCCAGACCCTCGTCTTCGGACCATTTTCGGTCTTTTGCCCGTAACTTGAGCTACAGGCTTCCGAACGATGCTCCGTCAGCGGCGATGTGATCCTTGGATCGAGACGGTCGTTTCGGTATATCGCACTCAAGGTTTCGGAATACTTTGGGTTCGGCCGGGTTGGTTCGTACACGAAACCAACCGGGCCTTCGTAGCGGAAACGCTCATATCTTGAGCCTCAGATGTCCGATTGGCATGCCGCCGACTTTGGTGGATTACTCTAAGTGAAACGGATCTTTTGGCTCACTCCGCCCGAGGTTTGGACGCAGGTGGAGTACGGTCGGGATAGTTTTTCCTTAAAAACCAACCGGACCCCTGGGACGAAAAAGCAATAACTCTCAGACCGGGCGTCCGATTAACGCGCCGTCAGCGATGTTGAGTTCCTGTTGACGATACGTAACTTTTGGATACATCAACCTCGGACTTTGTGTCCGTTGATGTATCAGCCTCTCGGCTTGTGGAGCGGACCCTCCCAAACGAGCTTGCTGTGTGCGGGAACCCTAGTGCTGGCTGCGACTGCAACTGTGACTGCGACGACGACTGTACAGAGATCCTCAGTGGATTCGACTGCGACGATGATGAAAACAATATGGGAATCCTCCGTGTTTTCGGCAGTGATCACTACGGTACATCTTGGGATACATCAACTCCGGACTACATGTCTTTTGATGCATCGACCTCTTAGCTCGTGGAGTGGACCCTCCCGGAACGAGCATGCTGTGTGCGGAAACCCTAGAGCCGGTAGGGACTTGACGACTGCTGATCGAACGACTCGGTGTGTTACGGATAGCCCATCAGAGGTGTGCTTGGTTGTAGCGGCACATGGGAGTGCTTGGTTGAAGAGGGAGTCCCACGACAGAGGTGCACTTGGTTGTAGTGGCACACGAGGGCACTTGGTTGTAGTGGCACAGGGGAGCGCTTGGTTGTAGCGGCAGACCCATGACAGAGGTAAGCTTGGTCGTAGCGGCACATGGAAGCGCTTGGTTGTAGCGGAAGACCCACGACGGAGGAGTGCTTGGTTGTAGCTGCACAGGGGAGCGCTTGGTTGTAGCAGCAGGCCCACAGTACCCGATAGGTGGTGTACCACAGCAGTCCAAGGTAAGAGGGAAGCGCTTGGTCATAGCGGCATAACCACTGTACTTGATGGAGAAGGAGTCTCCCAATAGCTTTGGGTTCAACTTCATGATCGTTCCTGTGTGGGTCATTGCGAGGGTTAGTACGTACAGATCCTTTGTGGGTCCGACGACTTAGATGAATCAGTGGCTACATCTGATCATCTCTAACGTCATATGAAGAAGTACATGTGTGAGCTGAATCCTGTGTTACTCTACTTTGTGGATTGTGTTGAGCTATCCTGTGTGGATTTTATGTTTTGCTTTCCTGTGTGGACTAAGTTGTGCTTGGGCTCGGATGTTGGAGCCGAACGGGAATTGGTGACTTAGGTATATGTATGGGCATATACCTAAGCAGTGTAGGTTGTTACTTTGTGATTGTATATTTCCTTTGTGGTTTATCTTTTGTGGATTTATGGAGACCTTCGGGGGTCTCGAGGTCCCTACTGAGTAGCTTATACTCACCCCTGCATGGGCTATGCCCGCACATCATTGTGTTGGTTGCAGATGACAGACATCGCTGATCGTGGTGGAGGCTTGCGGAGCAGGACGGTACCTGGAGGTGGACCACTGGGCGAGATGTACTCAGAGTGGTCAGGTGGACCCGAGGAGCAGTGGAGGCTATCTGTACCCACCCTTCAGGTGGGACTTCCAGAGGACAGATCAACGCTGCGGCTTTTCTTTTCAGTTGTTGTTTTTCCCTTCAGTTGTACTTTACAGTTGGGCTTGTATTTCCGGCCCCTATTACTTTCAGCACAGCTTGTTACAGTTTTTACTTAATGTTTACTCTTTCCTCTTGTTACTCTGTGGTGGTTGTTTACTTTACAAAGGCAATACCTTCCCTGTTTATCGGGATTTACGCCTTGGTGCTAGTCGCCAGCCCCTGGCCTATAGAAGGCCAGCTTGGGGTAGTCACGACACGGGCCCCGAGGACGGGTCGTGACAGTCCAATGCTTACAGGACGTCTGGAAAGGTGGGCAGTTATTTTGCAGCAATTCGACATACAGTATGTGTCTCAAAAGGCGATAAAGGGCCAAGCTCTGGCTGATTTTCTGGCTGAACACCCTTCAATGGAAGACACATCTTCAGATATTGAACTCCCTGACGAGGAAGTATTCTCTATTCAAGAAAGTCCTCAGGCATGGGAAATGTATTTTGATGGTGCTTCCAGAATTCCAACAGAGAGGAAAATGGAAAATCCTAAATTCAACAATGTTGGCTTAGGAATTGTGCTCATTTCTCCAGAAAAGGCGGTGTTACCTTATTCCTTCATATTGTGGGAAGGTGGTACCAATAATGAAGCTGAATACTAATCTCTCATCGCAGGTTTGGAATTAGCACTTCAAGCATAAGTGAATCACTTAAAAGTGAAAGGTGATTCAGACCTGGTAATCAAACAAGTCAATGGGGATTATTCCATCAGAAAAAAAAAGAACTAATCCCTTTGTATGATTATTTCAGAGAGTTAATGGTGGAATTCCCTTCAGAACTGACATTTTCTTATGTCCTGAGATCAAAAAATTCTCAAGTTGATGCACTGGCTAAAATAGCCACAGCTCTGGCAGATCCAAATTGGGACGAGACAACCATCAGTATGGCCCACCGTTGTGCAATTTTACCTTATGTTCGAATCAGAACAGAGGAAATTAATTAAATTAGTCCCATTCCTGAATCGTATGGTCATACTACAGGATGGATTTCACCTATCATGGAATACCTTCAAAATGGAACACTTCCACCTGATAGAGCCGAGAAAGAACGAATCTGGCGACGTGTGGTCAATTTTACTCTTTATGATATCCCAGATCACCTAGAGAAAATTCTCTACAAATGTGGTTTTGATAGAATTCTCTTCAGATGCATTGATGGTGAAGAGACAATGGTTGTCATTAAAGAAGTGCATGCAGGAGTCTGTGGTGCCCAGCAGTCTGGACATAGACTGTCTGATCAGATTCGAAGGCATGGATACTTTTGGCCTTCAATGATACGAGATTGTTTCGATTTCACAAACAAGCGTCATTCATGCCAAGTACATTCCAACTTCATTCATCAAACTCCAGACTTTCTTCATACAGCTAAATACTCATGGCCATTTTTTACGTGGAGAATGGATGTGGTGGTACCTTATCCTTCGGCTACGGCCAAGCAGTTTAAGTGCATTATTACTGCTACTAACTTCCTTTCCAAATGGGCAGAGGAAATACCTCTCAAGGAAGTTAGTTCTAAATGTGTTGTTAGCTTCATCAATTCTAACATCATTACCAGATTTGGTGTCCCTCATACCATATTGACGGACAATGGCACCAAATTCTGTTCATCCGAGGTGAAGAAGTTGTATCAAGAATACAACATCAAATCCAACCATTCATCTCTGTATCATGCAGCCGCCAATGGCCAGATAGAAGACTTTAACAAGACTCTTTCAAATATACTACAATAGATGGTGGATAAAGATAATAGGTCATGGCCTGATAAACTCTTTCATTATTTATGGGCTTATCGGACTACCACCTGCACTGCAACTTGTTCTACTCCATCTTCACTGGTATATGGAACGGAAGCCGTCTTGCCCATTGAAGTTCAATTGCCTTTACTCAGAGTAGCCATTTGTGATCAGTCATTTATAAATGATCAATCTCAAAAGAGATTTAATGAATTGGAACGGTTAGATGAGAAAATATTGTGCACTTTTCACCACTTGGAAGTCTATAAAAATCGAATAGCATGAGCTTTTAACAAAAAAGTTCATCTTTGTTCATTCACTCAGGGAGAATTAGTATTAGTTCTCAGAACTCCAATAATACCAGGAAAGAAACCTCCCAAGCTTGATCCAAAATGGTAAGGATCTTACTCAATACATAGGGCCTACTCCAATGGAGCTTATTCATTAATCTCGATAGATGGAGAACTCATCACTACTCTAAACAATGCCAGATTTTTGAAAAAGTATTTTGTATAAACACAAAATACATCCGCAACTTGGTCTGGTATGACCTTAAACTGCACCACTGTCCAGCAAGACATTAAACTTCATCATCAACGGTCCATGCATAAGACCCTAAACTATTTGCACATACATCCAACATGATGTTAAACTGTGTCCCCAACTTGGTCCGGTATGACCTTAAACTGCACCACTGTCCAGCAAGATGTTAAACTGCATCATCAACGGTCCATTCATATGACCCTAAACTATTTGAAAGTCCCTTACATCCAGCAAGACGTTAAACTGTGATGTCCTAACTACATGACGCTAAACTGTATAAAAGTCCTTTACGTCCGGAAAGACGTTAAACTACATAATCATCAAAGGTCCTGTATGACCTTAAACTACACCATCGTCCAGCATGACATTAAACTGAACCATCCACGGTCTATGCATATAACCTTAAACTACTCGCACTTTCGTCCAACATGATGCTAAACTGTGGGGAAAAAAATTCCCCAATGCGTCCAACATGACGTTAAATGGTTTACACTTTTGTCCTCACTGCATGACATTAAACTGCACAGTCCCCCGTTCGTCCAACATGACGTTAAACTATATTGTCCCCATCGTCCTAACAACATGACGCTAAATTGTACAGCATGTCCTTGATACGTCTTACATGACATTAAACTATACTTTTTCCTTGCTATATGACATTAAACTGTGCATCACCAATAGTCCTAACTGCAAGACTTTAAACTGCATAGTCCCTTCATACGTCCTACATGATGTTAAACTGTGTATTGTTAAGGTTTTTGCAACCTATTGTTTCTCACACCGAGTATGACTCACGTGCGCTTAGAGAAAACCTCAACCATAACACTCTCTCTGGGATACTAACCATGTGTAAGTCCCAACATCATTTTTTTGGTCATTGTCCCCAAAAACGACTTGATCATTAATTCATTCTTTAATTAAACTACGCGGACATTGATCCTTGACCTCCAGGCTGGGTATGTTGGCAACCTCCCAAGGTTCAAGACCAAAATCAATCTCTTCACATCAGTTCACCTCCATCTCATACGGTGTTGATTCAGGAAACCACCCCTAGAATCAATATCTTTACATTGGTTCACTTTCTTCCTTTTTATACGACGTTAAACTATACAACACTTTTTTCCAGTATGAAAATAAGCTAAAATATTCTTTGATACCCTCACTTGAGAGGGAATCGATATTTACATTGATTTTCAATCATGTTTCATTTCAAAGACTACGTGCATACATGGTAATTCCCAAACCATTTATCATCAGTTAAACCATCATTGTACTAAAGTCTCCTTTCACCCTTCACATGTGTGAACCAAATTTGTACAGAGGGTATTTCTAGACCTATGTGGGCTTGATTCCCATCCTTATGGGATATGTAGCAACGTTTGGGTGTCCCTCGAATCCAGCCCCAAGTTTTTGGGCCTAACCACAAATACCACTTTTAGTTCCTTGGCTGAAAAGTCCCCATGAAAACACACACTGTGTATTTCCTATAATGGTCCAAGCTCTATGACCCTAAACTAATATCTCTAATCCTTTTGTCCCACATGACGTTAAACTGTAGTTTAATAACTATATATAGATTGATTCCCATCCTTATGGGATATGTAGTGAAGTCCAACATTTCAATTCAGGACCCATCCACAACATGATTATTGTTAGAATTGATCTGTGTATCTCTGTATACATTGGAAAATACCCATCTTTATGTGTCATAATCCTAACCTTAAATATTTTTAGATCTTCATAACCCTTTTCATGACTTATAGTCACAAAAAATGTAAAACTTCTGAGAGTTCTTTTGCCTGACTATGCAACACGTGCCCATAGGCGTCCTTGCATAAACAGTCTACATAACAGATTTGTCAGCCAAAAGATACTATTAGTTGACTATGCAGCCAATGCCCTTAGGTGGCCCTGTATAATTCAACCCCCTAACGGGTTTTTTGGATAGTGGTAACTTCATTATTGGGAAGAATGCCTCTTTTTTTCTTATTTGTCTTAAATGACAGTATGTAGGGATCCACAAAAATAGCCATCCTTAACATATTTTTTCCATATCTGCTTTCATGATCTGAAAAGTATTCAAGTCTGTGGTTTATATTCTCCTTCCCTATGTTTGGGTCAGACCTTCGTAGGAGTGATATCTATTCAGATATTCGATAATATTGTTTGGAAATATCTTCCCCATATTCAAGTACTTCTTTCCATACAGAAAACTCTATACTTTGGAAAATTTGAATCTCCATAAACTTTTACTAGATTTTAGCACTAGGAAAGTAAATTTCTGAGAGTTTATTTGCCTGACTATGCAGCATGTGCCCATATGCGGCCTTGCATAAACAGTCTACATAACAGACTTGTTATCCAAAAGATACTATTTTATTTAACTATGCAGCCAATGCCCTTAGGTGGCCCTGCATAATTCAACCCCCTAACGGGTTTGTTAAATAATTGTAACTTCATTCTGGGGAACTACTTCTTCTAATGCCTTTTAGCTCTTTCTCATATCTTTCCTCAGATTCAAATATTCTTAAGACATATATTACATATTTTTCCCTCATACTTGAGTATGGTACTATGTTTTCAGATGAATTTTCAAGGAATTGAGTCAATTCTAATTCATTCGGTCACATCTATTTTGACCTTAAACATTAGACTTTTTATGTCTGATGTGCATGACTTTAAACTGCCCAAAAAATTCAAAGGAACCTTGAATAAATGTCAAGTTCCAAGCTCTCTAAACTTACGTTTTATATGATTTAGGTAATATTGAGAAATTAAAATGTTCGAAGTTTGTAGGGTTATTTACATTATTCCTAGTAAAAATCAAACTATGCTTACTAGGCCCATTGGCTTAGGTAAAATCTGAAGCATGTAGAAAAAGAGAATGTAGGTACAAATGAGTGAAGGTGAAAGTGTTTTTCATTGATTCACAAGAGTTAGAAGGAAATCCACATATTAGAGCCTCTTCTCTTTTCCAAGGAATTACAAATGACTGTCAACATAAGTCTTCAATTGATGAACCACATCCCAAGCTTCATCAGCAGCAACTTGAAGCTCATGCACTCGACCAACTTCACTCTTTTCAGCCTGATGGAGTTCTTTCTTGGCATCCGAAATGTTCTTCATACCATTCATTTGAACTCCCTCCTGTGAATTATTAAGTTGGTCAAGTTCCCCAGTAACAACATCTAACTGTTGCTGGAGTTCCACCTGCTGGACGACTTTTTCATTGATTTTATACTTCAGATCCTTCATCTTAGCAGTGTAATCAGCATCAAATTGGGATACCGCAACCTCAAATTTGCCAATGTTAACTGAAAGTCTCACCCTAGTCAGATCATTACGGCACTTTTTCTCCTGCTCCCTCCTGAATATGACCTGTTTCACCGCGGCATGGATATTTCCATATCCAAAACCGCCAAGTCCTAACATGAAAAACTGGGAAGAAAATCGAGGGATCTTTGATGATATCTCTTCTAAAGGCACCTCAGATATGATTTTCCATATGTTGTTCCATGCCTTGCGTCGTGAAAATCTGAAAGCTTTAAGAACCTCAGGATCTGATTCAACATCATCATCACAGGGGGGAATGTAATCTGGTTTTAATGCACTAAAGGAAGTGCCCTGTTCTGCTCCTCCCCCCTGACCTGTGCTTCTTCACTTTCAATTCCTGTTGGGGAAAAGGCTGAGGCCTCACCTCTAGATCTAGCCATTGCAGTTGACAACCCTGCATGATTAATTGAAAGCTTTGGTTAGCTTCAAAGGATAACAAAAGAATCGATTTTCTTGTAAATTAAGTACAATCCCAAATATTATTATCCCTTACCCGACGGTGGGTCAGAAACCTGAGAAGACTCCTCCCCATCTTTCCCAATCTCAACAGGATCTTCAAGATGGGTCTCAGGAGGGTTTACTGGGTTTAGATATACTTGAGATAATGTTTCTGCAATGGTAGGGTTGAAATCAATGTCCACACCCTCTTCAGGCATTGGCAGTTCAATAGTTTCTTTGGATGGAACTGCATATCATTTTCAATCATGATTAGAAGTGTAAATTATATGAAAATTTACTGGGTGAAGGATAACACTCATGCCCAAGGTCTTCTAAATCACATGAAAACATAGCATTATCATAAAATTCTTCAAAAGACATGCCATGATTCATCATTTCATCCAATGATATTTCAGAAGCCTGGTTAGTCTCACCAGTGGGAGCGTTTGGTGTGTCTTCTTGATGACTTACGTCCTGCATCCCCTGACCCTGGACAACATCTTCGGGTAAAATCACAGCATCAGTTGCATGAGTTGCAACAGTCTCCAGAAGCTCTAATGCAGGAGTTGAACATGAAGTATCACAGAATGGAATTCATTCGGTGTTTCATTCAACATTTTTTATGAAGCATTGTTGACTTACCAGAAACAGGTTCATCTCTTCTTGCAACAACAGCAGGAGGGATACTGGGAATAGATGCTAGCTCTTCTCTAAGAGCAGCCAAGTCATCTTGGATATGGGATTGTTCCACAGCACCCTCAGTGGTCTTTGAAGGAGGACCAGTCCTTTCCCTCAGGGGGAAATTGAAGAAGCCCCTGCAATCCCCAGAAATATGAGTAACCATGTTTTCATGGGTATAAACTCATGATTAACTGAAGGACTTACCGCTGCTAATGAAATGCTTTGTTGTGGACTTCCTCTTTCATTGCCTTTGCTTCTTTGGTTTTTTGGGAGTATCGGTAGTCTCCCTTATTGGCACTTTGATAGGAGAATGGAAGGCTATGTCCAATGCCTCATTCATGGCCTGCTGGCCTAGAGATATCTCGGTTGTTAGCGAGGAGAATCAACAGCAACCCTAATGGCAGTACCACCAGGGCTATACTGTGGCGAAGAAACCTCAGTTCCTTTCTTTTCAAGCTGCAAGATGAAGAAAATAACTTCTTTAAGTAACAAAGATTTGACTGGAATCAAGTTGAAAAGAAAATAGGGAAAGAAAACGTACATCTTCAGGATCCACATACTCATGCCACTCCTCATCTCCAGAATCACCAGTCCCCTCAGTGGCGCCACGATCAATCATTTTCTTCACCCGCCTGGTGACAGGAATGGACTCATCAGTGGCATATATGAGCATTTCCAGCACTCTAATGTAAGCCCACACTTCATTGGGGTTATCCTCGTATTGGAGATTTGTAGAAGCCAAAATATTCCCTATTCCAGGAAGTTGTAGGCCCTCACACAAATCCAGCCAGGCGGTCTCAGTATCACAGTATAAACTCTTCCATAACTGGACAACCTCTGGTCTTAGATATGAAGGCTATGAGGAAGGTCGTACAATATTTGAGTTCAATTTCTTCCCCATTCCGGCAACTACAAATAGAGAATAAGAAAATAATACGTATAGCTTTATAAAGTAGCAGTGATTGAATTACCACAATGAGGTAACTCACCAGGACTTGATGGAGTGGGTCTTTTAATTCTGGCCGGAGGATTATATCGGGCACGAAACCGCTTTTCCACAGGTTGTGCCTCATCATCCCCATCATGGGAATCCGGTTAATCAGTTCTAGAGGAGGAGTCTGTCGAATCAACATTAGGTGGGGAAGCATCACCTTCATGAGGAAGGGTTTCTATCCCTACAGTCCTCTCCCTTTTCCCCACTTGATAAACTGGGTGATTCAATATTCCTTTGGGGTATGATGCTATCCAGTGTTCGGCATAATATGTAGTCATATTATGTGCCGCATTCTTAACTGGTAGATCAAATACTACCCCCAGTCTTCTCCCTTGACGTCAGTATCCATAGTTGCTGAGAAACCATCGGATGTTTCTCTACCTTGACATGTACTAGAGGAGATACAACAATATGTTTCAAACATTTGAATTGACGTTCAAATATATATGGAGCATAGGCCTCGCATATAATTTCTCTATCAATCCTGGCAACTAGCACACCATCCCTACAAGCTAGCATGTATGCCCTCAAATCCAAACAGGCTGTTAAATCATCAACAAACAGCCCGGTTGGTAGATTTCCATAGGGAAAGAAGTTTAATTAATTAAACATGCTCAGCCTCACTTTCATTTCATAGGCATTAACATCTAATGGAGAAACTCCAGATAATGCTTATACTGACGGCCTAAAAGAACTTCTAGGTATTTGTAATCCAGTCTGTACATTGTAAGTTCTGATGTGAGTGGCGATCCATCCCCATAAAACTTGGAATGGTCCCACTATTCATAAAGGAGATTTACCCATAAAGACATGAAGTAAACTCCTGTGAATCTTTGCTAAAATGGGGGTAGCCAACCCAACCATTTTTCCCTCAGCCAACTTTTCCCCAATGACGAAGGTCCCCGGCCTGATGCCTCCCTTCGAATCCCTGATCGGAAAGAGATACACACTGAGCCACATTACCAAGAAGCCCACTAGATGAGTCTTATTTGGGATCCTTTGATTCACCTCATATCCCCACTTTTCAAACTCTCCTACTTCTAGAGTAGGTCAGAATGTTATAGGAGTACCACTCTTCTCAGGTTTTGGGCAGTTGGTAGGACGTTTGGGCCCCTTATCGTATGATTTCTTTTTCTTGGATCCTTTCTCCTTCGGCTCCTTCTCCTTTGGCTCATTCTCTTTCTTTTCAATATGAAATATATTCATCCACTACTCCGGTTTAATATCCTTTCTAGAATGAGTTAACGAGGTCTCTGAACTCTTGAGCATGTGGAAGATCTTAAATAATTGTCTAGCTAAAACAGTAGTCTTCTCTGAATCATTCCAAGTCACCTTGAGAGGAATTAATTCATCATACATATCTCCCAAAATTGGATCCCATGAGATCTTGTTGACATCCCACAGACTGATACCTACTTCCCCATGAGTCAGATAGAAAGAATTAGTTACTGGGCTCCAGTGGCTGAGTATCTCCGGCACGAAGTTATCATGTCTGTAAATATATGTTTTCCCAATCCAGATAGCTTTGTATATTGAAGCTCCCTTCAGATCCTCGACAAACTCTGCACAGGTTTGTCACACCCAGTATTCCCACATCCAAGTTGGCTTCCCGCCTCCCCCCTGGACGGAAGTCCCAAAATTACTTCCAGCCTTTGGATTGATCCATTTGAGCATTTCGAAAGATTGAAGGATGACAATGTGGTTGCAACTCAGGTGTATGATCTTTCAAATTTGGTGTACAAGGGCTATGATGCATCATATAGGCCTTCTCCACTATTCCAGCATTTAGAAATACTCCTCCACCTGAGATATTTGCTGAAGCAAAGTTGGTGTAATTCTAAAACCACAAAAATGGAAGATAGTTCTTTGCTTCTGGAATAGTGACTTCTCGCAGATGACCATAGCCATACAAAGGCAGATAAGTGGTTTGAGGAAAGTCGAGATGATATTTCTTCAGATACGTAGCCAAATCCGGAATAGTGATATCTTTGACAATATAATAATCATGGCCAATGATGTTCATCATATCATCAATCCACTTGATAGCCAGTTCATCAACTATTCCAGGTTTAAGAGGCATTGATTCTGCACGAATGTTGAATAAATTACACTTTTAAGTAAGTTGATTTTTCATAAAATTTGTGAAGAAATTTTAGAAAAAATGTCCAAGGCATTAAGGCGCGCAAGTATGGATGTGTCGCGCAAGTGTTATTGTGTCGCACGCGTGTTATTGCGTCGCACAAGTTTTTGGCATGCAAGTATCACCGCGCAAGTCCTATTACCTCGACAATAGCGCGAATACAAAGAAAAAGCGAAAAATGAGCAACTTGCACGGCGAGATCTCGAGAATCCGGAATCAGATGCGATGCACGGAAAAGGACCATGTATTTATAGGCCAGGAGGCTCACCTGCATGCCTCCACCCAGCACGCTCCATCCAGCATGCCCCAGCCCTGCGCGGCAAGAACCTGCGCGCCCAATGCTGCGCCCTAAAAACTTGCACGCCGCCTATCCATTGGTTTTCTTCTTTTCCTCAGAGTCAAATCCGCATTTCTTTTGGATCCAACTCTCAGGGGGGACTTTTGTTGACGCTTCTTTTCGTCACATTGTCTAAAAGAATGGAAAGGGAAATGACTTAGCACAAATTGATTCATCCTTTGAAAAAAAACATAAAAAATCGACAAAGGCATGAAAAAGGGATCAAAAACACATGTGTCGCGCAAGTTCTATCACTGTCGCGCAAGTCCACTTGCGCGACAACTAATGGTCGCGCAAATGACTTGTGCGCCCTAAAGGATAACCGATTGGGTCTTCTTCAGCCTATAAATAGACCATGTGGGCCCCCCATTCAAGGGATGAATTTTTTCCAGAAACTCAAATTTGAGCTCCCAGCACCCTGTTCTCTTCTCAAATATTCCAAAACACTTATAAGGTAATTTCTTACCTAGAACGGAAGATCTAAAGAAAGGGAGGAAGTCCTAAATGTTGAAACTCATCAACACTTGCGTGCCTGAGTGGCCAACCCTTAAGGTAAATGGCCACACTTTCATGCTGCCTAACTATTTCAATAGAACTTGTGCGCCACTATTCTCGAAGAACCTCAAGATGATTCTAAAGGATTTAACCAAGAGTCGCGCAAGTATTACCCTACTGGTTAACCATCACGCAAGTACCCATGTGTCATGTAGGTATAACTGCGCGACCAGGACTTGCGCGCCCACGCAGTACCTGCGCACCTGCTAGGACTTGCGCGCCCCTAGCTTTTTGGGTGCCCTTCTTTCCCATTTCACCCCTCTTAAGCCATTCCACCTCTCCTATTCAAGATTCAGTCTTCAAGATACTCTTCAAAGCTATTCATGGCATGATTTCTTGATTTGAATTCCTTATCTGAAAGGAATTTTGTGGAATATCTCTCAAAACCTGATGATTTACATATATTTATGTCACTAAAGATTGATATTTCATTAATTCAACCTCATCCTTTACGATGAGAGAACTCATTAACCTGGGCCTCATCCTCAACAGTAAGCCCCAATCATAATTCAAAGTTCCCTCTTTAATTCTGGGTACCCTTTTCAGGGGTAAATCTAAAATTAAGAGTATAGATCTCCATAAAATACATGTACCTTTTATATACCCTATTCATATGGGCATCCTCTTCAGGAGTAAGCCCCAGTCATAACTCCATTTAACCTGGGCCTCCTTTTCAGGAGTAAGCCCCAGTCTCAAATATGGGCATCCTCTTCAGGAGTAATCCCCAAGTCCCTAAATTTTTCAAGCCTCTTAACCTCGGCCTCCTTTTCAGGAGTAAACCCCAGTCTTAATTCCTCTTAACCAGTCCCAATTTTCCTTTGATCTAGGATTCCTTCTTAGGAGTAAAACCCAATCATAAGTCCTATCCTAATTTGGGCATCCTTTTCAGGAGTAAGTTCCAAGTTAGAGTAGTCAAATCTCCATGAAGCACATATACCTTTATGGACCCTGTTCCTGGATTTCTTCCCTGAAGTAAATCCTAATTTATCTGGGCAGTCATACATACATAAGTCCCCCATTATTTCTTATGATTGCATATTTCATGGAAAAATTGTCTAATTTTTACCAATACTCTTTGGTTCTCACACTGACCATGAGTCACATGAGCCTAGAGTGTAAAAGTAATTACGCCATCCTTATTTGAGCCATAAATCATAAAAATCAAACTCCCTTACTCGAACTACGTGGGTTCTGATTCCTTTTTTTAAAACAGTGGATACGTAGGTAGCCCATCTGTGGGTTCGATCCCAACTCTGAAATAATCCATGTCCTTCTGAATGACAATAAACTTCAACTGCCCCACTGAGTGGCTTTAAAACCATCCTGGTCATCATAATGACCAAGAGACTTCTATATAAATGTTTCGAAGGATACCATTGACCAAGAATCTCTAAATAGATACAGATGATTCTCTATTGATGAAGAACCTCAAATACATATAAAAGATTCTCTTAATTTCCTACATATTTAATCATTGATTGTCAAATCTAAAGGAAAGCTCATTTTATACTTGGTAATGTAATAAGGATTCATGAAAATAACTTAAATCTATAAAGAGAGTCTTTGAGTAGACAATAATTCCCCTCAAAAAGGTGTGATGAGTTCGACCTCCCATCCTCTCGACCAACGCAAATTCCTAAGCCTCATTAGTCCACAAACTAATGAGATCCTACCTTTGGAAAGAAGGTCCAAATGGATGTGGAATCATTGGATGTTTCCGGTTCTACGAACAAGACCGTTAGAAACCGATCGGAATGTTTTAACCTCCTGTCAAGGTGGTCATCCCCGAATTCTGAGGGAAACCGATAATAATTCCATTCCATAAAATAATCACATCACTATTAATCATTTAATATAACACAATAATCAACGATATTTAAATCCATGATAGAATATCTATCTGTATGTAGAAAAAAGAAGAAATCCATAACCACAAACCATGAAATATTCACACAATCTAAAAATTATCTGTATATAATCATTTTAGTATCTAGGACAGGACCTCTATATAAGTATTTCAGTATCCCAAGAATATCCCTATGTATAATCATTTCCGAATCCTTGACCAATCCCTTTATATAAAATTGATTGAATAAAACTAGTCCATGCCCTCTATATAAGAATTATAGCACGAAACTATTCCAATTCTTTTATTTAAGCATTAAAACATAAAATTGGGCCAAGCCCTCTAAATAGGAATTACATAATGAAACAATGACACACCCAGTATATGAAAATTAGAACATAAAACTAGACCAAGCCCAATAATAAGAAATGTAGCATGAATCCAAACACATGTCATAATAATGAATATTTTACAATATCATATAAAAATCAACAATGGTTATTTTTATAAATTACCCCTAGTCATTCCATTGCACATTCATTTCTATATAGTATTTTTTCTATCCATTTCAATAAAAAACTCCATTACCAAAGGGATTATATATCAAGAAATCATGTGTGTTATCATATCATGATAAACACACATTAAAACATTATCCAGTTCATTATTATTCGATGGTTCTCTCTCCCAAAGGGTAGCCACACAATAGTAATCAACACCATTGAATACAAAAGGAAGCAAGGAATAATCCAATATAAGATTTATCATCATTCATCATTCTATTAATCAATGTGCATGTTTTGTTGGGGAAATCAAAATATTTCTTAAACTTGAAAATTAAACAGATCATAGGGTTATGTTTTAGACTACCTACCTTTAATCAAAGATCAGCACAATGCTTTCCACCTGTAATTCCAACAACAAATAAGTTACAGATAACAGTAACAATGACCCTAGATCAAACAAGGTCAATATCAACACCCAAAAAATAACTATTATGATATTCCACCATGACAACTACTGAACAATAGAAGTGAAGGGAAAACATAAGAAAAATAACTCACCATTGATTGATTTCTTGAACGGGAAGTTCAGTAAAGAGGTTGGCACTCCAAAGTTCTTGTAAATTGTCTAAAGCTAGAGTGAGTGAAGGATGCATGTGGGTGTAGGGAAAATATAAGAGAATAATGGATTTAAAATCATGAATCCTGATAAATACATGATATATAAATGTATAAAACTATTTGTAAATATCTATTTATGAGTATACTAAAATTTATATCACCTCGAGTGAAATTAATCATGCTTAAACATTACATATCATGTAATATTTAATAACAACATGAAACTAGTTCACGTCATGAACATGGTCATGGAATATATTCCTTTGATAGTATCTACCTTTTGATAGTTACATGTCATATAATTAATTTACATAGTCTGTAAATTTCATGAAGGATTCTTTAAGCCCAACTTCTACAAAAGATCCTAAACAACCTCTGAACCCTTCCATTCTATCAAAAAACCCTTTTAATCCCATTTTAAAAATTTATACCATAACTCCTTTAATTCAAAAAAATATACATCTCTGAACATTAGGTCATTTTCCCTAAAAATTCATTATCTCTCATACTAATACATGACCATAAAGTTTAAAGAATATAGAATACTCAAACAAAAAAATCCACAAAAATATAAAAGAGGTTCAAATTTTGAATAATACGGGATCTTACAACTTACCCACCATATAAAAAATCATCCCCAAGATACTCTAAGAATCATGTCTGGTCATTCTTTTCATAAATAATACTCTATCTCCTATGTCTCCTCTTGAATACAACCATGCTACTAGTGAACTCAAACGAGGGGTATAATTTTTACCTCGAGATATTACTCACTACGATCCACAATTCGTATAAGTTTCTCCTCAAATGAAACATCTTCTCAAATATATATGTCCTAAATATCTACCACATTAGAAGGGTTAGGTTGATATGTCCAAATATATGACACATGAAACACATCATGCATGGTGATGTAGCCCAGTGGATGGGATAATCGTTAAATTACTATAATATTCATTTCCACTATCTAAAACACACTGAAAAACCTGGGAACTAGAATTCCCTATTTCTTAATCGGGCATTTCCCCAACCAAGGAAACACCTAATAGTAAACATTATGGCCAAACTAAAACTTCTTAGTTCATATTTGATGGTCAATGAAATATTATTTCATGCTCTGCATGGTCAATAATCACCTCCTCAACAAATTAACCTTCTCATACATCTCTTGCATGAGACTGAGTCCAACTGGTGATGAATAACTTACCTCTAACCAATAAGGAGGAAAATGGAACACCATTCCCTATAAAACCTAAAAGGGTTCCATTAGGATTGATTCCTAGAATTTCTTATTATATGAAAACTCCATGATTTCACATACTTCTCCCATATACCACTGAAATCTAAAATATATCCTTATCACATATCCTCCAAAATATGAATAGTCTTCTTAGATTGACCATCAGTCAGAGGATGATATGTGTGCTCAAAATAACATATGTTCCTAGAGACTTCTAATAAACCTTGTAGAACCACAACATAAAATGATGATATCTACCAAAAAATACTCTCCTTGGAACACCATGCAACTGATTTATCTCAGGCACATAGAGACTATGCAAATCATCAATTATAAAGGCCTCAGTAATAATCTAGAAGTGGATTTCATTCATCATTTGGGCTACAATTAACATTATTACATCATTATTATGAGGTTTTAATGGTAATAATATCACAAAAACCATAGTGGTATCATCTTATTTTTGCTATAATGTGGGTAGAGGTGAAAACAAACAAGATGGAATATGGTGCACAACTTTCACCTGCTAACACGTGGAGCATCCCACTAGGAAGCCTACTGCCTCCTACTTTATTCCTGAACACTAGTGATATCCACATGGACCATAATAATTTATCCTCAAACCAGGATTTACCTCCCATCTAGAAGCAAGAAATTCTCTCATCACCTCCTCATAAAAGCTCATAGGAACCCATGCTTGGCCATGGAAAACAAGATAATTTCCACTTCCAAGAGATGTTGTAATGGTGTCTCCCCACTATATATGATGTCACTTAGAAATAATCCCTTTATATTAGATAAATTATCTATCTTAATCTAACCCAAATGTATGGGTATGTTAGATATCGAAGTCAGATCTACACCACCCAAGGTCTCCTGTAAATTTAAAGGCATGTGGTCAAAGTGTGTTATCATACACTACTCATCTCAATACTCTTGTACTTCTTCTATCTTTATAAATAGGTTTAAGGTGTTAGGAAAAATATTGAATTTTCATGGTGTATAAGAAATCTTAATGTGGAAAGACTATAGATATTAGACCTGCCTCCTCCACTGAAGGTTTAGTTCCTGATGAGAAAAGTAGTATCTGAGTATATTTTGGTCTATGTACACGAAAAACCTATTTCCCATAATATAATGTCTCTAGAATCTTATAGAATATACCTACATATCATATAATAGATGGTTAGTATGATACATTGTAACACCCTAAGCCCAGTTACCCAAAGTTGGTATATTATCACCTGACAGTGGCATGATCACAATGGATCAAATCTTGAAAGACTGGCCAGTTTAATTTCCTTGGAAGTACTAGATATATTCATAAGTTTTACATTACATCATGAAATAAAAACATCAACAAAATATTTTCCCCATTGAACACACTTATATCCTTATCCTATCCCTATAGGTCAACCATAAAATACTTCTTCACATCCTGGAAAAAATAAAACATAGAATGGGGTGAGCTCAGATGCTCAGTAAGGATAACAATATAGCAGAAACGTTCATAAATAATCATAAACAATTAAGGCAATTTATAAGACAAAAACATAATCCTTTTAAACATAAAAATCAGCATAATATGGAAAATATAAATTAAATAATTCAATTTACTTATTTACATGGATATTATACTAGTAAAATAATTACATGCAATATCAATAACCAATTTCATAAGGATAGAATTTCTAATTCCAGACTTCATAACCACATAGTCAAGTCATCGTTCCAATACTATAATTAAGATTTTGTCAAGGATTTGTGGCAAGACACTAGTTTGTCTCATGATACCTATCGATGCATCGAGGAGCTATTTTGGGATCCACCCATCACTTACTAAGTTCAATGCATTCCTCATATAAAAAGATTTAAACATAACATAAACATTCGTATTAAAACTAGCATGAGAAATGTCAATACGTTTTCCATAAATAATGAATGGAGTAAAAATAACACATCCATAGTTAAACATATCACAAAACCTTCAATATAATATGGAAGTTTTGTATCATAATAACTCAACATCAAACAAGATCAAAATCTATCAAAGGATGTTGACATAGATGAAATCAATTTTTTTAAGAAATATCTATTTCTATTTTGAAATATTTTAAAATTAATATAATTATAAAAGAAAACATTTAATTTGAAAATATTCTTATAATATTTTATGGGAGGCTTTGACGATGATATAACGGCAGAAAATAGTGGCACCTGTCGTATAAGTTAAAAAAAGTCATTCTTACCTTAATTTTGTCGAAAAGGTCATAAAGTACATTGTTTAAAAAACAACGGATAGATTCCTTTCAAAACATATATGGTAAAATAAAGGTATAAATCACTTTAATACATAGTCTAGTAAATAGTAAAAATGTTTTGAATTGCATTTTTATGAAAACACGGATGTGGATGATAACAAGGTCCTAGTAGATACTTACGTATTAACAACCTCAGATAAGTAAAATGATTGTAGAATTAACCCTAAACTTGTAATTTTCCTTAGCCGATGGTTTTTTAACCTCATATATAATAGTTAAAACATTTTTTTTAATTTATACTAGAAATATATACATAAATATGATATTATATATGATCCTCTAACATTGCTTTGTTAATAATATTTCAGTAGTATCATCATTTTGGGTGTTAACTGATTAGTTTTCCATTCTATGCTTGGTTATGTAAGACACGCTTGTAATGGATAGGATGTATTGGATTCATATAAAGAATGATATTATGTTTATAATCATTATTTTTAATCATAAAATGAAAATTATTCTGGAATGATTGTGATGGGGAATGAATCTCATCGCGTTCATGGACACGGTAATCCGTACGTACGCACGAGCGACAATATCATTATTTTGATGGTGAAATCATATGTAATTGGATGTTATATCATATATAAAGAATCATTAACATGTAATATTTATTATTTACATCATTTATACTCATTATTATACCCATCTAAATAATTAAGTGTTTGAATAAAAAACTAGACGACGATGTGGAGACGGTAAACCGTACGTACGCACGTACGATGACTTTGTCATTTATAGGATGGATAGAATAATGAATATTGTTGTACCATATTTATAATAACATAAAATTATGTATAGGTTACTGGATTTATTATTTATGTATGGAAACAACACAGAAAGAGAAAGTGTAAGAAGAAAATAACTTGCAAGAGGGTGGTGAAATTATTACCTCTTCTTCGGGTATTTCGTACTGAGTTGATCAAAAGTTCTCCTTAGGATGGCTTTCTGATCAAAGTAAGGCCTCTAGGTAGAAGGTAGGATAGTTTAGAGGATATTTGGGTAGGGTTTTTCTGATCTAAATGGGTTTGGAGGTGTGAATGTAAGAGAAGGGGGAGTACCCTTTTATAACAGAGGTGAGGGTCACTTTAGGAAAAGCTTGAAATATTATTTTATAAAAAACTTATTTTCGGTTTATAATGGCTCTAAAATGGTTTATTTCAAGGATAAGGTGGGTATGGGTTGCAAAACGCTCCAAAAATAGGTTTTATAGAGGTTTAGGTCATCATATTAACCTTATCTTTTAGATTTAACTCTTAGTTAAATACTTTGACATTTACCTTGGCTCTTTGAATTTTTATATTATATAGTTAATAAATTTAATATAAATGGACAAGAGAACCCCAAGTTGTTCATTATTAATATATATAATCTTATCTAAATCCTTTGGGCAAACCTTATATTTTTATGAATATTATATAAATTAATAATATAGTATTTGTTTTAGAAGCTCAATTATGTCAATTTTGACACTATTTAGTATTTGATTTTTTTAAAAGCCATAAAAATTTTATCACTTTGAATAAAATTTATTTAATCAACCCTAAAATATCATATTAACCTAGAAAACTAGTGGAATTTATCATAAGTCTCAATTTACATTTATTTCGATATTTATAACATTAATTATTTTAATATTCCCTTAATAAGGCAATTACTACATCATCATCGTGTCATAAATAAATTAAATTATTTAATATCTAAAAATAATAAATAAAATTCCATTATGTGGTAAATATTTTTATATTTCTAATGAATTTTTATAGTCGATTTTTTATTGTGTGTAACACTATATTAAAATTGGTTTAGTTACTAATCTTTGAATTTAGCACTTTTAACTCTTCATTAAATAAAATAATAATAAATGTCCAAATCTAATCCAATTGAACCAAAAGGATCATATTTTATTCCTAAGGTTTTTTTTTCTAATTAAACTTATCAAATACAATTAGGACATGTGTTAGGGTAATTATAATATCATTTTTACATTTAATTACCCTATTTACTTTTAACTATTGTAAATAAAAGTCAAAAGTTAGTATTCACTAAAAATTATTTTCATTTTATTGAACCAAATTTTACTTAATTATATTAACCGTGTATCTAAGATTATTTAAATTCAACTCACATAAGTGAGAAAATTATGTTTTATGCAAATTTTCAAATGCTCGGGTTCAAGACGGTAAAAAGTTCAATAAAATTTTATATATCTAAACTTATTATAAAGTGACTCCAATGAATTACATTGAATATATATAGGTATTATGTATCTATTTTGACCTAAAAGAAATTAAAATAAAATAACTAATTATTTAAATAAAAATTCTGTTTAAAACAATAACGCAGTGTTTTTCACTATTCATCAAAAATTGAATGTTTCCAGAAAAATACCAAAAATTCACCCTAAGCTAATTTGATATTCAGAATCCAAAAATGAATTCCATTTTGAAAAACAAAATTAATAAAATTTAAAAAGTGGGTATTACTATTCATAACAATTATTTTGATTGGTCGTGGTGTTTTAAAACTCCATGTTTCTTACAACGCAAGGTACTGCAATATTCAAAGGGAAACATACCGTGGAAGCTTGGGTGCTACATACTTCCTCTCGTGTGGTATCATCTGTTGAGAGCCATATGCAACCACTCAATCCAAAAACATGAAAACTTCTCTAATTCCAATTATAGATATGTCATGTTATATAGTATATTATTTACGAAGAACAAGTAAAATGGGGATAGGTGTTGAGATCATATTTTTTTTCAACCCCTCAATATCCCTCTCAAAATAATCTATCTAAAAAAACATCACCCCTTTGTTGGTCGGACAGAACATCGGTTCCACTGAATGGGAGAAGTCATAGATAAAGTACTTATAATAGCCTTATAAACCTAGAAAGATCTAAATCTCAAACACATTCATAGGTTTCTCCCAAGATACCATATCTTCAACTTTCTCTTGGTCCACCGAAACTCCTTCCTCTGAGATGAAATATCCTAATAAGTGTGTCGATAGTTAAGAAACCATCCTATATTTCTACATCCAAGCCTATCCTATTAAAAAATACAGTAGAATAAAAGAAATGTGATTATCCTATATCAATCAAAATGAACTCAAGGGTAGAAGATACAAAAATCGAACCTCTGATGATATATGGTCATGTGGTCACAATAGTTGAAGTAATCTACATAGTGTGTAGCTAGCTTTCACTGCCTCCCTGGGCTTCTGTATAACTCCCCTGAGCTATTATTTCTCCCATTTACTACAACTCCTACACTATGGTACAACATCCCCATCCAAAACCTATACATTCTTGTGGTACTCTAGCTACATTTCTGTGTAGGGTTAGATAATTCCTTCATAGTCTAAGCTACCCCTCTTGACCCACTTCCACTACTCTATTATGGGAATTTCCTACAAAACCTTTGTCGATGACCCAATAGACCATAAGAATGAGACTCAAAGATATGGTATGGACACTAAGGCCTCTTGTAACCCAACATTATACAATGATATAATTTCAATAGAACATAGTCTTGGGATGGTTACCCACTGCCATGAATGCTCTTCCCATTGTTACCTTAGAGAAAACTATCATATTAGCACTTCTTACCACCAGATGAAGGATTCTCAATTTTACCTATTGAAGTATCCTAAACACATCCTCATAACTCTATAATATTCTCTTCTATGATGAGTTCTCAATTCAATACATTAGAAATGATACTCAAATTTATATACATTCACTTATGACCTAATCTCATAGAGAAAAACCTGTAAAAACATCTCACTCTATAGATATCGTCTCACTTAAAATATATTGTGTGTCAGGTACATGAACTTGTGTGCGTTCTCATCCCTCAATGTCTCTTTATATAATTGTCTTCGAAACATCATCTCAAATTCCATCCAAGATAACTCCTATTTCAGATCATATTTCTCTAGAATGTCCCACCAAAGCATGGAATTTCCATTACTCATATATGAAATAATATATACCACCCTATTAACATATGTCTCAAGTTGTTAGAAGATCATATAGAATAACTTTATCATGAACACAAATTCCGGGGGGCCTCCCTCCCAAGTGAACATAGGTGGATACTTCAATTGAAACTCTCACATCAACTCTTACATTGATGGAGTGGTGCTAACAAAATACCTTTCAACGGTTTTTATAACCATTAGGAAGACTTAATTAAACTGAACAACCATATGATTCTTATTAGTTAAAGGTAGATTTGGCATAGGTGTACTAGGATAATGATTATTTCCACTCTCCTAATTCTTAACTCAAAGACAATGAGAATTAATTTTCTCTATAAGATAGGCAGACTCCTTAGAACGCTTGTTAAAAACAAGGGCATCCTCAAAATGTGACATCAATAGAGAACCAATGGCACTTGGTCTCTCCAAACGTTGTTTACAAGTGATTTATCAGGAAATGATAGTTAATTTATTTTATTTATTAGATATAATAGGTATCTTATTTCACAGTCCATTTACAAAAATATATCACATGCTATAAATATGTCCATATCATGAATAATTCATGTCAATATATATCCCTATGTGCCGATCATGTTGCATGAATACTTATCTCATTCCATACCAGGCCATGAGTATAAAAATTCGTAATAAATAAAATCACACAACATGTTAATCACCATTGGTGAAATTTCATCAACTATAATAGGAGAACATCATGAACAAAAATCCCATCACCGAGTACTTCAATTTTCCCCCATACATTGGTAAACTACTCCCATTCCCAAGATCATTAGTAAGTACTGACACATCCTAATCAACTTTATTCCATTCCCAAATAAAAAATCAATATAAAATAACGACTTTATCCTCTAATACCACTTTATACCATCTCCCAATCTAGAAATCTTTCATGTTTCCAAATCAAGTTTGTTACAAGACCTCAATCAGTCCTCACTATATGCCAGAGGTTACCAACTACCGGTGGGAGTAGGATGAATATAATGGGAAGACTATACCCCTTGGTATATACTTACAATACATTGTAAATAAAAATAATAATAAATATTGTAGAAACTGATACTAGTGGAAACAATAAAACATACAACTAGGATGTTAAATGAGAAACCAATAAACCAATAATAATGAATCAAGTAACGACAGGCTAAAATGCATCTAAATGTCAAACTAAAAATAATACACATAAAAGAATAATCTCGCACAAATAATATATAATGGAAACAGTCTTGAAATCCATATTGGTCTTGTCTCCAAACTCTAGCTCATCCTTCAAGAAACTATCAGAAACAAAGTCCCATGCCCTGGTCCAAACCAGAATCCTTGTAATCTACTCATGTACTAAATGGTTTCCCAAATAGGGTGTGATTAAAACTCATTAGGTCAACACCACCATTTCTGAAAAAACCAGTTTAATAATAAGTGCATGAAATAATGTAATAACAGGCATATTAATTAATCAAATAATATAATTCAAAAATCAACATGCTTTGAAACCAAGATAGAATATCTCTGATAATGTATCCAAACCATGTCACCCATAACCAAAATCCATAGAATAATCACAAAACCAACTAAATCCCTCTATATAATCAATTCATCATCTAGGCCAAACCCTCTATATAATCATTTCTGTATCTCAGGCATTTCCCTCTGTATAATCATTTCTATATGCTATGCCAAGACCTCTATATAAGTATTATAAAATACAAAAAGGTTAATCCAGCTATAAAATCATTACTAAATAAAGTTGTGTCAAGCCCATTAGATAATAATTTTAGAATGAAACTAGGACAAGCCCACTATATAAGCATTTGAAAAAATAAAAACGGTTCAAGCCCTCTATATAAGCATTATAGCGTGAAATTTGGACAATTATAATGTATAACAATTACATTATGAATCCCAACACATGTCATAACATCAAGGATATCACAATATCATATAAAAATACTCAATGGATAAATATAAAAATTACCACGTGCCTTTCAGTTTCACATGAATATTTATGTCAAATTATCTTCATCCATTTCAATAAACAAAAATATACTACAAAAGTGATTTTATATTGATCAATCACATGGATTCTCATATCTTGATGAACATAATTTAATCCATTAGTGAATTAATTATTATTCAAGGGTTCTCTCACCCAATGGGTTCCCACAAGCCTGGTTGCAACACCATTGAATCCAAAGGGATACTAGAAATAATCCAATTCAAGATTTTTCATCATTCATCATTCAATTAATCAATGTGCACATTGTGTTAGAACAATTGTAATATTTCCCATACTTGAAAACTAAACAAATCATGGGGTTAGTATTTAGATCATCTACCTTTAATCAGTGATCAATATAACACTCTTAAACGGTAACTCTAACAAGAGCTAAGGTGAAGATGATACAAATAAGGTATATAGATCTGGAAATATCAATATCAACACCCAAAACAAACTCATCTAGGCTATTCCACTACTATAATTGGATAACAACTGAAGAGAATGTATAACCTAATAAAAATAACCCACTGATTTTCTATTTCATTAATGGGATGTTTGGAATAGAGAATATTGCTACAAAATCGCATAAAGATAACCTAGGTCATGGTAAGGGAAAGAATGATCATGGGTAGTGTGAAAATATAAGCACTTCAGAGCATTAAAACTTTATATCCTTAGATTTACAGGTCATTTCAATTTAATACACATCACATAGATCTTGATTTATGTGTATGGAAAAATTTACCTCTCCTCTAGTGAAATTAACCTTCCCTTAACACTCCACATAATGTAATATATTTTCATAGTGTGTAACATATTTATTCCATGAGGAAATTCAGGTTTTTATTCCCCTCATGGAATCTACCCAGTGATGGTTTCAGGTTCTGTAATTCATTTAAATGATGTTTGAATGACCTGAAGGCATCTTTAATCCCATCTTCTGCAGAAGAGTTACAACCTCTTATAAACCCATCCAAACTCATGAAAAACCCTCATAATCCCTTTTTACACATTTAAACCTAGAATCCAATGATTTAAACAAACACACATCCCTAAACATTAGGTTATTATTCCTTAAAAAATCTCTCTCTCTCTAAACTAGACATGACCACCAATGTATAAAAAAGAAAGAAAACCCAAAAAAATGTTCAACTCAAAACTAAAAGAGGGACGTATCTGAAAAAATATGGTATTTTACAATTAATATTTTATCCTTGATAAATCTACTATTATCCTTATCTCTATTTCAAGAAGGTTATATATTTTTAACCAATCATAAACTATGTGTATAAAAACATCGTTTCATACATTTAAACAATGATTATTCAATAGATTACCGTAAATATGGTAGAATAAGATTAAATGAACATATTTTATTTAAAATTAATCCATGTAGGATGAACCATTATACATCAATGAAAAAAACTTTATCTATTAATTGAAATAAATAATCAATCTCTCATATTCAACTCTTTATTCATTGTTAAAATCCTATATATTTACAATAGTTGTAAAATATATAGTTGTTATAATATACCATCTAGAATAACAAAATTCAATTCTATGATATTAATACATGAGGTTCAATCTCCATGTGGTTTCTTTGAAAACATCACATATCCAAGAATGTTCTTTTTAAATTTGATTGGTTTTCCATAGTAAAATCATTTTCATTCCTTACTTATTTTGTTTACTCGGTGTTATGGAATCTACAAGAACTCATTTATTCTTTATATCTCTATCTCTCTATATATATTAAAAGATTTTACCCTTACCATTATTTACCATCTTGATGGAACATGATCACAAGACATCCATGTCCTAATCAACTATCCATGACATGTTAAGGAGATTGGGAAAACATTTTTTGGGGAAGACCTAAATCCAGCTACTTTCACAGTATCATTGATCAAATCTCCAATCAACTCTCTTTCTGGAAGGGTAAATCTCTTTCCTTGGCTGGAATAATATGTCTTTTCAAATCTACCGTTGTCTCCAAACTGGTTTACTCAATGATGGTCTAACCTTGGCCTGCTAGTCTGCTTAGGAAAATCAACGTTTACATAAAAAATATTGTTTGGTCCAGTAGTACAATTGAACGAAAACCTGTGACCATTACTTGGGCCACTTTTTTTAAACCTATGGATAACGGTGGTCTTGGCATCAAAAACCTTAAGCTTTTCAACGATTCTCTTCAATCTAGGGTGACTTGGATTCTGATTCACAACAATTCTGATTCCACTTCCTTTCTCAAGTCTAGATTCATCACCAAGCATAAAAAGGGTAATCTGAGTTACATCACTTCTTCCATCTGTCCATCCATTAAACGCTCTTTCTTTAATATAATGAACAACTCTAGATGGATGGTTAACGCTAATTACACTTTGAATTTCTTTCTGGATAATTGGACTGGCATTCCATTGATCTCAATGCTCACGTCCACCACTCCTCCTGGAAATAATAATTCCTCTATTAGGGACGTTCTTAACTCCCAAGACATCACTCTTCCTAGTGGCATTGGTCACATCATTGACAATTATCATTTCTCCAGCACTGATGATTTCCTCATTTGGGAACCCACTTTTAATGGTGTTCTTGATTCCAAAAGTTTCTACAAAAACAATTTCAGCAATTCTGATTCTAGCTTGGCCTGGTAGAAATATTTTAACAAACCTTGGATCAAACCCTCAAGATTTACTCTTATCTGGCGCATTTCCCATAATAGGGTTCCCACTGATATGTGCTTACAATCCTTTGGGATTACTCTTTTCTCTAGATTTCTTATGTGTAATCAACACTGAGAGGATGCTAATCATTTGTTATTGTCTTGTGCTACAGCTGCAGCTAATTGGAATTACATTTTTGACATTTTTGGTTGTAGATGGTCGATTCTTGACTCCATCAACTCCCAATTACAATGTTTTACTAATGGGGCCTGCTCCATGAAAATCAAGAAGCTTTTTCTGACAGTAGTGGTAGAACTCCTGCATGTAATCTGGTATGACATAAATAATTTACTTCATAACAATTTTTCTTTCAGTCTCAATTCAGGTAAAACGAGTATTCTCATGGCCATCAAGTATGCTTCCTCTCTTCAGAAGAATAATTGTGACAATTCTGTTGGCGATTTTATGATCGTTCACCCTCTTAGGATTGAGGGATCTTACAGACAGACTCAGCACACTTTTGAAGTATTCTGGTAAGCCCTGCTTCCAGGATGGATCAAAGTTATTGTCGACGGCGCCTCACGAGGAAATCCAGGTCCAGCAGGTTGTGGTGCTATTTTTAGAGATCATCTTGGCAGGTTCCAGGGCTGCTTCTTTGGTGGTTGTGGTACGGCCTCAGCTCTGGAAGCTGAAATGATGGGTGTGATTCATGCGGTGGACTTTGACCAACAAAAGGGTTGGAACAAGCTGTGAATTGAAAGTGACTCAACCACTGTGGTGCAGGCTATCTAGAAGGGGGTGGTGCATCTTGCCTGGCCGCTCACTCCTCTTTGGATGCAATTCCTTGCTACGCTCTTGGACCTCAGCTACATTTCCAAAAATGCTTACCGTGAAGCGAACATGGTTTCTGAAAGTCTCTCCAACAAGGGAGTCAACCAGGATATTACCTGGCTTGATGATTTGCCTGGTGATTTTCTCCCTCTTTATGATAAGGATTGTAATAATATTCTTTCTTTCAGACTTTTGTATCTTCCCTTATTTTTATAAAATAATTTGTGCCTCGGTCTTTGACTGAGGCACCACCTTCTTTTAAATAAAAAAATTAATTATATAGCAGGATCGACTCAAAGAGGTGAACCTGGCCTCTAGAAGTCATTAATGTACACAACTACATTCATTATGTGAGTTGAGAGTAATTTTTATTCTACATTTTTTCCAAAATGAGATATCCTTCAACAACTCTTACCTCTAATTCTTATCTTTATCTTGATTTATACTCTTTATGTTTTCTATCATATAATAAGAATAAAAGGCAACGTGTTTCTTTTGTAACACAGTCTCCTTCTTCAAAATCATGATATTATAGAGTTTTGGTGAATCCTTCATATGATGTTCATGAGAATCTAACTCTATTTTTTATAATTTATTCACTACTCAGTTGCTTATGAAGGGGTTCTTCCAACACATATATTTTTCTTTCTTGCTACATAAAAATTCTTATATTTCAGTACAAGTTAAGGATATTACTACCATTAATGTTTTCTTTATTCAATAATAAGATAAAGGTAAATCATGATTGATATGATTCCATTATCTACAAAATATTCTTTATCAATTGAATAACAGGTTTCATATTCCTTTAATAATAAATTTTATTAAAAAGTAAACATACTAAGAATGATGAAATCATATATCATGTTCATTTAGTAAGACTAGATCCCTATTTGTTCATGACTTATATTGGGTATCATATAAGTAATCAATAACTCCATCTAGTAGAAAAAATATCCAATCATATCAAATATAATTCTTGGATAGTTGACTGGATAAATATTTAGCAGAATCCATCACATGGATTTGAACTCAAATTTACTCACGTAATATCTTAATGGTTAGTGTTTATTGGCTATGTGAAATACAAATAAAAATTTAAAAACAAGGTAGTTTATGGTTATGGTCACCCATAAAGAATGATCAATGTCTTAAAAATTCCTATTTTAGAGGTAATATCACACCTAGTATATGAGGGGTATTATTTCAAAGTCTCACTGAATTTATTATACATTATATGCATCTCAAATCCATAAATTTTACATCCCGAAAAATCTGTATTATCTCATGTTTTATTCTTTTATGTATTTACATATACAATTATTTATATTTTCAATCCCTATTCAATCTTGAAAATTAATATGTCCAACCCATATTATTCAATAACTCTTTACATATCCCTAAGTTTATCTTAATTGTACAAAACCAGAAATAAAATGTACTCAAACATATCCAAATTCATCTTATTCATAAATTTCATGAAATATTCATTTAAATGTATATAATTATATTAGATTAAAAAAACTCGACATGAGTAAGATTTTAGTGACAATGAGAAAACTCCAACCATTTCGGAATAAGAAATGACCCCCCATGACAAGGTAAATTCTATCACAAAGGCATTATACCCATGGATACTTTAATCAAGATTTAATAAAATAAAACATAGCATTAACATCAAATAAATACAAAATATATTAAATAACTAAAATCAAGCTAATAACATCAATTATAAACAAATTTCAAGTTAGATGGAGAAAATATTTTCTTCACACCAAACATGGCATGAAGATCTATAAACCAATTTATCATATATATTGAAGCATACAAAATTATCATATTTCATAAACAAATTATAAACATGAAAATTCAAAAGGAATAAATAAATACATAGTTTATTTAGTTTCCAAGCTTGAGATATACATTTATGAACAATTCATAAATAAAAAAGTATAAGAACGTTACAATTCATTATGGACATTAAATAATTATATAATTATAATTTCATTTTATTTTTTCTCAATATGAAATCTTTTATATTATTTATTATATGGAATTATACTATAATATATCAGATTTTAGGAAATATAAACATTTTATATTTCAAATTCTTATTTTGTAAAAATGTTACATAACTTAAATATAATATTATTTTTATTTAAACCTTTGATCATATCATATACTGATACACATTTGATAAGGTTTAAATAATTTAAAAATATATGCATTTTAATTTTAATGATTCAAAATAAACAATATAAAAAATTAATAAATTTCCAAATATAAAAAATTTTATTTTTCCTTATTTTTTAATTTCTAAAACCTTTAGAAATTTCAATTATAATTTCTATATAAACAATTTAAATTTAAATTATATGTCATGTTATATAGTTTTGAAAGGTATTTTTGATATTAAGACATAATATTAGGAAATACTTCTTAAAAAAATTCACAAAGATTTAATTACTTAATCATAAGAACATTATAATAAATTAACGTATAACTATTTATAAATTAATAAATATTAAAAAAATATATTTAATTGTCATTTATAAAAAATTATAAATTAAAAAAATCAATTCATACTAAAAATATTGAAAATTAATTTCTCTCAAATACATATATAATGATTTCGGGTCAATTGTCGCATGTGATTGATATACCATGGTGTAGAAACTCTTTATACAATATTATTCATACTTTAAGACTAAAAATTAAATAATTAAATATGATGAAAATTATACCCAAGGGTTTACTCTTATATATTAAATCATATTTTATTGTTCATGAAGATATCAAAAAAGAAATATGATTCTTTATTTATGAAACTCCTGGTAGTGTTATCATAGAATTTGATATACCAATGTTGTACGCTATGAAAAACACAAAAAAATGTTTTCTGTTGAATTTTTTCCTATGGTATACCCAATCATATTTCATGATTCAATCAAGAAGAAAAATTTATAAATCATATTTTATTACTCATAATACGTTGTGTATTATGATTTTGAAAAAAATTTATTTCCAAATTGATTTAATATATCAATTTTGTAGAAAGGATTAAATCCCTTTTAATGGTTTATAGGAATAGAATAAGAATTAACTAATGTAAATTTATTAGTAAACTAATAAAAAAATATCAATGTGTCATTGAAATGAAATTAATATTTTATCTAAAAATGAAAACATGAGATCATTTTTTTCATTTAACGACACTATAATGGACTTATTTCTAGGATTTTTAAGGATAACCAAGGAATAATAAGAATGTTATTCACTATAAGTTGTATCAAAATTTTACACAAAATCACCCAAAATTATTGGGTTGGATTCCTCAAACTCCAGGATATCCTACTATCACAAAAGTAGAGAAGATTGAAAAATGGGTCTTTGAGAATGGAATTTTTTATAGTGGTTTTTTGGATATTCACATACAAATTTCCCATGATAAATACCTATTTATCTTATCAATAATAGTTCTCTTTGAGAAATGAATTTAAATTTAAACTTCATAAACATATGAGTAAACCCTTCAGTTACCCCCATGTAACTGTCAGCAGATTACTCTCTCATCTGCTTCTTCCAATTAAATGAATTATTAATGATAGTAAATGCATAAGAGATTCAAATTTTATACTAATTAATGTTCAAGAGTCTGAATGAGTTTTATCAAAGAAAAATCAATTGAACCTTTTTATTCATTGTATTACAAATCAACCATATCTTAAAATATCACATGTCTTTTTGGCCTACAAACAGAATCCAATATCATTAAATATGACATGCTCATAGTCCTGATATATGCCTTTATCTATATGGTGTGTCATACTATAGGATACACTATATTTTTATTTATGATACATGGATTTAGGGAACTATCCATTGAAGATGAACTATATATATTTTTATCATCGTAGAATCAAAACCATCTCCCAAAAATCATATTCAAAATAATAGAAAATCATGTTGTACTTATGTATTTATATAAAAACAAGTGAATAAGATTTAGTTGAATAATATATAATTATTCTAGTATATTTAAGATATTATTTATTCATTTTAATGGGAAAAAATAGGAAAATCATATTCATAGATAAAAAATTAATAATACAATAATAGATATATAAGAGTAATTAAATGATAAAAAAAATTAACGATATGCTGAAAAATAATTATGAATAATAAGGATTGATTGAGAAATGATATAATTACCTTACTCCCCTTCATATATTAAGAATCAGAAGTTTTACTATTCTAAAATTATCTAAATCAGTGATATAACTGAAGGATAAAATTATTAATGGGGAAAACCAATGAAATTATGAAATTTATGTGTGGATAATGGGGTTTAAAGTTGGGTCTTTTTATGTTAATGGGGAAATATTTTCAAAATAAAAAATTTATTTTAATTTTATAATAAAATAAATAAAAAAGTAAAAAATATTATAAATAGTGATTGTTATTATAGTAGAGAATGTTTTATTATTCATGTGTGATAAATTATATCCCTTCTTAAATCATGATTTGTCCTTTTGAATATATTCTTATCTAACTTCACCATGTATTTTATTTTTCATATTTTATTATTTGACATTATATTATTTATGAAAATTTATAAAAAAACAACCTCAATAAATTATTATGTTATAAATTTAATCTAATGTTAATTTTGTGGAAATAGAAATCTAATTATGAGAAATTTAATAGTTAAATAAAAATATCATGTATATTAAAATTTATATATTCTCAGTAAATGAATTATTTATTTTTCAAATGATTGTAAATATTATGTCATTATTACTTTTTAATTAATAATTCCCATTTAAATATGAAATATAAATTATTTTTTCATTTCTATTAGGTATTTCAAATAAATAATTTATGATTATTTCGAATGATAAAAATTTTTAGTGATTTTCAGATAGGTTTATAGCAATTATTATATAGTTTATTTTCTTCCACAACAATTTTATATAAATTATCCTTCATCCAATAAAAAAATTATACTTATCTCTCTTATCAAAAATTAAAATTATATGACTCCAATTTTTTCATTTAAAATATGTATCTCCTATTTTTTTTATTTATTGTGGAATACACACAACATAGGTTTGATCATAAAATTCTAATTTTAATTTTTATCTATTTCTCATTTTTAGTTTCATTAATTATATTGAATATATATATCCCTAATTATTTAAGATGTTATTATGAAGAAATAAAAGTGGTTTATTTTTATTGGGGATAAGGTGGTATATTAATTTTTTTATACAAAAATTATTTATTCATACATTATCCCCATTTAAATAATTTCATATTTTAAATTTAATATATAAATATATCCATGACTAAATTTAGATAAATAACTTTCATTGTGACCTCATGCTCCAACATCACATGTGCAGATTTTTCTTCCTTCATAACACCTTCACAAGCTAATTCTCTTTGTTTTAACACACCTCTTCTTTCATGTATTTGATATTTAATTAAACTTTATTATACAATAAGTTAAATTATTGATCATTTTTTATTTATATGAACTAGAACATACATATTCTTCCGTGATAGATAGAGATGAAATACGTTATTCACTCTTGATTGGTTGGGTAGCTTAGTTATTTGATATTTCATAGGTATTGTCTGTTAAAATATTTTAAAAATATCAATATACCAAACGATTATATTTCATTTATTTATAAACATTTAAAATCCCTTCCATTGTGGTATATTCCCATATACATGGTCCACCTCATGAAACCTTATTACTTCAGTCATGAATAAAATATTTATACCCACTTTGTGCCAACTTGATGTGATTCCGGATAGAGGTTACATTCTAAATTAGCAATATGATAACATATAGGGACAAAATATTCCTTTTATTATTAACATATATGTAGGATGACATTTAGTATATTTTCCCATATATTGATTTAGAAGGTTCTACTTTCACATTTGAGTGAACATTTTTGTTGTACATGAGTTCAACCAATGTCATATATTGGCCCTGACTTACCTAGAAATCAAGTGATCAATAAATATACATATTTTTAATGCTTACATATGAATTATACATTAAACATATATTTTAGGATGTTAATGGTCTTAAGGATCATTTTTTTTAAATATTAGTGAATTCTTGTGAAAACGTTTTATTTGAATCATAGATCATGATTAGATACTATTGATTACAAAAAAAATAGTTTCTCACATATTCATTAATAAAAACTATTGGAATACCATAAAGAGATATATCCCATTCGTAAAATGATATTTCAATGAGCTCTAGATCCTTAGAATGGAAATTTTTATTACAAAAAATAAAGAACTACATATTTATATTTTGTTTCTAAGAGAAATAGAAACTGCATTAAAAGAAAGATTGTTTAACCAAATAAAATTTCTTTAATTCACTCCCTATTTAGTAATTGAATATAATATTACATTATTATCCATTTAAATATGTGGAATAATAATTTTTTTCAAAATATTAGATACTTCAAACAATCCAACCATTATTTCATTGACATTTAAGATGGAATTATAGACTTCTACATGATAGATTGAATAATACATGAAGAATCAATCTCAATACAAACACTCATACATGAACATTAATTTACAAGAAGATTATTTAATATCACTTCTTGAGAAATAAATGACAACGTGTTTTGAATGTTTATCTATACACCATGGGGGTTAATGTCATCTATAGATAATAAAATATATATGTTTCATGACTCATTCAAAAATTCAGTACACTCATTAATAATTTCATTCCACAAAGCATAATCTATTGGGTATTAATGTTTATTATTTTAAATTATCTTATCTAAATGTTATGTTATCTAATTTGTAAACTCCAAACATCAATAGAGTCGTTGAAATTGATAATTGACATCATATTACTATGAAAACTTTGATGTAATTGATTTATTTTTCATGTATTGAGATACATGTAGTGACTATGATTTTTTATTAAAAGACTTTAAAATATATTATGAAACTTTTTGAATCCATGTTCTGAGACGATGTGAGATTCTGTGGCCTAGTGAGCAAGGTATTGATATTATAAAAATATAAAATATATTAATATCTTGTGTCCATTGATTTTATAAAATAGTTTAATAAATTACAAAATTAGTTTTAGAAGAAGTATAAAATATGATACCATGGCTGAATATAGAATTTGGAGTTTACCCTATATGTGACCTATGGTAGGTAGGCATTGAACGTTCAGTTGGGGCAGTCGTTGGTGGTTTTTTTAATTAAAATAAATAGTAAAATTAGTTTATTTTACTAAATTACTTATCGTAGAGAAATATATGTTAGTATCCACTAATTAAAAGTCTACCAGTTCAGATATATAACCCTCAGATCATTTGAGGGGAACTACGATAGTTACTAAAACGATGAATGCATTGGATTTAGAGATCCATATCCCTCTCAGTGACGGAGAACCCTAGCACTACCCAAGACAGTGATGAACCCTATACCTAAGGTTGGGATTCAATTTATGTGGGGATGATAGTTCCCTTGTATTCCTTTTTATAAATGTTTTTAAGGGCCTCATATTCTCCTTTCATCTCAATCTCATATTTCCCAATGGGTCCTTCGGTTAAAATATCACTTAAGGCACCAAAATCGTTCAAGGGGTAACTAGTTTTCTCCTTGTCACCTCCTAATGTCCATGAATTTATTGTTATTCACTACCATACACTGGTGAAAATGATTGCTCTAGACTAGACATTGGTGGGTATCTTAGAATGGTATGTGAATTCTTCTTGGGGTTGTAGAGAGTGGACGCTATTGGGGTTATCGATTGTTTCCATTTTAGTATTCATGTTCATTTTAAGGAATATTTTTTTGTGCCTAGTAATGTGCATCATGGTGGTGGGAAAATATTAAATTATTCCTATACTAATGGACTATGGATTTACTTATGGGTCATGACTATAAATACTCATCCCTATGGATATGTCTTCTCGATCTTCCACTGCTTTTTTAGTAATGTGGAATCTTAATGGAGATCGGCGATTAGATTAGGTGTTTCATTCACACCGTCAACTTTACTTATCGCATGTTAGATTCCCGGTGTGCTTAATTTTGTGTTGGAATTGATTCATCCAGGGTTCTTCCTCATCACATATTGATGTCAGTGGATGGTGTGGATGAATTCTAGACATGGATCTGATGTGAGGAGGTTGTTGGTTTTTTCTCTCTTTTCTTCCTCCAAGGGAATTGGAAATCCAAATTTCATTTGAATGAAGTTCATCGTTAAAGAGTTCAATCCCCTAGATCAAGATACTAGGATGAACATTTCTCACTCTGTGGAAAAAAATCATATATAGAATCCAGCCACTATCTAGTTGCTCGCTTCCTCTTTTTCCCCTGATCCTCTCTCGAAGAACCATGGAACCCCATTTTCTACACTAAGCACTCAATTCCCACTAATTGAGGTCTAACACGATACGGGTGATTAGAAGGAGGGTAATGGCTTCATGTAGTTTTCATGGTGTACCCTATATTCTCCCAGGGCTTTTGGTATGGAGTTTTATGGGGATGTGTTCAGAGGTTCCTCCTCATAATCGTGACGTGTTCCTCACCTACTTGAGGTGTCTTTAAAGAATGTGGCTAGTGGGGAGGTGTGGCTCTATTTTCCCTTCACTAGTCTCTAATATAATTATTTCAGCTACTAAGGATCCCCTGATCTATACCGATAATACATTTAAACAACTAATGGTTGACGATGATGGTTATACTCGTTAGTAAAGATGAAAGGGAAAAAATCACAAGGATAATTCTTCATCAACGATGGTCAGCTTGGTTTATCCTAGAGTAGTTCAGCTCACCTCACATCCTTGGTAATAGGGAGGAAGGTAAGGAAATGGAATCTCATATTTTCAAGGGCTGATATCAAAAAATAATTAAAATTGGGATTTATTCTCTATGTTTGAATGCCCTTCAGTAGGTCCAGGTATGGAAACGAATAAATCTTCTTTAGACTAGGGTATTTGTTCAACTTTTAAAAAATACAGTTTTGGAATTAGGGAATTTCCTATGTTTTGAAAAATTAATTCAAATATATCAAACTCCCCTCCTTAGAGAAAATTATGGAATATAGTAAACGTGAACTCAGATAACTGTGTTTACATGAGGATTCATAATAGAGGTGTATCCCAGTGAATAATTTTATGAAACTCATTACCAAATCATGCTTTGTGGATCAACAATGTTAATATTTAGTTCATTATAGGGTTCATGCCCTTTTTTGTTTATTTTCTCCCAAAAATGGTGTGATGTATAATGAATCTCAACTTCCTTTAGTTGTTCAATTTGAGGGTTCCCACTCAACACATAAATTTTTTTTGTTCAATAAGAATTAAAATTTCAGGTAGAGGAGCTTTGAGAATTCTTCAGTGACAGATTAAGATTAGATGGCGCTGACCGATTAGATTAAACTGGGTCAAGAGAAAGTGAATCCAACATGACTACTTCTTCATTGTAAAATATATTCTTCAACAATTATTTTTCTAAATCGAGGTTAGAATTTTTTATTGTGGTTTTTATTCTCTGTATTAAATTTCTAAAGCATGTATTATTATCTTCTTTTGATATATGACTATTTGATCCTTCATAATAACCAATTATAAAAAGTAAATAGTTTAATTCAGTTTTTTCTTATCATGCCATATTATTACATTGGATATTATATTTTCATGATTTTTGGTAGAGAATTCTTGGAAAAATATGTTTTCACATTTTCTATTATACATTTACTCACCCATTCATCACATTATTCTTTATTGTAGAATGTGGTCATGATTGGAAATTTCCAGGGTGGATTTAAGTGGAATCAAGACTATAGATTCCTGGTGTTTGTGTGTATGATGAATGAATTAGTGGTTTTATGATGGATCGATATATAGAATATGTTTGTGGGTGATTCTACATGGATCTAAGATTTGGAATGGTAATGGGATTAGGAGGCATGTAATGGAAGGAACGACATGTGGCACTATGGTCTTCATAAGAATTGTCAGATTCTATTTTCTGACCACCTGGTGATGAAAAATGGTATACAGATTTGATTTCCTTCAATTTGGGATGGTAAAATATCAATATCAGTAGAGTAATGGGTGGATCAGAAAAACAAGTGCAGATAAGTTGGGATCTGGAATATTCTTGACTACATACCATCTATCTTCCAGGAACACCTGATGTATAGCCCACTAGATGTGGAACTATGGTTTTTGGAGGATTTATTGGTAAAAAAATGTGACATCAGACCAACATGTTGTATGAAACTCCCAATGTGTCCAATTAGTGTTCTAGTAGGCCCATACTTGGGACCACATGTGGTCATACACACTGTGTACTTTTGGAGTATAAAAACACAGGTCGGTACCTGAGCACAACCATGTACATGACCAGGTACATGAGCATGGTCCAAATTACATGAGTATGCTCAGGAGTACACGTACAGTCCTCAAGTGGTTGGTCCACATTATGTACACCTTTTATATTCCATATAAAATGAAATTTCTTGTAATTCATGTCCATGGGAGGATAAGACCATGAAATGATATGGGATCATATGTTGTGTGGACCCCCATATATATAATATATTTCGTATCCAAAATTATTCTTATCACATCCCCTTCTTCAGTACTCAGATTTTGTCCCACGAGTAGCCCATATTCAATTTTTTTCTTATTGTACATGATGGTGGACTTGTTTTTTCATATAATACAAGACGTTAGATATTCCAAACATGATACTTCTTTAGGTGATTATTGATGATGACAGTGATTAGGGAAGGATCATTAGAGTGGTTTTGGGGTTGGAACTCCCAAAGTACATCATGGCATTGGTCCCCCATACGCTTTATATAGATTGAGATGATACCCCCAACACTATGTGAAAATCCTCATTCAACATAGTGGTATTCCACCATCTCCACGCTACGATGGTGCATGGGTCCTCCATGGGAGTTTTGAATCCCCCATGTTTGGAGAACAATAGTGAGGATCATAGCCCTCTAAATATATTCTGATGAGGTTGTGTATGATATATTATTTTGATTGTGGATGCCTTTGTTGTGGCATGTAATGGTGTGGTGTTTTCTATCAACATAGATTTTATAGAGTTGTTCATGATTATAGGCATGAGAGATAGTCCATTGAAGCAATAGTATGACTCATCATTATTCTCAATGTTATGAATATAGAGATCCCATTTCTCTCTTGTTTGGGGTTCTTATTGAGTATATTGGGTGTCTATTATTTTCATCTTGGTTTCTGATTGACATGCCTTCATTAGGTTTATTCAACCTTTTGTTGTATCTTTCTATTTCTCCCCCATCGATTTTTTTGGGTTTCCTAATGTCCATGTCTATACTCACCCTGAAATGGAATTTCCTAGCTTGTGTGACGTGTCCTATGAAGTTGATGGATAGATCGGTGGTGACATTGGTTGAGCATAGTGATACCTGGATGTATAGTCCATGTATAATGGCCAGGACAAGGATATTATGAGTAAAGCTCTATCAGTTTTCATTTATTCATGTTTCTTTACAGGTTCAGACGTTATTTCTATTTGGATGTGTAGTATTCCCATTTCCATATTTTTATACATGAATACTCTTTGGTATTCTCCCAATGGTTATTTCATGAATATTAACACTCTTGATGTTATTTCTTTTTTAATTCATCCTCAATCCTTCATAGAGATGGCATAGTTTATATATACATATACATTTAGAAAATTCCACCCCTTTAATTTATTCCTTCATGGATAATATCTCCGGACCCTAGCCAATTTGAGGTAGTCTTTGAGTTTTGCTAACTCAGCCTTCCACCAACTAGGTAGTACTTAGTGGGTTAGGTCATGATAGAGTGTTATCAAAGGAGTTCATTCTTGGGGGTGGTGTTTTGGAGTTTCCCCTTATGAGGATTATTTGGGACTTAGGGTAACCATGTCAAAATGCCTCAAGTGTGGCTTTCGATCTTGGGAACCATGTGTTGGTATAGAGGTTGACGTATCCATTCCCCAGGAACCTGACTACGAGCTTGTCATCTTTTCATAATGAGACATTTCGTGTATGGAAGGGTACATGCATCATATAATATTTAGTTATTTTATATTACTTCTTTAGTAAGATAACTATAAATTCTATTTAAACATTTTATATCTTGATAACATTCAAGATATTTCCATAATGAAATCATTCTGAGATTATGATATAGTTTCATGATGTTGAACTTTTGAGAAATGATACAACAGTTTAGGGACCCATTCATGAGTTGTTTTCTCTGTGCAGGGAAAGAGAATTATTATCACCTATTGATAATTTCATGGATCCTTTAGTGGATCGGGAAAATGATCATCTGTATGTTGAGAAGTAGATAGATCTATCAGGATTGGATGATGTTACATGTGATTTTGTACCATTACATGAGTTTTAGTGAAAGTAATTTGAGGTTTCCAAATGATCCATACCCCCAAGAAGTAGATGTTTGGCCTGAGATGTTGGTCTAGATTTTCTATATTGTGGGAACCCCAACTGATCTAATAGTTTCTCTCGAAAGAAGTCTTCTTCATGGGAAGCATTGAATCTAAGATACTGGTAAATGTCACACTGGTGTTGAGTGTGCATCATTGGTTTTAGAGATAGTGATCACCAAGGTTTTGTAATGGTCGAGAGCCTCCCTTTATATGAATCTAAAGACTTGAATCAATCATTTTCTTGAGGATTAAACTTGGTTAGGACCCCACACAGTGGTGGTCCTCATGGTGCGACCTCTCTTGTATTAAATTGGGCATTGGTAGAGCAATGTTTTTGTGATATTTGGCATGTATTATAGAACACGAGGTAGAGAGACACTCCCCCTTGATACGTGATCCAAAACCCTACGAGTGAGTTAGTGATACCCAAAATGGATAGTGTCGTGGTGCGGTGGATGGGTTTCATTGACTTGTGTGATTGAGGTCATTTTATTGAGATAATGCATTGAGTCAGTCCATAGTTAGTGAGGAGAAGATGAAAAGGAGAATAATGGCTATGATAAGTAGGGGAATGTGACCTAGATTCATTGGGTGTGATCGATGTACAACCTTTGTATTTTATTCTACGTTTTCATTTTTTTATGTGATATTATGAAAATTTCAATGGATGGTTTGCCTATCTAATGCCTAGAGATACCAATGGATCCTTTTTTTCATAACCCTTATATTTGGAGGCTCTTGTAGGGAGGATTGGTGATCACACACTTTTATAGACATTTTTACTAGTATATGGGAGGATATAGAGTCACAATAGATAATTATATAGTGGTGGTGACACCATATGACGTTTTCCTTAGTATGGAAGAATTTCCTACTATCCATGCCCATAATAATGTTACTAGTGGATTATACTGTTCCTGAGTTAGTGGGATGGATTTTTCCTCCATTAGTAAGGATGAATTCTAGACATAATAGGATGGGATAATGTGTTGGAGGATACAACTAATCTCTTATTTTTTGGCCAGTATGACCCGAAAAGAAATTGATTCTATGGCCTTTCAGCTTCTTGTGGTGTTGGAGAGGTAAAGAGATGTATTTCATGATAATATACTATGATTACCACCATAAGACTGTTTTTCTGCATATACTTTAACTAAGGGATGTAATGATATCTATGTCATAATATTTAGTGACCCCAAGTAGCTAAGAGAGGAAGAGGTTTAGTCTGAGGAATCTATAAAACATTTCATTTTCAACCCCAGTGTATCCCCCTATTCCACACCAGTTTGGTTCCTGAAAACAATGTATGAGAGATTGAGTATTTATGTTTAGTATCATCTCTAGAACTAGTTAACAATAACAAACATGTAACCCTTTACCTTTTTTGAATACTTCTTTGACAATTAGTGAGGCTAGAGTTGGTTCTTGAAGATCGATCTTGGGTTAGGCTACCACTAGTTGAGGGCTCATGAAGCTGATATTACAAATATTTTATTTTTATGTGTCTATGGATACTATGAGTTTCTGGTGATTCCATTTGGAGTAATAAATTCCCCCTCTGTGTTTATGGATCTTATTAATCATATCTTCATGCCACATATAGTACGATTTTTTTGTATTCATTGATGACATACTCATTTACTATATATCAGAGGAGGATCATGCCTAGAACTTTTGTATAGTCAAATACTTACTCTAGTAGAACTGGTATTATTTTAATCATTCAAAGATACATTTTTTTGATGTTTCGAGTTCACTTTCTATAGTATATCATATCATTCCATGGATTAGCTATAGACCATGTAAAGATTGACGTAGTTTTTTCATGGGATCCACCCATGAGCATGTTAAAGGTGTGTATTTTTTGAAAATTGTAGGGTACTGCATGAAGTTTTTGAAAACAAATTCTAGATTACAATCCCCAATCCCACTCTAACATGGATGCATATCTGTTTATATGGATTGATCAGTTTTAGATATCCTTCATGGAGTTAAGGAAGTGGATAAATAGTTCTCCTGTGTTGAGACAAACAACAGAGGGTGTGGAGTACATATTTTTTTGAATCCTCTAGAGTTGGGCTCGTCAAAATGTTGAGGTATAGTTATTTATTTATTGAATATTTTTATATTTTTTTCATACCCCATGATTAGAAATACAATAATCTGGACCTAGATTTGAAATTGATAGTCATCATTTTGAAGATACGAAGACACTATATTATGAGACAACACCAGATTTCCTAATCAAACCATCAGAGTCTTAGGTATATCCTTTTATAGCGAAATCATAACATGATACATAGGAATATTTTTTATTAATAATATGACTAAGACTTTGAGATATTCTATACTCTTAGGAAGGGTATTTTGGTGGAATATTCTATTACCTAGAAGTCTTGTTCATTATTAGTAGAGTGGTCATCTGATGAGTTTTATTATTTCCACTTGACCCTAATAGATGAGAGGGGTTAATAGTTTCTTCGGTTGATGTTATTGAATCATTTATTATTTCATCTTGTTCTTGAGGATCAATTATGATACATCAACTATTATGTTTCACATGACCAATAATCTTGAGGCTTAGTTATGATACATCAACTAGTAGGTTCTACATGACCAAATATCTTTAAGGGATGCCCCACATGGATTCAATGAAGGAGAGGAGAACATCATCATTTTCCTGGGGAATATGGTAGTTTTAGTTGTGATGTGAGAGGAAGTGATAAAGGAATATTATACATCCCTATTGGTTGTACCTCTTAGAGTGGAAAATATGTATAATGACATTTACTAGAACTTTTTTTTCTTAATTGAGGTGGAGGGTCAATATGTTTGTCTCTAGATGCCTAAAATTTTAGTGGGTAAAGGTTGAGAACCAAATTATGATACGTTTTTTATATCCTCTTGAGAACTTGACATGGGTATGGGATAGAATATAGATGGAAATGTGACAAAGATTCAATGGATAGTGCGGGGAAACAATTCCTTCTAGTAATTTTTGATAGACTTATAACATCAATACACTTCTTTTCTATCCGGGAGCAGAGTTCGGTGGATAGTTCGGGGTAGTTGAAAATGTAGAAGATCTTCTGAATCCAAGGGTACCCTAAAATATTGTCTCTAACCTTGATGATCAATTCACATCATGTTTATAGAGATACCTGAGGTTAGTCAGCTTGTAAAATTTTTTTAAGGGTGGAATGTTTCCCCAAGGATTCAATGCTCAGTTCATTGCTTTTGTTCCAAATTTTGAGAATAATAGTGCGATAGGACAATTCAGGTTGGTTTCTCTGGTCAACAAACTTCATAAAGTGATTACAAAAATCATTTCTATAAGACATTATTGGGTTATAGAGAAAATTATTACTTGGAACCAGTTTCGATTTGTGAAAGGATAGAATATTCAAGATCTTTTGATTACTGCCACATAATGCATGAACCTTCTCAGGAATCCCACAATATGAGGGAACATTTCTCTTAAGCTTGATATCAAAAAATCCTTTGACACAATGGACTAGGGGTTCATTAGAAGAGTTCTTCATAGATTTGGATTTAGCACGACTTTTCATTCAATGGGTAATGGAGTTTCTTGATTTGTCATGCATATCTATACTTATCAATTGGTCTCTGGAGTGTTATTTCACATGCTCAAGGGGGCCAGAAAGGGAGACCCACTCTCTGCAGTTCTCTTTTCCATTGCAGAAGACTACTTAAGTAGACTTCTACTAGACATGTTTCACAGGGGTGACTTGAAGAGCATCAGAGCTGCCTGAGGTATATATTCCCCCTCACACCATTTATTTGCTGATGACATTATCATATTCATGTAGGGGTATAAAATAAACATAAAAAAACTAATAAAGTCTCTCCAATATTATGAAAATATATCGGGTCAAGAAATTAATTGGGATTAGTCCCTTATTTATTTTGGGAATTGCATTACAACATCTAGGAAAGTTAGTCTCATCAGTGCCTTCGGACTAAAGGAGGGTCCTTGCCTTTTGTCTACCTAGGTGTTCCCTTATTCTAGGGAAAACCTTTCACAATGCATTTTTCAAATTCACTTGAACAGATCCACATAAATCTAGCCTCATCGAAGGGGAAGTCTCTATCAATGGAAAGCCATATTTGCCTTGTAAAGCAGGTGGTCATATCGAAACTTGTGTACTCATTTATGGTTTATCTCTGACCAGTATATATCATCAAAAAATTGAATACAATGATGAAAAAAAAATTATGGAGTGGAATTATTAATGAAAACCGGATCATTGCTACCTCATTGAAGAAATGTGGTCTTCCTCACAATCTTGGAGGGTTGGACATAAAAAAACTGAAGTAATTAAATCATTCCTTACAGGAAAAATTTGTATGGAAGTTACTCAATAAAAAATATCTTGATCTAGATTTTATTTGATGCATATTCATGGATAGACTGCTCTCAGGAAATAGATTCTATTTGTAGTCCTCATCATGGCCTAGAATCAAACTGGTCTTCCAAAAAATCACTTTAAATGCCCACTGGATCACTGGTAAGAACTCTTCTTTAGGATTCTGATATGAAAACTGGACAAGTGGCCCACTAATTAATAAAGTTATAAATGAGGATAGTAGTGTTGATCAGAATATCAGCATAAGGGACCAACTAGAGGTAGACACTCATTTGGTGGCTGATGTCAAACAAACTACCATTGGTTGTGAATCTAAAACATGTTTTTATTTCTCTATGCTCCAAATGTGTTTTATGAAATCAACACCATGAGGATGAGAATCACATCTTTATGAGCTAAAAAATAGCATCTGATTTATAGAAACATCTACTCTATATTTTTGAGATTTGGTTGCAGTAATCAAATTTGGTATGTACCTTTATTGTATAAATTCACTATTCATCTCTCTCAAAACAGCACACAGTTCTCCTTAGAGTTGCATGTGCAGAATTAATACACTTCGTAAGGAAGAGAAAGAATGCAGCGATCCATAGTAGAGAACACATAGATTTTGATCTTGCTATGGGAAGCATACATGCTGCAGTGATGTCTACCAATATTATGCATTCTGAAAAATGCAGTAACTCAGTTGGTGACCTCCTAAACCTAAGAAGGATTTAGGTTTTGAGTAAATTTCCACTCCCCCGTGGTAGTTTGGAGGTTTATTGGATAACCCCTTTTGTGGGTTGGATAAAATACAATATGGATGGGGCCTCTAACTCTAACCCAGGCCCATCAGGTTACGGGGAAATTTTCAGAGACCATCATGGAGATGTAATTGAATATCAATATGGCCCTTGTGGCATTAACACTGCAATGGAAGCAGAGATGATGGGATTTATAAGGGAAGTTGATCTTTCTCATAAAATATCATAGAGATTCATATTCCTAGAGTGTGAATCATCCACTCTTGTGAAAGTGGTAAGATAAAGAAAGCTCCACTTAGCTTGGAAGCTGACTGCAAAATGGGTGATATTCCTTGAATGACTTTCCCAAATAAACAACATAATTACTCACACGTTTAGAGAAGCCAACTATATTACTGATGGGATTTTAAATGAAGGGATCAATGATGAAATATTTCTCTACTCAACCACTCTTCATGGTTACATGTTACCTCTTTTACTCTATGAAAAATGTAAAATTTTCTCTTTTAGACTTGTGTAATATTTCTCTGACTTAATTCAAGGGCCCCAAAGCCCATTTTTCTCAAAAAAACAAACACTATGATCATCATAGACCCCTTTAAGTCCCTGTATGGGAGACCTTGTAGGTTGACCATATGATGTTATGAGACTGGTGAGACTTCTCATATTGGGCCGAAGATGGAACTTGTGATGATATACAGTGCTCAGTTAATCCATGATTGTATAAGGATAGCCCAAAACCAATAGAAATATTACACATATCAAAGATGTAGTCCCTTGGAGTTTGAGTGGGGAGACCATGTTTTCATGAGAGTCTCACTGTAATGAGTATTTTAGATATTTGGATAGGGTGTAAAGTTATATATGATGTTCATCAAGATGATTGAGATCATGTGGAGTGTTATTGAGGTTGGTTAATACCTATCCCTTCCCCCACAGTAGGACTAGGTACATAGTGTCTTTTATGTGTCATAATTTAGAAGATATGTGCATAATATTAGGAACATTATTGACTGGGGTGATCTGGACATTGAGGATATATGAACCATCGCAAAACTCCTATTGCTGATTGAGGATCAACACAAGGGGATCCTATGAGGATATAACATTCCCTATATTTTTTTGATGTAGTGTAATGTTAGAGTGAAGGAGAGCTCCCTAGAGAGAGATATAGAGAGATCCAGGTGAGATATAAGAATACCCAACTTTAGCATCAGAATATGATTTTCAGAAAAAATATCATTGATGTTGGGGATAATTTAGTAACTATATTTTTCATTGTACTGGTTTTTAGATATATCAGGAAATATTTTTGGAGCTAATCATTAAGAGGGAAGAGATTCCATAGACCGGTGTGGCTGGTATTGATATTATAAAAATATTAATTATATTAATATCACACACACATGGTTTTATATAAATATTTGAATACCTAATATAATAATTCTCACATTAAATATCTATGACTGTGGTTGTATCCTGACTGTGGGGTTTACCTTAGGCATGACCTATGGTTGGTTGGTGTAAATTTTTTGATTGAGGTAGCTGTTGGTGGTGAATTTAATTAAGATTAATAACTGAAATTATTTATTTTATTAAATGACCTAAAATATAGAAACATCTATAAGTAATGACTTACAAAAATATCTCTAGGTTTTTTCACTAAACCCTAAGAGGATTTGAGAGGATCTCTAAGAGTTCTTCATTGGTGGATCGGGATTAAAGGATGATGAGCAATCAGATAGAGGTGGGTCGAGAGGCCATGAAGGTAGTGGAATTTATCATTCACTTCAAAATAAATTATCCATCAATGATCAATCCAAATTGAAGTTGGAATCATCAATTTTTTTATTTTATATTTATTAAATTTTTAAATCATGTATTGTTGTCTTCTTTTGATCTTTGATTATTTGATCCTTTTCTTGAGTTTGGTATACAAATTAAATTGTTTAATTAAATATTTTATTTGTATTCAACTTTTTCATCTTAGATATACCATTTTCATAATCTTTGGGGGTGATCTATTGCAAAATTAGGGTTACACCATTGTTAATTTTCTTTTTATACACATGCTCATCACGCTCTTCATCGTTCGACCAGAGGGTCGTGAATTGATATTTTCGGGGAGGGTTTGATCATGATAGAACTCCAAAATTCATGATGTGTGTGTGCATGATGAAGGGATTGTTGATTAGTATATTGATCAGGCTGAATTTTTGGGTATGGTAGATGCTTCATGGATCTAAGATCTAGAGAGACAATTAAATTGGGAAACAAGTGTCGGGACGTGTGATGGGTAGTGTAGTAAGATTTATATGGACTGTCAGATTCCATTTTCCATACATCGAAGGTTGGTAAAAAAATGGAAGGTGGTATGTTATTTCAATTTTGGGTATTCAAATGGTGATATACATGGGGGGAGGATAGATCTATAAAAAATATTAAGGGATGTTAAGATCTATAAAATTATAGACTACAAATTGTGTATCTCGGAAGAACCCATGCTGTGTAGCCCCATATTTTTCATGATAAGGTTATGGGGGAGTTATGGATCATACACCATGTGTTCAGGCCCACACACCAAGTGACTCTCCCTCAGTGGCCAATCTATGTGCCTGTTGGTACACACCATGTGACCTGTGTATTTGGACACGCCGTTACTCTAGAAGTACACCGAGACTGGCCCGAACCCAGGCATGACCGGGTATACAATCATGGACCGAAGTGTGTGGGAATGACCAAGATCACGTGGTAAGGCCCTGAGTGGATGATAAATACTTTTTATAACCCATTCAAACCTTCATTGATGACATGGATTCAAATATGTGTCCATTGGAGGGAACAACCAGGTAGTGGGGCAGGGTCACAAACCATGTGGCCCCCCATACACACTGTGTATTCCCTCTAAAAACATATTACACTTCCATATTCTTCATAGAGAATTGGATTTTGTCCCATGAGTAACCTATTAAAAGTATTATACTTTATATAACATTATGTTGGCCTTTATTTTATAATATGATATTTGATGCAAGATGTTACGAGAATGACTCTTCTTTTGGCGACGCTCAATGATGGCAGTGATCAGGGCCGGATCATCTGAGTGATGTCGGAGTTTGAACCCCTATATCACACTAGTTTATGGTTCCCCTATTTTATTTATACATAAAGATATGGGACTCTCCTACACCAGGTGTGGGTCCTCTATCAATGGAGATGTACCGCCCCATCTTCAAGCTCCTTCGGTGTGCGATCCCTCAATGGGAATTGTGTCACCCTTAGTTGTGGAAAGCATTAGGGGGAGTGGCCCCCCCAATAAATATTTTGATGAGGTTGTGTGGGATGCATGGCTTGGTATTCTGGCTCCCTTAGATATGAAGTGAAGTGGTGATTTTTGGGCCCCTATACATGAATTTTATGTGGTTTTGCATGATGTTGGGTATCAGAGATGGACCATTAGAGCTATTGGATTAATCGTCATTAATAGGTGGGCTATGAAGATGTACATACCCTTTCCCACTCATTTTGGTTTCTGGTTGATCATATTGGTTTTTTATGGTTTTCAGCTCAGTTTCTAATTTACATGCCTTTGTTGGGTTGAGAAAAACATCTTTTTTATCTTTTTATTTCTCCCCCTTCATTTTTTGGGATGTCTTACTGGTTATGGATATACTCACCCTTATATGGACGTTAAACAAATGTTTTATGACTTATGAAGATGAAAAAATCCTCAACACGACTTTTATGGAGCATAGTTATACATGGGTGCACTGATTACATATAGTTTTCAATACTTTTATATCTAGAGGTGGTCTCTCTCAGTGGTAGTTCGTTCCAGTTTCTGTCGAGTTGGGACTTTATTTTTGGTTGGGTGGGTATTTTTTCCCTTTTAATTTTTATTTATATTGGCATAGGATATTGTACCCTAGATATCATGAACATTCATATTCCTCTAAACTTATTTATGGAGATGACTAGGTGTGTATATACAGGTATTTTGGGAAAATTCCTCCCATTTCATTTATGCCTTTTCTGTGATTGTCATCGGCCCCTAGCCTATTAGAGGTAGGCTTAGGGTTATCCTGGCTTTGAGTTTCACCTGCCAAGTGGGCACCAAGGGGTTTGGGTCATGAAAATACATTTACCATGTGAATATCCATTGAATACTCTTAATGTTTTTAAAAAAATATGAAATTTTTAATGAAGAAATTTATTTTTTTTATTGCTTATACCCATGGAATGTAACATTAATTTAGCTTTGTATATTCAATAAAAACAAAAAAATTTGAATAAAATCTTTTAATATGCAATGAATATTTATGAATCACGTTTAGGTAAAGACTAGGAAATTTCATATAATTGATTTTAATTATATGGAATTATTATGCAACTGTGAAATTTGACAGCATGTGATTTCGATACCCGAAGATCCTGGAACATAATTTTGAACTTTTTAAGGTACTTTCTGTAAACATGTGATAATGATTTTATATCTTTTGAATCGGTGCTCAAATTGAAAATTTGAGGGCATCGTTTAATTCACAGTGTCTGTATTGGATTAGGAGAAGATTAACTTCGACCAGCAAGGGTCAAACAAAAAGGATAACTTTTTTAGAATTTTTATCAAAATAATAAAACAACTCTTTGAGTTATTTTATTTTTTTAAACCATTGAGGGATGGTTGGTGGGACCACAATGTAACGACAGTCATTTAATGGGGGTCATTTATTGACCTGTTTCTTGTTTGTTTAACGAAAATTCTGTTTTGAATAATTGGTTCATTAATTAAGTTTTTATAATGAACCAAAATAATATACACATCATTCAAATTGTTTCATTTTATTTAATCATCCCATTGGGGAATAGATTGGAATCGTGGGAAAAACTCTGATGAAACATCATCAACGTCAACCTCCAATGATGAATGGTGATTGATCAATGACCATTGGACGTTTTGGACCAAACATTGACGAATGACAATGAATGTATTTGAACACAGATTCCTTCCGTCATCCGTAACAGATTCCACTAAATCTAGGTAGGGGGTTTAATTGTTTTATGTGTTTAAAAGACTCATATTTCCCATTCTTGAAAAATAAAACAAACACGGATTAACTAACTAACGGGTTGATCCGAAACTCAATTATTCTTGTGGGTGGTTGTTGCAGGGTCTTATTTTGGGGATTTTCCATTTTTTAAATGATGATTGATGCATTCACCATATTAAAACACTAATACGGATGGTTCGGGCCAATCCAAAAGAGGCACTAACCCCCCCCCCCCCTCTATTCTTGGTTTATGTGTATTCTTTCTGTGTGACCAGGACACATGGTTGAAAGATGAATCCAAGGGCTTTGAAATGAAGGTGGAAAACCAAGAGGCCCATAGGTGTAGATGGGAAGGAAAATAGACTACTGGATCATCACTGATGGCCAGAAAAAGTAGGCGATGGGGTGACATCAATGGTGCGGTGGCATCAGTGACTGGTGGCGGCGACCGACCCATGCCCGCTACATGGAAATGTGGTTCCTGTAGGTGCCACAGTGGGTGAAAGTCATGGCGCTAGTGCACCATGTGGGGGAAAAGAAGTGGCCCACTCGAGCCGCTTGGCTGGACAGAATTACCATCTCTAACAGTCCATTTAGAAAGGAGGGGTGGTTCCACCAGCTGGGACAATCGACCCTCATACTGGTCGGGTTTCCCATGTGGTCCAGACCAGCCGGCCAGGCTGGACTCGAGAGTTGGGTTGGACCCACAGGCCAAATGGGTTGGCTGGTCTGGACCCCTACCAGACCCGGACCCAACTGATCCTTTTCACTCGAACTGATATATCTCACAAACTGGAAGACCATTTGACACACCGTCTATGGCGTTGGGACCCTTGGTATGGGAAAGTGTGTTTGAGATACTCCACTTGTGTTTTGGTAGAAGCTTGAGTACAGCTGGGTTGGGTCGGACTCGAATCCAACCTTGACCTAATTACGTTTTTACATATAACTTAAATATAGGGTGTCCAATTGACATGTCATCTGTCTCGTTGGAACCATTACAAAAAGACGATCCATTGGGTGACTTCTTCATGGGACTTTATGATGGTTGAGGTACAACTAATATCTTGAGGAGAAGAACCTACAGAACTCAAGTGTACTAAGTGTGGGAATCCAGTGGCTGGCTAGGAAGTGAATAACGACCCTCTCTAGATCAGCATGAGAGCGGCCCTCTGTGGATCTACAACTATGTGACCCTCCGTGGATCAGCAATAGAGAGACCCTATGTTGATCAACATTAGAGAGACCCTTCGTGGATCGGTAGTAGTGAAACCCTCTGTGGATTGGCAGTAGTGCGAGCCTCTAGTTATCAGCAGTAGAGCGTCCCTTTTTGAATCAACAATATACCGACCCTCCGTGGATCAGCAACATAACCTATCAATGGAATAAAATGATCTAGCTCCAGACTAATCAACTTTATTCATGTTCCCTAAGTTGTATACCTGGTGTGAATTTTCTTTTACTTTAATCTTTATGATTGAGATCATGATTTTTGGTTTTCCTTGTGGAATTCTGGGAGACCTTCGGGGGTCTCGGGGTCACTACTAGGTATTGTTATACTCACCCTTACATGGGCTTCACCCACACCTTATTGTGTCTTACGCAAATGATGGACAGCTAGATTGAGATTTTGGGAGCCAAGACTAGATGGTGATTGGAAGTGATTGGTAGACGTGGTGAGCGGTAGTGATGACAGATGATGAGTTGTACCTACCCTTCAGGTAGGAACCTTGGTGGATGACATTTGGAGCACATTTTTTCCTAATTTTTTGTACTTTTTCTTCACATGGGTTTGTATACTGACCCTTTTTACTTTTGGTTTACACTTTTATTATCAGTAGTTCTACTTTTTGGTTTTATTTTGTTCTATACCTAGTTTATGTGTGTCTAGGTTTAAAGGAAATGCCTTCCCTTTTTGGGACATGCCATTCCGTTGCTAGTCTCCAACCCCTATCATGTGGAATACGGGCTTGGGGTAGTCATGAAATGGGCCCCGGGGGATGGGTCGTGACAAAGTGGTATCAAAGGGAGGTCATTTCAACTAGAATAAATAAGAGTCTTTGTTTTCAATAGATAAATGGCGTTAGGTGTCTTGAGTTTAGATTATAGATTGTAGAGTCTACTGTTGGTGTGGTGGCTGACGTATCCATACATTCGGACCCTGAGATTTGATTTCTGACTCAATACAAGGAAATTTTTTTTTCTGTTTTGAAAATGTTTTTTTATCTCTTTTGATTCATCACACCATATATTACTTATTGAATATGGCGGATATATTTCATTACATTATTCCACCGTGTAGACAACCGACCAAAATACCAATGACAGATCATGACGATGGCCCACCAAGTGATGAGGTGTCAGTGTAGGGCCCTCTTACATATATAGCACCTTTAAGTTGTGTACCATCAGTACAACCACCTATAGGGTAGTAGTTTCAATAGTTCCACCATTGGACCATGAAAGATGATTGAACACATTTCATGAGTTCTAGAGATAGAAGCATTTGAGGTTTCAAGGTGAGACCGGCCCGTAGGTAGTTGAGGATATGATGGAGGATGTCACATGATTTTTTCACTTGGTTGATACACCAGCAGACTAGATGGTGATCCTAGCTGCTAGTCTCTTTCAAGAAACAATATAGAGATGGTGGAACCTGACACTCCAGACTCATGAGGAGACGACTCTTTCCTGGATGGAATTCAAAAAAGTTTTCATGGTGGATTTTGTACCTGAAACATTACGCTCAGTGTGTGTTCCGGATCTACTGCACTTACAGAAGGGTAGTCTGACAGTGGCACAATGCTCTTTTTCTATGCCATTAACATGGTACAAGACCAATTCTTCAGGGCTCAGACCTTTGAGTAGGGACTTCAATGGGAGATAAGTGTGTCGATGATATCACTAAACATTATGACATAGGATAGAGCACTAGATCTAGAACTATTGGTGGAGAGCTTCCTAACAAATAAGGCACCGATGGTGAGAGCCACCACTGGATGACAAACAGCCGAGTCATCTATAGAAGGAAGTAGGAAGATGAGATAGAGGCCCAAACTGGATGGACATTCCGGAGGACTACCCCAAAATTTAGGGTCGGAGGTGCGGATCTCACAGGGTAGAGGAGGTCAGTAGATGAGCATACTGTGCTACTCATGCGGTGGGCAGGGTCACATGGATTGTGATTTCCCAAAACACAATACTGATGATTACTATATGGTCGAAGAAAATCAGAGTTAGAGGCAGAGGTTCGAGTGAGGAGGTCTGTTGGGTGGCTGACGTGGTAGAGGAGTTGGCCTTACAGTAGGCGGTGGACGACTGTTTGAGGTACTATCGCCACAAACCCCGGGGCGGTCCACCCCAACCTCAGGGTGCAGGTGGACAAGGACGAGCTCAGCTTCAGGTGGAAGAGGGTTATGACCACGATGTTCCAAATATGATTCAAGGTATGATTTGTGTCTACTTTACTATAGGTGAAATTTTTATAGACATAGTTTCCAATAACTCTTTTATTTCCACGACTCTCATTCGAAGCTCTGAGATTCCAGTGGAGTCATTGGCTCGATCCTTAAGATTAAAAACTACTGCGATAGAGGATTCAATGATTACGAACTGGTGCTGGTAGTGTCAGCTTACTCTAGGAGGAAAAAGAATTGTACGGGATATCCTAGTATTAATGTCGAGGCCTCGCGATGTTATCTTGGGTATGGACTATTAACCAGGGTCCTTGCTCAGATCGATTTTTTTAGGCAAAAAGCGTGGTGTGTCCGTGAGGATGGGATTAGGTTTTCATTCACTAGTGAGGAGGGAACCTTAGTAGCATAGGATGGACTTTATCGGAGGAGGTTTTAGCCAATCACTCATCAGTTGGGTAGACTTACCCTCGTTGTAGTTGATGAGGGGAGTCCGAGATATCCTGTAGTGGTGGACCATTAGGTGAATGTCTTTCCTGAGGATGTTTTGAGACTACCACCTCATAGAGATGTATAGTTCTACATAGAAATTTACCATAGAACGACACCAATATCTACACCAGCACATCAGATGGCTCTCGTGAGGCTTCATGAGTTAAGGGTATAGTTAGAGGACTTGTAGAGGAAGGGATTCATAAGGACAAGTGTTTTCCCATGGGCAGCCCTGATTTTGTTCACCAAGAAGGATGATGGGAGATTTAGGATTTTTATTGAATATCAGTTCCTGATCTAGGTGACCATGAAAATAAAATATCCACTATCGAGGATTGATGATCTCTTCAACCAGCTAAAGGGATATCAGTGGTTTTTGAAGATAAACCTCATATCTGGCAATAATCATCTTCAGGTGCGGGATGAGGACTTACCAAAGACAACATTCAAATGTCTTTATAGAAACTATGAGTTCATGGGTATGACTTTCAGCATCACCAATGCCCTAGAAGTGTTCATGGGACTCATGAATAGGATTTTCCATCCTTACCTCAACCTCTCCATGGTGTTTATCATTGAAGACATATTGGTGTACTTGATGTCGAAGGAGGAGCACGCTACACATCTGCGAATAGTACTGGATACACTCCGAGAGAACCAGATTCATGGTAAGATATCGAAGATCTAGTTATGGATATGATAGTTCCACTTTCTTGGACACGTTATCTCGGTGACTGGAGTTGCGGTGGATCCGGAAAAGATAACTGAAATGCTTTCTTGGGATCCACCCATGAGCATGACTGAGGTGAGAAGTTTCTTGGGGTTGGATGGGTACTACCAGATATTTTTACCCGACATTTATAGAGTAGAAACACCACTTTCAGCTTTGAAAAAGAAGAGATAACCCATAATATGGATGGAGAGGTGCCATCAGAGTTTCTAGGAGCTCAGGTAGAGACTAGTGAGTTCCCCCATCTTGAGGAAACCAAAAGAGGATGTTGGGTATGTAGTATACTATGACTCATTAGGTATATGAATGATATGTGTCCTAATATAGGAGGAAGCAGTGATGGCCGACAACTCACGACAGCTGAGGCAACATGAGAAGAACTATGTGACCCATGACTTGGAGTTAGCAGGAGTGGTATTTTTTTGAAGATGTGGTGGCACAAGTTGGTTACTAAACGATTCACAGTCTACTCTGATCCTAAGAGCCTTAGGTATATCTTCTAATAGAAGGACCTGAACCAGAGATAGTAGCGATGGTGGGAGTTCTTCCAGGACTATGATGTTGAGATAGTCTACACTCCTGGGAAGGGAAACATTGTACCAGATGCCCTTGGTAGGAGGTTGTGTTTACAGATGCTGAGTGAGGTGATATAGCAACTAGCTACATTGCAGATATCCTTTGTGGATAGGGATGGAATATCATACCTTCAGTCTATGATTGTCACTCCCCCGCTCCTTTAGCGAGTTTAGGAGTCACATTTGGGGACATTGAATATGGGCCTAATATACTCAGATATCCTCAGGAAAGGATCCCATTGGATTTTTGATAGGTGGAGAGCACGTCGTCCTTTTTAGAGGATGCAACATGGAACTTGTGACATATTGGGAGTAGGTGTTCAAGTAGTTCCAGAGATCCCCTTTGGAGGTACATTCTGGAGTGGTAAAGATGTACTAGGTCCTCTGACATCAGTACTTGTGGCTAGGGATGAAGAAAGAAGTGGCAGAGTTCGTTTTACGATGACTCGCATGTCAGCATGTGAAGGCCAAGCACTATGTTCTAGTAGGCTTGACTTGATCACTTGAGGTTCCAGAGTGGAAAAGGGATATTATATCTATGGAAATCGTAATGGGGTTACCAAATACTTCTATGGGCCATGAATCTCTGTAGGTGATCATTGACCGACTCACCAAGTCGGTCAATTTTTTACCCTTCTGAGAGAGGGGACCAGTAGAGGGTATGGGATCACACTATGTCCAGGAGATAGTACAACTTCATGGGGTATCATTGACTATAATTTCATATTGTGACACTCATTTTACATCCCAGTTATGGAAGGGATTACCTGAGGTGTTCGAGACTCAACTACGCTTGAGTACCTTCTTTCATCCTCAGGCAGATGGTCAGATAGAGCGGACCATATAGACACTTGAGGACATGATTTGTTCTTGTATCCTTGATTTTGGCCACAGTTGGGAGGGCCATCTTCCACTGGTGGTGTTCTCATAAAACAACAGTTATCACTCCATCATTATCATGGAACCATCTGAGACCTTGTACGGGTGACCATGTAGATCACATCTATGCTAGAAAGACCCAAGGGATTTAGCACTTATGGGTCCAGAGTTGGTATGGGCTACCACTGTGAAGGTGAAGGTCATCCAGGAGTGGATGAAGACTACACAGAGTAGGAAGAAGTATAATGTTGATAGGAGATAGAGACCCCTGTAGTTCAAGGATGGAGACCATGTTATCCATTGGGTCTCACCCTGAAAAGGATTTCATAGATTTGACTAGGGTGGAAAGTTATCTTCGAGTTTCCTCTGATGTCTCCAGATCCTGTGTAGAGTTAGAGAGGTGGCATACCACCTAGATCTCCCCCAAAGATGCACCAAATTCATAATGTTTTCTATGTGTTTCATTTGAGGATATATGTTCATGATCTATCTCACGTCATCGACTAGGGAGAGATGGATATTGATGATGGGGTGATGTTCATAGAGATCCTATTGGAGATAGAGGATCGGTAAGAGTGGGTCCTATGGGGGTTATTGATTCCCCTAGTACAAGTTTGGTGGCAGCATGGGAACCTCCAGAAGAGAACATGGGAGCGTGAGGCTTATATTCGTGTTTAGTACCCTCATTTGATTCCAAAGTTTTTGTTGTGGATCTCTAGGATGTAAATCCTTGAGGTGGGGAGAACATAAAGACCCTGAAATTCCATATAATTTTTTTAATTATATGGAATTTTTAAGAGACTGTGAAATTTTATGGCACGTGATTCTGAGGCCGGAGATCCCAGAGCATAATTTTGAACTTTTTAAGGAACGTTCAGTAATGGTGAGAGGAGGCATATCTATATTTTGAACCACTGCTCAGATTGAATATCTGAGGGCACCGTTGAATTCCTAGAACCCTGATTTTCTTAGGGAAAGCTTAACTTCGACTAGAAAGGGTCGGATGAAAAAGATAATTTTTTGGACTTTTTTGGAAAAATCATAAAATATATCTTTGAGTTATTTTATTTTTCATCAATGGTTGATCATTGGTTGGAAGGACCGTTATGTAACGAAATTAATTAAATTAGATTCATTTAATAACTGGTTACTTGTTTGTGTAATGATAACGCTCTTGGGATTAATTGGTTGATTTATCAAGGTTTATTAATGAACCACAGTAATAGACGCAACATGGATAATGTTTCTTTTTATTTAATCAACCTATTGGAGATAGGATTGGAATCGCAGGGAAAGCTCTGACGAAACACTGGTGATGTCACCCTCCAACAAAGAATGGTTATTGATCAACTATTGTTGATGGTTTTGGACCGGACATCGTCGAATGATGAAGAAATTCCTCGAATGAAAATTCCTTCCTTTATCTGCAACAGATTCCACTGAAACCAGGTACAGAGTTTAATTGTTTTATGTGTTTAAAAGTCTCCTCTTTCCTGTTCTTGAAAAATACATTGAACGTGGATCAACGGACTAATTAGTTGATCCGTGACTCATTCATTCATGCTGGTGGTTATTGGAGGGATTAATTTTGGGGATTTTTCTTCTTTCAAAGGAAGATTTATGATTTCCCCATGTTAAAACACTAATGCAGAGGGAGCCGTCCCATCCGAACAAGTCTCAGACCCCCCGTCGTTCTTAGTGTATGTGTGTTCTTTGTGCACGACTGGGAAACATGGCAGAAAGATGAATCCAAGGGATTTATAGTGAAGGCAGCAACCTAGGAGGCCCTTAGGCGTAGATAAGAAGGAAAAAGGACCATAGGAGAATCACTGGTGTCCCACGGAAGCCGCCGCCAGTGCAACACCACCAGCGACCGGTGGCGGTGGCTGGCCCATGCCGTCCACGTGGAGAAGGAGTGCACGCAGGTGCCGTAGTGGCAAGAGTTGTGACCAACCGGGCTGCGGTGGGTGAAAGGTATTGCGCCGATGCACCATGCGGGGGAAACAAAGTGTCCCACTTGGGCCGCTTGGTTGGATACAACAACCCGCTCCAGCCATCCATTTCAGAAGGAGGGGTAGTGCCCGGCTGGCACTGCCAGCTGGGAGAACCGGCCTGCATTCGTGTCCGGTTTTCCAGGCAGGCCAGACCCGTCTGCCGGGCAGGACACGTGAGCCAGGCTGAACCCGCGAGACGGGAAGGACCCCCTGGGCGTGCCGGACGAGAAAAATGGGCTGGACCCATGAGCCAGGAAAGACCCACAAGCCCACCAGGCCTTCCGGGCTGGTCCCCTACTTATACCAAACTTGGCCGGTCTCATTTCACTAAAACTGATATATCTCGCAAATTGGGCGTCTGTTTGATGCACCGTCTTTGGGGTTGGGACCCTTGGAACGGGGAAGTCCTTTTGAGATAATTCACTAGGGTTTTTTCAATAGTTGGAGTATGGTTGTGTTGGGTTGGACTCAAATTCAGTCAGTCCCTATACACATTTTTTCTTATAACTTATAGATTGAGAGTCAGATTGACGCGATGTCTGTCATGTTGGAACCCTTACGACATTAAGGTCCATGTGGTTACTTCTTCATGGTACTTTGTGATGGTTAAGGTATGACTGATATCTTGAGGAGAAAAACCTATGAATCTCAAGTGAACTATGTGCAGAAATCCAGTGCCTGACTATCAAGTGAAGAGAGACCCTCTGTGGATCAGCATGAGAGTGACCCTCCATGGATCAACAATAGTACGGCCCTCTGTGGATAAGAAATAGAGCTACCCTATGTGGATTGATATGAGAGATACCCTCCATGGATCAGCAGCACTATGACCCTCTGTTGATCGGCAATATTTCAACCCTCTGTGGATTAGTAGTAGAGGGACCCTTTGTGGATCAGCAATATAACGACCCTTTTTGGATCAGCAGCAGAACCTCTCAATAGAATAAAATAATCTAGCTCAAGAATAATCATCTTTATTCCTATTCTATATGTTGTATACCTGGTGTGAGTTGTCTTTTATATTATGATTTTGTGATTGAGATCATAATTTGTGGTTTTTCCTTGTGGAATTCTGGGAGACCTTCAGGGGTCTTGGGGTCCCTACTTGGTATTGTTATACTCATCCCTCCACGGGCCTCACCCGCAACTTTTTGTGTCTTGTGAAGATGATATACAACATGAATGAGACTTGGGGATCCCATACTAGATAGTGCTTGAAGGTGATTGGTTGACGTGGTGAGAAGTAGTGACGACAGACGATGAGTTGTACCTACCCTTTAGGTAGGATCCTTGTTGGATGACCTTCCGATCATGTTTTTTCCCTATATTCTTTACTTTCTTTTCAATTGGTTTAGTATTCTAGACCTTTTTACTTTCAGTTCACACTTTCACTATAAACAGTTCTACTTTGTGGTTTTCTTTGACTGTGTACCTAGTCTGTGTGTGTACAGGTTTAAATCCAATGCCTTCCCTTTTTGGGATATTCTTTTTCGGTGCCAGTCGCCAACCGCTGGACTGTGGAAAGTGGTCTTGGGGTAGTCACGACACGAGCCCCAGAGGATCGGTCATGACAGTTTAATTCCATCTCTATTTCACTTTCATGTTCAGTAGTTTATTTATTATTGATAATATTGTATATTTTTTAGAACCATCCAACAATGGAATCCATATACATTTATTAAATTTCATATATGTTTTCTTAAAATACGTATGTTTATCTTCAACTTCCATTGTTATATACTTAATAAAATATACATCATTATATTCACTTGTACCGACATTTGATGGTCTGTAAAATATATTATCATTCCACTTTCAAGATACATTTATTCCACTTTATTTTTGGTCTAACATTTATAACTCTAATCAATTCTAAAATAGATCAAGTGTTCTTTCTATTTCAATGGACCATTACACTTTCAATAACAATAGCACAAACACGTACACATGATTTTAAAAGGGTCATTTTCATGGCATGTTAAGAATATGATAAACCCTTGGATACCTTCTTTATAATTCCTAGTTATAAAATTATCATCCATCCATTATTGATTCATATTCATCATATTTTAATTAACGTAGTTTAAAACTGAAATAAATATAAATATATATTTATATTTAGAATAAAACTTGTTAATATATAAAAAACACACACATATTTAATAAATAGAAGTTATATATATTATGTGCCTATGAGAACAAGATATAAATATAAAAATAAATATATATTTAAAATCCATATATATCAATATACAAAATAGGGAAAATATGATTTAGCAGAGGTTTTTTTTAGGTTTAACAGTGGTTTAAACATAATCTAAATTGTTTCACTGTGATTTTAAAAAATGCTCATAAAAGGATATGTCGTGAAAAATTTATTGGGGGGTTTTTTAAAAGTTTCATGAAATGATTTTATAGTGGTTTTTTTAATTTTATATTTTTTTAATACTTACATTTATTTTTTTTATTTTTTATTTTCTATTTTCTATTTTTTATTTTTTATTTGTTGTTTTTTTAGTTTTTTGTTTATAGTTTTTTGTTTTTTGTTTTTTTGTTTTTTTATTTTCTTATTTTATTTAATTTATCTTACCATAGATATATATGACATGCATGTTAGGCACAAATTCAGTATATATATATATATATCCATTGGGTGAGATTTGAACCCCTTTAGATAAAATTTAGTATTCTTATATACACACACATAAAAATACATATGACTATATATACGTAACTAATAATATAAAAGGAGAATAAGATATAAACAATAAATAATAGAAAAATATCACAAATCAGAACCAAATAAATACATAATCAATAACAAAAATGATTACTAAAGAATACATAATAAAGAATAAAGTAAAAAGTATAATGAATAATTAATAAACAACAAGCAATAAATAATAATCATTAAACAATAAATAATATACCATAAATAATAATAAATAACAATTTAAATTACATATATAATAAATAAGAAATATGTTATAAATAATAAATAATAAATAATAAATACATACATACATAAATAAATACATAAAAATAATAAATAAATAAATAAATAATTTAATAACAAATATTAAATTAGAAAATACTAAAAAGGTAATAAATTAATAATAAATAATGAATCAATATATATTATATAATAATTAAGAAATTAGAACTTATAAGTATAAATAACATATAATAAACATTTTATGTAGATATAATTAAATAGAAACTTATTTAAATACAGTTATATGTATCTCATAAAAATATATACATATAAATAAATTTACACAAATATATATAAATATAAGCACAAATACCCACACACACCAACCAATAGAATACATAAAAATATATGTACCAATATCATATATACACACACACACACACACACATTAATGTGCATAAATATACATAAATGGGTATAATTATATATATATATATACGAATATAAATTAATAAAAATAAATATCTATGCATAGATGAAATTATATTTAATTTTAAAAAAATATTGATAAATATACATAAATTATAAATATATATCCATTAATGTATGTATATAAATACATAATGTATATATATTTTTATATAATCGATAATTAATCATCAGAAGAGGGAAACCTCAACAATTTCAACACCACCAAATCAATATAAATGTAAATCCATGGAATATAATCATAGTGGGCCTAATAAACAAATTAATATGCTCTTAAATGAAGCCAAAATCAAATCAAATGTTCAAAAATAAAGGTATCCAGATAAGAAACTCATATTTGGAGCCATTTTTAGCCCCTTTTTACCATAAAAATTGTAACAATGTTCCTCCTTAGGGAACATGATGTATAGATTTTCATAGGCTTCGAATTGATATATGATATAGCTCAAATGGACACTCAGATCAATAGTTAAGACCCCTTGAACATGATGTTCAAATTTCAACTTCTCTTGAAACGGTAATAAATTTTATTCTATTACTTATTACCAAATTTCATCTTATTGTCTATCATATGATTAAATTTGGATGGTTGTGGAACTAAAATGGACACTCAGGTAAACATTTATGGTCATTTTATGCTCAAATTTGATAATTATAATTTCCTGCTTTAAAAAAATATGATCGGGTTTCCTATAAAACCACCCCTAAAAATGTTGATGAAATATTTTTAGATAGTTTTTAGAACCATCACTAAATAACTAGTGCGAATTTAAATTTTTCCTTTACTGATAAGTGTGTATAATTAATTAAATACATATATATATATATTATGTATAATTATATATATAATACATATGTATGATCATAAATATATAGTGTATACACAAAAATTTGAAACTAAACACACAGACAAAGATATATAATACATATCATATATAAAAATATTATATCGATAATATAAATACATAAACATTTTAATCATACATATAAATACATACATACATACAAATAAAAAAACATAGATACATACAAATATATATTCAGTATATTAATATATATATATATATATATGTTATAATATATATATTTAACTTACATGAAAATAATGGATACAAAATACACACAAACACATATTACAACCAGAATACATATATACATATATCTAAAAAACAAAATACATTTATATAACATATCTGTTTATACATATATATGTATGTATGTATGTATGTATGTATGTATATATGTAATATATATGAAAAAACAGTGTGTTTGTGTGTTAAAATATTTATATTTATGCACACACTCTCTCTCATAAATTCAAAAAGGGAGAATAATACTAATAAACTTCTAGATTTAAATAAATGACTTCTGATTCACATATCTTGGATTTGATATCTATTTTGTGTGGAAAAATATTACATTTAGTGTGGCGTCATAATGAAGAAGTGATTTCATGTCTGTTATTATATAACATAGATTTAAGAAGGTTTAGAGTTCTACGTAGGTTAAAATAAAAGGCCCAAGGTCTATAATTTAAAGTGCAAAGAAGGAGCACATTTCTGAGCACTAATAAGCATTGAGAAAACCACTTCTTTTAAAATAGATTTTGCCATTGTGATTTTCAAGAAAATTTTAAACGTCATCTTCAAGGACACATTATTGGATCATAACACTGTTACAATATTTCAACATTAATTTACAACCAATATATTCATGTTATAAATATTATTGATATTTTTTTCATTGATATTCCTATAAAAATTGTTTTATCTCTTCTAAATCCCAAATGTCAGAGTAATTTTCCTATAATGGTTTTGGTACCTCTCAAACTATGAAGACATAATCATTTATAAATTTCTATTCATTTTTTATTTAATTCCCATTCTCTAAATGTGGTAGGTATCAATAATAGTGATAGTCATGAACCACATCCCCACTCCCCTCCTTATTAAGTCTATCAATTATAGTCATGTCATGTTGTCATATTAAATACTCATCTCAAGAAGATCAAACCCAAACTAAATGCAATTATTTGATGATTTATCATGTCATGTAATCATACAACCTCTTATCTATATAATTAATTAATTGATTTATTAATATATTTATATATTTTTTATATTTTATGCATATATATTAATTAATTATTTTCTTAAAATATAGATAATCAATAATATAATAACATATTTATATTTATTCATTTATTCATTTATTTTTTAAAGATAATATAATTTATTTTATAATATGCACACTAAAATTTGAAATATTTAAATATTCAAGACATTTATCACATTCTCGTGTCATGAACAATCAACCCAAACCCATCACATTAATTTAATCATCTGTGAGGTTTATTTCATGTATGTTCTATGTTCACATGTTGTGTAAAAAATTTCAACTTATACTTCTCATCAAGGATCTCCTAATTAATCTCTTCTGACAACATCACCTATTATGTTGAGAGGGGTTTATGATCTTTATTATTTTCATATAACATATTGTCACATTATGTGAACATAAAATGTAACAACCCAATATTTTAGTGAAATATTCCTCCTTAAATAAAAATGACATTTTATATATTGTTTCACAAAAAACAATGAACCTCAATATACCCAGAATCATTTTAATAAAATATATATTTACCTTCATGGGATATTCATTAAATGAGTGGGTACAAAGAGTTATAGCCACATTATGAAATAAATTCAATTTTTAATATTGTTTTAACTAGTGAAACAATGAAGCTAATAATATATATTTATAAATATTTTTTTTTAAAATTGAATATTTTTCAAGTGCAATATATATTTTTTATAAATAACATATTATCATTAATTTAAAAATTAAATTTAATATATCCAATGTGTTATTTTAAAAACCATTTTCTCTATACTTTATGATTTTATTTAAAAATTAAATATATGAATTAGAAAAAATAATTTAATTTTTTTTGGAATTATCATGAGAAAATAAAGATAATATTATTCTTTTATATATTTCTAAAAATATTGATTTTAGGTGAATAGAGAAAAAATTAATATTTTTACAAATATACAAACTTTTACAAATATTTATAATTTATTACAACTTTGGAATTTATTATACCGTTTTATATATCAAATATGTATTTCAAAAGTGACATTATGATATTTATTTTAATTTTCAATTTTACATTTGACATTTTAGAACTTCAGTTTTATTTTTTCAAAAAATTTCTTTTATACATTGTATACTTATTATTTTAAATTTATTCCTATAAAATTTTATGAATTAATATAACAAATTTGATTTCATATATGGAACTATATTTTCCAAATTATTTAATAATTATTCTTTTATTTTACAGTTTAAAGGATTAATACGTATATAAATAACTAGGTACCATAGTAGAAAACCAAAATGGTAAATTAGGGTAACCTAAGGAGTAAAAGGTGTAACATGTTAAAATCTTGTTTTTAATTGAGTGTTTGTGGTTTTTATAAACCAAAACTTATCTCTACAAAATTATTGAACATTTTTAGTAACTTTATATGTTTAAATCGCACCCTCTTTCTATTAATTAGTTATAGTTGCAAAAATATCATGTTTACCACTAATAAAAGGGGAATCTCACTACCCCATACAAACCACCGATAGAATTATATTTCCACTTGAAAATATACTAATTATCCTTCCTTTATAACTATATTCCTTTTCATTAGTCCACTAGTCACAATATATTGTCTTAATACCACCATTTCTTTATAAAATTTCAATGAAATGCTTACGTTATCAAAATGAGTGCTTTTCCATAACTTCTTTTCTTTTCTTTTTACCTTCCAAATATATTTTTATAATTCACATGTAATTAAATTGGTTTTTTATAATGATTATTTATTCAAATTCATTAACTATTAACCATCTTTTTTCTTTTCTATATATAAAAATTGCATCATCATTTGTGCATTGTACAGAAAACCACCTCCACGAAGTGACGAAATCCATTTTTTCACCACTGCATCTCTTTACTGATTATAAGGGTGAAATTTAAGAATAAATTTGTCATATATAAATTAATGACCCCTCCCTAAAAATTTACCCATCATCGGCCATCAATGATGGAAGGGAGATAATGACACTCATAGCACACCTCTATTAGACCAAGGGTTGTTGAAAACACTAAGGGTATAACATACATAGAAATGGGTGACATTACACTATAATATATTATAAATAATATATATACAATAGAAAATCTAGAAAAATACTACTCAGGATAATATTAAATAAGTATCTCAAAAACATTCATGTACTGTCATACAATTAAAAAATAGTAAGAAAAATACATGTGACACATGATAGTCCTCACTGGTGACCATAAAAGCTTGAACAGATCCAAAACAATTAATGAGCTAGTAAACTCTAGAATGATCAATAAACAAATCATATAGTCCTAAATATATATATATATATCTATATATATATAGGCTGAAGAAATCAGGTATACTCGGTAGGATCATCCTTATAGCCTCTTGTGAAAAGGATAAATAAATCCTACTAAAACCTAGTGAACAATAAGTGAAACTAACCCATCACCTAAAAATGTTTATTATATTCATATAATTAGTATGGATATATATCACCAATTACCATATACTAGATATCATATAATATAATATCATACAAACATACCCACCTGCCACTTCCCCACTAGTTTGTCACTCTACCACAATGTCGCACACCCTAAGCCATCTCTATCCAAAAGAAGTTATCTAAATTAAACTTGGGAAAATGTATCATAACTTGCATCTCATGTATCACATAATATCTTTACATACCATACACCCCATGTATAACATCATCCCATCACATCTCTATATAGTAACCGAGTATTTTATAGGAGTTACCACATTCAATATGTTTTGTCTTTTACCTCAATCCATCACAACCCATACACATGATACAGATTATAGTCTATATGGTAATATATCCAAAGATACATATATGTGAAAATAAAACAAGTCATTATAACCCTATAATAACATATTTGGGGTGATATTACCATTTTGAATTCCATCACATAATACTAATAGGAGAAGAGAGTGGGGTTAGAGGGGGTAGTCGACCATATATTCCTCACTAACTTGGATGTTGGGAAACACCCCTCACAGAGTCCACTTGGTGTTAGTATCCCTAAAAATATTTTTGGGAATCTTATTAAATCACAAATAATAGAGGATATAAAATATATTACAACCAAACAATGGTCATTAACCTAGTATTGGGCTCAACTGTTGTTATCTTCTCTTCGACACAAGGATGCTTCCGCTAAGGACTAGATATCCTATAAGTACACATTCATTCAACGAGATTCATTAAATTAATTATTTACTTTTAATAGTTCAATTTTCTTTAATTTTTTCATTATACATAAATTAAAATCATTCCATTAACATTTCCTTAACCAATAATAAATTCTATTCCCTCTAAGAATAATCCAATAGAATCAACAACTCCACAAGATTATCAACATTTTTATTCCATTCAGGCACCACCCCCATGGGATAAAACTTTTATTAATACTTATCATTCCATAATTCTAGGTACTCATAGAAACAACATAATATATGATAAATGTTATTCATAACTATGAAAAACTAGATACCTCAAGAAGTGGGGAAAGTAATACATGAAAAAAAAGAAATGTGTCTATTTTTCCTTTTAAGAACAACATTATAAAGAAAGAATCAATTTTTTAAAAGGGGGTGAGTTCTGGTCAAAAGACCAGTACTTAAAGATTTATTCAAAATAAAAGAGAAGCATACAAATTACATGAGATAGAAAGAGGGAAATTTTCTAGAGTCCTTAATAAAATAAAGGTGTCAACTCCGGAGGGAGGTCATTCCTCCAAGTGATATCATGTGAGACACCCATGTTGGAAATCCCATCAGTGATCATATTAGCCTCATGATAGGTATGAGTGGAAATAAAGTTGAGGCCATTGAGAGTGGTGAGGCAGTCCATCCAACGGGGGGTGAGAGACCAAGAAAGATGAACATCGCCCTTTTAGATGGCTTGAACAATAGTAGTGGAGTTTCTCTAAATCCATATATTATTCCAGTTGAAAATCTTTCCATAGGAGATGGCATGGATGGTAGCAAGAATTTCTGTCTCTGGCGCATAAGCAATGCCTCAGCTTCCATAAAAGCATCAGAGGATCTGATTCTGATGGTCTCTAAATTTCCTCTGCATCCCAAAAGTCAAGGGTTGCCTTTTGAGGATATATCCACATTAACTTTAATCCATCCAAGTGGAGGTGTCAGCCAGAAGACTTCAATAGTGTAGTGTGGCTTTGTAAAATAACCTTTGACACCAATTCAGCAAAGGGTTTCAAGATCTATGATGGAATTTTCACAATATCCTTTTTGGATTGTGGCCGCCTCTTTTATAACAAGAAGAATCCTCATTTTACTTTCATTAATATTAAAAGAGTTATTGCTGAAAAAACAACCATTTCTACCATACCATAGAATATGCAGAATCTCTGCAACAGTAGTAAGACAGAGATTCTTGATTTGGGGAGACCTCAGAAACTCCAACATTCTTTTCAATTGTGAAAAAATAAATGTTTTCAAAATCCATCTGTACTCAAAAAGGTCAAAGATGTAATGCCAAAGATCCATAGAAGTATCAAAAAATATAAAAAGATGATTAATGTCCTCTCAATGTTGATTGCACAATCGACATTTAGAACAAAGATAAAAGCCATAAGATTGCAGAAAAACTTCAGTTGGGAATTTTTTATGAGAAATATTCCACATGAGTGTAAGACGAGAGGGCTTGATCCAGGCCTTATTGAATTTGGAAATCCAATTAAAATTTTCATCTTCATTTGTGAAATGATGGTAATAATATTTTTTAGAATCAAACAGGCCATTATGAGCAGGTTCCCAAACCAGAAAATCCTCATTGGAAGTGAAATAATAATTATCAACAATCTTCTTGATAGGATCCGTGAGTTGAGAACCAGAGGAATTGATCGTATCCCTGATAAAGCAGTTCGTGGGTTTAGGGTTTAAAGTATTAGGCATCTCTTATATGAGGGGGGATCCAGTATAGTTATCAAACTATATATTTAAAGAAGAATTCTTTTTAACAAGCCATCTAGAATTTTCCAAGATAGAGTGAAAAGAATCTTTGATCGATGGCCAGATAGAAGAATTCATGTAATGAAAAGAACCATATTTAAGCTTATCAAGGAAATGAGTTTTAAGTAATTTTAGGGAAAGAGGGTTATTATGTATGAGAGACCACGTGAGTTTGTCTTGAAGGGCCTCATTAAATGTTTTAAGATTCTTAATACCAATGCCTCCGTTTTCAATGGGTTTACAGCAAGTGGACCAAAAGACCTTAACCAATTTTCTATCCAGAGTACTTCCACTCCAGATGAAGTTTCTTATAGTAGTATTTAACCATATAATCAGGCCCAAAGGCCATTTTTATACCATCATGGAATAAACCAGCTTAGAGACAATGGTGGATTTGACAAGGGAAATTCATCCAACCATTGAAAGGGATTATCCTTTCCAGGAAGAAAATTACCTTCGAATTTGATCTACAATGTGTTGAAAATAACATGCTTTGGGACAACCCCAGAATTTGGAGACACCAAGGTAAGTGAAAGGTAAGGTGCCTTCTTTAACCCCTAAGACATTGGTGATAAGAGTTTTCCTATTATAGGGGAAATTTTTACCAAAGTAAATAAAAGATTTTTGACAGTTAATACACTGGACAGAGACCTCCTCATAGTGTGAAATGATGGATTTAAGTTTAGTGATATTTCTTTTATCTCCTTGGAGGAAGAGAATAATATCATCGGCACAGAGAAGATATGAGGGAGCATGAAGATTTCTGGAAGCAATAATAGGTTTGATTCTGCTTTGCTCAACATTGAGGGAGAGCAGTCTGCTAAGGGAGTCTTCAGCAATAGAAAAAATGATAGCAGAGAGCGGGTCACCTTGTCTGACTCCTTTGGAGCATTTGATGTATCCCCTAGGAGAACCATTAATAAGGATAGAGATATTGGCTGAGTTGAAGATGTTTTCATTTTACTGAAAAAGGAATCATTAAAGCCAAATCTAGAGAGGACTTTAAAGTTGATGGTCCAGTCAATCATGTCAAAGGTTTTAGTGATGTCCAGATTAAGAGAAACATTTCCACCTCTAGTGTTTCTATTCAATAAATTATTGGATTCCGAGGCAAGGAAAATGCAATCTTGTATAGATCTTCCTTTAATATAGCCGAACTGGTTCCAGGAAACAATTCTTTTGATGATATTAGAGATCCTATTAGCTAGGATCTTATTAATAATTTTAAAGAGAGAATTTAAGAGGGAGATGGGTCGGAAAAGGTGAATTTCATCTGTATTTTCAACTTTAGGAATTTACGTGAGTAATTGAGAGTTGAAAGCATGGGGGAGAAGCCCTTTTTCAAAGAAAGATTTAAATAAATTACAGGCGTCTTTTTGAATGACATCCTAGTTTTTTTGATAAAATCCATTGTTAAAACCATCAGGACCTGGAGCACTGTCTGGATGAAGATCGAAAACAGTGTCCTTAATTTCTGAATCAAGGGGGATGATGTTGAGAAAATTATTATACTCTAAAGTAACCATGCATGGGATAATGTTCGGCAGGATATCTTTGTTAATTTTGGGACCGTTGAAAATGTCAGTGAAGTAGGAAACAACATGATTAGCAATCTGTTCCTCTGAATCGATGAGTTTACCCTCAACTCTTAGGCAAGAGAGAGGCTTACAAGCTTTCCTAACATGCTGAAGAGAGTTGTAAAATTTGGTGTTTCTATCACCATCATTGAGCCATTTTGTTTTTAATATTTTCTTCTTTAAGTTATCTTTAATGTTAAGTAGAGAGATCAATTTAGTAGAGATGTTGATTTCTTCCTGGGGATCAGTATTGAAACTGGATATGCTGTTAGTATTCTAAATGAGAGTCAACTCCTTCTCCAAATATTAAATATCTTTATCATGTAAAGCAGATTTTATAGCGCACCACTTTCTAAGAATGCTTTTAAGGTTTTTCAACTTAGTGGTGCAATCAAAGGCGTCATTGTGGTTACCCATATTAGTCCAGGAAGAATTGATAAGAGAAACACACTCCGAGTCCAAAGACCACGCCAAATTAAATCTGAAAGGAAAAGAATGTTTTCGAAAGTTTTGAGGGATGCTTCCTAAGATCAGATGATGATCAGAAACAAGTTTAGTGATGGTACCACACAAGATCTGGTTCCATTTATCAAGGGTAGGCTCATTAATGAAAGCTCTATCGAGTTTACTTGCCACCACCTAGTTTTAATGATGTCTATACCAAGTAAATTGGTTACCTGTAAGGTTAATCTCAATAAGATTATTGTCTTCTATGGTAGCTTTGAATTATCTAGTAGAGATTGAGGAGAACGAATGGCCAATTTTTTCAGAGGACGAAAAAATAGCATTAAAGTCACCAATGAAGACCCAAGGGTCTTGAATCTTGGAATTGATGTCTGAAACCTCATTCCAAAGAGATCTTTGATCCAGGTAATTGTTTTTTGCGTAAACAAAAGTATTGAAAATGTGAGTGTTATACAGGTAGTAATCACACGTCATAGATTGATCAGAAGGACTAAAAATGTTGACATTTTGCAGTGAAGAGTGATAAAAAAATCCAGAGAGAATCAACATAACCATTGTTACAAGAACCCAAGAAAGAAAAACCTAGATTGCACAGATGCAGGAATCTAGGGGAAAAGATAACTTTGGGTTCAGCAATGGCAAGTAGCATAAAATGATGCGTAATAATAAAATGTTTCAAAACATTAAGGGTGTCAAGGTTTGTAATCCCCTAACTCCAAAGCTGACCTGGAGTCTTCCCTATCCTTGGGACATGGAATTATCCATGAATATTCTCCTCTAGTTTCTGATTCTCAGACTTGCATTCATAAGGGTGAGTCCTCCTTTACCAATAGTGTGGCTGGCCCATCTCCTGGAACCCAGCTCACACTCCCTCCAGTTTCAGACTGTTCACCTGCATGTTTTCAAAATTCACCCAGTCCTGATAAAATGGTTTGCAATAGGCAAGATACCACTTCAATTCCTTATAAAGAAAGCATCCATCTTTCAACACAACAATAGGTAATCCCATCTTGAACCCATTCCATCAATCCCGGTTCCATACTCAATTCCACCATGCATATTAACATGCGTATACCTATTCATATCAATATGAATATCACCATGCATATCACCGTTCATATCACATGCATATCACCATGCATGCCACTTTCATTAGAGACAACAGATGAAAAAAATCAGGCCTCCACACCCATATATTTTCAACCATCATCCACCCTAGGATCACATCATGTTACATTGTAAGGATATCATCTTGAGAAATCATATAATGTAACAAAAAAAAAACAAAGTCAATATGGCTTTTAGGTTCTAAAAATAAGTCATTTATCTTTCACATTAAAATGTACTCACTCGACCCTAAGAATTTTTCTATAACAAAACACTAGTTTTATTACCATCCTGGATTAACTGATTAATTTATTATAGGTTACAAGAAGATGAAACCTTAATTATTGGTCATAAAATATATAAATTATTTAAAAAGTCTCTAAATAATAGTGACAGTTTTTAATAAACATTCAGAAGATAAAATTAAATTAACTTGCGTTATTAATTTTATCATCGATAAGACATTCTAGTTTCATGTTCCTTATACAATATATATTTGAAAATTTCCAATTAAACATTAAATAAACATCATTTAATTTCTATAAAATTATAAGAGGATCAGATTATTAATACATGGCTTTTTAATTATTTAGCCGAACAAATATTTCCTGTTTTAGGTTCTTTAACAATAGTAATAAAATTAAACATACTAACCATGGAATGAAGAGATTATAAACAAGAATATCATATAATCACTTTATTTATTAAATCAGTAGGAAAACCATTTTCATGGTGGAAAAAACATGTGATCACTAAAACTATAAACCATTTAATTCATTAATCCTAATTATTCTTTATTAAGGTTAATTCCATCATAACCCAAAGAGTTGAAACATGAAAATTCACGATTTCACATAAAAACATTGAGAACAAATAAAAATCATACTTATAGTCATTTAATGTTTCTTGATTGAGAACATAATAACAACATGCAACTCTGATCACCTGTCCCACAAGGAAACTACAGTCTACCAAGAAAACCACCCCGAAGCCATCCCAAAAACACCAAAAAACCTACATAAGAACAAATAAGATCAATTAATAAAGCATGGTAAGAAAAAATGGTATTAAAAAGAATTATTGGATAATAAACCATAAGATAAAGAGGAAAAATTACCTATAGTCACCCCATATCAAACATGGTAATCCAAGGATCAATCCCTATAAAAAAGGTTTCAAAACACCCTAATGAAGCACCATTGTACTCTAAGGGTTTGGATAGAATCATATGATTTATCCAAAAATTAGCGGTGTTATTTTCTTTATAGAAACACTGTTCAGGACACTTTCCAAAAGTGGATGGGTAATTAATGTCATGATGGTTTTGAGTTTTATGATTCACTAAGAAAAGTATCACCTCGATACTATATTCCTGTATTGATTCACATTGTGAATCTTATGTTCACATCATGAGTTTATAGTGACAGGTTTATTGAATCAAAAACACATCCATTAACATCCTGATTATACCATAAATTTCATGAATCACACCTCATGAACCCCTCTTATACCACTCCCAAATTCTAATATTGGTCATGAACTAAATTCACATGTCATGAACTATAGTAACCACCATGAACTTCTCCTATGTTGTGATTTCATCTCCGAATCTCCACCAATCCCCCTCTAATATTTCTACAAAAACCATGGACCTTAGAAACACACAATAAAATTGGTGAGAAAGATTCAATCCCTTATATATGAAACATCTCAATAAATTCTCATCCTCTAGATTTTAATCCAAACCCAAGAGAAGGAAATGAAAAGGGGACCTTCGAAAAACCACCCAATGATATACCCCCCAATAATATTTCAATCATTGGAGAACAACGTACTTATTTAGGGGAAAAATTAAAATACATATATCATGAAATTTTATCTCTTAAATACTCTCCTATGGAAGTTACCTCTCAAAAAAGTTAATATCCTAAAAGTGTGCTTTAAGTAAGAGAATACCATCTCATAAACCATATAAAGTTCAGAAACCATAATAAAATCATCATTATAAGAGAAGAGATAAACATAAAATATATTAGGATATAGAGCATGTAATTGAGAATCACATTACCATATCCTATCCTACATTCCACTATGTCATCAAAGGACATAGAACAATGGAATATCATACTCATGAAAAACATTCTCCTAGAAGTCATACATCTCTGCATGCTTCTTTTTGAAGGTCACATCATCAACCTCATTGATCTCACCCTAATTGATGATGTGAGAGTCATCATGAAGATAACAGAGAAGCTATGATACAAGGAAGAATTCATTTAATTGAATCGTCTATGTGGGAAGTTATATCTGATATGAAAAAACTCCACCTCGTACCAACACATAGAAAGCCCCAAAAAACTTGGAATAATGATCAATCCATCATCCAACCTTTCACTACCTGTGAGAATTTGTAACCTTCACAAACATATTTTATCCAAACTCATACTCTAGAATTGTCCATCTATGATTGAAATAGAACTTTTAAATATCATGCACTCCCTTTATCCACTCATGGATCACCAAATTTGTTATTTTCTACACTAGTTATTTCTTGAGAATTGTTGACTCTCCCACCCTAGTCTATAAAAATAGAGAACAAAAAGGTTGGTCGTAAAAAGTTTTAAACAGTTCCATACTAATTTTGGAGTGAAAACACTATTTTTAAGAAAATGTGAAAAAAGGTAGGTTTCTCATCCACAAAACAAAAAATAAAGGTCAAAAGCACACAAAACATCTAAAATGGTTTGGATTTTCTACTTTGTCTGACCATCCATCTATGGATTAAATGTAGTGATAACATATAACTATGAGCAAAAATCATGTTACAGACCTCTCCATAACCTAGGGGTAAAATATTGATCATGATCAGAGATGATTATCATTGGTAATCTATGGAGTCTCATTACCTCCTCTAGGTACAAGCTTAATAAAACCCCCACGGATCTTGATTTCGTGATCCCAATAATGAAGGATTATTTTTTAAGTACCCCACTATCACCCATATAGCATCATAGAATCCCAGGTCTCGATGTAAACTAGTGATGAATTATATCAATATGTCTTCCCATTTCCACTTAGGTGAATCCAATGGCTAGATGAAACCACCTGGAATATCGTGATTAACCTTCACCTGTGGGTAGACCTAACATTTAGAATATGCTCTACAATTTAATAATTCAACCTAGACCACAAAAAATAGACCTCTCAAATCTTGGTGCATATTTTTGACACCAAGATGTACCATAAAGGATGATTTTTGGATATCATTGAGAACCACCTCAAATTTTATCATAGTGATGAAAAGCATCCCCTAGAATAACACCCAATGTTTTTTATCCTCTAGACAATCATCAGGGGAAATACCATAGAAAATTTGTTCTCTCTTGACCTATATCTCCAAATCCCCCATATGGGACTTCGATACCTATTGTACTGAAGTGAATATCACTATCACCTAAAAAATGTATCCTCTTCAACTAAACTTTCATATATCAAGATGAATCACTGAGATTCCTTCCATAACTCTATAGGAATATCTAGATTTAAACTTGGAATCACTATATGAATTCCTTCTTAGTGCATCAAATAAAATGTTACACTTTCTTAGTGTTTATTAAATCTCCAATTCATAATCCTATAATAATTACTCCCACCATCACTTTTGAAAGTTCATGTCATGTTGGGAGAAGACATACCTTAGGATATTATGATCAGTAAATATTATAGAACTCTTGTCAGTGAGGGAATAATGCCACAACTTAAAAGGCAAACAAAACTTCTACCAACATTAGATCATGGGTGGAATTATAATTATCATTTGGAAAACAACGCAGCGACCCATAAAAAACTGGTCTCTACTACATCATAACACATCACCACTAAAAACCTCAAACTAAAAAACTATTTCAAAGGTTTAATTAGGTGAAAATTTTGAATACTATGCTCGATAGCCTTCTTAACACACAACACCAAGCAATAAGGGAACTGTGGTATACTGTTAAAATATTATTCTTCATTGTGAGAAATATTGCATAGTCCTTGGATTAGAGGGTATGAATAAAAATAACTAAATTATAGAAAACAATTTAAAACTGCGTTATATTATTTATTTATAAAAAATCACTTAATTTTCAGTAATGTCCTTTTGTGCTTCAAAAATGCATTTTTCTTCAATACTAATTTTATTTCATTTTTTAAATTGATATTATAATTAATTTCTATCAGTATTATAAATTTTATTCAATAATATTATAATATTTTATAATATAAAATTATCATAATCAACAAAAATTGAATTTTTGATAATTTTTGAAATAATTGACTTTACAATAAATAGAGAAAATTGCTTATTTTTCAAATACACTTATTTATTTTCATTCAATATATTTTTTAAAAATTCACATTTTATTTTGTATTTTTTTATTAAAGTGAAATATGGGGCATTTGATTTAGAATAATAAAATTAATTCCACTTGAATCAGTAATATTATTGATTTAGATATAGGATAATTTTTATAGTTAAAATAAATTTTTTCTAAAACCAATTTTCTTATGTTTTGTGCCTATATTATAGAATAAAATTTTTTCAATTAAAGATATTAAATTGATTAAAATTTATTTATGATTTTTTGTTATTATAATTAATATTTTTTACTAATGTAAAACTATTTTTTGTCAAAATGGATAATAAAAATAGAAAAACTTTGTCTCGAATAAATGGGTAAAACCGGTTACCCAAGGTTAAAACTAAGTGATAAGGCCAAATTTTTTAATCATTGTTATTTTGGATGAATTTATTTCAAAATGTATTATATTATTCTTGATTTATAATTTTTTATGGTACACTTTTTCATGAAAATGTCCAATATAAAATTTTTATTATGGAAAAGTATAAAATGTCACTCTCTCACTTTCAAAAATATATTATAAATTCACATAAGAATAAATATAATTTTTTAAAGAATATTATAAGTTATTTTAAGAATAATAAAATTATTTTCTTGAATATATTTTATTTCAAATTTTTTTGACTGTATTATTACCTTAAACTCTTATACAACACAGACAAAGTGCTTATGAAAGCACTAGAAAAATCAAAGTAATTGATTTAGAAAAAAATTAAAAGTAATATTTTTTGAATTAATAATGGGGTAAGATGAAATTTATAGTGAGTAATATTGTATAATTTTTATCTTAATATGTTTTATTTTAATTTATCTTTTATATTTATGTCATTAAAACCAATTAAATGAATATTGTCAAAATTGATGTTTAATAAATTTTATGAAAAATAATATTTTTTCCAAATATTTAAATATCAAAAATAAATTGATATAGGAAATTTTGGATTTGTAATGGTAAAAAGTTTCATCCATTTACAATTATTATCCAATTTTTACCTTATAAGAAAAATTATAACCCGTTAATATTGAAAAAGTTATTACCACATTTAAGGTTGAAAATGGTTAATAAAGGGTTTAAACAAAAACTATAATGGTTAAAATGGAATGAAAACATTCTTAAACACCATTGGTTGGTTTATTTATTACTATAGAATCAATAAATATTAATATGAGTCATTTTATGAGCCATTATTTCAAGAAATATACTTAATAATGTGATAAAACATTGAAAAATTACAAGTGGTTTATGAACCTCAATTATAAGAGGGAACCTATTCCTGTCACTTATTCACTAATTTTGAGAAATTTATCTTTAAAAAAATATAAAATATCTACCCAATATACTCATAAATATTATTTAGTTTATGGTTTTCCATGAAGACCAACCTAATACTCATTAATAAGGGATCTAAAATAAGTCTACCAAACAATAGGTAATCATCATCAACAACCATTTCATGTTTATATCTTGTTATAATCCATAATATTTTTTATTAGTAAAAATAAAATAATAAATAAAGTATAATAAATATACTAAGATGTTATTAAGATTATTTTATATCCATTTTACACTTCTTTTCTTTCTCAAGAAACACGAAAGCATCTCTTGTCTGTACATATGGCATACCGTCTCAATGTACCGGTGTAATTAATTTTTCATCACCAAATTATTTTGATAATAATAAATATGGAACTAATGAGTTTATAAAAAATTTAATACATACTAATGTTTCTAAAAATATAATATACGATTAACCATCGTACCTTTAAATATTTTGGAGAATGATAATGTCACGCATGCGTACGTGTGGACTGCCACCTCCACGAAGTGATGTAAACCATTTATTATATCCTATTTACATGGATCGTAATAATTATATATTTAATGAATATATATGATATATATGGTATAATAATTATTCTTTAAATTTGAATTATTATTTTCCTTTCTTTCATTCCATCCATTGAGAAGTGAAAACTGCATTCATGGGTACGTACGGTCTACAATGCCCATGAATAGTGTAATTATGTTTTTTCTATATCTTCCTTTCATGAAGGATTATAAATATTTATATAATGAAAAATATGATAATTATATTATGATTATAATTCTGGATTTTATTGAAATATGACCAATGTATAAGGATCGATACTGCAGAACCGAAACATCCCTGAAAAACAAAATAGTTAACACCCAAAAATAATGATCTTAATGGAATTATTAATATATGGGTGTTGAAAAATTATAATTGGGTCATATATAATATTATATATATGAATATGGTATATTAATAAATCAATAACCTGATTAAAACCATTATATTTTAGTTTAAGAGGCATTCAACAAAGTGGAAGTGTGGGGTAAAGAGTTTCATAAATAAATTTCCATTCACTGTATTTTACTTATACATCATTGAATTTTGTATTCCATGATTATGTGTGAAATTTAATATGATTCATTTATATTATATTTAAAAAAAATATTTAAATTTTACCCACATAACAGTTTCAATTATTAATTTTTACTTCAATGATACAATCTTCGTGAGGGATTTTATCTCAATTTCCAGAAAATTGAGAAATATTTTCTATTATGAACCTATTTAATATTACATAATGTATATAATACTACTTTTATGTATTTAATTTGAATATATATTTATTCATTATGATTAATATTTTAATTCATGTTTTATTTCTCAAGGAGTTACATTATTAATGTTACAAGAGAAGAAAGAATTTACTTTTCAATCTATTTTTACTTCACTAATTTTCATTGAAAAAATATTAAAATATATCCTTATAAAATCCAATAAAAATATTATCATATAGATATTTTAGTAATCTCCTTGATTTATTTTAAATTTTCCACCCATATTATGTTTAATCAAGAAAATTATTATTTATAAGAAAAACTAGTCTTATTTCACTTTTCGATTGGGTATATTTTTCATCCATATACATATTTTTTAAAATTTGTTTTCAAAATTCTTTTTTATCTAGTTAGATGATTTATTATGTAAATTTTCTACTATATATGTATTTTTAAAAGGTTTAAAATGAATATTTATAATGTTTTCAAAAAGGTTCATTTTAAACATTCTATTATAAAAATTCAAACATAATTTTTTCATTTTAACTTATATTGTATGAATGGATTTTCATAATACCATAACCTTTTTGTGATATGTATACTCTTCTATAAGTTTTCAATATTTTCCTAATGAAAACTATTTAATTAAAGATTATTTTATTATTATGTTTCTTTTTTCTTTATTTCAATAAAGGACATGATTTTATTACAAAACATATATTTCTGATGAAATAATGGATTTATTTTATCTCTTATTAATTTTATGTTCATTAATTTTCTCATGAAACATCTATTTATTTTGATTATTAGAAATTAAATTTATCTTAAATATCCATATTCTTCATATAATGGATATTATTATTTCCTAAACTATAAACCATTTTGATATGCGACGTTTGACTGTGAAGGATAATTGATTGACTTGGGAATCCATAAAATTATGTATAACTTACTCAATATAGAAATGTTTTTATATGTAATATTATCTATAAATTAACTTGATCATTCAATATATGAGTAATTCATTGTACATGTAGATAGGGGTGGGTTTTGGTAATAGATATCCCCTTGATGCATTGACAAACCTCATTAGACAACCGAGTTGGCCGACCTTATTAAATGGGTTGTTGTGTCATACCTACCTAATAATTAAACTATCTTAGTATAATTCCTTTTCTGTAGATATATAATGATGTCTGATATCATGATTTCTAATATTAAGTATTTAATTATTTGAGAAATTAGTTATTATTTATCATGATATTACTACATAGATATTATCCACATATTCAATTCATTCCCAATTAATTGATTAAATGTCATGTATTTTTAGTAATATACCATGCCACATTGATTAATCCTTATTGACTATTAATATATTCTTCTATCAGTAACATTATTGGCATATAAAAAATTTCATTCATGTCATGCACTTTTTTTTATGACCCATGATATTATCCGCACTTAGATAATTCATGACTAGTATAAGTATAACTGTGTCTCCATTCTAAAATAAGAAGAATATTGGATTTTCATGTGTTCAAGGAATGCACACACCCAAAGGTAGAAGGTTTTGGATTTCAAAAGTTGTTGATGAATTTTTTTTTCGACATAAAATGAATTATTTCATCGATTTTTTAGAACATATAAGCATAAAAAAATTACCAAGGTTGTGGTTTTTTCAACTAGATTCAATTTCACAGGTCAGGAAGCCCAAATAAACTTAAAGATCAAAAGTTATGGTCATCAAAAATTAATATTACATAGAAACCTTCTGTTGAATGGCTATCATGTAGCACCGATGATTAGTATCATATGTGGAGAAACCTACACAGAGCACCAACATAGATCACCTATGTAGAGGACCAATGTGGAGAAATTGAGAAGATTACCTCCATTACTCAGGGTCTAAGATTGGTCTATAAATAAATCCCTTGGGATCTATATTTGGATAGGTTGGAAGATCCCAAGAGAGTATTAATCTCTTCTCACCTAAGTCTCTCACTAATGTCCTTGAAATCCTCATGTATCTTATGATTATTTAAAATTGTTGTGAATCAATCAAATTCAAGGTTAATTAAGTCAACGAAAGTCTATAAAATCAATGACCATTGTGAAGAACCTATTTAGAAAATGCAATACGGAGGACTTGTGAAGAGAATCCTATATAGAGAACCATATTCAGAGAACCATGCATGAATCACTAGCACAAATAGCCAGTGCAGAGCATCTTACAAAGAGAAACGTTCACAGAGCATCCTGTATAGGTATTATTTCCCTCATTTGTTCAAAGAACCTATGATATCCCATAAACAAGGGATAAGAAAATTTTTTATCCCTAGCATTGGATAATTACCTATGGTATCTTTATAAATTTGTATAAGTCCCATTTATAACACTAATATGAGATATTCACCTGCATTATCCCTCTAAATTGGGCTAAGACCCTTTTCTAGCCCTACTACATGGCCTAAGCATGTTTTATATCCCTCCCAGTTGGGCTAAGAAACTTTTCTATCCCTCATTTGTGAAGGAAAACGTTTCAACCCTTATAACATGAGATAATAAAAGTTTCCATCCCTCTCACTTGGACAAATACACTTTTCTCTCCCTTTCACTTTAAAAAATATCCCTTTGTATCCCTCACTTGGTATATACACCTCTATTAGCCCACAAACATGGGCTTAGCTCCCTTGTTATCCCTCACATGGGATAAACCCAACTAGTATCACTCTAACTTGGGATAAAATTATTTCTTATCCCTATCTTCAGATAAGTATCTTCGGTAGCCCTCATACTAGATACCCACCAATTCACCAAGGCCTTTTATCTATGAATAAAATAATTATTTACACACCTTGAGTTGAGATAGTCCTCTTTTTATAGACCTCTTAACAAGTTCCGGCTCTAATCTAAATAACATACCTTCCTCATAATTTCATTAATGGACAAGGGGAGTTAACAAAAAACATAATAATATTCCTTGGTGTAACCCATACCAAACCATCAAGTAACTATGAGTTGAGATAATTTTTATGGTTCTAGAAAAATGGTCAACCTCTGAGGTGTAATCCCCAATGGAACCATCAAATTTCCATAATTCTAGATACTACTCATGGTTTTAAAAAAATGGGTATCTTATTAGGTGTAAGACCCAATCAAACCTTCAAATACCATTGATTCATGATTCTCTTCAAGGATATAGAAATATGGGCATCCTTCTAGGTGTCACCCCCAAACCAACCATAGCATCATTGTTTTTACATTCTCATCATGGTTATAGAAACATGGGAATCCTCTTACATTTAATCCCCAATATAACTATAATCTCTATAAGATGAGGTTATCCTCATGGTCTTAGAAATATGGTCATCATACTTGGTGCAATAACCAACCAAAAAATAATATCTATGAGTTTAGATTCACCTCATGGTTCATGAAACATGGGAATCCTCTTTGGTGTAATCCCCAAAACACACCCTTACCTGATCAACCTATAAGTTTATGTACCTTAGTGAGGTTAATGTGTAAAACCCACTGTATTTCCTTTTTTATCCCATTTTAGAGTGTAGGAATCTCCTTAGGGTAGCCTCATTGTATAATCTCTCCTTTAAAACCTAATGGTCTGGCCTCATGCAATGTGATTGATCCTCTACTATCTCTTGTCTCTCATAATAAGTGTCACTCATATGGGATTAGAAAATTGTGATGACCATCCCATTATCATAGTGAAAGTTCCTCCATTTTAGGATTACTATTTATATGTGATCCCCAAACATTGAACCCTATTACATGATCTATGATTCCTATTCATAACATGTTATGTGGGATGCGTCATTGAGGTTCGAACCCAATTTCATATCCCCTTTACCCATTCCATCTAACTAAATGGGTTTTGACTCTTTTTTTCATATTATATGTAGGATTCCTCTTCAAGGTTCAATCCCAACTCCAAAAACCCATCCACTTATTAGAATGTAAATAAACTCCACTGATCCCAACTAGTCATCTTTAAACCAATGAATCCAAAAATTAATAAGAGAATGATTGGTAACCTCAAGAGGTTTATGTCAGAAACATGGTCTCAATAAGATCATTGGTATAGGGTTAACTAATCTTGAATTGGGATGTGTTATGGATTCATGAATACATATTAAATTTATAAGAGAGTCTCGGAGTAGAAAACAATTCCCCATGAAAATGGTGTGGTGATCCCAATCTCTCATCCTCTCGACCAACGTGTTTTCTAAAATGTCACTGGAAAAGTCCCAATGGCCTCAAAATATTGTAAATTTGTTTCCAATTAACACAAAACCTATGTAGGAATGAAGCCCATTAGAAACAAAATTGAGATAGACATGAATCCTTCTATTAAATAAAATGTCAAATTGTTATCTTGTGAAACAAAATTGCCCGACATGAACCCCTTAGCTATGGAAGAAATCAATCAATCATGAACTATTATATGCGATGTTTCAAAGATAAGTGTTTTATTTTTGTGATTTATTACTCACAACACTCAAGACATAAGTAAAAATGGTGTCAATAATTCCACTAATTAATTATATACTCAACACAAAAGATGACAGCATCTGTTGGACGCCTATACACAACCAATGAAACATATGCCTCAAGGGACATAGAGATCATGGACTCACACCCTCCACATACTATTCCATCAATAAAACACCTCTAGTATCAAGTAGAGAATATAATATTGTGGTTGTATTACTGTGATTGATCCATCCCAACATTGTTAGAAGTTCATCAATGACTTTAGATGATGAATCCCTATAAGATTTCCAATCAATAATATGGTGTGAGGAAGAAAGTGGTTCCCATTTCCACGTATAATTGTTTTTGGATCCTTACCCTATGTAAATAAATAAATTCCTTCTCTATATTGGGGAGGTGGAGGATGATTCCAACAATGATAAGGAAATCAACCAAGATCTATCCAAGAGTGATCATATCCACTATGTTCATCATCGTCATCACTAATGTGTGACCCCAATAAAACAAGAAGCCATAGAATAAATAGTTCCTATCCTGGCCATCTAGATTTATGCATCCAAAATAAGATACATTGAGGGACATCCAATCATTAAAACTCCAATGAAGGTTTAGTTCACTACTACAGAAAACACATCTAAGGTCCCTTAGTGCATCCCAATAGCATCTTGGGTTTGATTCCTGATTAATGCTCATAAAAAACTTCAATCATCTACAAATCTAGCCATGATGATAGTAAAATCCAAATGAAATCCCCATACCATAGGGGTGGGGTATTTTTTATCCCAAATGTCATCTAATGCATCAAATATATATAATAAACATAAACATATCACATATATTACCCCCCCAAGGAAATCTATGTTTCCTCCAACATGTTTCACATTCATGAATGTCATCACTCATGGACCAACTGATAATTAAAACCTTGATACTTTTGATAACAAGGTATATGTGAAAACATTCATTACCAACACCTCACTAGACCATGGTAAATCCATATCAGTATAAGATATGTTTTCTCATATTTATTCTCAAATAATATAAATTCTGCATGCCAATGTTTTGTTACTTAAGGGAAGAAAATTATTTCAGTATAGCCATCAAATTGATTGTGTTAAACCTCCTTAAACTAAACCTCTTCTACATGGGAATGTTTCTAAATTCATAATGGAATAATTGTTCCACCCCATATAAGTGAAATTAAACCAAAAAATCATTAAACTACAATACTAATTGATTTCTAAGTTCTTCCACCACTTAGAAGACATTAGCGACCAGTTTCAAAAACTCATCAGAGTTTGAATCAAATTGGGATATTTTAGTAAAACATAAATAACCTCAATATATTGATGGATTATCTTAGAGGATTATGTGATCTATTAAAACCATATAGTAATTTGTATCCTGAGTGGGATAATTTTACTATTCCCTCTCCAACTTTAAGAACACAAATTTCTCTACATTTTATGAAGTGGGTGATCCAAAAAAGTATCACTATCACTTCTATTCCAAGTGTGGCCTGATTTTGGGAACCCCAAAACGAAAATAGGTTGTGAAGATCAAATAAGGTTTATATAATTTAGAATTCACCAGCTTTTTATTGTATAATAACCTTGTAGCTAGGACAATCTAGTGCAGGGAATATGTTCATGAGAAAATAATCTTCTAATTCAAGTCTATACTAATTAAAATAACAATACTTTCCCTATATAATTTCAATAAGTAGGAAAATAAGAGCACCATGGATTTTATTTTATGATGGAAGGGTATGATATATTCTATTTAAACATAAATTCCACCAATAATAGTTACCAGATATATATTTGGAAAAATTACGGGATGAGTTTTCAACTATGATTATTACATTGAAGTACATGAGTGGTTTCTAGTGATTTGTGAATATAGATCAATGTAAAAAGGATTTTATTCATAGGATCATAGAATGATTTTATTATTAAACACCTAATCATTCAAGTAACATAGAAACTGATGTAGTTATTATTGCCATCAAACTAAAAAATAGGTGGTGATATGACCTTGAAAGAAGGAATGCAAAATTTATTCCTTCTATAAAGATTAGTTTCCCATGTGCATAATCATTGATTTTGAATATATATTGATCATGATTCTATAAATAAAGAAGATATATGAATTTGTGAGGTATGTTCATCCAAATTACTACTAGGAATTTGTGAATATAGAAATATGTAAAAAAAAGTTATTCATAGGACCAAAGAAATATCTTTTCAAGAAACACTTGTATATAAAAACAAATAACATAAAACTGAAGTAGCTACTAACACCATCAAGTTGAAAAAGAGGATTGGTTATAAACATGAATTAAGAAGGATAAAATTCAGTACCTTTAAAAATATTTGTTACCTATGTAATTCATCATTTATTTGTAAGATATCTTGACCATGCTTTTAGAAATCAATAACCCATATGAAGCAAGGAGGGATGGTCATCCAAATTACTACCCATACCATCATATATTAGGGCATATAATCCAAGTATAATTTTTTTTCAAATATCTTCTACAAAACATTGTTTATGATGGTCTGGTGTCATTGGATAATCCAAAGTCATATGTGGAATAGGATTTAGACATTCTTCGTAAAAAAGGAAAAGAATAGTTATGGAAGTCATCCCACCAAATGAAAAAATTGGAATCATCCCACCAAATGGTCTAATAGGTGTCATCCCACAAAATGAAAAAACAAGAAACTCCCCACCAAATGATTAAATGGGAACCATCCCACAAAATATAATATTTAACTAAATAGAAAGCATCACTTCAACTATGTCACCATCAATATGGTATCAACCAATTCTTATAGCACACCCTATAGTTATAATGAGTACACTCATGATATGAAAGATTGTACATCCCTATAAAAGTTTGAACACCAATTGGATTTCCTAACCTATTATAAAAGTATTAGTGAAGAAAGGTTCAGATATACCTATTTTACCTCTATAGAAATAATTATCATACTCATTCATTATTTAGAGTGGAAGGATGATGGAATAATTGATCAGTGTTAAAAGCAGATCCAATCTCAAGGGTCCCTACTAAAAATATAATTATCATCCGCCCATGATACCATTTAAAAAGAAAGATTATAGAAAAATCTATTTTATATCTACCAATTGAGGATGATAGAACAATCTTTTCGAAAGAAAAGATTACTTAGTTTAATTAAGAAAATAGGTATCTATGTAAAGAAATTATGAAAATGATTTATGGGTATTTTAACCATGATGAAATACTAGAATCATCTAAAAGATTTCTTCCTTATATTTCAGTATCCCATACCATCGGATTTGTGGTATTTTCAAAATTCTCACCCCATAATTCGGTGAATTTTACACCATGTTCCACCCCACCCCAACGCACAAGGATGGGGCCATGATCATATTTTAATGTATCACATCCCATAGATATGGGGGAATTTATATATTCTCCACCTGGTCAATAGGTGCATTCCATACACTGTTTAACCTTAGCCATTTACACAAATTCATTAGATAATTAGATTACCCAAATCTATGTAATACATCATTGCCATCTTGGGCCTCTATTGCTCCATTTTCCCAAACTGAATTGTTTAAGATCAGGGTACTACCTCCCATATCCCAATTTTAGCCACATGCCCATGTTAATAGAGGCATTTGTTACAGAATGGGGAAGTACTATTTTCTTTTTTCACATGATTACATTCAAAAGAAAGTGTAATCCTTCCAACCATAGAAATTCCCCAAGTATTTTTTCCAAGGAAAATGATTTTATTGAGACCCATGAATTGATAGGTTTAAAGAGAAATATTTCAGAGAACTTCTAAAATACTCCCCCAACCACCGATTTTTAGGACATACATTTTAGGGTTACTGTTTCTTAATATATTTTATTTAAATGTATATAAATGAGTGGATATCGGTTCCAATTATACTTGAATCATGGAATCACCCATTTTTAAATTTTGAGAAGATAACATGAAGTTTATCAAATCCTTTAGGCTATAAAAGAATTTAGTGATAAAATATTTAAATTCGATTCCTTTATATCTAAGGATGTGGTGGCATACATCACATAATAATTAGAGAAAAAAATCTTGAGTATATAAGGATCAAGAGACCCACATAGGTATTTGTGAAAGATCGTAACAACTATTTTCCCCACCAAATAGTTTTGGGACATAAAATTAAATAACGATATTTCATAGATGTTTGGTACCATAAGAAAGTAGAAAATGCATGTTAGCATTTGAAAATCATAAGACTCATTCCGCATGAACGTGAGTTATTATTAAAATACCAGAAGATCACCAAGTCAGAGGAGTTATAATAAATGGTCCAAGTCATAAGACACTAAACTAGAAGACATGTTATTCCTAGTCATATAACCTAAAACTACCAAGAACCAAAATATTAGCTGTATGAATTTAAACTACCAAACCCAAATTTCATAGTAACATGATGTAAAACTACATCTAAGTTTCCATAATACCCCATGTAACAATCATGAGATGTTTCACGTGATAAATATAGGGGGCCTTACAGGATAATATTAAATACACTATGAATTAACCTGGGATACCTTGAATAAGAAAGAAGATATTCCTCATGTGAACAACATATGAAGATGGTGAACCCTTTCTGTGGAAATTAATTCCCTTATCATATGACCATAAAATATGTGTTCAACAACCTTACCAAAAGATGTTAAACTATGTGGTTCATTATACATCATAGAATTTTAAACCATGTGATTCCATTAGTCTAGATGAGAGATGATTTTATACACCCCTTGTCGGTATCTCACCACACTGCATTCTAGAACTATGTGTGGCTTGATTCCTATCCAGAGAAGATACATAGTTATTTCTATGACCTCTATCATAGGCCCAACCAAAAATAAATCCCCTTAATACGAAGTATTTCACAATACATTGGGCCCTGAGGCCTCTCCTCATGTCTAGTCTATTTCTTGTTGGTCAGAAAAGACAACTTTCCACAATCTATGATCAAATATTTGTGACATTAAACTATATAAACCATATAAAAACCACTTGTTTCATTATTACTATCCATATAGGACATGTATTGAAACCCATATCCCAAATACTAGGTCCATCCACAAATTTCCAACTAGGGTTTTATTATCTCACATCCTACAAAATTTCTTTTACTCAAATCCATGTAATGAAGGAACCCTCTATATTCCTTGTTTCTCTCATTAATCATGACACACTAGGGCATAGTAATCTTTGAAGGGTCCTTATTTCAAGGTATCCATCCTTTTAATATGTCCTAAAACTGAATGACACCATATTCCTTCATGTAATACTATAAAATGCATATAGGTCCTTATCAAATGACCTTAAAAGGTACGAATCACCCATCCTAGTCCTAAATGATTAACTATACAAATGTATCCTCACTAAATGGTAAAAAAAATGGTTTTCATCCCTATTGCATGATTTAAAACTAAATAATACTTCATTCCTTTCTTGAGAGGTCCCCAATATTGGTATTGGTCTCCTACCACATCATCGACCTGCTCCTTTGAGGAACTACATGTGGATTGATTCTCATTTCAAAGAGATAAATGGTGATGCCTAGACCTCTTATCTCTGGCCCAACTATGAATTCTCATAACATTTAGAATATTGGACCTACCCTCACTTTTTGTAAATTCTGTGGAACATTTCATGACACTTGGCCTTCATTGGACCCCATCATCTTGTTAGTTTATTACCTTTACGTTTCATGAAATTTTTTATGAAGCATAGAAACCACTGGTCCTAGTCATTAGCCCATATATTTCAAGATACCATGGTCCAAGTTGTATTAACCAAAATTAAAAGTCATTATAGTCCATTATGTATGACTATAAATTGTTGTAAGGTCCTTGTCACTTGACCATAAATTTCATGACATAAGTCCTTTTTCTAATATGTTAAAAATCATGACAATGTCCACACCACATCACATAAAACTGCATGGTTCACGTCCATGTTTCCGGACATAAAACCATGTAACACATTGGTCCTAACCTATGTTGTCCCCAATCATGGTGTATTTCTCCAACATCACCACCAACCTATATATCCTTATAACTAGATTGAGCTTGAATCTCATTTCAATGAGATACATAGTTATTCTTGGACCAATATATTGGGGTCGCCCTATATGTAAAGAAAATACAAACCATCATGTATAAATATATATATACCTATATATAATCATGTAGGGGACTCAAACATGGGTACTTTAAATAAAAGACCCTTATAAATTAAAATTCTCCCTCTCCACACATTAGTCAAATCGATGTCGGAGGTTGTGTCCATAACTACGTATAGATTTATTCTCACTTTGACAAGGTACATAGTGATTCCTAAGGCCTTTTTCTTAGTCCCCACCACTAATCTCCCTTTAGAATATCATTTTCACCAACATTTTTTCCTTGAGTCCTCTCTTCATGTCATTTTTGTCACCTGTTGTCCAGAAAAGATATCTTTTCATATCATATCGATCAAGTTTTTATAACCTTAAAAAATAGAATCCACATGGTCCTTATTGAAAGAACCTAAAAGACCCAACCAACTCTTACTATTCATAATACGTTAAACTATAAGACAACCTCCTTTCCATATAATGTTAAACTACATAGTTTATTTCCCTATCGCATGATGTAAAACTTCATGATACCTTAGGTCCTCACGAGAGAGGATGCCTCCATTATATTGTTGGTAATCTACCACTCCATATTCTAGAACTATGTATGGATTGATTCACATATATATATATATATATATATATATAGGATACGTAGTGGTTCTCATATTATTTAACCCATGCCTAGGTTAAAATTCTAAACCAAGATACTCGTGTCTCTCATCTTTCTAATTTTCTTTTACTCAATCTAATGTAATTAAGGAACCCTCACCATTCCTTTCTTCTCACACCAATAACAACTCATGTGTGCTACAGAATTTTGGAAGTTACCTTATTTCATGGTCAAGGAACATGTTCTGAACATCATGGACTTAAAATAGGACAATACCTCAATGAATATTCCTTTTTAGTATAAGATTCCAGTCCCTTTTTCACATCCATGTTTCAAAAAATTGCCTCAGCCACAAGACATTAAACATCAAGAAAACCATAGACAAATATCTGGATTAGATCATTCAATTATGAGATATGTAGTGATTCTTGTATTCTCCATCCTGGTCCTAACAATAAAACAAACTTCCAAACAATACCTCAATCTCCTGTGTATAAGCTAGATATTCCCTAGAAATCATAGACCATGTTTTTTTCAATTTATAAACACATGCTCAAAAAAATTTCCCTATACACATAAAATATTCTAACAAACATTGGGAACATATTTAAAAACTACATATAGATTTGTTATCATTTAATGGGATACATAGTGATGCCTATATCTTCGGTCTCAGGCCAAGCTACATGTTATCCCCTCTTAGGTGAGACTGACTTCACCACCTTTCGACCCATGTGGCCTTAAGTTATGTTGGGTTTAGTACTATTGGATGGTTAATCCATCTCTCCCTCACCACTAGTCCTAGTTATAAGACCCTTAAATGCATGACACCATAGTCTGAGATGTCTGACATAAAATTTACTTGCACAATATCCTTGTCACAAGATGTTATGTTTTATGATGCATCATCCTTACTGTTAGATGTTAAAAAATATTTCCAACTTGTTTTCCTTATGTTTCCAAACTACACAGTTCACATCCCTCTCAAATGACTCAAATATTTGTGATTCTTTATCCTTTTCCTGATAGGACCTACCTCTTAAGCTAGTCTCTAACCGTGACCCTTTTTATCACTATGTATAGCATGATTCCTGATTTCATAGAATACATGGTGACACCTAGACCCTCTGTCTCATGCAAATACAAAAAAAATTCCTCATATGAGAATGTATTCACTATAATTTGTCCCTTTAGGTCCCTATTAATGTCATAATAATTATAAATTCCACCCAAAACTATAATCACATTTTTTCTCATCGTATGGAATTAAATACATGAATTTTTTTCCTAGCCACATGACCTCTAAACTATGTTGTTCTTGTTCAAGCCTATATCACCTTAAACTTCTCATAGAGTTCACTCACAAACAATCTTAATCAATAACCATTAATAATCCTTACATATTGAGTTCAATATCCACTATTTTTGATATTACGTAATTCTTCTTTTTAGTAATGGTTTAATCCTTCTACCCAAGTAGCATGTTTATAGATTGATGGTATAACCGTTGAATTTTACGAAAACATTTGAAAACCCTTTAGTTACCCAACCTACTTCATACATTATTTTATCTATATGATCATGTTCCTTCAGTCGATTATTACTCTTAGTTTCCTCTCATGAGGAGATTTCGGTAACATGTTCAGATGGACTTGTAGAGACCCTGCAAGGAATTGATGTTGAATAGAACAGTTTTCCGCTGAGCATGTGAAGTAACCTCTAGTATATGTTTTGGTCCGATATGAAAAGAACACATTAACCCAATGTGATTTTACCATATTTATTGTGGTAATTCCATGAATAGTCCCACAAATTATTATTTACTATACAAGGAATTTGTTTTTTACCATTAAAAATGGTTATTCTACTCTAGCTACTCTCTGATCCTAAATCAAACATTAAAGGAAATTATTTACTTTATATATTTTTCTATTTTCAAAGGGTTCAAGAATTTTTTTTAATGTTTTATGTAATCATACTATGAAACTTCTATTCTTATAATAGGTCTGATCATGAACTACTCGCTCATTGATGGGGTTAATTAGGATGTAATTGGATCCACCTGGGTCCCAACATTCATATTGAGATTGGTTTTACATGGATAGAAATCTTATCTTATTTTAGTTAAATTTGTATGGCCCTAAATCCTAAAACTCCCAGTCTTATTAGTACAACAAAAATGGTTTTATTTGAAAGACCTTAAAATAATAAACATTTGGTCAATGCTATGATCCCATAAACTATAATAATCATACTTCCCCACAACATGACGTTAGACCACATGAACGATGTGCTTTTCATAAGAATGTTAAACTGTATGACACCCATAAAAGATAAATTACATTAAACTATAGATAAATGTCCTCATCACATGACCCTAAATTGTAGAACACCTGAGCTCTTATAACATTCAATGAAACTCCATGATACATGATCCATTTTATTGGAATCATTAGTTATATGAGAGATATATCTATGTAAAGGTACCATGTATATGATCAATATCTGTAAACTAACAGTAGGTTTTAATACTCTATTTAAAATAAAACTCGGTACTTTTATCTTAAGTACTAGCTTAGGAGACACATATTATTTTAATCCCATACCATGATTAAATATGTAAAAAACCCTCCCATTTCTATGAGGTCGATATATATAGGGGTCCCATTCATTCTAAAGGTTTCGTTGGTTATGGCTATACACATGTAACATCCTGGATAAATAAAGAAATAATACATTATCTTTTTTATTAATATTTTGTGAATTAAATATTAATTTTACTTTAAAGGGGTTTTTATGTTCAACGGAGAACATGATACTAAACAATAGGTTTCTTTGAAATCTTATCTTACACGCTAATAATATAATTTTATTATTTTAAATGGTAGTTAACTCGTAGCCATTGTATTATAGGGAATGAAAAAAAACTAAATACAATATGATTAGACATGTTTTTTAAATGTTTTTACATTTATCAAATAAAATTTAGAAGCTTAGAATGTGAATGAATTTGATTTTAACAAAATTTACATTAAAAGGTCGATTTACCACCTTTTAATGGATAAACCTCTTTAAATATATTTTTGGTCACTTTAATACATTATATTTTCCCAAAAAAATCCTTATTTAGAATGGGGACATCAAAATTTACTTTGTGTAAATTTTTTGAATTTTTCTGATAAAGTTTGTTTTTTATGAACAGTGAAAAATATTGTATTTTAATTCAAAAATGTGTTTTAATATAATTTATTTATATGGTTATATTATCTTTTTAATTGATTTTAAAGTGTAATTAGAATTTTTTTTACCATTTAATCCAATGTTTGTCCTTGGAATTGATTTCAAATTGAAATTGGACATAAACAAGTGTCAATCTTTTGATAGTTATTGTTTCTTGAAAACATGCAATTGGTTTTAACAACGAAAATTAATTTTAAATTGATTAATGAAACTTCTATGTTTATAATTTTGTAAAATAGACATCATTATTGAATTCGGCATATCAAATATATCTTAGGCTGAATTTTTGGTAGTTTTCTGAAAAACATCATTTTTTGATGAATAGTGAAACAACTTAGTAGTAGTTAAAAAACTGACTTCTTCATTTAAATTAAATTTTACCACTTCTGTGAATTAAATTTCTAAAATCTGACATACATGTTTGTTATTATTAGGTAAAATTTGGTTCAATATGATGAAAATAATTTTTGGTGAATAGTAACTTTTAACTTTTATTTGTAGCGGTTAAAGGTAAATATCGTAATTCAAGGTAAAAAAATATTATAATAATCCCAAATTACCTTAACACTTGTACTAACCTTATATGATGAGTAATTACAGACTAGGGGCATCCTTGGGTCGATTTTGTGACCCCATGGGGCAACTTATGAATGATAATGACACTTTATTTTAATTAACTTAATGTAAAGGCAAAAATGACATAAACAAATATCTCCTTGTAAATTTATGTTTACATGGTGTAATATAAGTTATATTCTGGACTATAAATATTAATTATAAAACTAAAGGGATTTAGTATGTCATTGTATTTTTTTATAATTTTTAGACATCGAATAAATTAAATTATTTATGACACAATATTGATGCAGTGTTTACCTCATTAATAAATGATTTAAATAAATAATATTATAAATTTTAAAATAACATCCAATACCTGTCCAATTCTTATTGGATGAATTTATTTCTACCATGAGACATATTATCTTCTACCTTAATGAGTTTTGTACCTTTAGAAACTGAATATCATTTTATAATAAAATAATATTCTCACACTTTCCTAAAGATCCCCCCCCCTTATAAAAATCCCTCATTTATAACCAATTCCTCACACCTCTCAAGCCTTTTGGATCCTCAAAACTATGAAAAATTAATCTCCCTACATCTCTTTCCTCCTCCTAGAATCCTTACCTTAGCCTGAAGGCACTTCAAGAAACCCTTTTGGCTCAAACCAAAGGGAGTTACCCAAATTAAAGGTAACGTTTTCTCTTAACTTCTTTTCTTTTATTTTACTTATCCAACCCCTAAACTTTTATTATTACTTTATTTTATAACAACACCTATATCCTAAATATACTAGTATTTTATTATGAGATGTATTCAAACTACACTTACACACACCTCCATCAAATTGTTGAAGAATATACAGTTTTTGTGGATGGAAAACAAAGGCCTCATGAAATGATCATTGTTCGATTATCAGCTACCGCCTATCATGGTGGACATTAAGATAAAACTATATTTATTTATTATATTTATTATATTTATTATATTTATTTTTTCTTTATTCTTATTTATTTTTTCTTTATAGCATACATTTATGGTTTCTGTTGTGGGTAAACACAATAATTTAATTTGAGGAAGTGCGGACTCCCGCCCCCTCAAAGTGATATGACTCGTTAATTCCATATTTGGGACGTATAAAGGATGGAGTTAATTATATTATATATGATATTATACTGGAATTATAATATAAATATGTATCATTATGTTTTAATTCAATTAAAATGAGAAATAGAAATGAAAGTAGCGTTCAAGTGTACGTATGGTTTACCGTCTCTATGAACGGTGCATTTCATTTCTTACCTCCAAATGATATGTACTATTATAAATATATATATACTGGATATATATATATATGATATATATGATATATAAATAATTAATATCATTCTAGATATAATGGACTATTGACCACATGGACAACCTGTAAATATGAGGTGTTCTTTTTGGACTCAAGTACCAAATATCAACAAAACGAACGTTAATAACATAAATGGTTACATAATGTTTATAACATGGTAATAATTGATATAAAAGGAATAATAAACATGAAAAATGGATTTTAAGAAACTATAAATTAACTTTAGTTTATTATTCAGGAGAATAAAGAACGATCAAGTCAAGTCGGACATGAGGTAAGGGACTTCGTCTCAATCTCCTTTCATTGAGGCATATTTTGTTTGAATACATGACTTTATTTTATACTCTATATAGACACCTTTGAATTTTCATTTCATTCAAATTTCATCATTTTTTACGAACCGTTTTACTAAACGACAAAAAATAATGTTCTTTTTACGTAAGCGGTTACAATGACCTTTCTACCACCATGAGTATTATTTTTCCTTTGGATTCCTTAACAAATCCGTAATGTTTTAAAAGGAAAATAAATTCCATATACTATTTTACATATTTTTGGTATTGAAAATGGTTTGGATAATGGTTTTGATATTTTAATATATTGAAATCTTATATTGTTATTTCAATGTGGGAATTTTATCTTTCCTTTATGTCTATGTTATGTGTTATGATCATGTTATGGTTCTTGGGAATTATTTGCGTACATGGGTGGATCTGTGATAAACCTAGGTCATGTGGGCCTGAGATAGCTCTCTAATGAATTGGGTAATGTGATGGAGGTAAATGTGAATGTTTCTCCTAATAGATTTAGGGAATATACTATGATGGGTATTCTAAATTAACTCCATATGTAGTTGTGATAGCTACAGTGTAATTATGTTATGGATTCCACAAGTTACCTTTTAGATTTATGATTTCTATGTGTTATTCAAAAAATATTATTATTTCATGAGGTAAGTTAAAGAGTTTTTGTTTTTGTATGTATTTATGAACTAATTTTTTCTTTCATTTTTTGTACCCCTTACTAATATTTTTATGTTAATCCCAAGTTTTGAAATGTTTTCACAGGACAAAAAAATGAATAGGGTCAAGGATGGGATCAACGAAAAGTCATGCTCTCTAAAACATTAAAATAGACATGACTCTTTTTTTTCAAGAGTTTTTATTTAATGAAAAAAATGGAAACTAAGTAGAAATTTCTACTTTGTAATATTTTGAGATGTAATAATTATGTCCTAATTCTCTAAAACTTTAAACCTAAAAAGATCCCAAATGTGAATTAATTCATTTAATTCAATATTATGAAATGTTTAAGGTCGGGTCCTTATAGTTGGTATCAATGGTCACTTTAGATAACTTTATGAGTTAGGGTATTGTTAAATTAATATCTATAAAGTAATTTATGTTAATATTAAAATCATATAGCATTTATAGATTACCATGTTGCTTCACCTAAGATATTTATTTGTTCAAAATGGTTTTCCACAGAGGAAACAGGGAAGCTATGTTGGGACAACATCAGGAGGAAGACAACCTTCCAAATTAGCAACCTGAGATGGTTAGAATTGGAACTGAACAGTTTATTACAGATATGGAATAGTTTACTCAGGCTATTAATGGTGGTGGTATCCATGCATGAGATCATCCAGATCAACCACAGAGGAACACATCAGTAGTAGAGCATTTCATAAGGAAACATCCCCCATTATTCATAGGATCATCCGACCCTGTGCTAGAATAAGGGTGGATTAAAGCATTAGAGAAAAAATTTGATGTCATGGGGTGTTCATAACATCCAAAGGATAGTCTTTTTATTTTCCATTTTGAAGGTGAAGCTGATCTGTAGTGATCGATGGTGAGAAATTTTATGGATAGTGAGGATATTGATGCTCTTGATTGGGATGAATTCAAAGGTATGTTTCTTGAGGAATATTTTCTAATGTTGGTTCGTCATAGGATGGAAAAACAATTCCTTGAATTGAGGCAGGAGGATCACTCAGTGGTTGTTTATGATGAAAAATTCACTTGACTATCAAGGTATGCTCCAAATTTAATACGAGATCTTGATAGTAAAATAAACCATTTTTACCTAGGAATAATGCCAAAGTTTCAAAGGTCATTATCTTCTCATGACTTCAAAACTTATGAAAAACTTTTTCATTGTGCGGAGAAGGTGGAAATGGAGTTTGACGATGATCAGGTGTTCTTTGACAAACAACAAAATAAGAGGTCAAGGTGGAAGACAAAAGGGAATAACTCTTCAAAAATTTCTAATGGTAAGAAACTTAAGTTTACAATTTGTGAAAATTGTGGTAAAACTCATGCTAGGGAATGTCTTTTGAATTTTATTAAGTGCTACTGATGTGGTAAATTGGGACACAAGTCTCATAATTTCACTGAAAAATATCAAGTTAAGGGTAAGTCAAAATATGTTTTACAGACAGTAAAATGTTTTAAGTGCAATGAAATGGGTCATTATGAAACTTAGTCTCCAACAAAGAACTCAAATGAGGGAAAGCAGCTAGACTACAAGCATAAAGGGGTGGTTAAATCCTCTACAACTACTTCAGCTTATGTTGGGCCATCAAATGAAGCAGTATCAGGTACACTGTTTGTTTGTTCAGATTATACCAATGTGTTGTTTGATTCAGGGTCTACACATTCTTTCATTTCTGAGAAGTTTTCTAGTAAATTGGGAGTTCCATATCAAGATGTGAATCATGAAATTAAGGTAAAAACACATGGAGGAAATGTTGAGACGAAAATAAATTTTAAGAACCTTTATGTCTTTGTGTGTTGGAAGAATCTACCAACAAATCATATTGTTTTCCCTCTAGAAGAGTTTGATGTTATTTTGGGTATGGATTGGCTTTCTGTTTATCATGTTAAGATTGACTGTAGAGCTAAAGAGGTTTCTTTTTAGAATGATTTTTAGTATGTGTACAAGAATGAACTCTTACTTTTGATAACATATCAGGAAGCTGAGAAACTAGTAAAATATGGAAATGAATGTTACCTTGCACATATTGTTGAAAACAAAGCAACTGTTCAGATTAATGTTGTGCCAGTGGTAAATAAGTACCTTGATGTTTTTCCGAATGAGTTTCCTAGAATTATACCTGATCGAGAAGTTTAATTTACTGTTTACTTGGTTCCTGAGGCTAATATAATTTCAAAACCCCCTTACCAAATGGCTCAAATTGAACGTTTAGAGTTAAAGAATCAATTGCATTAGTTATTAGATAAAGGTTTCATTTGACCTAGAATATCACTATGGGGTGCTCCTGTCTTGTTTTTTAAAAAGAAAGATGGTTCAATGAGACTTTTCATTGATTATAGTGAATTTAATAATATCACTGTTAGGAACAAGTATCCTTTGCCTCATATCGATGATTAGTTTGATCAGATCTAGGAAACTAATTATTTTTCAAAGATTAACTTGAGATCGGGGTACCATCAGTTGAAACTGAAAGAAGAAGACAATCCAAAGACCGTGTTTTGTACTATATATGGTCATTATGAATTCGTAGTTATGCCTTTTGGTTTAACCAATGCACCTATGGTATTCATGGATCTTATAAATAGAATTTTCCATGAATTCTTGGACAAGTATGTGGTTGTGTTCATTGATGATGTTTTAGTTTATTCCAAAAGTAAATAAGAACATGAAAGCCATTTAAGGGTTGTCATGTAAACCATAAAAGAAAAGAAAATATTTGGGAAATTCATAAAGAGTGAATTTTTGTTGCAACAAATTTCATTCCTTGGTCACATTGTTTCACAAAATGGCATAACTATTGATCATACTAAAAGAAAAGTTTTTAAAGAATGGACAAGACCCAGAAATATAACAAAGATCCATATTTTTCTTTGTTTCGTAGGTTATTACCGGAGGTTTTTTGAAACGTTTTCACAGTTATCTAGTCCAATGACTAACTTAACTCAAAAGTTTGTTAAGTTCATCTGGAAAAAATAATGTGATGATTATTTTCAAAAATTGAAAAGAAGATTTGTGAATGCTCCAGTTTTGGCACTGCCATCCAGAAATGGTGAGTTTGTTATCTATAGTGATTCTTTGTTGAAAGGACTTGGTTTTTTCCTAATGTAGAATGATTAGGTAATTGATTATGCTTCATGTTAGTTAAAACCACATGAGTTAAATTACCCTACACATGATTTGGAATTAGCTCTTGTTGTTTTTTCTTTAAAAATTTGGAGGTATCATTTCTATGGAGTAAAATGTAAAATATATACTAACCACAAAAGTTTAAATTATATATTCACTCAGAAAGAATTAAACATGACACAGAGGAGATGGTGGGAATTAATCATAGATTATGATTTCACTTTTCGTTACCATCATGGAAAGGAAAATAAAGTGGATGATGTTTTAAGTCGAAAAAGTAATTCTTTATTGGACATGATACGTTTGGAACATGATCCTTTGGTTTTTGATTTGATGAACTTTGGAATAGAAGTTGTTGGTATAGGATGTTCTTCTATTTTGTTTTAGGTGTAAGTGAGATCATCTCTATCATACAAAATTAAGCAAGCATAGAAGGAAGATAGTGAGTTACATAAAAAGGTACAGTTTATTCAGAAGGGTAAGTTTCCTAAATTTAACATTGATAATGATTGTGTTTTTAGATTTGGAAAGAGATTATGTGTGCCTTGTGATTCATAGTTGAAGAATGAGTTGTTATGTAAATCTCATAGTTCCCCATTTTCTATTCATCCTGGTAGTGCTAAGATATATAGAGATCCTTGGGAGTATTACTGGTGGGATGGAATGAAAAAAGATATTGCTGATTTTATTGTGATGTTCTTGACTTTTCAGTAGGTTAAAGAAGAGTGGAAATGCTTCAGCCTTTACCGGTTCCGGAGTCGAAATGAGAAAATATATCCATGGACTTCGTTGTAGGATTACCAAAGACATCTCGAGGTAATAATGCAATCTTGGTTATGGTTGATCTATCGACTAAATCTACTTAGTTCCTTCCAATTAGAGATACATTGTCTCTAGATAAACTTTCTCATTTGTATGTTAAATAGATAATCAGGTTTCATGGAGTTCCCCTATCCATTGTATCTGATCATGATCCCAGGTTTACTTCAAACTTTTGTAAAGGCCTTCAGATGTCATTGGGTACTAAATTAAATTTTAGTATAGTTTTTAATCCTCAATCAGATGGGAAATCAGAAAGAACAATTCATACCAAGGAGGATATGCTACATGCTTGTTCACTAGTTTACCGGGAAAGTTGTGACCAACATCTTTCTTTGGTTGAATTTTCACATAATAACATTTTTCATTCTAGTATACATATGGCTCCATTTAAGGCATTAGATAAAAATCGTTGTCGAACTCCAGCTTTTTGGGATGAAATAGGTGAAAGGAAGCTGATGGGACCATAATTGGTATAAGAGATGGCATAGAAAGTTCAGTTGATTCAGAAGCACATGAAAACAGCTCAGAGTAGACAGAGAAGTTGTAGGGATAACTAGAGGAATGATCTTTATTTTGAGGTAGGTGATCATGTCTTTATCAAAGTTTCTCCATGGAAAAGTGTGATGATTTTTGGTAAGAAGGGAAAGTTGAGTCCATGGTTCATTGGACCTTATAAAATCCTGGAAAAAATTGGATCAGTTGCGTACAGAGTGGATTTACCTCCACGTTTTGTCCCAGGTACACAATGTTGTTCATGTTTCGATGTTGAGAAAGTATATGCCAGATCCATCTCATGTTTTGAGTCCGGAGGTAGTTCAGTTGGAAGAGAATCTCTCTTATAAAGAACAACCAGTGTAGATTCTTGACCGTAGAGAGAAACTATTGTGGAATAATGCAATTTACCAGGTAAAGGTTTTGTGGAAAAACCATATGGTAGAATAGGCAATGTGGGAATCTTAAAATGCTATGAGGGATAAATACCCCCACTTATTTGATAAGTGAATAAAATTATGAGGACACAATTTCCAAAAGGGGGAAAGATGTAACATCCTGGGTAAATAAAGAAATAATACATTCTCTTTCTTATTAATATTTTTTGAATTAAATGTTAATTTTACTTTAAAGGGGTTTCTATGTTCGATGGGATATCCTATATGCAACAATATATTTCTTTGAAATCTTATGTTACACACTAATAATATAATATTATTATTTTAAATGGTAGTTAACTCCTAGACGTTGTATGGGCGGGAATGAACAAAACTAACTACAATATGATTATACATATTTTGTAAATGTTTTTACATTTATCCGTTAAAATTTGGAGGCTTAAAATGTGAATGAATCTAATTTTAAGCATAATTTACCTCAAATGGTCGATTTACCACCTTGTAATGGAGAACCCTATTTAAATATAGTTTTGTTCACTTTAATACAATCTATTTAACCAAATAAAATCCCTCTTTAGAATGGGGACATCATAATTTACTTTGTGTAGATTTTTGGAATTGTTCTGATAAAGTTCAATTTTTATGAATAGTGAATAATATTGTATTTTAATTCAATACTGCGTTTTAATATAATATTTTTATATGGTTAGATTATCTTTTTAATTGGTTTTAAAGTTTAATTAGAATATATTTTATCAATTTAATCCAATGTTGGTCATTATAATTAATTTCACTTTGAAATTGGACATAAAGAAGTGTTAAATTTATGATAGTTATTGTTTCTTAAAAACATGCTATTTGTTTAACAATGGGAATTAATTTTAAATTAACTAACACAACTTCTATGTATAGAATTTGGTAAAATAGACATCATTTTTTAATTAGAAATATAAAATATATCTAAGGATGAATTTTTGGAATTTTTCTGAAAAAAACATCAATTCTTTATGAATAGTGAAACCACTTAGTAGTTGTTAAAAAATTTACTTTTTCATTTAAATGAAATTTTACCACTTCTGTGAATTGAATTTAAAAAATCCAACATACATGGTTGTAATTAGTAAGTAAAATTTGGTACAATAAGATGAAAATAATTTCTGCTGAAAAGTAAATTTTGACTTTTATTTACCATGGTTAAAGGTAAATAGGTTAATTAAAGGTAAAAAGAATATTATAATAATTAAAAATTACTTTAACACTTGTCCTAAACTTATTGTATGAGTAATGACCGACCATGGGCATCCTTGGGTTAATTTTGGGACCCCATAGAGCCACTTATGAATGATAATGACATTTTATTTTAATTAACTTAATGTAAAGGGAAAAATGACATAAACAAATATCTCTTTGTAAATTGATTTTTATATGGTTTTATATAAGTTATCTTTTCAACTATAAATATTCATTGGAAATCTAAACATATTTCCTATATCATGGTTTTTATATATTTTTTAGACATCGAATAAATTAAATTATTTATGACACAATAATGATACAGTGATTACCTCATTAATAAATGATTTAAATAAATAAGATCATAAAGATTAAAATAACATCCAAAACCTATCCAATTATTATTGGATGGATTTATTTCGACCATTATTCATCTTATCTTCTAAATTAATGATTTTTGGACCTTTAGAAACCGAATATCAATATATAATAAAAAACTATTATCATACTTTCCTAAAGATCACCTCCTCCCCCTTATAAAAATCCCTCAATTCTAACCAATTCCTCACAACTCTCAAGCCTTTTGGTTCATCCAAACTCATCCCAATTATGGTCCCTAATCTCCTCTACTCTTTCTAGAAGCCTTACCTTAGGCATAAAGAACTTCAAGAAACCCTTTTGGTATATACAAAAGGGAGTTACCCAAATTAAAGGTAACAGTTTATCTTAACTTCTTTTCTTTTATTTTACATCTCCAACCCCTAAACTCTTTTTATTCCTTTATTTTATAACAACACCAATATCCTCAATATTCTAGGATATTGTTACGAGATGTATTATAACTACACTTACACAGACCTCCATCTAATGGTTGAAGAACATACAGTTTCTGTGGATGGAAAACTAACGCCTCACGAAACGATGATTGTGTGATTATCTCCTACCGCCTATCATGGTGGCCATTAAGATGACAGTATATTATTATAGGATATATATTATATTTTTGTTTTCTTTATTCTTCTGTATTTTTCTTTTATATAATACCTTTATGGTTTCCATTATGGGTAAACGTGATAATTTCATTTGAGGAAGTGTGGACTACCGCCCCCTCAAAGTATATGACTCGTTAATACCATATGTGGGATGTATAAAGGATGGAGTTAATGATATTATATATGATATTATACTAGAATTATAATATACATATGTATCATTATGTTTTAATTCCATTAAAATAAGAAGTAGAAATGAAGGTAGAGTTCATGCGTACGTACGGCTTACCGTCTCCTTGAACGGTGCATTTCATTTCTTACCTCCAAATGATATGTACTATTATAAATATATATATATATATATATAATGGATATATATGATATATATGATATCAAAATAATGAATATCATTCTGGATATAATGGACTACTGACCACATGGAAAACTTGTAAATATAAGGTGTTCATTTTTGAGTCTAGTACCAAATATCGACAAAAAGAACGTTATTAACATAAATGATTACATAATATTTATAACATGGTAATAAGTGATATAAAAGTAATAATAAACCTGAAAAGGTTTTTAAGAATGTAGAAATTAACTTCAGTTTATTATTCAGGAGATTAAAGAATGATCGTGTCAAGTCGGACATGAGGTAAGGGACTTCGTCTCAATCTTCTTTCATTGAGGCATATTTTGTTTTAATACACGACTTTATTTTATACGCTGTATAAACACCATTGAATTTTCATTTCATTCAAATGGAATCTTTTTCTATGAACTGTTTTACTAAATGACAAAAAATAATATTTATTTTTAACGTAAGCGGTGACAATGAGCTTTCTACCGCTACAAGTCTTATTTGATCTTTGGATTCCTTAACAATCCGTAATCTTTTTAAAAGTAATATAAATAACATATACAATTTTACATATTTTTTTCTTTGAAAATGGTTTTGATATTATTTTTGATACGTTAATATATTGAAATGTTATATTTTTATTACAATGTGGTAATTTTATCTTTTTTTTATGCTTATGTTATGTGTTATGATCATGTTGTGGTTCTTGGGCATTATTTATGTATATGGGTGGTTCCGTGATAAACCTAGGGTGGGTGAGCCCGAGATAGCTCTCTAATGCATTGGGTAACATGAACGAGGTAAACGTGAATGTTTCTCCTTAGAGATTTAGGGTATATACTGTGATGGGTATTCCAAACTATCTCCCTAGGTAGCTATGATAGCTATAATATAAGTATGTTATGGATTCCATAATTTACCTTTATGATTTATGATTTCTATGTGTTATTCATATATCTTATGATTTCATGAGGTAAGTAAAAGAGTTTATGTTTTGTATGTATTTATGAACTAATGTTTTCTTTCTTTGTTTTATAACCCTTACTGATCTTTTTATGCTCATTCTAGGTTTTGAAATATTTTCATAGGACTTAAAGACAAATAGGGCCAAGGATGGGATCAAAGAAAAGTCATGTTGTCTAAAACAAGGAACTAGACATGAATCTTTTTTTCAGGAGTATTTATTTTATGAAAACGATGGAAACTGAGTAGAAGTGTCTACTTTTTAATCTTTTCATATGTAATAGTTATGTCATAATTCTCTAAAATTCTAAACCTGAAAAGATTTTCAATGTTAATTAATTCATTTAATTCAATATTATTTAATGTTTAATGTTGGGTCCTTACAACATATGAACATAATATAATGTTCGAACAAAACTATGACTTTCATTGCCCCATTTCCTTGCAAAAAATTTAGATCTTTGTGAGGAAACATTCCACAAGAGCATTGTGATTCTTGATTCTGATACCATGGGAAACATTGTGAAACCTTGATCCATTATTTTTAAGATGAATAATGAATTTTCATAGATTTCAATGATATCCCATTATTTAATCCAATTTAAATGAAGATTATCCCGCATTTTTACATTTTTACTTTAGTTTCTCACACATAACATGAATCGTATGAGATTATAGGACATGAAGAGTCACATTGACTAGTGCAATTGAGTTGAATTTTCATTCCAATATTGGTAACATTGTCACTAAAACATTCCATTAAAATATGAGGTAAAATTCAATCCTTTATTAGTCAAAACTAATTAGGGTGTCCAATTTACTATTGAATATTTATTCCAAACATTTGATCTCAATAAGTGTTAAATTATTTGGAAAGCCAACCATCTTTTCCTCATTGTATTAATGCCCTACTTCCTTGGTATAAGATGGATCATCACAGGAGATTATAAGGAAAGTTATCGTGTTTATGCATATATTATTAGAGTAAAATTCACATTCATTTTCATAGGATCTAGATTTGTGAAGGAGTGTTTTTGATTCTAGGATCTATGCATGTATTGATACTAACTTTAGAGAGAAACATAGTGATACTGAGTATTCATATTCTCTGTCTGGAAACCAACATTTGGTACAATCACTATGACCATAAACATTGTTTTTTATCCCATGGGATAATCAATTCTTCTATTGGGATCGTTATTTATGTTATGTTTTTTCATGCCCTCGCTATGCTGGATTTTCCAGCCATTTGGTCTAAGCTATGTGACCATTAACATCAGTAACATTTGGTAAAATATATATGATGAAAAATTTTATCCCTTCATTGTTATATTGGAAGGACCTTAGATAATAAATCAAAATAACCTAAGGTTGAATCTCATTTTCATATGATTTTATTCAATATACAATGATGAAACCATTAGGATGCTCAAACCCTTCTGGAATATTCTCATTCTTCATCAACCCACACCATATCTATAATTTCTAAATAATCCTTTTCCTTGTGTCCCCCTCTTGGAATCACTAAACCTTTAGTCGATAATTATCTCTGTTCTCTATTATATGGATATTTTGGTTATAGGTACTGATTTATTATAAGGGACCCCACTAGGAAATGATAGTGAATAGATAAATTTTCCACTATACTTGTGAAGTATCAACTAGTCAATGTTTTGGACCTAGAGGAAAATACCGCACTAAAAGAATGAATCATCCATTGAAAATTTTTTTAATTAGTTTTCTTTCATTACTATGGGTTACTATAATACCACTAGTCTCCACATACAATTGATTCATATATTCAAAGGTTGTGTTTTACGTACTCCATAACCCTACTATTCAAGAAGATTCATGTACCATCATTGTTACACATTCATTCATAGTTACTAATTTCAAATAAATATTATGACTATATAATCTGCTGACCCTTCCTATTTGGGAGTTTCTATCCTATCGAGATGATGAAGCCCTGAGTTTATCATCACTTTTTTGAAACTAAAACCCATTCAAGGACAACGCTTCATGACCATAAACTGAATGAATCAATCTAAACCCTATGACATTAAACTAATCTTATTTTTCAACAAGATTTTCTATACCAACATCAACTTGTCCATTAATATTGTGTTTTTATTGGCCCTCGTAGTATGGAACATCTCACACACCATTCTTAGTCTATGTTGTGTAGACTCAAATCTGAGTAACATTTGGTCAAAGCTGTATGACCTTAAATTCTAGCCCTACATTGGAGTGGATTCTAAGACATTAAACTTCCAATGTGAAGAGACATAGTACTCACAGTGTTGAAAATCTATAAATGTAACCCTATTCAAAAGAGAAGTTACTACTCACTATGCATGATCCCCACAGAACCTATCCAAACATGAGAATTTGACTCAATTGGAAAAGGTATAAAACATTTTTTGATAAATACCCACAAGGGGATTCTAGGGAAAAATCCAAGTTCTTTCCCACTACACCTCCCCATTAATGGATTATGAAAAATTTTGGGTGAAAATAAGAAGATATAAATTTCATGAGGATCGTTGTTCATCCATAGAAAAATTGGTCTATGCTCACTAGGTCCATAGACCTAGGAAACTATAAGACAAAATATTGTTCTTGAAGACCCATCTAAGGGTACCTTATCACCATATGATTTTAAAATGTGTGAAACATGGTCAATTATATATGAATTTAAACTTATTTAAATGAACTACAACATGTGGATTGAATGTTTGGCATGAAAATCAGATTACTGCAACATACCAATAGAAACATGGGTCCCTTCACATGAATCGATGATAAAGGGATGATATCCTATCTCCTATGTATGAGGTATATATATATATAGGATCTTTCATCATATAGTTATTCGTCAATTAACCGGTGATGAAAATTTGATTCCTCAATGTATGATCGAGATTTACAATGAATTCCACTTAAAAATAACTATATTTGTATTGATTCCTACTCTCAGAGGATATGTAGTGACATCAAAGTCTCCTTTATTAGAGCCATCCACAAATCCACTTTCATTACACCCTTCCATTAGAAGAGTATAGAACTTTCCCAATTTAGTATATTCATGAACTGACTTTTGATTCATCCTTTAGAAAACTCAAACAGCATGATTTAATTGTCACTCATGGCAATAATAATGCCTTGAGTTTATATTATCCTCCAAGTGACAATAAAAATACATGAGTTTTTTTAAATTGACTTTTTATTATTTACAAAAACTTTTATGTAGAAATGTGATAAACCAGACATTCAACCACAAAAGATTCATGAACCAAAAGATATAGTAGAACCATTAAAATCAATCATGATCCTATTCTAAGAATTATTCCTAAATAATTTCCATTAGAGAGAACATACATATGTATCTTGGTCATCCTTGAAAATATCTTCAATCAAATATGCAATCATTACACATATATTAATTTATTCCTCCACATTAATCATCATTTCATTTAATCCTCTAATTAGGATTATATCTTTCTTATTGAACCAATTTCACTGTTCTTAATCAGTTTCCACTTTTAACAATCTCTCATAAATTTTTTATAAAACCTCTATATTGGATTTAATCACAGAGGACTAATCAATAATTTAATCTTTTGAGTAGAAGAAAAGATCCCACATGTTCCCTTTGTTCCAACCTTTTTATCTACATCAAAATTCTGATAGTCCAACCCTAAACTATTACTAAGATATGCTTCCATCGATTTTTCCTACCTCCCATTAAGTACTATCGACACACATCATGTGATATCTGGATCATTAGAAACTCCACTAACAGGTTCCTCATCTTTTTAATTTGAGACAATGTCCATCTCCTTTGGCCTCTACTTCTTAGTATATCATGTCTCCCAGTGTTTTGGAAGATGATAATTGTTGTTTCTTTATTTTTTTCATCCCCTTGACCAAAATGAAACTCTCTATGTCTATGTTTCCCTTATTTTTCATCCTCATCCTCAGGCAGTGAATCCCTCTATCATGGAATCCTTCATTACTATCTCCTGAAATCATTTCACAATACTAATAGTTGGATTCATATCCAAGAAGTACTTAACACTCATTAGAATTAACAACCCTAATTGACTCACCTTGGAACATAATTAGCTCCCTCATACATTTAAATCAATTTCTTAGGATTAATGTAGTCAAACCTCTTTCTGTACTGAGTCCCTCCAAAATATATATTTGACCCTTAGTAACTTGCATAGAATTCTTTCATCCCATGTAAGAGATTAACCTTCTTCATTTGTTTATGGAAACACCACTTTTAATATATTTCAAGCACTGTCTCTCAAATACCCTACATAAGAGTCAACATTATGAGAGATGGGGTTGTGTTCCCTGATAGATGGAGCACACACATTATTAGTTTTGACTAATACTTAATGGTATTTCACTACTATCTTGGGGTCAACTAAGTCTTCCCTCAAATGGTTGATTATTTCATCCACCTTCAGATTGGCATGCCTATGAATTGAATCTTCCATGAAAGAATTGTCTGGAATAAGATCCTGAAAACCCTATTATTCTATATATTTTCCAATAACCTTCTCAATTATTTATAGTTGGTGAGATATAAAATTAGGCTCCAAGATTCCATCTTTACCTCCTAGATGGGATGTCTGAGGGAGATGACCCATGTGTTTGTAAGAAGTACATTAATTTATCCAAGATACAAACACAACAGTCCATTTTCAATGAAACTATTCCCTATCTTTGATCCAAATACACTCCACCTATGGCATTGAGATATTAAATTCCAAAAAAATCATGGATAAATTAGATGAAATATTTTGTTTGATCTTATATCCAAGTAAAGGAACTAACCAACCATATTTCTAAGAATCTGAATAATAAAAGGGTTTTAGATGGGAAGTGTAAGTTTAGTGAAAACCCCCATAGTTATATAGAAGGATAATCCAATTTCATATGAAATTTGTATGACCACTGAAAAATGATCAAATAGATTCCATTGTTGGGGTGTGGAGAACTGTACTAGAAAAGAATTAGATACTATGATGAAGTAAATCTGATCATAAAATGCCTCTTGTTGAGAATACCTACAATTGAAAGTCCCTAAAAACCCCAGGAAACATGGATGAACTTGTATAATGTCTCTAATAAAGTCCTATTATAATTAAAACAAACCAACAAAGAGGAGTTGGATATAATAAAGGGGAAGAACAAGGAAGTAAATTCCCTGATGATGGAATATAAAATCCCCCCCTATGGTGGGCGACAGTTAAGGTTCTCCATCATCGCTATGGGGAAAGGAAGGGTTGGGGCCTTTGTTTACCAAGTAATTCCTATAATACTTTAATTGAGGTCCTCCTTTTTTTAAAAGCCTTATCAATCTAGTGAGATAGATCCAAATACCTCCTGATGATTTATGAATGCATAATATTTCCCAACATATATCTTATAATAATATTATTTTCATTTTGAATGAATCCAATTCTAATTGGGGGGGACTTTTTGTCATCAAAAAACTATTTATTCATGATAAAAACCTTTTCTCTTGGCCCATGATATTTTCCTCACATGGACAATACATGTTGAGTCGGCTTATAAATGTGACTCCATGCTGAATGAAGAAAAATATTATATTTAATGTGTCACAAGACTGTTTGCACCTCAAGGGAGAAGCTCATGGGTTTTATAAGTTACAAAAAATGGATTGATGACATAAAATGAATTTAAGTGTCTTTCAATCACTTATTATCATCATGTGATTTCCAAGGGAATAGTTATCTTTATATAATTTCATTTGAAAGGTCATAAAACCTTAATGGACTTATGGATAAAAATTTATGGTCATCATAAGTTCATCTTATAATGAAAACCTGCATTGAACAGCTAGTGTGGAGAACCTATAAAGAGTAACTCGTATAGAGTAGCTTATGTGAAGAACTTGTGCTGAGCACCAGTGTGGATAACTTATGAAAACTACCTACACGAGGGACTTATGTTAATGACATTACTAGAGGACCAGCATGAAGGACATGAAAAAATTCACCCCTTCACCAAGTGTCTTGAATTTTCTTATAAATTTTCCCCTTGGGATCCTTATTGGTAGAGGCTATAATACCAAGATATAGCTCAGAGATATACTCACCCAAGTCACTCTCCCAATTCCTCGGGACCTTTATATAGCTTATCATGATTTAAAATTTGAGTTAATCAATCAACATGAAGGGTAATTTAGTTAATGAAGATCTAGAACATCAATGAGATTCATGAATCACCACATCAGAGCATCCTTCATAGAGAACCGATGTAGAACACCTATACAAAGAAATTTCCTAGAGCAGACTATATAGAGAACCAACATAGACAGCCTACGTGGGGAATGCTGCATAGATCACCTGCACGGATAGCCTTCATGGATAAACCTATGTGAAGTAGCCTTCATGGAGTATCCAATGCATGGAATCAAAATACATAGGATTCCACTTCATGGTATGAACACAATTTCATTTACCCTTTACCAATTCTATTAAAAAACATTGTTTTTTATTCTTTTTGATCACAGGATACATAGTATTCCTCATTGAGGCTCAATCTTAACTACAAAACTCCAACCACCTCCCTAGATGGAAAAAACCTATAGTGATCCCAACTAGTATCCCTTAAACAAAAGCATCGAAAAATTAATATGGGAATTATGGGTAACCACTACAGGTTTACATTAGACACATAGTCATAATAATATCATTAGAACAGGGGTAACCAATCCCACACTAAGATTTATTGATGAATCAAGAATATGTCTGGAATCTATAAGAGAGTCCTAGAGTATGAAATAATCCTTCTCAAAAGGATTTGGTGGGCCCAACCTTACTTCCTATAAACCAATGATTTTTCTAATATTTCATTTTAAAAGTCACACTGACCACATGCCTTTGGAAATTAGTTCTTTATTTACTCAAAATGAGTGCGGGCATGAATCCCATCACAAAAAAACACTTAATAAGTATTTTAGATCACCCATATTTTGTTTCCCTTACCCCAGATTTGAAGATGGAATCTTTGAATGCATTTAATGATGAAAAATATTTATTTTCACTATGTTTTATATTTTATTTCCAATTTAATATGGGAAACATGCTTATCATATTCTTCAAGAATACTAAATTAACAGATACTTAGTTATTTGATCCCTTTTGAATTATAAAAATAAAATAATTAGACACATACTATGGATTTTTAGAGTTGGTTTCTTTATGTTTGGTGTTAAAATAAGTTTAGTTGAATCCTTAGTAACTAGATTTTGTAAATCATATATTAGTAAACATAACCCTATAATAGACTTTGGTGAAAAGTCTGTGTATAATATAATATCCCAATGATATGGTAATATAATGATTAAGAGGTTTTCCATGAAATGTGTACCTATTAAGATACTACAAGTGGATATGGTATTTTGAACATATGAATCTAGGGGAAATAATCCCAAAAAGTTATGGGAGAATATTTTTTGGTCATTATTCTAATGCATGTTGAGTGACCCCCTACCGTGCACCAGGTATAACACTCATGGGGGATTTTTTTGGGTTAATTCGCATTTTCATTATAAACCATTTTGAAGTATTTGAATATATTATGACCATGCATGACTTTGGTTAAGCCTAAAGTGTCTTTTATTGAAATTAAGGTATCAGGATTTATAAATCCTATAAATTATTTTCATGATGATATGGTCTTCAAACTATGACTATTGTTTCTCATACTATGATTTTTGGTTTTAGTCAATGGATAGAACTAGTAGGAATCATATTATTACTAAAGGTGATGGATAATATGATTATTTTGAGAAAAAACAATTTGATGACTAGAGTGAATGATATTGTGATTATGCCTAATCATGTTTCACAATATATGATTAATAACCATCACCTTAAAAAACTATTGGACCCCCTAAAGAAGATATGAATTGAGTTACATAAGATCTCGAGTAGTGGACACCATTGAGAAAGAATAATATATTAACTTTATGTTATAAATGGTCTTAGATTCACCCCATAGAATGTATTAAAGGAATGGAAAATGTTTTATTTTGTAAAATAAAGTAACAGATCAATGAATTTTTTAGAAAAAATTAAGAGTTTGATGGAGGGATAAGAAGTTTATTATAAGGTAATATTTACTGTTCAATGTATTACATGTAGGGAACATGGGGATTATTCAATTTGATTCCCTAATCATAGGGTTAACACCATGATGAAGGAAAGACATATGCAATACTAATTGTTAAACTGAAAGAATTATTGTGTTTGTGTATTGGGATTTGAGATTTATGCTCTAGAACTGTTATACCAATTATATTCTTGTTAAAAGAATAATGGAACATATAAGTATTTGTCCACATTCATTTTTTATTAAGTATTTTAATACATATATTAATTCTAAAAATAAACAAGAAAATTGATGTAGTGTTATTGTGATATTATTGGAGAACACATGATTAATGGAAATATAACCCTTAATATAGGTCTGATGATGAGTTAACAATTTTTATTTTGGATGAATAGATTATTTACATTGATGAATTAAATGGGATAATAATTGTAACCTTGAAATTAGTTAGTGATTAAATGGAAGATTGATTTAATTCATATTTGATTAATTTTTTAAAATTGTTTGATTTTTTCAATATTCTGTAATATTATTTGAGGAATACGGATTGTGTTAATTATTTAAGAATACATTATTTAATTTATTTTTTATTTTGATTATTGTTATTAGTATATTTTAAGATAATATATAATCAAGTTATTATCATGTTCGGTATGTGACATTATGAGCTACTTTATCATTTCATGGGATAAATGTTTGATCAAATCTATCAAATATTTGTGTTTAAAATTTTTCAAACATATTTTGGGCGATTATTAAGGTTAAAAATTTATGAAATGGATTATATTTTTCTTTGGTGGTTATTATTGATATTTGAGAGATTAATGTATTATATATATCTATCTTGGATTACATGAACTAGACATTTTGGTTTTTTCAAAAATATAGAGAAATATGGAATGACTTCTCTCTATTTTATAGATCTTATTATTTGTTAAAGATTAACTTTAGTGCTTCATGCATCCAAAACTAATATTTAATAATCATTTCTTGGGATAAGAGATGAACTATAAATTCATTAACGCACAACTAATGGATGAATTTTTTATTATTAAATGCTAATAAATCAAAATAATTTTTTATTTTTTCTATATTGATAGTAAAATAACCCCTCTAAGTTGTAGAAAAGACCTTCAAATAAAAAAATAATCCATTTATCGTTATTTAAAATGAATTCTTGGTCTTTTCAATTCTCATTTATTAATTTATCATGAAAATGTTAGTTGTTTCCCTATATTAATCCTTATATTTTAGTTTTTTCTTCCATTTCTATATTTTAACCTTCAACCAATGTTCCCATTATTTGGGAACCCGATTATGTTTTATTTCTATTTAACTTTATTCTTCCAACTTCCAAATTTCTAATGAAGCTTTATTATCCCTCTATATGGTGTCAGTTTTTAGAAAAGGTATTTTAAAATATTGAACCTTTTATGAATGAGATAAAAAAAATTGTGAATTTTATTTGAGGTTTTTATAATGTTACACCCAAAAAATTTAGAATATTATGCTCGATGAGATTCTTAACATGCAATATTAAGCTTTAAGTGAACATTGATTTACAATTAAAATATTAATATTTCATGGGAAATATATCTCCTACCAATGCTATTTAAGGATTTGAATATAATTAACCATAATATAAAAGAAATGTATAAATATTTTATAAAATTTATTTATAAATAAGAACTCAATTTTAATTGAATTTATTATGTTAATTAAAAATGAATTTTTCTTCAAAAATTATTTTATAGTATTTTGTGAATGGTAATTATTATTAATTTATACTACTTATATAATTTTTATTTCCTATAATTAACATCACTTTTGAATCATCATTTAAAATTAACTTAGGGTGAAATTTTGAGATTTTACTAAAACAATTGATTGTTTTGTGAATAGTTAAAACTTTAGGATTTTTCACATACTCTCAATAATTGTCATTAAATAGAGTAATTCAGAAATCCTATTATGTTTTTTTGTTATTTAACTCACATATGATATATTTAATTTATCAAAATATAATGAATTTCTTTTTAATAAGAAATATTCATGATTTGGATATTAGAGAATTTTTATTCTTCAAATACATTTTTTTCTAAAAGTTATTTTCCATTATGTTTTATGAATTTATAATAAAATTACTTTCTAATAATTATCAATATTAAATTTGGTAAAATTTATTCCATTTATTTGAATCAGAATAATTAATATTCTTTTATAAGGTCGTCTTTTTTTTGGGAAATAATGAATTATAAAAAATGTAAAAATTTTCGCAACTCTAAAATCGTAAATTAGATTATCCTATAAAAAAACAAAGTAAAAAAGGTCACGATTTTAAACATAGTTATTATTGGAAGAAGGAATTTATATCCTTATCACCTTAGGTTTGAGATTTTATTATATATATAAAACTTTCCCATGAAAATAATATATGTAATATTTTGATTAAATAAAAATTAAAAATGTCAGTCTCTAAATTTTAAAAATACCTAATTTTTTCATAGAGAAAAAAAATTCTGAATGAAAATTCAAATTTATTTTTAAAATAATAAAAATATTTTCTTGATTTATATTTATTTCTCGTTATTATTGATTATATAATTACCTTAAATTCTTATACAACACGAACACAGTGCATGTTCGAGAAGTAGAAAAATCAAAATAAATAATATTAAAATGATAAAAAAGTAATATTTGTTGAATGAATTATGTTTTCACATGAATAATTTGGTTAATAAAAATGTATCATGTGTGGTAAAATATTTTATATTTAAATTCATTTGTAATAATTATGTCTTTGATATATAATTAAATTAATAGTGAAATAAATTACATCAATGATATTTTATGAAAAACAATATCTTATTAAATAACTAATAAATCATAAAAATCATTGAATAGTCAAATTAGGATAAGAGATGGTTTAAAATTACATAAATTTTCCAATTTTTTCCAATTTTAATCTTATAACTTAAAATAAAACCCTTTAATATTGAGAAAGTGGTTACCAATAATAAGGTTAAAAATGGTTAACAAAAGGGTTGAACCAAAATGTAAGCATGAAAATAACCTAAAAACTTAATAAAACCCCATTTTTTGGTTTTTTACTATAACCTTATAAAATTATTATATTAATATTTTTAGAGACATTTTCCCTTGAGATAAAATTAATAATATTTTAAAACTTTGAAAAATTACAAGTGTTCCGCTAACCTTAATTATAAAATAGAGCCTCCTCCCCTCAATTATTTACTCTTATTGATCCATTTAGATTTACCAAAACTAGCCAGAATATATCCAAAACATCTTTAATCCACATTATATAATGTGGTTCTTCTCAAAAGTCCAACCCAAGGATCGCTAAGAAGGGATCTAAAAGAGATCTAGCATAGAAGAGGTAATCACCTTTGTAGAATTTTTCATGTTTATTTCTTATTTTATATAATCTAAATCTATTGTACCCAACCTAAAATAATAAATCAAGAATAATAAATATACTAATATGTAATTATTAATATTCAAAAATTATTTTACACATATTTTCTATCTTACACAAACTAGAAAACAATCGCTCTCGTATGCGTACGACATACCATTTACACATAGCAGTGTAAATATTTTTTTCACCACATTATTTAGATGGTTATCAAGAAGTAAATAATTATTATATATTATATTTATTAAATAATTATGTTTACGTAAATATATTATCTCATTTACCTTATTACCTTACAATCCTGTGAAAAAACTAACAACATCGTGTGTGTGTGTACTTGTGGAATACAATCTCCACGAAGCAATGAGATCCGTTTTTTATTTCTTCTTTACATAGATTTGAATAAAGGTAACCATAATTAATAAATATGATGTATCCGATATAATAATTATTCTATAATGGTAAATTATTATTTACTTTTCTTTTATCCATCTATTGAATAGTAAAACCAGTGTCCATGCGTTTGTACGGTCTACCGTCTCCATGAACGGTTTAATTTATTTTACAGTAACTAACTTTCAGAAATTATTATAAATATTTATATAATAAATATATATGATATTTATATCTTGATTATAATTTTTTATATTACGTAACCATATTCAAAGAACAAGAACATGATGTACTTGACCCAAAATTCCCTGAAAAATGAAATTGATTACACCAAAAGATGATTTTTAAAGAATTATTAATAGACGGGTGTTAAAATAATATAATTGGATCATATATGATATTATAAATTAAAATATGGTTCTTAAAAAAATTAATAAAAAGTTTAAATCCATTATAAACATGTTTAATTGACATTAAATATAGTGTATTAATGACGTAAGTTACTTCTAAACTCAATTTAAATTCATTGGTCTATACTTTATCACCATTGACTATGTTATGCCATGATTTTTTGTAAAATGACATATTATTGATTTATATTTTATTTCCAATATTTTTTATTTAAAATATTCACACATAATCTCTTCATTGATTAATTCTCACTTTAACGATACGATCATTGCATGGGGTTTGGTCTCAGTTTCCACTCCATTGAGACATATTTTTTATTTTAAACCTATTAAATTTTAGGTGGTGTATACATTGACACTGTGTTGTATTTAACATGAATATTTATTTATTCATTATGATTAATGTTTTAATTCATATTTTATCTTTCAATGGGTTACAATTTAAAGGTTACCAAAGGAATGAATTTATTTTACAATCTCTTTTTTATTTCTCCTATTTTCATTGAAAGAATATTATAATATATCTTTAATAAAATCCATCTATTTTCATATATTATATATATTTTAGGAGTTTCCTTATTTTTTTCCCAATTTTTCCCTCTTTTGTTTTTTAATACTGAAAATAATTTTTTAAAATAAAAATCTATAATATTTCTCTTTTTGATATTGAATATTTTCTTTCCATATATATACTTTTCATAATTATTCTACAAAATACCATTTCATTAATAAAAATGGTTTATTAAGAACATTTTATGGTATCAATCACTTTTAAAAATGTTGGAGTTGGATATTTATAATGTTTTTTTAAAGGTTAATTTTTATCTTTCACGTACAAAATATTAAAAGGATGATACTTTTTAACATATATGACTTTAATGTATTTTCCCATCTCCATAACCATTTTACGCTATTTATATTCTTCTATTGGTTTTCAATAGCTTTAAAAAAACAATTAAAAAAACTTTATTTGAATACCTCAATTATATTTTCTTTATTTCTACAAAGGAATAGATTTTATTACAAAATCAACATTTCTGATAAACCGATGGTCATATTTTATCCCTTATTAATTATTTTTTCATTAACCTTATCTTTAAAAAATAATATTATTTTGATCATTTGAAATTTAATTTATCATAAATATTAATATTCTTAGTATCAAGGATATGATTATTTCATAACCGTATACAATTATAAATATTGTGTTTTACATTGAAAGTTATTTGATGGACTGAAGGTATCTTAATATTTTTTATTCTTTATTAAATACAGATATTTATTGATAAGGAATATTGTTTAAAAAATATTGATTATTCTATATTTTATGAATTCATTTGATAGGTTTGGATGGTATGAATTAGGTTATATATAACTTGTGGATGTGTTGATAGGAATCATGAAAAAAACTAGTTAGATATCCTTATTAAATTGTATTTTGTTGTTTAACTACTAATCAATTAAACTGTCTTGGTGAAAGGCATTTGTTGTAAACATATCATGATATCTGATATCATGAACGCCAATATTAAGCATTTTAACATTGATAATTTAGTTATTATTATCCATATGATTATAATATTGATATTAACCATGAATTCAATTCATGTTCAGGTTAATGATTCAAGGGAATTTGTTTTCAGTTATTTACCTTTCCCTATATACTATTCATTATTTAATCTTGATAGCTTCAATTTTCATAAAACATATTGATAATTTGATCACACAATTATTTTTTCCCTTCCCTAAGATATGATGATTTAATCTTTGAATGAGTTCAATGATAAAAAATATGTACTTCCAATGTTTTTTATATTTTATTTCCAATGTAATCTGGGAAACATATTTGTATCTAGTTCTTTAAGATTACTAAATTGGTCGATCCTTAGTGATTTTATCCTTAGTATCTCATGAAAATTTAATAAATTATAAACCAAATCTAGGTTACTAGAGTTGGGTTATTTATAATAGGATTCTAATCTCAAGAGAAATTGGTTAAAACCATCTTATAATAGATTGAAAGTCTAATGAAACTCTACGCAGATAGAACTCTCTTTGGTGGTGATAATAAATTAATACCTATATATTCAAAGGATCCATCTATACACCATGATCTGACATGACATTCCGCAATACAAAAAATTCACAAGCCTAGAAATCACTCTTCAATAACTTCCCTGACAAATGTTGAAAATGAAGGACTCTTATAAAAGGAATTCAGATAATCAACATGCACATCCGTAGACACAGGGTGCACAATGATTTCTTAAATGAAAACCACCGTGAACTGATCTAGGAACACTCTGAATAATTATTTTATCAAATTCATGAACATGGATTGATATTTCATCACACAAAATAGAATCACAACAAACTCAAGATTCTCATAACAACATAGGAAATTTATCATCAGTATATCCTCATTTTTCACTTGCATATGATGATATACCGACCAAACATTTATCTTAGAGAATCAAATAGATAATTTCAGTTGATTAAAGAAATAATCTTACTATGAAAGAGGATAGGGGTTCTTCACTATCATATGATTAAAGTAACGATAATTGATATAGCGATGTGAACTGAGATAGGCCTTATTTATAAACAGAACTGGAGAATCCCACATTTACACACTCATCCAAAAAATATCAATATAAAATATGATCGATTTGCAGCCACAACCCTCAACACTCTAAAGAAACTACCCTATATAGGTATATCAATATCATAGAATCATTTGGTAATACATCTATCCTGAAATCGATCTCCCACTAAGAGGGTAACACCATAACATCCATTGGAAAGATATCATGGTACTCTTCTATAACCCTAGGAAAGATTGTCATCTAAACATTTGATGAACTCCAAATCATCTCTTCTATCAATTAAGACATGTAAAGATCATGCCTTTAACCCATCTGGGGATATTACTCACTAATTAACATTCAGGATCTCTATTAGGATAAAATAATAATACTTACCTCCTGAAACTATCAATAAATTCATGCATTAAATACAAACATTCAATGCTAAGGATAATTGCTTACGGGTTTATACATAATCATTGAAAGTCTCCCTAAGAGCAGTGTTTACCTATAATATTCTCACGGTATCTACATAACTCATTCATATAATCTTGACCTATAACTGGTGTAGTCAATTCCATGAGCACTAGAGTCCTCTCTACCTAAATTCCAAAATAATTCACAAGGGTTGGGAATATAAAATAGTGTGTAGATCCTAAATTAAAAAAACCATTCAGCCAAGTAGAAAATGAGAAAATTGTACCTTCAATGAAATATGGTTTTCTATACATTAGAAAATCAAAATCAAACAACAAAGAAATAACTTATCTTACATTGATGTGGACCACAAAATCTAGAGTTCTCTACTCGTTGAGGATTAGAAGCATCGTAGTAAATTGATCATCCTTCAATCTCCTATATCTACTGATCAAAAGATGAAGAAATATTCTTCCACTTCCTAAGCAGAAATTTCCTCAAAAAAAAGAACCTAAAATAGAACACAAGTTGTACACTACCTACCCAAAAGTTCCATCACTATCACCATTGATTTCATTATCCTCCATAATAAAAACATGTTTCTAATCCCTTAGCTGGGGTTGGAGTTCTACCATCCCTATAAAAAGGATGATTATTGTTGGGGATTACCCTTGGAAATCTAAATGCTCTTATGAATAGAAAATTAGGAACCCAAGACCGTAACTCTACTATAAGAAGAATTATTTTGACTACCATCCAGTATTGATTTGTTCTTGTTCATTGTCCTCTTAATGGCCTCTACTCTTGAAATTACCTCGATATAGGTGAGCATCATAAATAGGGAGACTTGGATTTAGAGCTCAAGATATAAATCCTCCTTGAAATGTCTTGACCTATCATCCTTATCTGAAAAGATGTCTAAAACCTAATGGACAAGGGTCTGATAATAGATCATGAACTCTCTCATGTTGGAACTCCCCTGTTGAAGGGCATGTAGATCCTGACAACTAACTTCCTTCATAGTAAAAGAGATAAACTCAACTCGAAACTCATCATGAACTTTCTCTGATGAGACATCTATATCCTCACAATCCATATAGAATAGAAACAACCACTACCAGATTGTTCTATATTGCATCATCATATCTAGTAAAACATTGTACTTCTTATGAGTATCTGTCAAAATGAAGTCCATATCCACCTCCTCCTACCAATCCTTTTTCCATGAGTCTAAAATGGAGTCCTAATACATCTGTAGACTCTGATGCTAAAACTCTTAGAGTTTTCTCTTTTGAGTGTCATCATTGTCAACCTCTACTTGGAAGTGATCTATTAAAACATCTTTCTGAACGTCTTCGGTGTGAACCAGATGAGGATATTGACTTGGAGTCATACCTATAAAATAAAAAATTATTGGGGCTAATAAACCTAGTATACTAAATATTTAATATTAATTAACAATTTATTTCTTCAATGTTTAACATACTCCCATGGTCTAACTTTTTCAAAAAAAGGAAAAAAATAATAATTTTTCATGATCTTTTCCCAAGTATATACCCTACAACTAGTTTCAATTGTCTTAGTAGGATCAGTAAAATTAAAATTCCATGAAAAAAATCACATGGGGGGAATAAATATCTATTTACATGTGAGTCTACTTTATTTATATAACTTTATAATATCAAATGACGCCATTTTCATACCAAACCATTCATTCCTCACCTATTCTTTCCTATGAACTACATCATATCCCTCAACCTGAACCATTGATACCACTATTTCATGACACCCTCCCACCAAAGGTACCCCTCATGGGCCAAAAATGAGATAAGTAAGATAATGACACATGAAGTCCACCTCCAATAGACCATTGGTTGGAGACAAGAATAAATGTTATAACATAGACAGATATGGGAGGCATTACCCTATAATATATGAGAAAACAGAGAGATAAGATAAAAACCACAAAAAAATTCATACTCATGATAAAAATAATGAAAAGCATCAAATACATTTACATAATGTCATAAAACTAAACAACTATACGAAAAAACATGTTTAACAAGATAATCCTCAGTAGGGATAATGAAAGCCCAAACAACTCATAAAGAAACCATGAGCTAGTAATGTCCAGCTCGATTACAAACCGGCTCTTGTGAACAAGGAAAACATTTAACATATAAATATGATGAGAATAATATTTATAATTAATAGGATCTTCCCTAGAGAATCTCATACAAAATATAAATAAATAATACTACAGCCCAGTGAACAGAATATGAAACTAACTCATCACCTAAATAGGTAAAATTTACTCCCATCCTCACCATGGATATCTCTAAAAATTTATTTCATAAAATATATGATATAATATAAAATAAAAATAAGTTAACCCACTACTAATACCCTACTAGTCTACTATTCTTCCCCAACGTCACACGTCTTGAACTATCTCTCTTGAAAATAATTCTTCACAATGATTCCTAGGATAAAGTATCATAACATGCATCTCGATCATCAAATAATCTCTATGCATACCATACACATCTTGTATAAAATCATCCCATAACATCTTTAGATAGAAACGTTGTAGTTTTCGAGATCCACCACAGCCCATATGTCGTGTATTATACCACAAGTAACCACATCCCATATACGTCATACCTATAATAATCCATAGGATACCATATATACTGATTTATGTGTGTAACAATAACTAGCTCGTATTATATCTTTCTACACACATATATGAGGAAAGATAATGATCATGAAAAGTAGAACATAATACCACCATGAGAACATAGCATGGTTTGAGTGGGTATTCATCCATTTGTTCCTCACCGACCTAGATATTGGGGAAAACACCATCTCAAAGTCCATTGGGTGTCAGGAATTCTACCAAAATGGGTGGGGTAGGGTATGAAATAATAAAACATGTAGTATATAATATTACTAACAACCATACTATAGTCATTAACCTAGTCTTAGGCTCAACTATAGTTATCATCTCTTAGAAACCTGGCCTACACCACTATAGAGTATATATCCAATAAGTATAGAAGTAGTAAAGGATATTCATTAAATTTATAATTTACTTTTAAAATTTCACTTTACATTAATTAATTAATTATATATAAATTAACAATATTCCATTCACATTTCATAATCCACTAAAGAATTCCATGCACTCCACACAAAATCCAACTGATTCCACAGTTTCACAATATTATCAATATTTGTATTCTATTCAAGTACCACCCCCATGTGTTAAAAAATATATTAATCATTATCATTCCATATTTCCTGGTGATCTATGAAACATCCTAAGCTACCATAAAAGATATTAACAACCAAGAACAAAATTATGCCACAAGTAGATTTGAATGGAATGTTGGGAAATAAGGAAAATCCCTCATCCAACATTTTATAAAGAACATTATCAAGAAGGAATCCATCTTCTATCACAAGAATGGAAAATCCTAGCATCAATATTTTCCATTAATATCAGTTTCATCCCTGAACCCACGATGCATGTAATCATACATCCATCCATCATAGGTGTCTCCTACTACAACAAACTCAAACCTCCCCACCCATATCTCATCTAACTTATGACATCCTAGGCTCACATCACATCACATAGAAATGTTAATATATACAAAATTCATATAAGGTTGATAAAAAGAGTTAACATTGAATCTAGGCCCAAAAAAATTGCATTCATTATTCACATGAAAATGGGATCGCTTGGACCCAAACATGTATCTTTAACAAACCATATTGAATTAACTAATTCATATATCACAGGTTACAATAATAGGAAAACTAAGGTATCAGCTGTAAAATATATTAATTATTTATATATTCTTTTAGTTATAACTTATATTTTCAAAAAAATTAAAGAGGAACAATATAATTAACATTCTTATTTAATATTATCATTAACAAGAATTTACAACCAATTTTTCTTTATCCAATTTATGGAGAAAAATTTTCAATTAAACATGCATAAAGCATTATTTTATTCCCATAAAATTATAAGAAAACATTTTACAATAACATGAATATTTAATTCATTAGAAAACTAATTATAACCTTATTTACATTATTTAATAATTTTCATCAAATTAAAAATCCTAATGATATCATAAAAAACATACTAAAATCATAACGTAGATAGAACACTATCTAGTTAATAAAGTGGAAAAATATTATCATGGTTGAAAAACACATGTGATTTCCAAAATGATAACCCATTTCATTCATTAATATTGATTATTATTTATTAAAGCTAGTTCCATCATCACTTAACATCTAAAACATGATAAATTTATGATTATATATAAAAACCAAGAGAATAATTAAAATCCAAATATCAATTCCTTCAATGATCTATGATTAATAATGGAAGAACAATGAAGGAATACAACTGCATATCCTTCTAGAAATATATATACATTTAAAGACACTACACCACTATTGCAGAAACAAAAATCAAAATAACTCCATTATAAAAAATGAAATAAATTTTCAAAACATGGAAAGAAATATTAGGAGGAAACAACACTGTTCAGTGAAGAATCCACAAGATAAATTGGGAAAACTCACCTAAAACCACTATGGATGGAAAATGGTAAGAAGAGTTTTAATCCATATTGAAATTACATTAAAACACAAAAAGTAAGAACCTCTGGTTGTATGAGTTAAGGTGAGAATCAGAGGGTTTCTCGTAAAACAAAGGGTGTAAAAAGATTCATAGGTGCACTAAAAAGAAAAATTTGGTAGTGTGAATGAGTCACTAATGTCATGAAATTTTCTAGTTTTATGACTCTTTTAAAATTAGGTCACCTCAATCCTATAAAATATGATCAATTAATGTTTTAAATATCATGTTCTTATCCTCAGTTTACCATGACGAGTTTATTGAATCCAAAACTCGTTTATTTACATTGTAATAATACCATTCTTACCATGAATCACACCCTATGAATCCCTCCTAAATAATACTTGATTTCTTATCTATGTTTTGAACCAAAATCTCAAATCATGAACTACAATTTACTTCATAAACCTCTTTTATATCCAGATTATGGCTCCCAAACTCCATTAATCCCACTCTATGCTTCCTTAAAGAACCATGGACCATGAAATTTTTTAAATGAATGGGTGATAAGTATCAGATCCCTTATATATAATATAATTTTGATATTATGACATAATTTATACTCCACCTTCTTTAATTATCCCTCATTGATAAGTGAAAACATTAACCATTCATTTTGTGTTCTACCACCTCTATAAAGTAAGACATCTCATTTTTCATATATTTTATTTATTATTTGATAAAATATCATAAAATATGGTTCATAACTTTGAAATTATCTAAATAATGTCATTTTGTTTTTATAATAATGATATTATTCCAAAAAACAATTTTCATGATCATAATAGTCTATTAATTATGATATCTTCTTATTTGGGTCTATCAACCACATCCTTGAATAATGCTAAAAAATAATATCATTGATATCTATGTGAACTTAATTTGTAATAATATATGGTATAAATAACAAAATAAATATTTTTTTTGTTTTATAAATGTAAAGTTTCTATTAAACTCATTAATTAAGATACCGACATCGTTCACTAAAAATATTTAAACATTCTCATCGATGATTTCATATTTAATTATCAAAACCTAAACTCCAATAAATTGATAATATAACATAACAGTTAATTAAACATAATAAATTATACTAGCTTATATTATTTAATATTGATGAACATTAGGAAAATAAAAAATAAAAACACCATGATTATGAAACATGATTAAGATTAATCACATCCGACATTGAAAATGAATAATAACTAACTAATGTAAATATAAAGAATAATTATAAATTTTATTTATATGAGGTTATGGATATGAATAATTTTATGAAAATATTAATTAATATTGTAATTTTTTCATAGAGGACATTAAATAAATTATGATGAAATCAATAGTAAAGGGAAGGGATTTGGTAACTCAAACTTCTTCCTTTTTGTTATAAGAATTATTATGGAGTTTATTTCTTGTATGGTCACTATAATCATTTATTTTAAATTTTAAATAATCTTATATATTAAATATTAGAGGTGGGGAATTTTAATTCAAACCCACATCCTTGAATTATATTCATTTCTCTTTTTTAAGAAAACCAATGATTCTTTTCGAAAAGTGACTCATGACCGTGAATTTTACATTGATGATTAAAAAATGTTTTCTATAAAAAAATTCTTTTTTTAAGTTTTTATCTTCCAATCTATATTAAAAAATACAATTCTTTAATGGAGTAATGTTTAGAGTTTCACCCTGCAATTGTATTCTATTATATTATTATTTTTGGGTGATCAAGTTTTAGATGTCAACTGATTTAATTCATGTTGTTATACAATTTATTAATGCAATGAACCAAAATTTTTTTTCTATGGGTTATTTAATATATGAATTATGAATGATTTTCCACTAATTTTTTTAAAATAATTTTTATTGATATTGTTTAATTATAAAAATAGATAATTTTAATTTCAATGTATTATAAAAACCATTTTTTTCTGTATTTTCTTTATGATATGATATGTGAGTGATTTTGAAGTGGTAGTAAAAAGTATAGATGATTATAGTTGGGGTCCTCTATTTCTCTCCAAGTTGTTGGATAAAAATTTAAATCTCATGATATATGTTTACATGGGCAAGATTCAGTTGTTCATAAAAATGGGTTCAATTGTGTGACTCACAAGGGTAATGTACATGCTCATACAATTATGTTATCTCACAAGAATGGGTGTAATTGTGTGACTCATGAAAGTAATGTTTCTCTACAGTAATTTTTATCCCATAATTGAATGTTGTTATGCATTATGATCTTATGCCCCCATGATTCAATGTTTATGTTAAATTATTTATTCCATGTTGTGGCTATTATATTTCTTTGTTGATCTTGAGTGTGTTTAAGTTCTTATTCCATATATATTTAATCTCACTTATGTTTTTTGATTAGCACTCATGATGATATAATAATTATATTATACTCATTTGTTTTAAGAAACTATCCTTGATGGAATTTTTATTCATCCCTTACTAATAAATTGAGTGTACCCTTTCTTATTTTTTATTCCCTGGGTTGTGGAGTTGAGTTTAACTAATCTTTCTTTTAAAAGATTGTTTATTTTGGTGCACATAACAAGATCTGATTATAATCATTGAAAAATAATTTAATTATATATAAATTCTCCAATGAAACTAATCCAATCAATCCATAGGATATTATTTTTGTTATTTTTGAAATTTCATGTTTATATCATATAGATGATTTAAAATAATGGCATGATTAGTATGGGTCTCTATATTTAGTATGAGAGGAAATTTTTAGTTATTTTTAGAGATTAGGGATTCTATTTTTGAAATCTAGGGTTTGAAAAACATAGTTAAAACACTGGAGATGAGTATATATATAAGATTATATCCTATAGTGTTGGTAAATTATTGAGTATACAGTTCTCCTTGAAATTTAATCCCTATATAGATAATGGAAAGTGGACGTGGTTATGGTACATATGCATCTAGGGGTAATCACCCTGACAAAGACTGATTGATTATTAACTTAGTCTTCACTATGGTTCATGATGTGTGGGCCTAAGACTTCACACCTAGAATGAAACTCATAGGAGATATTGTTTAGTGACAGAAATTCTATTTAAGAACCTTTTAGAAGGATTTGAGCACATTATTTTAGTATGCTTAGAGATCCTAATATGATGTAGAAAATGAATAACCTATATGGAATATTTAAAATTTATTAGCTAAGTCGCACATATTTTTTATGATTCATTCCATATATAAAATTATATTTATTTTTAAATTAATTATTCTTATCTTTGAATTTTATTTATTTAATAAATTTATGGAGATGGAGAAATAGGGTTAACAATGGGTGTGATGGGAAATATAATGATTTCCCCAATAATCTACCAAATGGGATGGTAGTTGGTGTGAAAAACCTCATAGAAATTCTCACCCAACTATCATAAGATTTGAATAATAAAACAAACCATGTTGATTTATTGAATACACCCAGGAAGGGGAAGCTTACTATCAAGCCTTTAAAGTGGCAACATCCACCCACACATAGTCTATATTTTAGTCCAATTCTTTTTTTTTGTAAAAGTTCATTTTTAGGGAAAAGGTATTTTTTCTCTATAACTAAAGTCATAAAAAGGTTGTCTCAAATGTCTATAATTTTGATGGAGATGTTTACCAATGGTCGACACTAATTATGAACACAACATAGATAGAGGAAGTATATTTTATAAAATGGGAGGAGTTCAAACTGTATTCTTCATTAATCACTTTACTTGAAATATTCACACAAGTATTGAGTTATAATTCTTAAGGGTGAAATAAAATGTGGAAAAATATGTTGGTATTTATATATAACACTTCATGAGGCTAAAAATGTATTCCTATAGTTATATCTCCCAACATGAAATTAATTTTGACAAAATCATTGTTTGTTTAAAACCATGTATTCAAAGGGTGTTAGCCATAAGAGACATTTAAAGCTATGAGAATACTGTTCAATGTAAACTAATGGTGGAGATAGAAATTAGAGACATTAATTTTATCAAAGAAAAGAAAATAAAGGAGGATTATTAATAGAACTATGATTGTAAGTCACATTGGAATAAGTTATTTTAACCACCTAATTTCCAAATGTGTGGTATAACACACTAGAGTAATTACCTCAAAGGATCATGGAAGTGTTTAAAATATATTTAAGTATGCCACCGAGCTAAAAACTACTAAAGTAGGAAAATAGTCTAATTAATGAAACATGGGAAAGGAATTTCCCAGCTAATAATCAACCTACACTGTAATTCTTCAAGTGAATGGTGTTTGGATATTATGTGAATGAATTACCAAACCTTATTCAAATAATGAATATACCCCTATGTAACCTCCCAAACCAAGGGAGTAATAAAGATAATCCATGATCACTACCACTAAGTTATATAATGATAATGAAGTGATGCGAGGTGTACTAGATCTCTTTTCTACATTTACTAATACCTTATTTGATTCTGGTTCACTTTATTCTTTTATGTCACAAAATTTTTCTAAGAATGTGGAATCACCACCTCAAGAAATGGATATTAAACTATATTTGAAAACACTTGGTGTGACAATAATTGTCACTAAGATATATAAATCTTCATCAATTGAGATTTGTGGGAGGATACTTCCTGTAGATAAAATTCTTCTTCATACGGTTATATTTTTAAAAAAAATTGGTATTGATTGTATTTCACTATATAAATCATATATATATTTTCACAAAAATTATATGTCTTTTCATACTATTGATCATAAAATTATCATGTATAAACATGGGAATAATCATGGACACCAATTGGAATAAGATTCTATAATATTGGTCTTGATTCCCAGTAATTAGGGATTTTCTAGATCAAATAATTAGGTATAAAGTCAACATTAATGGAATTCCTAATATGTGGGAGTATAATGATATTTTTTTTGTTGAAGTATGATCATTCCCTAGTTTGTGAGGTCGAGTTTTCAATTCAACTCATATATTGACCATTGCCTATCTGAAAGAGTTCATATTGAATATACCCCATTGAATTAAAGGAATTTATGAAATAACTTCAAGGGAATCTGGATAAGGGCTTTAAATAATAAGTACATAATCCTGGGGTGAACCAATCCTATTTATCAAATAGAGAGATATATCAATGCATATTATTTCTACTTATCATGATATTAATAACATCATAATAAATACAAGTACATTCTACCATGTACCAATGATTTATTTGATCAACTCTATGTAGCCCAATACTTCTCAATGATTTACCTTCGATCTAGATATCAATATTTGAGGATTAAAAGGGAGTATATTTCCAAATTATCTTTCCACAAATGGTATGGACACTATGAATTTATAATTATTCCACATTTACTTATGAATGATCTTACTATCTTTATGGATTTATTGAACAATGTTTTTTTGTACTACATTGAAAATTTCACTATAACACTTATTAAATATATTCTCATATATACAAAGAGTAATGAAGAGCATGAAGATCACTTGTGAATTTTGTTGAAAACATTAATAAAGGTGAAATTTAATTCCTAGTTTATCATCTCCAAATTTTGGATACATAAATTATTAATCTTTGGTTATGTAATCCAAATAAAGGGTATATCAATACATCCATCAAAGAAGTAATTTATCTTGAAATGGCCCATATCAGCCTATATTACCAATAAATATAGTTTTCTTGGGTTAGAATTATATGATTTATGATTTATGATAAATTTACCATGAATATAAAATTCATTAACCTATTTAACATGGATGGTATTGAAGTTCTATTGGATGGATGAATTATAAAAAAGTATCAAGGTATATCGGAAGAGGTTGGTCACTATACATATACATACATTACCCTTTAATGGGAAATGGTTTTTAATATACTGTTATGATTAAAAAATTAATATGTGATGTATCCTTATTCAAAATCATAAGAAAAATTATTGTGCTACGCACTAATAAAATACACATGAGAAAAATTACATGATTCATGATTTGGAGTTGGTAGCGGTGACCTTTGAAGTAATTATTTAGTGACATTATATCAATAGAGAAAATTGTGATATATAGACTGCTAAAATATTTTAAAATATATATTCTCATATATGGAGTTTAATATTCAGAAAATAATATGTCAGTAATTGAAAAAATATTATATTTTTTCAATACATTAACACCCAGGGAAGGAAAAAAAGTTAGTCGATGCTCTGAGAAAGAAACATCATGATACTAAATCCATGATAAGGATTGAAAATGACTAGATACTCATGGATTTTCGTAGGATAAATCTTTATATCATAATGATAGGAGAGAAGTAATATCTTTACCAAATGAATGATCATCCATTTATTCATGTGTAGATCAATGAATCCCAAAAATATGATATAGAACTATTGAAAAATATATTGAGTATCAAAAATTTTACCTTTGATAAATATAGAGTTATAAGGTTTAAAAAATGAATATGTGTTCTACAAAAATTGGGACTAAAGATGGAACTTTTTAATGATTCTCATTTTTCATCATTCTCTACTCAACCAGGAAGCATGAAGATTTTTATAGATCTAAATAATAACTTCTACTAGGATAACATAAAGAGGGATATCATATAATACAAATATCTATATTTGGTATGCTTGTAAGATAAGGTTATATTATAAAAATGTAAAAGGTTGATGAAACCATTACCCAAAAAAGTATGTAAATGGGAAAAATTACCATATATTTCATTACATTATTCCTCAAAATTTCTAAAGTCAATTATGTTATTTGGGTTTTAGTTGATAGCCTTACTATGTCAGTGAAATTTATTTCTTTTATAGTAGATTAACCTATTGACCAAATCACCATGATACAAATAAATAAATGGTTGAGGCTTCATAGAGTAATACTCCCCATTTTATTTGGTTGTGATCTAAGGTTTACATAGAGGTTATGGGGAAGTATTCTAAAAGAGTAAGAGACATAGTTTAATTTCATCACTTCTTATCACCCTCTAATAAAGGGTCTATTTAAAAGGACTATTAAAACTCTAGATAATATCATGAAATTTTTTTTGATGGAATTTAAAGGATTTTTGGATCAAAAACTATCATTGTATAGTTCTTATAAAACAAAAATTCCCATTTTATCATATAACTGGAACCATTTTAGGTTTTGTATGGGAAGAGATGTAGGAATCCAATATGCTGGGATGAATTTGGAGATTGTAAATTGATAGGTTCTAAACATGAAAAATAAATTAAAATAAATGTTCAAACTATTCAATATCATATTATAACATAAAAAATTTCATATATAAATTTCACAAATAATCATTAATGGGACATATTATTTGAAGATGATGACAAGGTGTTCCCCTGGATATCATCATTGAAGTGTGTTATGTGATTTGGGAAGAAGGAGAAGTGTATCCCTAGGTAGATCATTCCCTTTGATAACTGTGACCATTTAACGGTGGTAGCTTATAACTTTTCACTTCCTCCAGACCACTCTAAAGTGTATGATGTATTTCATGTATATCTTTTGAGGAAGAAAATACCAGGAACAGATAGTGTACTGATCTTAGAATCTGTGCAAATAAAATGTGATATCTCGTATAAGGAATAATAATTGGAGATTATGGATTGAAGAGATAAGGGGTTTCAAAACAATACCACTCATTTTTTCATATATTATAGATTAATCATAAGTAAGTGGATGTTACATTGGAACATAGGGATGTAATTAGACAAAACTATCCAAACATGTTTTCATCTAAGTAAAAAAATTTGAGGATGGAATTTTTTAAAGTGGGTTGGATTCTACATCCCAAAATATTCGTGAAATATTAAACCTTAAATAAATATCTTGATCAATATATTAATTCTAAAAAAACTCCAAAACATAACATACAATGATACATTTTAATAAAGAAAATATTAACCTATATAAGATTGTCTTTAAATGAGATGGTAAAAACAATTGTGAAAACATTGTGAAATAAAGGAAACTTTTAATACTATTACAAATTGTTTTAAGAAGAATTTAATAAAATATTTTTATATATAAAATGAATTCATTAATATGGTGATTATTTTTGTGTGATATATGAGGGGTGTTGGAGAGAGAAGGGGTTGAGAGATTCTATGCTTATGAAAATGATGCTTAGGGTTTTGATCCACGATGAATCCATCTTCGATCAAATGATTCAGTACTATGCAGCTATTCATTGGACCTTTAAAGAGAACATATGGTGGATCTCGCATAAATAATCCATTTTCATCAGTGTTGGTAGGTCTTATTTCATAGGCTTGTTGTAGGTTACAGTTTTCGATAGATTCTTCCATGGTTCCCGATCTGGTGATTCTACTTCTCACAATCAAATTTTGTGGAATGGGGTGCTATTAGTTCTCGATCCCAACCCTCATATCTTTTAGGAGCGAATCGATTATTGTAAATTTTATATTATAGCTTGGCTTAGTTTTCACCTAAGTGTGTTTTGGAAATTTTAAGATTTTAAGAAGTGCCTCTAGGTGATATGTGGATTTAGTGACTTGAGTATGGTCGTGCTTGGTATGAACATTCATCATTTTACCTTCTGATCGCTGGAATTGAAAATAAGGTCCTAGAGCCATAGAATTTATAACCTAAAACCATGGATCTTGATGTTTCGAAACTGGGATCCCTTGTTTAACCTGTTTCAGGCCAAAAATACCATATCTTAATCCTAGATTCATTTCAAAGGATTGATTTGGGTATTTTTGAATACGATCATTTTATTGGAATTTTCTCTAGTTGTTGGTACCCCTATCATACATGATAAAGAAACAACATTGGTTCAATATGGTCACATTGCTTGCATCGTAGTTGAGTCTGATATGTCATTATGAAGGACAGTTTTCATAGGGGATTTTATGCTCTAATTATAAGAGTTATGGGCATCTTGTTTCCAAATACACATTCAGTTTACCTGGTGGCTCTCGAAAGAAGGATATATCAAATGGTGTGAAGGTTGTTCCTCCTTTAACTATCAAGGGAACTATGTTTATTGGAACTACTAGCTCACAAAATGGGGGCATGACCACCTTTTTTGATGTTTTGGTTGGAAATCCATTGTGTCATAATCATCCTCTAATTAATTGACGTTGGGGTGTTATACCTATGGGGGATTGAACACCCTCCATTAACACTCCAACTGACCTTCGAGCTCATAGGTATACCACAATGTAGGGTGATTCAGGTTTTAATGGTCAGAATAGTGACATTGTGTTGGATCATGCATTATTATTGGAGGATAAATTTTTTTAATGGTAAAATTAGTGTCCCTACAAGGGGGCTCTTCTAGGCGTGTTATGGATGCCTCTGAATCTAGTGTTATGCATGATGTAAATGGAAATATGGAGCATGTGATAGCCTTTTTTATTGTTTCACATATTTTGATATATATTTTTGGTGTTTCTGGGACATCAGAGTCGTTGCCTGTTACTTTGGGTGTCCCTTTGTTGGACTCATCTATCCCACATGCATCAATAGTTGGCATGCAATATGCCCCTAGAAACTCTCTACCAGATCATGTTGAATCACCTGATGCTGCACTCTATAACTTGGGAACAATGAATGTGGCTTGTGGAATCTCTGTTTAGGTTGTTTCTCCTGCCTCTACGGCAGAATTATCATCCAAAGAACCAATGAACTATATTTTTTTTCAATGTTTGAGTCTATTAACTCACTTGATTTCGATAGGCTCTACAAGAAGAGTAGGGAGAGGAAAGGAAAGGATGTATTAGTTGATCTTGTGGTGTAATCACCTATTAGGGATAAATAGGATAACATCAAGGAGCTTCAGCTAGGGAAACCACTCAATGGGGAGCTGTCGTTGGATTCTGTTGAAGTTGATAAAGGCTTAGAGGCTGCTGCCACTACTCTGGTGGACCTCAATGAGATGGATACTGATGAGTAATCTATTGTGTGGAAGACCCCAAAGGAGTGGATTATGGGAAAACACCTGTGAGGATGAGGACGATTTCATGGTCGTTGGGGTAGAAATAAGGGTTGATCTACTCTATGTTTGGTGATATTTTCCCCATTTACTTGGAACTCTTCATTATTCCTTATTACTTTTAATTTTACAAAAAAAATTATGCCACGGGGATGGGCCATTGTATGGAATTTCCTGGGGGGTAAGTGTGATATTTTTTTGTATGAATAATATACTTTCACAAATTTTAGAGGAATGGATAAAATACCTAAATAATGATTTCTTAAAGAAGATATTGTTCACCATAATTTATAATTTTATATTAATGTTTTATTTATAAAATAGAGAATGATAATTTTTCAAAATTAAATTCATTTATTGAATTATTATGAAAATATTATATTAAGAATATTTTTTACTATATTTATAAAAATATTCATTTTTAGGTGAATGGTGTAAAAATATCATATTTAAGAATACCACAAGTCTTATTACATTATTGGTAAGAATAAATTGGAAATTATTGGAAGTCATTTATATTAAAAAATATATATTTTATAATTTTATTTATAATATTTATTTCAATTTTCAAATTTATATTTGACATTTCATAACTTAAGTAATTGGTTTCAAAAATAGTTTTAATACATTATACGCTTATTTTTTTAAAATTAGTTTTAATAACTTTTTAAAAATGAATATAATAATATATATTTCATATATATAATTAGAAAGTCCAATTTGTTTAATAAGAAACATTTTATTTATGGTTATAAATGGTAGGTTGACTTGGTAAAGATATAGTTATCGTAGTAGAAAACCAAAATGGTAAAAATAGCTAACCTAGGAAGTTAAAGGAATAACAAGATTAAAACATGTATCTAATTGAAAATTTATGTTTTGGATCAACAAAACCATATGTACACTCAATGTATTTATATTTTTAGATCCATATAAATTTTTTAATATGTTATCCCTTTATATTAACTGATTGTAAATACAAAAATGTCATTCCCACCACCTGTAAAAGGGGACTCTCACCACCCCTCAAAGCCCACTCATGTAATTGGATTTCTAACTAATTATCTGGTCATTATACTTAATTAAAAACACTCTTACTTTTCATTGAGACTTTAATCCGAATATATTGTCTTATGACCTCCATTTCCAAGCATTCTTCTACGAGAATTCTTAAGTTCTCAATGTGAGTACATTTTCTTCATTTCTTATTTTCTTTTCATTCATGCCTTCTAAATTAAATTTTCTAATTTCCATATAATTAAATAAATACTGTTTATATACTGATTTTTATAATGCTAAGGTAATAGTTATTAACCACATTTCCCAAAATCTATTAAGAAAAACAAAACTAATATACATACGTTGTAAGGACTACCGCCTCTACAAAGCGGTGACTTTCATTTTTTTACCACTTCGACTCTTGATTAAAAGGTTGAAATTGAAGAATAAATGTGATATATATAATAGGATTATGATTATTAATAGAAAAATAATTATACTCCTCCTTCTCTAAGCCTTCATCTAGAAATGTAAATTTTTGAATGCATTGTCCAAGTTATGACCTCTATGAAGTAATATATCTTATTTTTCATCTAATTTACAAACTATTTATTAAAGTCCCATAAATATGATTCCAATCCTTAAATGTGTCTAAAAATATAATTATCCACTACAAAAAATGCCTTTAATATTGATGGCCTTTATCAGTGCTACAAAAAAGTGTTGATAATGGTTAACTTTATGACTGAAAATAAATCACTAATAAAACGTACCCTTAATTAGTGATTTTTTGCAACTAATAAAGGAAAATATTTATAATGTATTTTTAGTACAGATAAAATTTACTCTTTATCAATGCATTATTTTTTACACACATAAAGGGTACCCTTTATCATCTCTTTATTGTTAGCATTGATAAAGTACATTCTTTATCAATGTTTTTTTAGTGTTGACAATTTTTTTAATCACTGGGTGAGTGCCGCATCGAAATAGCTTATGGGAGGGCACTCTTTAATATTTCATTATTTCATATCCATGGATAAGAAGCCTGATGTGGGTGTGGATTCCTGCATACAATTCCCAAACATAATGGTGCCCACTACTACCCCACACAAGCCTTCGCCCACTATATACTTTACTACGGCATTCACCAACATTCATATTTGGATCCTACAGGACCCGATCCTATCTATAGCCAAATGGTTTCATACAAACATATAAAATATAAAATTATCTAAAAATTACAAAAAATTGAAATAATTAAACAAATAAAAATTCAAAATGAGTAAATTAATTTTTAAATTTTTTTAACTAAATAATTAATAATAAATATAATATACATATATTTATAAATTATAAATATTAATAAATAATATTTATCAAATATATTAATAAAAATTTTAAAAAAATAATTTAACAAAAAATAAAAAATGAGTAAATTTTAAAAAAACATTTTAAAAAATATTTTTTGAATTATAATTAAAAAATGAACACATGTATTATACAAATATAAATAAATTATAAATATTAATAAATAATATATCTTAAATATAGATATATAAAATGAATAAATGAAATAATTAAACAAATAAAAATGAAAAGTAAGTAATTTAAGAAAAATAATATAATACTTATTAATTAAATAATTAATGATAAAAATGAATAAATTTCATATATATATTATAAATATTAATAAATATTATACATAAAATATAAATATATAAAATGAATAAATTGTAATAATTAAAAAATGTGAAAAAAGTACAAAAAAATTAAAAAAATTATTAAGGACAAAATTATTAATAAAAATAAATAATTTGAATATATATATATATATATATATTAATTCTAAATATTAAAAAATAATACATATTAAATATATTTATTGAAAATTAATAAAATGTAATAATTAAAAACATATTAATTTCTTATTCGTTTTTAATATTTTTTATACATAATTATTCCTTAATAAATTTAATATAGAAATATATTCATATATATATATATATATATCAAAATATATAATATTTCATAAATTATGATTTTTATGATACAAAATATTTATGTTTACATTAAATAAGTCATATTTTCGATAGTGGTGTGAATGAAAATCTAGAGGATGTAGAGGCCTCCCAGCTTTCAACGGGAGCTAAAACTTCAAATTCCAATGTGGCTATTATTGAAAATTCTCTAAAGAGTGGCTTAGATGACAGATTGGTTGTGCCATATAGTTTTAAATTTTGAGAAGGTTTAAAGAGAGGGCCAACAAAACCTCAATTTTAGGTTCCCGTCTTGCACAATACTCTTCGTTCTATCTTGGGAACTTTTAGGGTAACCATGAATGCCTTATTTCCCCAAAATAACGGTCATGTACAGTGTCAATATCTCCTCCTATCCTAAAGTTTAAAAATCCTTTTGACGTTTTGGAGCAGATTGGTTTAGATAAGGTTAAGGGAGGATAGAAGAATTCCAAACACATAAGGAAAAAAGACTTGTAGTGTTACAAGTGAAGTGAATGAGAGGGATCAATTGAGGTCCTATTAAGATGTCAGTGTACCTCTTTTTGATGATGGCATGAGTGATTGAAATTCTTCCAAGAATTTATCTTCCTTTGAAGAGTATTTCTTTAGTGAGGAACTCAATTGACTAGGGAGGAAAAAAATAATGAATGTAGGGAAGAAGGGAAAGAGGCATAAATATTATTCTTTTTTACCTAATCTCTTGTAGACAAGATCTTCAGGTAAAATGGGTGATTTAAATAGAAGTGTTCAGGATGCCCCTAAAACCAGACCTTCTCCACATTAATTTGGAAAGATTAATATTAAATAGGGTTATGGGGAAGCTTTCAAGTATACTGATCAACTAATGGATAGATTCATGTGGTTTGAAGAAATTTATAACACATGTCCTATGGCCTCAAAGGAGTTGTGGATGGATAGAATTTTCAATTTTTCTACTATAGGAGAGTCATATGACACTCCTTCAGATTCTTTTTTAGATCATTTAATGTACTCTGAAGACAAATAAATGGTTGACACATGGATCATCAATTCCTCTCTAGTGGATGTTTACAAAATGTTTGAAAGAATTCTTCCAGTTCATACTAATGATATATAAACAATTTAGATCATCAATCAGCACCGCAACATAGTTCATGGGTTCAATGATGATAAGATTATCTTGGAAGAGATCAATATGACTTGGGAAAAGATGGATTATTGCATTGAGGAGCTTATTAAAGATGATCTGGATATGATCATCTCCATCAAATGGACATTGCAAAGGGTACATGACTCTAATAGGTTAAAACTTTTTTGGAATTGTTTGATTATGTAATATAGTATTCAAATTTTTTTGGGCTTATAGTTGCATGTTCGGTTTCACAAACAACTCTAGATTATGGATTTGAAAATGAAAAAAAAACTATTTGATGATATATTTAGTGAAGATTGATTTATAATTAAATGTTAACAATAATTAAAATTATTGACTATTTTAATCGAGTAATGGACAATAATTGAATGTCATTAGATTTTTCAATTTAACATATAACAAAAATGTGTCACAATAATTTCACACATACATATATATAATTAATTCATTTTTATACAACACACACACACAAATATTTACGAATTTTATGAAATCATATATAGAAACACATACACCAAATATTTATGTAATTCATTCAAATTTTAGTGTTAATTTTAGAATTTTATTTTGTAAAATGATACATTTAATATATTATATTTTTAATAGTAAAATTATATTTATTAATTAATACAATAATTACATTTAGGTATTATTTTTTTAATATTTTTATATTTTTTTTCAATCTAGTCATTTTATAATATTTATTTTATATATTTATTTACAATGTTTTAATATTTTCAATTTGTATTCATATTTATTTTAATATATATTCCTATTATATTAATAATTTCTATTAAATTAATAAAACATTTCCAAATTTTCAATATTTTTAAACTGTACTCATTTTTAATTACTCCATTTCACTCATTTTTTGATATGAATGCATTTAAGATTAAATATTCATTAATAATGCTAAAATTATATTTGAAAAGAAATATCTATCGATAAATACATTAATAAATATATATTTACTACATCTATAAATTTATATATTTATATTTAAATATAAATAAATATTTTTTTTTGAAAAAGTGTCGATATAATTGTAAATAAATAATTATATTTATAATTAAATTATTATGGAATTATAACATATTTATTTAAATAATGAATATATTTACTATATTTATATTTATATTTATATTTATATTTATATTTAAGATATTTATTAAATATATTTATATATATAATTATATAAATATATATAATGATATAAATATATACAAGTTATTTTCTAGAAAAGAATTTATATAATTATAAATATATAATTTTATAAATTCTTTATAATTACTAAATTTTAATAAAAATAATTAAATAATGAATATATTTACTATATTTATATATTTTTTAAATGTTGGGTCCAAAACCAGATTTTATTATGAAATCAGAGACCAATTTCTAACTAGGTAAACGGATACTTATTACATAACTCATAGGACTAAGGCAATGTGTCCCAAGAACATGGCATGTAGGCCTAGTGCAGCATCATGCCTACATCATCCTACATGTGTCATTTTTGTGTCACTTCCTGGGTTGAAAATCCCCTAAGGGGCTTTCCAAGATTTGAACATTGGTCTTCGGGATGCAGGATTATGGGGTTTTGACACCACCCCAATGCCTTCATATTTATATATATATTTAATAAATATATATAATTATATAAATATATATAATGGTATAAATATATTTATAACTATAAATAAATATGAATAATTTAAAAAAAAGAATTAATATAATTATACATAATTAATTATATATTTAAATAAATAAAAAATTATAATATTAATATTTAAATAATGAATATATTTATTTTATATACATAGATAACGACATAAATACATTTATAGTCATATAGTAATATTTTTAATTATATTTTAAAATATAATTATTTATAATTATAATTTTAAATCATATATCATAGTTAACATTTTAGTAGTGATGAAGTTGTCTTTTATCTGCGCTTCTTTAGCACTGATAAAGATATACCATTTATCAGTGCTAAAAAACTATTGATAAAAGGTATCTTTATCCATGCTAAAAGATTAGCGCTGATATAAATTGATTTTATAAGTTCTCTTTTGGTGCTGATAAAGATCTATCTTTATCTCAACTAATGAAGCACTGATAAAGATACCTTTTAATGTTGCATATTAATTTAGCATTGAAAAAAGCTATATTTATCAACACTTTTTGGGAAGCACTGGTAAAATACCTCCCTGTTTTACTTAAAAGAACCCTAATTGCATTGATTTTAGTCGCGATTCTCATGATTTCATGGAAATCCACTCTTTTTGGCACTCCTCCTCGACTTTCTTTGGGACAAATCAAGTCTCGAATCCAAGGTATGTTTTTTCTCCTTCTCCCTAAGTAATTTTTTTGGGTTTCACAGTTTATGCTATTGCGGTGTTTTCTTGGACCTACTCCTCTATTCTCCCTCACGATCTCTCTAACATCATTGGATCCCTATGATGGGTTCCACGTCATTCTACTACAATTTAGGTGTCTCCTCCCTCAATTTTCTTCTGTTTTTCAATGTAAATATCCTCTTTCTTCCTTTATTCTCTTCCTATTTCATTTATCTATATGTTTCCTTGGTTTTCCCTTTCTCCATGAACCCTACTTCATGTCTCATTCTAGGGTTAGGGTTTGGGTTCAATATAACAGAGATCTTTTCTTATCTAATACCTAAATAGGGTTATTCCTAGAATGTTTTGGCATTTTATAGGGAAAGCAACATGTTGGGACAGCATTCCGATTAACTTGAGTCTTTATAAATTCTTTTTTATATAAATTATGTATATGTGTAATGTTTATAATAAATATGGAAAACATTTTTGTTTAATTTTATGCTTTTAATAATCGGTTTTCAATGTATTTTGATTGATTTATTTTGAATTAAAGTTTTTATCCCTCCACGTGTTTGATCATTTTCTTATGAGGCATTTTACTTCTTTTTTTTTTGAAAAATGATGGGTTTAGGCCAAATTTTGGGGTTTTAAGGAAGAAATTTTTTTTAAAGAAATATTTGAAATATAAAAAGGAACTATTTATAAATAGTTCCAAATTATTGAAATTGATTAATTTAAAATAATTGCAAAATAAATTGGCACCATAAGTTATATTTTGTTTAATAACATTTTTACTACATCTAAATGGGTTTATAGATCATAATATCCTAGTTCATCGCCCCTTTTATTTAGTATTCTTAGTATGGGATGTTTATTAATATATATTGTTTTTATGATTTGAATGTGTTTTTTATTAAATATTTATGGAGGTGAGGTGTATGATATTGATTTTGTTACCATATGTTTATATTTCACTTTCTTTCTCACCTCTACACTTGGTTTCTTGGTCATTGGGATTCTAGGTAACTAAATGGTATCTTGGATGAGTGAAAACTCTAGTTTAGATTGTGTATAGCTATAGTGGTACTTGTTTATTTAGTGCACTCATATGGTTCCCCTTGGTATCATCACACTCCTATGTTGGTTTAGGTCCCAGTTAGTTCAAGGGGACTACTGATACAGGTTGGTTTTTTAAGGTTGACATAAAGTACCTTTCACAAGCTTAGGATCATATTACTTGAGTGCATTAGTAACAACTTATAATCCCTATATATTAGATATGGCCTTAGGAACTTTAGGCATGAAATTTATTTCTTCCTCTTCTTTTTTCCCTATGAAACGAGTTGTGAAATATGTACATTACTAATGTACAAAATTTTAAACATGTTCTTTGGTGGGCTCTGGTTAGACATACATGGTCATTCACTGTGAATTTTCATTTTTCATTGTAATAATATTCATGTATGCGCTTGAGTTTGGTAGGTTTTCTATGTTTTGGTTGATCTGGTTTGTTAGCTTTTATTACATTCTCACTTGGGAATATCCTTTGTTTGTCTTCGTTCTTTTTGTATAGTGATTTCTATGAAGATTCCTCGTGAAATTTTAATGTGGATTTTCTCATAATAAAACTCTTTTAATTTTGATTGAATAAGTGGGTTACAATATAGAAAATAATTTATCATATAAAAATCAATCCAAATGAGGCATTATCATTAGTTTTCAAATATCATTATGTTAATCAACACATGGAATAAGTTTTGGTGTATGCGTAATTTAATGTTAACTAATGTTAAGAAAAAAATGGTAGCAATAATAGAATTGGAATTAACTAATGAATCCCCATATTAAACTTGGTAATTTATTAAATATATCATTATCTATAAACAATGCTTAATCATAATAACCCAAAGAAGGCATAAGGTGTGACTCAAGCCCCAATTAACATGTTCTAACCAAAAAATGATTATCATTTAAATGAATTTTATTAATTTTAATCCCATTTTAGTATCAACCTTTATTAGGAAAATAGTTCCTTAAAAGTTAATATGTACATGTATAGCTCATATTTTATGAAAATAAAGTTTTACAATTTTAAACTTTAAAATATACAAATAACATTTCTTGTTAGTAATGTAAAATTATGATTCTAAAAAATTAAAAAATTAAACTACCTATGTTTATTGTATCATGAAAACAACACTATTTTTTTAAGGTATTTATATAAAACCATATCTATAATTAATTATTTTGGAAAACAGTAACATTTATTACATAAAAAAAGTTTAGTATCAGAAATTAAACTAGTTGATGAAACTTAATAAGTTATCATAACAAATCATTCCTTACCACTTAATCATCCCAACTATTATCCCATCATTTATTAAATCAAAAAATCATGTTTTAGTATTATCCATTTACTTATAATTAATTTAGGGTATATCTAAAGGAAATGAATTTCCTTTTAATACAAAACAAGGTATAGAATGGAATACTTAACTATGTATATTCATACCATTTAAACTCATGATTTAAAACTAAATTCAAATTTAATAAATGTACTCAAGATACTAAAAAATAAATATGTACCAAAGGGAAATTTATTTCAGTCATCAAAGGTATAATACATGTGAATATTCAGTTCACTTTATCAAAATAATGTGATGTAACATAACCCAAACAAGTAATTCATACATTCCTTTATTGATATTAAAATGATTTGGATTATTTTAAAATTATAATCATGAACATATATAAATGAAATAATGTTAATAATTAAACAACACAAGTTGGAACATTAATTTTATAAAATAAGTAATTTTAAAACATGTTTAACATACATTAAATAATAATCCGAGAAAAATTATATTATTTGAACTACCTGCAGAGTGTAGTGTCCATATCATTGCACCCAATCTCATGAAAAAACATTTTTTGGTCCTCCTCTGGAACTGAAAATTCTTAATTTCACCCATCAACAAGTTATTTCATCACTCTATCAGAATTCCAAAACAACTTAAATCATATCATGATCTTCTAAACACCCACAACAATGTACAAACACAAAACAAGGTATAACATAATGGTTGTTTCCTTGCTAAAGAAAACCAAATTTTTCATTGTTCTCTAACCCCATGTACTAGAGAACCTCTCATTTAACTCATAATCATATGACTTCAAATCAAACCTAATCCCGATAGCACACATAGACTCTATCTAACACCTCATGATCTTTTGGAAAACATTTTTAAGTGTCACAAATATTTGTAAAACCTTCATGGTGTTGATTCTTGAAAAAACTATATGGCATGTGGAATCTTGGATTTGTGGATTCTTGGGTGATACTTTATGATTTTCTTAATAAATGAATCATAACCTAATTAAATTGTGAAAGGATCTCATGGGAACCATGGAATTTTTGCGATTATTCCAGGACAATCATGATAAAAAAATTTATCTCTACCTAAAAATGTAATCTATAATGAAAAAACTAACTAAAATTTGGTGAGGTAGGGAGACACTAGTAGTGGTGGAATCCTTACCCCTAGCCTCGAATTTGTAGGATAATGTGTTTACCATGTGTTTATGATCCCTGAGAGTGTTTGGATTCTTGATCCTTGAAATCAAATACCTGAAAAATCCTTACCATGGTGCAATTATTTAAATTGTTAATTTCCTCTTATCTTCTAAAAAATGTTTTATTCATCCCATATTTATAAACTTTTAATGAAATGTTTAATAACTGTGCTTTCTATTATATTGGGTGGTGTCCTAATCAAAATTTTAATTCTCATGCCTATTTTTAATTTCAATTTTAGAAAATGAAACTTGGTTTTAAATTTTAAATTGGTTTTTGAAATGAAAAATTTATTTTTATTTAAAAATTATCTATAATGGATTCGATGTTCTGAAACTCATGATTTGATTTCAAATTGAACTTGTATGGTTTTAAATATTTCAAAGTGTACATCCTTCCATGGAAACTGAATTAAACATTTAATTTATTATTTTTTGTTTTTTAATATTATTTTAAAAAAAATCACTTACTTTTAAAAGTTTTTATTGAAAATGGGGTTTGTATCCCATTATGTGTTTTGAAATAAATTGGTTTATTTTCATGTGGAATTTAAAAGAAGGATTTCATGTGGGGTTTAAAATATTAAAAAATTTCTTTGACAAATATATCATTAACATTTATGATTTTAATAATATCATATTTATTACTCATCCTCACTAAATTTCATCAATTCCCTAGTATGAGACCAAATACAATCATTCATTGAATGAATATATATATACATATCAAATTATAATATATATTTTTTAATATTAATACGTTATTAATTTATTGAGGTTTTATTGTTATAGTAATTTTCAGAATGATGCTTCATATTCTATACTCACAATGTAGTAATGTTTACCTTTCTATAAAATATGGTATATTTCCATTTTTTAGTTTATTTTCACGTGTAATAAAATTAACCAAAAAATATATTTATTTAAAGGAACATACTTACTTAAATCTTAAGGTGTTATAAAGATACATGAACTACATTATATAGAGACATAAATCACAAATCACTCCCAATAACAAGATTTATTATTCCTCTTATACCAACAATGATGCTCTATATAGTGTATAAAATAAGAGGGACTAGAAAATCATGCATCTGTTTCCACTAGAGGAGAATGTTGTAGTCTTGGTGAAATAATTTTTATATTCAATGGATAATGGTTCTTGTATACTCAATCCAAGGTGATCGTGCATCTCAACCAATTATGAATGAGGAAAGGGTTATAAAAGTGTTAGAGAAATGTGATCATGTATTGTATGGTTAGATCTTCTATCAAACCATTTTGTGTATATGAAACTTTTCATATTTAGGGAACAAACAATGAAATGTTTCTTGGTTCTTTTCCAACTCCCGGAGTGAGAAAAAAAAATTTTGAGGAGAAAACATTCATCCTAAAAAATCTCATATTTTGAATAGTAATTATAGCATATGTTTTACTTGAGAATCATCCCCCCTCTCTTCTGGGCATGCAACAATGTTGCTTGAACTACTATGAGAAGTATTCGTCCGATATCGGGAACCAGTGATCATTTTAAAGGAATTCATTGGATAACACAAACTATAGTGGATTTATTATTTTCTCTGATTCATTTTCCCATTTCCTTCAAAGATTTATAAACATAACTGAAACAGTCTATTAATGGATTCCCCTCATTTGAAGTATCTACAACGTTCACCTTTGATTGGAAATATATTATGTGTATTTATTTTTTTATACAAAATGAATATTTTAGGAACTTAATAGGATGAATATGAATCTAAAATGAATACATACTAGTTGTTTGATTAAATATTATGAAGATGGAGTTAAATATTTCAACAAGTTTTCAATATAGCATGCTTACAACCCATCTCAAATCCTTTTTCTATGTTTTTGTTATTACTATCAAATAAAAAAAATTCGAGAATATTTGGAAGAACATTTGACTTTTCATGGAATATATCAAAGCTATAAATTATAGAATAAACATTGGGAAAATAAACATGAACACTGATTGGGATGATACTTTATTTTATGGATCATTTGATATAAATATCAGTGTAAATTATGACAGAGATCGCATGGAAGAAACAAAAATGGAAATTAAAGATTAACTTCGTGATTTATGAATTTTTTTTGAGAAGTTAAATATTTTTTCGAAGAGACCATTATATAACATTTTTATTATATACACAATATTTTTAATAGTATTGATTTTATATAATTTGAAATCTAGAAACAGATGGATCAACACCAACTTTACATAACTGTATAGTCTTTGGAATGATATGCTACAAGAAAAAAAATTCACTTCATTGTCGAACAAATAATGATAAAAATGATAATTTCATTAAGAATGATATTTAAAAAATACAGGATTTTCCCAATGATTATATTTTTTTCTCAAGGACCAAGAATCACTTATAAAATTACCTATGTGTGTTGTGGATCGATACAAGAAAAATGAATCATGTCCTTCAAAAGTTTTATAGTTATTTCCTATCATTATATGGTTTAGAAGAATTTATAGATATAATGAAATCGGGATACAATTGGCATGGAATATAGATACAAGAATTACATTTGGGAACATATATCATCCAGTTGATTTCCCTTAGTGGAAAAAAATTGATTTTGAGTATCTTGAATTTAGAAGTGAGGGAAGAAACATTCATCTCACATTATCTACATGTATAATAAATAATTTTATTGTATAAATTAGTACTAATAATAGATGGCTAGTCATGTTGGAAAATTATATATTTATTTCATGGCTATATAAGATGTGAAAATACATTTTGTTTTCTCTAATTATATCTAGATAATGATATTTATATCTATTTGGCTCTATTAATCAAATATATGAAATTTATTTGGGTTATAGGTGTCATAGTATATGATTATCATGGAAGTTAGGAATTCACATTGAGGTCCATGTTGTATGGGATGATAAATTAATTTATTTCTTATGGAAATTTCAAAGACTAATCATTAAAGGGTTGTTGGGGTGTCTAATTTTTTATTAATAAACACACTCAGTTCAATTGAATAATTCCTTAAAGACTTTGTTTTTATGACATCAGAAAATTTTACCTCAATAACATAAATATTAATCCTAGGAAAAAACATTTTATGAAAATATAGATCAATGTAAAACACAATATACATTAATAGGTGATCAACTATTTGATAAATTAAAAGATATTGAAATAGTTTTTAGAAAACCATTTTTTGAAAGACACAATAAAATCAGGTTGGTAAAAGAGATTAATTTTCATTGAATAATCATTTTGGAATTGTTTATACATCATAAATTTTCTTAATGTCTTGCATATAGAAAAAAAAATATTTTTTATAATATTATTGGTATATTACTAAATATTCATTTAAAAAGATTTGACATAATGTCCAAGGTAGGAATGATTGACATTGGTATGAGAGAATAGTTTTCACCGATGAAGGGTAATGGGTGGACTTTTCTACCTCCACCAGCTGAGACACTATCCAGATTGGAAATTTCCCTTTAATGGAGTAAATGTTCCAAATGGGTTTTCATGAAATATCAAGAATTTCATTCCAATGAGTAACTTGATGTTATATGGACTAAAATCAAATTACTGTTATGTTTTAATTCAAGATTTTATACCCATTTATGTATGTTACATTCTACATAAGATTTTTAGACATACATTATCCAGACCCTGGTACTTTTTCAAATCCATTTTTATTAAATTTATAGACCCACCGTAGTTGAAAAATCACAAATAAGGAGTTCTCAGTCACATTATTTGAATTTGAGATGTTATTTAACATGTATTTCATTGATATAATGGTCCATATAATGGTTTACGCGGATATATAGGACTGACTATGTGGTTATGTCCATTATAGATGGATATACCCCTTTGATTAGTATGTAATGAGTTTTAATGGGTATGTTAAGAATCAATATTTCCCAGAAGGTTGTATTGTAGAATGAAATATTGTTGAAGAATATAGTTAATTTTATACAAGTTACCAATGAGATGTTGATATCATCAATCTCCCAATGTCTCATCGCAGTAGACACCACATGGGGAAATCGATTTCTAGATGAGAAATTGTTATAGTTTCCATCACTGAGTATGAACAAGTGATCCATTACATATTAAATAATAGTGAATATTTTTATCCCTAAGTTGAAGCCCAAAAAGTAATTCTTATAGAATTAAATCCACCAATGTCTAAATGATGGATATCAAATAAAAATAATCAATAGTTTATAGGATATTTCTGAGATCATGTTAATAATGATTTAACTCAAATTATAAATTCAATTACCAAATAAATTTGATAGATATCCATGAGACCAAATACAAATTTTATATCTTACACTGGTTTTGTGATCAATAGTTATATGTTTAAAAAAAATAACATGATGAATGAAGTAGATAGAAAAATAGTGGAGTTATTATTATGGAATTAGTGATGCACATATCTGTTTTCAAGGGTAGAAATCTGATTTATCTAAATATGTCATATTTCTTCACTATTATACAAATATATAAGTTTGATTATACAACATTTAAAATGCTGATTTTTTGTTTTCAATGGGTTAAAGATAATAGTGTAGTGAGAGTTGAGGTAATTGTCATTATGCAGGTAATTTTCAGTGTTGACGGGGAAAATAATGATCTATTTATAATGGTATCACAAGAAATGAATGTATTTTATGTCTCAGATCTAGAAAATAAGAATTCTCTGATTTCCCTGCTAGTGAAAAAAACAATAGTAGGGTCATATTAATATCTAATATAGGATAACCCTTTCATTGGGATATCACATTCATTTCATACCATTCCTAATGTAGAAAATTTCTTGAACATTAGAGGGGACCAAAAAATGATATTTTGATTCTCAATAGAGGATCCAAATTTCATAAACCTTAAAAAAGGGGAGTTCAATTAAAAGGATAATGTTTTATTAATATACTATATTTTTCTCATAATATTAATTGTTCTATATTTTATTTACATAATATAAATTAAATTTTAGATGACTCTTGATGATAATATCTTCAACACATGATAATATTACCAATCCCTATGAAGAATAATATATTTATGCAAAAACTATAGAATTCTTAGGCTATCAATATGATTTTTTGTAAAAAACTATAATGATGTTGCATCACATTATTGAATAAAATTATCAAGTAAATATGTGAGGGTATAAAATTTGAGGTTGGATCGAATCAACATGACCAACATGTTAAACCCCGATAAGTCAACGATCATTAGTTATGTTAGGGTCATAATGAGGATGAATGTTCTTATTGATATATATTAATGGGGCCACATCCATCATGTAACAAAGGAAACCCCTTGTAAAGACATAAAGGTAATGTTACGGTATACTTTCTATATTTTATAGAAATATTATATAATGAACATTAATTAAATTATCATTAGTCTATGTAGAGGTTAGAATATTTCTGTATGAAATATGTCTTAAAGGCTAATAGAAATTCCCATAAAGTCTTCCAAACATTTGTTACCAAGTCAAATCCCAGGAATGCTAAGAGGAAAGTACATACCCACCCACCAGTTAGTTATTCACACATTTTAAACTTGCAAATATAGAATGTTTTCATCAATAATTGTATTGATAAATCATTTTAGGTTCACTTTAGTCAATAATATATTATTTGGCCTTATTTATTTTATCCAATTTGATTAAAATTTGATAATTTATGAAACATATAAGGAGTACTAAAAATTAAAAATCTGTATAAAAACCTATCTACCCCTATCGCAAAGTGCGAATTGGGTATGCTTTAGTAGAGAAGAAATTGGTATGTATTTTAAATTATTAATAGATGTTTTATGTGATATGAAACAACATGTGTTCCTATTTTATATACAAATCAATTAATCAAAATCTGAATCCACATACATCACATTTCATGTGCCATGGAAGGAAGATCACATAAATTATAAAGGAAGACTAGTTGATGGAAACACAAAAGCGGTATGGTTAACATGTGTAAGTATGACATAATAGTAATTTATTATTATTTATAACTATATTAAATAAAAATATCTACTTATATTTATAGGTTTTTATCTGGTTTAGACATAGTAATTAGTAGTAACCCTAGGTAAAGAAAAACTACTATCAGAATCTTTGAAGTGGAAAAAACAATATGGTTGCATTAGAGGAGTGGGTATTGAAGTGTTTCATAGAATATATCTCAGGAAGAAAATACCACAAGAAGATACGTATAAGAAGATGAAAGGATTATAGGAAAAAATTGATGATTTGAATGATATTATTGTTTGTTCTAGTTGGGTAAACCAATAAATAAGAAAGGATCAAATTGAAACAGTGGAGTAACAAATATATACACATAAAAAACCTAATGAACATGATACCTTTGTGTCTATTCATTCATCTCAACTAGATACCTTACCTAAGGTAATAAGTTTTTTCATTACTCTTTCTCCTAAATGTGAATCAAATTTTTGATAACATTATATTACATAAAATTTATAGGTTAAAGTTGTATGTGATTTTTATCTATCAACACCCACACAAGACCATCTTGAGAAGGGTATGGTGTATAATATATCATGAGACAAGTTACATAATAAATAAATCCAAAAATATCACATGATAGTGGGGATAGAGGTAGATTAGGATCCAACCACTAATTTTAATATTTTAATTGATGATCTAGATATTACAACAGTAAATGATGTTGTTGAAACTTACAAAGTGTGGCCATCTAATATTATAAGGATACATGAGGTATTTTATTATCAATTTTTTTCATAAAAATAAACTATAATAGTTGATGAAAAATGGTGAGAAGTGAACTATGTGATTAATGGAAGTTAGTGTCATGATAATCTAGTTAACCAACCAAGAAATCAAAATGACCTTTTGGGGGTACCTTATCCACTCTAGTTTCATAGAAATATTTATAATCATTAAAATTTCATGGAGAAAAAATATTTAAAGATGTAGATAGGTGTTACATTCCATATGAAGAATAAATATATGGAACCTTAATTATAGACGTATTTGGTCTCGAGAGTATAAATGAAATTCTCATGTTTGAAAAGCTGAGAGTCTTAGTTGTGAATACATACATAAGGTACACTTTCATAATATTTTTATCCAAAAAATGATATAATATGTTCATTAATGTTAATAACTATTTATATTTTCGATAGGAATTTATATTTCTCATATATAAATGGAAACTCATGAGAATCTTGGTTTGGATTCATCAATTTCTATATCATTTCTATGCAAGAAACTTCCTTGGAGAAGGAATAAATTCAAAAAAAGATCTAAATGATCATCTTGAGAAAAAATATCATATGACAGATACTTTTTTATTTCTATAATGGATGGGTAAAACTCTACAATCTAATCTCATAAAAAATATATATATATTTCATTTCATATTTGTTTTGGTTTTTTGGAAGTGCTATATTCTAATCTCACTCACTCTGGATACCCCAAATATTTATTTTTTCAATTCAATGCATTTATATCAAAGAAACCGACCAAATTTGATGTGTATTGCTATTTTGTAACACAAAAAATCAAAATAATATTTATAAACATTGAATTATATGATTGTGTCTATGTTTTAACAAAAAAAATAATGATGACTAGGAGGTCACTAAATATAGGATAAATCATGGCATCAATTCATTGAATGAAAAAAAAGTTATTGGGTTACTTCAACTAGAAATATGTTAAGGTATATATAGAAAGACTTAACTATAAAAACATATATAAAGAGAATTAATTATTTTGATCAATATTTCTATAGTGTCTAAATCAAGAAAATTGAATTTATTATGGATATTATGTTTCTAGTTTTTTGATTGAGATCATAAACCAAGTAAATACCATCATCCCCTGATGGGTAATTTAGAAAGGTAATGTCAATTTCAATAAAAATATTTCTTAATATTTTTTATCAATATTTTCTCAGTACTACAATATTTTAACAACCTTCACTCTCAAAAGAATATTTAAATTTGTTTAGAAATGAGTAGATAGAATACATGGTGCGTGCCTATTGAATGATATCAAATTAGGTGATTAATTAGATTTTTTTTATCTAATATAGTCTGAGAACATAGAATTATATTTGGGGTGTGGATAATTAGTATAAAAATTCTTATATATAATTTATATATGTTTCTCAAGGGTATGTAAAATGGAGGAAGTCAATTTGTTTATAAATTAATGCTTATAAGACATGGTGTTAGAATATATATAGGAGTCATTGATAAGCCTAAATGTTATATATATTTTTATGTCACTTTTGAATTGTTTTTTATTCATATAGTTGATAATGCACGAGGTAGATGTCCAATTATGCTGGAAATAGAGCTTCACAAGATTCCAAGGTTGAAAGGTAGAAAAGATGCAAAAATGGCCAAGTACACATCGTGATGGCAAAGTTCACATTGTTTGATTGATAATCATAGCCTACAACAAGTCGTGAAGCCTAGGTTTTGACCAACCATGAAGACTGAAGAAATTTTCATCTCATATTGGGAGTCCCTCCTACACATCATGACACCAGTCAAACTGGACACTGAGAAAGCTGCAAGGATTCAATACAAAAAGCTAGCTAGCCATGGGTTACACATCACGAACCACCTGTACATGATGTAACAATGGTCAATAATCATAAATACACAAAAGATATGTGCACCACACTATGGATTTAGGTCATAGTAACGCGGATCAAGGGTTCATGACGTGACAATCAAGTACACATTGTGACCATTTTCGCCTATATAAGGAACATCCCGACCACACATTTGAGACATTATTGGATTAGCTCTCTCTTTATTTTAGACTCCTTTTGAGATTTATTATTTCTTCACTCTTTAAACACCTTAGTTCCTTGTAATTTATTTACATTTTTCAATCGAAAAGCCATGGATTCCTTTTTCTTCAACGCCTTCAATTCCTGCATTGCTACATTTTTGTTTCATTTCAAGTATGTTTTTTTACATTTTCCTGCATGATTTTAAATTCCATTAGCATAGTTATGATTTCCTTTACCCCATTTATTACTTTAATTATCACCATGATTAGATAAAAAATCAGGTTAGGGATAAATTTTTGATGTATCTACATGCTTAATTAGACCACTAGTTCTTAACATGGAAAACCTAAATAGATTAGTAATTAGGATATAAACAAACTGTCAAACCCCATTTTTGTGACCGTACTATGACCATCGAACAGTAAATAAAACAACCTTATCCTAATTAAGGTAAGATATTACTATGATCATTATCTTAGGAAACATTCTACAATATATGTTGAACATAATGCATCTAATACTACAGCTAGCCTCTTGACCATGGAATAGTTACATCCTAGGTAGAACTAGAAGACTGGACCAAGGATGACTAGAAACTACCACTTTGGTTTCAGACTAATCACATAGGACCTCTCCAATATTAGAACTAGGATCACCTTTATCTAGATACTCAAACTTGATCCTGACTACTCTTTAATCACTTGAATTCAAACCCAAAATTAGTTAGACACTGCCCAAACATTATTCAAGCTAGTAAGTATTGCTACAAGGATTCAATATTAGATTTATCTTCCCTTCAATATCTATAACCTCTTCATGGGATCGACCTTGTACATCTACAATACTACACATGGTAGTTAGTAAGGTTTGGTAAACATATAAATTTCTAATTTGAATCCAGGCCTGAGGAATTAGTGATGCCTTTTGGGCGGCCGATAAATTATTGGCACCACTGCTGGGGAGGAAGCGTTGTTTCTTCATGATTAGGACTCTTGTATAGTTATAAGATTACCTTTACCTCACCCCCTTTCCATTGTTTCTAGATTCCCTTTCATATTTTCATTTTTTTTCATTCACCTCGTGCATGTACCAAGGTCCTTTGACTCGTTCAAGGACTCTTGAAGCACAATATCTTTTGGAAATTGATCCCAAGATTGAAGGGAATTTCTCTTCTATTCACCAGTCAACAAAGGACGAGCAAGTAAACCACCATGAGGGACCTAAACTGCCAAACACCAACCATCAAATCATTTTGGGAAAGCTCTCAATAATGAACTAGGAAAAAATGATCATGGACTATGGATTTCCATCAATCCATGGAATGAATTCTAGTATTGTTCGTCCCCCTGCCCAAGCCCACACATTTGAGATAAAACCTAGACACATTCATATGATCCATAACATAGGCTAATTTAGTGGTATTCAGATAGAAGATCCACTGTAACATATTTCTAACTTCCTATAAGTCTGTGATACCTTTCAAAAACAGGGAGTTTTGTCTGATGAAATAAGACTCCACATCTTTCCATTCTACTAACGAGGTAGATCCATGGACTGGCTAAAGATTTAGTCTCTCATATTAATTAAGACTTAGGAAAAACTGGAGAAGAAGTTTATGGACAAGTACTTCCCACCCATCCAGACCTAGAAGCTCTGGATGGACATTCAAAGTTTCAATCAAATTGATAGAGAGTCTATATGGAAAGTGCGGGATCACATTGAATAATTAATTAGGTAGTTTCCACATTATGGATTGGATATGTGGATACAACTCCAAACTTTCTATCAAGGACTCTATCCAGCGGCATGAAATTTTTTCGATGTAGCCGTTGATAGAGGTCTCATGTTCAAGAACCTCGATGCCGGAAGAGACAATCTAGATGATGTCTCTCACAATGCCAGTTTGTAGAAGAGTTATCGTAGACCACCCCGAAATGGAATCCACCAAATTGATGAAACCAAAATTCTATCAACACAAGTGGAAATGCTCAATAAAACGTCAGAAGAATTTTAGATTCCCACTACTCAACCGCATCCTACCCTGTCATGGAATTACAAAAATGTGAGGTGTGCTGATGTCCATGTAAATGTAATGGCCATAAAACTAGATATGAAGAACTACGACAATATTGTAATTACATTAATTACAATCAACCAAACAATTCATCTCATCCAAAACAGTATTATCAGCAGAGACCTTCGCTATAGCAACCTCAGAACAATCTAGGTTATTTGCCACCAAGAGGTGGATAACCCCAATTTAGAGCTAAAGGACCACTAGGATACCCTCTGATGAACCCTATACCCAGGAAAAAAGATAAACAACAACCATTCCATCAAATAGAAAAACAATTTTATCCACCTCATCCAAGACCTTAGCAAGCACCTATGCAAAGAAATATAGAAAGCCTCCTGGAATCATTTATGAAAAAGTCTGATCAATGAATGACAACTCATGAGATGGATATTAAAATCAAGAGATCATCTTCAAGGAACCATGAATTGAAAATGGGTCGAATCTTAAAGACCATATCTCAGAGATTATGAGGTACTCTACCTGGTAACACTGAGACATACCCACAAGATGAAGATAAGGTAGTAGTGCTGAAGAGTGGACAGATTCTAGACTTCCAACAACTAAAAGAAGCATGGCCACAAGAAGAAGAGCTGAGAAAACAACCAGTACCTGATGAAAAATTCAATACCACCTTACATCATAAAGAAGTACCAGTTGAAAAGGAACATATACCTGAGCAGCATAAGGAACCTGTGTATTTTTCCCCACCTCCATACCAACATTCTATTCCCTATCCATATAGTGTGAGACAAATTGGGAATGAGGCACAATACATGAAGTTTCTGGATATGTTTAAGTAATTAAATATCAACGTCCCTTTTTCCAAAGAAATTTCCCATATTCACATTTATACAAAATTCCTGAATGACCTTCTATCAAACAAATGAAAAATAGAAGACCAGGGAGTCATCTATTGAAAAGAATAATGCTCTATTGTTGTATAGCAAAAAATTCCACCAAATATGAGAGACCTGGAAGCTTCTCAATCCCTTGTGAGATAGGCACATGAATATTTGATAGAGCACTCTGTGATCAATGAGAAATAATTTAACTCATACCAATAAGTATCTTTCAAAAGCTATGAATCAAAGAGCTCAACGAAACAAGGGTGGCACTGCAATTAGCGGATCGCTCGGTCAAGTACCCCTGAGGCATTCTGAAAGATGTTCTGGTAAAAGTCGGAAAGTTCATTTTTCTAGTTGATTTCCTAGTTTTGGACATGGAATAAGATGGTTATGTCTCTATTATACATGGAAGAACATTTCTAGCTATAGTAAAGGAACTGATTGATGTAAATCAAGAATGTTTCATCTTCATAGTGGGAAAAGAACAAGTTGTGATCAACCTGATTAGAGTTGTACAACACTCAGATGAAAACAAGGACTGTAATGTCATATCTCTTACCCAGAATGAATAAGATTCCATGCCTATAAAGGAATTAAGAGATGAATCTTTTATTGAAAAATAAGGAGGTTTTTATTTCAAGGAAGTCAACTTTATTCAACCACCCACCACAGAGGTTTTTACTTTATTAATTTCATCAATCATTCATCCCAGTACTTTAAAAAACTCATTTCTATGGGAATCTTCCTCCTTAACCATTATTGTCAACTCCAAATTATACACGGATAGATAACCATAAAAAATAAATTATCATGGATTTAATAAGGTCCATGAACCATTCTCTGAGAACTATTTCGTCAAATGAGCCTTAATTGATTCAATCTCTCGACTTTAAATGAAGCGCTGACTGGGAGGCAACCCGGGTTAAGAGTTAGTTATGTTAGAATAGGAAAAGTCTCTTTAGAGTCTTCATTCTTTTTTAATAAAGTGGTGAGGAAGGAAAGGAGGAAAAAATAGATGAAACGATTGAAGTACATTTCATGAACCCATAGGTCCGGATGTGACCCCTTATTACCCTAAAATCTGATTTTTATAAAGGGTCAAGATGTGACCCTCAGTTACACATCATGACCCATCTCAGGTTAGTTTTTAGAATAACCAAAGGTTCACAACCCCTTAACCCTCCTCAAACCTGAACCCTCCCTCCTCTTAACCCACTCCATCCCACGCGTGACTCCAACGCTTAAAACCTCACAACACACACCATTCCTCTCTTCTTACAAAAACTAAACCCTTCTATTAATCTCTATGGTGTGAACAAAGAGACCGTAACCTGATACTTCAGATTCTTTATCCACTTCATCTTCCTCCGTGAGACCACGACCTACTGCTAAGCACTTGCGTTCTCCATCCGCCTCACAGAATAGGAGCTCCTCCCTTTCTAGAGATGATAACAATAATTTACACCTAATTCATTACTTTTCAAACCAAAACCTCTGGGTTAATCTCATTTAGCTCCAAGTAAATCCCATTTGGACCAAAAAGATGCTAGATATGACCATTCTTTCATGGATGAATGTCGCAGACAACGTCATGAGTTTAATTGAAATTTTAAATGTTGATAGCATCATCAGCATCCGAGGGGAGACTTTTAGGGATCTATTTTTGGAATTCCTAGACACCTTTTACATTTCATAGAATTCCCTACACTTTAGACTTGGAATCAGGCCACACTAGCTCACCATGGCCCAGTTTGGTGTAGGAATCGGTATCTACACCGAGGAGTTTGTGATATATGATATCTATCCTAAGTTGTAGATGATTCTTTCCTAAGAGGATGCACTGAGCCTTTGGAATCGTGTTGCTCGTGAACCCTGATCCCACCATGACCCCAATCTGGTGAAGTCCACCTAGCTGAGGACTCCCTCCCATCGTATATTGTCCCAGTCCATGGCACATGGGTGGTTTTTACGAGGTGAGACCCATGGTAGTGTCATCCATATGGAAGTTCTTATCCTCATTGGTGCCATAGGTGGACTTCCCCCAATATAGTGGCCCAGTTCTCCTCATACTATAGAGTAGTGGCACAGAGTAACTGGGGAACTCTTATGGGTGGATCGTTCATCACCTGGTTGGCCAGATACCTCCATGATTTCAGTGCTTTGCAGCCTCTCACCTCATCGGGCCCAGTCGAGCTGATTGACCTTGTGCTACTGTAAAATATGAGGTAGCTGGTGAAGGAGGGAGGCATCTATTTTTGGGTGCTTGGAGTCTAGGAGACTGTACCCCCACCAGATGCACCATAGGAGGTTGATCCATAGGAGCAGCCATTGAAAGAAACAGCAGACCCTTCTACCTAGCCACTGGCAGCCCCAACCACCACACCATCCACCCAGCATGCACCTACCCATCCCACTCTTTCTGACATATGGGTACTCCTTTAGTGCATCCAAGAGAATCATCACAAACTCGAGGCCCACCTCCACCTTCCCTTCATTTGGAATTCCTCATCAACTATTCCTTCTACATCCTCTCTTCCCTCCGACCTACATCATGACATCGTGGACCATGCTACTCAGTAGGATTTCCTGGTGGAGTAGGCTCAGAAAGGAAAGGGACCAGCCACTTAGACCACTCCTGACATCCCTTTCATTGATCCAGCTACCAGAAACATAGCCAATATACAGATCAGGGATTCACCACCACCCACCCCATCCCATCTTACCACCTCCACCACAACACCGACTACCTCGGCCCCACCAACCTTGATTGTTTCTGATACCACTGGTGATTTAGCTTCCCATTTCAATCCATCTTTGAGGATGACATGACCATGGAAGATATTTTTGTCCCAGAGCACTGATTTTTATTTTCAAAATTTTTGGGTTGTGGGACACTTTTCTTAGGGGCAGGATGCTTTTTCATTATTTTGTACTACATTGGGATATTTATATACATTTTTAGATTTCTTTTCCCTTTTTCATGTGTGTTTAAGTTTTATTACTGTTTTATTTTTCCATAGAAATGTATAGCTCCACTGAGTCATCTGATGTTATTGACGGACCCATTCCTCTATCTGTTCTTCTGAAATGAGTAACCCATCATCTAACCTACATCGCTAGTCATCTTCAGGTTTTATCATTGGAAATCCACCAGCAGAAAAAATGACCCCGACCAATGATTCATTTTCTACCGCATTTAATATTTGGTTGTGCGACACTTGAAGTTTTTAATCCATTTAAGAGACCACGCAAACTCGAGGACATGATGACCAGTAGCTATAAGTTCAAAAGGATAAACCGAGCCAATGGGGGCGATCATTGAATTTTTGGTCCACCAGTCTACCTGGAGATGATAAGTTAACACTTTATGGGAGGTAACCTAGAGTTTTTTTTTGAGTTTTTTTAGTCTTGTATATTTCAGTGTTTCATTTCCATACGTTGTACAATATTTAAATCAACAAATAAAATGCTTACCATTATTCCTTCTTTTTACATCACCCTGTTTCTCATCTATTCAAATGTATAAACATTTGGATTAATGTTGGTTATATAATGCATGATTTTTCTAATAACATATTTGGCAGGTGCATCAAAACATAAATGTTAAGAAAACTCAGAATCCCCCATGGCATACCACTTCATCTCAGGAAGCTCTTGATTTCCTATTTTTAATTTTTTTCCTACCTGCCATGTCAATTCAATTTTTAAAAATCTCTACCACACCACTCCCACCGAATATTTTATCAATAATTGGGACACTGTATCCTTTTATGTGTGGGGGGTATTTCTCATATGATCACTGAGATACACTTGATTTTTTGTTTTTTCTCAATATTCAATGAGACATTTTTTAATTTCAAAATAATTCTGAAAATTTAAAAACCATTATGGCCATATAAATTAAAGATAAAGATAAAAAATGTTATGAACCATGTTTCACCCCTTCTTAGAATTTCAGAATTATTTATGAGCCTAGAAGATTCATTTAAATTAAAAATCATTAAAATTATGATTAATTGACTCGCTACTTAGGATTTATGCCCTTTTTAATTTCTAGTTTTTATTTTTATTCCCATTAGTCTTGAATATTCTAAGCCTTAAATATTATTTTATTTTCTGAGCATATATCTTGAGAGATACATGGGACATATAAACCTACTAGAACACGCACTAGGATATTATCAAAACAATTACTGAACAAGTGTCATTTTAAAATTATTAAGGTGGCCTTTGATAACCATTTTACATGTGACCCACCTGACATATATCCTTTTTCTAACACATAGTTTCCATGAATAAAATATTATAAGAATTTCTATTTCAAGCCTATTTCCCATCCAACCCTTCTCCTTGTAAAATTCTTAAAGATTATTTTTGAACATGTGTGGGGGGAAGCATTCAGACACCATGGGATGTTTTCAATTTCAAATATGTATGGTGTGCTCACCTGACTACTTGGTTGTGATCCATATACCTTTTTATTGTATCTCATTCAATTTTTTTTCCTTTTCAAAATTTAAAACAAAACAAATTGATATGGGTTGTGTACTAAGAGAGTAAAAAATAATCTTTTTTCATACTGATTAATCCCTCGAAGTGTCATATGTGGTTAGGTGATGGATGTGAAATCTATCCTAAGCATAACTTTTGTAAAATCAAAAATCAAAAGATAAAAAGAAAGGAACAAAATCGTCTCTTTTCCAACTTACTCACGATACATATGGATCCAACCTAAGCTGATAGAGTATGGACCTGACTCTCCAGATGGAGGAATTTTGTCACCCTTATCTTATTTCATTTGCATTTTACTTTGGATCTTACCCTCCTTTTGAGCCTGATTTTTACATTCTACCTACCTACCTATAGCCTCAGAGTCATTATAACCTTGTTGATAAAAGTCCTCAATATTATTTTTATACTTGTATTTACAGAGTTGGGATGGTAAAACCTATACAAGACTATGGTTAGGAATATGGACTCATTCTATGAGCATACCATACTTAAATTTTACCCTTAGTGATGAGAGAAAATTATGGTGAGGTAAATTGTAACTGGGAATATATCTTAAGGAACAGTAAAATATTATGATTAAAAGAATAGATTTTTTTTTTGAAAATTTGAACTATGAGGGATGACTAATTTACTATACAGGATTATAACTACAACCTAACTACTTTTCTACTTACAATAAATTAAATTTCATGGACATAATACACATTTCTTACTTTTCAAATTTCTTATCATCTTGAAATATTTGTTAGGATACTTTGGTTCGGGATAGGAAATTATTAAATTGTGGGGCGATTTGACAAGACTAAATGTTATATATATTTTTCAGTCAGTTTTCCATTTTTTTATTCATATACTGGATAATGCACATTGTTGATATCCAATTTTGTAGGAAATATAGAATCACAATATTCCATGTAAGAAAGGTAGAAAAGATGAAAAAATAGCCAAGTAAACATCATGATAGCCAAGTTCATGTCGTGTACTTGAGAATCATAGCATCCATCATGTCGTGAAGCCTAAGTTGTGACCAACAATGAAGAATAAAGGAATTTTCTGCTCAGGTCGGGAGTCCCTTTTATAGGTGGTGACACCAGTAAAACTAGACGCTGAGAAATCCATGAGTATTCAATACAAAAATCCAACTGGCCAAGGGTTACACGTCATGAACCACCTGCACACGACATGACCATGGTCAAACTTCAAAAATCTAAGGAAGAACCACGTTCCATGCAAGAGATCCTAGTTGAAGTAATGTGGATCAAAGGTTCACAACGTGACTATCAATTACATGTCATGGCCATTTTCACCTATATAAGGAATAACCTAACTGAACATTTGAGAAATGCTGGGATTATCTCTCTCTCATTTTTAGACTCATTTTAAGATTTCATATTTCTTCACTCTTTAAACACCTATGTTCTTGGTAATTCGTTTACATTTTACAATCTGAGAGTTGTGGATTCCCTTTTCTTCAGCGCCTTTAATTTCTCTACTGCTTCATTTTTAATTCCTTTCAAGTAAGTTGTTTTTAATGTTTTCTTTCATTTTTTAAAATTCCATTAGCAAAGTTATGGTTTCCTTTACCCCTTTTATTTCTTTAATTACTACCATAAGTAGCTAAACGCATCGGGGTAGGGATCAAGGTTCAATGTATCTACTTACTAATATAGAACCCTAGTTCTAAACTTGGAAAACCTAAATGGATTAGTAATTAGGATATAAAACCAAAATTAAACCCTATTTGTGTGATTGTACCGTGACCATTGGATAGTCAATCAAATGAACTTATCCTAATTAAAGTAAACTATGGATATAACCATTATCTTAGGGAACATTGTTCAATAGAAATAGAAAGTAATGAATCTAAGACTATATCTAGCCTCCTGACCATGGAATGTCTACATCCAAGGTAGAACTAGAAGACTAGACTAAGGTTGACTAGAGACTACCGCTTAGTTTGCAGACTAAGAACTTAGGACCTTGCCAAGATTAAAACTAGGACCCCCATTACTTGGATACTTAGACTTGATCTCGACCCCTTTTTAATCACTTGAAGTCAAACCCAAAATTAGTTATGCACCACCCGAAATTTATTCAAGCCAGTAAGGAATCCTACAAGGATTCAATATCTTATTTATTTTTCCCATAATAATAGAAGCCTCCTCATGGGATTGAACCCTGACTTCTACCATACTATACCCTCATAGTTAGTAATGTTTGGGACACATATAAATTTCTAATTTGACTCATGCCTTGAGGAATTAGCAATGCCTTTGGGGTGGATGATCAATCATAAAGAGTTTAATTCCTACTACATATTTAGCTAATTTTTCTTATCATTTAATCTAATTGTTTTAGTCAATTTCCAAATCAATTTTATCTGATATTTATTTTGTTAAATTTACACATTAGTTCAAAACACACATCACATGCTCAAAATTGAGAAAAAAAGCTCAAATTATTTTCAAACATTAAAGAAATTATCCATAATTAATCTATGACATGTAGGAATTCACAACACATTAATATGAAACATGATCATGTTAATATGACTCATACTTCATGTTTTTTAAAAAAAGTGTCATTTTAGTTTAAAACATACATCAAATGGTCAACAAATATAAAAAAGGCATATGATGCTTTAAAACTTTTGGGAAATGATCCATCATTCATTTTTCTCATGTAGGAATTTACTATACATCAATTTGAGAAAGGATCGGGTTGATATGACTCAATGCAAGTGCTTTCAGTATAAATGTACGTCTTAGTATTAAACACAAGTTAAAAAAGCTAAAACTGATCAAACGAGCTTAAATTGTATTCAAAATCTTGTAAAATATTAAATAATTCATTTTTCATGTGTAGGAATTGACCACACATCAATCAGACACATGGAATGACTAGTATTAATCAAATTTTGTGGTTTGAGTTTAAAATTGAAATTAACATTAGTAAAACATATATGTGACGTACTCAAAATGGAGAAAACACATTTGGATATTTTTTTGATACTTTAGGAAAATGATCCCTCATTTATTTGTGACATTTAGGAAATAACTATTCCTTAACATGATACACAGTGTACCCTATGTGACTCAAATTGTGTGGTTTCAGTTAAAAAATTACATTTAATTAATGTGTTATTTCATAATTATGTTTAATGTATTTATTTATAGTATTACTAACATAATAATTGTTTTATTATATAGTTGGATTCTTTTCCTTGAGTTGGGGTGATTTTTTTGAAGCTGCTCATTCTCATGAGAGATTAGACATTGAGTCTATAACTGGGATAATGACTATAAAGAAATGGGTAATGAATGTATACCTACATTATGAAAAGGTAAATTCATAAGACTAATTTACTTATATTTTTTACCATTTTGTCTACTACTTTTAATTTAATTACATTATCATTTTTACCTAATAATTATATAGTTTCTGTTTCACACGTCCTTTTGGAATTCATATTTTTTCCTTCAATTCCATCTATCAAGATAGAAAGCAGTGAAAATTTTCGTTTTAGATAAGGTGTTTTAGGAAGAATGGGGTTTTATCTTTCATCTAAATTGATCATTTATTTATTTTCTAGATTGGTGTAGAATGTTGAGATAAAAACACACATCACATATTCAATCAGCTATACATTAATCTGATAAACAGTGTGCTCGGTATGACTCGAATTATATGTTATTAGTTTATAATTTACATATTATTTAAACACACACATCACATAATCAAAATGATAAAAACACATTCAATTATTTTTATAATTTATGAAAATGATCCATAAGTTATTTTGCAACATGTAGGAGTTGTCCAACCTCAATCGGACACACGGTGTGACCATTATAGCTACATGTTTGTATTTTTTTAAAAATTTGACATTAAGTTTAGTAATAAACACAAATTACAAACAAAAAAATGATCAATTTAAGTTAGACTGTTTTGGTTCAGTTTCAAAACGATCCATATGTCATTTTTGAAATGTTGGAATTAGTCTCACCTCAACCTAATGCACGGTGTTCCCAGCATTACTCCAAGTGTGTATTTTAGTTTAAAATTGAAATTATTTTTAGTTAAAAAGATATGTGAAATACTCAAAACTAGGAAAAAAATAATATTTCCTTTATACATTAATAATATAATATATATGTAATTTTTTAAATGCTCTCCTCAATTTCATGCACAGTGTGCCCGATAAGACTCAGAGTGTCTGTTCTGAGTTTAAAATTCACATTTTAGTTAAAAAAATGTGTCGCTCACTAAAAATAGAGAAACAATTATTTGATTGTATCAATAATTTATTAAAATTATTCATAAGTCATTTAAATGTGTTGGAATAATTATTATGTAAAATTGATACATGATGTGATCAGTATGACTCAAATATTGTGTTTCATGTTTAGAAAGACATTTTAGTAAAAATGCACAAGTGATATAGTCAAAAGTAAGAAGACCCATTTTTATTGTTTTTATACATTATGAAAACTATCCATATTTAATTTTTTATGTGTATAAATAATCCTCAACTTAATCTGATTCATGGTGTGACCGGTATGACTCAAATTGTGTCTCTTTATTTAAAATTGACTTTAATTATAGTAAAAAATATAAGTAACATAATCAAATTTGAGAAAGATTATTAAAATTGTATTAATACTTTATTAAAATTATCCCTGTCATTTTTATGTGTATGAATATGCTTCACCTCAATCTGATGCACGATATACCCAGCATGACTCAATGTGAGTCATTTTATTTAAAATATACATTAATTTAAATAAAAAATGTAACATACTTATAATAAATAAAATGCCTTTTTATTTCTTTTATAAATTAAGAAAACAATTCATATTTCATTTTTGACGTTTTGGAATCAGTTTCACATCAATCTGATGCATAATGTGCCCAGTATGACTCTAGGTGTCCGTTATCAATTTAAAATTAATATTTTAGTTCACAAATTGTCACTCAGTAAAAACTAAGAAAATGAAATATAATAATCTTGATAATTTAGTAAATTTATTTATAATTCATTTTTGACATGTAGGAATCAGTCTCACATCAAACTAATATACAATGTGACTAGTATGACTCAAAGTGTGTTTTTTCAATTTAAAATGACATTTTAGTAAAAAAAATAAAGGTGATATACTCAAACCCAATAAAACTGATTAATAATATTTTTTAGTATATAAAATCAATTCATAAGTGATTTTTTGATGTTTATGAATCATACTCACATCAAACTGATGCACGGTGTGATCTGTATGACTCTAAGTGTGTCTTCTTATTTAATATTGACATTAATTTTAGTAAAAAAGACAAGTAAAAAACTCAAAATAGAGAAAACACATTCTTATTGTTTTGATATATTATTAAAATGATAGATATGTAATATTCAACATGTATGAATCAGCTTCACCTCAATCCAATGCATGGTGTGACCAGTATGACTCCTTGTGTGTCTTTTTATTTGAAATTGTCATTAACTTTAGTTAAAAAGACAAGTGACATACTCAAAACCAATCAAACACATTCATATTATTTTGATACATTAGTAAAATGATCCAAAAGCCATTTTTTGGACAAATATAGAGACCCAATCCTTTTACATATAACATTATATTATTTTAAGCATAATTATACGTTAGAGTACAAGCCTAGGTTCTTGAAGTCTAGTGTATTGGAAGACTAGGTACGTAAAACATAAAACATGGGGATAAAAAAATGCTTCTTTGTTTAATATCCATAAAAAGATCCTAACTTCTTTTGAACTCATACAAATATATAAGGTACCATGAGGAACAAATGAACAAAGGGATAAGCTAAAATGCCCAGTAAGGGAATGAATATAAGAATACAGTTTAAGCACATGAGTTAGGAGGAATGTCATAATGATATCAAAATCATAAAACATATGAAATAATATCATATAAACATGGGAGCATATAAACATTGAATCATATAAATGTGTAATAATCCTAAAACATGTATTTAGTTTGGGTCAAGGCTAACTTCCAAAAATGTTTCCCATATTAGTATGGGTTAAGGCTAACAGGCAATCCCATTTCCCATAGTAGTACAGGTCAAGGCCAACTGCCAATCCCATTTCACATTGAATCTCATGAGACTTAACTTGACCCAATTCATTAGAGAGATGTCTAGGTTTAGATACTTACATTTCAGGAATATGTTTTCTACATAAATAATCATACTTAATCAATATTACATAAACATAAGGGTTACCCATGGGAAGAATTTGGTACCACAATCATGACATAACGTATAACCATAGTCATATCATGAAAGATTCTACGAAAGAAAGGAATTATAGAATAAATTGAATTTTGTAAGGTAAAATTGGATTATAAAATGGCATTTTATTTCAAATTGAAGTGAAAACATGTAGGAAATGTAATTAGAAAATTTTAGCTTTAAAACATTTTTGTGTTGTTTTATGGAAAATACTATAGAGCTTTTAAAATATAAAAAGAGAAAATATTATATATAAAACCATAAATTAACAAATAATGATTTCAAAATAAAAATAATGATTTTATAAATAAAATGGTGGCTTAAAATAGACAATATTGTGCACTTGAAATTAGGTAAAAATTTGAGAAGTTCCCTTAAAACTGGTTTGCTTATCGGAAAGTACTAAGGATTGAATATTTTAAAAACACGTATATCCCCAAAAGAGAGTGATTAAATGGTCTTTATAAATGAATTTATTAAAAATAAAGATAATTTCTAAGATTTAAATAAACGTATATGATAACTCTATTTTGATATAAAGAAAGATAAGGAAACCAGAAAGAACAACAGAGGTTCGGGTAGAAATCATTACAGTTTATCGGTATGGTGTCGGTGTACCTAAGAGGGATTAATGATAGGGAAAAGGGGTCTCTCATCACTTATAAATCATGAGTCCAGTATGGAAAATGTTCAAAATCATAACCCATCATCTGGGATTACACCTAAAATGGCATAGCATAGAGGACATCTTGATTAAGAGTGAAATGGAGAGGATCCCATACCTTATGTATGGTGGTGATCTCCACTTGTTATTAATGACCTGAATAAAAAATTAGGTTTCTTAATTAATAATTACATTACCTCTTATATTTTTAATTGATTTATTATAACTCTTTTTAGTTCATTCAATACCTTTTTTATGGCTTATTATGTTCAATTTGATTGTTCGGGTCCGCTTGCTTACTTGCTTTCAATGAATGGTTCACTTATATTCTTATTCAGATAAACATGTAAGATGAAATTGGTTGTCTGTAATTGATGTTATATTCTATTGGTGAAAATATAGTAGATTAAATGGTTTCAAATTTAATTTGGTTACTTAGAGTGATTTCAAATCATTATATATAATATTAAGGATAAACACTTGATTTAATTTTAGCGATTTTTCACAAATGTAACTTGTTTTGTATTAATATTTTAAATCATGAGTTGAGAAGGATTACATAACATTAAATAAGATAAAATACACATATAATAGTCTTGATCAACCATCAAAATTGTTACATGATCATAATTTATGATAGTAATATAAATTGATAACATGTCGTCCTTGATTGTCATAAATTAACACATCTCAAATGGTGTTTTCATTTCATTCAAATAAAAGGTGGGGAAATAAGAGAAGATAAGGAAGTATCTGATTAGCATAATATCATTCCAGTACATGTATTTTACTGGATCTATCATACCATTTTTATGAAGTGAGGTGAGGAATGAAAAAAAAATAACTTAAAAGGAATGAAATAATGGAAAAGAGGAATTTACATCTTGAGTCTACCTCCTTTGAGAACCTATTAATGGGATATGTTTGTGTATTTTGAAGAGAATAGGGGAATTTATATGTGGGGGAGTATCTTGGAGAGAGATTTTGGGATAATACTGGCAAGGAACAAGTCTTGGTAGGAGTGAAGAGAAGATGGAGTGAGGGTGGGGTTATAGTGGAGGAGATGAGGGTTTTCATAATTTTTTAATTATTAGTTAATTAATTTACCTCAAGACTAGATATAGTGATAATTCCATCATCAAAATAGTAAATGGGTCATGTTAATTCTAACCAAGGGTGTTGAAATCATCCATGATGCTAGGAATAGTCTATTTCTCTTATAATGTATATATACTGTAAATTATCGTATTTTACTATTCATCAAAACATTAAGTATTTCAGAAAAAATATCAAAAATTCACCCAAACCATTTTTTGACACGTAGAGTCCAAAAATAAAGTCCATTTTTCAAAAATAATTTTCTAAATATAATTAATTTAATATTTAATTAAAACTTTAATTTATTATTAAAAACCTAGTTTTAAAACATTCATTTAGTTATTCTAAAATATTGGCACGTCATAATTTCACATGAATCTTATTTATATACTATCATAGTTAAGGGTAGTATTAGTTAGGTTATATCACTATTCATAAGGGTATGTTAATATTCATAAGGGTATATTACTATTCACCAAAAATTATGTTTTTCATATTAGACCCCAAATAACTTAGTGATCGCTATAGTGTATGTAAGGTTTTGGAAATTCCAAACACATAAGTGAAAATATTATGTTTGAAGGTCACATGGAACTTTGTAGTTCATTATATAGTGATTTAATGTGATTATATAAATTATTTTTATGAAATAAATTTACATTTATAAAACATTGGGTTTTTATAAGAAACCAGTCACACCTCAATCTAACGTACAGTGTTCTTAGTATGACTCAAAGTGTCTGTTATCAGTTTAAAATTGACATTTTAGTTCAAAAAGTTTTTCATTCACTAAAAAATGAAAAAAGGTTTTATAATTGTCTTTATAATTTACTAAACTGATTCATAATTCATTTTATACATGTAGGAATCTGTCTCACATAAAACAAACACACAATGTGACCAGTATGATTAGAAGTGTGTGTTTCAAATTTCAAATGATATTTTAGTAAAAACCGCAAGTGACATACTCAAAACCAAGAAAACCCATTCATATTTTTTGAAACTCTAGAGAATAATCAATAATTAATTTGTGATGTAAAGTAATCATACTTATCTTAATAATAAGTATGATGTGAATGCTATGAATCCATGTGTGTCTTTTTATTTAAAATTGACATTGTTTTTTGTGAAAAATACAAGTGACGTACTCAAATAAATAATTTTTTATTTTATTTTTTTGATAATTTATGGAAATGGTCCATATATCATTGTTGAGGTGTAATAATCATTCCCACTTCATTCTAAAACAATATGTTCTCGGTATGAATCAAAGTGTATTTTATTAGTTTAAAATTTACATTTTAGTTTAGAAAGTGTAATTCACTCAAAATAGGTCAAACACACTCTTATTGTCATCATAATTGAGGGAAATGATTCATAAGTCGTTTTAGATGTATATGTATCATTCTAACAGCATCCTAACACATGATGTGATTGGTACGACTCAATGTGTGTGTCTCTAGTTTAAAAATGATATTTTAGTAAAAAACCTAAGTGACATACTCAAATCATGCAATGGAATTCAAATTATTTTTATACTTTAGTAGAATGATCCATAAGTCATTTGTGCCATATAGAAACTGACCATATGTTAATATGACCAACGATGTCCTCTGTATAACTCTAATATCATATTTTGAATATATAAGTTCCATTTTAGATTAAAATGCGCACCACATCACTAGAACCAAGTAAACAAGCTCAACATGTTTTCTCATCATTTGATCTAATATTACTTTATTAATATCTTCATAATTTTTATCTTAAACTTATTTAGTTAATTTTTATAGAGATAACTAATGAAGATGAAAAAGAAATTGTGTGATGTTCAAGAATCAAACTCAACTCAATCTAACAAAATTGTGTTTCTCGTATGGCTCAATATTTAGTTTAAAATAGACACTTTATGTTTATTTTATTTCTATTTTTTATTACTACCATTGAATTTTTTTCATATAGAGTTTCATTTTTTTCACAATCTAGAGTGGTTTTTTTAGAAATAACATGACTGGGGTTTGAGGGAAAATACAAAGGAACATTTACATTTTTGAATATTTTTTATAATTTGTACTTAATCCAGTAATAGTACAAAACAATGCTTTAAATTTTAATAATAGTATTATTTTTTTTTTATTTGTCTTAAAATTTTTATTTCATTTAATTTTTATATTTTCAAAAAAAAAATGTTGTTTATAATTGTGTTTTTCGGTTTTTTCTCCTGTAGTAGTGTGCTGTAAATGTAATAGAACACTATAGTATGCCCCATTATCAGTGTAACTACAAGATCTGATAAAGATGGTCCTATATCAATGAAAAAAATCATTGATAAAATATCCCTTCATTAGTGCTATTTTTATTGCTGATGAAGGGTCCCTTTATCACGTCATTTTTAGCACTCATAAAAGACCACCTTTATCAGTACTAAATAAAATCACTGATAAAGGGGTCCTTTATCAGTGCTTTTCTACTGCTAATAAAACCCTATGGTTTTTACCAGTACCCTAACAGTAAGTTATTTGTTCACACTAACAATGTGAAATTGTAGCACTATTAAAGTTCTATTTCGTAGTAGTGATTCTTCTATTCTAATTATATTATTCCAAAATAAACCACATTCATAGTAATAATAATCCATTAATTATTGCATATTCTTGTTTGGGTTGATCTAATCACCTACTTGAACAAATATATAAAATAATATCATAGATGACAATGAGAACTTAATTATAAATAATATATTAAAAATGATAAAAATGAGTCACTTCTTAAAAAATTCATGATCTGATAATGTTGAAATTTTGGAGAATAACTAATAACAAAACCATGATTATGAAACTAGTTCAAAACTATCATGATTAATCACACCTGAAATTGAAAATGGATATGAACTAACTAATACAATTGTAGAAAATAATAATAAATTATGCTTATAAGAGTGCATGGATATGAATAAGGTTATAAAATAAGTGATTAATTTATACTTTCACTATACATGAGGTTAATCAACTTTATGGGAAAAAAGAGTAAAGGTAAGGTATTTTGAAACTCAAACTTCTTCTGTAGAGTTATATTTCTTATTCGTTAATTTATATCCCCTATATTCACTACCATCCTTGATTTTAAAATTTAAATGATTTTCTATATTATATCTCTAGGTGAATGAGTTTGAATTCAAATTCACTTCGATAATGAATTTTTTTTCACTTATTTTGAAGAATAAAAATGGGAATTTTTGGAAAGAGACTCATAGAAATGGATTTTAGATTAGTTGTTAAAAAACATTAACTCCAATATGATTTAGTTTTTATTTTTCTAAATATATTAAAAATAGAATTCTCCAATGGAGTTTTGTTTCATGTTTCACCCCTATTTTTCATCTATTATGTTATTATTTTTGGGTGATCACGATTCTAATGTCAATCAATTTAATAAATTTTCTTATACTATTTTTTAAATGTAATAAAACCCACTTTGGTTTACATGGGTTGTCTATTATATTAAATGTGAATGGTTTCCCATTGAACTTTTTGGGAAACCCATTTTTATTTTATGGTTTATCTTTATGAAAACTGAATTATATTCATTTAAACATTTTTTGAAAACAATTTTATTTCCATTGGTTATTTATGATTTGATAAGTGAATGATTGTCAATTAGAACTCATGGGATAGATGATGAAAGGTATGGTCCAATATCAACCTCTAATTAATTGGTTACAATATTAAATCTCTTGAGATATGATGTGAGAACAATTTAGTTGTTCACAAGAATGGGTGAAAGTGTGTCTCACAAATTTAATGTATATGTGGGTAAAATTAAGTTGTCTTGGAAGTATGGGTGAAATTATGCATCTCAAGAATGTAATGTTTCTCAATGTGAATGTTTGTGCCATGGTTGAAATATGTTGTGAATTTTGATCTTATTATATCATGATTCATGGTTTATATTAAACTTTTTTAATCCTTATTTGGAATAATGTGTTTCCTTGTTGATATTTTGTGGATTTATGTTCTTATTTCATATCCTTCAAAGATCACTTATATCTTATCATTATCACTCATGATGATATGGTACATTTATTCATCTCGTGGTTTTTTCAAGAACTAATCCGTGATGAAATTTATATTTATCTGTTATTGAGTGGTTTGTCTCACTCATTTATTATTTTTTCATTCCCAATGTTATAAAGATTACTTTTTCTAACTAAATTTTTATAATTTTTCCTAGTACGGTTCACTTAAGAATATATGATTACCATCATTCCAAAATAGTATAATTCTTTAGCTAGTGTCAAAAGACACTAAACTTATCGGTTTTTGCGATATTATTATTATTTTTTATGAAGGGTAATGTTAATATCATGAAAAAGATATAAAATAAATTCATGTTTACATTGGTTCACTATACATAATTATAATTAAAAGTTAAAGATAGATACAAAATTTAACAAATTCCATGAATCTTAAAAGTAACACTTTTTATATAGTTATACAATCATCCAAATTTTCATTGAGAATCATTATTGAATAGTATAGAAGGAATAAGGACTATAAAAACTTATATTTTTTCAAAGGAGGATCATGTTGAGAATATAATCATGGTGTTGGAGTTTTTTAGGAAGTATAAATTTTATGGAAAGATCTATAGGTGTTTATTTTAAACATGTGAACTATATTTTTTGAGTCATTTTGTTTCAAAGCTTGGTGCAGTATCAGACCCAGATATATAGTGACCCAAAACTTTTACACATATTATTACATGTTTTTTAACAAAAATATCCATTAAAAACAACAAAAGGATAAAAAATCATAGTATCATTGGAATAATAGTTTTATACCACATAAAATTGAAACACAAATAAAATTACATTATTATAATATCTATAATTATCTCTAAAATATTTTGAGTTCCTAAAGCTATAGAGGAAAACCTGGGTACTACATAAAATAATGGGGTGATCTAAAAATCCCAAAAATAGAATAATTGTGATAATGAATCATAGCATGTGATTCAAAGGAATAAACCGATATCATATAAGATAATGATCATGAATAATCATATGAGAGAATAATATAAGAAATATGGTATCATAAGAGAATGGAAATATAGGAAAGTGTTATCATCATAAAAAAATGACATAAGAATAATTCAAGGCTTACCACTGAGACAAAATAACATGGTGGATAGAGTCTCATCATGGATTAGGTTCACTCCCTAATACCATACATAATTTATCATTAAAGAAAAACATTTCCCAACTCATTTGATTGTTATCTGGGTGCACCCACCCAAACTTGATCAATAGTATGTTTGACGAAAAAGGGAATCAATCAAAAGGATTTTGAGAAATAAACATAAGGTGTGTATTACTCTATCAATGGAATGGATAATGAAATAGGCATATATGTGAGAGAAATATATATAGAATTATATTTATTCGATAAAATTAATGAGATGGGTAAATTGATTTAGAGATAAAAACATCAAAACCACAAGAAAAAGGGTTGTTCAAAGAGACCCCTTACATAATATATGGATTAGTTTTGCACTTTCACTTAACATCCTGGATAATCAAATTATATTCATTAATTACTTAATTCATTAACTTCTCTAAATATATTTTATTTATTATAATTTTATTGTGTCCATTTATAATAATTTCAATGAGATATAAAGTTTGGTTTCTCTTATATATGGGAATATGTTTCATGGTTCCATGCTCCCATAAATTGTGTGTAATTATAGAAGTTCATTTCAAATGGTAAAAAACCATAATTAAAAAGGAATTCATATAATTTTAAAAATATAATTTGTCCCAAATAACCAATTTTGTTCTGAAATATGGATGATTCTTTTAGTATAAACATCGGGATTATACAGTTATTTTATTTAGATGGTTTTACCTACCATCAAAAAGAAGTTTAATTTTATTTGATATTATGGAAATATATTCATTCCATATTGTGAAAACATATATAATTTACATAATCAGTCTATTTTTAGAAATTATAATTGTAACGACCCAAACTTTTATTAATGAAAATTCCTCATGATCTAATTAAATGTCTTATTATGTAAAATGGTTATATAAAATGCTCACTTCCTTGTTTTTAGGTTTTTGGATTTTAAAATACCATTAATAATTGTTAATATTTCTAATATAGTAGTTAAGAAGTGATCACATGATTACTATAAATATATGGCTTTAACAAACCCAATTTAATCAGAAAAAGGAAGTGATGACCTCATCGAGTATATTTTCTCCACACAAAGCCCATTTTCCAGATCTCAAAAAGGAGGTGGCGTCACTGGGCTTCACTCTTGACCAATCCCAAGCTGAGCTTCCACACATTAAGCTTGAACGGAATCGCCTATGGGGGAAGTGGAAGTTTGTAGATATTACCACCTGAGCGATGTTATATGAGCCACCCCAGGAGTCTATCACCATCGTGCACCTTACCCTTAGGCTTTATTTAGGTGTTTTAAGGGTTTATGTAACAACACCCTAGCACTATGATTATGTGAATTATATTTTATAGATAATATACATTCATTTTATTATTGTAACTTTGTAGATAATTTTTAATGAATAAATATTATTTTTATTTAATATTCAATTAAGTAGTCTATTTTGATGAATTAATGGATTTTTGAATTAAATAATATTTTAACAAAATACTATAACTAAATTATTTTTAATTAAATATAAATGATCATATAATTTTTATGAATACAATTGTAATTTTTATTAAGGATTAAAAGTTGTTTTTTTCAAAACCCTTGAATTTTTTATTAATATTAATTTTTTTAAAAGTAAAAATTCACATAGTTAGAAAATTATTTAGATGAAATGAAAATTGTTTCTGGAATTAGGACATCTAAATTATCTAGTGATGAATTTTTCATAATTTTCAAAAACAGTCGATTTTTTGGGTAAAAATTAAATACTGTTTAAATATATAGTGTGTTTTGTGACATCATAATGACCAAATAGTGATATATTAAAATACTATAAAATAGATTTTCAGAAAATATATGTTTTACATTAAAGATGTGATTTTAAATTTGTTTGATTAATTTTATGGTTTCTTAGTGAACCCTCCAAGACTTATAAAACATTTTATCTTTTTAAAATGATTTCCTTGAGAGTGTGACTCATCTCCACATAAGAAAGTATAATATTTTAATAAGTTCAGAAATTGGCCTTATAAAATATTTTTTCCCACTCCCCTTTAGCAAAAAACATTGTTAGGTTTGTGGTTTTGATTAGTTTAATGTGTAGTGTCAAAAACCTAAATAATAAATAATTCTGACTCTTTTCCAATATAAACCCATCCAAGATCCCACTTCTCTTCACAGAAAACCTTGGGTGCACGTCCCTACCCTTCCATACTCTCTATAAAATCCTCCCAAGGTGCCCCAATCTCTCAATAAGCCTCTCTCAAGCCCCTCCCAATCCCTCAGGGTCACACTTCTATGTAAAGGATTTCGTCCTCTCCCATTTTTTTGTCCAAGTTTCTTTATGTTGAAAATAATATTGAATTTTCAACTATAAATGTTTGGGTATGATTTCGCACCTCCCCTATACTTCCATCCTTATGTTTGAATGATGATATTTTCCTTTCTATCTCATTAATTCCTCCCATGTACAACTGTAACCAAGTCAAGCTTTCGTAAGGGATTTCACTCCATTTATTTATATTCAAGAAATTCTTTTTTTTATTCTAAATTCCATTAAATATGTTTTTACATGAATCTTTATAAACCCCTTACTATATATTTCATGTATATATGATGATACACCTCTATATCTCTCATCAAAAAAAATTATAAATTCTTATGTCACACCGTTATGCTGTTGAAATTGCACCACAATTTTCCAAGCCAAAGTCATTGTGTAGTGAATACCATTCCCATTTCTCTATCAAGGGTATTCAACTTTATGCACATTTTATTAGTGATTATAGAGTTTCATGTATTAATTCCACATTCCTTTATCTTGGAATAAATGATGATGTTTAATGAATCCATGTTATATGATCTGTGTGGCACACTGATGCATGAAATGAATTGATTAAGAAGGGTGTGCCCTAATGGAAATAAAATACATTGAGTAAAGACTAGTATCATGATATGTAAATTAAAATGAGGATTTACTCATTATAATTAAAGTGAACTTAGTGTTTACTCATAATCCATTTTCAATGATCCTTAGTGCATGCTAATATCCTGTAAAATGTTGTTGCCACTTTTCAATGTTATGATAATCATGCTATATCATGCCTTTATGTTCATGTTTCTCTTATGATCCATTAATATTAATATTTCTTAACATGTATTTTATTATTCATTTTTTTCCTTGTTTAATACCTTATTTGGATTTATAGCTCACCCTTTTTAATGCATTTCCTTAGGTTATCTCATGATATGCTAAGTACGAAGGAATGTGTGTTGACATGTAAAAGAAGTTTTCAACAAAGATATGTATTTAATGTTTTAAGTTGTAATGTAATGTTACCAAAACACAAAGTCACTATAACTCTTCATCATCTATGTTGTATCTAGTGATGAGTTTTTGTAATAAATTATGTTTAACTGTGAAATAAAGAGAAGGGCTGTAATAATTGGTATCAGAGGATACGTTTAGTTATTTTTTGGATTAGGATTAGAAAATCCGAGTATAATCCTTAGGGATAAGACTATGTATAATAAAAACATCCCAATATTTTGGTGAGTATTGAGTAAGTGGTTTATCAATCAAATACATCCATGTCTGGATACGGGAAGGTAGACGCAGCTCTTGCACAGATGTATCTAGGGGTAAAACCAAAAAACACCACTTTGAGATAGAATCGAATAAGAACTGGTGCATGACAACAAGCCTTGTTAAACTCTTGGTTACAACACTCTCATGGGATATGATTTGGTAAATTCATAAGCTTAGTAAGAACCATTATTATTAAAAAAATCCCCTGAGAATATAAGTTGGGATGTAGATCATGGATTACATAGATTAAAACCTATAAATTAATAATTTAAGGAAATAAAATTAATTTATAAGTCATCAATTTTTGTCTTTGGATTACCTTTTATGTGTTACCCCTAACTTTCCTTTTATTCCAGACAATGGTTGTTAATAGCAGGAATCGGGGTAACAAATGATGTGAAGATCAATGCGATTATTGTTCTAATGAGATTTCCAATCTGATGGGAGTGAGAATTGTGAACTTTGTCAGGATACTCTCTCAGTTAACTCAAGTTTTGAATAAAAAAATGGGTCAACAGGAACATTCAACCCCCCCCCCAAGAAATAAAAAGTCTAAATAGAGATCCTCATGAGACAAAGGTCTCCTACTTTTAATGGATCATTTCATCCCTCAATTGCGAAATAATGGATCAACTCCATTGAAAATATATTCTCTATGCTTAAATGTTCAAAAAATGAGAATGTTTTTCTGGATTATTATCATATGGAGGGTGAATCTGATCAATGGTGGACATTGATTAAAAATATGAAGCCTAAGGATGAGATCGAGGTGTTCGAATGGAAGGATTTGGGAGGAAAATCAATAAAATTTTCCTCTCACCCTCCAACTTAAGAGGGAAATAGAATTCCGTGAACTCAAGAAAAAAATATGATGAATCCAACAGACAATATGAGGAAAACATCACAAGGATTTCACAATATGCCTCTGTATTTTTCATTACAACCGAATTCAAGGTTTTCCACTTATTTGGTGGGACAAAACCTAGCCTACAGAAATCCCTAGTGATCCGTGACTTTGGGAGATATGAAGAAATTTTCTGTTTTACCCTTAAAGTTGAAATGGATATTGGATAATCTCAGGGGTATCATCAAGATAAGAAGCATAAGGTGGACATTAATTCTATTGGTCCGATGGATAAATCAAATACTGATATGAAGATCCAGCACCCCACTTGCCAAAGGGGCAGAAAGAAGCACCATAGAAATTTCCTTAAGGGTGTGAGGAAATGCTTTAGGTGTGTAAGAGAAAGGAACCTATCCATTAACTACCCACAAGAAAACCAAGTGGCGATGACATAGGGGAGGAACACTCCATTTGAACCTCAATGCGTTGTTCATTGCTTCCACTTCAAAGAACCAAGGCACCTTTCAAACCAATTCCATAAGCCAAGGGTTTTAAGAGGCAACCAAAAACCTCCAAGTTTGCAAGGGTGATATTTTCCCATCACTACCACCAATGTGAACCCTGACATTGAAGTGGTGACACGTATGCAAGTTATTCATTCAAGAATAGCGACCATAATTTTTTTTCTATTTCTACACATTCTTTCATATCACGAATGCTTAGTAGAAGAATCCCAACACCACCACATATCATGGAAGTAAAGATATTGGTGAGAATGAAAAATGGGGTAATCAATCCATCCCATGAATATGACTCCTCCCATGTCATAATTTGTGTATTGAACTTTCTGGAGAACCTTGTGACACTCTCTATAGTGGAATTTGATGCAATTTTTGTCGGGGATTGGATTTCCTTATATAGATCCAACATAAATTGTTGTGAGAGAGAAATCACTCTCCATATCCACAGATTCTGTACAAGTGAAAGGAGGAGGATGAATCTTCTTTAGAACCATCATCTCAAGTGTTGATATTACTACCCTATGAGCATGCTTATCTTACTCATATTTTTTTGTCTAATGAAGCAACCATACTTTAATGCATTCATATTGTGAGGTAATTTTCTGAAGTGTTTATCGAGGAATTTCCTGATATTACTCCTAGAAGAGATGTTCTATTCTCAATTGATCTTATACTTGGGGTGTTTCCAATATCCAAGACTCTATATATAATGTTTGTTGTGGATATTGAGGATTTTAAGAAACAACTACAAGAGAATATTGATAAATGGATTATTCTCCCAAGTGCTTCACCATGGGGTGCACCATTCCACTTTACCAAAAATAAGGGTGGGTCAATGCACCTTTGCATCAATTATCGTGATCTCAACAAAATCATGATAAATAAAAGGTATCATTTTCCACGAATTGAGGACTTGTTTGATCAGCTATGTTAAGTAAAATACTTCTCCAAGGTGGATCTATGGTTGGGATATTATCATGTAAGGGTGAAGATGGAGGATATCCCCAATACTACTTTTCAAACAAGATACAGGCACAATGATTTCATAGTAATTCCATTCTGACTCACTAATTCTTTATCAATCTTCATGGACATGATGCATATAGTCTTTAGAGATTAACTTGACAAATTTGCGGTAGTCTTTAATGATGATATTATAAGATACTCTAAAACAAAGGTGGAGTATGATGAGCATCTAACCACTATACTAGAGACCTTTTGAAAGGATAATCTCTATGAAAATTATAGCAAGTGTGATTTCTGGTTGAAGAGGTCTCTTTATTGGGTCATATCATCGCAAAAAAATGGGATATCTATGGATCCCTCCAAGGCATTTGAATTGAGGGATGGTTGAGACTAACATTGATAATGGATATCCATAGCTTCCTAGGGTTAGATGGATATTTTTTCTGATTTGTGAGAAATTTCTTATGATTTTCCAACCCTCTTACCAAGCTAACTCGGAAGGGAGTGAAGTTTTCTTGGAGTGATGAATGCAAAGAGAGCTTCAAGGATTTGAAAAGGAGTCTTATCACTTCACCCGTTCTCAAACTACAAACAAGTGGAGAACTTTTTGTGGTATTTAGTGATTCTTCGGAGAAGTTATTGGGAATTTTGTTGATGAAAAATGATAAATTCATTGCCTATTCTTGAATTCAATTGAAATTTTATGAGAAAAATTATCCAACACATGATCTGGAGTTGGCTGTAGTAATCATCACTTTAAAAATTTGGCAACATTACCTCTTTAGGTAGAAGTGTCAAACATACACAGATCACAAAAGCCTCAAATATATAATCACAGAAAATAATTTTAATATGTGCCAATGTAAATGCATATAGTTGATCAAAGACTCTGTCTGGTCAATCCATTACCACCCATGGAAAGAGGAAAAGGTGTCTGATGATCTAAGTATAAAGGACCTAGAAATTCTATCATTAATGATAATTGAAAAGGATCCAATATTTTTATAGTTATTGAAGATAGAAATATGAATCATAAAGAAGGGAACATCATCAATCCTGTCACAGATGATTTCTCAACTTTATCTTTTGGAAAGGTTATAGGATTATCTAAAGGATAATGTGGGAATTCAGATGAAAGGGGAAACTATCAAAAAAAGGAAATCCACAAAGTTAAATGTCAATGAAGAAGGAATTGTGATAGTTGGGTCAAGATGATGTGTTCCATCAAATTCCGAGTTAAAGAAAGAAATTTTGGATGATGAACATAGTTAAAATTTCTCCATTCTCCCAATAAACACAAAGTTGTATCAAGATATATGATTGAATTATTGGTGGGATAACATGAAGAAGGAGATCGTAGAGTATATATTAAAGTGCCTGGTATGTTAGCAAGTGAACGGTAAGAGGGAAAATTATATGGAGATGATGCAATCATTACCCATACCCACATGGAAAAAGGAGAACATAATTATGGACTTTCTTACTAGACATCTAAATATTTCCAATGGAAACGATGCTATCTGGGTTGTTGTGGATCATCATACAAATACTGCACACATCATTAAAATTCAAGAGGATTTCTCATTGGATCAACTGGAACAAATATATATTAGAGAAGTGGTAAGGCTGCATGGAGTACCACTATCTATTATATCTGATTGAGATCCAAGATTCACCTCTATGTTTTTTAAGAGTTTTCAACATGCTCCGAATGTTGATCTGAACATCAGTATGGGTTATCATCCTCAAACATATGTCCAATCAAAGCAGACTATCCACACACGTAAGGAAATTTTGAGAGAAAGCTCAATGGACTTCAAAGGTGTATGGGATCAACATCTTCCTCTGCTTGATTTCTCTTACAATAACAGTTTCCACTCAAAAATCCAAATATATCCTTATGAAGCCCTGTATGGGAATATGTGCAGAACACTTGCGTGTTGGAATAAAGTTGGGAAGTGAAAACTCCAAGATCTATAAATGGATTGAAGAAATGGTGGATATGGTTAAGACCGTCCTGTAGCACATTAATGCTGCTCAGAGTTGTCAAAAGACCTATGCTGATAATCATCAATGAGACCTAGACGTTGATATTGGATACATGTTATTCCTCCGCATATCGTCGTGGAAGAGAATTATGAGATTTGGGAAGAAGGGAAAATCTTAGTAAAAGGTACATCATCCCTTTTGATATTTTTGATCGCATTAGAGCACTGGCTTATCGACTAGCCCTCCCACTGAAACTATCTCAAGTACATGATTTATTCCATGTATCACTATTGAGGAAGTACATACTTGACCCATCACATGTACTCAATCCAGAGGTGGTACCATTGGAGAAGACCTCTCTAATGAAGAGAATCTCGTGAAGTTCTTAGATCGTAGGGAAAAATTTCTACAGAATAAGAAAATTCCCCTCATCATGGTGTTGTGGAGAAACCACAAGTTAGAATAATCAATGTGGGAATCAGAGGAAGTGATGAAGCAGAGATACCCATATTTTTTTAGTGTGGTAATGGAAATTTCATTGGAAAAATTTCTTAAGGGGGGAAGATTATAACAACCCAAACTTTTATTAATGAAAATTACTCTTGATATAATTAAATTTCTTATTATGTAAAATGGTTATATAAAATATGAAATTCCTTGGTTTTATGTTTTCAGATTTTAAAATAGTATTAATAATTTTTATTATTGCTAATATAACATTTGAATAGTGATCACATGATTTGTATAAACATAGGGCTCTAACAAACCCAATTTACTCAGAAAATGGAAGTGATGGCCTCATCCCGTAGAATTTCTCCATACGAAGCCCATTTTTTGGAGCCCAGAAAGAAGGTGGTTGCACTGGGCTTCACTCGTGACCAAGACCAAGTCATGCTTCAACATATTAAGCTTGAATGGAATCGCCTAGAGAAGAAGTGGAAGTTAATATAGATTACCACCTGAACAATGTTATCTGAGACACCCCAAGAGTCTGTCATAATCGTGCACCTTACCCTTATGTCATATGCAGGTATTTTAAGGGGTTATGTAACAAGACCCTAGAACTATGATTAAGTGAATTATTTTTTTATACATAATATATATTCATTTTATTATTGTTACTTTGTAAATAGTTTTTAAATTAGAAATAGTATTTTTAGTTAATATAAAATTAATAAATCTATTTTGATGAATTAATTAATTTTTGAATTAAATTATATTTTAATAAAATATTATTACAAAATTAATTTTTATCCAATATAAATGATTGTATAATTTTTTTTTAATACAATTGTAATTTGTATTATGGACAGAAAGTTTTTTTGTTCAAAACCCATGAATATTCAATTAATGTCTTTTTTTTTAAATTAAAAATTCGCATATTTAGAAAATTATTTATATAAAATTAATATTATTTTTTAATCATTAAGTCGAAATTATCCAATGATGACTTTTTTATAATTTTCCAAGATAGTCGATTTTTTTGGTAAAAATTAAATACCTTTTAAATATATAATGTGTTTTATGACATCATAATGACCCAATACTGATACAATAAAATTCTATAAAAGGTATTTTCTTCCAATATATATTTTACCTTTATGAAATGTAATTTTATATTTATTTGATTAATTTTATGGTACCTCAGTGGACCCTCTAAAACTTATAAATCATTTTACCTTTTTAAAATGATTTCCTTGAGTGTGTGAATCACCTCCACATATGAAAGCCTAATATTTCAATAAGTTCTACCATTTGACTTATAAAATAATTTTTTCCACTCCCCTTTTGAAAAAACCATGGTTTGGTTTGTGGTTTTGATTAGTTTAATGTGTAGTTTCAAAAACCTAAATAATAAAGAATTATCTCCCTTTTCTTATATAAATCCACCCAAGCTCCCACTTCTTTTCACTAAAAACCCTTGGATCATGTTCCTACCAAGGAATCCTCTCTCTAAAATCTTCCCAAGGTTCCCCAAATTCCCATGAAGCCTATCTCAAGCCCCCCCTCCCCCAATCCTTTAGGATCACACTTCCATGTAAGGGATTTATTCCTCTCTCGTTTTTTTGTCCATGTTTATTTATGTTGTTAAACCCTTGTATTTTCCATTAAATATTTTGTGTTATGATTTCTCAACTCTTTTATACTTCCCTATTTATGTTTTAATTATTATATACCTCTTTTTCTCTCATTAATTACTCCCAAGTACACCTGTTACCATGCCAAAATTCTGTAAGGGATTTCTCTCTCCTCATTTACATTCAAGAAATTCTTTTGTTTAATGAATATAAATTCCATTAAATATGTTTGGATATATATCTATAGGACCCCCTTACTATCCATTTCATGTAAATATTATAAGGCACCCCTTTCTCACTCATCAACCATTTTAATAAATTCATATGTCACGTCGTTATGCTGTCGAAATTGCACAGCAATTTTCCAAGCCAAATTCATTGTATAGTGAATACCAAACCTATTTATCTATCAAATTTATTCACCATTATACACATTTACTTATTGATTATATAGTTTCATATACGAATTCCACATTCCTTTATCTCATAATTAATGATGATGTTTAATGAATCTATGTTATATGATCCATGTTTCATAGTTAGGCATGAAATGAAATGATTAAGAAGGGTGAGCCCTAATAGCGCTCTAATGCATTGAGTAACGACTAGTATCATGATACGTCAAGTACAATGAGGGTTTACTAATACAAATTCAAGTAAAATGAGGGCTTACTCATGCTACATATCCAATTATCCTTGGATAATTCTAATATCATGTTAAATGTTGTTGCTGCATTTCCATGTTATGATAATCATGCTATATCGTGCATTTATGTTCATGTTTTTCTTAGGCTCCATTGATATACCTATTGAGTAACATGTACTATATTCATTATGTTATACATTTTTATACTCCCTTACTGGTATTTATAGCTCACCCTTTTTTATGCATATCCTCATGTTATCCCATGCAATGCTAAGTACGATGGAATGTGTGTGGTCAGGTAAAATAAGTTTTCAATAACGATGTGTATTTCATATTTTAAGTTGTTATGTAATGTTCCTAAGCTCCAAAGACACGAGAAATATTGATATTATATGTTGTATAAAGTGAATATTTTATGTAATAAATTTTTTTTATGTGTGAAATAAAGAGAAGGTTTGTTATAATAATTGAACTTAAACCTACCATGAATGTAGTTTGGGAAATGAAAACTCATCATCCATGAATGTAGTAAACTGACATATTATGGACAATGGTTTCATTTTTTAGAATAATAGTATATAAGAAATGGTTATATGAGATATATTTCATTGGAAACATAACATTATAGTATATATATGATAATGTATTTATTATTCAATATTGGATTTGGAAGGTGAGGGGAAAGTATTAGAAGGAATTAATTTTGAAGAGGTAAATCTAGAACATTGCCTCTAAAATTATACCTCTTTGAAATATGCTTTAATTAACTTGGAATTTTTATTTTGGTATGATAAGAAGCCCAATTATGTAGAGTATAGGTTTTGGAAGGTAATTTTTAATATATTTGGCATTATCCAAACCTTATAAAGTATTAGTAGAAGAGGTTATTGAGGGTGGTATTTATAAGGGAATGAGACAAGTGTTTTTGAATATTATAATCATTAGTTTATTATTTGGGATCAATAATATCAATATTATTGATTCTCATGACTATATAAAGTAAATGATACATGTGATTTTTTCTGAATTTTTTTTACGTCTTCCATAACTCAAAAAATCTTGTATTTATCTTATAATGATAAATACTATATTTTACCATATTTCATTAATCACAAAAATTAAAATATTTTAGAAAAATGCTAAAAAATAACCCTATTAATTTTTAAATGTGTAGAATAAAAAAAGGGACCCCATTTAATGAATATAATTTTACAAATATTATAAAAATATGTTTTAAATAAAATCCCCATTTATTTGAAACATATTAATTTTAATATTATAATCGATTTGATGGCTGTTTGAAAAATTATATATGGTATCAAAAAATTATCCCATAATTATAATAAAAAATAGTAAAATATAAGTCCATTTAATGAAAATTAAATTTCTTTTAAATCATTATAATTTTTATAAAAGATTAATTTAAATATTGATGTTTTATAAAAATAAAAGCACTTAATTTAAAACATTTAAAGAATTTATTTACTTGTATAATGGTATAAATATATCATATTTTCATTTTATAAGATAAATAAATAGTATTTTACAATACCATAGGTGGGTTTACTATTCTTATGGTCAGGTTACTATCCCTAAGAGTCATATTACTATTACAATGATCAAGTTACTATTCAAACAGTTGGATTACAATTCCAGTGATCGTATGAGATCCCTACATTCTATAAATACAACTTATTTCATTAATTACTCATTAAATTCTATTTTATATCAAGATTATATATATATATATATTTATTTTTTTATATTCAATTTCAATATGAATTTTTCATTACTAATATAGTTCTTCATTTCTATTATTTTGTTCATGAGTGTAGTTATTTTTTTGGGTAGAACAAATCCAAAATTCTGTACTTTTGTTATCTTATTATATATATTTTATTCCATTGTAATATTTTCAATACTTATGACCATTTTTATTCTCTGAATGTAATGTTTAAATAAATATAATAATTTTTTGGTTTGATCATGTGGTGAGTATTCTTTATACTACAAAACATAGTTATAAGAAGGGAAATTCTATTATTAATCTTTTTTGTCATTGTATTCATCCCTAATAATAAATTTCTCCATAAAATATTTATTTTAAATATGAAGGTGAAAAAAAGGTAAGGTTACTTTTGCTTCCGTAATTTCTTTGATTCCCTTGTTTCCTCCCAGTATATATTGTTTTTCAAGAGTTCTTTGACTAGGTGATTTATCTTTTTGCGTAGAACTTTATCTCTTTGTTACAAGATCTTCAAAAGATACTCATCATAAGAGATACAAGTTTACAGCTATACCACCATATAATTAAGTAAATATGAGAGATTTGGTATGTACTTCCTCAAGAAAGATTCATGAAATACATTGTGTACTGGAGATAGGGTTGTGGGAGTGTAAGTCAGTAATCCATGGATTCTACATGATAAAGAATATCAAAAGGGCCTATGTACCTTGAAATTATATTTCCTTCCTTTACAAATATCATAAATATCTTCCATGGAGATATACGGAGGAACACTTGATCACCAGCCTCAAACTCTAGGTCTCATAAACAATTCTCAAAATAGCTCTTCTTCATACTATGAGAATCATTGAGGTGCTACTTAAAAGTCTTTACCTTTTATACCATTTACTAGACCATTTTAGGAGAAAAAAAATATATTCAAAAAAATTATCCTAGATGTAAGGTATTATACATTTATTCCCATAACGGGATTCATATGGATCCTTTTGAAGCTTGAGTGGAAACTATTATTGTACAAGAACTAAACCAGAGGAAGATGTTGATCTATTCCTCCTTTAAAGTCCATCGAGAATGTTCTTAACAAGTCTTCCATTGTGTGGATAGTACACTCATATTGGCCATCACTTTGGCTCTGATAAGAAATAATGGGCCGCAATTCACTATTTATGTCTTGTTGGATAATTTTATAGAAATTAGAGGTAAATATCATATCTTGATTGGATACAATCGATAATGGTATTCCATGCAGCCTCACCACTTCTCTGATGTATATCCTAGCTAGTTGATTATGTGAGAAGACCTATCGAATTGAAATTAAGTGATCACTCATCATAAGATTATCCACTCCGACCCATATATAATTATTTCATCTTGATGTCTTCTGAATACTAATTAAAAATTCAATGGTTATTTTTTCTAATATTCATATAGAAATGGGTAGTGATTACATCATCCCCTTGGAATTTTTCCTTCCATCCTTCACCCTCTAACATACCTAGTATTTTGATGTATATTCTATGATCTCCTTCATATTTTTCCAAAAATAGTTCTCCTAGAGATCTTGATATATCTTTGTGCTCCATGGTTGGATGTAAAAGGTCGATCTATAGGCATAATTTCTCAACTCTTTCTCTATATTAGAATATTCATTACCCAAATATTATAAATACATTTTCATTAATTTTGAGCTTTGATGATTTACCTTTTATTATATATTCCACTTTCATCTGAATTTTCACATCATCTCTTTGATTATCCATTATATTATAAATAAGGGATGCTTGAGACATAATTTAATAAAGGAATGATAGTGTTCCTTCCTTTGTGATTCCCATGTCCATCCGATTTAAGTATAAAAATATTGGATCCTTCTCAATTCTCATCATTGACAAGGTTTTTAGATCTATTCTACGTAGATCATATTCTACTATTTTTTCTTTCCAATTATTATAGTAGATCAAGCAGTCAAAGACCAAATAATCTTCATTGTAATATGTTAAGATCATTTCATGTGAATAAATATTTTTAGGTCTTATGATATATATGTATTTATAACTTATCCAAATAGAGATAGTATCATCATATTTTCAATATGAAGATCAATACAACAAACTAAATATCATGTGTTGGGTATTTATACTCATGAACTATCATCTTAATTCAGGTATATGATATGAATTTATATTTCTTCATTAGTGTGCACCCCTATACATTCTTTATAGTGTAACTGTATACCATGAAAAGATCCCCACAAGAAGGCAGTGTGAGGATGAGTGTAGTTATTTTCCTTTTTTTCAATTTATTGAATCTCTATTCATAGTAATTTGTCCAAACAAACTTTACAACATCTTAATCCATGTTTGATAGTGGGATTGATAATCCTGAGAAGTTTCTCACAAATTTGTGTTAATACTCATCAAGTCTGAGGAAGCTATTAGTATTCATTGTAGATGATGGTATGGTCCAATCCCTAATTTCCTTTATCGTATAAGTATCCAAAGATTTCGATTTTATGGTGATAACATTCCCCAATAATGATACTTCTTACATCCAAAACACACATTAACATTAGTATTCATATAGATTGTACTTTTACAAAACCTTTATCAAATTATTAAAATTACTCATATTTTCCTCATTTATTTTTTAGTATATCAGAATTTTTTCTATAAATTCTACCAAAAACATTTTAAGGTAATCTATAAATTAATTATTAATTAAGTCCATAATGATTTCTAGATCATTATTAAGCCCAAATGGAATCACTAAGAACTCCTAATTCCAATATGTTATTTGAAAGGATATCTTGGGAAAACCTCCCTTCTTCATCATTAATTGGTGATATCCCAATTAATTATCCTCCTTAGATAATTATTGGCCTCTATATAGTTGATCAGAAAAATCATATATCCATGGAATGGGATACTTGTTTTTCATTATGGATTTTTTGATATCTTAATAATCAATAAAGATGCATATTAACCCATCCTTCTTCTTGATGATGAGGACCAAAACACCCCATGGGGAATCACTCAGTCATTTAAATCCCTTTTCTAGATTCTCTTATAAATTATTCTTCAGTTTTTCTAACTCAATAGTGTCCATTCTATAGAGATTCGTTGACATGGGTAGAGATTTGGGTAGAATTTCTATTGAGAACTCAAACTATTATTTAGGATGAAGAATATTTATGTCTTTATGGAATACATTTGTAAAATGCCTCACAATTGGAATGCATTCAAGTATGTTTCTCTCCAATGTCTCAGTTATTTGAGCTAGATATGGTTTCTCATAAGAAAATAATATTAATTCTTGAGAAGAAGATTCTAAAGTAGGTCCATCCTCATCCTTACACTTGTATAGAATTAGAGGATAACCTTGGATGTGAAGATTTATGTCTCTCCCCCTCTTGATAGTTCATGTTTCATTTATATAAGGACAAAAAATTCCAGATTAATATTACATCAAAATATAAAAATGTAAGCACGAAAAGATTTTATATGAGGTTCATTCCATGAACATTAACTGGTGAGGAGTAATATACATAGGATGCAATAATTTCTCTATATGGGTTTCTCAAAAATAACTCAACCCCCAATGATTTTAGGTGGTGTTTGAATAATTCTACTAAACTTACAATATATAACAAATGTATATAACAAAAATAAAAAATCTTATTTTCTATTACTAAAAAAACTAGTGTACTTGTCACTACATCATTGTCAAGATCCACCTAAGTAATAGTGATTACCGATAATCTTCCTTGATTTGTTGCACTTGGAGGTTGTTTCCATTGATTGTCTCTAATAACACATGTCTTGTGGAGTTAGTTCACATAATACCTATGTTTCTTGTATTTGAAAAATTGCATTGTAGGATGAGTAATTATCTGTACCTTTTTTCTACCATCGTATTATCGGTCATCTTTATATCTATTTGGAATTGATTATCCTAATTCCCTTATCTTCCAAGAATGAAGAATCTCTGGGTTCCATTTAGATTGTTCTTAGGATACTTGTTCACAGATTTTTAACAAATGGGATGTAATTTTTTATTTCCTTCATGAGATTTATTTTTTTATCCCTCCAATTAAATATTCATTTTATTCATTTTACTTCCATACAAATTAGGACATCGAGATTCTCTAATATCAAACTCATTCGTGAGGGTAAAATAGAAAATATATTCATAGTTTTCAAATTCATGTATTATAGTAATTTTCATATACTTAGATTTAACCCACTAATGGAAAATTCTATGTGATTTTTAGTGCTTATGAAAAATTTAGAGGTGTATCATGAAATCATTGTAATTTTTTCCCCATACACCCTAAAAGAATCATCATTCGTTTTCTTCTATCTAAGAAAATACCCCTCCCTTTTAAAAAAGAGTTTGGGGAAAATATTTTCTAAAAAATATTTTCCTGAATACTTCCCATTCCATTAAATCAATATTCTATCTTTACATCATGTAATTATTCGATGACCACCATTATTCGGATTATCCTTTAATAAAATATACATCCAACACAACTTTATTTTATTCTATGCATTTGAATAAAGAGAGTATCTTCTCAATGGAGTTAATATATTACTCTATGATGAGTAGATCAAAGTATCAACTATATTTAGTAGGTATTTTCATATAAAGTACTTTGATACTACTTGCACCTTCTCAGGATTATGAGGGTGTTCCACATGATTCATTTTATTATTCATAGCATGATTCAAGTAATCTAGTACTATCAAGAAGTTTATACCTCCCACTCCCATAAGGATAGGCATATCATTATGGAAATAATCACATTAACTATCATTTTGGTTATTGTAATGGTTCTTCTTATTTACCACCATTAATAAAAATAAAGGAAGAAAATAGATGAGAATACATTAACTAATAGGGATATAAAGAAGGGAAAATATTAACAGAAAATGAATTACTTATAAATGAATAGTGTATCCTAACTTATGAGCCTCTATGTTTCAATCTATGTTATCCATGGAAATTTCCATATTAATTTTTCTAGCCTAACAATTTATTCAAGTCCTTTATAAGCATTTTTAATTAGTTTGTGAATTATGAGGCATATCCCCCAAGAGTGTCAAACCAGATGTGAAGTAAGGCTTATTTTCATGTAATAAGTGAAAATTATGTGGGTTCCCAATGCACTATTTTTAGAGTCATCATCACTAGGTAAAACTATTTCAAAGAAAAATCCACTTGTAATATACAGAGAGGGATTCAATTTCGTGGGAACCACTTCTTCTATACTTTAACAAATTTATATGATATTTTCCAAGATAAAGACATATCCCCAGTTCTCTAACTAAATTATGATATTAAAATTACCACCAACAAAATTGGACCTTTTCTCTGATACCAACTACAATTATCCAAACCATTTTAATATATAAATACATTATTTTGAGCATAAATATCCATTAAATAAAAAGGAATGATCGAAAATCCGTTTTTCTTTGGAAAATTAGTATCATAATACCTCATTGTGAAATATAAATAAAATATATTTATTTTAATCTCCATAATTTTCTCTTAAATCCCTTTAATCTCCTAAAAATTCACAGGATGACATAGGGGATATAAAAAATAAAGGGGTGACCTAAAATGATCTATATAGTAATAAATATGATAATGATCAATAACATTTGAGTTAGACAGAATAAAATTATATCATATAAGAGAGGGCTCACGAATAATCACATGGGGAGTATAAAATAAATAATATGGTATCATAAGATCATGAAAACATAGTAAAGTGAAACCAATATAAAACATGACATAATAATAATTCAAGTCTGACCCCCAAGACAACAACACATGGTGGACATAATTCCATCATGGATTAGGTGCACTAAATAATCCCATACAGAACGTCTCATGAGACAAAAAAATTACCCAAGGAATTGGAACTAAATCTAGGTTCGCCCATCATCATGGTGTTTACAGTTAATTTTGGTTGTGGCCACTCTCTCTATGCTGAGGCCATGGCTATGATCACCGGTCTTAGGATGTGCTTCTAATTCAATATTGATCTTAGTGAAGTGGAAATGGATTTAATGTTTATTTATAATACTTTCTTAGTAATAGTCCACACTCCCTGGTTGATTTCCTATATTATTATAAAATACAATGGCCTCCTCAAAAGCAATAAAGATGTGGTCCAGACTTCGCACGAGGGAAACAAGGTGGAAGATCATCTCACTTCTCTGGTAGTTCAAAATTTTGTTTCATCACGATGCACATGTAGTTTTATTTTTTTAAGGTTGAGGGATAGAACCTTGTTAGAGGGGATTCCCTTGGTTTACATTACTTTAACCCCCCCCCCAGTCATGTTTCTCTTGTTTTATCTTGTTTCTGGCCCTATTCTTTGACTCCTTTTAACAACTAAATAAATGATGATGACAATAACGAATAGTCATAAGGCATTGGAGAAATGAACTTAGGGTTTAAATTACCCCTTAAAATAATGGGTAATAAGATAGGTTTATATTTTATAGACATATATATGTAATTTAGAATCATTTAAAATCACTAAAGAGAGAGATAATATAACTTAGAGAGAGAATAGTCAAAACACAAAGAAAAAGGGTGTTTTTGAGAAATTTGTTACCATATGACTAGATCTATTTTTCATATGCACTTGACATCATGGATAATAAATTTAGATTCCTTAGTAACTTAATTCATAACATTTTTCATCTATAATTGATTTATTATAATTTTATGATGTTAGTTATAGTCATTTTAATGAGATATAAATATTATTTTCTCTTTTCTAATGATGTTTGATTCATAGTTCTATAGTCAAATCAATTGTGTATAATTATGGAAGTTATTTTCAAATTAGAATAAAACTCTTGAACTAAAATGGTTTTAATATAGTTCCATAAATTGAATTTTTCCCCAACAACAACATGTTTTATAACATGGATATGATTGTTTTTTTAAAATTTTCATTATTATACATTAAGTTCATTTAGGCAGTTTTACCGACCATCATGAACAAGTTTCATTTTATTTAATATTATAGAAATACATTCCTTCAAACTATAAAAGAATATATAATATACATAATTAGATTATTAAGAACCACAATATGTTAATTTAAACCTCCCATGAAGGTGGTGGTGTAAAATTAAAACGCATCATCCATGAAGGTAATGAACAGACATAATATGGATAACAGTTTCATTTTCTAGAATATGAAGATACAAGAAAGATAAGGGTGGTAGACATTCCATTAGAAATATAAAATTATAATATAAATATATATATATATGATACTATATTTATTATTCTATTATATAAATTGGATGTGATGATAAGGTGGGATAAGAAATTAATTTATAAGATGAGAATTTAGAACATTACCTATTAAATTTCTCCACCTTGAAATTATCATTAAGGAACATGGAATGAAAATTTTGGCAAGACCAGAGACACAAGAACATGGGAAATAGGTTCGAGAATGGAATTTGGTATATATTGGGAAATATCCATGGCTTATAAGTTATGAGGGTACGGGGTTGTGAGGGGTGGTATATATAAGGGGGGGAGAGGTGTGTGTTTTGATATTATAATCATTGGTATATTAATTTGTCTGATGAATATCAATAGTATTGATTATTGTGACAATATAAAGTAATTGGTGTGAGTGATTTTGACCTAATTGGTTCTTATATCATCCATGAATAAAAAAATCCTGTATTTATCTTATATGTTTCTATATAAAAAGGGATGTAATTTCATCGAACTCACTTGTTCTAAACATCAACAAAATTCCATGATATTTTTCATATACATAGAAAAATCCATAGGGTTATCACTAAAGTATTATAGTAATAATATTAGAAAAATAATTATACCATTCCTATTATATAAATTATAATTATCCAAACCTTTAACAAATATTATTACGTTATTTTTAACATAAATATCAATTTAATACATCTAAAGGATAAAAAACCTGTATGTCTTTGGAAGACTAGCTTCATAAAACATCAAAGTGGAATTAAAATAAAAAGAATTTATTTTAATCTCTATAAATATTTCCTAAATCCCTTTGATCTCCCAAAAATATATATGATAACCTAAGTGGGGTAGGTATCTTACTTGTTCACACTTCCTATACAGTTTGAAATGGTTCATGACATGTTTCATGGGGCATAGATTTGAATGTATTATCATACCTATATATATTTGATTGATTTAAGTGATCTGGATAATGAGGATGGTATTGTATCTCACCAGGTTCTAGGACTAATTATATTTGTTTAAATTACATTAATATTATTCAAAAAACAATTTTTTTATTGAAAAAAATTAATTAGGAAATTAGTCATAAAAGATATGAATCAAACTAACACTTATTAATTCATAATGAAACATTACAAAAAAAGGTATATGGAACCATGTATTACATATAATGTATGATTAAATACCATAGATTATTACATCCATTAAAAGTTCACATGTTAAATAGGTTGATATGTCAAAAAGAGTGGTATCATTAAAACTTGGGGTTCCCCCAGATCATCTTTACCATTCAAAATCAATATTAGTATAACTAAACCTATAATTAAGAAAAACATTATGAAATGATAATTCATGTATTGAAATATAAAATTGAAGTTAATGAAAATTTTGACTCATTAGGTGAGAATAAAATGAATTTATATGTGGTAATAGGGGTAATATAGCTGTTATAAATGGATATATTATCATTATAAATAGGGTTATTGAAAATATGGTTGTTGAAGATATGGTCATTGTAAATATGGAAATTGGAAATATATTAATTGGATATACATTTATATGATAGGTATATTAATGTTGTTTATTTTTAATAACAATTTCAAAAATAATAATACATAGATAAAAAATCAAAAATTAAAAAAATTAAAAATATATTAAATTAAAATTTTGAATTATAAAAACATTTATTCTTTACATATTTTTATCATTAAAGTGTGATATGATTTATTTTTAGTATTATAATAAAGATCATAATATCAATGTATCGATAAAATTAAATGTTTACGACATATATAATTAATTTTTTTAGTATTAGGTGAAAATTATTTAATATAAAAGTTATATATTTAAAATAATTGTCCTTTGTTAAGTGATGTGTATTATTAAGTTAATATCTATTAAATAATACTTTTATTAAAATTAATTGAGTATATATTCCTGATAATAAATTAATATCTTTATAATGCTTATTACTATGAAACTAGTATGAATGTATTCATACTATACTTAAAAGATTTATTTTTCTTAAATTTTTTTATTCGAACCTTTATTAAAATTTATTTTTATCACCTATGAAAATTGCATCTAAAATATATTTTTCACATTTGGAATCATCATGTTTAAATTAGATTTAATGTAAATTTTATTTTCAGGCATATAAATAAGTTACTCAGGTTAAATTTACTTACCACGATAATGGTAAAATAGTTAGTTTCAAATAATTATTTTTATAAATATTGTGAAATTTTTATATGAATAAATTCAATTGATAAAATTTAAATGATCACTATAATATGATGTTTAAAAATATGAACAAATATATTAAAACTAATTTAATTTTTAATGGATTGGAAATAAGAATAATAACACTTAATGCTTAAAAAGGCATTTTCTATAAAACTTTTTTCCTATGTCATATATTTTATTTTAAATATTATGTTTTAGTATTTAGAAAATAAACTAGATAAAATTAATCAAAAATCATATTCATCTTGTCAGAATTAGTTAGTCATGGCTATCTTAGTTTTTTAGTAAAAAAATAATTAACATGGTAATTATTAAATCGAGGTTAATGAGGGTAAACTATATAGCATAATGTGGCTAGATTGTTGTTTTATTTACAATAAACATAAACCAAATTAAAAAAAAATATAGGTGTTAAATTAATTTCAACATTTCACACCAATATTTACTCACCTAACTAACCTAACTCCCTTGTAATTCCATCTTTACCCATTTCCTATTTTCAGTTTACAAGGTAATGTCCCACATTTTCATCAATTAAAATACATCCCTTAAAACCACTTCAAGACACATATATCCTTAAAATTTCCCTACAAAATATGACCATTTTATCTCTTCTAGAATCCTATTTCATATTTTGTATCCATTGTATTCAAAAAAGTTTCACAAGTTTTCAATTTCCAAGAGCACATTTAAAAAAATATTCTAGTCCTGAACATGTGTATTATTCACTCCCCGACCTTTCCTTCTCTATATTTTCAGCCCACCTATCCTCCAAATATTTTTCTAACCATACATAAATAATGAATAAATTATCATTATTGTAATTAAATTTTATTCTATCAATGGAACAAACATTATATATCTCCATCCAATAAGAAAATAAAAACGTCAACCATGTCAGGTATGGAGAACCACCTCCATTAACAACCTATTTTATTTTTTACCATTTCACTACATGGATGGTTAAAAGAATATATTTAATATATTCAATGATGTTTATTAAATTATTTTAAATTAAAAATGATAAATTTTTAATTTTATTAAAATATAAGTCATTATTAATATACCACATTTTCTTTGCTCAAAATTATAGAAACAACCTGGTCACCAATTTCATATTCATGAATAACAAATAAATTATAAATATAATGAAATTCTAAATTTATAAATCATCATTGAAAATATATTTGAGTACCTTAAATTGTAAATTATTTAATAACTCAGTATCAAATAATTGGGATCAATATCAACATTAAAAAATTTGTTTGAAACAATCAAGGGTACTAACATGTGATGATGAAAATATACAATAATAATATATTAAATGTGTAATAAATTCTTACAATTGAAGTGTATAAAAGTAATATATTTTTATAAGTTTATCAAATATTTTATTAATATGTTTATGTTTATTAATTTTGAGGTTAAATTAATTCCATGGAGGTCAAGAATAATGTAATGAGTTTCTCATCCCAATTTTCATTCTTTGTGACATGTGCCTTTTTCACAACTTTTTTTATATTATGTGGATTATATATACTAAAATATGGATGTTTTTATAATAATTTATATTCAATTATATGTATTTATAAATCCATCCCAATTTTAGTATTTCATGGGATGTCTATTCAATATATACAAATTTTTATTGGTTTTCATCTCTATTTACCTTCATTTAGGCATGATTTCATATTTTACTCCTATTATTCATTTACATGGTATAAATAATACCCCAATTAACTATTTAATAATAAATTATACTTATTAAAGAGATTTTAAAGACTATTTCATAGTTTTCATTTAAAGTCCTTGTAATTCATACACTACCTAAGGGGTAAGAGACTTTTCTAACTCAACTTCATTTATTTTAGTTATAAGGTTTGTTTTTTATCTACATTTTTCTGAGATCTCTATATTGTTAAATTTTTTAATACCGTATGATACTCCATGTTTTATATTTAAGGAAATTTTAATTATAAATTCAAATATTCTTCCATGATGATTTTAGTTCTCATGAATGTTTAACATTGTTAAGAATAATTCTCAAACACATTAATTACTATTTTTTATTCCTTTATAGTAAATTTATTTCAAAAATTATTTTCCATTGTTATTTATAAATATAAATATATATTATCTCTTATGATATTTATATTTATCTTTATATCATAAGTTAAGAAATGGATATAGGATTTTATTGTTCTATTTATTGTCAATGTGAAAAGTGGAAATCAACATCAACAAGGTGATGGATTAAGTATCCGACCTCCAAAGAAGAAGTGATGCTATCCACGAGTTTGGGTATATTTTTGTTAGGTTTTACAATTTTTTATATATGGTAATGTTGATTTAGGAGTTTGTTTCTAAGTACCCCACAGTGGTGTATAACTAATGGGAAATTGATTTGGAAAGAGGAGGGTGTTTGGAATACCTGGATAGAAGGATCCCTCATAGAAAATTACATGTGATGATTATATTGTTAGTATTCTTGTTTATAACAAGTAATAAATGCAGTTGAGTAGTTTCTACAATATTTTCTTATAGTTGGTTGTTATGTCTAATCGAATAGATTGAAGGAGTTATTGTAATATGTGTTAAAATCTAGTAGAATGAAAGATTAAAGTGATATAATTGTGAAGAATCCATCTATATGAACCTGAATATAAAAGGTTTCTAAAATTAGTAATTAAACACACTTAGATAATTTTTTATTTTAAGATGATGTGATGAATTTAATGTACGACACAAAAGAACTCAAAGTTGGGTGTTTTATTTTCTAAACAGTATTTTTGGAATTGTTCTGAAGTATTTGAGAAAGTTTAAAAAATTAACAAAGGTATTTTTAAGTGTTTATGAATGGTTGAGAATATATAGATATGAAATATAGTTTCCAAGTATTGAAATGAAGGAAGTAAAAAAACTCCCAGGACCAGATTTCATGTATATGAATGGCCACATATGAAAATTCAAGAATAGGGCTAAATCTATTTATTCAAAGTCACTATCTATGAAAATGTTTTCATATGTGAAGATATATGAACCAAAATTCTGAGACTTTTCTAAATTACCCACATAGGAATTTCACATTACCAAATTGTATTACATATCATAATTTTGGAATCATGTAACAAAATTAAGTTCGAAATAGTTGATTCCATAGTCGAAGATAAATGTTGTGTAGCTGAACCAATTTATGAAAATTAAAATCATGTAAGTGAATTTGAGCTGATGTAATAATATCCCCACCTACTTGATATTCATGTACCATAATTCAACATATGACTTCATGTATGGGATTTTTTAAACATTCTTGATAAAAACTATATATTTGCAAAATTGATGATTCTTACAAAGGAAAAAAAATTATCAATTCATATATTTTTCATTCTAAATTCAAACTTGAGGATTATTAAAAAAGCCTTAATCAGGTCTTATATTGAGGAGGATTGAAGGGGAAGAGACACTATATATTTTTTTAGGGATAAAATGATAATAATTGTTTTTCAAGAATAATGAAGATAAATAACCATTAAATATTCGGCTAAAAATTATGTCCTACATTATTTTTATTTGAGTTTGTTTGATAAATCAAGAAGAGTATATTGAAGGGTTTTAATTTTTCCAAGATTGAAAAGAAAACATAAATATTATGGTTTAATCTAGAAATGGAAAAACATTGTTTGATGTTTTTTTTGTTCTTCACTATATTAAATATCTTATAAATCTATATGATTCAATCTTATGAAAGAGAAGATGTTACACCCCAATATTTTGAAATATATGTTTTCTAAATTAATACTATGTTCACTAGCATACCCCACACACAACACTAAATTAAAACAATCCATGATATTATTATTATTATTATTAAGAATAATTAATAATAATAAAACATATAGTAAATAATAAATATTGCAATCAATTATAAAATTAGGAAAAATATATTCTTAAAACACTTAATGTTTTAAAAATTCATTTTTCAATAAATTTCTTTTATATATATATTGAATTTACATTTAGAATTAAAAATTTATAAAATTATAATTATGATTTTATAAAATTTAATTCGTTTTTTAATTCAACATATAAAAATTGATCTAAGGTGAAGTTTTGAGATTTTTACCAAATAATTGAGTTTTTATTTAATTGTAAAAAATATATTGATTTTTCGTATATTGTATCCTTTATTAAGATCTCATAATACAAAGACTGAAAAAAATATAAGAAAAAATAAATTTAAAAAGTAAAATAAATCATTTAAATTCACTATGATAATTTAATTACATACTTGTCTAATGTTCTCAAAACTTAAGTGATATGTTACACTGCAAACTACTTTTATTCATGTATATTAAAATTTAATTTTCATCACCTATAGAAACTAAATGTTCCAAAATGTATTTAATATTTTATCTCGATGTTTTTATATTATTTAATAATTTCAAATTCATTTTATGCATAATAATATGATTGATATGAATGTATATAAAGACAATGATTGTAACGACCCAAGTATTTATAGAATAATATATTTATTTTCAATTAATATTTATGAATAATTTATTAATTTTGGATTTAATGGGATTCTTTTTCTGATATTATACTCGACATGCAACAATTATTTTCTCTAACATCTTACGTTGCACACAATATTTAGTTATACCTAAAATGAATGCGATAATAATATTTTTATAGTAAATGGTAGTTAATGCCTGGAAACTGGAAGGACTGAAATGAATAATATCAACTGAATTTTCAATTATGGTTTACTCATGTTTAAATATTGATTCAATTGTTTTCATAATTGATTATAAATGGAAATAAAAACCAATTGGATTTAAAGGATGTGTTTTTATGAAAACCTATTTTTTTAAAAGAGAATAATTGTGTTTAAAAAATCATATCACCCATTATTGATTTTTATTCAATATAAAATCTATTTTATATATTCAATGTAATGTTTTAAATTCATTTTATATGTTATCTACGTATGATATAAGAACAAATTCAATATTTTGGATAAAAGAATTATTTTTCTAAAAATGTAGTTTTACCACCTTTTGATGGAAAACCCTATTTAAATATTGTTTTTCTCACTTTTATATTTTCTATTTGGGTAAATAAACTTCTTCTTTAGAAGTTTGATATCAAAATTTACTTTGAATTAATTTTTTATATTTTTATGATAACTATCATATTTTGATGAACAGTAAAAATACGCTAAATTTTAATTGAAAACATCTTTTTTACATCGAAATAATTTATATGGTTAAATAATTTTATTAAATGGTTTTAAAGTATAAATGGAATATATTTTTATCATTTAATCTCATTTTGGTAATTATATGTAATTTCACATTGAAATTGGATGTAAACACATGTCAATATTTTGGTAGTTTTTACTTCTTAAAAACAGGCTTTCTGGTTTTGACAACGGGAATTCATTTCAAATAAATTACTACAATTTTTTGTTTTGAATTTAGAAAAATATATTCCAATTTTTTAATTATAATATACAATGTTTATTAAATATTTACCTTTTATATTTGGACATCATGAATATTAACTTCGGTAATTATTATTAATTACCATGGTTAAAGGGTAAATTTAGTAAATAAGGGTAGAAAATAATATTATAATAATATACAAATACCCTAAAACGTCTCCTAATCCAATTTTATGACATATGTCTAACCATGGTCAACATTGGTTTGATTATAGGACACCATAGATCCACGTGGGTGTGATAATGACATGTTATAAAAATTTAATTTCAAGTAAAGAGAAATATAACATAAAGATGTATCCTTTAGTAAAACAATTTTTATATGGGTTAATATAAATTTTTACTTTGACTCTAAATATTCCATATAAATATAAAAGAAATTTATACATCATGGTATTTTATTTATAATTTTTTTAAAATAAATAAATAAATTTCATTATGACGCAATGATGATGTGGTGATTGCTTCATTAATAATGGATTCAAATAAATGATATTATAAATTATAAAATAAATGTAATTTGATTATTTTGATTCCATAAATGAATATTTTGGGTTATTTTTACATTTTTACTTTTATTTAATACCTTTTTTCAAAGTAATTAGGCTGTTATGAATTATTAAAAAATTCATGTATGAATAGTGTCCAAAATTAACATAATTCAAAACTAAAAACATAAACAATTTTATTAAATGATATAAAATTCATAAAAATCTATGATTTGTCCAAATGGTTATTATAAGTCCAAATATTTCATAAATGACTTTTTTCTGGTCTTTTGACATGATATGGTTATTACGTAACCCAAAATGAGGGAATAACATGATATCACTCTAAGATTAAATAGGTTAAAGTAAGGGTTAAACAAAAAAGATATGGATAAAAAATTATTCAAAACATGTCTAAAAAAAATTGTATAATGGTTATTTGAACTGAAATATTCTTATATTTGGAATAAATGAGTTTTGGACCATTTTTAATCGAATTTGAATTTATAATAGATTAATATTTTAAGAATTTCTTGAAGTGCCCCTCCTCCCTCTTATAAAAGGCCACCACATCTACCAACTTACAAAAACCTCTCATGCCAATTGGATAATCCAAATTCAGATAAAATAATCTCCCAAAATCCCTCCCTTCCTCCTAGGATCCTTACGTTGGGAAAAAGGAAATTCAAGAATGCCTTTTTCCTCAAATCAAAATAACTTACCCGATTTAGAGGTAATGCCTTCTCTCAAGTTCATTTCCTTTATTTTCCTTCTCTCCTCCCTATGCTCTTCTTATTATTTGATTAAATAACCACACCAGTATACTCAATATACTAGGATTTTGTTATGATAATTATTCTAACTTTACTTACACGCACCTCCATCTAATGGATGTGATCATATTGTTTCTTTGGACAGCGAACTACTGCCTCACGAAACGATAACTGTTCAATTTTACCATACCACCTATCATGGTTTCCATTATAATGTAATTTTATTTATATATGATACATATTATATTTATATGGTCTCCATTATTTTTTGATATTTAGTTACAATATACCTTTATGCATTCTATGATGTGTAAATACGATAATTTCATTTGAGGAAGTACGTATTATCGATCCCTCAATGTAAAATAACTCATTCATGCTATACATGGAACAAATAAAGGATGGAGTTAATGAAATAATGTAACATATATACCATATATATTATAATTTAATTATGATATACCTATATATCGTGTATTTTTTACTCCATTAATATGAAATAGAAATTAAAGTAGTGTTCATGCGTATGTACGAACTACTATCTCCATGAACGATGAATTTCATTTATTATCTCCAATTTTTATGGAATATTATCAATACATATATACTAGAAATATAATTTATTTAAATCATGTATATCATTCTCAATATGATGGATTTATGACCACATGTACTATTTTAATTAAAACAAGTTCATTTTTTACTAAAGTACCAAACCTAAACAAAATATCTGATATGAACTAAAATAATTAAATAATTGTTTTAATATGGTAATAAGTAATATTAAATTAATAATAAAATTTAAAAAGGTTATTAATCAAGTAAAAAATTGACCTATGTTTATTATTCAGGAATATAAATAATAAACCAGACAAGTGAGACTCAAGGAAAGGGAATTCATCTCAATTTCCTTTCATTGAGGAATATTTTGGTTTATACATGACCTTATTTTATACTGTGTATAATTATACCATTATTACTTTAATTTAATTAAATTATTTTAAAAAGGAATCTTTTTCTATGAAGAGTTTTACTAAATGAACAAATGAATGTTTCTTTTTAACGTACATGGAGATAATGACCTTTCCACTACCGTGAGTATTATTTTGATATTTGGCTTCCTATTTAAGGTGTAATATTTTTAAAAAGAAAAATAAATACCATATTCCTTTTTAGGGTATATTGGTATTGAAAATTATTTTGGGAATGGATTTATTATGTCAATATCTTGAAATAATATATTGTGATTGCAATGTCGAAATGTTATCTTTAATTTATGCTTGTTTTATGTGTTATGAATATTTTATGGTTCTTGGAAATTGTTTACATATATGGGTGGTTCACTAATAAACCAAGGGTTAATGGTCCAAGATAGCTCTACAATGCATTGGGTAACATGACAGAGTTAAATGATAAATTTTCTCCAAAGAGATTTATGGAATATAATGTGATGTGTATTCTAAAGGTAACCATGATGGTTACTCCCTATGTAGTTGTGAAAGATACAACGTAAGTATTTTATGGATTCCACAAGTTACATTTATGATTTATAATTTCTATAATTTATTCATAAGTCTTATGATTTCATGATTTATATTAAAGAGGTTATTTTTTATGAGTAAGAATTATGATTTCATTGATTTGTATGTATTAATGGACTAATATTTTCTTTCCTTATTTTATATCCATTACTATGATTTTTATGCTCATCCCATGTTTTTTTTAAATGTTTTTCATGGGGTATAATGAAGGGTAATAGAAAGGATTAATTCAAGAATATTGTTATCCAGAAAATATTTCTTGTTTTATTTATGTAGTTTTATTATTTTCAAAAAGTTGGATGGAGTAGAAGTGTAAACTTTGTAATATTAGAGATGTAATGTAATAGTTATGGCCTAATTCTCTAAAAATGTAAACCTGAAAAGCTCATCAATGTAAAATAATGTAAAATTATTGACTTAAATCAAGATTAATTAATGTTTAAGGATGGGGCCTTATAGTTGGTATCAGAGGTCTGTTTAGATACCTTTAGATGTTAATGTGTTATTTAAGCTTAAGTGACATAACCATAATGGTATGCATATTAGAAAGGGTCATAGTTATTTTAGATAAATTGAATGGGTTTAAGATAACATGAATAAGTATATCTTAGTATTTACCCTCCCCATAAGATATTATATGATGGTTTTACTAATATACTCACACCGACCTTTTTTGTTTTAATAAATGGCTGGATCTAGTAGGCACCAAAGTAAAAATGGATGTGAAAGAAACTGTGCTGGTTTTTTGAATAAGAAACCAAATGAAAGATTAGTTTCAATGAGAACTATTGTGGTTATTCTTAACCAACTATCTAGAGTCAAGATTATCCACTTGAATCTTGGTAACTTTTCTAAGGCATCATATATGTTTGAAATGATTCCCTATGGGTGTTCGGGTAATAATTATAAAGGTACGTATATTAAAAAAGCCTATGTGTCAAGGATGTGGAAATAAACACTTAAGAAAATGATTCAAATGGATTGGAAGATGTTATAGATTTGGTAAAGAAGGTCGTAAGGAAATAACCTGCCATGGAAAAAGAAAGTGTTTAGTTGACTCCAGGAAAGGGAAAGAAGTTATTTATAAGGGATAAATTTAATGTTTTAAATGTGGTGTGCATGGTCATTATGAAGAAGGTTCAAGAATGGGATCAGTAGGACCGTACATATATATGTTCACCAATACATAATTCCATTCCAATTGAAGATGAGGAAACTGAAACTGACCTATGAAAGGTATGGATTATTTATTTGCTCATGTTTTGACATTATTGAATCTTTGGACATTATACATGATTTTGTTTATAAGAAAGAGGTATAAAATAATAATATGAAAAAACATGGATAAAGGATCATTAAGAATGTGTGATGATTAAGATGTCTACATTTTAATAATTGAAGAGTTATGTCCGATCTATAGAGGATGATATGTTAAAATGTATTAATGATGGGATTAATTTTGAAAACTTCTAGTATTAGTAAACCTCTTGTTTTTTTATAAAAAAATTAATTGAGTAAGAATTTCCTTTTATTTATGGATATTATTATATAGAACCATTAGGGTTTATATTATCCTTGAATTTGAGTTAATTATGGGTTATTTATTTTTTGGATGCAAAATGGAAGGTATGAGATACCCTTTTAGGATAAAATATGTTATGGTTATTTTTTAGGAATTTTTTTTTATTGATAATGTTATAAGAATGATATTATTTTATAAAAAGGATAATACACAGGATTTTTGACAACCCGTTGCATCTAGAAAGGTTGTAGGAATTGAACCCACAGCCGAAGGGTGACAAGGGTGCATCGCTGACTACTGAATTAAGTTAAGTCCCGGGTTAGTAGGACTTATTCTTTTTATTTAAATGATTTTATGGATCCACAATAAGTAGATTTTGGGAAATTATGTTTTATCAAATTAATATCCTTAGTATATGAAAATTATTTTTTGATTAAGTGATAAATGTTATTTGGAAGACGTTTACTCATTTTGGAAAACTATATGCCGGTGGAAAATAAAATACTATGTAATTTCATTTAAGGAGAATTGGATAAATTTTATTTTGGAAGAATATATATTTTTATTGTGGTCGTATAGAGATTTGGATTATTTATGGAAATGATTAACCTATCATAGATAACATGTGATTAGGTTAATTATTTTGAAGTGTTATACTTTAAGAGTTGTCGATGTTATTTGAAGATAAATGTTACGATTATCAAATACTTTAGAGTTTTGGGTTTCAATATTAGTTGGATTATTTTGAGAATTTTATTGAATTTTGTATATTTAATGGTCTATCTTGAACGTGGGAATTATAATTGAATTTTAGAGATTCAATGTAGCTGATTTCATATAATGAATTTTTATTTTGGGGGTATTATATGATCTTGTACTTACCATTTTGGTTTCATTAATATATAAAAATAATGGAAATATAAGGTTAATCTTTTTTGGATTATGGGAATCTTTAGAATTTGATTCTAGTCCTTTAGATGTGACTAAGTCATCTTTAATACTCATCATTTAGAGAAAAGATTATTTTTTGGTAGATATTTATTAACGGATGAAACTCTACCTGATAAGTAAGTATATTTATTTATGTTCTTAATCAATCTCATAAATGAATTTCGCATATTTATGAAAAGTAACTTAAAACAAAAACATTTTCCATTTAATTTTTCTATTGGGGAATCAAATATTATTTAACCCATCATAAGTTTATGGTTTTCTAGTTTTTTATTTTCTCTTAATCATGTTTTCTATTTCTCTCCATCAGAACATGACACTTAGTTTTTCTTCCATATCCATATTTTCCTACATGGAATATTAATATGTGTTATCTCATTGACCTTTTTACTTCCCTTTCTTTATTTTAATGTGATAGTTTTATTGACTCCTTTTCTGATGTGGGATTTTCAATGAAGTTTCCGAGACTAATTTTAAAATTGTGAGGGCACAATTTCCAAAAGGGGTGAATGATATAATGACCCACCTATTTATGGAATAATAATTTTCCTTTTCAGTTAATATTTATGAATAAAATATTAATTTTAAATTAATGGGGACCCTTTTTCTGATAGCTTACTCAACATGCACCAACAGGTTTCTCTAAAATCATATATTGCACACAATATTGAGTTATACTGAAAAATAAGACAATAATAATATTGTTACTTTAAATAGTAGTTAATTCCTAACAGTTGGAATAGTGGGAATGAATAGTATCAACTAAATTTTTAAATAAGGTTTACACATAATTAAATAATAATTCTATTGGTTACCTAGTTTATTATCAATGGAAATAAAACCCAATTGAAAATAAAGGATGTGTTTTTATGAAAAAAATTTTTTTTAAAAAGAGAATAATTATGTTTATAAAATCATATCAACATTTTGGGATTTTTATTTAAAAGAAAATATATTTTATATTTTTCAATTTAATGTTTTAAATTCATCTTATATGTTTTTTAGATATTATATAAGAACAAATTCAACTTTTTGGATAAAAGAAGTATTTTTCTAGAAATGCAGTTTTACTACCTTTTGATGGAGAACCCCTTTTAAATATTTTTTTGTCACTTATATATGTTCTATTTGAAAAACTAAACTTCTTATTTTGATTAGAGACATCAAAATGTACTTTGGATAAATTTTTTATATTTTTCCCATAACTATCATATTTTGATCAATAGTAAATATACTCTAAATTTGAATTGAAAAACACTTTACCATCGAAATTATTTATATGGTTAAATCAAAATATTTAATAGTTTTAATTTATTAATGGGATATATTTTTATCATTTAATCTAATTTTGGTCATTATAAGTAATTTCACATTGAAATTGGACATAAACACATGTCAATCTTTTGGTACTTTTTACTTCTTAAAAATGGGCTTTTTGGTTTTGATAAATGGAATTAATTTTAAATTAATAACTACAATTTATGTGTTATGAATTTGGAAAAATTTATTCCATATTTTTAATCATAATTTCCAAATTTATAAAATATGTACCTTTTATTTTTGGACATTATGAATAGTAAATTTAGTAATTATTTCTAATTACCATCGTTAAAAGTTATATTAGGCAAATAAGGGTAAATAAATAATGTTATAATTATATATAACTACCCTAACACATGTACTTAGTCTATTGGATGAAATATTTACGGCCATTGGAATCCCTGGGTCATTTTTAGGAACCCATGGATACACTTTGGTGTGATGATGATATGTTATAAAAATTAATTTAAAGTAAAGATAAATTTAACGTAAAGATGTACCATTTAGTAAAATAATTTTTATATGCGGTTATATAATTGATATATTCAAATATAAATAGTCATTAAATATATAAAAATATTTCATAAATCATGTAATCATATTTATAAAATTTTATACAATAAATAAATAAATCAAATTATGACACAATGATGACGTAGTGATTGCTTCATTAATAAATGATTCAAATAAGTGATATTATAATTTTTAAAGTAAATGTATTTTGATTATTTTTATGACATACACAAATTTCATATATTATTTTGACATATTATCTTCGATTTAATACATTTGGTTCAAAGGAATCAGGTTTTTATGAATATGTAAAAACGTCCTCTATGAATAGTGTTCAAAATTGACATAATTCATAACTTAAAACATAAAATAGTTTATTAAATGATATTAAATTCAAAAAAATATAAATTTTGTCCAAATGGTTAGTATAAGTTAAAATTTTACATAAATAACTTTGTTTGGGTTGTTTAACATGATATGGTTATTACATAACTCACAATGTGTGAATAACATGATATCACTCTAAGATTAAAAAGGGTAAAGTAAGGGTTAAACCAAAACGATTAGGATAAAAAATATTCAAAACTTGTATAAAAATTTTTGGATGATGTTTACTCGAACAAAATTCACCTTATATTAGAATTAAATGATTTTTGGGCCATTTATAATCTAAATTGAAGTTATAATAAGTTAATATTTCAATACTTTCCTAAAGTGGCCCTCCTCCCTCATATAAAAGGCCACCACCTCTACCAACTTTCACAAACCTATCAAGCCTCATGAATTATCCAAATTCTGATTAAATAATCTCCCAATATAGTTACTTTCCTTCTAGAATCCTTACTTTGGGTAGAAGTAAATTCAAGAAATCCTTTTGGCTCAGGTCAAAAGAAGTTACCTGATTTAGAGTTAACACCTTCTCTCAAGTTCCTTTCCTGTATTTTCCTTCTCTACTCACTATGATCTTATTATTATTTAATTACATAAAAACACCAGTATAATAAATATACTAGGATTTTTTTTATTAGAAGTATTCTATCTACACATACAAACACCTCCATCTAATGGATATGAACATACTATTTCAGTGAACAGTGAACTAACGGCTCACAAAATGATGATTGTTCAATTTTCCTGTACCACTTATCATAGAAGACATTATGATGGAATTGTATTTATATATGATATATATTATATTTATATTTTCTCTATGTTTATTTAATATTTATTTATAAAATACCTGTATTCTTTCCATGATGTGTAAATATGATAATTTCATTTGAGGAAGTTCAAACTACCACCCCCTCAAAGTGATTTGACTTATTCATGACAGACATGGAATGTATAAATAATGTAGTTAAATAACATATGTAACATCGATAACATATATATTATACTATAATTTTGAGATACCTATATATCATTTATCTTTAAATACATTAATATGACAAATAAATGAAAGTAGCGTTCATTCATACGTACAACCTACCGTCTCAAAAAAGGTGCATTTAATTTAGTATCTCCAAATTTTATGGACTATTATAAATACATATATACTATATATGTATGAAATTTATATCAATAATATAATTCTATAGATTATGTACTTACAACCACATAAACAATTTTAATCAAAATAAGTTCATTTTTAACTCAAGTACCAAACATCGACAAAACATCTGATATGAACTTAAATAATTAACAAATTTCTATAACATGGTGATAAGAAATATAAAATGAATAATAAAATTGAAAAATTTTATGAATAAATTATAAATTAATCAAAATTTATTGTTTAGGAATAAAAATAATGAACAAGACAACTCAGACTCAAGGTAAAGGACTTCATCTCAATCTCCTTTCATTGAGGTACATTTTGATTTATACACGAACTTCTTTTATATGGTGTATAATTATACAATTTTTCTTTTAATTTTATTCAACGATTTTTAAAATTAATCTTTTTATACAAATCATTTTACTAAATGGAAAAATTAATGTTTCTTATTAACATATGTGGCGACAAATACCTTTCCACCACCACAAGCATTTGTTGATATTTGGCTTCCTCTACAAATCGTAATGTTTTTAAAAAGAAAAATAAATACCATATTTCTTTTTAGGGTATTTTGGTATTTAAAACGGTTTTGAAAATGGATTAATTATTTCAAAATCTTGAAATGATATATTTTTATAGAAATGTGGAAATGTTATCTTTTCTTTATGCTTGCTTTAGGTGTTATGAATAGGTTAAGGTTCATGGGAATTGTTTACGTATAACGGTGGTTTCATGATAAACCGAGGGTGGGTGAGCCTAAGATAGATCTCTAATTCATTGGGTAACATGACGGAGGTAAACAATAAAGTTTCTCCTAAGAGATTGAGGAAATATACAGTAATGGGTATTCTAAATGTAACCATTAAGGTTACTCCCTATGTAGCTGTGAAATCTACAATGTAACTATGTTATGAATTCCAGTAGTTGCCTTTATGATTTATTATTTCTATTTGTTATTCAATAATATTATGATTTCATGACGTATATTAAAGAACATATTTTTTATGAGTAAAAAGGTATGATTTCATTGATTTGTATGTATTCATGGACTAATGTTTTCTTTTCCTTATTTTATATCCCATACTATTCTTTTTATGCCCATCCCATGTTTTTTTGAAAATGAATTTCACAGGGTATAAGGAAGGGTAAGATAATGGAATAATTTAAGAAGATAGTTATCAAGAAAATAATTCTGGTTTTATTTAGAGAGTTTTATTATTGTGAAAAAATTGGATACAGTAAAAGTGTCTACTTTGTAATATTAGAGATGTAATGTAACTGTTATAGCCTAATTAGCTAAAACTCTATAAGTAAAAATATCCTTAATATAAATAATTTCAAATTATTGACTTAACTCGAGATTAAGTAATTTTTTAGGATGGGGCCTTACAATGATAATGGTTAGAGGGTTATTTCAAAAAGTTGTATTATTAATTTTGTGTAATTTTTATAAAATAAATTAAAATGATAAATTTTATATAAAAACTTTGATATTTGGTTTTAAAATTTATAAAAAAAATATCACTCATTTAATTAGAAATTATTGTTATATAATATTAAGAACACTTAGTAGTGAAAACAACATCTCTCTAAAAAATAGTTCATGTATATATATTAAATATTTAAATGTAAAAGTTCTCTTTATAATAAATATAAATTGATATATGTTATTTGGGGAATAATTTTTGGTTTCTAGCACCCAAATTTCATAATAGTGGTAATAATATATTTTTAATAAAATAGAAATTACATTGATAAAACAAGTTACCAATGTAAAAACTAAAATGGAAATATGTAAGGATTAAGTGGTAAAAGGGTTCAAAAATATTTGAAAGATTTGTGAGAATGAGTTTTAGAGTCTTTATATAACTTATCTCTCCCCGAAATTAATTATTTCTCACTTTTTGAGCCCCTCGTCTAGAATTGTGTCATTCTATTATTGAAAAATAGTGGGTATTTACAAAAGAAAGTTTTTCTTCACATTTAAATGGGGATTAATTAACCCACATAATTTTCCAATATACCTTATAATTTCATCCAAAAAATATTCATTTTTATCATTCTATAAGCATCTCTTAATTTTATAATTCTTGAGTCTCAATTAAATATCCTTATTCTTCCATTTCCAAGGATATTTCCCAGAAAAATCACAGATTATAAACATGATTATTTTGTACTACTTGGTCCTTTCTTATTAATATTCAAATTTTAATCATATTCTATACACACTAGTATAAGGAAACTAATATTATAAATATAATTTATTTTAATTATATTCACTTATCAATCATTAATCAATCCATTTCATCCATTAAGAAAAATAAAAAATATTGATCGTGTGTATGTGCATGCTACTTCCATAATGAAGTGATGTAGTTATCTATTCATCACTACCTATGTTTCTGAAAAATATATATATTTTAGAAATTAATATGTTTAATATTTCACTAATATTATTCTAAAATTATAATTTATCATGTACCTTCATTACATCCCATTCTTTAAAAAATGTAATCGTTAATATTTCATAAGTGTGAATTACCTCCTCCATGAATGGAGAATTTAATTTAATCACAAACCTACATGGATGGTTCAAATAATTAAATTAATTAAGTAAAATTATATTTACATTATATGAAAACATTTACCTTCTCCTTAAATTATTATAACGTGCCCCTATTTTGGTCTATTTTCCAACTACGTCAATGATGTTATAATATTTATATCTTGATTGATTAAGGAACATTATATAATGATAATTCAATGTTATGTAAATTTAATTAATATTATTTAAGTAATCATTAAATGTTTTATTGATATTTAATATATTTATTAATATTTATTTTTATTTGATTGTTAAACACAATGAAGCGAGTTCTTCACAATTTTGATTTTCCAAAATCACACTTTTATCATTCACCATATGAAAATGGGATATGAAAAATAATTAAATAATAATAATTACTCTATATTGGATAATAGATTAATTATTAATTTTATTATAATAAACCATAATTGAAGAATCCATTACAAAACTAGTACGAAAGAAGAAATCCGAGTTTCAAGCATCCAATGATGAAAATAAATAATAACCAACTAATATATTTTTTAAAAAATTATAAAAAAGTGTATAAATAGAAATATTTATATATATATATAAGGATATTGAATTATTGATTTATATAGTTATGTTTATTATTCATGTCGTTTGATTTCATTCAAGTATATGTGAATACAATGTAAGGGGTTCTTTGTCTCAAATTTAATTCCTTACGACATATCTCTTATTGTGAAACATGATATCTTTGATATAATGTGATTAAATTCCAATGGATTTATTTTACTATATTCACATAATTAATGGGATTTTAATAGTTATATCATTTTTTTCAATAAATTTATTTCAATTATAATGATTCCAATATTTTAAGGGTTTTTATTAATTCAACTCCCTTTGTTGAGTTATAATGTGTCTTCTTGAAAGTTTCTTCTTCGAAGATTAATTAATTCTAAACTAATATTTTATTTATTATTATTTCTATTTCTCTCTGATGAAAATGAAACTTTTTCTTCAAATATTCCTCATCAATTAATTTCTTCCCCAAAGAAATATATATTATTATTTAGTATTATTTTCATCCTCTTTAACAACAGTCTCTCTTCCTTGTCTATGTTTTCCTTTCCCTCTAATGTTCTTCTTTATATTTGTAAAATTAATTATTTATTGTCACATACAAAATTTATATTTTCTATATCCAATTTTAAGTATGATGTTTTCTTACTATTTTTAATATGTGGTCCTTTAAAAAATATATCTCCAAATATTAAAATGGTTTATTTTTTCATTCAAAATATAATGTTATATCTTCCACCCAACAAATAATTTTATAAAATTTATGTCATTAAAATATCTATTATTAAGGTTTATTTTTCGAAATTATATGTTTTAAGAAAAATTCACTTCTTCTTATTGAAACCTTTTTTCCTTTTTCAAGGCTATATTATTGATGATTTTTTTAATAGTAAAAATTTCAAGAAAATTTACTTTTAATTTTTTAATCATTTGTTCCTTCTTAAAGGCCTCATTACTGATATTTATTTTTAAATATAGATTTTTAAAATTTCTTATTTTCAATATTTTAAAATTTATAAATTCAAAATAAATAAAAATATCCATCTGTTTATGAAAATGTTAAGAGATTTTTTATAAAGATACTTATGTCAGATTATAATTTCCTATTTAACAACAAAATTAACTCTTATGGAGTCATGTTTCATGAATAAATTTCTAAATTATTTTATAAAAAACTCATTTTGGGTGATTGAAGTTTTTGTATCAACTAATATAATTTTTATATTATGTTATTTGATTCTATTTGGAAATTTTATAAAACCTATTTTTTATCCATGGGTTCTTAATGTCATGATATTAGATGGATTTATGTGTGGAACACATGTTTATAGAATATCATTATGAGATGGTGTGGGTCCCATAAACTATTGGGGTGGTTTTGGTCTGATAAATCTCTGAGATGGTTTGGGTTTTATAATACCTAACATAGTATGGGTTTATTTATTGAATTGATATAGTTTGGGTTTATTAAATCCTTATAATTTATTAGGTAAATTTTTATCTAGTGAGATAATGAATCATGGACATACTTTCATTAGTTCACAACCTACATGGTGAAATTAATTTTATTTTTTCAGAACTAACTAGGTGTACATTCATGGATTGTTCACAATCATAATAGGTGGACATAAATGATTTATTCACAACGTATAGGGTGGACATACATGGATTTGTTCATAACATATAAGGTAGGCATTATATTATTTGTTTACAACAATAAGGGAGGAAATAATTATATCTTTTCATAACATTAAGGTTGGTACTGATTGTGTTTTCTCACAACATGATATTTTTATGAACTTATGTCTTGTGACTTTTTATACTTCCTGGATCATGATTATTTTCTATTAATTTCACACTCGCATTCCTTGGTATATGTTTATTCATTTGAGTTTATACGCCCATATATTATGCCTTATAGACAACTATTATTGTTCCATGTTTTTCATTAAGATATTTATCCCAAGATAATGTTTTACCAAATATTTTTTTTATCTAACCCTTGATGAAATATTGATAAGTATTACCTCACTAATAATTGTTTCTCACCCCTTTCTTATGATTCCCTTCCCTGGGTTATGAAGATTATTACATCACATAAGAAATATTAAAGGGAGACTATTATGGATCTGTTAAAGTGAAATGATCATAACTATAATAAAATAAGTCTCGTATGCAATATATCCTCAAAACACTTATCCTTTTTATCTAGGGATTATTTGATTTTTTTTATACGATGTTTAAATTATCTATATTATGTAAGATAAAGATATGTTAATATCACATTTTATCTAATCCAGTGAGTGAAGAAAGTGTTTTTAAAACAAGATTCAGGAGTTCAGGTATGGGGAACCTCAACTGGTATCATAAAAGGGTTAATTATATATTATGAATAGTTTATTTATTATATGGATTAGTTAAAATAAATTTATTTTAAATACTAGGGATAAATATAATTGATATGTCTAAGTATAGTACAATATCCCATTTTTAATAAATTAGATATTATGTAGTTATCATTGAAACTAAATCTATGTCTAGACACTAGAATATGGATATGTTTGTAGATCATATAAACCTAGGGATAACCACCATGAAAAAGGGTATTTGAGTAACAAATAAATCTTTACTCCAGTGCACAATGGGTGGGTCAAATACTACACACCTTATTATAAAATCATGAGGGATATTCTTTGGTTAATTCACATTCTCTTTACAAATGGTTATGAAAGATTTATTTCTTGAATACATTTAGGGATTTCTTTAAGAATTATGAGAGAACCCACCCTAAGGAAACCTAGGTTGAACTAATAGTGATCTAGGTTGAAATAAAATAACAATAAGTTATCATGATGGTGTCATAAAGTGATACATCATGAGTTTAAATTTTTTCTAAGGTTGTTTATGATAATTCTTATAATATTTTATTATTAATAACTCTTGATTAACTATTTTGGTTTTAGAAATGGATGGACCTAATAGAAACAAAGTTAAAAATATATAAAAAGGATAATGCATTAATTTTCATAATGAGAAACATAATGGGATATAAGATAGTGTTGAAAATTTTATGTGCATTCTCACCCAATTATATCAATTTTGGATTAAAAAAATGAGTCTTCATAAACATAAAAACTCACCAAAAAGGATAAAAATAAATATTTATCTAAGACTAGGTGATGAAAATAATGAAGGAAAAAATATTTGACTACTTATATGTCAAAAATATGGGAAGAATAATCCAATGGAATTCCTGAGTAGAATAAGAAAGTGTTTTATGTGTGCAACAATTTTCTATAAAGCTCAATATTGTAGATTTGAGGAGAAGAATTTGATTTATGAAATGGAGGTGAAAATTTATAATTCCTCAAATGTCAAAATTTAGAAAATTACACAAAACAAAACCATGACCAAAAGGAAAATGATGATAACAAACATCAGTAACCTCTTAAGATAATGGAATAAGAGAAAGTATGTGTTATCTCTACTTCTGAAATTAGGTTATGAAAAATAAGGGTAATACATTCACTCACACTCAACTCTAGGTATGTTGATATCTAGCTTGAATCTAGTTTTATCCACTCTAGTAGGTCTTGGAATGTTTCTAAGAGCATCAAAAAAACCCCAATGATTAGATATTCTCAAGGAAAAACATATATTATTATTATATATTATGTACATTTTTATGAAGTATACTTCATGTAATTTATTTTATCAACCCTTTTGATGAATTTTAGGTGATTTTAGAAATGTATTGTCTATCTCTACATAGAATCCACAGTAATCAACAAAATAAGGAAATAACATTTCATATTTAAAACTAACCTATGATCATCTATATGTTCAAGGATGGATATTATCTCTTTAAGAAAAATTATTCCATTATAGGGGTTACGATACATAATCATGGGGGTTCATTAGCCCAAATGATTGGAGAAAAACTAAAAAATTGGATTGAACAATTCGGAGGGGATATGATATATTTCCTATGTTTACTGATATAAATCTAGAAATTTATAATAATTTGTTTCTATCTATTACATAACCTTAGTTATTAAGTGAAATTATAATATTAGGACTCAGTTTATATAATTATAGGAGATTTTAACACCCCAATATTTTGAAATATTTTTTTATAAATTAGAACTATATATGATGGATTAATCCACCCATGACATTGAACAAAAATGAGCCATGTAATATCTATTATTAATAAAATTTATTAATAATAACAATATAAAAAATAAAATATATTTTAGTTAATTATAAAATTCATATATAATATGATTAAGAACTCATAAAGTTTTAAAAATTCATTTCTCAATAAAAGTATATTTTCTTAATATATATTAAAATTTCAATTAAAATTCAATTATATAAAACATAGAATTTAAATTTTACATAATTAACTTCATATTTTAATTCCAAATAGAAAACTTTTCCGAAAATATTATTTTCATATTTTTCTAAAATAATATATTTTAATTGAATAGTAAAAAATATCTATTTCGCAAATTTTGTCACTTTTTTGATATAATCATAATATAAAAATGACTAAAAATTCATGAAAACATTTTTATATAAAAATATAAATTTATATTGTAAAATAATTCATTTTAAAAAACTTTTATGAATCTATAAGACACGTGATTAACATTTTTGAAACATAAGTAGTATTCTACTCTAAAAACTATTTTTACTTTCATATAGTACAAAATAATTTACAACACATATATAAACTAAATAGAAAAAAATGTATTTTAATTTTTTACAAAAATTTATATATTATTTAAAATTTTAATTTTTATTTTACCAATAAACATACGATTTCTGTGATTAATGTCAATAACCATGATAATAGTGAAAATGTTATTTTCAAAGAATTTTTTTATTAATGTTGTGTAATACTTATATAACAAATTAAAAAGAAATATTTTTCATAAATAGTATTATATGATTTTTTAAATTGTATAAAAATATAATATATCTCATTTAATTTTAATAAATGTTATATAATATTAAAAACACCTATTGGTCAAAAACAATATTTTTCTACATAATTCTTTATATATATATTAAATGTTTCAAATTAAAATTTAACTTTATCTTATGTATAAATTTAATTAGATTATATTTCAATTAAATTTAGGTTCTAAAAACCCAATTTTATTAAGATGGATTAGCTTAAATTTTTAATTAAATATAAATTACTTGTGTAAGAACCAACTGTAATGGGTAAAACCCAAATGATAAAATAAACTAAAGTGGTAAAAGGATTGAAACATGTTTAAAAATTTGTTAAAAATAGTGGATGATGATTTATCATTTTTATCTCAAACCAAAAACCCATTATTTCTCACCTTTGGAGCCATTTAACCATTAATAGGGTCATGTTATTGTTGCAAAATAATGGGTATTCACAAAAGTTATCTTTTAGTCACTTATAAAAGCATATCACATCCCCCACCTCATGATACACTAATACGTTATAATTTTGTCAATAAACTATTCCATTTTTGTTCTACTAAAATTTTATCTAAATTTTATAATCATGTACTCTCAATTAGATATAATATGGCCTCTATTTCAAAGGATACTACCCTGAGAAATCTCATTTCCTCAATGTGAGTAGTTCGTACTCCTTAGTCTGTTCATGTTAATATTCTAATTCAAAAAAATTTATATACACAAAACTATAATTAAAATAATATTATTAATATTTAATAATGTTATTATATTATTTTAGAAACCATTATTCAATCCTTTCAATATTCTAAGAAAAAAACAACATTGATCGTATATACTTGCGTCTTACCGCCTCCATAAAGCGATATAATTCATTTTTCATCACGGAATCTCATGTCTGTTATGAGGAATATAGATTTGGAGTTAATATTTAAATATTTCACAATTATTATACTAAAATGAGAATTTATCATATACCTTCATTTCATCACTTTTATTGAGAAATAGAGTTGTTACTCATGTGTACATGCTAACCACCGCCTCCACAGATGAGAGACTTCATTTTTCATAACCAACACACATGGATGGTTCCAAGAACTAAATTAATGAAGTTTAATTATATTTTTTACTTGTTTAATATTATATAAATGTAATATTAATAATATATAAAAACATACCCTTACTTTTTTAATCAATATGACATGGTCCCATTTTGGTCAGTTTTAATACCTATACAAATGCAGTTATAATATTTATGTCATGAATGATTAAGGAAATTTATATAATGATATTATCATATAATAATAACTTAATTAATAATTTTTAATGGTTCTGGATTTTTTTTTCAATATTTAATGTATTTATTAATATATATCACCTTTCATTAATTAAACACATTGAAACTAGTTCTTCACAATTTCCATTTTCCCAAACAATACATTTATTTATCCAAAAATAAAAATAGGATATGATAAAGCCTTAAAATGCCATGATTCTACTATGTTTTATAATTATATAATGATTAACATTTTTTAATAAAAAATAATTGATATCTCTATTAAAATACTAGTACAAAATAAGAAATCATAGTTTCTAGCATCTGATGATGAAAATAATCCATGACTGATTAATATATTTATAGTAAATAGTTTTAAATGAAGTCTATAAATGGAAATATATATGAATAATGTTATATAATAAGTTATTAATATAGGTATTTTTATTATACCTGAGTTTGGAGTGTGTTAGATTAAGTTGATGTGGTGTGATTACTACCTAATGGATGTATTTTACCATATTCATGAAATTCATGGCCTTTAGATATTTTTTATATGGGGTTCTTTTTTTAAATGGTATTATATTCAAAAGATGAAAAAGATGTAATTTGTTTTAACTCAACATCATTCATAGATTTATAATTCATCTTCTTGAACTTTTTTCTTCTAAGATTGGTTGATTTCACCCTAAGATTTTATTTCATGGTTTATTCACTTTCGTTATGAGCAAAATGACACTTTTGATTCAAATTTTTTTGATTGATTAATTTCTTCCCTATATAAAAATTATATCACTATTAAGAATAATTTTCATCTTCTTAAAAAATTGTTTCCCCTCATTATCTTTATTTCCCCTTCCTTATAATGTTTTACTTTGTATTTGGATACCTAATTATGTGTTACCTCATGTAAACTTCATATTTCAATTCTCGTATTTTAAAAATGAATTTTTGTTACTATTTTTATAATATGCGCTTTCAATAAATGTATTTCAAAAAATTATATATTTATCTAACCATTCATAATTAGTTATTTTATATAACACTAAAAATTTATTTTCATAATATTTAGGTCATTTCAAGGATATATTCTTGAAATTTATTTTTCAATATTCAATATTTTCAAAACGTTTCACTTCACATTTTTGAAACCATTATTCCTTTTTCGAGACTCTGTTGTTGAGGATTATTTTTAAAAGTAAATTTTTTTCAAAAAAATCACTTCAACATTTTGAAACATTTTAATTTTTTTCATGGACTATCTATTAATATTTATTTCCAAATAATTATTTTCAAAATTAAATCTTTTTAATATTTCAAAAATTGTCTTTGAAATTGATTCATAACTTATTATTTTTACAAAAAATGTTAAGATATTATTTCTAGAGAATATTTTAAGTATTTATTATATTTAATTAATTAATTATGAAATATTTATCTCTGATGAATTAATGTTATTTGAATCTATTTATAAATAACTTTATAAAAAAATATTTTGGGTGATTGAATTTTTGGTATCAAATAATATAATTTTTATATCACATTATATATTGACACATGAAAATTCTAATATACCCATTTTCATTCAATATTTTATTTATGTTTTTATATTTCATTGATTTTCTATGTGCAAGACGATTGTATGAAATATTGTTATGATATATTTTGTGTATGATAAATCCCTAAGATGGTTTTGGTCTGATAAATCCCTAAGAAAGTTTGGATCTATTAAATCATTCCAATGCATTAGGTAATGTTTTATATCCCATAAGATAATTATGAAAGGGAACACATGGATTTTTTTACAAGTTATAGAGTTTGAATGTTTGGATTTTTTCCCAATATACAAGGTTTACATTCTAGGATTTTTTCACAAACATAAAGGGTGTACATACATGGATTTGTTTACAACTTACAGGTTTGACATACTTGGATTTGATTACAAATTATAAGGTGGATATTCTTGGAATTTTCAACAAACATAAAGGGTATACATAATTTAATTTTTTTCATAACTTAAATGGTGATAATTATTGGGTTTTATCCCCATATGGTATTTGCATTTGATTATTCTTTATTCTTTTGTTATACATCAAGTTCAGGTTTATTAATTCTTGATTTTGCGGTCTTATTCAATGGTATTTGTTTTGAGTTGATATGGACATATATCATTACATATAGAGAAATATTATTGTTTTGTGGTATTTTTATGGGATATTTATCTCATTATCAAGTTTCCAATATTCTTTTGATCCAACCCTTTATGATATGTTGATAAGTTTTCCATTACTAATCATTTAAGCTCACCCATTTCTTATATATCCCTTTCTTGGGTTATAAATATGATTTGAACATTTGAGAATCATATAATGGATTATAGTGCAGTTTTATATAAATAAATGTTCGTAAGTATCATAAAATAAGTCTCTTATACAGTCAATACTTAAAGATACCAAACCTTCCATTTTTTTTATTGTGTGATTTTTATAAGAGATATACTTTTTAACTTATAGAAATGATGTAAAATAATTATAGTCAAATCTCACATTATATAAAATATAGTGTTTAAGAAAGTCTTTTCACGTCAGATATGGGAGTATAGGTTTGGGGAGACACATAAGAAGTGTTTTGATTTTGATTAATGTGTTAAGATCCAAACCAGAACTGATGTTGGGTCATAAAGAATCTCTCAATATGAAGCCTAAGAAGCTAAATATTTATTTTTAATGTTCAATAATAAATACATAAATGGAAAAAATGAATTTTTTTTGGATGTAGTAAAGTTGATTTTATAATAATATCTCATGATAGCTCGGATAATATAAAATATATATAAGGAAAGATAGTTAAGGAGGAAGAGAAATGATTTTATGTATTTTGGTTATACCCCCTTAAATTAAAAATAATTGTAATAGTTGAAAAATAGAAAAAGAATATTTTAGAACACAGGAACAGTAGAAAAGTGTTTTTCTCTCTTTAAATCCATTTTATATATTTCTTTTGTGGAAACTTGATGTGAATCCCTTGAAAATAAATAATCTACTTGAATAAAAATAATAATACTTTCTTGAAAAAAATATTGAGAGAGTGAGGACTACCATAAGTTGGTGTTGAATTAATTAAGTCCATATAACTTGCATCTCTAAAAGAATAATAATAAGAAGAGGTTAATGAATGATGTATCATACAAGAAAAAGAAGAAGCTGATATAATTATTTAGTTTTAGATTGGCCTAGTTTGAAAGATGAAGGAAAATAAGGATGGATGAAACCAGTCATTGATCATTGAATCATGTTAGAAGAAATGAGTGTTAGGAATTGAGGTTTTATAAATATAAATATTTGGACATAGGAAAGTTTGTTTTGATTATTTTGATTAAATATTTGTGAAATTCATGTGAACATATTCAGTTGATTTCTATAAAGTTGAGCTGAATAGTTACCGAGTTTCTAGAGATATTATTGTGGATTTTTTGAACTATAATACACTTTTCTAGGAGGAATGAGATCTAATCATATATATATAAAAGAATATTATACTGAAAAAGAGATCTACTTTATAGTAGGATCTTGGATGTCAAATCTTTCATATACATAGTGGGATGATGTGGATCTTTTGGGACTTAGGTTATTCTTGGATAACCTGGTGTGAATCTTTTATTTGATTTTGAAGATTTTTTGTAAGTATTATTGGAATAATGAAAGATAATTTGTGTGATAAAATGCATTTTAAGTGTGATATACACTAAACCAATTATACTGGACATTTTATTATAGTGCAGAATCTGTAATGGGGGTGAATAAAAAATCATGGAAACGAGTATTTGTTAGTACCAAACCTTTTAAAATATTGTTTGTTATTTATATTACATTACTTAAATTTTATGTGGTATATTTCATGTTATGTAAAAGGTAAATTGATCTATTCATATCCTAATAAGCAATATAGGTTCATTTCCAAAGGTAGTCAAATGTTTAAATATTATTTGGTAATTAATAAAAATAGGTTGCACCTAATGTATCCCCCCACCCTCCATGGAGTCTACACTTGATCCCAAGGGTTATTTCAACTGGTTTTAATGTGAAGTTCACCTATAGTTGAATATAAATTCTTATTTCCTTTGTATTTTTTACAAGAATATAAGAAGTAATGATTTGGGATGCTTGAGAATGAATAAACTCATATAGAAAAATATGATTCCACTATTATTGTTACAGAATTGGAAGTCTCTACCAATACTATGGAAAATAGGATAAATAAATAGTCCAAGTGTCTAAGAATATCCTCAAGAATGAAAGAGTAATAACAACTAATTTATGCTATTTGGATTCGGGATAGTTGTTCCAATTGTGATGAGACCAATGGGATTACACCTACCGATTACCTCTATTTTGAGGATGGAAGTTGTTTGAAGAATGTTCCTAATAAAAGTTTTTCTCATGTGTATAGATTTATTCAGGAGGAAGATGATAACGAACCATAGTAGATATATTATTTTGAATTCGTGCATAATGTATTATTCAGACACTTACAGAAACATAGCTCTCTCATTAATGATCTTAAATTCATAAAGTATTCCTTACAAATAAAAAAGATAAATTTTCAATGGATAAATAAAACATTCAATTATTTTTTGAATAAAAAGTTATATTCAATAAAATTAGTGGAGGTAAGATCCATGATTTATAATAATCTCATAAGGAATTACTTTTGGTTAAGGAATATTATTTGGAAGAGAAATAATAAATAATCAAATACCATACTAATTTTTCTAAATGAATGTAGCGAGATACATGAGGAACACATTTAGAATATTAATTGGGAATGTAAAGATATACCAAACTCAATTGTGATAGAGAGAAATATATTCAGTATAATGTTTCTTGATTTAGAGATCAAATTGATAAATCTAGAATCAATGAAAATTATAACATCCATATTAGATATAAATATAATTTTTACCATTAAAACTTAATAAGATTCTTATCCCTCAAAAGATACTCATGTTAAGGGTAAAGTGATTTTGAGATCATATGGTGAAACCTCCACCTCATCCACATGGAAGGATGGTAACCCATTATGCAGTAACATCTACCTACACTAAATCTGAATATTCTATAATTGAATCAGAAAATTTTTTATAAATGATGAAGTTTGAAAATACTGGGATAGAAATCAATGTGTCAAGGAGAAATGTGGTCATTTCTAGTAAAAAATGATCCTAAAAAAGAACATAAAATTATAAAGTTACTCCCTAAAATAAATGAGAAATCAATCGTTCAAAGACATCACCTATAATAAAAAAATATTAATAGAAGATATTTAGGATACTATAAATTTTGGAAAAAGGATATCCCTTTCTAGCATAATATATTAGTGTGTAGAAATCAAATAGGTTATAAATTAATATAGAGAAAAAATATATAAAATAATTAACCAACATCAAAGAGACTAAAAAAATGAATTAAAATATGTCAATGTGTAATAAATTTAAAATTTATGACAATATCTATGAAATATTTAAAATTGTTTGTCATTTTTCAGATTAATTTTGGTACAATCCTTCTAGGTATCATTTAATTACTAGGGAGAATAAAGAACCATCCCTAATATAGAAGCAAGTGTGTCATGATAGTGTATCTACTTTTAATTATAAATTATGATATAAGAGTAGACCTAAGAACATTTTAAAGGAATGAAATGATCCTAAATATATAATGATCATAAGGCCTAAATAGTTGGAAATCAATAAGATGATGGATTAAGCCAAAAATAATAAAACTACTGTGGTTGTAATAAAAAAATAATTTTGGCTATAAAGAGATGTAAATAATGGAAGAATTCAATACTACCTCAGTGAGAACAAAAATGGAGACTCAAAGGGAGGATTAACATGAGTAATTCCTAAAATTTTAGTGTTTCCAAGAATATGTTACATGGGTTAAGAAACAAGTCTTATGACAACTATTCCAATTGATATTTTTTTAGTGGATCTCCATTTCTCCCAAGTCCATTAGTTTTATTCTTACATTTTAGGAATTAATAATGAAGATATATGGAGATAATCCCTTGAGGGGGAGTTTCTAAATGAATCCAATTTTCCGTAGTTTGAAAAAAAAAATTAACAATCTAAATAGAACCCAAAAAATATTGAAGTTTATGTGTGATATTTTATCTAATTTTTAATATATAATGCTTACATATTATATTTTACATGCAGTATGTTTTTCAAAAAAAAATGGGAAAGTAAAACAAATTGCACTTGAATATTATATGTTTTTTTGAAGGTGAGTAGAGCTTCATAAATCACTATTAAAATTTTTGTACATCCCTTGAGAAAAGATATTATAATATGGTGCCACATTAATATATTTTTATTGAAAACCTTGATGTCTAGGTTATGAATTTGGGTTTTCTACACCAGTTTTACCCATGTAGGCTTAGAAATATTGATAGAAGAATTAATTCTATGAACTTTTTGGTTATTTACTTGTCCAAGTATACGTAAAGATAATTGGAATAAGATGTTGGTATAAAAATAGATGTAATCACCCTCAAATTTATTTGGAGAATAGATTATTTCACCACTATATTCAATTTTAATGAGTTGGAGTAATACAATGATTCCTTTTTAACTAAAATGGGAGATATAGAAGTTCCCAAGTTAATTTGTGACATTATTGTTGCATATTTTTTAATGTAAAAAGTGGAAATTAATTTCTCTGAGGAGATGTATTGAGTATCCACCCACCAAATAAAAAGTGATATCACCGATGAGTTTGGGTAGAGGTTTTTTTTAGTTTCTCCCATATTGGATACATGGGAAATTTTATGGAATAATTTTTACCATATACCCCACAATGGAGTATAGCTTATGGGAAAAGGGGTTTAGAAGAGGTGGATTCTTAAAAGACCTAGCCAGATAGATTCATAGAATACCTTTACATGTGATGATTTTTATGTCTGAATTTATTTTTATAACAATGTACTAAAAGTGGTTGCATGATTTCTATAATATTTTAGCATGGTAGGGAGTTCTAGTTATGTGAGAAACATCAAAGAGTTTTTGTTATCAGTATTAAAATCTATCAGAATAATATATTTTATTTCTAGAGATCTAGAGAATCTATCTCTATTCACATATATTTTAACGTTGTTAAAATTTGTGGTGAACCACCCCTGTATAAAAGCTGATCTGTAGCTAAAGTGATTAATTCATATTTTCTTATTTACAAATTCAAATAGAAGTTCCTTATATTATTTAATGTACTTGGGAATTATTATGAGGTATTTTGAGAATGTTTCATAAATTCACAAATTTAATTTTAACTATTTATGAGATGTTGGGAATGGTTGGAGATGGACTGGAGGAGTATTTGATTGAAATTGTTGAAATCTAGAAAATCACCTTAGTCCAAGTTTCACTTATACAAATACCCACATACATGAATTGTAGCACATAAGTGACTCCACATATCCAAAGTCACCATGTTTCAAAATATTTTCGTACCTGAAGATCCATATACATGAATTCAATAACATAGATGAATTACACACATACACATTTAAAATTTATAAATTCTACTATATTTCAATATTCTAGTACCATGTACTAAAATAAAGTTCGATGTAGTAAAATCTAGAAATGTAGTCTAATTCTGTGTAAACAAACCCATGTATGTAAATATAGATAATTTGAGTGATTTCGAGACAATATAAGTAAATTAAAATTTACCCAATATCCACATACCCAAATTCCACACTATGATTCATGTAATAGAATTTGTATACACAGTGTAGGAAAACTTCATATTTCTAGAATTTTTTACTCTAAAGATGAAAATAATATTCGTTGATCCTTATATTGTACATTCAAGTTATGAACATGTTGATTCTTTAAATATAGTATACAATCTTATTTTGAGTAATATAAAAAATAATAATCATTTCATGGATTATTTGTTGGATAAAATGGATATATTAGGTTTTAAAGATTAATGAATATGAAAAACCATAGAATATCATGTTTTTCAATAAAACATTCATTATTGTTATCTAAATCTATTTTAGTGATTTATAAGAATATATAAGAGGTTAATAATTTTTCCATACCTAAAAATATGAACATCCAAATCTCATTTGAATCTAGAAATGAAAAAAACAAATCAGTCTTATCTTATTTTGTTCTTTACTCGAGAAAATATTACATAAATCTTTATGATCCAAGCATGTGAATGTGAAACATTTTTATAGTGTTTCTTGATGTGTAGATGTCTAAACCATAACCCCTGTAGTTCCAAAAATAATATCTCAATATCAAACATGATAATCTCAAAATATTACTATTTCAGTTATATAATATATATATATATATATATATATCCTTAAAAGAAAGTATTATTTGTGGATACTACAGAGTTCATTTCTGAAGAAGATATCGTTTAAGTTGGAAGAATATGTGGAATTTACATTCTAAGATAGATGATAGGTAAAATAAATTATTAAGGCTATCTTTTTAATAAACCTTGGAGCTAAAAATGGTGAAAACCATTAAAAAGGAAAAAATATTTGAGATAATGGGAGAAACAAAAAAAATTGTTTTTATTATACACATCGATTATGTATATTTCTATTTATGGAATATTTATCTGACTAAAATTAAATAAAAGTGTCCACTTGAATAAAAATGATAAGACTCTCTTGAAATAATATAGAGATATTCATGTCTTCATAGTCACATGTTGAATGAATTAATCTAAGAAAACTTTCATATCTTGAAGAAGAAGAAGAATAAGTCAATGTCACTTTATATTTTTTTGTAAAAAAGTAAGAAGTTGACACAATTATAAAGATGTAGATTCTTTTAGTAATTAAACTAAAAGAAACAAGGGACTTCATCCAATTACCATTGATTAGTGATCCAAGATAGAATAAGGGAGTGTCAAGAACCAATGTAGTTTTTATCTAAAGATCGGGTCTTACTCAAGTTTATTATGTCAGTTTTGAGTGAAGAATTGAGAAATATTTGTGAAAAAATATTTAGTAGATGTATGTGAAGTTAGCTCAGAGTAGTGACTAGGTTTCAGGGACTATTCTTAAAGAAATTTTGTTATTTTAAGATACTATTGTAAGATAATAGAGATCTGATCTTGTGGATGTGTAAATATTTTTTTGGAAAAGATGATCTACTTCAATGAATGAGATTAGAATAAAACACTTACATATACATAGTGGAATGTTATAGAACCTATGTAACTCAAGGTATACTTTTTAATCAAGTTTTGAATTTTTGATCTCATTGCGAATATATTGTGGGTGTTCTAGGGGAGACATCCATGATATGTCTAGTGAGATGTTAGATTTTTAGAAGTGGGTTGCACCAAACAAATTATAATAAATATTTGATTATATTTGAGAATATGTGATTGGGGAGAATAACCAATCATATTAAAGAGTGTGTCTTATTATCAAACCATATAAAAATATTTCGTTTCAACACTATTTCTTTACATTCATTGTATGTAGTTGATGAATGTTATGTAAAATTTAATTATACTCATTAAAATACTAATAGGAAATATAATTTCACATCCAAAGTGGGTCAAAGATTAATATAATATTTGGTAATTGATAAAAATAGGTCACACCTAATTAACTTCCCACATTCCTTGAGGTGTCTACATTCTATTAAAATAGTATTTCAATATCTTTTCAAAAGGAAGATTTATTAATCCTTTAAATGTGGTGGGTTTTAGTAAAGGTAGTTTATAATATTAAAAAATATATATTCTCATGTGTGTATATTTTATCTTCCATCCCAAATTTTTTCTATATGGACTTATAATATTTCTAATGGATCTATTGTTGGGATTTCTTCTTAACCAGTGACTAGACATATCTTCATGTCAACAAATCAAAATGATCTTTTAAAACTGACTCATAACATCATATTTTAATAAAATGTTAAAAGATATTTTAATATTTATCAACTATTTTCCTCTTAAAATCCAAATGATATATCTCTTTTTGAGTTATGTTTCAGGTATTACCCACTAAATATTATTTTTAATTTAATTTCTAAACCTCACCATGTTTATAATTGTTATTTTCTCTATCACTCTTTATCTCTCTCTTGACATTATTTTTAACCTTCAAGGCCATGAAATTAAATATCATGGACATATGTTATATCATTTCTATTATTTACTAACCATATATTCATTACTCTATATAGTGTGAAAACCCTAAAAATTTTAGCGTGTTTACTAAGATTGTTAATCAAATTATTGGATGGGGAATTATGTATTGTTTATTTTTTCCTTTTATATAATGAATTCATTGGACTTATTTAGTGATGCGTGAGGGAAGGAATTATATTCCCCCTCAATGCATCGATGGATCTCATATGAGAAAATATCTTGGTTATTTGGTGTTAACCTTGCCTATTTTGTATGATTCCATGGTATGGGGCCGCAATTGTAATAGTACGTTGTCTAAAATTATGCATTGTATTACTATGAAATCAGTAAGAAATATTTTCTAAATAATATTTTATGTTTATCTTTTTTTCCCTTTTCAACTCCAAAATATCTACCTTTTTTGGAGTTATGTTTCATGTATTATCCCCAAAATACTAATTTATAATTCATACCTCACTTTTTTATAAGTGTTGTGTTCTCTATAACTCTTCATCAATCCCTTGACATTATTATTCACCATCAAGTAAATGATCTTTAATCTCATGGATGTATGTTATATAATTTTCATTATTTAATTAACCATATATCCATTACTCTATATAATGCGAATTCCATAAAAATTTATTGGTGTTTACCAAGCTATTTAATCAATTTTTTAATTGGGGAATTATGTATTTTTTTCCAGTATAATCATATGATGAATGAATTTGAGTTTATAGGTGATGTGTGGGACCTGGAATTATATGGCACCGTGATGCATCAGTGGATCTCATGAGACAAACTAGCTTGGGATTTAGGTTTCAAAATTACCTAATTATGTTTGATGTCACCGAATGAGTCCAAAAAAGTAATAGTAAGATTTATTACATTATAAATTCCATTACTATGAAATTAATTATTATTGTAGTTTTTCTTGTTTATTGTTATTGTATCCATGGGTATGTCACATGATCTTAGTATCAATTATATAGAATTATTTGATAATTGTTTATTCTAACCTTATTAATTATGACTTGGATATGATGTGTGGATATGTTTTTGTAGATGTTGAAGAAGTATAATAAAATAATAAATCCTTGGTTTAGTGGGAAAAAATCACATTCGATGGGAAAGATATGGGTTTTTTTAGTTAAACATTTTTCCTTACTCTCTAAAACTCTTAAACTAAATGGTATTGGGAGAGTAAGGGCCTCAATATTTATTTTTGATATTGTAATTATCTATTGTTAAGTTAGGGTTACTTCAATTGGATGAATGTTTTTTATAAAAATAATATTTCTAGAACTAGATCCAGGAGTATGGGTCTAGGGTGTCATAGTTGGTATCATAACAAGGTTTATATAACATCATATATTAGGAAGAGTATATTATTATGTAATAGGTATTCCAAAGGGTTGGTATATGAATAAATTTCTAGGAAATTAATGTTATTTAAGGAAAATATTAACATTTTTTGTGAGTATACATGATTATGTTATATATTTTTTCATAAATTATTTTTTATTATTTGAGGATAAAGGTTAAGATAAATTATAAGGCCATAAGTTTCCATGATTTTTTTGGACATATTAAGAATGATATTTGTTTAATTATTCATAAAAAAAGTACTAGAAAGGATTAGTAGAAACCCTAGGGATAAATATAAATATTGGAAAACATCCTAATATTTTTGTAAAGTATAAGGTGTGATTATTCATAGAAATAATAACCCTAGATAGATATGAATAAGTGGATATAGGATTTTTATTATATTCACTTAATCATTATACCCATAAAAAGTTTTGTTTAGTATTATCTCAATCTTCACTTAGTCCATAAAATAGGCTTAACTACACATCTAGATTCACACTTCATGGGGATATTATTTAGATGGTTTATAGGCTCTTTATAACCCATTATGAAGGATTTAAATGGAATTTGAGGACATAAGATATAACTAATTTGGTTAGAAAACAAGACAGGAAAGTGGCCACTGATAACCAAGATTGAAATCACGAAATTCATTTGTAATGATATACGTGTCTTTGGATATGGAACCATAGGATAAATTTTATCTAATTTTATTGGATTTTATTTTAACCATTTTGGTTATAGTATTTGGTTGGATATAGGATCATGAAAATGATTTTGTTAAATGTATTGATCTAGAAACTCATAATTCATAATTCTAAATAGGTATAAATATTATCAAAAATCTTTTCAAAATATGAAAATTATAAAAGATAATATTATTTTCATATTCTTACCCAAGATACTGAGTTTGATATTCTATCACGAGTCTTGTATATCTTATGGATTTATTTAGCTATTTTAATTAGAGTGTAATAATTTAAAATCTTGGCGGAGGGGTAATTTATTAATGGTGGGTGAATGTAACACCCCAGGTTTTAGGGCCCATTATCTTTATTTATATTAAATGTATATAATTATGAATAATGTTTTTTTATTCCTTCAAAATAATTAAAATTGATTTGGAAATGATTTATACAAGATATGAAGAAAACTAACAATAATGTACTCATTCATAATGAAACATTAAAAAAAGTTCATGGAAACATGTTCCACTAAACATAGAAAATTACAAACCATGGATGATTACATCAATTAAAATTAAAGAAAAATAGGATAATAAATAGAAAATAATAATATCTTCAAACTAAGAGATTCCCTAGATCATCTTCACCCTAGAAAATAACTATTAATAGAACTAAACCTTCAATGATAAATAGCATCATTAAATGATAAATAATGTTGTGAAATCTAAAATGAAATGGAGAGAGAATTTTTATTTAATAGGTAAAAATAGAATGAATTTATTGGAGGTAATGGGGGAAATATAGTCATTTAAATGGGAAATATTTTCATTGGAAATATGGTTATTTGATAAACATGTATCCAATGGATATAATAATGTTGTGTATTATTTGTCAAATTTTAAAATGATAAAATTGAAAAATAATAAATAATGACATAAAAATATAATATTTAATTAAAATATGTAATTTAAAAAATTATGTGCTATATTTTATTATTATTAAAGTATGATATGATGTATTTATAATGATAAAATTAAAACTTAATATCGGTGGAATGATAAAATGTAAATTTTTGGAGATAAATAATAAATTTTAACATTGTTTGGTGAAGATTATTTAATATAATAGTTATATTTTTCATAGATCCATTCTTTTAAATGTTTTTTTATTTATAATTAATCTCTAATAAAGAATTATTTTAATGAAATGTATTGATACTATTTACAAGAAAATAAATCAACATCCATCCAATAGTTATTCCTAGGAATGTAATTGGTATAAGTTCTTTTTATGCTTAAAATACATATTTTTGCCTAAAATTATTCCTAGGTGTAACTATATTAAAATGAACTTTTTAATATCTAAAATTTAAATCTGAAAAAAATTATATCAGTAATCATCATTTCTAAATTAGGTAATAAGTAAAGTTTCTTTTTTTGGTAGAAAAATATTTTACTAAGGATAATTTGAATGACCAGAGTAATTATAGAAGGGTTATTTTCAAAGAATTATTTAATTAAGTCTTTTATAATTTTTAAATGAAAAAATTAAATTGATATATACTTAAATTATGACTATAATATTACATTTTAGCATATAGAAAAATACTAACACACCTTTAATTCATAAATAATATTAAATAAGAATAAAAATAAATAATTTATAAAAGAATATTTTTTCTACGAAAACCATTGTTTGTATCTTATATTTTAATATAAATGTTAATTGAATCACAGTTAGAAATTATTTTCTATTTCAATAATTTAAAATTCAGATTCATAACATCAAAATTAGGTATAAATTTTTATCTAATTATTATTTTGTAAATAATTAACATGAAAAATATATTGTTTTGGTTATTTGGGGTTAAATAGGTTTAACTTAATGTGGCGTAAATTTTGTTAAGTTTTCATGGAAAATAAACCTTCTAGAAAACTAATTTTATGGGATGAAGTTAGAACAACATGTCACCCTAATATTTCCTCACCTAACTCTCATGATATTTCATCTTAACCCTTAACCTATCTTCAGTTTCCAATAGAAATGTCTCTCTTTTTCATCTATAAAAGGATCTCACTTCAAACCAAATCTAGCCACAAATATATTAATAATTTAAATTGAACCCCTTACATCTGTACCTATCCTATAATCATATTCTATGTTTTGGATTCTTTGGTTATAGGAAAGAATATCAAGTCCTCCATTTCAAAGATGTATTTCAAGAGAAGATTCAAGTCCTCAAGAGTTTTTTTAAAAGGTTGGGGCTGAAGCCTCAATTAATTATTAATGCAAATACATCTTTAGTGTGGGTAGAGGGAGACCCATTACATAGCCCAAAGGCCCAAGGCCAAGCCCCGAATACAAGCCTTGAGAGCCCATTTTTTAGCTCAAATGACCCCTCGGTGAACAGTACTACTACAGTACCCGTACTGCTACAGTCCCGTCTATAGAACATGCTACAATTATTTTTCCACTACAGTATTGCTGCTGCTACAGTTCTGCCACTGCTACAGTGTATCTACAGTACCCAGAAATTCATCTCTGCCTAGATTTGATCCTGGGTCTTTTGGATGCCAAGCGGGAGCATGTATAACTTGGGTATATGCTCGTTGGAAAATGTTTTGTTGGGTAACAAGGTATTGGGGTGGCCTCCCCACATGCACACCGCACATCCCCAGTGAGGCCCAAGGTGGCCAACCCTTGGGCTTAGGCCTATTCCCAACGTGGTAGAGGGGCCCATGAGTATTATTCACTCGCAAAACATTTCATCTCTATATTTTCCATTAACCTCTCCTAAAAACCAATTATAGATAAAATAATATATTTAAATAACTATAATAATTATAAAAAATGGTATTATTATTATGGAACAAACGCTATCTATATTCCTCCCATTGGATAAAAAAACATGTCATGTGTTTCTTACGAACAACCACCTCCATGAATACTATATTTCATTTTTCTTCCCCGCCCTATGTGCATGGTTCTAAGGATGTATTTATTAAACCAAAAAATATATTTATAACATTATTAAGATTATATAAATATAAATTATTAATTATATAAATATCTAACCCATTATTTATATACTACCTTTTGTATATTAAAAATTATCAAAACAAGACCGTCAATGATTTCATATTCAAAAATAATAACAAAAATCACAATAAAATGAAATTATAAATTATTCAATAGTCATTGAAAATGTATTACAAACCTTACATAATATATAAATGATTAAAATTTTATCAATTAATGGGTATCGACATCAACATTACAATACTTTTACAAAAAAATAAAGGGTACCTAAATATGATGATTAAAATAAACAATATATAACTATTAATGCATATTTATTAACATAATTTAAGATTATAAGAGGTAATATATTTGAATAAGTTTTAAACTAAGTTATTGATATTTTTATGTTTATTATATAGGATTTAAAAGCATTTTCATGGTATTCAGTGATAAAGATAAGGGTTTCACGTCTCAATTTTATTTATTTCAAACATATGTCATATTAACCACTTGTTTAATTTTGTTGGGTTTATATATAATTTTATATATTTATATAATTAATAAATTTAAATCAACGTAATTTATTTAAAATTCCATTTAATTTCAATTTTTCATAGTCTTTTGATCCAAAATCTATCAAATTTATAAGTGTTTACATTTAAATTCCCCATCATTGAAGCATCATTTCATATTATTCACTTATTCTTCTTCAAATTGGATTATTTATAACCAATTGAATTATTTAATCATACATAACCTTTAATTATTTTATATGAATGTCTATTTCAGAATATCTTATTTGTGTTCATTTAATTTATACACTACACAATTGTGAGTGATGTTTCTAACTCAACTTCATTTATTTGATATTTATAGTTTCTTTTTTAAATTAATTCTTCTCCGTTCCCTATATTATTATATTTCTAATTTCATATGATATTCCCTATTTTATCTCTATTAAAAATGGAAATTTTAAATAAATGTATCTTCCTTAATTAATTTCATTTTTATATAAGTATAATATTGTTAAGAGTAATTATCATCCTCTTTAATGACTATTTTTTCACCAAGACCATATTATTTCTTTCCAAAAAGGGTTTCTGTTATTATTTTGAAATAAAAATATGTATTATATCTTTTGATATTAAAATTTCTCTTTATCACATTTCAAAAATAATATTTATTACTCATATAAATAATGTTCTTCATAGTAATGTTATTTTAAAATATTAAGAAAAGTCTCATTAAAAATCATATATTTTACCTTCTATTCAACATTTCCTCTAGATGAAAATTATGAATTTTCTAATCCTATATTATTATAATTTAGTTTTAATTATTAATGAAAAAATTATTCAGTTCAACTATATAAACTGATCTTTTGAATGTGACTCATATCTTCAAATTTTTATAACAATGTTAAGAAATATTTTCTAAACAATCTTTTTATTTTTTGCCTACATTTTCTTTTTTAACTCCAAAATATTAATATAAATTGGAGTTATGTTTAATTTATTATCCTAAAAACCATCTTAAAAATTAATAGTTCATACCTCACCTTGTTCATATGTGTTATATTCTTTATCACTCTTTATCTATCTCTATAAATTATTGTTCTCTTTCATGTTTATGAGATTTAATCACATGATAATAAGATATAGCAATATCATTATTGAAATAACCATATATCCATTACACTCTATGGGTTTAATGCCTCAAAATTTAAAGGTTTTTTACCAAGGATGTTATTATATTTTTTACTACGAAATTATTGAAAATCAACATACTAGTTATTTCAATATGGATAATTACTGAATACTAAGGAATTTTGTATATATATATTTTATTCATTCCTTTAATATGATGAATGTATTATAATTATTTACTAATGGGTGGGGCCAAGAATTATATTTACCCTTGATGCATCATTTTGTCTCATGATATAATATTGCATGAGAATTTGGTGTAAAACATACACATTTATTTATAATGAATTAGAACAATGTGTCAACAATAAGTGTGAGTTATTTTGTATTATGTATTCCAACACATTGAAATCATTTATTATCATCCATGTAAATATTTTCTGTTATGTTATTCATGGATATATTACATTTTCATTTTATTTTCTATTTGACATTTTTTATCATTTATTTATGCCATATCTTTCATACATTATTTATTCCATGATTACTTCTATTTCAAAGTACCCCTGGTTAAGTGTTTGTGCTCAACCTTCTTATATTTTCCTTTTCCCTAGGTTGTGAAAAATAGTATTATATATGAAAAATATATTTGGGTATAATGGGTGGATATTTTTGTGGGAGAGTATAAAGACATATTATAAAATAATAAATCATTTATTTAGAAAGAAAAATTCCCATGGGATGGGAAATATATGGGTTTTTTGTTAAAGGTTTTAAATAAAGCTATAAAACTATAGCCTGAAATTTATTGGGTTTTTAAGTTTCTAAATATTTTTTGTTTGCTTTTATGATTATGGATGGTTATGTTTTGGTCGCTTCGATTGGTTTCAAATCCAGTAAGTGAGGAATATGTTTATTAATACCAGATTTGGGGGTGTAGGTCAACGGTTTCACAGATATGGAATTTGAGAAGTATACAGTGTAAATTTAGGACCATAACAAGAAATTACTATAAAGAAGATTTATTACATTATTAAAATTATTTTTCAGGTATATTAATGTGGAGGAGTGCTTTTGGGAGATGGAATCACATATGTGGGTGTGATATCTTAAATTTTTTTGAGTTGTTCTTACTGTATTTATAATGACAAATAATTATATCAGGGAAATTTTCCTTTTTATAATTATTTCATATAGTATAAATCACATATATTCACAAAGATAATAAAATAGAAATATTATAAAGGAATAATTAAAAAAATAAGAGGTATTTATAGAAGTTAAGGTACCTATTCTAATGAAATAGTAACTCGACCTTTAGAATAATAATTTGACACTTAAGAATAGTAAACCAGAAAATAGAATAATGCACTAAAAAATAAAAGTATAACTAAAATTAACTCATATTATAAATTAAAATGTGATATAATTATATCATAGTATAAATAAATAAATTTTCAAAAATTATAAATTATGTATTCATTTTTTGTGAATTTTAAATGTTTATTTACAATTTTATAAATAATATAATGATTTAAAAGAAAATTTGTTCTCATTAAATTGAATAATAAATTAATATTTTTTTATGATTATAATATAATTTTATGAGACAATAATTACTTTTTTAAAGTGTTATAAAACCAGTTATAGTTTTAAAATTGGTATATTTCGAGTAAATCGTGATTTTAATTAAAAAATAAATTTCTCATGTTTAGAAAATTATTTTCATAAAATGGATTTTTTTTTTGATGAATTCTATAAATCAAAAAATGTTTTGGGTGAATTTTTGATATCTTTCTAAAATATTTGAATCTTTTGGTGAATAGTTAAATAAGATAATTTACTATAAAAGATAAATACATGGATTATTGAGTCACAGATGTTGTATGGCTGATATAAACCTATACCCTCGAACAAATCAAAATTATTTAAATATATTTGGTGATAATTCTTAAATTATTCATAGTCTTGAGCCAAAATAATAGACAAATGAAAAAAATTATAAAAAACACTCCTCTTCTCCCACTATAAATATAACCAATCACCAACTCTTCTCCTCACACCATTAAAGCCTTTAATATTATCCAAATTCTTCCCAATACTTTACCAAGCCTCTCCGCCATGTCCAAGAGCCTTTTTTCTCAACAAAATACAAAAACAAAATTCCCTAAAGAGGGTATCAAGGTGGAGAATCTAAAAGGTAAAAACTTCTTTCTTTTTCTTTTTATTACTTTTCAATTTCATTTCTTTTTATATTCTATCCTAACCTACCCTTATAAAAATGACATGATAACTCCATTATATTTTATGTACTCAATATTTTTATGTTAATGGAATAAATAATTATCATTTCTCTCCCCCCTTCATTTTATTCTATAAATGAAAACATCATCTATCGGGTGTTGATTTACCACCTTCTTGGATGACAATTTTTTTTCTATTTTACCTCAATGGTTGGTAATAAAACCATTTTTATGGTTAAAAATTAATCTAATTTATGTATTAAATCCTATTTAATGTTCTGTAACTATTATATATACATGATATTAATTAATAAAATAAAACTAGTTGATGGTGATCAAAAAATGTGAAACTAATCTAAACTGATATCATTAACATTTTATCTAATAAATCATCCTCATATCTAGAAAAAAATTATATATCATACCATTTAATATTATTTATGTTAATAAATACCATATAATTTCAATTCTATACAACTATTCTCATATTATATGATTTTCCATGCATTTATACAAGTAAACTGATCATGAAAACTAAGTAAATGAACACTCTTAAACGATAAAATTGTATCTTATAACACATTAAAAAGTATATAAATGAACTTAATAAAATTATAATAAATAAAATAAATATAAAGTTTTTTATAAATTAATTAATTAATAGAATTAATTTGATTATACAAGAAATTAAGATCAGGTGCAGAACACTTTCAGACATAAGGTAAGGGATTATACCTAAACCCCATTTTTCCTTTGGTTTATTCTTTATCTCTCTTTACCCCTAATATAATTCTTATTTATTTTTATATAATTCTTATAATTTTTTTTTATATGATACAAAATCATGTATCGAGATCATTTCATCCGCCATTGATGGTAAATACATGATTTTATAAGGTTCCATTCTCAATTCTTCCTGATAAGCAAGCCTGATTAAAGGGAACTTCCCGATTTCATACCCATTTATAAGTGCACTCCATAATCTATTTTAAGCCACATTTATTTTTCTAAAAACACTCATTTTAACTTGAAATACTATATTTATTAATTTCTGTTTTAATGAAAACAATTATTACTTCTGTATTTTAAAGAATCATAAAAACTTTCCCTTAAACCACGCTAAAATGTTTTATTTATAAAGTTTCTTAAACACTATTTTTACATGTTTTAACTGAAGTTTGACATAAATTATAATGATATATTCCTATTTTACCTTATAAATTTCTAATTATAATTCAAATCTTTTCTTTCATGGACACCATTATGATATTCCCTTTTGATATTCCTTTTCATAGGATTATGATACACAATTTATTCTATGGGTAACCGTTATGTTTTTGTTTGATAACTTATGTATGATTATTTATGTGGTACACATATTCTTGAACATTTAATTATGGGTGCACCTAGATAGAACTCCAATGAATTGGGTAATTATTAGTCTCAAGATACATCATGTACAATGGTCTTGTTGGTTAGCCTTGACTCGTGCTCCATGTATATCATTCTTGGTGGTAATACTTGACTCATGATCCATGTGAAATGGTTGTAGTCATTATCCTTGACTCATTATCCTACTTGTGAAATGGTCCTTAACTCGTGTTTGTGTCTTGATTTACATTGCTTCCAAATTACCATGATTCCAAGATTACATGATCCCATATTATATATTTTATCCTTCCATATGGTTATTCATGTTTAATTCCTTTATATGTAATCATTTTATGCCTTCTAACCCATATTATATGCTTTATTATTATGTTTATTCTTTTACTAGGCATTTTAGCTCATTTGTTTGTTCATTTTTTCTTCATGTTATCTTATACAGATGTAAGGTCTCAAAGGTTATTAGGATCTCAGTATGAAAAATAAATAAAAGAAGATTTTCATTTTTGGTTTCATGTTTCTAATTTTTTATCTAATATTCCAAATACACTAGAATTTATGATCATTAGATTTTATTTGAAGTCCAATTATGATTAAAATCATGTAATAATATGTGTAAATATCTTGGTCCATTAATGTTGGTATTAGATCACACTCTATTTATTTTTGGAGATTAATAATAGAGAACATTCAAATGAACCCTATAGAAAATTATATCAGCACAAATCACCTATTTTTTAACTTAGGGAATGACATGTTACGATATAATTTTCATTGGAATGTTTATCATTTTATGTTCAAAGATTCCAATTATTATTATTATTATTAACTAAGTATTCAAGCCCCCTAATATAACATTCTTTTTTAAGATAATGGATAGAAATAGGAGAACTCGTGCCAACAATCAATGTGATAGGCAATGTCAAAATTGCCTTATGAAATGGAAAATATGATGGGAACCGGTTCTCCCAACTTCATGATAATACTTTATTAACTAGCTCAAGTTATGAATAATAACATCAATCAAGTGGAACACCCTCTTTCTCCTAATAATGTTCATATTGTGTTCGAATACTTTATGTGGAAAATGACTTCTATTTTTAGTAGATATTCTGATCCCCTCCTTATAGAACAATGGACTAACTCTATTGAGAAGATATTCATTATTCTCTGGTTCTCAGAAGAATATAATGTTGTGTTTATAGTCTATCATTTTGATAGACAAGCTGATAAATGGTGGGCACTGATCAAGAACAAAAATTCCAAAGAGGATATTGATTTTATGGAATAGGAAGCTTTTATGAAAATATTTTTTAATAAATATGTTTGCCAAACCCTCCATCTTTAGATGGAAATGGAGCTCCTAATTCTAATGAAAAATAAAGAAGAGTTTATTGGGATATATGAAATAAACATACCAAGACTTTCATGATAGGCATTCGGCATTTTTAGGAACACTGAGTGCAAGGTGGATCACTTAATTAGTGAAATAAATCCCAGCCTATGAAAATCATTGGTGATTCGAGACTTTAAAGATATTAATAGATTTAATATTATGCCCTGATGGTTGAAATAGAGATTAGAGACTCTCAGTGGTATCTTGGGATTAGATATAAATAGAGGAAAATGAATTTTAATATGGTTGGATCAACAGATAAGTCCCATTATGGAATGAAAAAACAATATCCCATATTTCATAATTGTGGAAGAAGTATCATGGGAACTATATAAAGGGAACCATTAAATGATTCAAATGTGGAAGAATGGTGCATATGGATAATAACTACTAAAGGGATATGAAAATTCCAACTAATTTGGATGAAGAGAAGTTCAAATAAACACTCATCCAGTAGTTCAGTGTTTCAACTACAATGAACATGGGAATATGGAAGACATTTCTCTAAGACAAGGGTGGCTGGAGGAAATCAACAATGATAACCTCCATGGAAACTGGGAAGGGAATATGTTATCACAAAATCTAAGGTGGAGCTCGAAAATGATGTGGTGATAGGTATACCAGTTATTTATACAAGAATAGTGAATATATTATTTGATCATAGTTCTAATCATTTTTTCTTATATTTCATTTTAGTAGAACTATTGAAACAACACCTCAAAATATAGAGGTTGAGTTATCCATGAATACTAAGAATGGGGAAATTTTTTCATCCAAAGTATTTAACTCCTCATCAGTTAATGTTTTTGGACTGAAACTCAGATAAAATAGAGTGTTAATTCCTTTGGTGGAGTTCAATTATATATAGGTCATGGATTGGTTATCTTTATAAAAAAACAACATCGACTTTTGGGAAATGGTTACCACTCTTTACAACCCAAGGAATCCTCCAATTATATTGTAAGGAGGTGGATGAAACTCTATAAAAGTCATCATCCCAATTATGGGTATTATTGCTATATGAGAAATCATATCTAGTTCAAATTATTGAGACAAAAGAGAAGATCATTCCCAAAAACATGCCCATTATGAGGTAATGCACTAATTTGTTCCCCAAAGAGTTGCATTTACTTCCTCATGATCGAGAGGTTGATTTTTCAATTGAACATATTCCAAGATCTCTATCGATATCAATCACACCTTATATAATGTCCACTATTGAGTGGGAATAAATAAATAAATACTAATAAGAGAATCTAGAAAAGGGTTTTATACCCTCGAGTGTTTCACCATAGGGTGCACCAGTCCTCTTCATCAAGAATAAGGATGGATCAGTGTGCCTCTATATTTATAATTTTGAGCTCAATAAAATCATGATAAAGAACAAGTATCCCCTTCCATAGATATATGACTTGTTTAATCAACTACGTGAGGCCAATTATTCCGTAAAGGTGGAACTTTGGTTGTGATATCACCAAATAAAGGTGAAGAAGGAAGATATTCCCAAGACATCCCTTCAAACATCGTATAGACACAATGAGTTCATATTGATGCCCTTTGGAATCACTAATGTTATTGAAATTTTCATGGATTTTATGAATATATTATTTAGATATTACATCAACAAATTTGTGGTAGTCATTATTGATGATATTCTAATATACTCCAAGTTAATGGGGGAACATAAAGATTATTTGGATATTGTGATAAAGAATTTGTGAAGGGAGAAAATATATGAAATGTATAGTAAATGTGAGTTCTAGATGGATGATGTATCATTCATGGGGAATTTTATCACTAATAAAAGGTATATATGTGGACCCTTCCAAGACAAAGACAATTGAAGAGTGTCCCAGGCCAACATCTATAATATATATATATATATATATGTAGTTTCCTTGGTCTAGTTGTGTATTACTAAATATTTGTGAATAACTTCCCACGATTGTCAAAACTAATAACCAAGATGACTCAGAAGGAAGTGAAGCAGGTCTGGACCAGTGAATGTGAAGACTGCTTCAAAGAGATAAATAAGAGGCTTATCAATGCACTAGTACTAACACTATTGACAAGTGTGGGTATCTTGGTGGTATATACTGATGCCACAAAGGACTTGGTCCATGTACTGATGAAAATTGATAAAGTGATTCCTCAAAGAGGCTTATCTTATTCATGATATATATTTGGAAATTGTGATATCTGCATTGAAAATAAGAAGGAATTATCTCTATGGAGAGAAGTGTGACATATATAATTATTATAAGAGACTCAAATATATATTCACACATAATGAGCTTAATATACACCATTGAAGATGGTTATTGCTCATCATGAATTATGACTGCTCATATCACTACCATCTGGGTAAGGAAATTAAAGTTGTAGATTCTCTATGTAGAAAGGATCTTGTAAAATTATCAATGATGTGATTTAAGGATAAATATGGGAATCATTAAGGAAGAAACATCATCAATCCTTTCTCAAATGATTGCTCAACCATCCCACTTGGAGAAAATAAAGGATACTCAATGAAATTATGTGGAAACTTAGAAATGGGTGGAAGTGATCAAAATGGGGAAACCTTCATATTTAAAAATTGATGAGGACAGAGTCTTAAGATTTTGGTCATGGATATTTTTACCATCCAATCTAGAGATAAAGAAAGATCTTATGAATGACACATAGAGCTCAAGCATCCCATTTCACCCAAGGAGCACAAAGATGCATCAAGATATCTAAGAGGATTGTTGGGTGGTTAATTTGAATAAAGCGATCATTGAGTATACTTCAATTTTCATGGTATGTTAGTAAGTGAAGGATGAAAGGCAATTGTCTAAGGGGACGATTCAACCATTTCTTATACCAACATGGAAGTGGGAAGACATCCCATGGAATTTTTCACTATAATACCAAATACATCTGAACGAAACATTGTTATATGGGTTGTTATGGATCATATTAAAAATATATCTCACTTTATCATAATTTGAGAAAAAATTACATTCAATCAACTTTCACTGATATACATCAAAGAAGTGGTAAGTCTGTAAGGAGTACCACTATAAATTGTATACGATCGAGATATGAGATTCATCTCCATGTTCTGTAAAAGTCACCAACATGCTCGGAACATTGAGATGAGCTTCAGTACGACCTATCACCCTCAAACTAATGACCAATCTAAACAAACTATTCAAACACTAGAAGGCATATTGAGAGTGTTTTATATGGACTTCAAGGGTGGATGAGACCAATATTATCCTCTATTAAGTTCTCCTACAAAACTATTTTCCACTCGAGCATGAAAATGGATCCATATTTATCCCTTTATTGCAAAATATGTTCAACATCGGCATGTTGGGATAAAGTCAGTGAATGTAACTTGGTATGACCTAAACAAGATGAAGAAATGGTAGAATGGGTGAAAATCATTCAACAACATATCCAAAAAGCACAATGTTGACAAAAGAGTTTTGTAGACAATTGTCAATGATACATACAGTTTAAGGTTTGAGACATGGTATTCCTATGTATATCTCCATGGAAGAAAATAATGAGATTTGGGAATAAGGGAAAGCTATTTCCTTGGTAAATAATCCCCTTTTAGATTCTTTTTTATGTTGAATCTGTGTAATATCAACTTGGAATTCAACCAACCATGTCTCAAGTAAACTATGTATTCCATGTATCCTTGTGGAAGTACATACCATATCCCTCACATGTACTGAATTCAGAGGTGATATAGTGGTAGAATGATCTCTCTTTCGAGGAGAATCCAGGGAAGATCTTGGATCATAGTGATAATTTTCTATGAAACAAGACGACCCACTTGGTCAAAGTTCTATGGCGGATCCATAAGTACGAATAGGAAACATGGGAACTACAGGAAATAATTATGTATATGTACCCTCACTTGTTTTACCCTCAGTTTTTAAAATGAAATTTTAAGAGTTAAATTTCATAAGGGGGAAGAATGTAAGGACCTGGAATTATATTGATGACATTTCCCTTCTTATAATTATTTTGTATAGTATAAATCAAAAAAATTCACATAGATAACACAATACAAACTTTATAAATGAATAATGAATGAAATAAGAGTTATTTCTAGAAGATCGTGAACTTATGCCAATAGAATAGTAACTTGACCTTAAGAATAGTACTATAGACCTTATAAAACGTAAACTGGCCAATATAATAGTAATCTCATAGATAAAAGTATAAATAAAATTTAGGAATCTTATAAATTAAATTATGATATAATTATATCATAATTTAATTAAATAAATGTTTTCAAAATGAAAAATTAAGTATGGTTTTATTTGGAATTGCAATAATTTTTTACAATTTTATAATTAATATAATAATTAAAAAGAAAATTTATTTTCATAAAATAGAATCATAAATTAATATTTTGTTGTATTATGATTATAATATAATTCTATGATACTTTAATTAATTTTTTAATGTGTTATAGAATCAGTTATAATATTAAAATTTTTATTTTTTGAGTAAATGATGATTTTAATTAAAAATAAATTTCTCATATTTATAAAACTATTTTCAGAAAATATAGTTAATTTTTTATTTCTACAAATTTAAAAATGGTTAGGGTGAAGTTTTGGGATTTTTTAAAAAAACTTTAATTTTTTGTGAATTTTAAAATACGATAATTTAAGATAAAAGATAAATAAATGAACTATTTACTCACAGAAGATTTATAGATAATATAAGCTCATAATCTCAAATAATCCTTTATTATTTTAATATATTATGAGATAATTCTCAAACTAATCAGAGCCTTGGGCCAAAATAATAAACAAATGAATAATATAATAAAAAAATTCCTCTCCTCCCACTATAAATTCACCCCTCACCACCTCTTCTTCTCACACCTCTATCGCCTTGAATATTGTCCAAATGCATCTCAATACTATCCCAAACCTCTAACCCATGTATATGATCCTTTTTTCTTAATATAATTCCAAATCTAATTCCCCTAAGGAGGTTCTCATGGCGGAGAATTCAATAGGAAAAAACCTCTTCTTTTTCTTTCTTTATTCTTGCATCACCTCCATATATATAAGTGACATGATAAATATAGTATCATTTTTAAACTGGAATGTTTTTGTGATAATGTAACAAAAAATCAAAAAAAAAATTCCCCTCTCCCATTATTCTAAAAATGAAAACAACATCTCTAAGGTGCCAATTTACCACCATCGTGGGTGACGTGTTTTAATTTTCCAATTTTGACTTCAATGTCGGTCATAAAACCATTTTATGGTTAAAAATTATTATAATATATATATTAAATAATTTTTAATGTTATGTAAATATTATAAATATTCTATATTAATTAATAAAATAAAACTAGTTCATTATGATCAAAAAACACCAAAATAATCTAAATTGTTATCATTAACGTTTTATCTAATGAATAATCCTCACCTATGAAAAAAATTGATATATAAGAACATTTTATATTATTTATTATCATTAATAGCATATAATTTCAATTCTAGAAAACTATTCTCATTTTAAATGATTTTCCAAACATGTATACAAGTATACCGACCATGAAAACCAAGGAAATGAACTCTCCCAGATGATAAAATCGTATCATATAACTCGTCAAAATGGCATAAATGTACTTAATAAATAATAATAAAAATATATATATATTTAATTTTTTTTGAATTAATTCATTAATGTATTTAGTTTGAATGTATGGTATATTAATAACATGTGAAGAACACTTTCAGACCTAAGGTAAGGGATTCTACCCGAACCCCATTATTCCTTCGGGTTACTCTTTATCTATCATTACCCCCAATTTAATTATTATTTATTTTTATATACTTCTTATAAATAATGTTTATATGTTCCAAACTCATTTATTTGGATCATTTCATCCTTCTTTGTTGGTAAATGCATGGTTTTATAGGGTTCCTTTCTCAATTCATCTCGATAAGCAAGCCTCATTAAAGGGAACTTCCCAATTTCATACCCATTTTCACATGCACTCCATTATCTATTTTAAAATTCAATTATTTCTATAAAATCAGTCATTTTAACATTAAAAAAATATTGGTTTATTTATGTTTTTAAATGGACAAGTATTTCTTTTCTGTTTTAAATATTCTTAAATATTTCCCATAAACCGCACTAAAATGTTTTATTTCTAAAGTTTCTTAAACACACTTTTTACAAGTTTTAACTTTAGTTTGACATCATTTATCATGATATAAAACTGTTTTAACTTATTAATTTTCATTTATTATTTAAATACCTTCTTTCATGGACACTTTTATGATATTCCCTTTTTATATGCCTTTTAAAAAAATTATGATACACAATTGTTTCCATGGGTAACCCTTATGTTTATGTTTGATTACTTATGTAAGATTAATTCTTTGGAATACATACTCATGAACATTTCCTGATGGTTTCACCCAAATATCACTCCAATTAATTGGTTAATGCTTATATTTCACATACAACGGTCTAGGTGTTTATCCTTGACTCGTGCTCTATATGCAATGATCTTTGTGGTTAGCCTTGACTCTTGCTCCATGTGAAATGGTCATATTGGTTATACTAGTCTCATGATACTCTATGTGTAATGAGCCTCTAATTATTATGATCTCATTTTTTATGTTTATACCACATTATTATGATTCCATGATTACATGGACCCATATTCTATATATTAGGATTTCATATGGTTATTCATGTTCTGTGACTTTATATGTCATCAAGTTATTAATTCTAACCCATGCGTTAAGATTTATTTTTGTATTTATTCACTTATTTGGATTTTTAGTTCATACATATCTTCATTTATTACTCAGGTTATCCTATGAAGATATAAGGGATGCAAGGGTGTTAGTAACTCATTATGAAGATTAACTAAAAGATTTTTTTTCTTTCATGAATTTTAATTATGAATCTAATCTTACAAAAAAACTAGAATTTAAGATCCTTGAATTATATATGAGGAAAAGTATTCTTAAAATCATGTAATAATATGTGTAAAAGGCTAGGATATTATATTATTGATTTAAAAAAATTATATTAATGAAAGATTAAGGAAGGTGGTGTGTTATTTTTTACCCATTGAATGACTATAGTTGTAGATTATTGAGGATGAAAAAGTTTAAATGGGTGTGTAATGTGAATAATTGGATTTGGAAATTTAGTTATTTTTTGAATTTATATATATGTTCAGGTAAAATGTTACAAATTTAAATTTTGTGGTTTTTTGAATGAAATTTTGAGCAGATCGTTACATTTGGAGAGTAGAATTTACACTTGTCTAGTGGTTTGGTAATTTTATAGGGTGATGAAAATTACCCATAATTTATCAGGAGGTGGTGGAATTTAATTTTAATTTATATATTTAATAAATTAAAAATTTTATGGATTATATTTTATAGATAAATTTTAGGGAATGTGATATATTTAATATGGTAATCGTAGTGGGAAAATGTTTGAGGAAAGAAGAGCCATATATTTATGTGAGAACATGGAAAGTTATTGTTTGATTTGAATAAGGGGATTAATTGGAGGAATTAAATGGAAACTAATAGAATAAAATAATGGGTGGAATGAATGGAATATATTAATGTAATTAAGTAGGGGCCATGTTTTTTAAAAGTGGAGTTTGATGAAAAATGTTCTATTCCTCTTGATTCTCTCAAAATTTTCTCAAAATATAGAACACTTTGTGGTGATATTGTGGTGTATTAGAGAATGATAATTTGGGAATAGGATTGAATATGAACGATTAGTGGATATCATTAGACGATTAAGAAATATCATTCATCAAGGAATTTAGTTGGGTTACAAAAATTCTCATATTTTTAATAATCATTATGAATTTTTTACTCTTATGATATTATGTTTTGGTTTGATAACTCATAATAGTCCAAATGAATTGTTTTACGGATAAAATAATATAGAGATGATTGAAAAATATATAGTTAGATGAATAATTATTATTGGTGAATAATTATAATATAGATAGATTATGAAATTGAAAAAAAAGATATTTAAATTAGAAAACTCTGGAATTGGATTTTGGAAAATTATTGGAATTATAATTATATAATTAAATGAAATAAATTGATAGAATTGGATATTAATAAATAGTAGAGTTGATTATAAATTTATTACCTTTTATATTGATTTTAATTAATATGTGAATATTTAGAATGTGTTTACAATGAAATTTTAGTGTTTTAGATCTATTATGTTTAATTATAAAATATTTGATAGGTATCCAATAGAAATTTAGAGCATGAAATAATGGAAAATGAAAACAAATACCATGGTGATGAGAGGGTGAAATTTATTTGTATTGGAATGGGTCATGCGGATTTTATATGAGGGTAATTTCACACTATATAAAATTATATAGTGCAGTTTTTTAGGGTTGGGGGAAAAAGTAAAAGTGAGGTGAGTAGGTTTTTTTCCTTATAAGCATAGCATTGTGCCAAGTTTTGGAGTTGAAGTAATTTTCTGGAAGTGACACGCGTAAGTTGGTGTGATTTCTATAATATCATTCCATACATCCATCGATTCATTATAATCATCATAGGTGTCATGCAGTATATAACATTTTTGATATATTAATATGAAATTAATTCACAATAGTGGTGAATCTTGAAAATGATAATAACCCCAATATCACTGTTGTAGTGTGAATAGATGGAGGTTTGAATGTGTAATGGTGTGGTTAATGATGTTCCTTTATTGAATTGATTTATTTGAGATGTGTTTTCTATATAATGAGTTTGTGGTGTTAGTGTTTAGCAAGGATATAAGAAATTTTTGTTATATAGTGTGGTTATAGTCCTTGTGATTTCATTTACGTAGATCTAGTTGGGAGTGTGGTATATTTATGTAGAAAATGTTTATTTTCAAGGACCCTTGGATGTGTAATGGACTGTGTGAAGTGAATAAATGGATGGTAGGTGTCTGAATCAATTTTGTATGTGTGATAGTGATGTGGATTTTGTGACTATTGATGTGGAAGTGGTTTTGTTTCATGTTTATGGTGATGAGAATGATGATATAGGTATCCATATTGGATATAATATATAATGGTGAGAATGTATAAAAAGGAGGGATGATCCTTTTAGGGTTGACCCTCGATGGTACAATAAGGATCCCCTAGGTTGGACAGGTACCCAACTAATTTTTTGATTATTTGTAATGTGTGTTGGTTTGAATACAGGTTAATGACATGAGATACCCAAAATAGTGGACAATTGTTAAATCATTGAGGATCCTCATGGGAGAAAAATTACGAAATAGTTATAGGTTGTAGTGGGAAGAATCCCCAAGTGAAGACACCTGTTAAATCAATGAGAGTCTCTATGGGTGGACAAAATCCTAGAAAATAAATAGTGATATCTTAATGAGTTCTGTGTGTGTGTGTATAACTACTTGTTAGAGGTGATCCTACAATGAGGTCCCTATGGGTACACAACTGCATGTATTTAGGTTTTTGATTATTTTAATTTTTGAGATTGTTAAATAATGGCCTATGAAAAGGATTTGATGAGGTTTGTAATGTTTATAAATATGTTTGAAATTGAAGTTGTTAGATAGTTCAGTTTTGAGAGATGCTTGTTATTGATTTTTTTTCATTTATCCATATATTTATGCATTAGTATGGTTTATTCACATGGAATAATGAGATTTTTAAGAAGGAACCTAATTAGTATATTTATATTCTCACTCTTTCTTTATAAAAAATATTTTTTAGATTACCTAGATATAGTTGTTTTCGGAATCGATTCACCTTAAATCTAGACATAAGAGAGTTAATGATGAAGGATGTTTTATTTTACCATATCAATGGTGTTGAGGAGATGTTAAAATTGAAGGTTTCGAGCGTAGTGGAAGCACAGGATGGGCGGTGCCCAACATTTCATTTTTCTATAATATATGGTCAATCCACGATCTATGCAAGGATGAATATCATGAACAGTGGAATTTAATCAACAAATCAAACAAGGGATAGAACGTCGGAACTGAGAGAGTGTATATCAACAAATATTGTTTATAATTAATTTAATTAGATATAGAATTAACTCTAAGGAATTATTTTTTCATTGATGAATCTAGAGACATATCTATGGTTTATAGTCGTTGCATTATAGAAACCAAGTGCATATTTTCTCTAGTAGTGATCCACATGTGTTCCGCGAATCTCCAGACGTCACTGAAGTTGCCTCTTGATTCCATAAATAAATATCTTTCTTCATGCTTCATCCTCCTTTAATCATCTCAAGAATCACTTCCAAAGTGTTTTACTTGATCCGGTGGAGGGGGATTTCTCTCTTTTCTTGGGATAATTCATGGAGAAGGTAACTCTCTAGGATTGAAAAGATTCTCCATGATTTTTGTCCATAACTGAATTGACTCTTGAGAAATAACATAATTGGGTATTTATATGGATAGGGATAAAATAAAATAATTTCACAAGTTCCATTTTAATTTATTTAATAATAGAAAACCCTTATGTAAAATAATAATAGAAATATTATTATTTCTTTAGAATCTCTTAAGGATAAAATGATAATTAAATATTATTTAATTAAATAATATTAAATATTTATTAATTCTTACCAGACCACTAAACTTAGTTCTTAATTCCTCTATAATATTTATTGGGCCTTGAATAATGTCTATTTATTTATTAAATAAATATAACTACAGTATTCTCCAATAAATAATTAAATATAATATTCACTAATTAGAAATTAAATATTTATTAAATATTATTCCCATAATATATTCTCTCGAATAACTAGTGATAGAATGAATTTGATAAAACATACATAAATAATTATTAAACCACATGCACGAACAATATTTACTCAACCTCTTAAATGATAAATAATAATATCTTATTTAACTGAGTTTCTGGATACACTTAGTGTGTGACCCTCTTGGCCTGTTTCTCAGTGGCATTAGGCGAAGTAGCCTAAACTCCACAGTTAGTGTCTAGAAACATGTTGAGGCACCCCAAGATAAAGAAGTTAATGTTGTAACAAAATTTCACCTCATGTGTATGCTTACTATGTAATATAATACCTTTATCACAATATCTCTAATTAAGTAGGTTGCATGCCAGTGCCATCAACCTATGTGCTCAATATATCTTTCTTTGAGTGTAAAAACCCAATCATATATAGCCAAGATTTGGTGTCTACTATCAATTACTTTAGCATGATTATAAGGAATAAAATCTTAAATGCCTGAAGTGTTTAGTAGTTTTGGTAAACTTGATACATAAATGTGTATTGCATTATAAATGAATATACTAAATACAATATATATTTTCATCATTCTAAGTAAATATCTTTGATGATCACTCTAATCTATCATGTAAATCCATGCTTATCTTTCATAGTACACATCTTGGATTCCTAGGGAAACAAAAATAATATGGGTGATCCCAAATTCTTAGTAAGGTAAAAATATAGTAGAATAAATAATGAATCAATGAGAGTAATAATTATGGAATGGTAACTAACTGAACACACCTTCCATGTAATCAACAGGTTGAGAAGGAACTGAATAAAAAATATGGAAATGTAATGACTAGAAATATATTCCATTCAGATAACTAAATAATAAAAACTAAATATGGAATGGTAAGAAACTAAAACACATGAAATTTAATAAATAAATTTAAAATGAAATATAGGAATAGATATGTCGACACAAAATCTAATGGATTAATAATTACTGAATCTAATATGAGGAAAATTATTTCTTAATGGACATTATTTCCATGGCACATGAGGACCTATAATATCAATATCTGTCATTCGGATAGTTTAAAACTATGGATCCATCCTCAATTTAATTTTCTCAACTTATATGTCTCATGAGAACCTATCAATTCATCTAGGATCTATATAAAGTATGGGCTCCACTCATCATTGCAAGTCCAAATCATTCTTCAAATCGAGTAATCGATTTATGTAATAAAAAATATGACTTATAAAATATTTGTATTGTATAAAGAATATGGATTTATCAATATTTCACCAAATAATCAAACAAATGAAAAATTAGTAATTGTATGTAAAGGGGTATATGGTTTATGAAATATTAAAATCAATGATAAATGAATTGGATAATTAGAGAATTTTAATGATCAATGATTATATGAAATTGAATAATTCATAGGGACTTTAAGAATAAATAAAGGAAATTGATGTAAATATTATCCTTTTCCAAATCAATCTTAAACCATCCAAAGGAATAAAAAGGATGGTATTAATATAATAACTCCCAGGTGGAGTAAAAATAGGGCATTGTTGTTATTGGCGAAATAAAAGAATACCTTTTAAAAATATTCTTGAGGAAAATAACCTTTTATTTTCAAAAACATTTAGAAAATAATTATCTTTGAAAATAAATTTTTAAAATATTTTTTTAAAAATAAACCTTTTAAACATGAAAATGAGACTTCAAAGAAATAATGCTGGATAAATCTTAACATGTCCTATAAAGTAAAAAAAAATATTCTGTTTTCAAAAAAAGTGGTTAAAAATGCCTTATTCAGAAATTGAAAAGGAGATTCTTTTGAAAACACGGTAAAAAAAAAAAAAGGTAAAAATGTTGTTAAAAAATTATTTTGAAAAAAAATTGATACTTTTTAATAAAACAATGTTTTTATATGAAAAAAGGATCGACGACTAATGAGATAAATAAATTCAAGTTTTCTTGAAAAACACTTTCTTAACTATCTTATGTACTAGACTGCAGAAATATGGTACCAATACATGAATACAGAATGAATAACAATAAGGTAATAAAAGTTGGAAATTTATTAATATATCGATCATAATATTTCATCAAATTAATCACAAGAATAAACAATCTTAAAAATGACGAGACTGTTTCAATAAACTCTTATCACTTGATAACTTAGGATCGTAATCTCCATGTAAAAAAAGTAAATTACATAAAGATTAAATTTTCATTAAAAGAATTTTATTCAAGATATAACATGTAAAATTGAATTATATACACCTCAAAGAAAAATTTAAGTGTATAATAAAACATGAGTCTCAAAGAAGGAAAATTGAGACAAAACTATTTAACTAATTTGGTAACGTTTTAAATTTAATCCCCATGAAAAAAAAGATCATCAAATGGAAATGTGAATACCCATAAATTTAAGAATAATATAAATAGAATACCATCATGTTTAGTATATACACCGCACAAAAGTTGAGAGTGGTGAACATATCATGTATCTCGCTGAAATAAAAAGTAGATGGAACCCCCTTCACATGAGTTACCATTCAGGTTAACATCCTTTTAATTTCTATATAATAAACTTATGTTAATTTTATAATTTATTTAGAAATTTTTTCATTTTTATCATTACTTTTATTTCACTTATTATCATGTTTTATTCAAATATTAAATCAATTGAGTTTATGTCAGATATTTTTACCAAACATAGTTTATTTATCAAACAACTATTGTTATAAAATTATTGTCAAAGGGGTAATTATATAAAAAATATAGAATAATATCCCTAATATAATTTTCATATTTGTACATAAATTATAATTTTAAAATCAATCATTAAATTTGGTTACGAAAAATGAATCAATGTTACACTCCTGGAGATGGTAGGATGTATGTACACATGAGTAACATTCCCATTTTTTGATGATTGTTATGGAAAGAAGGTAAGTAACTAAAATAATTACATACTGTTAATTATATAAAAAATACCATATTATTAAATCATATATACATATATATAATTCTATGATATAAAATGAAATACATCGTGTTGCGGAGGCAGTAGTCCACACATCCATGAACGATGTAATCTCTTTTAATGTGTGTGAAATCGTTATAAAAAATGATATATATTGTATTTACAAAAATATAATTATTTAATTAATATCATAAATATATATATATATATATATATATGTTTTGTATGTCACATATAATTAATTATAACCATCTTTTACATGTTCCGTGTATGGCATGAATGAGTCACATCTCTTTGAGGGGTCTCTAGTCAACACTTCCACAAATGACGTTATTATTTTTACATAAAATAGAAAGTATAAGGATATGAAATATAAAATAATAAAATATTCATAAATGAAAATTAAATATTATATATAAAATATATCAATATAGTATCCCTCGTAATGGGCACCATGAGAGGTGGTAAATAAAATTGAACAATCATCATCTAGTGAGGCGGTAGTCCACCTACACATAAACAGTATGTTCGTTACCCACTAGATGGATGTGTGTGTAAGTGCAGGTTAAAATATTAATAGAACTACATCCTAGTATATTTTTAATACTATAGTTTTTTATATAGATAAGTAATAATAATATTTGAGCGAGTGGATAATTGTAAATAAAAGAGAGGAGTTTGAGGGAGGGTGTTACCTATAAATTGGGTAACTCTTTCTAGTTTGCACCGAAGTGCTTACTTGGATAGATTTATGCCCAAATAAGGCTTTAAGGAGGAAGATATGTGTGTTTCTGAGTTAATAAGGTATATTTTGGTATAGAAAAAGAGGCTTTAGAGGTGTCAGGAAGTGGGAAGAATGGAGGTCTTTTATAACTGAGGAGGAGTGTCACTTTTGTAATATTTTAAAATAAATGAAACCTGCCAACATTTTCTTGGTTGTAAGTAAATAAATAGAGGTAAAAAAGAAAGTAAAATTTATTATATGGTCTAAATATTTCTATCCAATGACTTTTTCACAAGTTCATAAGTATTTTTGGACCATAAGGTTATGGATTAGTCTCTCATTAAGCTTAATTTAACCTAAATTTTGGTAAATAATTTTAATTACATTCACTAATATTTTCAGCCAAAAACTAAGTATACCTTTTAAAACATTATAAATTATTATGATTCCTAATATTTAATCCATTTTTCAAAATTTAAATCACACAATTTGAATAAATTAAATTAAAATTAATCCTGCATTTGGGATGACAGTACAAGTTGTTATGGTAAAAACATCCTGATCTTTTCAAGATTTTACAGTAAATTTAAAAATAAAATTTATTACAATTACTTACATTGGATTAATTTATAAAAATATTTTATAATTAAACTTTAAAACCAATATAAAACATAATTTATCCTTATAAATAAATTAGATGAAAATGCATTTTTGGATTTAATTTCAGTATTTTTCATTATTCACTAAAAAAATGAATCTTTGAAGAAAAATTCCAAAAAATAACCCTAATATAACTTTTATGTTCCCATTCCAAAATTTTATTTTATTTTGACATATATAAAAATTATAGTTTCAAAATTTATATTTAAAATGGATTTTCCAATTAAAAGTGGTAAAATTGCTTTTATAAAATATAGGTTTTTATGTGTGTTATTGAATTTATTTTATTTTAATGACTTTTGAATTAATTGAATGATTATAAAAAAAATTATTGGATATATAACACATATATTTCAATAATATCATTAACTAATTGTAGTTAATTTAATTTATTACCACAATACACCTTTGTGAGCATAAAAATAATAATATTTCATTTATATTCAATTGGTTCATACTTTCATTTCTAATTAATTCATCACCTATTAATTTGTTTTATATTTCTATAAACCATATATCTTAAAATTTTTGTTAATACTATTTATAAATTATAATTTAATGTCTAGGTTAGTTATTATAATAATATTTTAATAATATATTATTTTTTGGTAAAACTCAGTCTTCTGTGCAACGCAAGCCATTGAAGAAACTTGTTGTCACATATGTTGCATGCTAACTCAGTATCACATGAATTATAAGCTATAATTTAAATTCAATTTATTAAAAATTATAATTATATTATAAATTCTCATGGTATTATATTCCCTTATTCAATTGGGTTTTCATCTCATACATGCCCTCAAATAAAAATTTTTACTTTAGAATTTATGGGTGTTACATTCTCCCCACCTTAATTAAATTACATCCCCAAAATTTAAACTCGATCTTGGTAACATATTGTTTGATATTTATTATGTTGAAATCCCACATCATGATAAGGGTTCATAAAATATCCTCTAGAAAAGAGATAATGGGAAGTCCAAAGTTCACATGGACTAACATATATATTGGTATCAATGTAAGAGAACATTAGTTGTAAGTAGAGATATGTACTTAGATGAAAAGATAAAATATTTATAGTGGTGATTGAGGTTATCAATCACAAACAATTGAATGATAAATGGAAATTTGAGGGCCTCAAGACCATAAATCTTTGATTATATAGTAGACAATCAGTATAATAAAAATTAAGGTATTAGGAAAATACATTTTGTTTTACCATTTTCCATATATTGAGTAATTATTTTACTGCCTAAGAATAAAAGGTAATAAAATTTATTGATACATTTAAATTTGATAATAATAATTTCATCTTTTGGTTATTATTCAATCAAATTTTAATTCATCCCTTACCTCGAAAAATGGGTATCCAAAAATTAGCATATATCCCTAAAGGACTAAAACATTTAACAGATCGTATGGCCCATAAAAAGTGACAAGTCTAACTATTTATTTCTAACTATTCTCCAAAGTCAATATGGTTAATATATTAATCTCTAAACCTAAAAAAGTAATAATAATGCTTCATAATTAATATTTATTCATCAAATGTTTTTAATAATTACACATTAATAAGACATCGTGTAGGAATGTGGTAGACACAAAACCCTTATTGTCTTTCGATCATGGGTTCAAGCATTACAGCCTTGCAAGTCAAGATAGGTTGTCCTATAGCATACAAGTTTTTCTTTTCTAAACCCAAATTATTATAATTTCCATAATAAATCTAATTGATATCCTTGATATTTAATCATTGAATATAATCTTACCTAAGTATTTCAATACAATAATTTTTTTATAAAGTATCATAATCTTTTTTAACTACTAGTACGAAGTCATTACCGATCATATGAACCCTAAATGTCATAAATACATTTAAAATTAAATCTATATAAATGAAAAAGAATTATTCCTCAAATAAACTTTTACTCTAAAACATATGATTCTAAAATAAATCATATTCCATAGATGTTTCATGATTCTTATATCCAAAATACCACTAGTAAAATAGTTCTACAATTTAATTATTGAATCCCAAAAAGACTTTATCTAAATTGGTCCTTTCTTATTTTAAGGTTTAACCATAATATCATTTTTTGGATTTCCAAATCATGAGTCCTTATCATTAAATATAAAACCCATTAGATTTTACCTAGGTCATTCATTGTCAAAATATATTCAAATTAATCGTAATGGTTTGTACAGAAAATGTGGGTTATCCTAAGAATATCCCCCAGGAGTGTCAAACTAGGTTTTGGGTAAGGCTCGTTTCCAGGAACCAGGTTACCTGGAGTAAGGCCTAGAAAACCTTGTCAGATTTTTTACTCATAGGTATATCTATTTCATAACCATGTCCACTTGTAATTTTCAGACAGGGATATATTTCTAGGATGACCCACACAATCTATACTTAGAAAAATTATTGTATTTTCATCTATAATTATACACAAATTCTACCTTAATGTTATTTTATTTAATCTATGTTTTCCTAAATCTGGTGTCCAATGTTTCTAATTAACTTCCTCTTATACCAACTGTATTTACCTAACCCTAGATATCCTGGATCTGGTGTTTGGTATCAGATACATTAGCATGATTACAATGAATCAAATCCCGAAGGACTGAAGAGTTTAGTAGTCTTGGTAAACCAAATATATAAATCAGTCTTTTATAAAAAATTATTACACTAAATAAAACATATTTTTTTCTTCTTTCTAAAAAAATAGCTTCGAGGATAACTCTAATCCATTTATTAAATCCCCTGCATATCATTCATAGTAGTCTTATTAGATTCCTAGGGTAATGAACATAATAAGGTTGATCTAAAATTCTTAGGAAGGGAAAATATATATCCAAGGAAGTAAGGAATCAATGAGAGTAATAATTATGGCATTCCAAATAAATAAACACACATACCATGTAATCAAAAAACTGGGAAGGAACTAAATAAACAATATAGAAAGGTAATAACTTGAAATACATTCCATTCAAATAACTATATAAGGAAAAATAAATATGGAACGGTAAGAAACTGAAACACGTGACATTTAATCAATAAACTCAAAATGAAATGTATCCATATATATGTCGACACAAAATTTCATGGATGAACAATAAATGAAACTAATATGAGGGTAATTATTTCTAAATGGATATCATGTCTATGGAACATGTGGACTTATAGTGTGAAGATTTATCCTCCAGATAGTTTAAAACTACAGATCCATCCTCTATTTAATTTTTGTAACTTATTTGTCTCATGAGAACCAATCGATGCATCAAGGATATATATAAACTCGAGGATCCACCTGTCATTTCATGTCTAAATAATTCTCCATATCAATTAATTGATATAATTAATGAACAATATTCCTTATCAAATATTCATATTGAATGAAGAAAACGAATTTATCAATATTTTTCCAAACAATCAGACAATTTTCAAGGTAGACACCATATGTAAAGTGGTATATGGTTTAGACAATAGTAATATCCATGATAAATGGAATGGATAATTAGGGAAATTCAATGCTCAATGATTATATAAAATTTATTTATTCAAGGGGACTTCCAGAATAAATCAAGGAAGAAGATGTGAATATTATCCTTAGAAAAATAAATCATTAAAAATATAGAGGATGAAAAAGTAGTCATTGATGAAATAAAAGAATAAATTTTAAAATATTATTGAGGAAAATATCCTTTACATTTGAAAACCCTTTTGAAATTATTTTTTTTTTAAAATACATTTTAAAAATAGTTTTTTTTTTAAATAACCTTTTAAAATTGAAAAGAAGGCATCAAATAAATAACACTGGATAAATCTATACATGTCATACAAGGTAAAAAGAATATTCCTTTTGTACAGAAAAAGTTATAAAATGCCTCGTTCGGAAAGTGAAAAGAATATTCCTTTGAAAACATGGTAAAAGACATAAATGGTAAAATTTTATTTTCCAAATTATTTTAAAATAATTTCTCAAAACATATTAATAGAACACAGTTTTTATAAGAAAATAGGTTCTCCAACTTAAGAGAGAAATAAATTTGGGTTTTATTAAAAAAACACTTTATAAACTATCTTATGTACCAAAGTGAAAAAATATGGTACTAATACATGAATATAGAATGAATAACCATAGGGGAAGTAAAATAATGAATTTATTGAGATATGGATCATAATATTTTATCAAAGGATGTATAAGAATAAAAAATCTTGAAAAGTGGTGAGATTGTTTCAATAAACTCTTATCACATGGTAAAATTATATCATACTCTCCATGTAATAAAATTAAATGAAATGAATTTTAGATTATCATGAAAATAAGGATATTCATGATATAACATGTAAAATATAAGTACATACACCTAAAAGAATAATTTAGGTTCATAACAAAACATGATCCTCATAAAAGGAAACTTGAGACTAAACAATTTAACCCATTTGGTAACTTTTCAAACATAATCCCCATAAAATAAATATCATCAAATGAAAATGTGAATACCCATAAATTTAAGTATAATATACATGGAATACCATCATGGTTAGTAAATACACCCCATAAAAGGGACGAGTGGTGAAGAGAGCATATATCTCACAAAAATAAAAAGTGATGTGGAATCCCCTTACCTTGAGATTCCTTTCTGGTGAACATTATTTAACATTATGTATAATGAACTTATTTTAATTTTATACTTTCTTCATACCATTTTCCTTGATTTTAAGTTCTTTTATTTCACTTATTATTATGTTGTATTCAACTAATAAATCAATTAAGTTTATGTCTGGTGTTTTGACCAAATTCATTTTATGTGTTAAAACAACTAGTGTCAGTCAATTATGGTCAAAGGGGTCATTATATAACATATGTAGAATAATAAACATGAAAAAATTATCTTATTTATACTTAAATTATAATTTTAAAATCAATCATTAAATATGGTTTTGAAAAATAAATCAATGTTACACTCATGAAGATGGTAGGTTGTATGTACGCATCAGCAACGTTCCCATTTTGGTAATAATCATTGTGGAAAAAGGAAAGTAAATCAAATCATTCAAGAATGATCATTATATAATAAATACCATATTTTTTTAATCATATATACTTACAAATAGATTATGTGATATAAAAGTAATCACATCGTGTCGAGGTGGTGGTAGTCCATATGTCCACGAATGATGTTGTCTCTTTTAAAGTTAGTGAAAGTGTAATAAAGAAAATATTACATATTATATTTAAAAAAACATAATAATATCATGAATATCATATAGATGTTTTTATGTCACATATTATTAATTAAACATGCCCTTTATACGTTCAATTAATGGTATGAATGAGTCACATCATTTTGAGAGTGTGGTAGTTCGTACTTCTACAAACGATGTTATCGTTTTTACATAAAATGGAGAGTATAAGGATATGTGTTTTAAAAAAATTAAAAAATAATAAAGACTTAATAAATATTATATATAAATTATATAAATAGATTTTCCATCATAATGGCCATTGTGATAGGTGGTAAAGAAAAATTGATCGATCATCGTTTAGCGAGGCGGTAGTCCGCCTACGCATAAACAGTATGATCGTTGCCCATTAGTTGGATGTATGTGTAAGTGAAAGTATAACTGTTAACATAAATAAATCCTAGTATATTTAGGATACTATATTTCTTATATAAATATGGAATAAAATATTTTTTGGAGTGGATAATAGAAAATAAAATAAAAAAGTTTGAGGAAGGGTGTTACCTATTAATCGAGTAACATTATTTGGTTTTCACAAAATAGCATCCTCAGAGGAATTTCTATAATGACCCAAACTTTTATCAATGGAATTTCTCCATTATTATAGTATTTTTATATTTTATAAATCACCTAAAATTACTCAGATACCATAATAAAAACTTTATAAATGAATATTCAATGAAATAAGAAGTATTTCTAGAAGTTAAGGAACCAACACCGGTGAAATGGTAACTTAACTTTAGGAATAGTAATATAAACCATATGAATAATAAACTGACCAAATAAATAGTAACCTCACCCATGAAATTATAACAAAAATATGCATCTTATAAATGAAATTATTGTATAATCATATCATAGTCTACATAAATAAATGTTTTAAAAATTATTAATTAAGTGTTGTTGTTTTTGTAGGTCATAAATATTTAATTCAGATTATATGATTAATATATTAATTTAAAAAAAATTATTTTCATCAAATGTATTTGTAAATTTATATTTTTATGTCCTATTATTTTAAGATAATTTTATGATACCTTAAGTAATTTTTCAAAGTGTTATAAAATCATTTTTAATTTTAAAAACTATATTTTCTATGTAAATGATGATTTTAATTACAAATTAAATTAATCATATTTTTGAATTTATTTTAATAAAATATATTTCAACTTTTAATACTACATGTTGAAAAAAAATTTGGGTGAATTTTTGTGATTTTTCTAAAATACCTGAATTTTTGTTGAATTGTAAAATACTATAATTTATAATATATATACATTATAGGCTAAATATACTATTAACTGAGTCGTCACTGATGTAATCACCATAATATCAAACACCCCTTAATGATTTAAATATATTTAATGATAATTCATAAACTATTCATTGTCTTGACCCAGAATAATAAATTAATGAATATAATATTCAGAGAACACTCACCTCCTCAACTATAAATACCACCACTCACCACCTCTTCTCCTCACACCTCTCAAGATTAAAAACTTATCCAATATCTACAAAAAAACTATTACCTAGACCCTAAACCATGTCTAGGATCTCTTGGTCTCATCAAAAGACCAAGCCTAGGTACCTTAAGGAGGATCTCAAGAGGAAAGTCCTCTCTATTTTTTATTTTAATTTCCTTTCAATTTCATTTCCTTTATTATTCCATCCCAACCTCCATTCATAAAAATGGAATGATAACTCCATAATTTTTTATATATTGTTATGGTATCATGTTAATGTAATATTCTTCATTAAAATTGTCCATCCCTCTCTTTTATTGTAAAAATGATATTGTCGCCTGTGATGTGTCAATTTACCAATACTATGGGCGATGTACTTCTATTTTTCCTTTAATGCCTTAAAGGATATTAATAAAACTATAAAATGGATTAAAAAATATTTAAAATTGTATGATTTAACCCTATTTATTTTCTATAACTAACTTTTATACATAATACTAAAATTATAAAACAAAATGAGTTAAATGTGGTCGAATAACTGCAAAAATTAACATGAAACGATAATTAGTAACTTTTATCTAATTAATCATCCTCTTGTTATATAAAAAAATCAATATAAATTAATTTAGAAATATTTAGTATCATCAATAAAATATAATAACAATTAAATATATTTATCATCATTTTACACAAACTTCCATTCATGTATAAAAATGAATCAGTCATGAAAACTAAGAAAATAAACACTCTCAAATAATGAAATTAAATTATATAACTCATTCAAAAGACTATAAAATAACTTAATAAAACAATAATTAATCAAATTAAGGTATAAATGGTAACTTAATTGTTAATTGATGAATCATATGTGATTATACAGGACATTAATGTGAAGAAATCTTACGGACATAACGTAACGGGAATTCTCAAACCCAGCTCTCTTTCTTTGGTTTTTCCCTCTTTCACCCCATTTTCAGTATGGATATTCCTTATATATTATTTATTCGTCATTATATTTTATTTTATTGTATATATATGTTTCTAATTGATTTTATGACAAAGACACACTCTTCCAAAATAACTCTTCTTTAAAAAATCACACCTTTTTTACTTCTTGAGTTTGTTTCTTCTTCACTCAAGGTTGATGATTATTATATCAACTATTTTATTCCCTCTATAATTTGTGAACCCAAAGTTTATGAGTTTATGATTTATGAAATTAAAATCATTCCTTTCCATGGGTTATTTTATGTCCAAGATTGATATATCTTCTATGTGGCATGCATGATAACGTAAATGTTATGATGTTATGGGTGTGCCCGGAATTATATAGTGCAATGTAAATCTTATGATGTTATGAGTGAGACCATAATTATATAGTTCTAAAATTAATTGGGTAATGTGATTTATATTGTGATAAAATTTGAAATATTCATGAAAATAATGATATCTTTGTCGACAACTATGTGTGGTATTTTACCACTTACACCCCATGTTCCATTTTTAAGCATTGCATCGTTCCTTGCATTAATCTAATTATTCATATCAGGATTATGATTATGATGTCATGATTATTATCAACCCATGTTATATTGTTTCATATTCTTTTCAATCCTATTACTAGGATTTTAGCTCACCCTTTTTTGATTTATATCCTCAAGTGAATATTTATACTAAGGAGAATTCAAGGGCCAATAAGAAGCTATAGTAGAAGGAATTAAATAAATGTGTATTGTTTATTTTGTAAATTTTATGTATGGTCCTTGTTTTCCCAAGACACTAAACCTTTGGATACTATTTATGTAATTATTTTATGTTAATATCTTAAAAATGATGTAGTAATTTATGTAAGAAAAAATAAGGGTCGCTTTAGTTTGTATCAAAGAAAAATTTAGTTAATCTGGGAATTAGTATTAGAGAAACTTAGTGAAAACCCATAGTATGAGACTAAGTATTAGTAAGAAAACAGGAATTTTTGTTTTATATAAACATAGGTATCCCACAATATATGCCTTTAGACTTAATTTCACAAATGAATAAATTATTTATTCATGTCTTGTTGACTTATATTTTGTTCTAACCTTTTATATTTTAGAAAATGGTGGGAACTAGGAGAAACCAAGAGAAAAACTCATGATAGGGACAATGCAATGATTGCTCAAATGACATACCCAATGCATTAAGAGGTAGAGTTCAAAATTTCATGGTGATGCTTACCCAGCTATCACAGGTTATGAATAATAACTTGAATAATGTGGAACATCTGACTTCACCTATGAGGGAGCAACTAGCTATCAAGTGTTTTATATGGTAATGACCACTGATTTATAGTGGATCTTCCGATCCACTAGTTGAGAATATTGGGTGAACTCAATGGAGAAGATCTTTTATGTGCTTAACTGTTCTAAGATAGAGAAGGTGACTCTTTTCATTTATCATCTAGATGGAGAGGTTGACCAATGGTGGGATTTGATTAAGAACACCAAGCCGAGGGATGAAATTGAATAGATGGAGTGGGAAGACTTTAAGATAATGTTTCTTAACAATTATTTCCCTCGAACTCGTCATACAAATATGGAGGGATAATTCATAGAGTTTAGGTAAAAGGAATGAGAATCTGTCACTACCTAAGAAGCAAATTTCACATGGCTTGAAACATATACTTTGGGTTTTGTTATCAACAATGATAAAAAAAATTGATAGATTCTTTAGTGGGTTAAAATCACACCTTAGAAGGTATCTTGTAATTATAGACTTCGGGAATTATAAAGAAGTTGTTTGATGTTCTCTCAAAGTGGTGATTTTGTTTAGAGAATGGTCCCATGTCTACGGTGATATGAAAGAAAAGATAGAGTTTCTTGATGGAGGATATAATGAGAAAGGAGGAATGAAAACCCAACCACTCACATGCCAAAAATATGGGAAGAAGCATCATAGTAATTTCCTCAAATGGATGGGTAAAGGATTGAAGTGTGTAAGGTAAGGCTACCAATCTCAAAAATGTTGAAAAGAAATTAGAAGGCAGGAGAATGTGGTAGAGGAATGGGGAGCACCACCAATGGTCCATTGTTATAACTATAGGAAGCAGGGGCACTATATAATCTAGTTCACTAAACCTCAAGTTCTCAAGGTTAATCAAGATCAATAGCCCCGAAATCCTAGGGAACAAAAGAAATATTATTTCATCACTACTGCGGAGGTGTAGAAAGAAAATAATGTCATAAAAGGTACACTTCTATTTCACTCAAGAATGGAAAAGGCCTTATTTGATTCTAGTTATACATATTACATTATATCAATAATGTTTTCTATAAATATTGAATTGAAGCCCCAAAACCTTGATGTAGAGATATCAATAAAAACATTAAGTGGTGAAATCATTTTAACCCAAGTGTTAGACTCTTCTCCTACTAGTGTATGTGGGAATATTATTCGATCAAATCTCAATATACATATATTCTTTTAATTTGATTCTATAATGGTAATGTATTGGATATCATTATATAGATCATATATAAAATGTCTGGAAAAGGAAATATCTTTTCATATTCTGAACCATCCCACTCTCCTCTACAAATTCAAGGAATATAATGAATCTCCTTTGAAAAATTGTTCAACGATGTGGGTGTTGATTCCATGTGAATAAGCATACCTCACTCAAATAGTTGAGTAAAAGGAAGGTATAAACCTAAGAGAAATGCCTATTGTGAGGGAATACCTTGATGTATTTCCTAAAGAGTTACTCTAAATTCCCCCAGATCGTGAGGCAGAGTTCTCTATAGAACTCATACTTGGAGCTACTCCTATCTCAAAAAGTCTATATAGGATGTCACTAATTGAATTGGAGGACATAAATAAGAATCTATAAGAGGATTTTGACAAAGTGTTCATACACCCTTGTGTATCACCTTGGTATGTGATAGTGATCTTTGTCAAGAAGAAGTATGGATCAATGCAGTTGTGTATTCATTATAGAAAACTCAACAAGATCACCATAAAGACCAAGTATCCTCTTCCAAGGATTTACAACTTGTTCGATTAGTTATGAGGATCTTAATACTTCTCAAAGGTGGATCATCATTCTGGATATCATCAACTAAAGGTGAATAAGAAATATATTCAAAATACTACATTCTATACAAGGTATGCGTACTATGAGTTTCTGGTCATGCCTATTGGAATTACTAATTCTGCTGGAATATTTATTGATTTGATGAATATAGTATTTATATATTACCTCAAAAAAATTGTGGTAATTTTTATTGATAATATTATCATCAACTCTAAGACCAAGAATGAATATTAAGAACATCTAAGGCTTGTGTTGGTGACATTAAAAAAAGGATAAGTTCTATTACAATTTTAGAAAGTGTGACTTTTGTATGTAGAAAGTTACATTTTTGGGACATGTGACCATAAGTGAGGGAATTTATGGGGACCCTTCCAAAACAAAGATGATTGAGGAATGGCCCGGACCCTCTAGTGTCATGAAAATTTATAGTTTTCTTGGATTAGCTGGGTACTACTAATGTTTTTTTAAAACATTCTCATGATTGTAAATCCTACTAAATATATAAACAAGGAAAGTGTTAAAGTATATCTGGATTGAAGAAAGTAAGGAAAGCTTCAAGGATCGAAAGAGAATGTTGATCACTGCTCCTATTCTCACATTACCAAAATACAGAGAATGTTTTGTGATATACAGTAATGTTTCAAAGAAGGAATGGGTTGTGTACTCATGAAAAATTATAATGTGATAGCCTATTCCTCACTATAGTTGATTATCCATGAGATGAACTATCTATCGCATGATCTAGATCTAGAATCTATGATTTTTTCCTTGAAAATCAGAATCACTACCTCTATCGTGAGAAGTGTGACATATATACCAATCACAAGATCTTGAAGTATGTATTCACACAAAATGACCTCAAAATGAGTCAAAGAAGATGGTTATAGCTAATGAAATGATATAATTACACTATTTACTATCCTCTTAGCAAGGGGAACAAATTATCTAATGCTCTTAGCAGAAAAGAACCTGATACTCTTTCCATGTTGCAGATTGAGAAAGACCATATCTTCATGGATATGAAAAGGGTGGACTTCGAAATCATAAGGGTAAGTAATAAATAAAATAATTCCCAAATGGTTTCCCAACCATCTATCCTATATAATATTAAAGAGGAACAAAGGGATGATCCAGAGTTACAAAAGAAGGTGAATAATGTAAAGGAAGGGAAGCTGTAAGAATTCTATATCAATGATGATGGTGTGATTCAGTTTGTAATGAGGCATTATGTGCCTTTATCACCTTGGATAAAGAATGATCTATTAGAAAATTCACATTATCAACATTATCTGTCTATCCCGGGAGTGCCAAGATGTATCGTGATCATCAAGAACATTTCTAGTGTGACAACAGAGAGAAGGACATTTCAGAGTATATCTTAAGGTGCTTGATGTGTTATAAAGTTAAATCAGAGTGAATGAATTCCAAAGGGATGATGCAACCATATCTTATAACCATGTGGAAATATTAGAATTTCACTATAGACATTGTCACGGGTCTCCCAAAAACATCTAAAGAAAATAATACAATATGGTTTGTGGTGGTCTGACTCAACAAGACTGCCCACATTATTGTTTTTCAGGAAGATCTCTCACTTGAAAAAATTTCAAATATATATGTGATGAAAGTAGTGAGACTAAATGTTGTTATAATATCTATTTTCAATGACCATGATCCAAGGTTCATATCTAAATTCTATAGGAATAATTAACATGATTTGAATACTGAATTAAATATCAGCATGGCCTATCACCCCCTAAATCATGGTCAATCTTAAAGGACTATTCATCTGCTCTAATATAAGCTAAGAGAATGCTCTCTATAATTCAAAGCTGTATTGGGTCAGCATCTCTCGTTGGTTGAGTTCTCATACAACAATATCATCCAATCGAGTATTTAAATTTCTCCATATGAAGCTCTGTATGGAAAGCGATGTAGAACTCCAAATTGTTGGGATGGAGTTGGTGAAAAAATCTACTTGGAAATGATCATGTGAAAAAGATGACAGAGAAGGATCAATCCATCTAGAAACATATCAAAGCAACTCAAAGTCGAAAAACGATCTTTGCTAACAACCATCTAAGGGACTTGGAGTTCAATGTTGAAGATAAATACTTCCTTCAAATATCACCATGGAAGAGAGTCATCCAGTTTAGAAAGAAAGGGAAGCTTAACCCAATGTACATTTGTCCCTTTCAGATCTGTTACCTCATTGGAGTCATGGCCTATCATCACATAGGATACATAAAATATTGGCTTGAACTTCCATGGAATATAGATCAATTTCACGATGTGTTTCAGGTATCACTCCTGAGAAAGAACATAATAGATCCCTCACATGTATTGAACTCAAAGGTGGAACAACTGGATGATGATCTCTCCTATGGGTAGCATCTAGTAAAGATTTTTGACCAAAGTGATAAGGTTCTAAACAATAAGGGAACCCTCCTCATAAAATTGTTGTGCAGGAACCATAAGTATGAAGCAGTAACTTGGGAATCAGAGGATGCAATGTAGGATAAGTACCCTCACCTGTTTTTGTACAAAAAAATATCGAGTGTTAAATTTAAAAGGGGGAGAAGAGTGCAATGACCCAAACTTTTATCAATATAATTTATCCCTTAATATAGTATTTTTGTATAGTATAAATAACATAAAATCACTTAGAGACCATAATAAAGACATTATAAATGAAAAATCAATGAAAAAAGAAGTATTTCTAGAAGTTATGGAACCAATACCGATGAAATAGTTACTTGATCTTAGGAATAGTAATATGACCCTTATAAATAGTAAACCAGCCAAATGAATAGTAATCTTACCTATGAAAGTATAAATAAAATTTATGCATCTTATAAATGAATGTATGGTATAATCGTATCATAGTCTATGTAAAAAAATGTTTTAGACAACATTAATTAAATTTTGGTGTTTTTGTAAGTCATAAATATTTAATTACAATTTCATTATTAAGTTAATAATTTAATAGAAAATGTATTTTCATAAAATTTATTCATAAATTAATATTTTTATGTCTTATGATTTTAAAATAATTTTATGAGTCCTTAATTTATTTATCAAAGTGCTATAAAATTTGTTACAATTTTAAAATATTTATTTTCCATCTAAATGATGATTTTAGTTAAAAAAATAAATTTCTCGTATTTAAAAAATATTATCAAAAAGGGAGTTCATTTTTGAATACTATATGTTGAAAAATTATTTGGGGGAATTTTTGATATTTTTCTGAAATTCTTAAATTTTTTAGAATAGTAAAATACAGTAATTTAGGGTATATATACATTATTAGATAAACAGACTATTAATTGAGTAATCTCAAATTTTATAACCATAATCTCAAAATACACTTAATTATTTTAATATATGTAGTGATAATTCTGAAACTATTCATGGTCATGAGCTAAATTAATAAATTAATGAATATAATAATGAGAGGAGACCCCTCTCCTCCACGATAAATACCACCTGTCACCACCTCTTCTCCTCACACCTATCAAGCTTCATTACTTGTAAAAATTCTTCCATAAACTATTCCATATCCCCTATACCATTTCTAGGAGCTCTTGGTATCATAAAAATACAAATCTTGGGTGCCTTGAGAAGGATCATAAGAGGAAAATTCAAGAGGTAAATCCACCCTCTTTTTTCTTTTAATTTCCTTTCAATTTCATTTCCTTTACTATTATCCCCTCACCAACCTTCAATAAAATGGCATGATAACTCCATTATGTCTGATATAATATTATTATATCATTTTATTGGAATATTCATCATTAAACTCCTCCCTCTCACTCTTTTATTTTAAAAATGAAATTGTCGCCTCTGATGTGTCTACTTACCAACATCATGAGTGATGCACTTAAATGTTTTCCTTTAATGCCTTAAAGGATGCTAATAAAACCATAAAATGGTATAAAAATAATATAAAGTGAATGATTCAACAATATTTATGTTTTGGAAATATAATTTTTACATAATACAGAAATTATAAAACAAAACGAGTTCATTTTGATCGAATACCCACAAAAATTAACCTAAAACAACTATCATTAAATTTTATCTAATGAATCATCCTCATGGTTTATAACCAAATTCATTATAAGATCATTTAAAAATTTGTATTATCATTAATAAAATCTAATAAAAATTCTCTAAATTTGTCCACATTTTACATGAACTTCCATTCATTTATACAAATGAATCAGTCATGAAAACTAAGAAAATGAAGACTCATAAACAATGAAATTAAATTCTATAACTCATAAAAAGGCCCATAAAATAACTTAATAAAACCATAATAAATAAAAATAATTTATAAAAGGTTTCTCAATTTTTTATTAATGAATCTAATGTGATTATATAGGATATTAAATAGAAGAAAGCTTTCAGACACAAGGTAAGGGGAATTCTCAAACCCAACTCTATTTCTTTTATAATTTCCCTCTTTCACCACATTTTCAGTATGAATATTCCTTAAATATCAATTTTTAATCATTAAATTACATTTTCTGTGATATACATGTTTTATAATTGAGTTTTTGAAAAACACAATGTTTTCCAAAATAACTCTTCTTTAAAAAACACACTTTTTACTTCTCATGTTTGTTTCTTCGTCACTAAAGGATAATGATTATTATATCAAGTATGTTATTCCCCCTTTTATTTGGGAACCCAATGTATATGAATTTATGATTTATGATATGAAACTCATTCCTTTTGATGGGTTATTTTAATTCCAAGATTGATATATATTCTATGTGGTATGCATGATAATGTAAACGCTATGATGTGACGGGTGCACCTAGAATTATATAGTACTCCAATGAATTGGATAATGTGATGTATCTCTTGAGAAAAAGTGAAATATTCATGAATATGATGCTAGCTATGTTCACAACTATGTGTGGTTGTTTACCTCTAAGACATAATGTTTCTTTTTTAAGAATTTCCGTATTCCATTCCTTTATATACTTTTTTCTATCATGATTATGGTGATGATGTTATGATTATTCTCACCCCATATTATATTGTTTAATGTTCTTATCTATCCTATTACTGAGATTTTATCTCACCCATTTTCATGTATATCCTCAGGGGACTACTTGTACTAAGGAGAATTAAATGGATAATAAGAAGCAACATAATAAGTAATTAAATAAATTTTTATGTTTTATTTTTTAAATGTTATGTATGGACCTAGTTTTCCTAAGACACTAAATCTTTGGATCCTGGTCTGTTAATGATTTTATTTTGATATCTTTAAAATGATATAATATTTTATGTAAGAAAAAATTGGGTTCTTTAATTTCTTCCCAATGGAGGTTTTAAGGAGGAAGGGAGGGATAATAGGGAGTGAATTAGGTAGATTTTGGATGAGACGAATTCGTTTGGGAGGTGTGAGTAAGTGGGAGGAAATAAGGCCTTTTATAATGGAGGAGTAGTGTCACTTTTGTAATATTTTAAAATAAACGAACCCTAACAAAGTTTTCTTATTTTCAAGTGAATCAATAATGGTCCAAATTCGAGACAAGAGAGTATAGGGTCGAAATAGTTATATCCAATGGATTTTTGACATGTGTGTCGGTCATTTTCACCCTTAAGGTTCGGGTTTTGCCTCTTATTAAGTATAATTTTACATTAATTGTTGGGATTAATTTTAATTACTTTCACAAATATTTTTGGCCAACAAATAATTTGACATTATTAGAAATTATAAATTATTATTATTCCAATTTAAGATTAAATTTTTCCAAAATCCAATCACAGAAGTTGAATAAATTTAATTAAAATTAATCCCGCATATGGGTTGACAATCCAAGTTTTTATGGTAAAAACGTCCTAAAGTTAGCTAGGTTTTATAGACAATATCTTAGTGAAATTGATTCCAATGACCTAAATTGGATTAATTGACAAAAATATGATCTAATTAAACTTTAAATCCAATATAGAACATAATTTAACCCTATAAATAAATTATATGAAAAAGTAGTTTTTGATTACATTTCAGTATTTTTCATTATTCCCTAAAAATGAAACTTCGAATAAAAAAACCAAAACATCACCCTAAGCTAATTTTAATTATTCAATCCCAAAATATTAGTTTATTTAGACATATTAAATCTAATAACGTTTCAAAATTCATATTTAAAATTGGTTCACCATTAAAAGGCGTTAAAATTTCCATTATAAAAATATATGATTTTATGTGTGTTATTGAGTTTATTCATATCTTGTGTCTACCAAATTTATTGAATTATTATAAAAAAATGTTGAATATATAAAATATATAATTTATTAATATCATTCACTAATTTTAATTAATTTAATTTCTTAATACAATACGCCTTTATGAGCATAAAAATAATAATATTTCCTTTAAATTCAATTTGTTTGTGTTTCCATTTCTAATTAATTGGTAATGTGTTAATTCATTTTATATTTTTGTAAACTATATATTTTAAAATTTTAGTTAACACTATTCATAACCATTAATTTAATGCTAGGTTTTTTATTATAATAACATTTTAATAATATATTATTGTTTTATAAAACTCGATCTTGGGTGTAATGCAAGCCATTGAAGGAACTCATTGTTGTGTATGTTCTATGCTATCTTAGTATCATGTGAATAAAAAGATATATAATATATTGAATTTAATTAAAATTTAAAATTATTATAAATTATTGGGATATTATATTCCCTTACACAATTTGTGTTGCATGTCATACCTGCTCTCGAATACAAAGGTGTACTTTAGAATTTTGGGGTGTTACATTGACTTTATAGAAATAGAACTTGCTATAGAACCCCATGAACATGGATTTAATTAGGTAATATCATTTGCATAAGAGCTCCAGAGATATTAACTTTCCTTAATGAATAGAAGGGATGAATCCTTTCTCACATTATTCATTAATGTAGTATTACTTGTGACGCACCCAACGTATCCTACCTCATTGCAAACAAATGTAATCACAGTTTTCATCAAGACATCAAAGTACATGAATCATAATATTCATTAATAGTATTCTTAATTTATAAGGACCAATACACACGTTTTCAGATAGGAACATCCAATGACATGTATAAATGTAGATTTCATATAGGCAGGTCTCGTTCTCATAACATCCTACTATATATTACCAAGGGTGTACACCATGAGAAGGTTCCTCGAAGTCCAACGAATCTCCACCCCTGATTTATTTTATCATTTTTGTCCCTAAAATGATATCATCATGCTATAGAACATATATTCAATAATAGTGTCATAGCACTTATGGGTTCTCCTCATAGTGGGGAACTGCTAATAACTTTTAGTGTGACTATTATTTGTAGGTCAATATCACATACTATTTTAGGAAGAAAAATAATCATGATGTGATAAATTGTTTATTAATATTAAAAAATGAATATATTTTTATCATAAATAACATAGAATTTGGTTTTTGGGCACCACCTCCAACGGACTCCCACTTGCACTAGATCTAACTGCTAATAACCTTTAGTCTGATAACTCTCACATGATAGTCAAGATTCTAATAATATAGGCCTTTAGTCAAGGAGTCCACCATATTATCTTTCTTGGGAACTCTTCTCACTACCACTTCAACCCTAGGATAAAAATCTATCATGAGGTGATAATTTTGGAGTATGTTCTTTTTCTGTTGGGGAAACCTTGGCTATTTCTCAAGAGACAACAATGTTGTATTTTCACAATAAAATGTTATAAGGTCATTACTTCTAAGAATAACATAAATCTCCTTTACTAAGTTTCGAAAAAAAGGATTATTTGGCCTCATCAGAAGCTTCTATATACTAGTACTCCACTTTAGAATCGGTGACAACTAGATTCTTTGAAATCTTCCCACTCATATCTCCTCCATTGAGAAATAAAAAATATCTTGATTGTGAATTAAGATAATTTTGAACTCTCTAAAAACTAGAATTAGTATAACCCCTCAAGGCTAGATCCTAATATCCCCCATACACCAGGAACATATCCATAGTTCTTTTCAGATACTTAAGGATAACCGTATGAGAAGTCCAATGTTGTTCTCCTAAATCTACTAAACATATGCCTACCTTTCTCAGTGTATAGGAAACATCAAGTCTAGAACATAACATGGCATATATGATCGATCTTATCTCTGGATCATATGGGATCTTACTCAATATATTTCTCTCTTGTTGTTTCTAGGGACACATTTTCTTAAAAAGATGTAAACCATGTGAAACTATACCCATTCCCCTCTTGGATTTTCCTATACTAAATATCTTCAGTATCTAGTAAATATATGTATTTGACTTATTCCAATGAGCCTTTTGGGTATATAATTAATGATTTTGATCCCTATAATATAGGATGCTTCACCTAAGTCATTAATGGAGAATCACTTATTGAACCAGTCCTTAACATATTGTAAGACCAGTATGTCATATCCAATAAGTAATATGTCATCAACAAATACTACAAGGATAATAATTGTGTTTCCACTAAAGAACTTGTAAACACATGGCTCGCATTCATTATTAATCAAACCAAATTATTTTATGGACTCATCAAATCGAATCTTCCTTGACTTAGATGATTTATTCAATCCATAAATGGATCTCTACTAATTAGCAATTCTTTTGGAATCACTTGGAGTCAAAATCCTTTTGGATATATCATATCGTCATCTTCCTAAATGTTCCCATTAAGGAATGCAGTTTTGATATCCATCTTTTAAATCTCATAGTCATAATAAGATACTATAGCATGTATAATTTTGATGGATTTAAACATGGAAATGGAGAGTAGGTTTCATCTTAGTAAATTCCTTAACATTTTGTAAACCCTTAATCCACTAGCCTTGCTTTATAGGTACTTACTTTACCTTCCATGTCCAGTTTCCTCTTGAATACCTATTTTCATACAATACTGTTTACATCAACAAGAGAATCGATCAGAACCCAAAATTGGATCTGATACAAAGAATACATCTAAGAATTCAAATATTTTAGCCATGTTGCATCTTCTAAGATATCTACTACCTCCTTGTATGGGGAGATTCATTATCACCAACCACTAATGATTCACCATCATCAGTGACTAGAAAACCATATCTCTTTAGTTATCTTACCTCTCTTATGCTTCTATGTGGTACATGGGTTTTAGAAACTACTTCTTCCATAGGGACCTATGGAATCTATTCATGTACCAACTCTTGTGTTTCTTGAGCATCAGCATCACCAAATTCAATATTTTTTCCACTATCATTTTTGAGTATGTGCTTCTTCTCCAAAAATATGGATTGTATGCGACTGTCACTTTCTTATCTGATGGGTTTTATAAGTAGTATCCATGTGTTTCCTTGGGATACCATATAAATATACACCTCATGACCCGGGGTGCTAGTTTATTTCCTAAGAATACCTTAACCAAAGCATCACAACTCTATACATGGGTATGCAATAAAATGGGTTTCTTTCCAGTCCCTAAATAAGGGGAAATTCCATTTACCACTTTATTTGGTAATTGGTTTATTTTCTATGTTGTAGTTTTTAATTCATATCCCCAAATGGATAAAATAAGATCTATATTAATCATCATCAACCATACCATATCTAACAAGGTATGGTTTCTCCTTTCTCTAACACCATTCCACTATGGTGTGGAAGGTGGAGTGAGTTGAGATAGAATCCCAAAATCCCATATAAATTATATGATCTCTTGGTTAGGATATTCACCACCTCGATCCAATCGAATATTTTTATCTTCTTAACTATATGATTCTCTACTTCATTATTGAATTTCTTGAATTTTTTAAAGGACACAAACTTATACCTCATTAATTAAATGTTTCCATATCTACTGAAGTCATTAGAAAAAAAAATATGAAGTAAGAATATCCACCTCTAGATTATACTAGAAATGGTTCATATACATCAGTGTATACCATTATTAAAATCTCTATGGCCCTTTCATCTTATCCACCAAATAGTGGTTTGGTCATTTTCCCTTGTAAACAAGCCTGAGATGAAAAATATACTAAATATAACATTTAGAAAGATGTTTACAGTCAGCTTCATGATAGGATGGTTTCTATGGATATCCGAAAGGGTAAGAAAATTTTAGAATCTGACTCTCTAGTCCTTTCTAAAACTTTTCATGCTTCTTCAAAACTTGTTGTTCATAATGAAGGCTTTCATCTAGTCTCCTACAAGAAGGAAAATCCTACAACTATATCTATTGTAGGTAAACCCAATCCTTAATTTGGTCAGTATATCGATGATTCCTATGATACATAGGGTACCACTCAGGGCTCTCCTGATAAGACTCTAGGGATCCTTGACCCGACTACTTCATTAGAGGGATATTCTTCTCCTCGAAAAGGAACAGATAAACAAGAAGATATCTCTGATTCTGATAGCACTGATACTGAGATGCTTTTGGAAAGGATTCAAGATATTCCTAAAAATAGAGGAAGATCGAGAGTTTGGGTTCATGGTTGTGGAATGGCTAAATGACTTGCAATTCAATAATGAGAAAGAAATCTAAGTGATAGATTTATGAAAAATTTTGGTAGATAGATTTCTGACTTGGTTTTTTCCTTGTTTCCTATACTCTCTTATATTTCATCCTTTTGATTTCTTTTTAATTTAGGAGGTAAAACCTCAATAATTCTAAAAAATATAGTGGTTTTATCTCATAGGATTCTAAAAAAACATTTTGACAGAGCTTTGCCAAATGCTTCTTGTTTACATGACCAAGATGGTGATGTCATATCTGGGTGTAATATGATCTATGTGAATAGGATTCATTATCGATTTCCAACACTTTTTTTCATAATTTAATGTATCAAGACCATTATTTAAATATTCCACAATATAACATAAGTTGTCTTTATAAAAGAAACATCTTTTATTACCCAATTAAAAAATAGAACCATTTGAATCAAGGAGTGATATGGAAATTATGTTCTTGGTAACTTTAGGTACATTGTACCATTATCATAAAAAAGAAATCATTCTCATTATAAATGAAAGGTTGTAGTCATTGATGGATAGGGAAAGCAGCCTCACTCCATTTCCAGCTCTCAGATCCACCTCTCCCCTCGTAATCATTTAAAATATACTTGGTTTTTGTATTTGGATATAGATGTGATCCCCACAAGCTAATCTAATACCTAATGTGTAAATATTTAAAGATTACAGTCAATAATGAACATGCCTTTGGCTTCCCCTTACATCTAGGTGTAGTTTCTCTTTTAGTGGTCTGACTTACCACATGAAAATAATACATCTTCCTTTTTCATTTCCATTCTTATAGATCTTCTTCTTCTTGGAAGGATGGTGGTCAAGATATTTAGGCTATTTATAGGACTTGGGTACCTTTTACTTGTCCTCTTTTTTTCTTATTCACCATAAGGACAGTGGGATTTTCATGCCCCATTTCCTTGTACACTTGGAGAAATAAAGTAGAGGTTCCAAAAGACTCTTCTCATTATTTCTCATATTGTAATTAAAAATAATTTTGTAGAATGTCTTGGGTAGTGACAAAAGTATGAGATCTGTATGCAACTCATCTTGGAATTTAATCCCAAAGATGCCCAAATGTTCAATGTCGCCCTTAAGCTTGACTACATGAGGCTCTTATTGCACAAACTCTCCAAACATAGTTGTGAACAAAGCATTGGTGATTTCATACCTCTCTTGTCTTTCTGTCTCTTGATATAGATCCCGAAGGTGAGACATCCTTCTATAGACATCCATATCTACATGTTTCTTTAAAATCTCATTGGACGTGGATGATAGCATGAAGCACTAAACATATATAGAATCATACATATGTTTATTATGAAGAGATAGATCTTTATCACTTGCCTCATTTCTAGGTGAAACAGCTAAAGGTTCTTCCAGAATATACAATTTCCTTTCAGGGCGAAGGATGAAACAAATGAACCTTTTCCACTCTTAGAAATTAGTGATGATGGGACAGATTTCTTTATCAAGTAGGGATCACAATGATATATTTGATTTTATTTTATTATTATTTCAAAAAAATAAGATTAGCATAATTTTATTACTTTATATGATATATTTAGAAAAATAAATAAATATAATATTTATTAGTCTCCCACTATTTTATCGAAACCCAATAGCCCTCTCCATTGGTTTCGTAATTTCATGTTTCTTTGATATTCCAGTGGAAAGGATCCATTTTCCCTTTCTCAATACTCTAACTATGGTTGGACAAGAAATTAGAATGGTTTTAGTTAGGCATTAAAAATTCCAACTACAATAACACCCAATTCCATGATCTTCTGAGTGGACTCCCCAATATTAAAATCATTAATTTTGATTTCATTAACATTTTCCTCTCAGTTACACCATGTCTGACTTTGGAAGTCAACCATTGATGTCAAATAAGTTAACTCAACCCAAAACCTCAAGTAATATTTCTTTGATAATTAAAATCACCCCAACTTTGGCTAGTAAAGCACTTTGAACTATGGTTCGATTCTAACTGAAGTAATGGGTGGTTAAATCGAATTAATATTTTATTTAGGGATTTTATCCTTTTGTGAATAAATTACCAATTATTATCTTTATCACATTCTTGTTAATATTATTATGGATTACTTAAGTGATTAACCATGACATAGATAATATTTATGCATAAGCTGGTTTATTTTAATTCTAACTTTTATGCACATTAATTCATTAATTATGTGATCACGAAAAGAGATCCGTAAATAAATAACCATGAAAATAACATAAATAAAACAATAAAGTGGTATGATCATGAGCACATAGTAGTAGTTAATTTATCTAATGGTTGATAAATTAACTATTGACTTAGGGGGAAAACAGATTGAACCAATTATTGTTTGTGTCACAGCTTCCCACTTGTCAACCTACGTATCTCCTTTGATTGGTTTCACCTTGGCTCCAAAATTAAACCACCTCTACAAGATTTGGATCTCAATCCATTACATATGCCATTTACTCACACACAGGTGAGGGGGAAAGGGGTTTACATAAAAGAACCCATGGGCACTCAGGAACTACATAATGAAAGGACAGAAGGTATGGAGAACAATAATTTAATTTAATAATAAATTAAATGAAACCAATCACATACAAAAGGTATATTCTTTCTCATGATCAACCACATGCATGAAATAAATTATGAATTTAATAAATATATTATTCAATTCATAATCATTCCTTATTATGTTAAATCATGCTTGAATCAATTACTTACTATCATTAATTAATCAATTCTATTATCTTACTTCTTATCAAAATTTCATTATGATTCACATCCATTCTAATTTTAAAAAAATTAAATAAATTCATTTAAAATTAATGGTATACATAAATATAACTTGGAGGAAATACTGTGAATACCCATCTGAATCTACCAAACATGTATTATACTCGTATGATGTTTTACCCTTGTGACATATGACCTACCCATCTTTTCATGTTCATTCACTACGTATAATTCACGGATGATTCCTCAAATTAAATGATTGTTTTCTCTCTTTTTATGATTCAACACATGTAGAGTGACAACATGTAATACGACTCGTAAATGATAGGTAGACGGTATAAGTACACGACATGTAGATCCAATCTACATAGAGTGTACATCTCTCATCGTCTATATGAGGTACACGCCTAGGGATTTGGCACCTGAATTGTACCTTATAAGATTTGGAGTACACAGTGTGTTCATTGGGCCAACACTGTGTGAACTCTAAGTTTCACGGTCACCAGTTAGGTAGGTTGTATGTGGAATACATGGGCTGTCTATGACTTAAAGGTACTAAAAACTATGTATGTGTTCTAAATTGTGTGTATTCAGAATGACCATATGCCATTAAATTCTGGTTAACGTGCGTTGGAATTTAATGCGTGTATTCAATGTATATGACCGGAATTAATTTATGAATAAATTCATGATGTATTGAACATGACTACATGACCTGTAACTCTGATTACATGGAATGTAGTCCTGTGTATTCCATCCTGAAACCTTGGCACCTCTGGATGAGTTCATTGATTCTATTTTAATCATAAAATTAATCGTTTCAATTAGATCTATGAGAAATGGATGTGGAAGAAAAAATATTGGAATTAAAATAAAAAATAATGATTAAATGTGTATTAAAAACTATGTTAAAAATGTGTAAATCATAAATTATTTTTTAAATAATTATAAACAATTATGTGCCCACTCTAATACAAATTGTAGGTTCTAGATAGAATGGAATCATGGGAAGGGTAGTTCCCAACTTTTCTTTTTTCCATAATCGATGATCAATCTAAGATCTATGAAACAATGAATTTTTTGATCAATGGATTTGAATCAATGAAATAGACAAGGGATAGGATGATGAAACCAAGAGAGGGGAGATCAACACATATTGGTTATAATCAATTTAATTAGAAAATAAATTACCTCTAAGGAATTCTTTCTTCATTGACGAATTCAGTGAAATATTTGTGGTTAACCATCATTTCATTATAGAAACCAAGTGTAGTTTTACTCTAGATGTGACTCACATGTGTTTCATAAATCTATAGACATAATCTATGGTGTCTCTGTGTTCTAGCATTAAATATACTTTTATTTTCATTGTATGCATTTAATAGCCTCGAGATGTGCTTCCAAAGCATTCTCTTTAATCTGTTTTAGGATGTTTTTTCACCATTATTGGGAGAGTTCTTGGAGAAGGGATATCTATAGGCTTGAGAGGATTCTCAAATATTATTGTGCACAACTAAATTGGCTATTGAAAAAATAATATAATTGGGTATTTAATTTTATAGGGTTAAAATAAAATAATTACACAATTTTCCTTATTATTTAGTTAATCCTAGAAAACCCCCATGTAAAATAAAAATAGTAATATTATTATTTCTCAACACATGATTAACATGTGAATTATAATTAAATATTATTTAAATAAATAATATTCAATATTTATTATTTTTTATGATACCATTAAACTCAGTCCATTATTCCTAAAAAATATTTATCAAGTCTTGAATAATGTATTTTTATCTATTAAATAAATATCACTACATTATTCACTAATAAATATATATAAATTATATTCACTAAATTGAAACTAAATATTTATTAAATATTCTACTAAAAATATATTATCTTAAATAACAAGTGACGGAATAAATTCGATCAAACATACATGACTAATTATCAAACCATGTGTGGGAATAATATTTATTCATCCTACTAAATAATAAATTATAATATATTATTTAACTAAGATTGTGGATACACTTAATGTGTGACCCTCTAGGCCTCTTTCTCATTGGCATTAGGAAAATTATCCTGGAGTCTAAGGTTAGCATCTAGAAACATGCTAAGGAACCCATAGAGAAAGAACTTAATATCACAATGACATGTCACCTCATACAGATGCTTACTGTTTAATATAATCCCTTTATCACAATATATCTAATTGAACAGGTTGCATGCCAGTGACATCAACCTATGTTCTCTATATCTCTTTATTTGACTTCCAAGAAATAAAACATTCCAATAGAACCCCATGGCCTTGGATTTATTTATGATATATCATTTCCATCAGAGGAACTGAGATATTAGCTTCCATTAATGAATAGAAGGGATAAATCATTTCCCGTATTATTCATTAATCCAAAATTACTCGTGACACACCAAATGTATCCTACCTCATCGTGAATATATGTCATCACTATTTTCATCAATACATCAAATTACGTGGCTCATCATATTTAATAACAATAATATTGAAGTCAAAGGACCAATACACTTGTTCATAGATAGGAACATCCAATGAAACATAAAAATGTGGATTTCATACTTGTAGATCTCATTATCATAATATCCTACTGGATATTACAAGGGGAATACATAAAGAGAAGATGAATCAATGTCCTATGAGTCTCCACCCATGATATCCTCTGTTATTTTTCTCCCCCAAATAATATCAACCAACTATAGAACATATATTCAAGAATAATTTTATAACACTTTCGGGTTCACATCATAGAGGAGAATTGATATGACCATTAATTGAAATAGCTAATCTTCAGACATTATCACATACTATGTCACACAGAAGAATAATCATGATGTGATAATTAGTTTATTAATAATCAAAACAATGAATATATGTTTATCATAATGTATATAGAATTTAGTTCTAAGGCACTAGACCCAACAAAACTTATGGTTGTTTCCATTCTTTCTTGTCCCTATATGACATGATATGTGTTTCAACACATAATTTATCTATTTTGGTTGGGTTTTAATTATTTTATTCATGGGATTGTCGAGTTTACTTTTATAAACAACAATTACTTCTATAAATGTGTGATCTTATACCATTGGTGCTAGTCACCAACCTATTTCCTATTAATAGTGGGTTTTGATGAGTATAATATATCTTATTACCAGCTCTGGTAAAGTCCTTGTAGGGGAGGATCATGATATAATGTTGTTTGAGAGAGACTTTTTATGATATATTCTAGATTCAGAACTAGTGAGTATTTCATTAATGTAAAGGCATTAGTATTACTTGAACCTGGTATGTGAAGTGGACAATAGAATGTATCTTGATACAAAACATCACCCTATGATTTAATAAAGGTCTATATAATCTATAAATTAGTATTTAGGAAATATTATACTGAATATATGTTATTTTAATATATTTTTATTCTAGAGTCATGTAATTCCTGGTCATGATGATTATGTTTTTGTTTTACCTAGGATACTTTTCTATGTAGTGGAGAATGATGTGAAGATGTGTGTTGTCGTAGTTTATGTGGTAGTATGGTTATACAATCCACATATAAATATATCCAGGTAATGTGGTTTGTTTATTTTTTTAAATTTAGATTGGTTTATAGATACCATCTTAGGAATTATCAAGTGGAGGTGTGTTAAGTACTCATGATTATTCATAAGAGAGTATACCTAGAGGGTGGATAGACATGGAAATTTTCTATGAGTAATGTCTCAAAGTATGATATAATAAATTATAAGGGGACTATTTCCAATATTGAGACTAAATATTGTAAGGAGTTGGTTAATATAGATTTTCAACTAATCTAGGTGGAAGATAATAATTGTGTCCTTTTAGTGATGATTTTTTTAAGATATTTGATGAGTTAATGGTGGATCCATTACATGTGAGAGCATGATATTGTTATGATTTGATGGAATCATTTTTGAAATTTGTCCATCCAAGGGTTCCCATCAGAGTCTCTAAGGCTCTATAGGTGGTAGGAGTTATGGTGATACAATAAGAAAACTCTTTTTCTTTTAGAGTTTAGTGTGATATTTAAAGAATTGATATGATATTCTCACAGATTTATAACTAAATAAAGTTAAGATCCCAAAATTTTCAAATGGATTTAAGTACTAATATGAAAAGGTAGTTTCTAATCTTTTCTCTAATCTCCTTGTGGGAGATACAGGAAATGGATGAGATAAAAAAATTAGAAGTATAGGATTTTATACTATGGAGTACACAACAAGGTGTAGTTGAAGGTAGAGCTAGATGTGGAATTTATTGAATTTCATTGAAATTACGTATTTATTTAGTCTATAGTAGTTATCTAACATCGTGATCTCATCTCTATAATTTGGGAAGTACACACTTGTCTTGTGAGACCAGTGGATTTTGATGTTTATCATTTGGTGATATCGACTATATTCAGCCAATATTTCCATTTTTTGGTTCATGAGGGGCGTTTGAATCTTGTGGTTATTGAAAACCCATGTTTTTAGTGTTATCAATAGCAGTATCCATAAAAACTAGATGATAAATGGCCATTGGGATCACTAATATAGGGTGATTATAAAATATGACATTATAGTGGATATTACCGAAGATCTAGGTAAAGTATAAGTATAGTTAATAACTAAGGATAGTGGGGAATATAATTTGGTATATAGAAACTCCATGCTATAGAAGTTTGAGAAGTGGAGGGACCATAGGTAGTCTAAGGTACAATTATTATTTAATCTATTTATTATTCTATTTTTGATTGATCTTGGTGGTTCCTTGTATTCTTTTATCACCCCTTATCTTTTTCATGAGTTATATATTTCAATAGAGAGAATTTATATGTTATTGAATTTGATAAATTCAATGGGATTTCGGATTTGGTTAGATGTGGATTTTAATTGTTAGTTTCTTATAAGGTGATATCAATTCTCTTGAAATATAGTCATGTTATGAATATAAACCTACTATTTTATTCTAATCATAGATTGTTTGTATGACAAAAGCTTGTGTTGATTTTTATAAATAGAAGGTGATTATTGATAATTTTGATGGTAATTGTATGGTATTTATTAAGGAAAGATATTTCTCTTTGAGATAGAGATAGATTGAACCACAAAATATTATATTTTAGTAAAAAAAGATTCTTGTTATTGTTGAACTAGATATGGAGAAGTTTCCAAAAAATTTTATGGAATATATTAATGTTTCCATATAATAGGTTTGGATATTACCTTTGAGGTTGGAGATTGAGTTAGGATTGAGATGTGTCTATGTGTTTCTTCATTATTTATATCATCTTATCATATGGAGCATATAAATATTTAAGAATTTAGAATCCATATCAATCAGTTGTTTTAGTGAGGATTTATTAAAAATAGTGTTTTCTTATAGGAAGATTTATTATTGATGGTAAAGAGGGTGAATGGAACCGTTATATTATGTATAGATCATTAATAGTTGAATCAGTTGATGATAAAGAGTCTCTATCTTCTTTTGAGAATAGATTATATTGTTAAACAATTCAAATTGGTGAGTTGGATATCTAATATCTATTTATGATTAGGATATCATCTTTTGAGAGTTAAGGATGATAATTCTATGAAAAAATTCTCAAGAAATGGCTCTTAATGAGTGTGTGGCATGCACCTCTGGTATTTTGAATTTTTCTGACCATTTTTTTCCTCACTTGGAAAGTATATGTTAGAGCAGTGTCCCTCATCATTCTTTATTCCTTCCTCTTTCATTCTGGATAAACTACCGGAGTTAGCTATGTATCCTATGGGTGGTTCTCCTTTGAACCAAAGTTCTACTGTAGTTCCTGAAGGTCCCTCCATGGATGAGATTATTCTCTACCTATCTTATTCTTCATTATACAGATTCTTTTTTTATGGAAATATATTTGAACTAGGTTCATTCTATATGGGAGGAAGGATCCTCAATTCCCACTTCCCAATTGATGATTTTTATGCGGCCTCTCATATTATCTAATGGACCTTCATAGTGAGGTAGATCCTTTATCATCCCCCACATTCCTTTTTTTAGAACGTAGTAAATTCATGGGGCCTAGTTACTCTAGTGCAGATTTCCGTTCTAAACTAGAAAACCTTTTTCATGGTCCTTTCATCCAAAGTGGAATTTTTAAAGGTATAGTTGTCTCCCACATGTTCAGGTGTCAACTAGCGCTTCAAAAATATAAAATTGGGGTTTTATTTCTCTTGAAAAAATGATTGTTATATTTTTTCCATGAAAAAAAATATGTTTGTTTCATTTTATTATTTCACAATTCTATTTTATGGAATTCTTGACCATGGATTTTTTTCGTGTGGTCTTCTTGTTTGTTGGGCTACCTTGACTTGTGTTCTGTGGCTATTTTAGGTGGAATTTCTCACTAGACCTCTTTACTGGTGTTCTTCCACCATGGAGATCATGCAACACCACTTTACCCCAGACGTTGATGTTTCATGATCTAGCGGTCATGATTCATTGTTTTGTGATTCTTCGGTGATCTGATCTGCATATATAATGCATATTTAGTCTTCTATGTGTCTCAGCCTTCGCCTGATTTGTTTTAACCACCACTACATCATGATTCTTCTATTCACAGGGTTGCTTCTGCGTGGCTCCTCACCTATTACGCCTGTCAAGGTGTCTCTTCAGGTTTTCAGTCTCCATTGTTATAGGTGTGGGGTTATCATCTAGAGGGAGACTTGGGTCATCGTCTTCAGATTCCTACACTGAGAGATTCATGGGAAAGGATAGTTGTAGGTTCTATGATCTTCTGCCTATATGCCAACAACTCGACATCATTCCGGTGACCTCTGGTGGAGACCTCTTTAGAAATCAGATCTTCAACCATGGTAGAGATTTGATTTCTTCGATGCTTAAGTATTTGTGAGCATGTTCTTTATTTTCTTTTTAAAATTTGCATTGTATTTTCCTAGTTTCTCTTCTAGTCAATTTCGTGGAGTCGGGGTGCATGCATGAGTCCATCTCATTCTAGGGAGACCTTTTCTAACTATAAGATGACGTTCACTACTGGTTCTTGGGGTGACTAGGTCCCTGTTCTCAGATATATTTCACGGTCTATGTGCATGGTCTGTCTTTACTGCTTATCTTCTTGTATGTGCTCTATTGTTTTTGTTTTGTACAATAATAAATAAATTGTGGAGGTGTTCTTACTGTGGAGTTTGACCATAAGGTCTAAAACACATAAATATTGATGTCTATTTTACTTTTCTAGCATGTTTCGTTATCTATTTTTTGACTTTGTCAATAAAAACTTTTATATTCGGTTGTGTTTAATCTTTGAAAATCCCAAATATTATGCAACAAGTGGAATCAGATCCTGATACCTATTTTATTTTACTATGTTTCTCTTGTTCAAAATTGATAAATTTGACAGAGAAAATAATTATAAATTGTTGAAGAGTTAAAATTCATTCTTTTATTGTCCATAATGGTCTTGAGGATGCCTTAAAACGTAGTAAAAACCCTATTGTGATTGTCACTATTGATGGTCATTCCACCACTTACATTTTAGATGTTGGTCCTAGTATATTAGAAAAGTCTCACTGCACTCTAAAATTAACTTTATGTGATAAGGATTTATGTGAGGCTGCACATGAAACCACTGTTAAATAAATTTGGTTTAACATCAAACATTTTCATATGACTAAGTCTTTACTTGGACGTCTTTTTAAAAAAATCATTTACACAATTTTCAAATGTCCCCTAGATCATTCTATGCATGTTCATAAAGACAAGTTTAATAAAATTATGTTATTCTTAGTGAATATATACATTGAAGTTAAAGAAGAGGATCGGGAATTACTATTGTTAACCTCTCATGATGATTCTTTTAATTCACTAAGAGACTTGATGATTTATGGTAGGAATTTCATTACACTAGAAGAGGTTAAGTCGATTTTCCTGTCTCGTGATCTTCAAACGCATAGTTTGAAGGAAGAGTTGAGTTCTGTTAAGAGTGAACCTCAAACGTTATATATTAAGGCTTCTGTGAAAAACAAGGGTAGGAAGGATAAGAACCGGTTTAAAGGATTTTAGTATTTTGAGTGAGGTAATATCAAACACATAAAATGTTATTATCCTAATATGAAAGTAAAAGATAGTATGGCCTAGGCACATGTGGTATGTACCTATTTTGAGCATGTCGAAGTTCTTTAGTTAAGCAACCCCTTTGTTAGAACATGACATAGGTTCTTAGTAGTCTTTTTCTTTCATTCCTTGGACTGGCTCCACATGTTTTTGTAGGGGAATTATGGATGATAATTAGGGTCTAGTGGGTTGGTCTAAGTCATTCAAGCTTAAGTGGAGAAATTATTCTCCTGATCATTTTTGGTTCAGTGATTACTATGTTTAGTTTTCTACCATTTTTATTAATGATGCGTTTTCATGAGTTCTTCATTTATTTAATATTTTTCACTATGTTTTACCCCAAGATAGGTTTTTTGAATTTTAGGTAAAGGATTAATTTTGGCGCTACTATTCTGGGATAAATCAAAGGTAAATTTCTAGTATATTTCTGAAATTTGGCTTCTTAGTTTAAATTTCTGAACATGTTTAATTTGTTTAGTAGTATAAAGGTAGTGTGGGTAGGACATATTCCACTACCAACACATGCTAGGTGATGTTCATGTTGGATAAATATTTATAGACTTAGGTTTTTCTATTTTAGAGAATCTTCCCACACTAGTGATAGGTTTTTACGGTAGTCATTGATTTTTAAGAACACCATCAGTATAGTTTTTGTTATAATATTGAGAATGTAGAGATATGTGAAATTTGGTTTTCAAATATTAAAATTATGGTTTCATTTCTCAAGAAAACATGTTTGTTTTATTTTTTCCAGGAAAAAATTCAGCTTGTTTCTTTTTATTATTTTTCAATTCTATTTTCTTGATTTCTGGATTGTTGCCCTTTTTTGTGTGGGCTTCTTGTTTTTTGGGCTACCTTGACTTGTATTCTGTGGCTGTTTCGGGTGGCCTATTTTATAGGCGCATTTTACCTATGTGCTTCCACTTTTGCAATCCTGTTGCACCACTTCACCCTGGTTGTTTATGTTTCACAATCTGGCGGTCTTGATTCTCCATTTTGTGATTCTTCGGTGATTTGATCTGCACCGCCCATACATCTATAGTCATCTATTTGTCTTGTACATTGCGGGATTTGTTTGAACCGCCACTACTTCATGATTATTCTGTTCACTCTATGTCTATTACACCTATCAGGGTGGCTCTTTGGGTTTTCAATCAGCATTATTAGAGGCATGGGTTTGCCATCCTGAGGGATAGATGTGTCATCATATTAACCTTCCGAAGCTGAGAACTTCGAGAGAAAGAACTGATGTAGGTTCTATGACCATCACCTATACGCCACCAACTTGACGTCCTTATGGTGAACTTACATGTATTCCACTTTAGAAATCCAATATTCAACCATGTCATAGATTTTATTTCTCCGGTGCTTCTGTATTTCTCAGCTCGTTCCTTGTTTTTTGTTTAATCTTCGCATTGTATGTTCCTGGTTTCTCTTCTAGTATGTTTCGTGGAGTCGGGTTGCATGTGTGACTCCATCCAGTTCAAGGTAGAAATTCGCTAACTCTAACCCAGGGTTCACCACTGGCTCTTGGGGTGACTAGGTCCTTGTTCTCAAATAGATTTTGTGGTCCGTGTGTGTGGTCTATCATTACTGCTTCTATGCTTTTATGTGATCTTTTTCTTTCATTTTTCATAATAATAATGAAACAGTGGTTTTGTTCTTGGTATGGAGTAGAACTATAAGGTCTAATCCACATAAATACTATTGTCCATTTTAATTTCCTACAAGTTTCATTTTCAATTTTTTGAGTTTGTTAAAAAACTTTTTATATTAGATTGTGTTTAATCTTTGTAAATTACAGTAATTCCACAACAGATGGTCCCTGGGGGTTCACTCCAGATGTGATTCACTATAGGTGATAGTCTGGTTCAATCCCACAAGTCTCCCATTTCCCTTCCATAATTTCTCATTTCTTCACTCCATAGGTGACACGGTGGCATCATTCCCATGTCCGAATGAGATATCCTCTAAGATGCTGGATGCATTAGTTGGCCGGATTTGTCTTTAATTGGACCTCTTGTATCCTCTCTCGGATCAAATTCTTCTTAGAGTGGTCTCGACATTCTATGGGAGGAAAAAAATAGTCCACACATCCCAGGAATGCTTTTGTTCTAAATGGAATTTCTATGTACATTCATCTTTATCATGTAGGAGGTATAGTCCCAGTTCTCTGACTCTTTGGAAAGATAATACTTTTGATGGTCATACTTATTCTCAGGTATCGACGATCATTCCCAAGCACATCCAAGATTTTCCTTCTATTTTTTTCAAATATATTGCTTCCCATTATTCCTTCTCCATCATTTCTTGGCTCTTTTCCCCCACCCAACCTAGTTGTTTTGTGTCATTTAATCCCCATATTGGCATTATCCCCTCCTTTTCCTCAATATTCAATGACCAAATTGTGAAGGAATATGTTGATACATAGGGCCCCAAAGTGTAATATAATTTTTTTCCCTCCACCTCTCCCAAATATTTTTCAATGAATGGAAAATCTATGGTTATACCTCCTTCATCTCCTCTCTTTGTGGATGATTTAGGGATGTAGGGTTCATTAATCATACCCTTATCAAATGGTTTATTCTGTGTGTGGGGGGGGGGGGATTTGAACTAGTTTCTCACTAAAAAAATAAACCTGGGGGTTCATAATATTCCAATTAATATTTTCTACGTCAAGTGAGATTTGGAAGCTAGAGAAGCTCTATGTTAGGATCTTCAAACCTTTGATCAAGGAGACTTTTCATGGTTAGTGTTAGGGGATTTTAATGCTATTTCGAACTATACTAGGAAGATGTGTCATTCTCTAGTAATGTGAGTCACGATTTCTCCTCACTCATATCTTGAAAGGGGCTTCATGACTTACGCTGCATGGGAGACTGATATTCCTGGTGAAATAACCATACGGGAAGATACCAAACCTGGTTTAGACTCAACTGTTGCTTAGCTAATTTCGATGGGATCTCCTCCTTCCAAGATTCCAAGGTTACCCAACTTGTCCGATCTCTTTGATATCATTCTCTGATCCATTTTGGAATCTTTCCCATGCATTTCAAATGTGGTCAATTTTTCTTCCACCATGAATGGACCTCTATTCTCAGATATCACCAAGATGTGGCATCATCAAAGATGAACCCTACTCATGGTGCTTTGTGGACAGTGATCCATAACCGACTGATATTCCTTAAAGGGGCCCTCCAAACTCATATATTTAGACATCCACCTAGCATTCAATACCTAAAAATTATAAATACGGAGGTTGATCAGATGGATACTAGACCTAAACATGGTTGGGAAGAGTACCTCTTTCACTTTTTGGTCCAAAAGAAGAGTGTTTTGAAGGAGAAATTCCAAGAACAAGAGAACCAGTCTCATGAATAGTCTAGGATAAAATGGATTTAAAATAAGATTAAAATAGAATGTATTTCCAAGCCTGTGTCAAGGAAAAATGGCAGGTTGTTAAGAAGAATATCCTTCTGGAATATGGATCTTTATCAAATGATCAAGAAATCGTGGGAGGTATGGCTGAATCATATTTCAAAAATCTCTATATAGGTACAAACCCTCACATGAAAGAAGGTTATATGAGGGGCCAGGCATATATTTTTAATGTGATGCCTTGGGTGGTGATGAATGGAGATAATTCAAAACTAGAAGAAATTCCTGATAAATAAGAGGTACATGAAATGGTGATTCCTCTTAATTCTTCCAGCGCACCAGAAGAAAATGAATTCACAGGTTCCTTTTATGTCGCATCTTGGTATCTGGTTAATATAAATATTATGGAAGTGGTGTAGTACTTCTTCCAGGGAGGCGGTCTCCATCATGAAGCTTCTCTTATGTCTCTGGTTTTAATTCCCAAAATTAAGGACTCATCCTCTCTCAAGCATTTCAGACCCATAATCCTATGTGATTTTCCTTACAATGTTTTGGATCCATTTATCAATAGCTTCCTCTACCCACACATACATAGATGGATCCCTTGTGAATAACATAATTTTGTGAATGTTATAATGATTTAAATGGAAATATGTTTGGCTTAAGAAATGGTTAGTGATCTAAACCAAAACATTCTCGGCAAAAATATTTACATCAAGCTGGATATGGATAAATACTATGATTGTATTGATTGGTACATAATTATTAATTGTCTTTCTAATATGGGATTATTTTACTAGTTGATGGGTATTTTGTTTAGATTTCTTATTTCTCCATGGATATCCATTTCATTTATAAGGAAGACATGTGGAATATTTAAATCAATTCATGGATTAAAGAAAGGTGACCCAATATCTCCTAGCCTTTTAATTTTAATGAAAGACACTTTGAGTAGGTTAATTAATAAGGTCCTTCATCATGGTAGTGTAATTATATTTCCATGAAGACATTATAAATATGGATTTCCTAATGGAGGGTCTTGTTCTCACAATATCCTACAGGATATTACAAAGGGCGTACACCATGAGACAGTGCATCAAAGTCCTATGAGTCTCCATCCTTGATAGCATATATCATTTGGCTCCCACAAATGATATCATCCGGCTATAGCACATATATTCAAGATTAGTACCATAGCACTTTCAGGTTTTCATCATAGCGGTGAACTGTTATGACCTTTTAGTGAAATAGATACTCTTCAGATATTATCACACACCTTTTCACGTAGAAGAAAAATCATGATGTGATAAGTAGTTATTAATATTCAAAACAATGAATATATTTTTATCATAAATTATATATAACTTGTTTCTAGGGCCCCATCTCCAACAAAACATATGGTTTTCTCCATTATGTCTTGTCCCTATATGACATGATATGTGTTTCGATTCATAATTTATCTATTTTGGTTGGGTTTTCATTATTATATTCATGGTATTGTAGTGTTTCCGTTTATAGTCAATAATTTCTTCTATAAATGTGTGATGTTATACCATTGGTTCTAGTCACCAACTCATTCCCTATTTATGGTTGGTTTTGATGAACATGATCTATCTTATTACCATCTCATGTAGAGTCCCAATGGGGGAGGATCATGATATAATGATATTAGAGAGAGTATTTTTATGATAGTGTCTAAATTCAAAACTAGTGAGGATTTCATTAATGTAAATGTTGTAGTATTACTTGAACCTAGTATGTGAAGTAGACAAGATAAAGTATCTTGATACAAGACATCCCCCTAGGATTTAATCAAGGTCCATATAACCTATGAATCAATATTTATGAAATATTATAAAAAATATATGATGTTTTAATAGTTTTTTATTCTAGAATCATTTAATTCAAGGTTATAATGTTTATGTTTGTGTTTTACTTGGGATAATTTTCCATGTGGTGGAAAATGATGTGGAGATGTTTTATGTAAAAGTTGATGTGCTAGTGTGGTTAGACGCTCCAAATATAAATATATCCTTATAATGAGGTTTTTTTATTTGTTTGAATTTATATTGGTTTTGAGATACCAACATGGGAATTATCATGTGGAGGTATGTTAAGTACTCATGATTATAAATAAGAGAGTATACCTAGAGGATATACAGATAGGGAAAACTTCCTTGAGTGATTTCTCAAAAAGGATCTACTAAATTTTAAGGTAACAATTTACAATATTTAGACGAAGTATTGGTCGGAGGTGGTTGATATATCTTTTCAAATAATAGAGGTGGAAGATAATAAATGTGTCCTTGTAGTGATGAATTTATTATGAGATTTGATGAGTCAATGGTGGATCCTTCACCTGATAGATCGTGATGTTGTTATGATTTTATGGAATCATTTTGGGAATTGTTTCATCCAAGGGTTCACATCAGAGACTCTAAGGCTCTATAGGTGGTAGTATTTATGGTGATATAGTACTAAAACTATTTTTCCTCAAGTGTTTAGTGTAATATTTAAATAAATGAGGTGATATTCTCACAAATCTATAACTGAATGAAGTTAACATCTCATAATTTTCAAAGGTATTTAAGTACTAATATTAAAAAGTAGTGTGTAATCTTTTCATTAATTTCATTCCTGGATATTCAGGAAAAAGATGATATAACAAAAAAAATACGCATATTATTTATTCTATAGCGTACATAACAAGTTGTAGTTGAAGGTAAATCTATAGGTGGAATCTCTTGATTTCCAATGAAATTAAGGATTAGGTTAGGCTATAGTTATAGCTTCCATCATGACCTCATATCTCTAGTTTGGGTAGTACACACTCATCTGGTGATACCTAGGGATTTTTATCTTTCTATTTTGGCAGTATCAATAATATTCAGTCTATATTTCCATTTTGGGGGTCGTGGGAGTCATTTGAATAGTTTTATTATTGACAAACCATGCTATCATTGTTCTCAATAATAGTATCCCTAAAAACTAGATGATAAATTGTAACACCTAGATATTTTATGAGATGGATTATTTTTAATTTCTTTGATGTCTTTTTTTATGCTACACCATTATTAGCTTCCACTATACACAACATTGTATTAGCTTGCAGTACACACACCACTATTCTTGTCTTGTATAGCACAAAATTTTAAGTTCTTTTGATAGAAATAATTTCACACAACAATGAGTATAGATTTAGTTCAATGTATAGATGAATAAAATTTGGATTTTTTTTATAAGAAACAAAAAAGGAAGCTTTCACTATACACAACTCTGACTTGGCTTCCGTTACACGTCAGAGCGACCTTCCTCGATAGCTTGTGTTGTACGCGATACTAAGTTTCACTAAACAATGATATATTATTAAAATATAATTATTTAATGGGATATAAACTAGCCATTATGAATAGTAATAACCACATTTTTATTTTTATATAACATTAGAATTCATCTTACACATTTTGAAGAACATGGTATGAGAACAAAAATCAATTTTTCAGATAAAAAAAGTATTTTTCAAAAAATACAATTTTACGACCTTTTAATGGTGCACCCCTTTTAAATCTAGTTTTTGACATTTTTATAAGTTAATTTTGACAAAATAAAATTCTTCCTTGAATCTAGATATCAAAATTTACATTGGGTTATTTTTTCCTATTTTTCTGATAATGTTCATTCTTTTAATAAATAGTGAAAAATACTGCATTTTAAGTTAAAATAGTCTTTTCATGTAATTTATTTATATAGTTAAATTGTAATTTTAATTGGTTTTAAAGGGTAATTAGATTATATTTTTACCATTTAATCCAATTTTTTCATTAGAAGTAATTTCTCTCTTAAATTGGACATAAAAACATGTCAATATTTTGGTAATATTTACTTCTTAAAAACACGCATTTTGGTTTTCACAGCGGGAATTAATTTTATATTAATTTCTGCCAATTTTGTGTTTTGAATTTGGAAAAAATGATTCCATATTAGGAATCCGGAGGTCCAAATAGTTTAAATAGGTATTTTTTATTTTTAGACATTATGAATAGTAACTTCAGTAAATATTTTATTTACCGTGGTTAAAGGGTAAACCTGGTAAATAAGGGTAAAAATAATATTATAATTCTATTAAATTACCCTAACACGTGTATTAACCCTATTTTATGATACATGTCTGACCATGGGCATCATTGGGTCGATTTTGGTACCCCATGGAGCCACTTGTAAGTGAAAATGACATCTAATTACTTTTAATTTAATGTTAAGGAAAATATAACCAAAATATATATCTTTTACCAAAACAATTTTTATATGGGGTTATATAAGTGATCTATTCAGCTATAAATATTCATTATAAATATAAAAATATTTTCTACATCATGATATTTTATTTTTAATTGTTGGACATTAAATAAATAAATTTATTTATGACACAAGGATGGTGTAGTGATTTCTTTACTAATAAAGGATTCAAATAAGTGAATTTATAAATATTAAAACCAATGTAGTTTGGTTATATTTATGTAATCCAAAAATCTTATGGGTGATATTGATAGATTATCTCTGATTTAATTTCTTATTTTCTAAGGAATCTGGTTGTGATGAATTTTTAAAAAGTCAAGTATGAATAGTATCCAAAATTGACACAATTCATAACTTAAAACATAAAATAGTTTATTAAATGATATAAAATTCCTAAAAATATATGATTCTGAAAATGGTTAATATAACTCTAAATTTATCATAAATTACTTTATGGGGTCTTTTGACATGATATGGTAATTACATTAACCCGCAATGGGTAAATAACATGATATCATGTTAAGAATAAAAAGGGTAAAATAAGGGTAAAACAAAAAAAGATAAAGATAAAAAAATAATCAAATCTTGTAAAAAAATAATTTTATGATGGGTATCCTAACCAAAATCATATTATCATAGAATTAAATAACTTTTGGACCATTTTAAATCAAAATTGAATTTATAATAAATTAATATTTTGGAACTTTCCTAAAGTGACTCTCTCCTCTCATATAAAAGGGAAACTCCTCCCTCTCCTGTTCAGTACATTTTTAGAATTGAAAATTAGAAAAAAAAAACCTTCCCATTTATCTTATAAACTTTCCTAGATATGTTATAGAGGTTTTGGTCTTCTCAAAATACAAATTATAGTTCCCTAAGAGGAAATTTAAAGGAGGCACATCGAGGAAGAGTTAATCTCTTATACTGATTCTTTCAAATTTATTTCTTCTTCTACTTCCTATTAATTATTTTTTTCATTATAAAGTAATAACTTCAGTATCACTCATATAATGATTTATTATTATAAATATGAAACAACCCTATTTCAACTTCTATCTATCCTGTAAAAAATTAGATCACTGTTTATGCGTTCATACCGATTAACATCTCCACACTGTGGTGTAATCAGTTTTTCACCACCACCTTACGTGGATGGGTATAATGGTGGAAATAATACCTATATATAATTATTTGAACATGTTAATAATTATGAGATATTTTACACCATCCACTTCAGTACGGTTCAACAACTATGGGAATGATATTGTCGCTCGTCCATACGTACGACTTACCATCTCCACAACGCGATGAGATTCATTCTCCGTGTTAACCATTCAAGAATGATTATAACATATATATAATAAATAATACTGAAATATATGAATTTATAATGCTACTAGATTTATGTATATATATATATTTCATTTACTTACTTCCATTAAATTTAATAAGGAAATGAAAACATCGTTCATGCGTACGTACGACCTACCATCTTCATGAATGGTGTATTACATTCCATTTATCAATATATTATATATATTATATACTAAATATATGATATATATAAATTTTGTTTTAAATTATAGGATGTAATTAAATCATGATCTATGTAATACTATCAAGAATAACATGTCCAAACATGTACAATAAATAAAAATATTATTACCCAAAACATTGCTTTAATATTGAATTGAAAAATGAATGGGTAATATAAAGTTGTATGTGAATCATATTTGATATCATAAATATTATTATAGTTCTGTTATAAGTTAATAATATGTTTAAACCCACTATATAAGAGTTTCATACAGGTACAGAAGAAATTGGACCTAAGGTAAGGGATAGTTTTGCAATCTCATTTTTATCAGAGATTGTGTATACATAAGTATTTACTAGGTGTATATTTATCATCCATGTCCATCATTACTAAAAATGTTTTCATAAGATTTTTAATATTCATATATGTATTTTTAAATTTATTTTTACCCATTTTTGAATTTTACTACATGGTTTGGATAGAATATTTCTTTTGTTTACCATACCAGGTACTTTTTGATATTTCCAAAAAAAGTACGAGGAGAATGTTTTTTTAATTTATATTCCATTAATGGATTTTTATGATTTAATGATGCCTTATTTTCACAATGTTTCCTTTACACTATTTCAAGTTTATTTTCAACTAAATTATTTTCTTTTAAAATTTCATGGCATTTTGAGAAAAGAAAACACTTTTGAAGAAGAGAGGATATTTTTTTCAAGAACATAGTTCAAGTGGTTTATCAATATTATTTTCCATCTAGGGTGACTCTCTTTAAATAGTGTTATGTTTATATCCCTATTATTACTATAATTTGATTTTTTTAAGAATGAAATGGTATTTTATATGGTTTATGTTATGATGGAATAATGTTTAAGAAAACCAATTTACATCGTGGGTTATTTTATGATTAATGATTTATTTTTTTGTGGAACATCTAAGAATGATTTAATTGTGAGATGGGTGGGACCTATATCTCCCTCCAATGAATTGGGAAAAGATTTTAATCTCATTATATAGACATGACTGGAATGGTAGGTAAATCTAGTTCAGTAATACATGGTTGGAATAGCAAGTAAACCTGGTTCGATAATAGAATTTGTCCACTATGATGGTCTTGTAAATAATGCCTTGACTACTATAGAAATAATATTATGTGCGTAATGGTTTTCCAAAATTTCATGTTTTATTCCCATTCTATTTGAACATCATTATTGTTTCTTTATGATCTATGCCTTACATACTTCCAGGATTTATTTCATCACTCAAGATTTTGATTTTTAAACTTTATGTTCATGTTTTTACGGTCAAATGTATTTAGTTTGTTTTATTTTCTCCATGTGTACCCTTACTGAGAATTTGAGCGCACCATTTTTTATGTTTTATTTTCCCCAAGATATAAAGAAAGTTTTTGTAGTAAAAAAAATGTGAATATCTTTATGGGAGATGTTAAATATCTTTCACAACATTAGAATAATACATTCCATATTTCCAAAGACACTAAACTAATACGGTCATTGGGAATCTTTTTGTGTCTTGTATTTATGTATTCTGCAAAAGAAATTTAATTTCCATGTACGTCAATCTTAGGTCTCTAAATTTGGTATCAGAGCGAAGTTTTTGTCAACCATTTGAAGCTAGGATGAGAAAACATTAGTGAGATCCCTAGAAATATTTCTAAGGTGTATCTAGGGATGTATTTAAGGTTAAGTATAAGTATAGGCTACAGTACTATAATTATGGTAACGATCATAAATAAGCTATGATTAATCCTAATATATAAGATATTGAAATTACTCCACCTTGATTATATTGATTTCATAGAATGTTTTTTTCCTCTCACGCTCTTCTTTTTGTGTTTTAGTCAATGGAGGGAACCATAAGGAATTTGGAAAACATTGAATCATATGAAAAAATTGGGGACTATGAGAAAAAAAATTGTGAAATGACTAGATTGAATGATATTTTGATTATGTCGGATCAGTCATCATGGTAAATGATTAACAAGGTGAATATTAGTGATATTCTGAAGTCATCGAATATGAGGATGATGGGCTTTCATTCATATTCCCATGGTGAGGAACATATAAGAATAAAGATTAATATTATTACATATCAAGAATAAAGGAAAAAGAACCTTGAGGAATACCTCAAATGTAGGGGAAGATTTTATCTCTGTTGGTAAAGGGTCATAGAGTGACAAATTTTTATAGAGTTCAACGTCTCATCTATGGAAAACATGGTCATTACCCAACTCAATGCCTATACATAAGGATCTACTTCTAAGACAAGTAAGGACTTATTCCATGCCTACCATTAAAGTAGAAGGATTTAATTATTTACATATTTGAATCCACAAATGATGAATGATGAATTATATAAGAGTTATCAGTTTATGTTTTTTGCTATGGATTTTCAAGAATACGTTGAATAGTTATAATGGATAAGAAAAGTGATTTAATAAAAAGGTGATATTAAACACATGATTAAGGGAAGGATAACCCTTAATATGATCATGATGTTGATATAATGATATTTTTATAATGATATGTTGGACGATATTAGTTAACTTGGGATTGGTTATGGTTTTGTTGAAATGTGGGTTATGTTGTCATGGATGAAGTATACAACTTTTTCAAGACTTAAGGAATATATCCAATAAGTTTTGGAATAAGGAAACTTGTATGTTTTCAATAATGATATATGGTAATTTAGGTTATTAACATGACTTAAGAGAATTCATGGTTAAGTCATTCAAATGTTGTGAATGTGACCAACAAGATATATCTTATGATATTTGGTGGATAAATGATGGTATTCACATGCCTGTTATATGACCTTTCTGGTAATTGTTTTCTCTGTACAGTGATATTGGACAGAAGTTTTTTGGATAAGCCTAATGGTTGTAATGGATTAATATGGACATCATATAGTATTATTTAAGGCTAGATCTTTTTTTATTATTTTTGGAATGTTTTAATAGTACAGTTTTAGAAAAAGGACAACCCTCAAGACAAGAGACAACCTGTCATGTTGGACAAGGATTTAGGAATCTAACCCCCAACCAAAGTGTGAAAGGACTTTATCACCTACCACTAAACTACAGGAAGTCCTTGGTTAGTAGAAATTAGTTTTAGTTTATTAATCATTATGATAGGTGAAGTATAAGTCCATTTTTGAAACCATATATGATTATTCTCACCATATATTTACTTATGTATATTTAATAACTTGTACTAACCTTTTTTTGATAGAGACAGATGGAATGATCTCTCATTATATTGCATGATATGCTAACACTTCTAGAATGAAAAATTGAACTTCATTTCTTTAAATAAGAGATGAAGTGGAAATTATTTAAGGAACGAACAATGATGATATCTTACTGAAATCAAGTGAGTATTTCTTATCATGTTCTTAATATTTAAGAAAAGGATCTTAAAAACAAAAAAAAATATTATTCTAGTACATTCTTATTCGATGAATTAGATGGTCCTATAAATAATTGTAGATTTATGGCTTTCTGGTAGTTAACTTTCTCTGAACCTTATTCTCTATCACTATCCATCAAAACTTGATGGTTAGATTTCTCTTCCACATCCATGTTTTCACATCCCTCCTATGTTCTTTTATATGGAAACCCAGTGATGAGTTACTTTGGGTAATTTTTATGTTTCTAACATTCCTTTTTAAAATTTAGTTTTAGAATTCCTTTTTACGATGTGGGTGTCTATGAAAGAAACTGTCATGAAGAAAACCATTTATAACCCCAACGAATTTCGAGGGATAAATTCATTTTATGGGGGTAGAATGTAAAACCCCGATATTTTAGGTGATATATTATTATTAATTGTTTTGATGTCTTGTGTTTTATGCTACACTAAGATTAGCTTGTGCAATATGCAACATAGTATTATCTTTTAGTATATGCAATACTATTCTTGTCTTGTGTCGCACACAATTTTAAGTTCTTTTGATAGAATTCATTTCACGCAACACTGAGTATAGATTTTTTTCAACAAATAAATGAAAAAGATTTGGATTTTATTATATGAAACACTAAAGGATGATTTCACAACATGCAAAACTGACTTGGCTTCCGTCACACACAAAATCTACCTTCCTCGATAGCTTGCGTTGTATGTGATTCCATGTTTCACTAAACAATGATATATTATTAAACTAGTATTATTTAATGTCAAATAAACTATCCTTTATGAATAGTATTAACGAAATTTTGAATTTTATATAACATTATAATTCATCTTACACATTTTCTAGAACATGGTATGAGAACAAAATTCATTTTTTCGGATAAAATAAGTATTTTTCAAAACAAATGCAGTTTTACAACATTTTAACGGAGAACCCTTTTTAAATATAGTTTTTGGAACTTTTATAATTTAAATTAGACAAAATAATCTTCTTCTTTTTAAGAGGTACATCAAAATTTAATTTGGGTAATTTTTTGTAACACCCCAAGATTCTACGGTAGGCTTCTCTTTGAATAATTCAATAGCGTGTGTTGTACGCAACATCGAGTTCTAACACATCCACAACCAATCAAACTAACCATTATGAATAGTAATACCTAATTTTTGAAATTTTATAAATTTTATATCTCAAAATGGACTTCATTTTTGGATTCGGAATATCGAATTTAGCCTAGGGTGAAATTTTGGAACTTTTCGGATAACATTTATATTTTGATGAATAGTAAGAATTACTAAATTTTAATTAAAAACAACTTTTTTAATCGAAATAATTTATATTGATAAATTATGAATTTGTGTGGTTTTAAAGTATTTTTAGAATAGATTTTCACTATTTAATACAATTTTGGTCATTGTACATAATTTTACAATTAAACCGGACATAAACAAGTGTCAATCTTTTGATAGTTATTATCTCTTAAAAACACGCTTTTTGTTTTAACAACGGGAATTAATTTTAAATTAATTTCTGCCACTTCTTTGTTTTGAATTTGGAAAAATAGATTCCATATTTTGAATCAGGATGTTCATATTGTGTAAATATGTAACTTTTATTTTTAGACATTTTGAATAATTACTTCGGTAAATATTTTATTTACCATGGTTAAGGGTAAATCCGGTAAATAAGGGTTAACATATAATATTATAATAATACTAAATTACCCTAAAACGTGTCCTAAAGTTATTGGTGGATACATTTCCGACCATGGTCATATTTGGGTCGATTTTGGGACCCCATGGAGCCACTTGTAGGTGATAGGGACACTTTATTTTAATTAAGTTAAAATAAATACAAAAATGACATAAGCATATATCTTTTAGAAAAACAATTTTTACATAGAGTTATATATGTTATATTTTTTACTATAAATATTCATTAGAAATATAAAAATATTTCCTACATAATGGAATTTTATTTATAATTTTTATACATTAAATAATTTATTTTATTTATGACACAATTATGATGCAGTAATTACAATAATAGTGAAAAATTAAACTAATTGATATTATAAATACCCAAATAAATATAATTTGAGACTTTTTATGAATTAAAATAATTTTATATGTTAATATGAAATGTTAGAATTGATTTAATTAACTTTTTTAGAAGTAATCATTCTGTTATGATTTTTAAAAAAATCAACTATTGAATAGTGTCAAAATTGACATAAAAGAGTTTTTAAAACAAATATTATATTATTAATTGATATTAAATTCCTAAAAATCTAAGGTTCGTCCAAGATACTTATATCATGATATTTTTATCATTAATGGACCACTTGGGGGTCTCTTGGATGTATATAGTAAGTTTATTAACTATATAATATAAAAATACAAAGTGACATGGAAAGTGTCAAACTAATTAACTAAGAGTTAAAACTTAAAGATAAGGTCAATATAGTAACCCAAACCTTACTAAATCATATTGGTTGAGTGGTTTTAGACCTATACCCACCTTAACCTTTAAATAATTCAATTTGGAGGAATTATAAACCGAATATGAATTTATTATAAAATAATATTTCTAGCTTTTCCAAAGATGCCCCTCACCCCTTTTATAAAAGCGCACTCCTCCTTCTCATTAATTCACACCTTCAAAGCCTTTTGGTTCGGAAAAACCCTGCAAACATACTCTCTAAACTTACCTCACTTCATCCTAGAGGCCCTCATTTAGTCATAAAGCCAACCTAATGAGCCCTTTTGATCAAATCAAAAGGAAGAACCCGAAGAAGAGGTACTGATTTCACCACCCCTTTTCAGGTTCCTTTCTTCTTCCACTTCTTCTTTCTTTATTATTACCATTCTAAAATAATAACTCCAGTATCTTATATATACTGTGATATTATTATAAATATGTTACAACCATATTCAGTATTCTATCTACCCTTTGAATAACATGTCACCATACGTGCGTACGTACGGCTTACCGTCTCCACGTCGTGGTGTAATTGTTACTCAATATATTATTATTTGGATGGGTATAATAATGATTTATAATTCATGTAAATAATAAATATAACATGATAATTATTCTTTAAATATGATATACCATCCAATTATATATTATTTTAATATCAAAAGAATGATATTGTCGCTCGTGCGTGCGTACGGACTACCGTCTCCACGAACGCGATGAGATTAATTCTCCATCATATCCATTCAAGTATAATTATCATTTGATTATTTAAAAATAATTTATAATGACTTGATATTATTCTGGATATGAATAATATACAACCTATCCATTATAAACATGTCTTACGTAACAAAACATATAAAATAAAACGAGTAAGTTAACACCCGAAACAACGATAATACTAAGATATTATTAACAAATCAATGTTAAAAGATCATATATGATATCATATTAATGTATATGATTCTTTTATAATCTAATAAAAATTATTTCACCATTATACAGGAGGTTAACTTACCCCCAACCAAGGAAAAGTACAAGGTAAGGGTTATTTCACAATTTCTTCATTATCCGAGGTTGTTTCTACGTAATAATCTACTACGACTTCTTTATCATCCACATCCATGTTTCTTAAAAATTTATTTCAAAACATTTTTACTATTTACAAGAATATGGGTTAAATTCATCTGTACCCTTGTTTGACATTTTATAAGAGGTTTATAAAGGAATCTTTCTATCGTTTTCCAAACAAGGTACTTTTTAACCTTTTCGACAGAATTAAGGTAAGAATGTTTTTTTTAACTTGTACGGTGGGTGCGGTTATTTTTCACCGTTATAAAATCGTTGAAGCTTCCCTTACAATATTATAAGAATATTTTCAAAGAAAATATTATATTTTATAAATATATGACTCTTAAATGATTTCAAAATAAAAAGAGATATTACTCTAAAAAGAGTTTTGATTTCATCTATGTCAATATCCTTTGATGGATTTTACGCTTATTTGAAGTTGATTTATTATGATACAAAACTTTTATATTGTATTTAAGATTTTGAGATATGTTTGACTGTGGATGTGTTATTTTTATACCATTCATGGTTTATGGATGAAGTATTTACATTTTGTATGCAAGTTTTAATACGAATGTTTATGTTATGTTTAAACATGTTCATATAAGGAATGCATTGGCATTAATATGTGACGGGTGGAGCCTACTATAGCACCTCGATTCATTGGTAGGTCTCATGAGACAAACTAGTGTCTTGGCACAAGGCCTTGACAAAATCTTATTTGTAGTCTTGGCACGAGGCCTTGGCTATGTGGTTATGATAGTCTGGAATTATGCATTCCATCATTATGAAAGTGGTTATTGATATTTCATGTGATTTTTCAATTATTAGAATATCCATGTGAACAAGTAAATAGCCTTATTTCATTTTTTCCATACTATGTTGAAGTTCAAGTTTAAAAGTCTTTTGTTTTAGTTATACATTGCCTTAAATGTTTATTCTTATTTATGAAAGTTTCCGCTATATTGTTATCCTAACTGGGCATTTGAGCTCACCCCTTTCAATGTTTTATTTTTCCCATGATGTGAAGAAGTAATTTATGAATGACCTACAGGGATAGTATGTGGGGATATGAGTGTGTACAATGAAGAAAATATGTTGTTGTAGTTTTCATTTTTGTGATGTAATGTAAGACTTATGAATATATCAAGTGTTTCCAAGGATACTAAACTAATCGGTCTTCCGAGATTTGATCATTCTTGTGATCATGCCAATGTTATGTAATAATGCACCGACTCTGGGTAACTGGGGTCGAGGCATTACAGTTGGTATCAGAGGAAGTTTAGTACAAACCTTGAAAGCTAGATTTAGATAAACTCTGATTAGAGAACATAGACCTAAGATGGACTTTGAGGATTAGTATAGAAGAACTTCATAGAATTTTGATATTGTAGATATTCTCTGAGTTTTCCGAGAAATACATCCCTGCCTGGATACGAGCAGGTAGAGGTGGCTCTGGCATAGATGTACCTAGGGGTAAAACCTGAAAATACCGCTTTGAGCTAGACTCGAACGGGAACTGGTGCACAACAACGGGCCTTGTTGCACTCTTGGTTACGACACTCCTGGGGGATATGCTTAGGATAACTCTCATTTTCCTTACAAATCATTATGAAATGTTTCTGAGTATATACATCCTCAAAGAAAACATTTTTATGATTATGGATTATATCTATAAATAGTTCAATTTATGTTAAGTGTTTTATAAGTATGGAATTATGTATTTTGATTCATAAATTGATCTAGTTTATGCCATTGTTTAGAAATGGCGCCGAGTGGAAGAAATGGAAACCATATCAATGCACGCACTCCATGTAGGGATTTCCCTCCTGCTCAAGATAATTATAGTGGAGCTAGTGATGCAACTGGTGCTGATCAGCTAATCACCATACTGGGACAACTCACTCAGGTTATGAATAATAACTTTACCCATATGGAGCACCCTGATCCACAGCGTGGAGGATCAATGTTAGATCGGCTCATGAGGCAACAACCACCAACGTTCAATGGGAGTAAAAATCCCTTAGTAGCTGAGAAATGGATAAATTCCCTAGAGAAAATATTTCAGGCTTTTGGGAGTAGTGAAAGGGAAAAAGTTATCATGGCAGTTTACCTCCTCACTGGAGATGCTGATCAATGGTGGTCATTGATTCAAAACATGAAGGAAGATGATGAAGTATCAAATATGGAATGGAGGGAGTTCAAAGATCTGTTTTTAGAAAAATACTTTCCTCGCGACCATCGGGCAGATATGGAAAGGAAATTTCTGAGTCTGAGACAAAAGGAGGATGAGAATGTCACAAAGTATGAGGCTAACTTTACAAGGTTAGCAAGGTATGCTGGAGATTATATACGTAACCCAAGAAGTAAGATTTATCATTTATTTGATGGGTTAAAACCATTTCTCCATCAAGCATTAGTCTCACAATCCTTCTCGGCGTACGAAGACATTGTCTCATGTGCTTTCAAGACCGAAAAAGAATTCTTTAAGTCTTATGACTTTAAAGAAAAGAAAGAGAAGAAGAGATCTGCGGATCAATCTGGGAATGGAAATAAGGGGAAGAAGGGAAAGGTTGAATATCCATCCTGTGGTAAATGTGGGAAGAAACACCCTTGTACTTGCTTAAAAGAAACGGGAGTCTGCTACAAGTGTGGTGAAAAAGGCCACCAAGCTTGTGATTGCAAATGGAAGAAGGAAGCTACCAATGTTCAGTTCTACAATTGCAGGTAGATGGGACATTATGTAAATGAATGTCCTAAGTGTCAGGAGAACTTACCTCAGAAAAGGCCAAGGGATCAAGGCCAAGCTTATGCTATCACTACTTCTGAGGTAGAAGCTCCGAAAGACGTGGTGGCAGGTAATTTAATGGTATCCTCAAGTTTAGAAACTGCATTATTTGATTCTGGATCACTGAATTGTTTCATATCTTCCCAGTTTTCTAAGAAAATTCGATATTTCCAATTTGATTTAACAAAGGAGTTGCCAATTAAAACTCCTAAGGGAAGTATCATTGCAACAAAGTTTTGTGAATCAATCCCCATTAGAGCACATAAATGTTCTTTATCTGCTGATCTCATTGTCATACCTATGATTTAGTTTGATATAATCCTCGGTATGGACTAGCTTTCGGACTATGATGTGAAGATTTATTTTAAGAAGAAAGAGGTTACGATTCTTGATGATGATGATAAGGAACACCTTATCTTTAGAGCAGAATCGTTACCACCTAATTCTTATCTAGATCCACCCCTAGTAGCTCAACTAAATTCAATTATTGTGGAGGAAGATAATGAAATGACTATGGTTGAGGAAAGTAATGTTCAAATAGAGGATGTACCTGTTGTGAAAGAATATGTAGATGTGTTTCTGGACGATTTACCTGGACATCCTCCAGAACGAGAATTTGAGTTTTCCATTGATTTAATTCCTGGATCAAGGCCTATATCGAAGACCCCTTATAGAATGGCCACTATAGAATTAGTTGAACTAAAGAAAAAACTAGAGGAATTGAGTAATAAGGGATTTATTCGCCCTAGTGTTTCTCCAAGGGGAGCCTCTATTCTTTTTGTTAAAAAGAAAGATGGATCTATGAGGTTATGTATCGACTACAGGGAGATCAATGATATAACAATAAAGAACAAGTATCCCCTACCTCGCATTGATGATTTATTTGACCAACTGCATGGATCTCAATACTTTTCAAAGATTGACCTTCGATCTGGATACCATCAGTTGTGTGTAAAGAAGGAAGACATTCTGAAGACAGCATTTCGAACCAGGTACGGGCATTACGAGTTTATAGTAATGCCTTTTGGATTGACTAATGAACCCTCTGTATTCATGGATCTATTGAATAGAGTTTTCAAGGAATATATCGATGAATTTGTGGTGGTATTTATTGATGATATCTTGGTATACTCCAAAACCTACGAAGATCATGAAAATCACTTGCGCATTATCCTGAAGACTCTGAGAAGACATGAATTATATGGGATGTTTTGCAAGTGTGAATTCAAGCTTTAGGAGATTTCTTTTCATGGCCATATTGTCTCTAAAGATGGAATATTTGTTGATCCTTCTAAGACCATGGAAATCCAGGAATGTCTAGCACCGATGAGTATAACTGAGGTACGTAGTTTTATTGGCTTAGCAGGTTATTATCGACGTTTCGTCCAGAATTTTGCCCGGTTGGCTAACCCATTAACAAAGATCACACATAAAGGGGTTAAATTTGTTTGGACAAAAGAGTGTGAAAAATGTTTCGAAGAACTGAAGAGAATATTAGTCAATTCTCCTATATTTACTCTACCATCGGGGAATGATGGGTTCGTTATTTATAGTGATGCATCGAAGAAAAAACTTGGTTGTGTCCTTATGCAGAATGATAGGTTTATTTCCTATGCATCATGACAGTTGAAAATTCATGAACAAAACTATCCTACTCATGATCTAGAGTTAGCAGCTGTGATCTTTTCTTTAAAGATATGGAGGCACTTCCTCTATGGTGAAAAATGTGAGATTTATACTAATCACAAGAGTTTGAAGTATATTTTCTCACAAAAAGAACTCAACATGAGGCAAAGGAGATGGCTTTAATTACTCAAGTATTATGATTGTACGATACACTACCACCTAGGGAAAACAAACAAGGTGGCAGATGCTTTGAGCAGAAAAGATCATGGAGTTTTTAACAATATGAGAATTGAAAGGGATCCAATTTTCATGGATCTAGTGAAGATAGACATGGGAATAACCATGGAAGGTGAAACATCAATTATTTTTCAAATGGTTGTCAAACCATGTTTACTAGAAAGTATTAAGAGTTCTCAGACCGACAATGAAGAATTTCAAAAGAAGATTAAAGATGTGAATGATGGGAGACTGAGAGACTTTGTGTATGAAGATGGAATTTTGAAATTCAGGAAGAGACTTTGTGTTCCCAATATACCTGATCTAAAAAGGGAATTACTGGATGATGCTCATAGTTCTGATTTCTCTATACACCCTGGGAGCACCAAAATGTATAGAGATTTGAAGGAACATTTTTGGTGGGACAACATGAAGAGGGAGATTGCAGATTTTCTGTCAAGATGTATGGTTTGTCAATAAGTGAAAGCTGGAAGGCAACAACCTGGAGGATTCATGCAATCTCTTCCCATAACGTAGTAGAAATGGGACAATATTACGATGGACTTTGTCATGGGGCTACCAAAGACTCCTAGAAGGAACGATGCAATATGGTTCATTGTTGATCGTCTTACTAAGTCAGCACATTTTCTTGCTATAAGAGAAGATCTACCACTGGAACGTCTAGCAAAACTATATATTGATGAAGTTGTGAGACTTCATGGAGTACCCCTATCGATGGTTTCTGATCGTGATCCTCGTTTTACTTAAAGATTCTGGAACAGTCTTCAGAAATCCCTAGATACGGAACTTCATTTGAGCACTGCCTACCACCCTCAAATAGATGGACAATCAGAACGAACTATTCAGACCTTAGAAGACATGTTGAGATCTTGCTCACTTGACTTTCATGGTATGTGGGATCAATATTTACCTTTGGTAGAATTTTCCTATAACAATAGCTTCCATTTGAGTATTCAGATGGCACCATATGAAGTGTTATGCGGAAATAGATGTCGCACACCAACCTGTTGGGATGACATTGGTGAAAGAAAACTTGTAGGTCCAGAACTGGTGGAGGAAACAATGGAAAAGGTGAATGTAATCCAAAACCATATCAAATCAGCTTAAAGTAGGCAGAAGAGCTATGCCGATAATCGAAGGAAGGATTTGGAATTTCAAGTCGGTGATCATGTTTTCCTGAAGGTATCTCCATGGTAGGGATTCATAAGTTTTGGTAAGAAAGGTAAATTGAGTCCCAGGTACATCAGACCTTTCAAGATTCTAGAACGATTTGGGGTTGTAGCTTACCGATTGGAAATTCCGCCAAGTCTCTCCAAAGATCACGATGTGTTCCACGTATCTCTATTGAGGAAATACATGCCTGACCCAACGCATGTACTCACCTATGAGGAATTAGAACTGGAACCCGATCTGTCTTATTGCAAAGATCCTGACAGGATTCTTGATACCATAGAACAAGTACTAAAAAATCGGATGACTCGTCTGGTAAAAGTTCTATAGAGAAACCATAAGATGGAAGAGGCAACGTGGGAACCTGAGGAACTTATGATGAAGAACCACCTGAATCTTTTCATATGATAGTATTGTAAAAATTTTGAGGATGAAATTATTTGAAGGAGGGGAGAATGTAACACCCCAAGATTCTACGGTACGTTTCTCTTTGAATAATGCAATATCATGTGTTGTACGCAACATCGAGTTCTAACACACCACAACCAATCAAACTAGTCATTATGAATAGTAATACCTAATTTTTGAAATTTTATAAATTTTACCTCTCAAAATGGACTTCATTTTTGGATTCCGAATATCGAATTTAGCCTAGGGTGAAATTTTGGAACTTTTCGGTTAACATTTATATTTTGGTGAATAGTGAAAATTACTAAATTTTAATTAAAAACAACTTTTTTAATCGAAATAATTTATATTGATAAATTATGAATTTTTGTGGTTTTAAAGTGTATTTAGAATATATTTTTACCATTTAATACAATGTTGTTTATTGTACATAATTTTACAATTAAACCGGACACAAACAAGTGTCAATCTTTTGATAGTTATTATCTCTTAAAAACACACTTTTTGTTTTAACAACGGGAATTAATTTAAATTAATTTCTGCCACTTCTGTGTTTTCAATTTGGAAAAATGAATTCCATATTTGGAATCATTATTTTCATATTGTGTAAATAGTTAACTTTTATTTTTAGAAATTTTGAATAATTACTTCGGTAAATATTTTATTTACCATGGTTAAGGGTAAATCCGGTAAATAAGGGTTAAAAAATAATATTATAATAATACTAAATTACCCTAAAACATGTCCTAACCTTATTGGTGGATACATTTCCGACCATAGGCATCTTTATGTCAATTTTGGGACCCCATGGAGCCACCTGTAGGTGATAGGGACACTTTATTTTAATTAAGTTAAAATAAATACAAAAATGACATAAGCATATATCCTTTAGAAAAACAATTTTTACATAGGGTTATATATGTTGTATTTTCGACTATAAATATTCATTAGAAAGATAAAAGTATTTCATACATAATGATATTTTCTTTAGAATTTTTAGACATTATATAATTTAATTTATTTATGACACAATGATGATGCAGTAATTACTATAATAGTGAAAAATTAAAATAATTGATATTATAAATACACAAATAAATATAATTTGACACTTTTTATGAATTACACTAATTTTCTTGGTTAATATGACATGTTAGGATTGATTTAATTAACGTTTTTATAAGTAATCATTCTGTTATGAGTTTTACAAAAATCAACTATTGAATAGTGTCAAAATTGACATAAAAGAGTTTTTAAAACAAATATTATATTATTAATTGATATTAAATTCCTAAAAATATAAGGTTCGTCCAACAGACTTATATCATGATAGTTGTATCATTAATGGACAACTTGGGGGTCTCTTGGATATATATAGTATGTTTATTAACTATATAATATAAAAATACAAAGTGACATGGTAAGTGTCAAATCAATTAACTAAGAGTTAAAACTTAAAGATAAGGTCAATATAGTAACCCAAACCTATCTACATCCTATTGGTTGAGTGGTTTTAGACCTATCCCATCATTAACCTTTAAATAATCCTCTTTGGAGGCATTAAAAACCGAATATTAATTTATTATAAAATAAAATTTCTAGCTTTTCCAAAGGTGCCCCTCACCCCTCTTATAAAAGGGCACTCTTCTTTCTCATTAATTCACACCTTCAAAGCCTTTTGGTTCGGCCAACCCCTGACCAAATACTCTCTCAATTTCTTTAACATCATCCTAGAGGCCATCCTTTAGTCAGAAAGTCAACCTATGGAGCCCTTTTGATCAAATCAAAAGGAAGAACCCGAAGAAGAGGTAATGATTTCACCACCCCTTTTCAAGTTCCTTTCTTCTTCCACTTCTTCTTTCTTTATTATTACCATTCTAAAATAATAACTCCATTATATTATATATACTGTGATGTTATTATAAATATGGTACAACCATATTCAGTATTCTATCCACCCTTTGAATAACATGTCACCATATGTGCGTACGTACGGCTTACCGTCTCCACGTCATGGCGTAATTGTTATTCAATATATTATTATTTTGATGGTTATAATAATGATTTATAATTCATGTAAATAATAAATATAACATGATAATGATTCTTTATATATTATATACCATCCAATTATATATTATTTTAATATCAAAAGAATGATATTGTCGCTCGTGCGTACGTACGGACTACCGTCTCCCGAAACGCGATAAGATTCATTCTCCATCGTATCCATTCAAGTACAATTATCATTTGATGATTTAAAAATAATTTTTAAGGAGTTGATATCATTCTGGATATGAATAATATACAACCTATCCATTACAAACATGGCTTACGTAACAAAACATATAAAATAAAACGAGTAAGTTAACACCCGAAACAATGATAATACTAAGATATTATTAACAAATCAATGTTAAAATATCATATATGATATCATATTAATGTATATGATTATTGTATAATTTAATAACAATTATTTCACCATTATACAGGAGGTTAACCTACCCCCAACCAAGGAAAATTACATGGTAAGGGTTATTTCGCAATCTCTTCATTATCTGAGGTTGTTTATATGTAATAATCTACTGGGACTTCTTTATCATCCACGTCCATGTTTCTTCAAAATGTATTTCAAAACATTTTTACTATTTACAATAATATGGGTTAAAGTAATTTATACCCTTGTTTTAATTTTTATAAGAGGTTTATAAAGGAATCTTTCCGTCATTTTCCAAACAAGGTGCTTTTTAACCTTTTCGACAGAATGAAGGTAAGAATAATTTTTTAACTTATACGGCGGGTGCAGCTATTTTCCGCCATTATAAAATCGTTGAAGCTTCGCTTACAATCTTATAAGAATATTTTCAAAGAAAATGTTATATTTTATAAATATATGACTCTTAAATGATTTCAAAATAAAAAGAGATATTACTCTAAAAAGAGTTTTGATTTCATCTATGTCAACATCCTTTGATGGATTTTACGCTTATTTGAATTTGATTTATTATGATACAAAACTTCTATATTGTATTGAAGGTTTTTTGATATGTTTGACTATGGATGTTATATTTTTATACCATTCATGGTTTATGGATGAAGTATTTACATTTCGTATGCAAGTTTTAATACAAATGTTTATGTTATGTTTAAACTTGTTCATATGAGGAATGCATTGGACTTAATATTTGACAGGTGGAGCCCGCTATAGCTCCTCGATGCATCAGTAGGTCTCATGATACAAACTAGTGTCTTGGCATAAGGCCTTGACAAAATCTTATTTGTAGTCTTGGCACGAGGCCTTGGCTATGTGGTTATGATAGTCTGGCATTATGTATTCCATCATTATGAAAGTGGTTATTGATATTGCATGTGATTATTTGATTAGTAGAATATACATGTGAATAAGTAAATGGAATTATTTCATTTTTTCCATACTATTTTGATGTTCAAGTTTAAAAGGATTTTGTTTTAGTTATACATTGCCTTAAATGTTTATTCTTATTTATGAAAGTTTCCTCTATATTGTTATCCTTACTGGGCATTTGAGCTCACCCCTTTCAATGTTTTATTTTTCCCAGGATGTGAAGAAGTAATTTATGAATGACCTGCAGGGATAGTATGTGGGGATATGAGTGTGGAATATGAACAAAATATGTTGTTGTAGTTTTCATTTTTATGATGTAATGTAAGACTTATGAATATATCTAGTGTTTCCAAGGCTACTAAACTAATCGGTCTTTCGAGATTTGATCTTTCTTGTGATCATGTCAATTTTATGTAATAATTCACCGACTCTGGGTGTCTGGGGTCGGGGCGTTACATTTTTTGGTACTTTTCTCATAAAGTTCATTTTTTAATGATTAGTGAAAAATACCGCATTTTTAAGTCAAACTGTCTTTTCATCTAATTTATCTGTATAGTTAGATTGTACTTTTAATTTTTCACAAAGTTTAATTGGATTATATTTTTACCATTTTATCAATGTTGTTCATTGTATGTAATTTCCCTCTTAAATTGGACATAAACACATCCAAATCTTTCGGTAGTTTTTACTTCTTAAAAAAACGCTTTTTGGCTTTGACAACTGGAATTAATTTTAAATTAATTTCTACCAATTATGTGTTTTCAATTTGGAAAAATGAATTCCATATTTGGAATAAGGTGGTAAAAATTGTGTAAGAAGGTAAATTTTATTTTTAGTCATTATGAAAAGTAACTTCAGTAAATATTTAATTTACCATAGTTAAAGGATAAATATGGTAAATAAGGGTAAAAATATTTTAATAATATTAAATTATCCTAAAAAATTTCCTAAACCTATTGGATGATACATGTCTGAACATGGGAATCCTTCAGTCGATTTGGGACCCCATGGAGCCACTTGTAAGTGAAAATGACATTTAATTACTTTTAATTTAATGTTAAGGAAAATATAACCCAATCATATATCGTTTCCTAAAAAATATATATGGGGTTATATAAGTAATCTCTTATATTATAAATATTAATTATAAATATAAAAAAAATTTATAAATCATGATGTTTTATTTTTAATTTTTGAAAATTAAATAAATAAATTTAATTATGACACAAGGATGATGCAGTGATTGCTTCATTAATAAAGGATTCAAATAAATGAATTTATAAATATTAAAAAAATGTAATTTGGTTATTTTAATGTCATAAACGATTTTATATGATGATATTGACATATTATCATTGATTTAATGCGTTATTTTTGAGAGAATCATGTTTTTATGAATTTTTAAAATGTCAACTATGAATAGTGTCCAAAATTGACACAATTCATAACTTAAAACATAAAATAGTTTATTTTGAGATATTAAATTTATAAAAATCTAATATTCATCCAAATGTTTAATATATATCCAAATATGTCATAAATAACTTTTTTGTGTCTTTTGACATGACATGGTAATTACATTAACCCACAATGTGTAAATATCATGATATCACAATAAGATTAAAAAGCGTAAAATAAGTGTAAAACCAAAATGATAAGGATAAAAATAATTCAAAACCTATAAAAAATTATTGGATGAGGGGTATTAGAACCAAAATTATTTTATCTTATAATTAAATAAGTTTTTCACCATTTAAAATCAAAAATGAATTTATAATAAATTAATATTTTAGAACTTTCCTAAAGTGCCTCTCTCCTCTCTTATAAAAGGGAACTTCCTCCCTCTCTTCTTCACAACATTTTGAGCCGTCAAACTCAGACAATCCCTACTCATTTCTCTTATAAACTTCCCTATTTAAATTCTATAGGTTCTATTATTCACAAAAGACCAATTCTAGTGCCTTAAGAGGAAATATAAAAGAGGCACGTCGATGAAGAGGTAATATCTTCAACTGATTATTTCAAAATTATTTCTTCTTCTACTTCCTCTTATTCGGTTGTTTAATTATAAAGTAATAACATTAGTATCACTCATATACAGATATGTTATTATAAATATTAAACAACCATATATCACCTTTTATTCATCTGACAAAAAATGAAATCACCGCGTGTGCGTACGTACAGATTACCATCTTTGTGTCGTGGTGTAATCTTTTTTTCACCACCACCTTACTTGGATGGGTATAACAGTGGAAATAATAAATATATATGAATGTTTTAACATGATACTAATTATAAGATATTATATACCATCAACTTTAATACCGTTCAACAACTATGGTAACAATATCGTTACTCATGCGTGCGTACGGCTTACCGTCTCCACGATGCAATGAGATTCATTATCCATGTGAACCATTCAAGAATTATTATAAAGTATATATAATAAATAATCATTAAATATATGAAATAATAATTCTATATTTTTTGTGTATATATATATATGTGTGTGTGTTATTTACTTACATCCATTCAATTTAATAAGGAAACAAAAAAAGCGTTCATGCATACATACGACCTACCATCTCTATGAACGGTGTATTCAATTATATTTATTGATCAATTATATATATTTATATACTTAATATATATGATATATAAATCATGTTTTACATTCAGGAAGTAATTAAATCATGATCTATGTAATTTTATTAATAATAACAAGTCCAAACACGTATGATAAATAAAATGATTACTACCCAAAACATTGCTTTAACGTGGAATTGATAAATAAAAGGGTAATATAAAGCATTAAGTGAATCATATATGATATCATAACTATTATTATGGTTCTTTTACAATTTAATAATATGTTTAAACCCACTATACAAGAGTTTCGTACACTTACGGAAGAAATTGGACCTAAGGTAAGGGATAGTTTTGCAATCTCATTTTTATCTGAGATTGTTTATTCATAAGTATTTACTGTGTGTATATTTATCATCCATGTCCATGATTTCTAAAAATGTTTTCATAAATTTTTTAATATTCTCATATTTATGTTTGAAGTCATTTTTACCCATTTTTTTACTTTCACTACATGGTTTAGAGGGAATCTTTCTTTTGTTTACCATACAAGGTGATTTTTGACTTTTCCAACAAAAGTACGAGGAGAATTTTTTTTTAATTTATACTGTATGAATGGATTTTTTTGATTTCATGAAACCTTATTTTCCCCAAGTTTCCTCTACACTATTTCATGTTTATTTTCAACTAAATTATTTTCTTTTATAATTCCATGGCATATTGAGAAAAGGAAACATTTTTTAAGAAGAAATGATATTTTCCTCAAGAACTAAGTTCAAGTGGTTTATCAAAATTATTTTCCATCTAAGATGAAACTCTTTAAATAGTGTTATATTTTTATTCCTATTTTTACTATTATTTGATTGTGTTAATTATGAAATTTTATTTTATATGGATTATGTTATGGTGGAATGAGGTTTAAGAAACCCATTTTATTTCATGGGTTATGCTATGATGAATGATTTCTGTTTTTCTAGCACATTAAAGAATGATTTCATTATGAGATGGGTTGGACCTATATCTCCCTCCAATTCATTGGTTAAATATTTTTATCTAATGAGATAGAAATTATTGGAATGGCTGGTAAATACGGTTTAGTAATACATGGATAGAATGGAAATTAAACCCGGTTCAGTAATGGACTATGTCCACTATGATTGTGTCGGCACAATGCCTTGGATACTATAGAAATCATATTATGTGATTAATGGTTTGCCAAAATTCCATGTTTTATTCCCATTCTATTTTATCATGATTAATGTTCCTTTAGGATCTATGCCTTACGTACTACCAATATTTATTTCCTGACTAGAGATTTTGATGTTTAAATTTATGTTTGTTTTTTTTACATTCAAATGTATATTTTTTGTTTTATTTTCTCCATTTTTAACCATACTGAGCATTTTAGCTCACCCTTTTTATGTTTTCTTTTCCCTCAGATATAAAGAAAGTTTTAGGTAGGAAAACAAAAGGGGAAGATCTTTAAGGGAGATGTTGAAGATCTTTCGCAATGTTAGAAGATTATATTTGAAGTTTCCAAAGACACTAAACTAATACGGTCTTTGGGAAACTTTTTGTGTCTTTTATTTAAGTATTCTACAAAAGAAATGTAATGTACATGTATGTAAATATTGGGTCTCTACATAAATGTCCATTGGGGTCACTAACATAGGGTAATTCTAGAAAAGAACATCATAATGGATCTTACCAAAGATCTGTCCAAATTATAAGTATAGTCAATTAGTAAGGATAGTGAGGAGGATAATTTGGTAGAGGGAAACTCTATGCCATATAAGTTCGATAAGTGGAGGGACTATAAGTATTTTGAGGTATAATTATTATTTAATCCTTTAATTATTCTATTTTTTATTGATTGGTTCTGTGTATTCTTTTATCACCTCTTATCCTGTTCGTGAGTTATATATTTCAATAGAGAGGATTTATAGGCCGTTGAATTTGATAAATGCAATGGGAGTTCGAATGAGGATTGTGATTGTGATTTGGTTATAGGGTGATGTCAATTAACTTGAAATATATTCATGTTATGAATATAAACCTATTATTTTATTCTAAGAATATATTGGTTGTGTCACATAATCTTGTGTTGATTGTTATGGATGGAATGTGTCTATCACTTGTATGGATGGTAATTATATGGTTTTTATTAAGGAAATATATTTCTCTTTGAGATAGAGATAGATTTAACCACAAAGTATTATATTTTAGTCAAATATTTTGATGGTTGTTGTATTTGAATGATAGAAGGATTATTTTTCACAAGTTTTTATGGATTATATAAATGTTTCCTGATAATAGATTATGAGATTACCTTTGGGGATAGAAATAAAGTTAAGATTGAGATGTGTTAAGGTGTTTCTTATATAGTTATATCATCTTATCATACGGAGCCTATGGAGATTCCAGAATTTGGTACCCATATCAATTAGTTGTTTTATTGAGGCTTTATTCAAAATATTATTTTGTTGTTGGGTGGATGGAACCATTATATTTTGTATAGATCATTAATACTTGAATCAATTGGTGATAAAGAATATATATCTTCTTTTGAGAATAGATTATTTTGTTGACCAATTAAAATTGATGATTTGGATTTCTAATATCTATTTATGATCAGGATATCAACTTTCGATAGATAAGGATTAGAAGGGTATGGAAAATTTCTCAAGAAATGGCTCCTAATGAATGTGTGGCACACACCTCTGGTATTTTGAATTTTTTGACTATTTTTTTCATCAATCAGTGTGGAGATGGTTGAGTAGTGTCCCTCAGTATCCCTTGTTTCACCCTCTTTCATGTTGAATCAACTGCTGGAGTTATCTCTGGATCCTCTGGGTGGTGCTCTTTTAAACCAAACTTCTGATGGGGTTCCTGAAGGTCACTCCATGAATTAGATTCTTCTCTTCCTCACTCCTCCTTCATCTTGCAGATTCTCTTTTTCTTGGTAAATACCATTGAACCAAGTTCATTCAATAAGGTTGGATGGATCCTCAGTTCTCCACTTCCCAATTAATTATTTCAATGTGGCCTCTCATCTTCTCTAATGGACCATGGTGGTGAGGTGTAGCCTTGATCATCCCATGCTTTCTTTTTTTCATAATGTGGTAGATTATTGGGGCCTGGCTACTTCGATGAGGATCTTTGTTCTGAAATAAAAATCCTTTTTCAGGGTACTGTTATCCAAAGTGGAATTTGTAAAGGTGTGGTTGTCTCCCTCCAGTTTAGGAAGCAACTAGCGGTTCAACCTGTTTAGATGGTTCCTAGGGGTTCACTCCAGACATGACTCACTGCAGGGGACAGTCTAGTTCAATATCTTGGGTCTCCCCTTACCCATCCATAATGTCTCATTTCTTCTCTCTATAAAAGACATGGTGAAATCGTTCCCAGGTTCAGAGAATATATCCTCTAATATTCACGATGAAATAGTGGCTCAGATGTTTCTAGATGTGGACCTCTCATATCCTCTCTCATATCAAATTCTACTCAGAGTGGGCTCCACTTTCTCTTGGTGGAAAAAAATCATCCACACATCTCTAGAACATTTTTGTACTAAATGGAGTTTCCATGTACATTAATCTTCATCATGCAAGAGAAATGGTTTCAGTTCTTAGGCTCTTAGGAATGATGCTGCTTCTAGTGGATAGCCTTCTTCTTTGGCATCAACGATCATTCCCAAGCACATCCAAGATTGTCTTCTATTAATTTTTCTACTATATTGATTCCCATTTTCCCTTCTTCATCTTTTCTTTTCTCCTTTCCCCCAACCAACCTAGTTTTTTTGAGTCCTTTAATCCCCATCTTATCATTATCCCCTCCTTCTCCTCAAGATTCAAAGACCTCATTGTGAAATGATATGGTGATATACAAGGCCCTAATGTGTGATTTAAATGTTTTTCTCTCCACCTATCCCAAATATATTTAAAAATGGTAAATCTATGGTTATCCCTCCTTCGTCTCCCCTCTCAGGGGATGATCTAGGGATGTCGAGTTCATTCATCATACCCTTATCAAATGGTTTCTCTATGTTGCCAACCTTTCAAGCTCTCTCTCATATTTAGATCTGGATCTCTTTCCAGCTTTCGATCCTACTTCTCATCCCAATAGTATGTGCACAATATCCTAGTATAGGTGTCTGTGCTCCTTTAATGATCACTCAAATTTTTCTATAGTAATATTAGACAGACCCTCTATCCATCATTATCAATGAATTCTTATCTAATATGGAATTCCCACGTATTGGGTTCTAGGTAAAAATTGAGTACTAATATGATGAACTTAATCATTGCAATTCTTTGATTGCAGCAGTGCTTGAGCCAACACAACAACCATCAAAGATATCACTTTTCTATCATAGACTTAGATTGTTCAACTATGAGAAGGCCAATATTTAGACCCACCAAATATGGATTTTTTGGGAAGAAAATGTTTCTGTTATATGTGTGTGTGGGGGGTGTACTAGTTTCTTTGTACACAATTAAACATGGGGGTTCATCATTTTCCAATTACTTTTGTCTACACCAAGTGAGATTTGAAATCTAGAGAGGCCCTATGGTAGTATCTTTTATCCTTCGATTTATGATAATTTCCATGGTTATTAAGAGGGGATTTTAACACTATTTTTTACTATACTAGAATGAATGGGGGGATTTCTTGAAGAATTTGAGTCATAATTTCTCCTCATTCATATCTTGAAAGGGGATTCTGGAGTTTCGCAACATGGGAGACTAATTTTCATGGTGAAATAACCATAAAGTAAGATGTCAACATTAGTGAAAAATCAACCGGTGCTTAGCCAATTTTCATGGGATCTCATCCTTCTTAGATTCCAAGATTACCCACCTTGTCCGAGCTCTTTGAAATCATTCTCTGATCCATGTTAGACTCTTTCCCATGAAAGTTGAAGACAATACATTTCTTCTTCACCAAGGATAGACCTACATTCTAGGATATGACTAAGTGGTGGAATCATCAGGGTTGAAATCTACTCGTGGTGATTTCTGGATAGGGATCTATAACCAGTTGAGATTCCTCAACGGATGCCTCTAAATAAGTAATTTGCCACCTTGCTTTCAATACCTGGAAATCCTAAATGAAGAGGTTGAGTAGATTGAAACTAGACCTGAAGATGGTTGGGACGAGGACCTTTTTCACTTGTTTTTTCAAAAGAAGAATGTTTTGATGGAGAACTTCCTCAAAAAGGAGTTCCAATATTGTGATTAGTCTAGGATAAAATGTCTTAAAGAATATGATTAAAATAGCATGTATTCTCAATCATGTGTCAAGGAAAAAAGGCTGGTTGTTACTGATGGTGGTTATGGGCAGTAGAAGTGGATGCGGATATCACAAGACCAACTTCAATCTATCCTCTGATACCACTACTGGTGGTTATAGGCAGTGGAAGATTCAATTCCCCTCTAATACCACTAATGGAGGATTGATGTAGTGGTAACACAAACCGCATGCACATGCAGATCACTAGAGGATATCGCAACAACATAAATATATATCAGTAGCAAAACTGTATTTATTTATTCTCTCTTTTAATGAAATACAACACACACAAATCTCCCTATTTATAGGGATACATCCCTACAACAAAAATAAAATAGATAAAATAAGTCCACTGATGGTTGCAGTAGGTACCGCTCAATCCTCTGAATCCACACATGTCTAGAAGTGATCACTGATTCCATCGTGCCTCTATTACAACAGTGGATGGTAGGTGTCATCAAAGGAATAGTGAGTTTAATATCCAATATCCCCCCTTAAACTCATATTCCTCGTGACCCAGGATTTTTCATCATATCCGGGTTGTTGTCCAACAGGTGAAATGACTTCACCCAATTCAAAGCCTTCCTTTTTCTTATAGTATTTGGTTGGTTCACTGAGATATATTTCCACATCTATCACTCTCATCCACATTTCATTTGTTTTATCTTCCCTGAATCTAACTAGATCATAATTCACTGAGAGACAGTACAAATTTATATACTCCTCCATTGGTTCTGTTCTCACATATATATATGCAAGGATTCAAACATTTTGAGGATGTATATGAGAGAGTTCTCATTTGATGTCTTTAGATGTCAGAGTATGTGATGACGGAATCATCAGTTCTTCAATTATTCATTCCTCTAATAGTACTTCTTCCACTATTTATTCATCTTCTAGAGTGAGTCGTACCTCTCTAGAATCATCATATTGATTCCACTTTCATGCTTCCTTTTCATAAAATATAACATCTCTGCAGAATATAATCTTCTTGGTAATGGGATTATACAAACGATATCCCATTTCCCAATCTTCACATCCCATAAGGACAGACTTTATTCCTTCATCCTCAAGTTTGGTTAATTTTTCCTTTGGGATCCCGACATATAAAATAGAACCAAAAACTCTAAGATGGGTCACACTTGGCTTGTGAGTACTCCAGGAATCATACGGCATCATTTCCTTAAGGTTTTTTGTTGGGAATCTATTTAGTAGATACACCACACACAAAGCTGCTTCGGCCCAGAATGTCATGGGCACTCCTTTGTCTTTAAATATGCTTCTCTCTATGTTGATAATGGTGTTATTTTTCCTCTCAACTACTCTATTGAATTGGGGTGTGTAAGTCGGTGTCAGCCGGTGCTGAATTCCATGCAGCTTGAGGTACTCTTGATAAGCATCTGAGGTGTACTCCCCACCTCGATCAGATCGCAATGTTTGCGTGCGATACATTCTTTGATTTTCAACTAGCGCCTTAAATTATTTGAAGACTCCAAACACTTCTGACTTTATTTTGAGGAAATATATCCAAGTTTTCCTGCTATAATCATCGATAAATGTCAGAAAATACCTCTTTTATTCATCTGATTTTGGATTTAATAGACTGCACACATCGGTGTGAACTAGCTCCAGTGGTGTTGTAGCTTTCTAGTTGGTCTTTTTTGCAAAGTTGTTTTTATGTTGTTTTCTTAGAACATAGCTTTTAAAAATTTGATTCAGGTGTTGAATGATAGGAAGCCCATTCACCATCTTCTTTCTTCCTAATAATCTTATACATTTAGAGTTTAAATGCCCAAACCTAAGATTCCATATCCAATCTTTATCATCATGTACCATCGTCGAACATCGTGGTATCGATTGCATCTGAGGCTCTTTTAGATCCTGGATCCCCAAAAAGGGTGTAAAAGACTAGGCTGCAAGGTTAAGAGAAACTATTCATCCTAGCCGGTATGGTTTCCCTAAACAGTATGGATGATGATAGTGGGAACCAATAGGCCACAAGATTTGTCTTCAATTTTTTGACCTAAGAAGAATGGTTGTGTGCTGCCTCATGATTTTTGGATAGAGCCCATTCGCACAGTCTGGGTACGATTTGATAAACTGTGTGTCTAACTGTGCACGGTTCCCCCTTGTAGTTGTGGATTGCACATAGTTTGCACATGGTTTGGAAAACCTTGAATCATAACCATTTTACCTTATATTTCAAGGTAAAATTGCCTTTCTCCCCTCACTTAACCTCATAACCCAATCTCTCATTTCCCTTTCTTCCTCTAGCATATGGCCTTCCATTTCTTCTTATGTGAGCCAACTTCTCCATAGATCTCAGATTCTTAATAACACTCATGTCTGGTGTCTGATTCAAGATCCTTAAAAGTCATTGGATTCCTTATGGTGATCTAGAAAATAATATCCCTCTATATTTAATTTTATATTCAAATCCATCACACTATTTAGTTGAAAGGACTTTGTTCCAATTTTCAGGGAGTTGGACCATTTCTTATATTTATTTCAAAAAACTATAAATCTAAGGGTCATAATGAGTGAGGAGTCCCCTATGACCCTGAGGTAGTAGGTCATGTAATTTTACCCATAATTTACGATGTTCAATATCCATGTTGCCATACCACATGCTGGCTTTTTTTTAGCATCTCCTTTTAATTGAGTTCTTCATATCAAATTAATCATTGCACCTTAATAAATATTTTTTGATCCTTGTTTAGTGGATTATAGGTTGTTGACCTCTTTTATAGACACCCCTTAGGTGTTTCAAGTTTAATTCCCCCTTATGGTTAAATGTTTATATGCCCAGATCACAACTTAAGTATTCATGTTATCTTTTAAATTGAATTTTCATTATAATGTGGATGCCTAATTCAACCAAGGGTACCTTCCATATGATTGCCTAACCTATATATATAATTACCCATATATTAAATTACCTTAATGACCATTTCACCTTCTAAAAGACCCATTGAGCCTTATAAATGAAATTTTCATGCTTTAGTAAATTCATAGTGTGGGAATTAGATGGAATGGTTTTTAAATGGTGGAATTATTTTAATTGAATGAATTTAATTAAAGTAATGCCATAAAATATAAAGGGTAGAAAGGACATGACATCTAATGAATGTTATACTAAATGATCCTTTTAAATCGTGAAGCCTTTTTTACATTGAACTTGATAAATGAGATACATGGGTGATAATGCCTCATGCTTATATTTAATAAAATTATTTTTCCTTACTAATATGTTTTATCTTGGAGAATATTAAATTAGAGTTACGTGTTTCATGCTTAATATTATTAATGAAATTAATCCTTGTAATGGGATGTGGTATGTTGGAAAGGGACATTTTGATCATTCAGGAATTGTGCTCCCTTACATTGGGTGTTGATCATGATGTCTCAACCCATTGACACTAGTCGGAGGTTGGTATTAACATATTGACTCCCTTGTTCATGTGTTCACATGATGGCACACACCCCATCTCAAGTGATGAGAATGATTTCTCCCACCCATTATGAGATGTAGGGAATGTACCCCAGTTTTTTGAGCTTATTGGCTCATTAAATTGGTTATGGATGTCTGATTTATGCCCTAGTCTATCTAGAAACCAATATTCTTGGTATATGGTCACTTACGTCCGCACATACTTGGTACATATAGGTGGATGCAACATATAACAATTATATGTATATATTATTATTACTATATATATAGTGACCAATCAGAGATTCCTCTCAGCCATGAGTCGAAGCCAGTAGAGCCGCCAGGTGTCCTTTTGAAACCTGAGTGGGAGGTTATTTATTTATTCAACATTTTAAATTAATTACATATCCCTGCACACTGTTTTTGTACGATAACTTATTTTATTACGAGTATACCCCATTGTGGTTGGGAAACAGATATTTTTATCTTAAACACATCTTTGGTTGCCTTTGGTACCCAATAGGATTATATGCTTAAAGGTTTGAATAAGGTAAAGGGCCTTGTTACATGTTTCTTATATGCATTATTTATAGATGGAGAATAGGATTAAAGGACCGAACATGAGCTTGAGATGCTAGTGGATAAGTTTTTTCCCCTTTTTGTCATTTTTTATTGTTCATATAGAACTATTGTATCTTCATGTCCCATATTCCATTTTTTTATCATCATGCCATGAATCCATGTATCTGACACTACCTTGGTGTATTTTAATATTATCTAATAGAAAATCAACCTTTAATAGTGCTATAAAAATCCATTATCAGTGCTAAAAAATCACTGATAATCGAAGCGCGGTTAAAAGCCCAAAACTTTTTTGTGCTAAAAAGGCATTATTAAAGGCCCCATTTTACAGCACTAAGAAAATTGTTGATAAAAGTATTCTTTAACAGCACATTTTTTAGCACTGATAAAGGATTCACAGATAAAGTGTATAAAAAAATTCACCCACCACACCCACCCTCCATTATCAACACTTCCCACCCTCCCACCTTCCCACCCCTTTATCTGTACTTCCCTCACCCCTTTATCAGATCTCTAGATAATACTAGCCTCCAGTACGTGCCCCTACCTCTAATGAGTTTTGAACCTAAGACCTACTGCTTATACATCCAGCACCTTTACCACTACCCTATACTATTTTGCTTTAAATCTTATGAATTATCTATATATTTATTTATATTTCATAAATTTTTTTATCCATATATTTATATGTATGTTTATATATGTGTTAATATATTAATAAATGTTTTTTATATTTAAATATGATTAATTTATTTATTTATAAAATTAAATTTTTATTTTTGAATATTTAAAAAATATGTATATATTTTTATATATTTTATTATAAATAAAATTTTGTTATTAAAAAAGATAAAATTTAAAACCCATAATATCAATATGAATGTAATCCTTGATAATAAATTCAATCACCATTAAAAAAAGGTCAAAAATACCCCCTTAAATAAGGCTTTAAATCCATCAAAAGTTAAAATATTGGGGTACCCTGACTAAACAAAAAATTTGGAGGCCTTCTAGGAAATTTTGTCCTTGAAAAATAGTTACAATGGTCCCCCTAGTCATTAATGCATAGATATTATCGTAGGCTTTGATTTGATATGACGTAGAGCCCAAACAAACACACTGATCAAAATTTATGGACGTTAAAAGTTTGAGTTACATTTTCAACTCATTTTAGATCTTTTATTATTATTTTTAATTTTTTATCTTCAAATTTATATTAAATGACTATTAATTTATAATAATAAGTAAATTATTAATTAAAAATATGTTTTTAGTTATTTTATAATCCATTTTCAATAAATATCTTATATATTAAGTGTAAATTCCTATTTACCTTATCTAAAACATATTTCAAAAAATATATATTATATTCATATCAATATAAATATATTTATACATTTATATAATTATATATTATTTTTAATGAAATATAATTCTATCAACACTTGTAAAAAAGTTCTGATAAAACACCCCACTTTATAAGAAATTTTTTACAAGCGCTGATAGAAGACCTCATTTATCAGTGCTTGTAAAAAACTGATAAAGGTCCCCCTTTAACCGCAATTTTTTTAGCATTGTTAAAGGCCCCCTTTAAAGGTGCTAAAAATGATGTTAGAGACCCCTTAAACAGTATTTTTTGGCACTGAAAAAGGAGTCTTAAAATCATTTTTATCTAGTGATGCTAAATCCCTAGCACTGGATACACCCAATTTTGAGGTATTGATTATTAGTTATTTGTTCTATTATTTTTATTCTTTAGTGGATTTATTATTGTGTATGTTTAATATTTTACTTCTATTTTTCTATGTTTATGATTTTATTCTATTGTTCCACTGTGATATGAGGGTAGAGTCTCTCCACCACACCACCTTTACACCCTCGCTTCTAGTCGGCTGCCTCTGGCATATGGGGGGTTCACTTGAGGCCATGAGACCCACTAGCTCAGGGCATGGGTTAACTGGACCTCGAGTCTAGAAATTAAAATGTGGTATCAGGGGACAATTTTTACTTTGTCTTTAAATTTGGTTATTATGTAGGATACTAGGAGTTATCGGAATTGGGAATTTATCCTATGCATGGACATAGGAAACCCACGTACAGGGGAAACCCAAATTACCTAATATGAGAACCTATTATTAATGTTTTCTCCTTTTATGGTTGATACGACTTAACTATTGGGTGACGCCTATGTTTTATGGTTTTATTATTATTGGTATTATTGAAATGAAGGTTTCTTTACCATGGGCTAATGAAATGAGGGCACTGCATTAGACAATGCATTATTATTATGCACACTATGATTAATATGACATGAATTGTTTCATATCGCATGTACTTTATCTATGAATTTTCCTACATCATATTGATAGTTCCTTGAATATGTATTTAATTGTGCTAAAAAATTTTATAGGGATTGGAAAACATAATTGTTACATAAAGTTCCTACCTTAATCTCACAGTGTTTTCTGGAAATGATTAAAGAAAACACCTTAAGCAGTCAATTATGGCATGTTGATCCATGGACCATTGGTCACATGGAATACAATGTATTATGGTGTAGGTTAAGTGGATGATATATTTTGGTTCATAAGTAGTATTAGTCCATATAGATCAGAAATTTTAATCCATGTAATTCAATAATTTTAATGTGATTTAATTATTTTAACAAGAACAAATTTAAAATATTTATGAATTTTTAGAGTGAAATTATTTATCCTATACATTTGAAACTGAGAATCATACCTGAAACTAGGTATATTAGTGGTTATATAGGTTTCTAGTGTGCTCCAATGGCCTGATATGGTCTTTTTATACTACTAATACCAGGCTTATTGAGCTTTTAGAAAGGCATAACCATTTCTAAAGGAAGGATTTGTACTTGTCCTAGTTTTTTAATTGCAATATTATCAAATTTCATAAATCTCTTATGAGCCATGTGTTTGGCATTGTATTATCATGTCATCATGACATCCTCTATTCACACTCCATGAAGTTAGTGACAACCATTCACCTAGGTTGGCTGGCCCTGATCCGTAGGTGATTCCTCCTATAATGCCACATGTCTCTCCTCTTAATATACCTCACGTGGGAATTGATTCCCAGTTCCAAGAGGTATTTCTTTGTATGCTAAAAAATATTCTATGTGTTCCAAAACCTACCCTATGTATGAAAAAGTTGACTCATGAATTCCAGTAGCAACATCCTCCCACATTTTTTTGGGATAGAGGTCAACATTCTACCGAGTCTTAGATTGAAGTGATTTTATATATATTCAGGCATTTAGAGATGCCTCTAGAGTGTAGGGTCAAGCTTGAATCATATAATATTTATGATTATTTCGATAAGTGGTGGGAGGATATCACCCAAGAAGAGTGACATCATAATGTGGTTTTTGTGTATTTTTATAATATCTTTTATGAATATTTTTTCTCTATACTCTGAGGGATGATAGAGAAAGGGAATTCAGGGTCCTGCAACAAGGGGTCATGCCTATTCTAGAATACTCTGCTCATTTCATTAACCAATAGAGGTTCACTCCAAATCTATTAAGTGATGATATTATGACCGCTAGGGGATTGAATGATAGGATGGTTTAAGAAATACAATAGTAGTTCAATGTGTTTAGGTTGATGAACATTTCTAAAATCATTAAACAATCCCTTATTACATAGTGGATTCTGAGGGAAGTTGATGGTGTGAGTTACGGAAGTTAGACACCTATATCTTTCAGTAATTCTTGTTATGGGAGAAAAATATACTTTGATGATACTCATGGACGTAGGAGGTGTTAGGATCCACATTCAAATGGTTTCTTAATCATTCACCAGTGTGGTAAGCAGGGGCATACAATACCACAGTACTTACATGATCCAGTGGAATGCATAGGTTGTGGTAATATACGGCATATCCAGCACTTCTGTAGAACATTCCCTTCAGTTCCTAGTGAGTGAGGATCTACTCCTACTCCACATTTAGGAGTGGATATAGTAGCATTAAGATAGGGAGGAAGTTGGAATACCACCATCCAATCAGGTCAAGGTGGCGGATGAGGCAGAGTTAGTAATGCATATAAATCTTAGTGCCAGCAGTGTAATCTTGCACAGGTCAGTCAGGATGTGACTCAAGAACATGGTAAATTCTAGAAACGTGCAATCTGGGCTAATAGATTCGAGTAGAGTGTTGGAACTTATACTATATGAGTTACTATTCTAGTAGATTCCAATTTAGTTTTTGTTTTATCTATCATGGGTATGTCTCACTCATTTATATCTGAGTTTATTACGGTAATTCTGGGCCTTGAGATTGAACACTTCAATGGCATTAAGACTCTTTATACCTTATTAGGTATTTGATCAAAAGGCATTCTGATTTGTAAGGATCTTCCCCTTGTGATAGGCATATACCTTTTCATATGGAATCTTTTCATCCTTGACATGATGCACATTGACATAATCATTATGATGGACTATTTAGTTCCCTTTCAAGCCCATGTTGACTGATACCATTGGAGGGTGATATTTATGTAATGACCATGACCCTAGTAGCCCAGAGTTGTTGGTTACTTTATTACATTGGCATATTATACAAGGAATCGCATCCTGAAATACTAAACAGTTTAGTAGTTTTTGAAAACAAGATACATACTTGAAACCTCCATTACAATTTAAAATATAAAATAAAATAATAGATAATCCTTTAATAATCTTGCTATTCTCCTGTATTAACCATGCATATTATTCATAATATATATCATGGAATCCTAGGAAAAATGAAACATAATAATTGGGTGAGTTTAGATGATCAGTAAGGGTATGCGTACAATTTGATCTATTATAAATAAATAAGTATAAACATTATAGAAACATTTATAACTAAAACACATTCCATTTTAACATAATCTTGAGCATAATATGGTACGAATAAATTAATATCAAATAATTCTATATAAATAATTCAAATAGAATAATAATCACATTGAATATTAATAGCTAATCTTATAATGTGGGAATTCATAATGTCAGACATCATAACCATATCGTCATGTATTCGACCAAGACACCATACATAAATGGGTAAGACATTAGCCAAAACACAAAATAGTTTGTCTCATGAGACCTTTCGATGCATAAAGAGGATATAGAAGGGCCTATATGACACTTACTAAGTCTAATTCATTCCTCTTATGAAAGGGGTGAAACACAACCAACAAAAACATTCGTATTAAAAACAAGAATATAAAAAGTGAATAATTTAACAATAAACATATAATGGTATAAAAATAGAACATACACAGTCAAAATGAATCATAAACCAATCAAATAAATATGTTAGATGGAATCACAAGAGATCAGCCTCAATCAATCATAAGATCCAACAAAGGATGTTTAAATAGATGAAAATTCTCTAATAAAATCACTGAAAACTTATTGATGAAAATACTCTCATTAAACCCATATAAAAAATACATTCATATAAAAATACATTTTTCTCTTCAAAATATATTTTCAATTCAAAGAATCCTAAAAAAGGGAAGATGGTATTTAAATTAATAAAATATGTAAGCTTTCAAAGGAATCTAGAAATTTAATGCAAGCCATAGTGGCATAAAATTCATTCACATTGTTTAAGTTAAAAAAAAGAACATTCCTATTGTCGTTTGTCATAACATTCCGTATAAAACAAGTAAAAGGATTCCTATTTAAAACCATTGAATGAAATTAAAAATAGGCCTAAATTTTCCTTTTTAATTCTTCTAAATCCATATGAATAAATATGTAAAATAATATCCAAAATATTGAGAAGGAGAAAATGTTTTTATAATTAAATCTTTAAAGATTCAAGGTTTCACATACCACTTTGAACATTTAAATCATAAGTCCCATAAAATAATAACACTTAAAAAAATAATAAATAACATGATAACAAATTAATGACATGATACATCAAAGTATTTGTATATACACCTCATAAAAGAAGGTGGGTGTATAATATCAAAATATGCCTCAATGAAAGGATATTGAGACGAAGTCCCCAACCTTACTCTTCCTTCATTTGAACATGATTTATCCTCCTTTATACTATTTTTAATAATTTTATTAACTCATATCAAAATATTATTCATATTTATTATATCATATATGATTTTCTTATATTATTTTATCACCTGATTATTGATAATATTTTATTCATTTTACTGTTTTGTGTGTTATTGTGATGCTTTCTCATGCTTGTTTTGTCTTGAAAGTATCAGTTATCTTGCATAGGATATATATATATATACCATATCCAGAATAATATTAATTAAAAAAATATCATATTTAATTTCCAAATTCATTTTTGTAATCATTATTTAATTTTTAACATGGAAAATGATTCACATCGTGTCGTGGTGATGGTAGGTCGTGTGTACGCAAGAGCAACAATATCATTCCCTTAATGGTGAATGAGTGAGGAATTTTATGGTATATTAATTTTTATAGAATAATTATCATATAATAATTATCATATATATCCTTTATTTCCATCATTATACTCATCCAGTTAAATTTTTGTTGAAAATCATATTACACCATGGTGTGGAGATGATAAGTCGTACGTACACACGCGTGGTGTTTCCATTTTTTATAGGATGGATAAATCCTGGAAAATGGTTTTCCCATTATCATAATTAAATATAATAATATATATGATAATTTATTTATTACTTTAGAATGGATTCAATGCCTGATGAAGAAGAAGAAGAAGAAATTAACTTGAATGAGTTGGTAAAATAATTACCTCTTCTTTGGTGGACATCCTTTAGATCTCTTCTTAAGGAATATAGGTTTGGTATTTTTTGAATATTGGGAACTCCATAACATGAATATGGATGTTGGGATGTGAAATGGTTATGTTTTTTTTTTTGATCTATAAGGCTCAATGTGGATAGAATAAGTGAGGGGGGATGTGCACTTTTAAAATTGAGGTGAGGTTTACCTAGGGAAACTCTCGGAATATTAAATTAATATAAATTAATTTTAAATTAAAAATGGATTAAAAGTGATTTATTTACATGATAATATGATTTTGTGTCTAAATAATCTCAAACAATAATTTTTAAATAAGTTATATCTCATTCTTGCCCTTATCTTTTGGATTTAACCCTTAGTTAAACCCTTTAACTCTTATCGTGACAACTTGGATTTTTATATTTTAAGGGTTAATATAGTTACTATAAAATACCAAAATAACCATTAATGATTCACGGATTACATTTTCAACTTTATCCCGATTGGTTGGACTAATTTGAAATTTTTATGAATTTTATATCTTTTACAAAAAATATTAGTTATTTTAATATAACATTAATGTCAATTTTGATACTATTCATTACATGACTTTTTTAAAATATCATAACAACATGATATATTATATAATAAACCTTTAACACAAACCTAATATGTCTATTATGTCTATAAAATTCTTGAATGTCGTTAATTATTCCAAAAAATATTTATTTTAATACTTTTAAAAAAATTTATTTGATATGTCCATTAATTAAACAATTACTGCAACATCATTGTGCAAACCTTGAATATAATTATTTCACTCCAAAAAGTTAAATATAATTTATCATTATGAATGAAAACATTTTAGCTGTAACTTTACTATTTACAGTCTAATTTATCTTCTTTATAGCAGTATATTAAAAATTATATAGTTATTAAAACTATAAGTATGACAATTTAACTTTTCTTTAAATAAAATATAATAAATTTCAGACTCTAATCCAAGTGGATTCCAATGGTTGTAATCTCATCCAAAGGATTATTTTGGTAGACACATACTCATCCAATGAAATTTGTAAAAGTGATAGGGTAATTGTATAATATTTATAACATTACGTTTCCCCTTAATCTCTTGATTTTCCTTTAACCGTCTTGATGAAAAAAATGCTAAAATTAATTTTCATAATGCACAAAAATGAAAAAAAAATATTTTGATAATTTTGACCCACTTATTAAAAATATTTAAAACATTTTTAAAAAATAAAAACATATATGTTTTAGTAATTAATTATAAATTAATCATGGTGACAGAATGACAATACCTGTTTTTAAAATGAAAATTTTCAAAAGATTGAAATTTTTTTATATCCAAATTCAATGTGAAATTGATCATAATTACCTAAATTTGGTTAAATGATAAAAAAATGATCTAATTATTCTTTTAAATCAATCATTAATATAGTATAATAATAAAAATAATTTGTACTAAAAAGTGTTTTTCAATTAAAATTTAGTATTTTTTATTATTCATCAAACCATGAAACTTATTTAAAAGTATAAAAATTCAACCAAAGAAAGTTTTTAAATTAAAATTTAAAAAAAATAATTATATTTTGTCAAATATAATTTATAAAAGTGTCAAAAACTAGATTTAAAATAGGTGTGTCATCAAAAAACGGCAAACATGCCTTTAGAAAAATATAGCATTTTAATAAGTAAAATTGGATTAATTTTTCTATCATTTATATAAAAAACATAAGATGAATTTAAAATATTATATTTAATTTATTACATTTAAATTTATTTATTTTAATTCACTGATATTTATTAATTTATTTTATTAGGTTAAAACAAATTTGGCACATAAAAATATTTTTTATAAAAACAATTCCATTATATACAATTGGTTTTTATATTTATATCAAAAAAATCAGTAACCAATGAATTCAATATTATATTTTCATCATTTATTTAATCCTATTCATAACCAATAATTTAATTTCTATGAGATAATTTTCATTTTAAAACATAATTTTTATAGTATATCATTATTTTCTTATGCTCGGTGTTGCATACATTTTAAGCTATCAAAGAAGTTATATTTAATAAGAGACACACTATAAAATCTTGGGGTGTAACATTCTCCCCTATTTTAATAAATTTCATCCCCATAATTTGAACTCAGGTTCAAAAACTAGGGGTTTGACTTTTCAAAACATCCTTATTGAAATCTCGCATCGGAAAGAGCAGTAATGAAACCTCCACTTTAAAATAAAGAAGGGGAAGTATGAAGGTCAATAGAGATAACACATTCTAGGGTTCTATATAGGAAGACATTGATATTGAAGAGAAAAATAGCTATCATGTTCTAAAGGATAATGATAGAGAACATGGTCATTAGAATGTTAAAAATCCAAAAACCATAAATCTTGTGATCAGTTAAAGGTACCATTTTTTTCTTAGTAAGAACCATATACAGATAATGTTTTTGTTTCAAAATAATTTTCCTAGAGTTGAGGGATTATGTTAGATAAGCACTTGTGAAAATATACTTGATTATAATCATAACCTTATACTTTATTTTTTCTTTGATCTATTATTACATTATTCCTTACACCTAGAGATAGATATTAAAGATGAATTGTTTATGCTTAAAGAACTTTTTATGAGTCATATAGTACACAAGTATTTCCTGGATCTTATAAATGTTTAATAAAACCAAAAATGTTAGCAAATATTATCCAATAAATCATACTTTAACCTTAAAAGAAAATATCAATTTTTCAACTTAATTCATTTCAATATTAGGAATCATTAAAAATATATCGGTCCAAATTCATAGTCCGAAAATTTATAAGGAAGGTCACTAAATTCCAAATTAAATTTAACATTAGATTTTCCCAAAACAACATAATGGAGATCCTTTTGTCACTTACCAAATATATGAATACATTGATCACCTTAAAACCTTAATGAAAATGTGAATTCATACAAATCCATAAAGAATAACTATTGCAGTACATTCCTTATATATCTCATGATTCTTATAAACATAATATCATAACATAATTATTGAATCCAGGAACATAAATACATCAATTATTCCTCTTTGACTGTAGTAATAGTATAATATTGACCATGATCCCTTTTCTTTTTCTAATCTATGTTTACTTGATGCTTGGTTCATTCATTTTCATAGAAACTAATATCCTTATAGTTGAAACATTGTAAATTTATAGCTTCTTTCTTTACCTTACAATCAAGATCCTGGTGACCTTTCTCTCCACATGTGTAACAAACTCCCATTCTCTTCAAGAAAGTACCAGGGTGTTTCTTCCCACAATTTTTTCATGTGAGAAAAACCTTATTTTCATTTTTCCCTCTATCCATCACTTTCTCCATTATTAACTTCCTCTCTTATTTCCATTAAATTAAAATGAATTAAAGAATTTTTGTCTTTCCTGATATCACATGAGACTATACCTTCATATAATGAGAAATTTTGGGAGACTAGTTCTCTTAAAGGGAATTGCTTTAAGCCATGAACGAAATTATCAATATTACTCCACGGGTTACATATATAGTCCAAAGCATGCCTTGATAATATTTTAAAATTGGATTCATACATAGAAATATTATTATCCACTTTTTTCCTCAAATTCAATAATTATCTCTCCATATCCTTAAGTTTTTCGAAAGGGAAATATTTTTCCATGAAAAGATACTTAAAATCCTTCTATTCCATTTTTTATATTTCTTCCTCCTCATTTTTGTTTTGAATCAATGACCAACATTGATTTTCATGTCCTGAGAGATGATAAATTGACATGAAAATATTTTCCCTTTCGTTACTTCCAATTGTAATAAATAAATTTTCAAAAAATTATTTCCATTTTTTTAGCTGCAAAAGGATTTTTATTCCCATTGAATGTTGAAGGTTGTTGTCTCGGGAATCAATATAAAAGTTTTCCCCCACATTGTGGATCAGGATGCTCAATACGGGTAAGGATATTATTCATAACCTGAGTCATTTTTCCTAGTATGGTCATAAGTTGTTCTGCACCAATTACTGATCTAACTCCAACATCATTATGTTTCATGGTGGGAAATCCCTACATAGATTACGTGTGTTGAAAACATTTCCATTCCTTTAACTAGGCATCATTTCTAAACAATTACATACACCAAATTAGATCATAACATTATGAAACATAATATATATTCTCATAACTAGTGAATCACACATAACCTAAATTGAAAATCTAACTATACTAATCTATAAATCATAAGCTATGTTTATTTTTATATACATCCAAATTATTTTTTAGGGATTCACTATCTAATATATGATTCCCTAAATCTAGATTCAATGGTTTCTACTAAGAATCCTCTAATAAAAACTATAAATTCCCAAACCCCAATATCCCAGTGTCGGTGGATACTTTATTACATTGGAATAGTATACAAGTAATCACATCTCAAAATACTAAATAGTTTAGTTGTTTTGGAAAACTAGATACATATGTGAAACATACATTACAATTTAAACTCAAAAATACAACTTATAGAATCCTTTGAGAACACCATTATTCTCCTAGATTAACCCTACAAATAATTTATAATATATATCTTGGAATCCTTTGAAAATTAAAACATAATAAAGGGGTGATCTTATATGCCTAGTAAGAGTAATCATACAGTTGAATCTATTATGAGTATATAAGTATAAACATTATAGAAAGGTGTATAACTAAAACACAGTCCATTTAAACATAATCTTGAGAATAATATGGAAAGACTAAATGAAAATCATATAATCTCATATAAATAATTGTATTTATACTCTAATAATCGAATAATCACATGGAATATCAATAACTAATCTAATAAAAAGGCAATTCATAATTTCGAACATCATAAATATACCGTCAAGGCTTCGGCTAAGATACCATATATAAATATGTAAAACAATTGCCAAACCCCAAACTAGATTTTCTAACGACACCTAATGATGCATTGAGTGGATATAATGGGCCCCTCCTGATACTTACTACGTCTAATTAATTCCTCTTATAAAAGGGATAAAACACATCCAATATAAAAATTCCAATTAATAACTATCATATGAAATGTGGATACATTAACATCAAACTATGAATTGTATCAAAATAGAACATCCACAGTCAAACTAAATCATAAACCATTAAATGAAATATGGTAGATGGTATCATATGATATCAACCTCAATCAAGCATAATATCCAATAAATTATGTTGACATAGATGAAAATATTCTAATAAAATAATTGAAAATTTATTGAGGAAAATACTTTTACTAAACCCATATGAAAAACAATTTCATATAAAAATATTATTTTCCCAAAAAAATCAATACTAAAAATACAAAACAAAAAAAATGGAAAAGGGTTTTTCATCTAATAAATTATGTAAACATTAAAAGTAATCTAGAAATTAATTAACAGTCAAAGTGGTAAAAATGTCATTGTTGATGTGTACATTAAGAATAGAACATTCCTTTTGTCGTTTGTCAAAACATTCTCTATAAAACATGTAAAATGATTAATTTTAAAAACATTTGAATTAAATTAAAAATAGACAAAAAAATTAATTAATAAATTTTTTATATCCATATAAATAAATAAATAAAATAATATCAAGAATATTGACATGGATAAAATGATTTGATATTTAAATCTTTAAACATTCATGGTCTCTCATACAACTTTTAACATTTAATCATAACACCCATGGAAGAATAAAATTTAAAAAATAATAATAAATAACATGATACGAAATTGATGACATGATAATTCAAAGGGGTTGTATATACACCTCGTAAAAGAAGGTGGTTTTATAACATTAAAATATGTCCCAATGAAAGGAGATTGAGACGAGATCCTTTACCTTACACTTCATTCATTCGAATGTGATTTAACCTACTATATAATGGTTTTAAAAATTTTATTAAATTAAATCAGAACTTTATTAATATTTTATATATCATTTATTATCTTCTTATATTATTTTATCACCAATTTTTGATAATATTTTATTTATTTTACTATTTTTGTTGTTAATTGTGATGTTTTTTAATGCGTCTTTTGTCTTGAAAGTCTCAGTTATCATAAATAAGATATATATCCAACATATATAGAATATTATTAATGTCATAGATATAATATTTAATCATTAAATAAATTTTTATAATCTTTATTGAATGATTAATATGAAAAATTAATCACATCGCATTGTGGAGACGGTAGGTCATACGTACACACAAGTGATGGTATCATTCCACAAATAGTGAAAGGGTCAAGAAGTGGGTGGCATATTAATTTTTTAAGAATCAATATCATTTCATAATTATCATATATATACATTATTTTCATCATTATACCCATCCAATTAAATTAGGGATGAAAAACTGAATACACCACAACGTGAAGATGGTAAGTCGTACGTATTCCTGAATGGTGTTTTCATGTTTTATGGGTAAATCATGGAATATGGTTGTACCATAATGATAAAAACATATAAAAAAATATATAACATCCATTTTATTACTTTTTTATGTAAAATCACATGAATAGTAAGTAGAAGAATAAATGATCTGGAATGAGTTGGTAAAACAATTACCTCTTCTTCAGTGGACTTCCATTAGATCTCTTCTTAAGGGATCTAGGTTTGGCCTTTTTTGGAAGCCTAGGTACTCTATAACTAGGAAAAGGATGTGAATAGGATAAATGATATGGGTTTGGTTGAGATATAAGGCTCAATGTGGTGAGAATAAGTGATATAGGAGGTTCCCTTTTATAATTGAGGTGAGAGGGACTTTTGGAAACTATCAGGATATTAAATTAATATAAATTACTTTTCAATTCCAAATTGATCCAAAGTAATTTATGTAGAATAAAATATGATTATGGTTTCACATAATCTTAATAAATAATTTTTAATAAATAATTTTTAGTAAAGTTTTGGTCTAATTCTTTCAAATCCATGGAGGATATAAATGTTATACTGTGATGTATCAAGTATCAGGTTTGGAGCTGTTCTGATGCAGTACGAGTGAGTTGTTTAAGATGGTTCTTGTTAGTTAAGGCCTCATGAGAAGAATTGCCTAATGATCAGCATCAAGAGAGCTAGTGTAGTTCATACAATATATCGTTAGATAAGATATCTACATGGAGGGTTTTTTGTGGTGTTTAGTGATAAAAAATCCTCAAGTACATATTCAGGTAGCGTGATTTCAATCTCAGGAAGCACAGGTGGGTTGAATACCTACATTGTTTTGATTTCAATATTTTCTATATGTCGGGTAAAGGAAACGCAGTGGCCGATTCTTTGAGTTAGAAGTCTAAGATGCATGCAGTTCAAGAATACAGTGGCTAATGAATGATAATTGACTTTTTCTCAGGTATTCATGTTAAAGTTTAGGAGAATCATGGTTATACTATACTCTTAGCCTTAGTAGTGAATTCTACCCACCTAGAATAGGTAGGAATGAGACAACTGTATGATCTTGAAGGCCTCTTCTTAAGGAAAAGAATCTCGGATGATGATACATCTTCAGGTTGGACTATGGATAAGGATGATTCCTTATTATTCCAAGGGCGTGTATGGGTCCACGTACACATTAGAGAGGATCTGATAAATGAACCCAATGCCTCAGCATGGGAGGTTCACCCCAGGGTCTCCAAAATGTATCAGGATCTATGTCACCAGTATTGGTGGCCTAGTATGAAACGTTATATTTTCAGCTTCATCACTCGGTGTTCCACCTGTCAGTAGGTGAAGGAGGAGCATCAGCATCTAGTAGGAATTTTATAGTTATTTTTCATTACCAAGTGGAAATGGGAAAATGTTTCAAGACTTAATTACTAGTATACCTAGATCACCTGATGGAAATGATACAGTTTGGGTTTTGATTGATCGCTTCACAAAGGTAACACATTTCTTAATAGTGTAAGAGATATTCTCAGTAGATGAGCTATAGAGGTTGTACATTTGAGAGGTTTTATGTCTTCAAAGAGTTACTCATTCCATCATTTCTGAAATAGATTCTCAAATTATGTCATGATTATTGCAGGAATTATAGAAGGCCTTGGGTACACAGGTTCTTTTCATCATGGCATGTCACCCACAGACTAATGGATAGATGAAGCATACGATTCAAGTTCTAGAGGAAATGCTTTATGAATTTTCCATGACTTTGGGGGTTCCTGGGAAAAAAACATTCCCCTTGTTAAGTTTTCTTAGAATAATAGCTTTCAAGATACCATCAAGATGGCTCCTTATGAATCCTTATATGGTAGGAATTTCCTCTCACCACTATTCTATTTTGAGTCAGGGGAGGTATCTATGAGTTGACCACATCTCATGAAGGAGACTACAGACCACGTCCATCTGAAAAGAACGTACATGATGACAGTTCATTCCATACAATAGTCATATTCCAATTGATACTAGAAAACTCTTTAGTTCAAATTCAGAGACATGGTTTTATTTCATGTATCACCCAAGTTGGTTCATAAATGTATATGTATATAGGTTAATATATCACTGAGGTTCATTGGGCCCTTCGAGGTTGTCAAATGGGATGGACCAGTAGATTACCGATTGGAACTTCCTCAAATAAACCAGTCAATGCCAAATGTCTTCCATGCTTCTCATCTCCACCGATATCATCTAGACCTGTCACATGTCTTTCAGTATGATGTGGTTGAATTGGATTTAGATTCTTTCTTTAAGGAGTATCTAGTTTTTATTATTGATCGGAGCATGAAGACACTCTATATGGAAGGTTAGATCCTTTTATAAGGATTCTATAGCATCATGGATGGGTACATGACAAGACTTTTGAATGGGAAGTAGATATATGAGCTCATTAGAAAAAAAATCATTATTGATAACACCTCTTTTCCCTCATAAGGTCTTCTTGAGGATGAGTTGCTTTATGGAGGGGAGGTTATAGTGACCTATCTTTTCATGAGCGTATGACACATTTTCATTTCAATTTAAATTTATTAAATGACCCTAATTATTATGTATAATAAAGTAAAGGTGGTATTTGGTTCATCTAAGGATTATTTGGATCTTGAAGCTCTGAAATGGGAAGAAAGGACTTGGCCACATATTTAAGGGAAATCATTTTTCCCACTCACATGGTTTCCATAAACCATGTGGTTGTAGATAGTGGGAACATGTAGGCCACATGGTTTTTCTACAATAGTATAACCTAGGGTTCATGGTCATGTGGAGCTGCAATATTTTTGTACATATCCCATTCACATTGTCTACACAAGGATAGATAAATTGTGTACCTAACCATGTGAGATGCCCCCAGGTAGCAGTGGATTGCACCCAGTTTGCACAAGGTTTGGTAAACCATGCACCTTAAATCTATTCCCTTATATTTCAAATTAAATTACCTTTGTGTCCATCACTTAACCTTATAACCCTATTTGTCTTTTCCCTTTCTTCCTCCAACTTATGGACTTTTTTTATTCTTCTGTGAGACAAATTCTGCACCGATATTAGATTCTTGATAAATCTCCTATATGGTTTGGGATTAAAGATCTGTCAAAGGTGTGGGATTATTTAAGGTGAGTTATAAAATCCAATTTTTCCTTATTTATTTTTATCATTGAATCCATCACACTAATTAGGTGCAAGCCCATTTTCCTTTTATTTAGGACATTTGACTATTTCTTAGATCTCTTTCAACCAACTTTGAATCTAAGGTCAATATCGAGTGATGAGTCATATATGGATTTGAGGTAGGTGGTCTCTTAATTTTACCCTTGAGTTTTGATGTTTCATATCCATGTCATTATGCCTCACGCTGAAGTTTTCTGAGCATTACCTTTTAATTGAATTCTTCATATCAAATTGATCTTTGGACCTTGATACATGCTTATTGACCCTTATTTAGTGTATTAGAGGTTGTTGATATCATTTATGGACACCCCTTGGGTGGGACAAGTTGAATTTCTTCTGATGTTAAAATATTTATATTCATGGATCATCTCCTAAGAGTTTTGATTAGCTTTTAAATTGAATTTACCTTGTAATGTGAATGCATAATTGAACCAAGGGTACCTTCCTTATGCTTGGACAACCTATAATTGGAATTTACCATGTATTAAATCCCCTTAATGGCCATGTCACCTTCTAAAATACCCATTCACCCTTATAAATATAATTTCCATGCATTAGTAAATTTAATGGGTGGGAATTAGATGAAATGATTTGTACAGGTTGGATTGATTTTAATTGAATGAATGGAATGAAATGAAATATAAATGGTGGAAATGCCACACCATCTATTAAATGTTATACTAAATACTACTTGTAAATTATGAATCCATGTTTATATTGATCTTGATAAATGAGAAGCATGGGAGGTAATGCCTCATTCCCATATTCAATAAAATAATTATGCATTACTTATATATATAGGCTTGGGAATATGACATGAGCAGTACTTTCCCCATGATTAATATTATAAATGAAATTATATTTTTTTATGGGTTTTTGTATGAAGTTAAGGGATTTTTTGAGCATGGTGGTATCATTTTTCCTTATATTAGGTGTTAAGGATAAAGTCTCACCCTATTGACACTAGTTAAACATTGGTCTTGACATGCCACATCCCTTGTTTGAGTGTTAACATGATGGCATGATCACCATCTTGAGTGATGAGCATGATGTCTCCCACTCATTATGAGATATAGGTCATATACCATGTTTCTTGAGATTATATGCTCATTGTACTAGTTATGGATGCCTAAGTTATTCCCTAGTCCTTCTAGCAACTAGTATTCAAGGTATATGGCCACTTGAGTCTGCATATACTTGATTCATATTGGTGGATGAAATATATAACAATACTATATATATTATTACTATGTATATTGTGAATGACCAGACGTTCCTCCAGACCATGAGATGAAGTAGGTAGATCTACCAAGTGTCCTTTCATAACCTTAATAAGAGGTGATTTATTTATTTTGTATTTTTAATTAATTACTTATTCCTACACATTATTTAGTTATGAGCACTAATTGGATTACGAGTACACACCATTGGTGGTGGAAAACTGATATTTTTATCTCACACCCTACTCAGGGATGTCTTTGGTACTTGAGAAGATTATATTACTTCATGTAAAAATAAGGGAATGGGCCCTATTATAGGTTTTTCATATGCATTATTTATAGATAGAGCCTAGGAGTAGAGGATCGAGCATAGGCTTAAGATTCAAGTGGAGTAGTTTTTTTTCTTTTTGTCATATTTTACTATTTATATATCATGATTGTATTTTTCTATACCGTGTTCCCTTTTTATCCATATTACATGAATCCATGTATATGACACTTCCTTGGAGTATTTTAATATTATTATTTAGTTGTTTAGTTATATTTATTCATCCACCACTTTATTATTCTATCTGTTTATAATTTTTCTCCTACTATTGTATATTTATGATTTTATTCCATTTTGACACTCTACTATGGGGGTGTAGTCTCCCCACAATACTTCCCTCACTACTATTCAGAAACCTTTTTCATACATGGAGGTGCACTTGAGGCCATGTGCCCCACTAAATTGGGGTATGGGTTATAAGGATCCTAGGTTAGGAAATTATAGTGTGAATCACTCTGATAGTTTGGTGAAAGGATAACTAATAGAATTACCAACTGGAAGAGACACATTATATCATTCGGTGGAAGAATAAACATTTTTAACAGTTTTTATCCTCCATCCCAATGCACATGTTATCTTCTAAAAAATATCTTATCTCTATTATTTTGAGAATGGAGAAAACAATTGTGGCATTCATATGGGATCCTCACACAGAATGGAGACACCACTTGGAATCCTAAGAAATAATGGAAATCCTATGAGGGATGGAGCTATTGAGGTGAGAATCATTTCAGGGACAATACATGGTTCATATGAGAAATTATCAAGGGATGTGTTGGAAGTCCATTACCTATGGGGACGTTTCATTTTTAACAAATATGGTGATGTTTTCAAGACTCTGATAGGTTGATTGTCCTTAATTTGGTGCTTTTCTTAACCCCAAATCTCTTCACTTTAAAGGAATACGTGTTGGATCATAGGAATGTGTGAGATTAGTTTCTGGTATAATAACTAGACTAGTAAAAAATATAGTTTTCAGGATGTCTTACCCCAGACCCTTACACCAAGATTAAAGGCACCCCAACTTCATACAATTCATTATAGATGTGAACCAATGTATGGTTTTTGATCTAATTGAGTTTTATAATATTCCTAACATTTATATTTTCATGGGTTTGGGGATGGAATCTTTCTCAGTGTGGGAATATCACAGGGTGTCACACTTTCCGGTCGAACAGTATGAATGGAGAGAAGTGTTGTGGTGTAAGAAAATCCCTTCCAAAATAAATTTTTTTAGTGTGGTTCATTATAAATAATTCTCTATCTATAGAGGAAAATATTAATAGAACTAGTGTTCATATTCATCCCTAGTGCACCTACTGGAATGATCCTTTTTAAGAATCCACATGAAAATTATTTCTCAAGGTCCGATGGGCTAGGAATGTGTGGCTCAATTTTGAAAGCTTCACAGATGTTCTCTTCATGATTTCATGGAAAATAGCTTTATCAAAAAAATTATTTGGTGTACATGTAATAATTTAATGAAAGTTAAATCTGGAGACTTTATGCTAGCAGTAGGGAGCTAGTATATTTGGAATGAGAGAATCAAATCCCAATATAAGGGTATTTTCAGCTCTAGGATGGACATCACTGTTAAAACAAAGAATATGATGATTGATTTGGTTTATCTAATCAATAATTTATAACCTAATCCCTCCATTAGAGCTATCATGGGCACCAAGTTGGCCATCCCTTATTCTCACATCCACCTTACAAGACAATGGCCCCATTGTCATCCACACAACATAGGGATGAAACTCAATACATATGATTTTTTCATCTCAGGTGTCATATAGGGTGGAGGTTTAGTTTGGGAAAACATAAGTTCAATAATCATTGCCTTCAAGTCCTTATTTAGGAATGGGATCTCTATTTATGTACAATTGATTGCAATTTTAGCCAGCCTTGAGTTGTGTAATAGGAGAAACATTAAACTAGGAACACTGGAAAAAGACTTGAAAGTTTTAAAAAAGGAGATGCATGTTCATGGACCCACTAACTTGACTATTGCATATCAAATTTAAATGATAAATATCTTGATAAATAATGGTTTTTATATTTCTAAAAACTCTCATGTGGGGAATAGAGATTCTAACTTTCTTGCTTCAAAAGCTCTACTAGATGATGTTTTTACAGTTTTTTTTGGGTAATTTCCTCAAGAATGTGAGAACATTTTAATTGGTGAATCCCTTAGTCAACATTATTTTAGGCCCCAGTAGATTCATATGCTTTTTTTCCCCTTATGTACATAGGTTGTATCTTCTCTTCTTTAATAAAAAAAAATTTATTTTGAGTGATATTTAAGGATTAATACATTTCTAAGACTGGTTTTCAGTATTAGTATGGGAATTATGAGTTTGTGGTGATGTAGTTTGGATTTATGAATTTACTAGTCTTTTTATAGTTCTTTTGAATAGGGGTTTCAACCAAGACATGTTGATTTTTTTGTTTTTCTCCATTTATGATATTTTGGACAATTTGAATATAAATAAGAATTGGGTAGAGAATCTTAGGATGGTGTTATAGTTTCTTAGAATTCATCAATTATATGGTATTATGTCTAAGTGTCAATTTTAGGCAAGTGAGATGTATTTTCTAGGTCATGTGATTTTAGAGAATAGTGTAACGATGGATCTAGTGGATATTGATGTGGTTACAGCATAAAATCATCCATAGAGTTTTTTTTAATTAAATAGTTTCCAAAGAATAGATGGTTATTATAATTGATTCATACCTATGTTTTTATGGATTGGAACTCCATTACTTTTCCAATGATAGGTAAAACATTTTCTTGGATAAAGGAGTGGGGAAATTGTTTATGAGTAATCTAGTTCTCTAATTTTGTAAGGTGGGTGTTCTCTATGAAGTCTACTTCGATGCCTCTCACTATGGTTTTGAATGTTTCTTAATGTAAGAAAGATAATTCAGTGTATTTAGGTTTAAGTGGTTATGTTACCATGAATATAATTATGTTACCTAAGATTTATAGTGACATGACTAGACCCACTTTGACCCTACCTGGCCAAATATTATCCTAAGTCCCCCCCCCCAATGCCTTCAATAGGCCATGGGATAGTGACTCACATCCAATAAGCATATCACACAAACTAGGATCCCTTATACTGATGTACCTATAGAGAAACACATGTCTCTTCAAAAAATATAAAAATACAATTAAGACAATAAGAACCAATTATAATGTATAATACATGTGAAAAATGTTAAGATTCAAAAACGAGTATAATAGTATAATCCATAAATTAAAAAAAAAAGGTAAAAATACATTCCTAGTAAACAAAATGTAAAAAATATTCAAAAACAACTAGAGTGAAGGGATATATGTAACAAACACTCTCTGAACACAAACATCATCCACTATTGTCACTTATAAGAACCACTAATATCACACTCCACTAACACTGTGTGCACTAATCTCTCCACATAATTATTTTTTATCTATATGAAACACAATATGTTTAGGTGAAATTACTATGTAGGGTGATTATATACATATATAGTAAGATTTACCAAACACACAAACAAATAAATAAAGGGACATTTTGATAAAACCCACAAAGTAATGGAATAAACCAATCAAGGAAGAACAATATGAAGACACAAACAAGATAAAATATTCATTCAAGTCAGATAACCTGGGACAGTAAGTCCATTCCATCAAAATCCAAATCTCACAAGTAAAAATTCCTTACCCTAATAAATTAAAGAATATAAGCTACCCAGCTTACATAAAACCACTCCACTTCTTGTAGTACATAATAAGGGAAATGTACATTGTAGAGGTAAGTATGTCATTCAAAGGAGTATTGCACCCTAATTGAGTTCATGTGCCTCAATTAATAGTATGCATTGAATGCAAGTGTAGTGAACTTTATGTATAAATGGACCATTCCCCGAGTATATAGTGGGGTAAAAACTATATCGATTTTTTATAGGGTAATCATACCTCATTTGTGTCGAGTGAGTATTGACTCCATAAAAATATATAGGACTAGTGGCCCAAGTATGTGGGGGAGTAAGAAAATCCATGAATAATATGAGGGACTCAGTCCCTAGGACTCACATACTTCAAGGGGAGTACCTAACCCTGTGTCCACTCTGATTTACTTTCCTAAAACCAATCATTATCCTTAAATGTATGAGGCATAAACATACCCAAAACACAATATAAATAACCAAATGTGGTCAAAAGGATCACACAATCACACTATTTGTGGTAAAAAAACTCAGGAAAAGGGATACATAAACACTCATAGAGGGGATAATATAATCATTATTTCTTTAAATCAACATAGTCATGGAATGTGCTATTTTGTCACACCGTCATTCTTGAATCGTTGGTTTTGCATCATTACATAAAATCCTCATCACATGTCCAACTGATTTTTTATACTCTAAGAATTATAATATATATATTGACACCAAGATGACCTTCTGCATATCATATTCCAATATCACTATCATCTTCCCCATGGAGTAACCTCTTTATTTACACTACAGCTATCACCTTTTCATCGCATCGAGAACCTTCACATCATAGATCACCTTATGTAGGGATAAAAAAGTATATACAACCTCTATATAATATTAAATCAAACTAATATTATACAAAACTAGAAAGTATGTTGTCATAGTGAAATATATAATTTTATGGCTTTATCCTCCCTAATGAGGCTAGGGGAGATACATGAAACCACAGTATTATGGTTTGGTAAGGCTAGGTATGTCAAAACACCATGGAAGTACCTCACCACTCCCATAATTTCCATCATATATTATCATCTATGTATCAAACCACTATTTTTGAACAAAAATGTCACACGCTATCAATAGATGGGTTGGTGGTTTCTATTCAATCAACTGATGTGAAGAAAAATGGATTTTCGAGAAAGATTGTACAATTTAATATCAGATATGGGAAATATAATATCAATAGTTTAATCCAAAAGTGTGGACTTATTATAGTGATAAATAGGTATTCATATTGAAGATATCATAAGGATAATGGGAAATATTAGAAAACAAATTCACAATTAGAATCATGCATTAATGGTGCATTAAATGATAAAATAATCTTTACTTAGATATAATTCATTGATGTTGCATGAAATCACACTCTATAACTTCCAAGGGACCACCATGTGTTCATTGATGGTCAAGGAATCCTACAATGAATTTGGAGATCCAAAATCACATCACTAAAGGCTAATATATTGAGGGATAAGAAGGAAACTTGAGAGTGAGAGGGTTCAACCACTATTTATAATAAAAGCATGGGTCAAACCTCTCACAGTGTGATTTAAAATATCATGTTACAATGACCCAAAGTCAATCTAGAATCATGTTAAAATCCAAAATACCATGTCATGACATCCCCTCGGTTAAATGATATTTGATAATAAAGATGGGATAAAACCCCTTTTTAAACCCTTATAAAATCCATTAAACTCTTTAAAACCATATGATTCGACCCCAACTACATAATAAAAAAGGGAATCATAATGTAATTAACACTAAATTAGCCAAATAAAAATGTAAAAATAAAGTCCATGGTACAATTATCACAATCATAGTTAAAAATCTACAATGTAAGATTCATTAAAAGTATCCATAACTCTCTATGTCGCTACCCACAACACCACGGTGTGATGAAAATAATCACAGTGAGAATTAACAACCATGTCACAAAGGGTCTATTCATCTCAAAATTTTATTAAGGGTTAAGAGAAAAATTTTAGTTCATTGAATCTTCCCCACAATGATGTATTTTATTCACAAAAATAATGAAATTGAAAATTTGGTGTTACTTGGATCATATCTAACACTCATATTTCCATAATCTCTCGTAGAGGTTTCCATGTGGGCACAAAACTCACACTACAAGTATCACCTAGCCAGGAAGTGTCCTCTATTATTGATCCTCAATCGCCACCGGGTACTCCTAGAATGTAGAATCATACTTGATTTCCAAATCAACCCATTCTGTGACATGTAATGGTTCATACACCTATCTCCTTGGTTGTGAAACTTAGTGGAAGTTGTGCATATGGTCAAAATATCAGTGTAACATCAGGAATTTTGCAACCTCACCCACCCTATATTGAATCAATAATAGTCTGATGAGCCTTGGGGATACATTTTCCCCAAAAAATAACCATAATAAACTTCACATAAATACCATTAAAAAATCATGGTCCCCCTCCTCGAACTCCATAACCCTCTATCATCTATATTTATAGGACATATCAAGACTCTACGATATCCTCATTTGTTCGTATATTTCCAACACCTTCTCTGTCTTCATTCACACTAACTCTTCCCCCATTAGTGATGACTTTGTAATCTTCTTCCATCATCGGGTTGACTTATAGGGTCACCCATACAAGCCCTCAAAAGGTTTCATTCCAATAGTGTAGTGATGAATGTTGTTTTTTGGGAACAACTCTAAGGGTAAGTGGTCCTTTGAGATTTAACCATAATCTGACACACAATATCTCAACATATCAACTAAAAACTTGATGATTCATTATATATGGATATCTGTCTTAGGGTGGGTTGTTTTAATCAATTATATCTACATCATGAATTCCTCTTGTAATCTCTTCTATAGTTGGGATGTATATCAAGAATCTAAATTGAAATTTTTTTGTCAAAGTTAATCCATCAAGTTTAGTGATCACATATACGTACAAGTATAAAAATATTTCCACTTAATTCTATTCTTGGATAGGAATTATGTGGGTTGACACGATTAGTTAGTCAATGACCAACCAAATCACATCACGGCCTTAAAAAATGGATGTACTATCATGATTTCCTTTGATATAATATCCAATATAAACTTTGAAACCTCAAGGGGTTGAGCCAGTCCTACTAGACCTAGTACTAGGATTTCACTGACTGAAAGGTGAGGTACCATGGGATATACTTAACATCACTCCTCTTCATACCTAACCTCCAAAACTAATTCATTGGGTCATGATACATCTTTATAACACAAATATGTACTAATTATGGGGACTTATGGAACTCCCTCAACACCTCCTCATACAGTGATACTAGTACAACAATTCATTCATAAAATAGGTTGACGTTCTCACTGACATTAAAGAACCCATCTAGTTCATAGCCTAATGATATCTACTCACATAAGAACTCACAATTGATGTCTCTAAACTAGGAATCTGTCATGTATTATATATCCATATGGGCCACTATAAGCATTCAAAAATAAGTAAATTATCTATCTTGCACCAATGATAACAACATTACTACCAACTTCTTAGACACCTCCTCTAACAACCAATTTTGGTATTTCCTATTAAGGTTATTAACTACCACTATACCCTTTCCTGTAGGATAGAAAATTTCAACGTAATAGTCACCTAAAAACTCTAGAAAATTCCTCAACCTTAGTTTCAGATCTACATAATTGTAAATTGTTGGAATTATAAAGACTCTTCATATAATGGATTCACTGATTTAGGCCTTTGGTTCACTGGTTTGGTCATGGAGTCCTTCAAGGCCTTCATTCCACCCAAGGCCTTTGAGCTAGTAAGGCTTTCGGGATACCTCAAGGCCTTCGGTCCATCTCAAGGCTTTGGGCCACAAGAAAAGTATACATATTCATTTAGACAGATTTCGAGGACCAAGGATCCAATTAATGATTCAGTGTAACACCCTGACCCCTGTTACCCAGAGTCAGTGAATTATTACATAACATTGGCATGATCACAAAAGATCAATTCTTGGAAGACTGATTAGTTTAGAATCCTTGGAAACACTAGATACATTCATAAGTCGTACATTACATGATCAAATGAAAAACCACAACAACATATTTTCTCCATAGACTACACTCATATCCCCTCATACTATCCTTGTAGGTCATTCATAAAATACTTCTTCACATCCTGGGAAAAATAAAACATAGAAAGGGGTGATCTCAGATGCCTAGTAAGGATAACAATATAGTAGAAACTTTCATAAATAAGCATAAACATTTAAGGCAATGTATAACTAAAACAAAAGCCTTTTAAACTTAAACTTCAGCATAATATTGAAAAAATAAAATGAAATAATTCAATTTACTTATTCACATGGATATTCTACTAGTCAAATAATCACATGCAATATCAATAACCACTTTCATAATGATGGAATACATAATTCCAGACTATCATAACCATATAGTCAAGGCCTTGTGCCAAGACTACAAATAAGATTTTGTCAAGGCCTTGTGCAAAGACACTAGTTTGTCCCATGAGACATACCGATGCATCGAGGAGCTATAGTGGGATCCACCTGTCACTTACTAAGTCCAATGCATTCCTCATATGAAAATTTTGAAGCACAATCTAACTATTTGTATTAAAACTAGCATACAAAATGTCAATATTTTAACCACAAACCATTAATGGTATAAAAATAGCACATCTACAGTCAAACATAACTCATTCAATACAATATGTAATATTTTATTATAATTGATCAACCTAAATAGAGAATAATGATATTGACATAAATGAAAATAATCATCAAAACTATTTAAGAGAAATATCCCCCTTTTTCCTTGAAAACATATAAGAGTCTCACTATTTATCAAGAAGCCTTTTAAAGTAGATTTTTGAATCAAATTGTCCCATAACACTTTGAAACTTTTAAAAGGAATTTTAATTTTAAAACTTTAGTTTCCATATAAATAAATCCTTAAAACCATTTTTAAAACATGGGCATTAATGAGAAAGATTTAGAATACAAAATCCTTAAAACATTTAAAATGATATTTTAGTTAGAGTTCATAACCAAAAGAGAGAAAATTGAATACAAATAATTGAGGTAATGAAAACATTATAATATCGTGAGAATAAAGGGATTCATGATATACTATGTCAATGTACATTATATACACCATATAAAACTGATTTGGTGTATAACAACAAAGAAGTCTCAATAGAATGTAAATTGAGATGAAATCTCATATAAAGACCGTATCCTTAGGTTGAGGAGAAATCAACGACATAATTATTTGTGAAAAATATAAATACACTCAATATGATTTTATATTAAACGTAAATAAATTATAGGACATTCACACATATTCTTGTAAAAACAACACCAATTAATTAGATGTTGAACTCAATAAATGGAGATTGAGTTAAAATTACTCTTATCAAGTTCATATCGATGACTTGAGAATTTATCAATGGAGTTATTATGTGTATCAAAAGTATATCCAAATAAAGGGGAGTGGAAATTATGACATAAGAAAATGAATATTTATTCCACACATAATCTTGTAGTAAAATAATCAATGAAATATGCGTAAAGCCGAATGAGTGGAAATTGAAATTTCAAATTCCCTTATCGATTTGGTAGCTTACGAAACAAACAACCATGAAATAAGGATCATAAAATGATGATGTAAATATCCATAAATTTAATTATATTACACAATGAATACAATCATGGGCATTATAGACACCACATAAAATAAATAAGTGGTGAACAATAGCAATCTCAGGGAATTAACAGTGAGGTAAGAAACCCCTTACTTTGTACTTTTTCCTTGGTCGAGGGTAGGTTAACCTCATGTATAATGGTTAAATAATTGTTATTTAATTATACAATAATTATATACATTAATATGATATCATATATGATCTTTTATCCTTGATTTGTTGATAATATCTTAGTATTATTGTCGTTTTGGGTGTTAACAGATTTGTTTTCCTTTATATTCTTTGTTATGTGAGCCATATTTGTAATGGATGGGATGTATCTTATTCATATACAGAATTATATAATGTCTCTAATCATTTTTTTAATCATAAAATGAAATTTAGTCTTGAATGGATATTATGGGGAATGAATCTCATCGTGTTCGTGAAGACGGTAATCTGTACATACGCACGAGCGACAATATCATTCTTTTGATATTAAAATAATATATAATTTAATGGTATATCATATATATATATAGAATCATTATCATGTTATATTTATTATTTAAATTAATTACACATCATTATTATACCCATCCAAATAATAATATATTGAATAACAATTACACCACGACGTGGAGACGGTAGGCCGTACGTACGCACATATGGTGACATGTCATTAAAAGGATGGATATAAAAATTAAGATGGTTGTACCATATTTATAATAACATCATAGTATATATAAGATACTGGAGTTATTATTTTAGAATAGAAATAACAAAGAAATAAGAAGTGGAAGAAGAAAATTACTTGAAAGACGGTGGTGAAATTATTACCTCTTCTTCGGGTTATTCCTTTTGATGTGATCAAAAGGGATACTTAAGTTGGATTTATGACCAAATTAGGGAATCTATGATGAATTGAGGAAAGTTGAGAGTATATTTTGGAAGGTTTTGGCCCATCCAAAAGTCTTTGAAGGTGTGAATTAGAGAGAAGGGGGAGTGCCCTTTTATAAGAGGGGTGAGGGGAACCTTTGGAAAAGCTAGAAATATTATTTTATAATAAAATAATTTTCGGTTTATAATGGCTCCAAATTAGATTATTTAAAGTATAAGGATGGTATGGGTATAAAAACACTCAAAAAATATGTTTTAGATAGGTTTGGGTCACTATATTAACCTTAACTTTTAGATTTAACTCTTAGTTAAATAGTTTGACATTTACCATGTCTCTTTGTATTTTTATATTATATGGTTAATTAACTTACTATATACTTCAAGAGAACAACAAGTGGTTAATAAATGATATTAATATCATTATATAAGTTCTTTGGCCGAACCTTATAATTTTAGTAACATAATATCAATTAATAATATCATATTTGTTTTAAAAACTCTTTTTTGTCAATTTTGACACTATTTGGTATTTTGTTTTTTCTAAATTCAAAACAGCATTATTACTTCGAAAAAAATTCATCTAAACAACCTTAATATGTCATATTAACCTAGAAAATTAGTTTAATTCATAAAAAGACTCAAATTTCATTTATTTGGATATTTATAATAGCAATTATTTTAATATTTCATTAATTAGGTAATTACTGCATCACCAATGTGTCATAAATAAATTAACTTATTTAATGTATAAAAATTATAAATAAAATACCATTATGTATTAAATATTTTTATATTTATAATTAATGTTTAAAATAGAATTTATCTTATGTATAACCCTATATTAAAAATGTTTTAGTTATTAAACTTTGATTTTTACTCTTTTAACTCTTCTTTGAATTAAATAATATAAAATGTCCTAATTGAATCCAAGTGGACCAAAGAGGTTCATATTTTATTCCTAAGGTTGTTTTTGGTCGATTTATACTTATCTAATAGAATTAGTACATGTGTTAAGGTAATAATAATATCATTTTTACCCTTAATTACCCTATTTACATTTAACTGTGGTAAATAAAAGTAAAAAGTTACTATTCATAAAAAACTATTTTTATCTTATTGAACCACATTTTACTCATTTATTTTAACCGTGTCTCTCGGATTTTCAAAATTCCACTCACAGAAGCGATAAAATTAAGTTTTGTGTGAATTTTTAAATTCTCCTAGGAGATGGGTAAAAGACGGTGAAAAGTTCAATAACATTTTTATATATCTAAAATTATTATAAACTGAATCTAATGAATTGAATTGAAATTATATAGGTATTACGTATCTATTTTGACCTAAAATAAATTTAAATAAAATAAATAATTATTTAAATAAAAATTTTATTTTAAACTATAACTCAGTGTTTTTCACTATTCATCAAAAATTGAATGTTTTCAGAACAATACCAAAAATTCACCCAAATCTAATTTCGATATTATGAATCCAAAAATAAAGTCCATTTTGAAAGATAAAATTTATAAAATTTCAAAAATTGGGTATTACTATTCATAACGGCTAGTTTGATTGGTTGTGGTGTGTGTTAGAACTCAAAGTTGCGTACAACACATGCTATTGTATTATTAAAAGAGAAGCATACCATGGAATCTTGGGGTTTTACATTCTCCCCCTTCAATAAATGGCAGCCTCGCAATTTTTAAAATTGGGCTTGGGAATATAATGGAAAGTACCACATCGGAAAAAGAGTCAATAAAACAATTACTTTAAAAGAAAGAAAGGGAAGTACAAAGGTCACATGAGATAACCTATATTAGGATTCCATGTAGAAAAACATGGATATGGATGATAAACTAAGTGTCAAGTTCTGATGGAGAGGGATAGAAAACATGATCAGGAGAAAGTTAACAACAAAAAAACCACAAACTTGTGATGGGACAAATGGTAATTAGTTTCCCAGTAGGAAAAGTAAACGGACAACATTTTTATTTATTTATTTTTAAGTTACATTATATAAAGATGAGGAATTCATTTCTAAGATTGACTAAGAACATAAAGAGATATAGTTACTTTTTAAGTAAATTTTCATTCTTTAATAAATTTCTACTAGTAACTCATTTTTAAATGATGAGTATTCTAGAAGACTTGGTCACACTAGAAGAGCTAGAATAAACTTATTATAGAATCGCATGATCCACGAAGGATAAACTATATATTTACCTTGTCTTTAGAGATTAATCAAAACCAAAATGGTTAGTATAATATTTGATGATCCCCCAAAAGGTTATTCCATTAGAGAAAGAAACACTAATCTTAATTTCTAAAATTAAACCAAAAATACCCCAAAGTTAAATAAATTGCATTCAATAAACAATTGTCCTTAAAATCCTTTAATATAATCCAAAATAATATTGAAACCCAAAACATAGAAGAATTTGGTTATGTAGTCTTCCACGTTAAATGGTATCTCAAAATGACAACAATTACTCTTAAATTCACATACTTAAACGTAATTAACCTAATCACATATTCTCTATTATAGGTTAATAATTTCCATAAATAACCCAAATCACTATAAATACACAATAAAAACAAAGATAAAAATACATAATTACTCCTCAAATGAAATCCCATAGTATTCTATTTTCCTTGGGCATATAGTGTTCCAAAAAAAGCAAACATCTTCCAAAATAACATTTATCACTTAATCACCAAATCATTTTCCTATACTAAGGTTATTCATTTGATAAGACATAAGATCCCAAATCAACTTATTATTGATCAATAAAATCATTTAACTAAAAATAATTAGTCACACTAACCTGGGACTTCATGTAGTCCAGTGGTAGGCGATAAATCCCAATCGTACTTTGGTCGTTTGTTCGATTCCCACAGCTTTGTCTGACGTGACGGGTTATCACACGGTCTGTGTGTTGTCCTTTTTCAAAAAATATATTTTATAACATTACCAAAATGAGATAAATTCCTTAAAATAACCATAAAATAATTTAACCACAAATGTTATCTCATACCTTGCATTTTCATCCCAAAATATAATAACATGTAATTGACTCAAACCCAAATAAAACCAAATGGTTATTTATAACTATATCCACAAGAGAAAAGATTAGTCTTCCTAAAATATCATTGTCACATGGAAAACTGCAGGGTTACAAATACAAGAGAAAATTATTCCAAAGTAATCCTATCAACAAGGAGCACTAATACTTTTAAACATTTCTCCAACCATTTATTTCCACATAGATTCTTCTTTGACCAAGAAAATATCCTATAGAATAGGGCATTCACTCAGGTAATGGCCAAGTCCTCTAAATTTATTACAAATGATTGTAAATGGATTCTTCGGACCATTTTTATTTTCTTCCATAGTACTCTTCATTTTTGCTCAGTAATTATTCACTTTATGTCCTTCTTTCCCACACGTAAAGAATTTCTTTGTTCCATTGAGACACTTTCTTGGGTGTCTCCTTCCACATTTCTTGCATGATGGAAATTGAGGATTATTTTCTCCATGGTCTCCACTGCTGGATCTCTTATCATTCATCACATTTCTCTTCTTTGTTGAGTCCAGGAGTTAGTTAATATATATGTTGTTGATCATATTTTTGGAAAACGGGTTTTTCATGAACACGATATCTTTTATGCCTATCAACATTCCATTTTTTTGCTCATTTCCACCACCGTTCCCACCTTTTACATCATTATCAAAGTTACTATGAATTCCTTGGAATCTAGCCATTGACTAAAACCAGAAAGCATTGGGTGAGTATCAGTAGTCATAGAATCATTTGGAGAATATCATGTCACAATATTATCAATTTAAAACACATTAGGATTAACCAAGGTTATTTAATCTCATCTTATATTAAAATACTTCAAATCAGTTTGTAACGAAAATGTAAATTATCCTAAGCATATCCCCCAGGAGTGTCGTAATCAAAAGTGCAGCAAGGCCCGTTGTCGTGCACCAGTTCCCGTTCGAGTCTATCTCAAAGCGGTGTTTTTGGGTTTTACCCCTAGGTACATATATTCCAGAGCAGCCTCTACCTGCTCGTATCCAGACATGGATTTATTTCTTGGAAAACTCACAAAATCTATACAATACCAAATTTATATGAAGTTCTTATATACTAATCCTCAAAGTCTATCTTAGGGCTATGTGCTCTAATCAGATTTTATCTAAATCTAGTTTCCAAGGTTTGTCCTAAACTTTTTATGATACCAACTATAATTCCCCAACCCTAGTTACCCAGAGTTGGTGCATTATTACATAACATTGGCATGATCACAAAAGATCAAGTCTCAGAATATTGATTAGTTTAGTAGCCTTGGAAACACTAGATACATTCATAAGTCTTACATTACATGATTAAGTGAAAAACTACAACAACATCTTGTCTCCATATACCACCCTCATATCCTCTCATACTATCCGTACAGGTCATTTATAAAATAATTATTCACATACTAGGAAAAATAAAACATAGAAAGGGGTGAGTTCAGATGCCCCGTAAGGATAACAATATAGCAAAAACTTTCATAAATAAGCATAAACATTTAAGGCGATGTATAACTTAAACATAATCTTTTTAAACATGAACTTCAGCATAATATGGTAGAAATAAAATGAAATAATTTCATTTAATTATTCACATGGATATTCTACTAGTCGAATAATCACATTGAATATCAATAACCACTTTCATAAAGATGGAATTCATAATGCCAGACTATCATAACCACATAGTCAAGGTCGTGTGCCAAGACTACAAATAAGATTTTGTCAAGGCCTTGTGGCAAGACACTATTTTGTCTCATGAGACCTACCAATGAATCGAGGAGCTATAGTGGGCTCCACCCGTCACTTACTAAGTCCAATGCATTCCTCATATGAAAAGGTTGAAGAACAATCTGAACATTCGTATTAAAACTAGCATACGAAATGTCAATATTTTAACCACAAACCATGAATGGTATAAAAATAGCACATCCACTGCCAAAAATAACTCTTTCAATACAATATGGAATATTGTATTATAATAGATCAACCTAAATAGAGAATAATTATATTGACATAGATGAAAATAATCATCAAAACTATTTAAGAGAAGTATCCCCCTTTTCTTGAAAACATTTAAGAGTCTCACTATTTATCAAGAATCCGTTTAAAATAGATTTTTGAATAAAAGTGTCCCATACCACTTTGAAAATTTTAAAAGGAATTTTAATTTTAAAACATTAATTTCCATATAAATAAATCCTTAAAATCATTTTTAAAACATGGATATTAATGAGAAGTAATTAGAATAATAAATCATTGAAACATTTACAATGATATTTTAGTTAGAGATCCTAACCAAAATATCGAAACTTGAATACAAATAATTGAGGTAATAAAAACTTTATAATATCATGAAAATAAATGGATTCATGATATACTATGTCAAAGTACATTATATACACCATATAAAAGTGATTTCTTGTATAACAACAAAGAAGTCTCAATGGAATGTAAATTGAGATGAAATCTCTTATAAAGGTCGTATATTTAGGTTAAGGATAAATCAACGACAAAATTATGTGTAAAAAATATAAATACACTCAATATGATTGTATATTCAGTATAAATAAATCAGAGGACATTCACATGTATTCTTGTGAAAACAACACCAATGAATTGGATGTTTAACTCAATAAATGGAGATTGAGTTAAAATTACTCTTATCAAGTTCATATTGATGACTTTAGAATTTATCAATGGATTAATTATATGTATCAAAAGTATATCCACGGAAAGGGGAGTGGAAATTATGACATAAGAAAATGAATAGTCATTCTACACATAATCTTGGAGTAAAAATAATCAATGAAGTATGCGTAAAGCTGAATAAGTGGAAATTGAAATTTCAAATTCCCTTATCGATTTGGTAACTTATGAAACATACACCCATGAAATAAGGATCAAAAAATGATGATGCAAATATCCATAAATTAAATTATATTACACAATGAATATAATCATGGGCAGTACACACGCCACATATAATAAATAATTGGTTAACAATGGAAATCTCACGGAATTAAAAGTGAGATAAGAAACCCCTTACTTTGTACTTTTTCCTTGGTAGAGGGTAGGTTAAACTCATGTATAATTGTGAAATAATTTTTATTGAATTATAGAAGAATCATATACATAATATGTTATCATATATGATCTTTTAACATTGATTTGTTGATAATATCTTAATATTATAGTCATTTCGGGTGTTAACGGATTCATTTTCCTTTATATTATTTGTTATGTGAGCCATATTTGTTATGGATGGGATGTATCTTATTCATATACAGAATTATATCATGTCTCTAAACATTATTTTTAATCATCAAATGAAATTTAGTCTTTAATGGATATGATGGGGAATGAATCTCATCGCGTTCGTGGAGACGGTAATCCGTACGTATGCATGAGCGACAATATAATTCTTTTGATATTAAAATAATATATAATTGGATGGTATATCATATATATAGAATAATTATAATGTTATATTTATTATTTACATGAATTAAAAATCATTATTATACCCATACAAATAATAATATATTGAATAACAATTACACCACGACGTGGAGTTGGTAGGTCGTACGTATGCACGTATGGTGACATGTCATTCAAAGGATGGATAGAATAATGAATATAGTTGTACCATATTTATAATAAAATCACAGTATATATAAGATACTGGAGTTATTATTTCATAATGGAAATAACAAATAAAGAATAAGTGGAAGAAGAAAAGAACTTGAAAGAGGGTGGTGAAATTATTACCTCTTCTTCGGGTTCTTCCTATTGACTTGATAGAAAGGGCACCTTAAGTTGGATTTCTGACCTAAGGAGGGCCTATAAGATTAATTTAGTGAAGTTTATAAGATATTTGGGTATGTTCTGGCCAATCCAAAAGGATTTTATGGTGTGAATTAGAGAGAAGGGGAGTGCCCTTTTATAAGAGGGGTGAGGGGTACCTTAGGAAAAGCTAGAAATATTATTTTATAATAAAATCATTTTCGGTTTATAATGTCTCTAAATTGTATTATTTAAAGGATAAGGTGGGTATGGTTCTAAAACCACTCAACCAATAGGTTTTAGATAGGTTTGGGTCACTATATTAACCTTAACATTTAGATTTAACTCTTAGTTAAATAGTTTGACATTTACTATGTCTCTTTGTATTTTTATATTATATGGTTAATAAACTTACTATATACATCCAAGAGAACCATAAGTGGTTAGTTAATGATACCCCTATCATTATATAAGTCCTTTGGCCCAACCTAAGATTTTTAGGAATATAATATCAAATAATAATATAATATTTGTTTTAAAAACTCTTTTATGTCAATTTTGACACTATTTGGTATTTTGTTTTGCTAAATTCATAACAGCATTATTACTTCTAAAAAATTCATCTAACCAACCCTAATATGTTATATTAACCTATATAATCAGTATAATTCATAAAAAGTCTCAAATTACATTTATTTGGATAATTATACTATCAATGATTTTAATATTTCATTAATTAGGTAATTACTGGATCACCATTGTGTCATAAATAAATTAAATTATTTAATGTCTAAAAATTATAAATAAAAAACAATTATGTATAAAATATTTTTATCTTTCTAATGAATATTTACAATTGAATTTATCTTATGTATAACCCTATACTAAAAATGTTTTAGTTGTTAATCTTTCATTTTAACTCTTTTAACTCTTCATTGAATTAAATAATATTAAATGACCTAATCTAATCCAAGTGGACCAAAGAGGTTCATATTTTATTCCTAAGGTTTTTTTTGGTCAAATTATACTTATCCACTAGAATTAGGACATGTGTTAGGGTAATAATAATATCATTTTTACCCTTAATTACCCTATTTACATTTAACCGTGGTAAATAAAAGTAAAAAGTTACTATTCACCAAAAATTATTTTTATCTTATTGAACAATATTTTACTCCTTGATATTAATCGTGTCTCTCGAATGTTTTAAATTTCACTCACAGAAGCGGTAAAATTAAGTTTTATCTGAATTTTCAAATTCTCCTAGGAGATGGGTAAAAGACGGTGAAAAGTTCAATAACATTTTTATATATCTAAAATTATTATAAACTGACTCCAATGAATTGAATTAAACTTATATAGGTATTATAGATCTATTTTGACCTAAAATAAATTTAAATAAAATAAATAATTATTTAAATAAAAATTCGGTTTTAAACTATAACTCATTGTTTTTCACTATTCATCAAAAATTGAAAATATTTAGAAAAATACCAAAAAATCACCCTAAGCTAATTTTGATAATCTGAATCCAAAAATGAAGTCCATTTTGAAAGATAAAATTTATAAAAATTCAAAAATTGTGTATTACTATTCATAACGGAAAGTTTGATTGGTTGTAGTGTGTGTAAGAACTCGAAGTTGCGTTCAACAGACACTACTGTATTATTCAAAGAGAAGCATATCATGGAAGCTGGGGGTGTTACGTTCAGAGCATGTGTATTCACCAGATTAGAGCTAACCAGACTTGTAATAATTACAGGGTATGGCATTTCCATCGTTACTGAGCTTGTGCAACTCTGCACAAGACATCTAGCTGACCATCCATGCGAAGGTGGATAGGTGACATCACGTGCTTTTCTCGGGAAGGGTAGTTCCATGTTTTATTGTTTCAGATAATTTACTAAGACATATGGGTCATGTAATGTGTCACTCAATCCTTCAGGCCTTTTAAGGGTTCCCCCTCATCCCTTGAAGGGTGGTTATCATAAATCAATAAAACATTAAGGCCTTTAGGCCATTCATGCCTATTAGAATAGTAAAAATTGGTCTCAATTTGTCACCAATGAGTCGGTTAGAATTTTAAATTTTTTTAAAAAAAATCATGGTGGTTAACTCATTAGAAGTTAAAAATGTGTTGAGATTTCTGAAAGGGGGTTTTGCATTCATTTGAATCACTCTAAGAATGGTGTTTATGGGAAAATAGTGAGGCATTGGAGCACTAATCATCTATCAATTATTGGAGGTTAGGTAGAGGAAATCTACAGGGAATCGATTGTTTTATAGTGCAATGGATGGACCTCTATGAATATATGAGGTCACTACAAGGGATTGATTGGCTGGTACAGTCTATAATAGGAGGTTAGGAGTACATTTTTCTCTTCCATGTGATTACTTAATTTAGTGATTTTTTTATTCCAAGTAAAAGTGATTCTAACTTTATATTTATGAGGAAATGAATGTGTTTAATGGATCACCCATTGATGTGAAATGAAATTCCAATCCATGAAAAACCTTCTAAGCTCTTTACATGATTTCTTTTCCTTTCTTATTTTTCATGTAATATTTTTTGTGAATTTGGAGTAAACAATATTGAGTGATTTATACTCAATGTCATGATTTTTATGAATATATTATTTTATGCTTAAGCATAATAACATTTTAATAGTTACATTAGGTGACATTATTTCTCTGTTTTCGGTATTTTGGTGAACAAAATTAGATTGGTGAAGTTTTTATGGGATTCTCACAAATTGGTATTAGAGAAGAAGTTCTCTTAGAGTTTCTTATAGGCTTAGTAATTTACAAAGCAATAGATCTGGTAACATTTTCACTTATTCAAAAAAAATTGATTTAGTGGGGGTCATTTTATTTATAGTGACCTATGGTTTTCATACATGGATATTACATATTTCTATATGAATATTCATTACATTACACAAACACACTGTTGTGGACTGTAATAGTTTAGCATCTTTGGAGAATATGTGCACAATCTTCTTAATTCCTGAAGGAACATCAATTTCTCCAAAAAAAGATCTTACTTGTAAGTACCCTTCATAGATGCACCCTACTTAAGACCTTTCTTCGTGACATGGGGGAAAGGAAACATAATAATGGGTGAGCTAAGATTCTTCCTATGGGTAAAAAAGGGAGATACAAAACCATAACATGAGAATAGGAGTATGAGAACATGAGTATAACATTTGAAAACAATTCCCTCCATATCAAAGATAATAGTCATGAGTCTTGGAATAAGGACTGGAAGTTCATAAAAGATGAATCATAACGAAATAAAATATCATGACACATAAGATAATATCATTATCATAAGACATATTTCATACACATTAGATTGCAAAAATTGTTAACTTGTATAAATAGATATGTGTTCACTCATTAAGTTAAGGAAATTAAATCAATCCCAAACATATACTTATGGACATGAAATACATGTCCAATCATAACACTGTGAACTTATAATTAGGTTCACGTATAACATTGTTAACATGTAATCAGGTTCATCCATATCATTATGAAAATGTAATCAAGTTCACACAGAATATTGTGAACTTGTAATCAGGTTAACACATAACTTATTTACACATGGGTTATCCATCTTTACCACTGCATTGGAGGGATGGGTCCCACATATCACATAATAAAAACATATTTATGTGTTCAATAACATCATAAAACATTCACCATATCATAACCAATGAAATGAGATGGGTTTTATAAACATTTCCACATATCATAACTGGTATAAAAAATATAGCTTTCACAATCATTTCATCATTTTATCACAGGATAACCCTTGAAAAAGAAGAGGGTTTCATAAGAATTTAATAATTGTATAACCCGTGGTAGGTAAATGGTTTTGATAAACATATTTTCATTAAAACTATTGAAATAAATAATAATAATGGAATACTTGGTTTATATTCCCTCTAAATCATATGTAACATCAATAAATCTCATCAAAGATGAAAAATGATTTTTAAATATCATTTAAAACATTTCTAGAGGAGAATAACTTTTATTTTAATTTCATTTGCTTAAAACATTAAAAATATATTTTAGAATAACCTTGTGATATTATAAATTAATCTTTAAAGAAAATAACGTTCATAATGATGGAAATTTTGGTTGATGTCGTACATGTTAAAAAAAATATTCATTTCACAATTTTGGTAAAATCTAAATAGGATTTTTTTTCGAAAAGGACCTAAATATTACATTAAAAAATAAAAATCAAAAATAGGTAAAACTTTATTTTAAAAATAAAATTTTATAGTATAACATTTTTTTTAAACATTTTTAAATAACCGGGTTTTGTAAGAAAAAAAATTCCGACTAAAAAGGTAAATAAATATAGATTTTATTAAATACATTTTCTTATTTTATTTATGTAAAAAATATTGTAAAATGGTAATATTATTTAAAATAATCATTAAAAATTAGACCAGAAGAGAAATATTGAGTTTATTGATATATTTAACATAATATTTTATCATCGGAAGCATAATCGTAAACAATCCCAAAAAATGTTGTGATAGTATCATAAAATCAATTCCACTTTGGTAACATTGAATAGTTATCCCCATGAAGAAATAACATAAAGTGGAACATAAATTATCATGAGGATAAATAATTTTATGAAATTACATATCAAAGTGGGTTTATATACACCTAGGGAAAGAATATACGTTCATAACATAACATACGTCTCAAAAAAGAAAAATTGAGAAAAAATCCCTTACCACTTTAGTAATCTTTTGAATCGTAACCCCAAATAAATATTGACATAAAATTAAACGTTAAATATAACTAAAATAATGTTATTTATGATATATAATTTCAAATGGTCAGTGTATGAATCACACAAAAGAAATAAGTGGTGAATTTTCAAATGTATCCCAAAAATAAAAGTGAGAATATGAATCCCTTACCATAAGTCTTAACTTCCATTGTACATGTTCAAAATCTTGTAAAATAAGTATAATTTTATTATATATAAATTATATAACCATATTAATATATATAACACCATATATGGTTTTATTATAACATTTTGTTTCCCATTTATTAACAATTCCATGCTAAAGTCGCATTTCGTGAAATAACTGCTTTGTTTTTCGAGTATGTTTTAACTTCAAATTTCTGGTCCTGTTAAATAATTGGTTTATATTCTATAAAACTTTAAACATTATATAAATATAATATATATTTGGTATAGATTATTTATAGTAGTCCATAATATTTAGATATAAAAAAAATGAAATGCACCATTTAGGGAATTGGTAGGTCGTACATACACATGAATGTTGTTTCCATTTTCTTGTTGAATTGAAATAACTAAATGGAATAATATATTATCATTAAGTGATAATTTTTCTGTAATAAATATAAAACATTTTCATTAAACCCATTCTTATTACCTTCCATGTGTTGCGTGATTAAATTGTGTCTATTCACATGGTGGTAGTCCTCCATACACACAAGTGAAGTTATCGTAATCCCACAAAATAGAAAGACTGAAGGTATTTGTGATATAATAATCAATAAAAATAATATTATCATAAATATTATATATTAACCATAAAACTATCAATTTTTTAATCCTTTATGGTGGTAATGAAAAAACAAATGAAATCGGTTAGCAAGGCAGTATTCTTCCAAACACATGAACCATAATTTTGTTACCCAATTGATGTGAGTGAAAATGGTGGTAGGTAATTATCATGACATTAAAACATGTTAGTATATGGAATTAACTAAGTTTATTATATCATCATTTAATAATAATAATTGAAGGAGGTGGATGAATAAATAAAACAGAAATGCTTTTTGATGAATATCATAACTTCTTCGGGTAACCTCCTTAGGTTTGCTCCTAAATCCTTACTAGTTCAGATTTATATCAAAACTAAGGATTTTGGGATGATATTAGGAAATGTTTTAATTTATTTGGTTATTATTTATTGATAAAAATGTCTTAAAATGTGTAATTAAGTGAGGGGAGTGAGTTCCCTTTTGATAATTGAGAAGAAGTTGCATTCTTGTAAATATTAAAAAGTATTCCCTATTGGGAGGCCACTCCTACCTAATATGAGTCTAAAATAGATAAATGATTTATTTTATTAATTATTCAGTTGATAAAAACCTCAATGTAAAAAAATAAACATATTTGTTTCATGTTATTCCTTAATCATTATGTTTACTCAATTTTACCCCTTTAGTTTTCTCCCATGGTAACTTGTATCCTTTTATTCGTCTAGGTAATTGATACTTTAAGAATAAAATTAAAATGAGATTTATTATATAATAAAAAACTATAAATTTTAAATATAAAAACAAATTTATTAAATAAAAATTTTATGTGTGCGTAAAATAAACTTTAATAAAACACAAGTAATACGCAAAACCTCGTTTTAACCTTAATCACAGTAGTTAATTTCAATTGTTTTCACTAATAAGTATAGTGTATAATTAATTTGAAATTATTAGATAATATAAATTATTCTTATTCAAAATATGTAATCCATTTTTTTCTAATTATAATTCACATAAGTGGAATAATTTAATGTAAAAAATCCCATAGATGTTATGAGAAAGTGGGTTTTTAAAGAAAAAATGTTTGAAGGTTTACATGGTTTTTATATCAAAATTAAATTTGAAATTAAATGTAATGAGATAAATTTTATTAATTGATATATAACAGAACTGATTTTATTTTGAAAAAATTGAAATATAATTTAACTTTATAAAAAAATTAAATGAAACTGTGGTTTTTAATTAAAATTCAACATTTTCACAATTTTTCAAAAAATGAAACTTCTTAGAAAAATCCCAAAAATTTACCCTAATATAATCTCTACATGATGATTTCAAAAAATCACTTTATTTTTCCAAGTAATGTTTCTAAATTTTTTGAAAATTATATTTAAAAAAAATTACCAAAGTTGAAAAACTGTTATTTAGAAAAACATAGATTTGAAGCATAAAATTTTGATATATTCTTATCTATTTTTTAGAGTAAAAATTATATGAATTTTAAAATTTTTATTAAATTTATAATAAATAAATTTACTTAGAATAATTCACCAAAAGTTTTTTGCCTATTTTTTGGGGAAAACATGTTTGTGCACATATAAATAATTTTTTCAAAAAATATTTCCTTTATTTTTAAATGGTTCTTATTTTTATTAATAATTAATTAGTCTCCAAAGAATTAATTATATTTAAATTTTTAAAACATATATTTAATAATTTATTCAATCATATTCATACCTTGTATCTGTTGGTTATGTGATAACTTTCATATTATATAATAACATTTTAATAGTATGTCGTGTTTCATTTAAACTCATTGTTTTGTGCAATGTAAGAAAAAAATGATATTATATATAACACAATATAAACTTAGTGTTTCATGTATTGAAATCTAAACATAGTGGTTTGTTTAATTCAAACCATAATCAAAATTCTATGTAACCCATGCTAAACTCAATATTGCATGTTATAAAAAATATTGAAAATATTAAATTCATTTGAAAAATTATATATTTCACCAAATCTTATAGAGTTACATTATACCCCACTTAAAATGAATGTATCCCTAAAAATTCATCTCGGTCACCAATGGTATAACATTTAAAAACTAATCCATATAAACCAATATTTTGCAAATGATTATTATAACTTCCCTTAAAATGTAATGTTTGAATCATAAAGGTTACCCAAAGTAACACATAACTATGTTTCAACATAGGAGAACATAGTAATGAAGTGAATTTTTGTATAGGGAATAAAATTGTAAATAATTATATAGAGTGATATATATCATTGATCATATGAAATTGAGTGATCCATATAATCTTAAATACCTTAAAACCATAAATCTATGATGATTTAAGGGACCATTGGATTCATAATAAATTAAGGCACTAGGATAACATTTCAACTTCATGATCCTTATCCACATTTTGGGTAATTAATTTTACATATTGACTGAGAAAAATTGAAAATATATTTGATATATTTTTATTTTATAGGCATGATTTCTCTCTTTATTTGATACTTGATCAATTTTCACTTCATCGCTTACTATAAGAGATTAACTTTGCATGAATAAAGCACTAAATAAGATCCATAATAGAATTAAAAGTCATTAATTATATCTATAGTTAAAAAAATGTTATCCCTTGTCATCCAGTATGGATAAATGTTCATATATTGAAGTAATACATTAATATCTAAAATATCATCAAAATTTAAACATAAACCATTCCATAAATGGTTAAACTTATAACCCTTCCAAAATTCAAAATTTATTATGATGGTTACTAAATTTATCAAAATAAAATGATAATTAATCCCCCAAACATCATAAATTTTATCTTGTTTCTCCCATTCAAAATATGTGAATACCTAAGTAATATAATTTATTGAATCATAGTAATAACCAAAATTACCATAAAAACATAATGAAAACATACATACTTATTAATTCTATTTTTAAAACCAAATATTATTGAATATATTACATAAATAAAATTATAATATATACTCTATCAATGTTAACATAAACCACTTTCTCAATAAATCCTTTATCATTTCTAAGGCCATCAATACTATCTAATTTACTTTATTCATATCAATACCCTCATTATCTAAGAATAACAAAATTTTCTCAACATCTTGAATATATTAATTGTTATCTTTCCCATAATCATGTTTTTTCTGGAATATCACCTTGACATTAAATCATTTTTCTATGTTATTATTATTATTTTACATATTATTTCATATTTGTAATGAAAAAAAAATAATGAAAAATTCTTTCATATTACATGATTCATAATTCTTGAATACTAATACATAATCACTTCAGTCATCCCACTTCCTTCTCAAACCATTAACTATGCTTCGAATTCCTACTCCTTAACACTTATTTTCTTCCATATGTCATTTGTAGCTCTTCAACATCATCAATATAACAATTAATCATACAACATTTCTGATTATCTTCAAAATATTTCCCCTTAGGATGTTGACTAACATAATTCCCATAAATTACACATATAAAACATTCATTATTTGATAATATTTTAGGGATATAAATATATACATCCATTGCATTAACTAAACATTTAATTTTTTCTTCGCGGTTCCTTTATTTGTAACCTTTTCCACAATCCAAACATCTTCCTATTCCTCTGAGACATTCACTTGGTTGCTTTCTCCCACTTTCTTTACATTTAAGAAATTGAATCTTCTTTCATCAATAGTATCAAAAACCTAAAATCTTAGGGAACTCTATCCCTTTCTTCTTTGGTGAGTCTAAAAGTAGTTTCACATTCTTAATAATGTTTTGTGATAACTTATTTGGCATAATCACAAAATACTTTACTCTAGTCATTATCCCATTTTGTTGCTTAACAAAAAAAATTCCATCGCATTCAATGTTAACATTGTTTCGTCTGGTTCCCTCAATAGAATAAAACCAAAAATTATAGTGTAAGAAACACCAATAGTAATGTAAAACCACATAATCATGTAAAAAATAACTTATAGGATGTCAAAATCATGAAACCTTCTTTTTAATCTATGACACCATAGGTTTATACAAGTTCATTTATAGTTAAAATCTATTTGAATCTATCCTTATGATTCAAAAAGAGTTTGAGAAGTTTCAAATATTATCCATCAGGAATATCAAACCTGGTGCTTAGTAAGGCCTATTTTCATACACCAGGTGATGATCAAGTCCATCTCAATTCATCTTTTTCATATTTATTACCCCACGGTACCTTAGTTCCAAAGACACATCCACTTGTAGTATCCAGATATTTATTTAATTGCTTAGAAACTACTTTCTATTTCCTTTACCAAAATTCAAGGATATTTTTCTTTACATTGACTCATCCATAGAATCATTCTTTGACATATCCCTATAAATATCCTTAGAAACATCCCTAGGTATCCCATTAAATTTTTCTAATCTAGTTTCTAGAGATTAACTAAAAATTTCTTATGATACTAACTATAGTGAAATAGGCATTTCATATATGGATATTGAATATTTTTATAGGAATATTCATTAAATTTCACAAACATATGCCTAAGGATGACTATAGTTTAGTTTCATTGGCTACTATGTACACAATCTTCCTAAATTCTTAAATACATTCAATGCCTCCCACAACGATCTTCCCATTAATTAATCTTCATAGAAATTCCCTACTTAAGACCTTTCGTCATACCCTAGGTGAATAAAACATATGAAAAGGTGATCTTAGATGCTCATTAAGGGTAAATAAGGGATATTCATAAGCATTACATTACCATGGGGCTATGATAAGAAGATAATAACAATTGGAAACCATACCTTTCATATAAATGATAATAATCTTATGCCATGGCATAAGGATTGTTTTTTCATAAGACATGAATCATAACCGAATCAAACAATATGATCCATTCGATAATAAAATTTTAATAAGATATATTATTCTGGTATACACATCATCTTTTATCATTATGAACATTTATAAATAGAGAATAGTTCACTCTATAAGTTAAGGACATGAAATCAGACCCCCGCATAAACTTATGGTAATGCAACCAGGTCCATGAATAACATTATGGACATGAAATATGGGTCCAAGAATAATATTGTGAACATGTAATCAAGTTCACTCATAAAATTTTGAACATGTAATCAGGTTCACACAAAACATTTTGAAATTGTAGTCAACTTTACGAATAACATTGTGAATATGTAATCAAGTTCAATCAAAACATTTTGAATATGTAATCAGGTTCACACAAAACATTTTTGAAATTTTAGTCAGGATTATGAATAACATTGTGAACATATAACCATGTTCATCAATAACATATTTACTCTTGAGTTATCCATATTTACCCAATGCAGAAGAAGAATATTTAGGTCCCACCCATCACATAATGAAAACTAAATTTATGTGTGCTACAAGATCAAAAACATTCATCACATCATAATTCATGAAATGAAATGATTTTCATAGACATTTTATAATATCATAACTTATATAAAAGATACAGGTTTCATAATCATTTATCATTTTATCATTGCATAACTAATTAAAATGTAATGGGTTTCATAAGAACTCCATCATGGTATAACCTGTTGATTAGAAATGGGTTTCAAAAATATCTTTTCATAATAAACCATTCATAAAAAGAAAAATAATGGTATCCTTGGTTCATATCCCACATAAATCATAGGTAAGATAAATTTCAATCATATTAAAGGGAAAATGATGTTGAAATATCATTTAAAATATTTCATAAGGAAAATAACTTTTCTTTGAAAATAATTTTTCTAAAATATAAAATATTTTTGAAAATAAATTTCATAGAAAATAAAATTGAAATATTATAACGGAATACTCAAAGAAAATAATTTTCTTGCCTATAAGAATTTTATTAATGCTATAAACAGTAAAACAAAGGTACCTTTCACATTTTTTATTAAAGCCGGATAGGAATTTTTAGGAAAATAACATGAATATTCCTTTGAGAAAATTTTTTAAAAAATTAAAACTTGGGTAAATATTTCTTTTAAAAATCGTATAAGAATTATAAAACATTTCATGAAAATATATTTTTTTAAAATGGTTTTGGAATAAAGAGTATTTCTAACTAAAAAAATAAATTAAATCAAATTTTATTAAAAACAATATCTCGATTAGTCTAAGTAGATAAGAGTGGGAAAATGATAATATTTTTTACAAAATCATGAATAAATATATTAGAAGAAAAATCATGAGTTTATTGAGAGATTTATCATAATATTTTATCATCAGAAACATAATCATTAATAATCCCGATAAATGATGAGATTGTAACCTAAAATCATTACAACTTTTTAACCTTGAATTAAAAGCCTCATGTATTAATAACATAGAATGGAAAATAAAATATAATGGTAAAAAAAGTTTATTATTTTATATGTCAAAGTGTAATTATATACACCTCTTATAAGAATATAAGTGCATAACATAACATACATCTCAAAGAAAGAAAATTGAGATAAACATCACTTACCTTTTTGTTAATATTTTGAATTATAATACCCAGTAAATAAAAATATTAAATGAAACATTAAATATCATGAAAATAATAGTATTCATGATATAACATGTCAAAGGGGTATTATATACACCACAAAAAAGAAACACATGGGGAATTTTTATATGTCTCCCAGAAATAAAAGAGAGACTAGAAATCACTTAACATAAGTCTTGACATTCATCATACATATTAAAAACTCATATATAATAAATATAAGTTATTATAAATCAATTATATAACCATATTCAAATATATAATAACATATATGGATTTATTATGACCTTTTTTACCCTTTTATAAACAAGTCCATGTTAATGTCACATTTCAAGCAATAACTTTTTGTTTTTCGTGTATGTTTTGACTTTTTATTTTTTTTTTCCTATTACTTAAATCATGGTTTCATCAAATATAGATTGATAAAAATGATATAAATATCATATATATTCATTATATATATATATATATTAATTTAAAATATTTATATATAAAAATTAAATGCATTGTTCATGGAGATGGTAGGTCGTACGTACACATGAACGTTGTATCAAATTTCTTTTATAATTAAAAAAAAAGAAAATTAAATATTATATTATCATTAAAAAAATCATTTTTATGTATTTTATATCACATATTTTCATTAAACGCATCCTTATTAACTTCAATGCAAAGTGTGAATGAACCACATCGTTTCGCGAGGTGGTAGTCCACCGTACACACGAGTGATATTATCGTATTCCCACACAATGGAAATCATGAAGGTATGCATGATATAATAATTCTAGAATTATAATAATATCATAAATATATTATATAAAAAATAATTCCCTCATTATTTTAATCCTTGAGAGGTGGTAATGGAAAAAGAATGACATCATTTCACGAGGCGGTAGTTCATCATACACATGATGGATGATTTCACAACACATTTGATGATAGTGGAGATGGTCATAATTCATTCCATTAACATTAAACAATATCATTATATGTAAGATAATGAGGATATTATATCATCGTGTCATAATAATAATTGAAGGAGGTGGAGGAAGAAATGAAATAAAAATATCATTGATGAATGTTACCTCTTCTTCAGGTATCCTCCTTATGTTTACACCAAAAGCCTTATTAGGATTAATTTATATACAAATTAAGGCTTCTATGATGATATTAGGGAAGTTGGGAATTGATTTTATTAGGGTTTTGTTGATCCAAAGGGGGTGATATGTGTGGGTAAGTGATGGCAGTTAGTTCCCTTTTATAGTAGATGAGGAGTGGCATTCTTGTAAATACCCAAAATAATTCCTTATTAGGAGGTCACCCTTACTTCATGTTCCTAAAAAATAGAACAATAATGTAGGTTATGTATTATTTGGTCCTAAAATACCTCCACCACACAAAATAAACACATTTTTTATATTATTCTTTACTCTTTATGGTTACTCAATTTTACCCTTGTATTTTTTTAAAAATAGTAACTTCTATCTTATTATTTACCTAGGTAAATTATCCTTGAAGATAAAGATTAAATTGATATTTATTAGATAATTTATTCCTATTTATTCTAAATATTAAAACTAGTTTATTGAATAAAAATACTATGTGTGTGTAAAATTAATTTTAATACAAAGGCATGTAATGTGAAAAACCCTCATTTTAGCCTTAATTATGGTAATTAATTTTAACTATTTTCACTAATAAATATATTCAAAAATAATTTTTATTTTATTAGATAATATAAATTATAATGTTTCTAAATATGGAATCCATTTTTCAAAATTTAAATTCCCATAAATAGTAGAATTTAATTTAAAATTAATCTTGAATATGTAATGAGATATCATGTTTTTTAAGAGAACTTTTTAAAAGTTCACATATTTTTTATATAACATTTTAGTATAAAGTTCATTTAAACAAATTAAATTGGATTAATTGACATATAATTAAACTAATTTTTCTTTAAAACTAATGTTAAATATAATTTAACTTTATAAATAAATTAAAAAAAGGGTTGTCCAACCCTAGACATTTCCTTTTATCATGAAATAAATCATCAAGATTTCATCTATGATAACCTTGACCAGCACCAGCATGATTTTTTAAACATAATTCAAATATTATTGGGTCATTATAGGGTTATATTCTATGAGGATTTATCCAGGTCCTTCTTGTATAGGATGTATCGACTTTCCTTTAATACCAATCCTGAGTAGAATGACTAGTTGGTTATTATATGGTGTTAATAGATTCTAACCAAGGTCAACTTCCATGGTGTAGAACATTCTAAATCAACTTGTTACAAAATATTATATCATCAAATGGAAAGGATTACACCTATCTCTGAAGTGTCTCTATTTCCAAAATACCAAAGTGGAAATGATCGAGTACCTTTTTTTAATGGGGAGTGGGATAAAGTTGTGTGGCGTGACTTTGGAAAATATCATTAGCCATGACATGATGGCCCACAATGATTTTAATTTTCCTCACAATGGTTTCATGGGTTGGGGAGTAATGATCAGGAGAGTAAATCTAGAGTGATGTTTTTTTTTCATCATGTTTTTTGAGTATCTGAAATTCCTTGAGAAAATGTTGAATTGAAGGTATGAATAAATCATATCTTCCCATACAGGTCTGTTCCAGATGCCTTGTGGGTGACTTACGATCCCTCATGAAGAACTAGGATTCATCCCCTTAATCAAGAAAAATCATTTCAATTAGTATCATTTCCTCCTCAATTTAGGTTTCCCTATTTTAAGGTACATGGGATTCTAAGAATTCTCTTAGTTGTAGGTTGAAGCTCAATGTTTATGGTTCTTGTTTTCTTCATAACATGGGTGGGTGAGGTGTGGTTTGTGACTCCAAGGTCTTATGGATAATTTCATTGAGAATCTTCTATATAAGTGGATATTCACTTATTATAGAGGTGAATACTCTGGATAATGGGTTAGATGTTTTCCGTGATGCTAATATCATTCTTGAAGAGGTTAAAATGGACTCTTTTTTATTCTCAAGTCACTCCAAGGAAAGATTACTAATCCCAATTCTACTATATATCTCATTTTAAGATGCAAGATCAATATTAGATGTGTGAGTTTATTCCAAACCTAGTGTGTAGCTATGAAGGTGGTAGTTCTTCTATAATCTAAGAGCAATGATAGAGCTCCATGTATGATGTTTTCTACTCTTGGTTTCCTTCCCCCCGAATGTGTTGATTTGGTTTGAGCCAATTCTCTTAAATTGCACTACTTTAGGTCTCCCTAATATTTTGTCTCCATTGTTCACTATATTTTTTCTTCATATACTCTATATATTCATATTAAAATTCTTACTTTAGATAGATGGAATTAAAATTGTGTGTTTCACTATTTATCAAAAAAAAATAAACATTTCAAAAAAATACAAAAATTTCACCCTAATATAATTTTCACATTATGATTTAAAAAATTATCTTTATTTTTTCAAATAAATTTTCTAAAAGTGTCAAAGTAATGTTTTAAAATAAATCTGAAAATGTGACAAAACTTCTATTTATAAATATATAGATTTTTATCATAAAATTCAATATATCCTTATATATTTTCTAGAAAACAAATAATTTTAATTTTAAAAAATTAATTTAATATATAATATATAAATTTCATTAAAATATTTCACCAAAAGTTGTTTGTCTAATTTATGTAGGTAAAACATGTTTTTCACATATAAATAGTTTTTCGTTAAAAAATCCTTTATTATCAAATAGTTTATATTTAATTTTCTAATTAATTGGTCACCAAAGAATTCATTATATATACATGTGTAAAACATATATTTTTATAAGTTACTTAATCATATTAATACCCATAAATCCAACAACTAAGTGATAACTATCATATTAAATAAAAATATTTTAATAGTATTTCACGTTTCATTTAAACTCGGTGTTGTCTGTAATGCAAGATAAAATCAGTATTTTTTATAATGCAATACAAACATAGTGTTACATGTTACGTAAGATAAAAATACTGTTATGTGTAATTAAATAGAAAATCAATGTTGTGTGTAACTCAAGATAAACTCAGTTTTTTAATGAAAAATGTCGAAAACATTAAATTCATTTCAAAAAAATAATTATTTAAAAAAATCTCAGGGTGTTACATTGTACCCCCCCCCCCCCATAAAATTAATTTCTTTCTAGAAATATTTCTTGGTCATCAATGGTTTACTATTTGAAAATTCCTTCACAAAACTCCACAACATATAAAAAAATAATAAAACTTCCCTAGAAAGGGGAATGTTTGAAACCTAATGGTTATCTAAAGTAACTCATAACTACATTTACACCTTGATAACATAGGTGGGAAGTGAATATTTGGAAATGAAATAATATCATAAATTATTATAGAGATTGAAAGAGATCATTGATCATAATAAAGTGGGTGATCTATAGATTGTTAAGGACAACAAAATCATAAATATGTGATTATTTAAGGGGCTATTTGATCCATCTAAAATGAAGGTATTAGAATAATATTTTTATTCAAAATTATTCTCCTAATTTTGGGGAATTACTTTTCCATATTTATTGAGAACATATGAAAATGTCATTACTAGATATCTTTTTATTTTGAAGGAACAATTTCGTCCTTTGGTTGTGCCTTGATAAATTTTCACTTCATCTCTTACTATTTGAGATTAATTTTTCTGGTATGAAGCACTAAATAAGATCTTCATTAGAATGATATGTTATTACTTCTATATATATTTAAAAATGGTTAGCACTAGTTATCCAATAAGTATAAATATTTATATATTGAAGTAATACATTAATATTTAAAACCTCGTCCAAATTTCAACTTAAACTATTCCATAAATTGTTAACCTTATAACCCTTCCAATATTCGAAAATTTTAAATAAAGACACTAAATTTATCAAAATAAACTTAGCATTAATCCCCCAAATTTCATAAAGTATCTCTTTATTATCACATTACAAATATGTGACTACATTATCCATATATTTTCATTAATCATGGAAATAAACAAAATTATCATAAAACCTTAATTAAAACATACATACTTCCTCACTCCTTGATTTAAATAATATATTAATAAAGATATTCCTTAAATCCAATAATAATGTAAACTCTCTTAATGATAACATAAACCACTTTTTCATCAAATCCTTTATCAGTTTTGAGGTCATCAATACAATACAATTTACTTTATTCATATCAATCATTTCTTTAACCAAACTAAAACTCATTTTTCTCAACATCAGAAACATATTATGGGTTATAATTCCCTTAATCATTTGTCTTCTATGAATATCACCTTACCATTAATTCAATTTTTTAGGTCATTACTAATATTCAACATATTCTTTCATAATTTTAACTAAAATGTATACATAATAATCCTTATATATTTAATGGTTCCTAATTCTTTAATTCCAATACATAATCACTTCAATCATCCCACTTTCTTATCAAATTATTAACTAAGCTTTTTGGTCTTCTTCCTTAACACTTATTTATTTTCATATTTCATTTGTATTCTCTTCATTATCATCAATATATCCATTACCCATACAACCATGTTAATTCCCTTCATGAGATATCCGTGTAGGGCATCAATTTGCATAATGAACATACTTTAAACTTTTAAAACATTCATCCTTTGATAATAATTTAGGGATACCAATATTACCATCCATTACATCAACCAAAATTTTAATTTTTCTATTGAAGTTACTTGCTTTGTGTCCTTATTTTCTATAGTCAAAAAATCTTAACTTTCCTCTGAGAAATTCACTTGGGGATTCTTCCCAAATTCCTAATATATAGGAAACTAAATAATCTTTCCTCTAAGGTCTCCATACCCAAACTCTAAAAGAACTCTCTAATCATATTCTTTGCTGATTCCAAGAGTTGGTTATTGTTCATGTTGTTAATCATGTTCTTTGATAACTGCTTGGGAATAATCACAACATCCTTCTCTACATTCAACTTCCCATTTAGATTCTTATCAGAAAATATTCCTCCACATCTCATGCATAATTTTCATCATTTTTTAAAGGATTTTCATGTATTTTGATGAATAATTCTTATATATTTCAATGATTTACTAAAAACTGAGAAATGTTTGATGTGGAATTAAAATGATCTAAAATGAATAATTTGTTAAGGATCTGAACTTGTTATTTATATTATCATTTTTTTGAAGTTATATTAATACATTTATAATGATTTTTGTGTGTTTTCCCAAAAATATGTTCCATGAATCAAGATATCCCATCAACTAGTGGCCACCCCCCACTTAGCCATCCCATAAGGGACTAGCTAGCCAAGACTCCACTAGGAGGGTCTGATCAGGCCAGTAAGGTTGCATGATGAATTAGCCCTGTTTAGGGTCTATAGGGTTGAATACATGGGCATTTATGGCTGGAAAATCCTGAATGCATCAAAACATGGTGGGGAAACCCACAAGACGATGAGAGGAGAAACTCTCTAGAATGGGGTGGTGCATGGTGGTGGTTGGGGGTCCTCTGACACCCATATAACTTCACTGTGGTTGGGTATCCATTCCTTGATATATAAACCTTCATGACCCCTAACTTCTCTTTTTTATATGGGATTCCCATCCCATAGCACTATTCATATTTTACAAATAAGATGACATTTTCATCCATACATATGACAACTTGTGCTTGCATACCCTATACCACCAAGCTCCACCAATTTCTGCACCTTCTCGATGCCATTATTTCCTACAACCATCAAAGAACTATCATTTATATCCCTTCAAAAGTTTGTTCTCGAGCATATGTTCACCACAAAAGATCGATACCATCACAGATCACCTATTGTGCCTATTAAAACCCCTATTAAACCTATTTAGAAGCATTATTTTACTACTTTGAAGGTTGGATGAAGGAAGAACACATGTTTTCATGCCTCCATATACCTTTGATCCCATGAACACTTTTGAGGCCCCAAACCCCCCATGAACCATATTAGGGACCTTTGATGACTACACTATAGAATATTTTAAAGAGAACAGACACATCATACGACAACGAAGCTCCCTTTGGCCACTGTGAAATCTAGAAGGATTGATGAAGAATGTTGTTTTTAGGACTTCCACCTCCTAAGCTCTATTTAGAACTAGAATGCACTATTGAAGCCAGGTTAATGCCCATTACAACTACAATAAACCCATTCTCATCACTATCGCGCAAAATATAAAAAATGCTACAAGTTTTCCAATTGTATCACATGTTGTTGGTGTTCTAATACTAGAACATGATACTAGTCTTCCAATAGTATGATATGTTACAGGTTCACTAATGGTAGAACATACTAGTGGTCTACCAATGGTATCATGTCATCTACAATAGCTTATCACCATCTATTATCACTAGAGTACTCCATTACTTCCACCTAACACCTGATATGGAGTATAAAGCACTGTTGAAGCCCCATATTCACCTAAAATCACTCTTCCACCCTCATATATCACAATAATACATGATTCATGATCAAATGGAGGATCCACCATTACCACACCACTACCTCCACTTCCATGCTACCACCATTCTCAAGCACCGCAAAGTAGCACATGCTACTGGGGCACTAATAGTATATCTATAGAAATATTTCACCTCTTCCATGCACAATCTTGTGTTATGCTCCACTGACACTACTGGCCTCCTAGAATCATGGGATCAATCTAATGATCCACTTCTTAGCATGACCCTCACCCATACCAAAGCACCACCACCACCCTTTCCAATCATTATCCACTCTTCCATGAAAACCCATGTATAAGGGTTTATAACCTAATCTATAATTGATCTTACAAAGATGATATTGAAGGATATGGATAAATCCACTCTTCAGGCTATATGGAGAATGAATAAGTTGTTGTGATGAATGAATAATATATTGGTGTTGGTTAATACCAATGGTGGATATGATCCACCATTGGTCCAATGATAGATATGATATATTTTTTATCCAATGGTGTATGTCCAATGGTGGATGTCTAATGGTGGATGTGAACTGGTATATTTCCAATAGTGGATGTACAATGGTGTATGATGCTACCACCACTGTGCAAGTTATATCTCACTGCTATAATTTAGAAATACCAGAGAATTCATCATATTCAATGTTGAATATCTTTAAAAATATATATTAAATGTCGGTAAATATATGGAAATATTCAAATGAGGGATATTAAGAGGTTATATCCCTTTATAAATACAAGGATGTTATGCCACTGAAGAATCATCATTGGATCAAGAGAGAACTCCTGCTTCTTCTATACACTCCGTTTTTACTGCTTTTATTACTTTTTACTTTTATTATGACTTCTACCACTTTTATACCCATTATATGCATTTTAATTCATGGTTAGATCATTTTTGTTGTATGGAAAAGGGGATATGACCTTAGGTGATATTGGAGTCCAAGTTTTTATCAAATTATTCTCCCTATTTTTATTTTTTAAAAGGTTCTTAATTCATGATTTACAAATTTTAATTGGATATGATTGTATTTTTATTTAAAATATGAATATTCTAAATTATCTTGATTAGGAACATTTTTATCCCACCTCTTGGATTTGGATCACATTGATTCGGTGATATTGGGTCAATTTGACAAGACATTGGTGATTAATAAACATATGGTAATGAAATAGTGAACTAATTTGGAAGCATAGGATCCTCAGTACTTGATTTGGTATTTCATAGGTAATCCAAACAAGAAAACTATGACTTCCACACATTGGAATAAAAATAGTCCAACCAATGAAATTTTGTGCACAATTTTCATTTTCTATCAACCATAACTGATGGTGAAAAGGAAGAAACTAGTGTTAATCCATTCATTAAACCATTTAAAAAATAAAAAATATTCAATTTCAAAAGGACATTGATATAATTACATGAGTTAAGCAAAGCCAAAATGAAATTATCTTTCTATAATCTAATCTTCACAAAAAAAGTTCTTAAATTCCTAGAAATTAAATTCCTGATCTTTTGTTTGCTTTCAAACCTATAAAAACATGATTGAAAACACTAATCTCTGTATAAAACTTCAGTCACTACAACTAATGATCACTTAGGTTAAATTAAATAAATTTTTCAACACACCACGACTGGTGTTTTTCAAAACATGGCACCATTATCAAGGGGTAGGTGTTAAATCAACCCCATTACTTTCATGACTAGAACCTTGAACAATGAACTATTTGATCTTAAACCTAAGATGGAATGGACATTTCTAACTAGTATTAGTACTCTTAATCTTGAAAACCACTTTGAAAAAATCTAATTAGAAGACTCAAGTGAAACATCAAATCCTCACTCAGAGCCAAGAAACATGCCCTTTAACACAAAAAACCCCTAAGGGAACTTTGTATGCCATGATTTTCTAACTAAAATAATAAATTAACAATTATTTTGAAAAAAAAATGATGTTGAACTATAAGTAAATATTATTCTTGTATTACACAAGTTTTATGGAATTGTAGGAGAAGACCCAAGTCAATACATTTAGGAGTTTAGCTATGTTTTCTCAACCTCCAATCCATGAGGAGGGGCTGGGGAATGAGTCAAGTGGAGGGAATTTCCCTTTTTTCTAGATGGTGATACAAAGGAGTGGTTGTACAACCTATATCCTAGAGAGATGCATGACTAGTATAATCTATAAAGAATTTTCATGTATATATTCTTCCTATATCCTGAAGAACTACAATATGGAAGGAGATATATGCCCTAAAACAAGATACTAGAGTGACCCAATATAAATATTGGAAAAGATTAAAAACTTTTTGTGTAATTTTTCCTCACCAACCGGTGTCATATAATTATTTCCTATATTTATTCTACCAAGACCTGTTGAAAAATTATTGAAACCTCTTGGATGCATTATCTGGAGGATATTTCATTGATAAGTCACCCATATGAGTTAGAAGACAAATGGAGAATACTACACATAATTCATAATATTTTAGAACAAGAGGTATAAGGACAAGATTCATCTATGAGGTAAAAACCTTAGACTCATCGCCATTGATTGAATCCAAACTTTAAGAATTGAAAAGCCTAGTAAGACAGGTAGGATTGAAACAAATGAATGAACAATCTACCCCACATCAAGAATTTGTTCAATGTTCATCACCCTACCACTACACATATTAGTGTGTTAAGGTAGATGGTATGGAGAAATGTAAAGATAACCTCTAGCCAATAAATTTTTGATAGAACAAACAATGGAAATAAGGGAAACCCCAATAACGATTTGGAAGTCAAAAAAGTGAGACTAGACCCCTATTCCAAGAGCAATTCCAAAATCCACCCCTTTCTAAGAACCATAAAAGTATTAATTACAACAAGAAATCTATCAACCGCCTCCTTTTCAAAAAAAAACCTACATAAACCCTTATCTAGTGAACCACCAGTAGAAATAAGAAAAGTACTAGAGTTGGAGGAGTTGAAAAATATTATGAGGGATTTATCAATACAAATTGAGAATATCATGGACATGTTGTCCAAAACCCATGAAAACTCCCAACTCAGAAAATATGAAACTGAAGGGAATGTGTTAGCATTATCATCATAAGGAATATCAAGATTATCTATCCAATATAACTAATGTAAGTTCAAACTGAACTAGAATAAGTTGATTCTAGAAATTATAAAAATTTTGGATAGATTCTAGAACAGAAAAACACCCCACCTTGATATAAGACAAGAAAATTGAGGAAGAAACTAAGACAAGATTTATGAATAAATGTCTAGAAACTTCATTTCAAAGATATTAAAGTAAGAATAAAGACACCCCATTCCATTTCCTTTTAGGTTTACAAAATCCAAGAGAATTGATGAAGAGAAACTTAAAAGAGAGTTCCAAGAGGAATTTCAAAAGGTTTAAATTAAGAGAACCCTCATAGAAGCCATCAGGAAAATTACTAAATATGAAAAATTCCTCAAAAATATTTTCAGAAAGATAAATGGGATAGATGGGAATAAAATAAAAAACCTTGGGAGAATTTTTTCATTCAGGAACCCACCACCATTACCAACAAAATGTCAAGATATAAGGACATTCTCTATTCCCTACACCATTAGTTCTTTGAAATTTTATGATGTAGTATTTGATATTGGGGCTTCCATTAATTTCATATTTAACTCTATCTTTTCATCTTTGAAAATGGGTGATATGAAGCCCATGAGAGATGTTTTCCAACTAGAAAATAGATCCACTATTTTTCTAGCTAGAGTTTTGGAAGATGTTCATATGGGAGTGGACTGATTTATTTCCAATAGACTTTTATGTGCTCATCATGGAAAAAGATTAAGAACCACGGAATTAAACCATTATTTTGATAATTCCATTCCTAAATAAGGAAAAAAAATCATTAACGTACATGAAGGAATCCTCACTTGGGATTTTGGAGACAGCAATGTGTAATTAAATTTTATTGATTCGACGAGGAACAATACAAATAGTCATTCACTCTTTTAAATTATCCACAAAAAAGGTATTAAAACAATTGATTACTTATGTATTCTTAGATAATTTTTATATTTGGAGATAACCTTTCTTTTAAAAATACCAAGGAATAGGTGAGTACCCAAAAATATGAAAATTGTCTTTTTAATGATCAAGAAGAAATTACATTTTAATTATTTGGTAATTTTCTAAAAGAAACTAATATGATATCCTTTTCTAAGAAGATTCATGGTTTTGAAGTAGGAAATTTTAATTCAATGTCATATATGGAACAACCACCAAATATAGAACTAAAACCTATCCCACGTGACATTAAATATGTGTATCTTATGGTGGGAGAAAAATTACTACTGACCATAGCTAACCACATGCCTCAAGACAAATATAAAATTTTAAATTTCCTTTTAAAAAGACACACTTGATTCATAGGGTGAAGTAGTGGAGATATCCCTTGAATAAACCCCAAAGTCTATTCCCATTGAATTTTTCTAGAGGGGGACTCTAGAATTGTTAAGAAACACTAGATAAGACATAACCCCACCATCATAGAAGTTGTTAAAATAGATATTGAAAACCCTTTGGAAGCTAACATAATATACAAAATTTTTGACTCACAATGGGTCAGCCCCATCCATGTGGTTCCTTAGAAACATATTTTTTCAATAATGAAAAATGATAATAATGAATTTATTCTGATGAGAGTCAAAAAAAAAGTTAGAGGCTAAGCATTTAAAATTGAAAGATGAATCACATAATCTGAAAATACCACTTCCTCATCCCATTCCTTGATCAAATTTTGGAAATGTTATTAGGTGGGACACATTAATGATTTTTGTATGGTTATTATATATATTTTTTGTTCCAATTTCCCTAGAATACCAAAAGAATACAACATTCACCTTTCCTCTTTGGACCTTTTCCTATATAAGATGCGTTTCAGATTATGAAATTCTCTAAGTATGTTTCAGTGGTTTATGGTATGTATTTTCTCAGATCACATGGAGTAATGCATGGAGGTATTTCTCAATGACTTTATAGTATCTGGAAACCCCTTTGATCATTTCTTAGGGAACCTATAAAGTTTTTTGAAAGCCTGCATAAAGAAAAATATTTTTTAAAACTTTGAAAAGTGTCAATTTATGGTTAAAAAAGGAATAGTTCTAGGTTATATCATTTCACAAAAAAACATTCAGGTGGATAAGTCTAAAGTTTATGTAATCAATTGTTTTCTCTATCCCGCCTGTGTGGGACATTTAACATCATTTTTGGTCCATGTGGGATTTTATAAAATACTAAACAAGGAATTTAGTAAGATTTATCTTCCCCTTTCAGGATTACTTTTTAATATAATCTGACTTTTTTTTAAATGATAATTATAATGATTCATTTGATGAGTTGATGGAGAAGTTTATTACCCCACCAATTATGCATCCCTAAGACTGGGATCACCCTTTTTAGTTACTTTTTGATGCATCAAACCAATTTTTAGGGGTATTCCTCTCTTAGAGAATTGAAGATAACGATTTATAACACCTGCCTCAAGAACTTGGGATGCAAATCAACTCAATTACACAACTACTGAAAAACAAATTCCCTATGGTTGTATTTTCATTTGATAAATTTTGATCTTATTTATTGGGAACTAAAGTTATCGTATTTTATGATCATGCAACACATAGTTATTTGATGAAGAATTATAACACCAAACCAAGGCTAGTGAGATGAACACTTATCTTTTATTTTTTCAACCTAGAGATCAAGAATAAGAAGGGAGATCAAAAAAAGGTTCTATATTACCTTAGTCGACTCCCAAACACTGCTGAAATAGACATTCTAGAACTATGCTTTCTTAATGATCACATACTTAGAGAGAAACTCTACATGGTGGCAGGTGGTATATCATTATATGATGATTTAGAAAATTATTTGGCCACATATCATATACCTTCTATCCTTAAATAACATCAAAAGAACTAACTTAAGGTTGAATCCAGATTCTATATTTGGAAAGTTCCATTTTTTTGGAATATGTGTAATGAACAAGTCATAAGGAGGTTCTTATCGGCAATTGAAATAGAATTTGTATTTGAATTTTGTAAAAAATATTCTTGTGGAGGCCACTTTGGACCTCAAAGAATGACCAGAAAAGTGTTTGAATCTTGAATTTATAGGATAAATATATTTAATTATTCTCATGAATATTTTTAAAAATGTGAGAAGTTTCAATATTCTAGAAATATTCTAAAAAGACTATAGATACCACAAAACCACATTTTTGTGAAATCATGGAATTGTGGGTCATTGATTTTATGGGACCCTTTCCAATGTCTTTTGATAATTATTACATATCACTTGATATAGAATATGTCCCTAAATAGGTGGAAGATAAGTCCACCAATATGGATTATGCCAAAGTAGTATGTGATTTTATCAGGAAAAATATTTTTTTAGGTTTGTTGTGTCAAGTGACATAATCATTGACATGGGACAGATTTTTTCAATAGAATGATAAAGTACATGCTAAAAAGTATGGGGTGCATCATAAGAAAACTACACATTATCATACCTAAAAATGGCCAATATAAATTTCAAAAATGGGTGATTAAATGTATTTAGGACAAAATGGTTAAACTTAACTGAAAGGATTGGATATAGAGGCTTAAAGACTCCTTATTGGCATGCCGAGTTGCATACAAAACACCTAGAGGTATGATCCCCTATCAGATGATTTATGGAAAGAGTTTTCATATGTCTATGGAGTTGGAGCACAAAGAATATTTTGTTGTAAAATAGATGAATTTGTATTTGGTGATTGATGTGAAAGAGATAAATCTTGAGTTACAAGAAATGGAAGAAATCAGAAAAGAAGCTTCCAAAAACTCAAGAATTCACCAGCATAGAACCCAAGTGGAACATGATAAACTGATCTAGAAAAATACCTTTAACCTAGAGACCAATTCCTACTCTATAATTCCATACTGAAGTTAATTCTAGGTATTATTCATTCTAGGTGGGAAGTACCATTTATAATTACTAATTTAGATCCCTTTGGTTTCATTTAGATTAAATATGTGAAGAAGGACATCGTTCACTATCAATGGGTAGAGGCTGAAATGGTTCCATGAGAATCTACCTCCATAATAAGTGCACGATATCATAATTCTATAACCTATCTACTAATTTATTCCCATTTGGTTCTGTTTTTCTGATGACATTAACTAAATTCTCTTCCAGGAGGAAACCCGAGTTTTACTATTTTATTAGGATTTAAGATTTAGTTACTTCTCACTTCACCCACTTTTATCTTTAATGGGATAGTTCTTACACTGATATGAGTTGTTTTATAAGACAACCATGACTAATGTAAATAGGTAACCCCAAAAACATATAAGTAAGTTGGAAAAATATGCATAGGAATATGGATATCATTATTTTATTCTTTATATTTATGACTTCCTATATTATTTTAAAAATCTATTTCAAACTGGAAATTCTAACCGCTATGTTAAACTGGAAATAGAATTCCCACACATAAATTCATACTTCACTTGAATTATATATGAGACATGAGTTTCTTAGTAATATTATCATTCCATTTTTTAGATATCAATTTTAATGAAATTGAATTAGTAAAATGGATAACTGAATGGTTAAAGTGAAGTGTGAATATTAAAATGAGGACATGTTATTTGATAAAACTAGTTGATTCATGTAAATGTAATATCCCTATCGTTTTATATGATTTTAATTTATAAAATTCATATGAATATAATTATTATTAATTCATTACATGAGTGATTGTACCAAATCAAATGCCCCTTTCCTTAGAGGATTTCTATACAAGGTACTTGTTATTTATTCATGAGAATATTTCTTGAGTGATCTTGGGACATTCCAACATCTATAGCTTTCATTTTAACTTTTCAAATATAATGACTATGAAATAACATATTTATAATGATTGATTAATATTTTAAAAATACCTTATCCTTAAATACCACATTTATATTAATCCATGTTTAGCTTGTAGACACCATGAATGACCTTGTTATAAATTAGCCATCCTTCAAGCTATTTTTATCCATTCCTACCCACCCCTTAGTATTTTCTAGATATTTTAAAGCATAATTATGGGTGTTAGGTAAGTCATGTCAAGAGGGATGAAATTAATTGAATGAAAAAACGTCTGGGGGTGTTACCTTAGGTATTGGGAAAGGTTTATTGATTCCTTGATTATGCATTATAGTTTTCCCTTTTTGAAAAAATGTGTGGGTAATGAATTGAGAATTTTAAAAAAACATCATTAGACCAATGATTTTACTATATGAGGTTATTTGATGGATGTGAGGAACATTATAAGCATAAATTTTTTTAAAAAATGTATAAAAGTAGATAAAAGTTCAGGAAGGAGAAAATCAATCATTATAAATTTATTGATCATAAAATTACATTGATCTTGGGAAGTGGGATTTGTTATTTTGAAGGGGAAAATTTCATTGAGATTTTAGTTTTAATATAATGATTTAATCGTTAATAAATAAACCTCATCCTTGAGTCTTAATTTTTGAATCATAAATTCCTAACAACCTTAAGTCTTATAGATATTAAAACCTTCAACACAAATCCCTCATGATTTCATGTGCCTTTTATCTTTACAAAGTGGAGAAATTACTTCTTTTACAAAACTATGGAAAAAGAGCATGTTCTCATGATATGAGAATAAATATTCTTGACTTAATATCTAGAGTGATGAGAGAAAAGACTCAAGTTAGGTAGATCACTATTTAGAATTCTTAGTAATAATGAATTATGGAACTTGAATGAATGAGAAGAGAAGTACCGTAATTTTCAAATGGAAAAAGTAAAAGAATAGATTTTGTTGATCCTTTGAAAATTTAGAAATTAAATTTATATTTTATGTGTATATTTGAAATTTTGGTTTAACAATGATAAAAAATTTATTTTATTACTTTGAGATTTGAATAATGGTAATATCAGTGCCCTCTGATTTTCAATGTTAATATGTTATGCTTGAGGAAAAGAATTGTTTAAGTATGGGGGTATTTGACGCACTAAATTTTCAGGAATAATTTGTAACATTCTTAAAATTATGATGATGGATTTTAATTAAGAATTCCTATTAATTTCATTGTTTTACAAAAATATAGGATATTTAAAATAAGGAGTTAAAATGAACTAAAATAAATAATTTTTTAAGGATCTGAAGTTTTAATTTATTTTAAAATTATTTTGAAATTATATTAAGAGTTATTTATATATTTTAATGTTTTTACCCAAACAAAATTTCCATGACTCAAGTTATCCCATCAATGAGTGGAAGCCTGCCACTTATCATGACCACAAGGGGCTAGCCAACCAGGCAACCATAGAGAGGTCCTACTCAAGCCAGTAAGGTTTCATGGTGGATCAGGTTTGTGTAGGGACCATGAGTATGCATATATTGAAATTTATGGTTGGTTTGAAGCCCTAATTCTCCATCCTATAATGGTGAAACCCATGATGAAATGGGAGGAATGGCTGGTCGGAATAGGGCGGTGCATGGTGGTGGGTGAGGGCCTTCATCTCCCATTTGACAAGATTCTGGTATAGGAGTCACACCTTGATATTTAAACTATTATGGCAATTGACTTATATTTTGATGTGGTATTAACATATCATGAATTTTCTCACACTCTACTAATATGATTTCATTTTTGGTCATCTGTGTGATAACTCACGATCAGACACACTGTACTATCAAGCTCCACTACCAGTCGCAGCCAATCAATGTCACTGCCATCTTTATCCATTAAAGAACATCCACGTATGCCACTTCTCGAGCTTGAGATTGAGATGAATTTCACCACCAAATCCTGAGAACATTATGTATCACCTTCTATGCTTGTAACGATCCCCATGAAGCCTATTTTGAAGCTTCATTCTTCCACTTCAAAGGCTGGATGGAGGAGGAACTCCCGCTACCATGCGACCATACACCTTCAAGACCTTTCACACTATCGAGGACCCAAACCCCCATAAACCATCTCAAGGATATCAGACGACTTCCCATTGCCAACATTGGAAGAGAACTAATTCCTCACATGATATTGAAGCTCCCTTCAGCCACTATGAAATTTGGAAGGATTGATGAAGGATACTGTCACCATAATCACCACCCTATAAGCTCAATTTTTAACTAGAAAGCATTGTTAAAGCCTACGTGAATCCTGTTCTGACTACCAATGACCATTGATCATCACTTCTCCAACAACGACAGAACATTCTACTAGTGTACCAATGGTATCACATGCTATCGGCATGCCAATGGTAGCATATGATACCATGTTGGCAATGGTATCACACGCTACTAGCATACCAACTTTAGCACATCGCTTATCACCGCTCGTCACCAACTTTAGTCACTGGAGAACTCCATTTCTACCACTTGAATATAAATATATAGCAAGGAGCACTATTGAAGGCCCTTATCCACCTGAAATATCTTTTGAGACCTCATACTTCACCATGATAAAATGATCAACTGGAGGAGCCACCGCTGCCACACCACTGCCTCTACTGCCACACCACTGCTATGCTCAAGCACTGCTGAGTAGTACATGCTACTGGTACTCCAACGGAAGCACATGCTACATTTTTTACCAATGGTATCACATGATACCAATTCTCTAATGGTAGTATCTAGATAAATGTTTCTCCTCTTAGATGGATGTTACTCAGTGCTACTCCACCACTACTTTTGGCCCCCTAGAAGATTGGGATCGTGCTAATGAGCCACTTACTAGAATCACCCTCACCCCTTACAAGGAGCTACTATCACCGCATCCAAGAACTACCCATGCTTCCCTAAAAAATCATGTAAAAGGGCGCACAACTTTAATCTCAAACTTCTCTTTCAAATAGAAGGATTAAGGCAGTGGATAAATCCATTATTAAGGCCACATGAATTAGGAATAAGTTGATGGGATGAATGAAGAAATGATTAGTGGATATGATACACCTTTGGGTGAGTAGTGGACATGATCTACCATTGATCCAATGGTGGATGTCCAGTGATGGATGTCCAATGGTGGATTTCCAACGGTAGATATCTAATTATGGATTTGGAACATTGGATGATGCTACCACCATTGTGGAAATTATATCTCATCACTGAAATTTGGAAATACCTAGAAAAAATTCAATGTTTAAAATCTTTAAAAATATATATTTAATGTCTAAAAAGATAAATAAAGATTAAATTGAGAGATATTAAGAGGTTTCCTCCCTCTGTAAATAAAAGGATGTTGTTCCATTAGAGAAGAATATAAGGTTCAGGAGAGAACACCCATGGCTACTAGACAATCTATTTTTGTTTATTTTATTTATTTTTTACTTTTATAATGACTTCTTCCGCTTTTATCCCCATTATTTACCTTTTAATATAGGGGTAGACCCTTTTTTGGGTCAGGTGAAGGGTAGGCTTCTTTATTTAATGTTGGAGTCCAAGTTTTTATCAAATTCTTCTACCTATTTTTATTTTTTAAAAGGTTTTCAATTCATGATTTCATATTTTTAATGTGATACAGTTTTATTTTTATTTCAAATATGAATATTCTAAATTTCCTTGATTAGGAAAATTTTACCCCCTATTCTTTGATTTGGATCATACTTATTGGGTGATCTAGGGTAAATTGGAGATGTTTTTGGAGATTATTAAACACATGGGGTGGAAATAGTGACCTAATTTGGAAAATTAGGATCCTCAATGCCTAATTTGGTATTGCATAGTTGATCTAAAAGAGATAATTGTGACACTCACACATTATAATGAAAATATTCCAACCAAGGAAATTTTGTGGACTATTTTAATTTTCTATCAACCTTAATCAGGGGTAAAAAGGGAAAAATGATTTTTAATCCATTCATTAAAAAATTAATAAATAGAGGAGATTTAATTTCAAAAATACCATGCTAGTATTACAGGATATAATACAAGCCTAAAAGTAATCATCTTTCTCTAATATGATCTTCACAAACCATTTTCTTCACTTCCTGGACATTAAATTCCATATCATTTATTTACTTTCTCAACCATGAAAACCTGATTCAAAACACTACTCTCTAGAGAAGACTTAGGTCACTACTATTATACCCTTAGGGGAAATTAAATATATTTTTACACACCCCATGATTGGTGTGTGTCATCATTTAATGTTAACCCATTTTCTTTTAGATCCCTTAATCGAATAAAACCAAAAAACATAGTGTCGGAAACACTAATTATAGGGAAAAATCGCATAATCATGAAAAAATCACTTAAAGGATTTCTAAATCATGACACCTACTTTTTAATCTATGACACCATATATTTATCCATGGTTATTAATATTCATCATATATTTAAATCAAACCTGATGATTTTAAATGAGTTTTGGAATTCTCAAATCATTTCCTCCCAGGAGTTTCAAACTAGTTGTGAAGTAAGGTGTATTGTCATGAACTAGGTGATGATCAAATCCAACTCAATGCACCCTTTTAGAGTTATTAACCCTAGGTACCTCTATGTCAGAGTCACATCTACTTGTAGTATCTAGACAGGGATGTGATTTCATATAAACCATTTGCTCTATTTATGATGGCCCATACTTTTCATACAAAGATATTACTTCCAAATATAATAATATTCATTGCATAACATAACAAAACTATTCCATGACCGCTTAAGTTTACTATCTTCAAAAATTTGGAAACATAAACAACTAGTTTATAAAAAACCTAAATCATCTCCCTCTTATTCATTCATAACAATAACCCCTTTTTGACACATCTTATTTAATACCCTTATTCATATCCTAGGGAAAAGAAATACAAGAAAGGGTGAGCTCAGATACTCAGTAAAGGTAAACAAAGGAGATATCAATCATATCATAATCATGGGACATAAGAACATAAGAAAATAATTTGAAAATTATATCCTTCATCCCAAAGATCATGACTTAATGTCATGGGACAAATCATAAAAGTTCATAAGGAACATATTTCATGAGATCATAGCATAAAAAATAAAATCATGGCATTTATATAAGAATATAAAATCATTTCTATATTAGTAAAGGCTCATTTACAAGGCTATCACTACTAAAATGTGATTAGGAATGTTTAGAAGTGAATTTGGTAGGGTATAGTCGATCTTCAAGGGTCATAGTGATCTGAATAAGTGAGTGAGGAGGTTCCCTTTTATAATTGGGGTGAGGGGAGATTTTGGAATTTCCTAAAATTTTAATTTATACTAAATTTATTGTCGATCCAAACACCTCAAAAATTATATGTATTCAAAGATAAGATGAGATAAGGTTATAATATCATTAACTAATGGATTTTTAACATGTTTTGGTAATATTTTAAACCTTCAAATTCTGATTAACCCTTTGTTAACCAATTTTTATTTCTACTATGGTAACAACTTATTCAACATTAAAAGGTTGTACATTTTACTTATGTGATGTGAAATAAATTATAAATGATCAATTAATAATATTTTATAACATATCATATTTTATTATTTTTAACAATATTTTATGATTTTTAAATAATTTAATCAAATATTATTTTCATAAAATATCAATAGTGTCAAATTTGACATTATTGATTTCTTCGATTTTTATTATATAGATTAATGGTCAAGGTAATCTAGAAAAACAATCTAGATTAATTATGTCAAATTAAATTTATTTTAATATTTTTAAAAATATTTTTTTGACATTTCAATTAATAAAATAATTACTACATTAGTGTTGTATAATTATTTAATATACATTTATTCACTAAAAATAAAAAATAAATTACTATGATTAATATATCGCTTTTATATTTAATAATAATATTTATAGTTAAATATATCTATTTTTTATACCTGTTTTTAAAATGATATATTATTGAAAAGATGAATGTCACATCTTTAAATATTTATTAAATAAAATATTATAAATATCATAATTTCATCCAAGCAGCTCAAAAAGTCAAAAATAAATTCATATCATGAAACTATATTTATTAAGTTATAAATTGACATTTATATTCATTCATAACGTTATTTTTCCTTATTAAAGACAAAGAAAATGACATATTGTGTATTTCTTTGATTTAAATATTATAAAAATAATTTTCATGGACAAGTGTCCATTAAATGACTTAATTTATATCCTTAAGTATTCAGGGTCAAATTTAATTCATATAATAAATCTTTGGAAATTTTTATGGTCATTTTGTAGCCTTTATAATATTATTTTGAACCTAAATTACCTAATTTACCCTTTAATATGGTAACAATATATATCATGGTTACTATTCATATTGGAAAAAAATAAAAGGGGGCTACTTAATAAATTTGGACCTTCTCAATCCAAATTTGACAGCCATTTTTTAAAATTAAAAACATAGAATTTTTTAATTTTAATTTAAAATTAAATTGATAAAATGCCATGAAAAACATTTTTTGGAAAAATGCACTTTTAAACCATAAAATGTTTTTATTATGAATTCATGTATAATATCCGTTTAAAATACAATAATTGGATTATTTAAATATAAAATTAACTAATTATAATTTATAACTAATCCAAAACATAATTTGACAATGTAAATTATTTAAAAGAAAAATATTGTTTTAAATTAAAATTAGCATTTCCATTATTCATAAAAACATGTAACTTTTCATAAAAATACCAAAACATCAACCAAAGTAAATTTTTATATTCTGATTTAAAATAATAATATATTTTTTTCATATAAACATTATAAAAGTTTCAAAATTTTGATTTAAAATGGGTTCACCATTAAAAGGTGGTAAAATTACCCTTTTGAAACATGTAGGTTTTATGCATAAAATTGAGTTTGATCTTATTGTATTACTTTAAACTCTATTGGACGAATATTAAAAATATTTCATTGAATAAAAAACATATAAATTTTTTTAATATCATTCTCTAAATTTAGTTAATTTAATTTATTAAGACAAAACACCTTTCTGTGAATAAAAATATAAATATTTCATTTATATTTAATTGGTTTATATTTTCGTTCCTAATTAAATTTTCACCAATAATTTAATCTTGTATTTATGTAAACCATATATTTTCATAATTTATCTAATTTAATGTCCATGTTTTAACGGGAATTTTATTTCATCTTGAAATTTTGTTTAAACTCGTGGTTTCATGCAAAACAAGTTATTGAAGAATTAAAAATTATTTAAAGAGAAATATTTATTAAAATATCTGGGTGTTACACTATCCTTTATAAAAATTATAGGACATTTTAAATACCAACTATATTAGTCAAGGATTTTCATACATGAATATTATATATTTTTATATAAAAATTCATTACATTACACAAACATATCCCTGAGAACTATAATATTTTAGTGTCTTTGGAGACTAGGTAAAAATATTCTTAATTCCTGAAAGATCTTCAATGTCTCCCATAATGATATTTTCATTAAGTACTCTTTATATAAATACCCTTGATAATACCTTTCTTCATGACCTAGAGGAAAGGAAACATAATAAGGGGTGAGATTAGATGCTCAGCAAGGGTAAGAAAAGGATATACTTAAGTATAACATTAGTATAAGGGCGTGAGAACGTCAGCATAACATTTCAAAACCATACCCCAGATATCAAAGATAATAATCTTGAGTCATGGCATAAGTATTGGAAGTTCATAATAAATGAATCCGAATGGAATCAAAAAACATAATCCATGAGAGTATAACATTCTTATAATACATACAATTGTGGCATACAAATCAGATTATAACCCATGAAATGAAATGGGTTTCATAAAAATTTAATCATATCATATCTTTTAGAAAAGTAAAAAGTTTCGTAATCATTTTATCATTTCACCAAATCATAACCCAAGAAAAAGAATGAGGTTTCAAAATAATTCCATCATGGTATAACCCAAGGAAGAGAAATTATTTTGATAAGAATCTTGTAATAATGAATCATTTGAACAAATAACTATAATTTTATCCTTTTTTCATAACCCCAATATATCATAGGTAACATCAATATATGTTATATTTTATGGAAAATTATTTTAAAAGATCATTTAAAACATTTCTCTAGGAAAATTACATTTATTTCAAAATCATTTATTTGAAACATAAAACTATTTGAAAATCAATTTCTTTTAATATAAACATTAAATATTATAAAGGAATCATCAAATAAAATAATTTTCATGACAATAAGAAATTTCATTCATCTAATATAAGTTAAAATAATTATTCCTTTCACATTTTCATTAAAATAAAAATGGGAATTATTTGGAAAAAGACATGAATATTCCTTTCAAAAAAAATAATTTTCAATAATGGGTAAAATTTTCTTTAAAAAAATATGAAAATAGTAAAAAAATCGAAAATATTTTAAAAAAACATGGTTTTGGAAGAAAACTAATTTTTGACCAAAAATAGAAATAATGTTATATTTTCTTAAAAATAATTTCTCAATTAAATTAAGTACCACATAGTGTAAAATGATAATATTATTTTAAAACATAATGAATAATCATATGAGACTAAAAAAGATGATTTTATTGAGTGATTGATCATAATATGTTATCATTGCAAACATAATTTTAAACAATCCAAATAAACGATGAGATTGTAACATTAAACCATTTCATCTTTGGTAATTTTGAATAGTAAGCCCCATGAATGAATAACATAGAATGGAACATAAAATATCATGAGGATAAATAAATTCTTTATATTACATGTAAAATGGTTTTTTATATACACCTAGTGAGAGAATATAGGTTCATAACATAATGTTCGTCTCAAAGAAGGAAAACTTTGAAAAAACTCCCTTACTGCTTTGGTAATGTACCGAATAGTAATACCTAATAAATCATAACATAAAATTAAACATTAAATATAATAAAAAATGGGATTCATGACATAACATTTAAAAGGGTCAGTATATACACTACACAAAAGAAAGAATTGGTGAATTTTACTTTTACTCCGAGAAATAAAAGAGAGACTAGAAATGCCTTACCTTAAGCCTTGGCTTCCTTCATAGATGTTAAAAACTCATATATAATAAATTTAATTTAATTATAAATCTATTAAATTACAATATTAAATATATCATACCATATACTGTTTTATTATGACCTTTTATTACTTCTTAATTAACAATTCCATGTTAATGTCCCGTTTCGGGCAACAATTGCTTTATTTTTCATGTATGTTTTGACTTGTTTTTTCTATTCCCCTTAGTAAAATAATGGTTTCATAATATCCATATTGTTAAAAATGAAATAAATTTCATATATATTCTGTATATATATATTTTTAGTGATCCATAATATTTATATATATAAAAATGAATTGCATAGTTCTTAGTGACAGTAGACCCTACATGCGCATGAACATTGTTTCCATTTTATTGTCAAATTGAAATAAAGAAAATTAAATGATACATTATAATTATATAATTATATTTTTTCATATATATCACATATTTTTATTAAACCCATCCTTATTAGCATCCATGTAAACCATGAATGAATCACATCACTTTGTGAGGTGGTTGTATGTCGTACACATGAGCAATGTTATTGTGTTCCCAAAAAATGGAAAACATGAAGTTATATGTGATATAATAATTACATAAGCATACTAATATAATAAATATCATATATAAAAAATAAATTCATCATTATTTTTATCCTTGAGAGGTGGTAATGGAAAACTTATTGACATCATTTCTCTAGGTCGTAATTCACCACACACACAAACAATGATTTTGTAACCAATTTGATGGGAGTTGAGATACACCTAAAATCATCCTGGGTTAGATTTATATTCAAAATAAAGATTATAGGATTATATTAGGGAATTTATTAAGTTATTTTTTATGTATTGTTCGAGAAAAAAGTCTTGAGAGGTGTGAGTAAGTGAGGGGAGTGAGTGCCCTTTTTATAATTGAGGAGTAGTGTCATTCTTGTAAATAACCAAAATTATTCACTATTGGGATGTCACTCTTACCTTATGTGTCACGAACCATCCCCTAGGGCCCATGTCGTGACTACCCCAAGCTCGCCTTCCATAGGCATGGGGTTGGCGACTAGCACAAAAGGCATAATTCCCTAAACTGGGAAGGCATTGCCTTTATAACCTCTAAACACTCACAACCAGGTATACAATGAGATACCCACACAAGTAAACTGTATAAAAAAAAGAGTGCTGAAAAGTAAAAGGGGTCAGAATAAAATCCCAACAGTAAAGGTAAAATTACAACTGAAATACAATACAACTGAAGATAGAGAAAAAGGCAGCTACTGGCTCGTCCTCAAAGGTTCCTACCTGAAGCGTAGGTACAGATCGCCTCCTCAGCACTCCACATCCGCCCATCTCCTCTGCGTACCAACACACTATATGGTCCACCTCTAGGAACCATCTAGTCTGAGTACTTTCAGCCTCAGTCAGCATTGTCCGTCATCTGCATCCAACACAATAATGTGTTGGCATAGCCCATGCAAGCATGAGTATAATGATACTCATTAGGGACCCTGAGACCCTCTAGGTCTCACCAAAAATCCAACAAGGATAAAACACAAATTATGAAATCAATAGATAACCTTACTTAGGTATATTCCCATACATATACCTAAGTTATAAAGTGATTCATCTCAATCATGAGGAAAACAAAGAGGTTCTGACTCAGCTCATACCAGGATTTATTCTTGGGGTAGTAAAAAGTAACTTTCTGAACCCTCGGCTGCTGGAGAACTCCTTCTCTATCGATTATAGTGGGCCTGCCGCATCACATTGAGGCGCTTCCCACTAACTTTGGACTGTTGAGGTACTCCTCCTGTTGAGTATCGTGGGTCTGTCACATCACACAGAGGCGCTCCCAACCGTGGGCCTCCTTCGTCACACAGAGGCGCTCCCCCTCATAGTCTGCTGAGGTACTCCTCCTGTCGAGTATCATGGGTATGCCGCATCACACAGAGGAAATCCCCACCATAGGTCTACCGCTTCACCAAGGCACTCCCCACAGGGCCATTTGAGTCACTCTGAGTCAAATGGTCAAAAGTCGTCAAGTCTCATCTAGCTACTAGGTTCATGCACAAATGCTCTCTCATCTCTGGGAGGATCCACACCACATGATATTGGTTGATACTCCAACTATCACGAAGTCTAATGAAGAAGTATCTTAATCGTCTGACACGTTAGAGGGGTCTCCACGCAAAATACGGTGTGTCAATCGAACACCCGGTCTATGAGTTACCAGCCTTTTAGTCCCGGGGGCCCGGTTGGATTTGTGCTCGATCCAATCTGACCATATCCCATCTCAATCCAAAACTAGGTAGACTATCAATCAAAGGGACTATCTCGCTCGAAGGTTTCCAGTGCTACTGACGGTTCGTCAAATAGACGTCTGGTGCCAAATTTATGGCCAAGAGATGATAAATGGGTCGTAGTGGGCCTAGGTCCAGTCCGACCCGGTTGGACCGACCCGGCCTGATCCGTTAGGTCTTTCCCATTCCGCAGTGTGGCTCAGCCTGTTGGGTTTGGCCCATCCCACTGAGTGGACCGACCTTCTAGGTCCGACCCGGCTGGTCGCGGGTACCACGAGGGCAAGAGGTAGTGGGGCGGCTCGGCTGGGGTGGCTCGGAGGGCCAGCAGGTGGGGCAAGCTGGGGCGGCTCGGAGGGCCATGGGCGGCGCGAGCTTGGTGGCTCGGAGGGCCGTGGGGGGGAGCTTTGGCCGGGGTGCGGGGCCGGTTCAGCCGGAAGGTCGGAGCACCGCGGGGGCGCGCGGCCGGTTCGGCCGGGAGAGCGGAGCACCATGGGTGGCTCGGCCAGGGAGGGGAGCCGGGGCACGTGGCCAGTTCAGTCGGGAGGGCAGAGCTTCGCGAGTGGCTCGGCTGGGGCGCAGATCCGGGCACGCGGCCGGTTCGGCTAGTAGGGCGAAGCGATGTAGGTGGCTTAGCCGGGGCGTGGAGCTGGGGCACGCGGCTGATTCGGTCGGAAGACAGGAACGCCGCGGGGGCGGCGCATGTCACAGAGGCCGCGGGTGGTGGTATCATGTCCTTCGTCACCTTCATCGTCTTCGTTGTCTTCCTCCATTTTAAAGAGTACACCAAAGAAGAACAGCGGAGGGGTCAAGCTGTGTTTGTTGGGCACACACCCTCTGCGTTTAGAGTGGTAGAAAGTGGTTCACAAAGAATGAAGAATGAATGTGAAACCATAATCTTATGAAATTTTTGTTCCCAACTCGCACAAGAAAAGAAGGGAGTACATGGAAAGTGATAAACATTTAGGAATAAACCCCTACCTTGATCGTTAGATGATATCAATGAAGAGGGAAGACGATGAAGTTGTTGCCATTCGTCTCTTCCTCCATACACCTCCAATTGTGTGATCGTGCATCAGTTCGTTGTAGTGGAAGACATTCCTCTATGAATAGTGTCCCGAGGAAGAAGTCAAATTTGGCGTTCTTCGTCGGTGGAGAGTTCTTCGTTGGAGAGTGCAATCCTCCAAGTTTTGGGCATCGCGGCACTTTACCAGTGCTTCATCGCTTGGTATAGTCATCCCAAACCCTCCTCCCAAGCTTCATATATATAGGAGGGGGAGGTATGTAATGATTGTGGAATTTATGATGGTTCATTTATTATGAACCTTTCTAAATTCTAATGACTTGGTTACTTGAAATTTAAAAATGGACAAGCCAGTTAAATTACGTTGGCACTATTTATTGTGGTGTGTCGGCATAAAATAATGTGGAGGAGGGTTGGAATTATTAAAGTGGAGGAAGATTAAAAGGCTCTTTATATTAATGAGGGTATTGAAGAGGTCTAGGCCTCAGGTGGTGCCCACCACCATAACCTCTCATGGGAGGTTAGGTTTGGGTGGTCCCCACCACCATAACCTCTGATGGGAGGTTAGGGTATGATGGTCCCCACTTCCCAACTTCCACATGGAGGATAAAACTCATGTGGTCCCACCTCCACAATATTCACATTGCACAATTTTATTTTTATTTTATTCCTTTATGAAAAACCCAAAAACTAACTTTCACCCTCGACCAACTATCATCGAGGTGAAAGTCTCCTAAAGCGAAAAATGACACTATGAGTTCAACGGTGCCCTTGGATTTCAATTATGAGCACTGGTTCAATAGTTAGAAACATATGATTGCACGTTTAGTGAACCTACCCAAAAAAAAGTTCAGAAATCCATTCTGGGCATTCCGGGCCTCAGAATCATATGCCATCAATTTTTGCAGACTCATAAAATTCCCATTTGTTTAAAAAAAATTACATGGAAATTTTGGGTCTTTAAATTCTCCCCACCTCAGGGCTCTATTTACCCGTAAGCCACAACTAAAACTAGGTAAACAAGTGGGGGTACTGAGCACACATTTGAGCCTCCCGCTCCCATGTTCTCTTTTGGTGGTTCCTGTGCTTCCAGCGAACACACACAAAAGGTATCGACCATCCATGAAGGACCCACTCCTGTCGATCCTCAATCTCTACTAGAACCTCTGTAAAAGTCACCCCATCATCGACGTCTAGCTCGCCATGGTTGATGATGTGAGAAGGGACATGAACGTATCTTCTCAGCTATGATACATGGAAGACGCCATGCACCTGGTTTAACTGAAGTGGAAGAGCAAAGCGGTAAGCCAACTCGCCAACTCTGTTGAGGACCTAAAAATATCCGATCAACCTCAGAGATAACTTGCCATCTCTGCCAAATCTCCATAGACCCTGTCAGGGAGAGACCCGTAGAAAGACGTGGTCACCATCCTCGAACTCAAGAGGTCTCCATCTCCTATCGACATACGAATTCTGCCTGCTCTGTGAACTCTTCATCTGTTCCTTGATGATATATGCCTTCTTTGTGGTATCTCGTATCATATCTGGTCCCACAAGTGCTGACTCCCCTAGGTTAGTATTGCACAAAGGTGATCTACAAGGTCGACCGTATAATGCCTCAAAAGTTTCCATCCCAATGGTGGATTGATAGATGTTGTTGTATGCAAACTCCACCAAAGGTAAGTGATCATCCTAGTTGCAACCGAAGTCAAGGATGCAAGAATGCAACATGTCCTCAAGGGTCTGAATGGTCCACTCAGTCTGACCATCCGTCTGAGGATGTAAGGCGGTGCTCAAACGAAGTTGTGTCCCGAAAGCCTCCTGAAACCCCTTCCATTTCCGGGAAATAAAACATGCATCACTATCGGAGACAATCATCATGGGTACTCCATATGGCCGCACAATCTCCTGTACATAGAGGCGTCCCAAGCTCTCTACTGAACACTGCTCTCTGATCTGTAGGAAGTGGGCCAACTTGGTGAGTCCGTCAACAACCACCCAGATAGAGTCATGACCCCAGGATGTATGTGGAAGTCCTATCCCGAAGTCCATAGATATCCCATCCCATTTCCACTATGGGACCTCTAAAGGCTGAACCAAGCCTACTGGTACGTGATTCTTTGCCTTCACTAGTTGATAAGTGAGGCATTGAGAGACTAACTCTGCTACTGCCTTCTTAATTCCCAGCCACCAGTGTTGTCGTCGGAGATCCTGGTACATCTTTGCCACTCCTAGATGTACTGCTAGAGGGGAAGTATGGAACTCCCTCAACACTTCCTCCTGAGGTGAAATGGGTACCATGGTACGTCCTCTGAAGAGTACGACGTGATCCCCACCTTCAAAAAACTCATCAGGTGCCTGCCCTGTGGATATCTGAGCACGTCGTGCCTCGCAGTTAGCATCCCCATGTTACACCTCCCTGACTCACTAAAGAAGTGGGGGAGTGACTGGAAGAGACTGTAGAAAGGCCGCTCCATCTCTATCCACAAAGGATATCTGTAAATCATCCAACTACTTCGTCGCCTCACCTAGAAGCTGTATACCAGACCTCCTGCTGAGTGCATCTACAACAATGTTTCCTTTCCCAAAAGTATAGACTATCTCAAAGTCATGGTCATGGAGGAACTCAAGCTAACATAGTTGTCTCAGGTTTAGGTCCTTCTGAAATAAGATATACCTGAGACTCTTGTGATCAGAGTACATGGTAAAATGATCGCCATTAGATAGTGCTGCCACATCTTCAAGGCAAAGACCACTGCTTCTAACTCCATGTCATGGGTAGCGTATTTCTGCTCATTCTGTCTTAGCTGTGGAGAAACATATGTGATCACTGCTCGCTCATGCATCAGGACACATCTGAGTCCAGTCCTTTATGTGTTGTAGTAGACTGTGTACCCTACACCTTCCTATGGAAGCCTTAAGATGGGGTCACTAGTCAGCCTATGCCTCAGCTCCAGAAAACTCTGCTGGCATTTCTTCGACCAAACGATGGGTTTCCCCTTCTTCATCAATGCTGATAGTGGTGATGCAACTCTGGAGAAGTATGGCACAAACCTCTAGTAATATCTAGCCAAACCTAGAAAACTTTGTACCTCCATCACACTCTTGGGTGGCTCCCAAGCAAGTACCACCTCAATCTTTGCTGGATCCACTACAAATCCAGCCTCTGATATGACATGTCCTAGGAAGTGGACCTCTTGGATCCAAAACTATAACTTTGAGAGCTTAAAATAAATCTGGTTCTCTCGGAGTGTGTCCAGTATGACCCGCAAATGATAGGCATGATCCTCCTCAGTAGTCGAGTAGATCAGAATTTCGTCGATGAAGACCATTACAAAGGGATCAAGGTATGGCTAAATGATCATGTTCATGAGTCCCATGAAAACTGTCGGAGCATTGGTTACGCCAAATGGAATAACCAAGAACTTGTAATGGTCATACCTACATCTGAAGGTCATATTCTATACATACTCATCTCACACTTTGATCCGGTGATAGCCTGATCTGAGGTCTATCTTCGAGAACCAATGTGCTCCTTTCAGCTGATCAAAAAGGTCCTCAATCCTCGAGAGTGGGTACTTGTTCTTCACGATCACCTGGTTCAGGCGCTGGTAGACAACACGAATCCTCAAGCTCCCATCCTCCTTCTTGGAGAACAGAATCAGGGCTGCCCAAGGTGAAACGCTGGGCTGGATGAATCCCTTCCACTACAAGTCCTCTAGTTGTACCCGCCGTTCACGAAGCTCCACGGGATCCATATGATACGCTGGTGTAGATATCAGTTCCATCCCAGGGTAAAAGTCAATGTAAAAGTCCACCTCTCTGCGAGGAGGTATACCTGGAACATCATTAGGGAAAACATCTACATATTGGGCTACCACTACAGGACAATTCAGACTCTCCACGTCAACCACTCTGAGGGTAATTATAGACAAATGACGAGTGATCGGCTACACTCTCCGCTGGTTAAGTCTATGCTGCACTGTAAAGGATCCCTTCTCACCATTTAAGGTCAACTTGGTCCCATCTATGCGGACACACCACACTTTGTGCCTAATATAGTCTATCTGATCATGGACTATAGATAACTCATCCATACACAAAATGACATCGTAAGGCCTCTAAGCTACTACTAGAAGATCCCAGTCGAAGGTCTCGCCTCCTAGAGTAATCTCGTATAGTTGGAACCAGTGCATATTGGTCGAATCTTCTCCTGTATGAGTCTCTATGTGTAAGGATCGATCCCACGGCTCCGTCGGATTCTCCGAGCTCCGAACGAGGGCGGTGGAAATGAAATAATGACTCGAACCTATGTCTATAAGTACTAAAACTATGGTGTAGTAGAAACAAATCGTACTTAGAATCATCTATGGAGTGTCATGATCGTATGCCTTATCCACCTAGAGATTAGCTCACCCATGTCTACCTGCCCCCTACGGTCGGGGTGGACCTCCTGGTGGTGGTGGCGGTAACATCTCGAATCGTCACCCAGTGCCAACTGCATGACCAGCTCCTCTACCACATCTTCCAACTCCGTATGGACATCCTCGGTCAAACCTTTTTCTCTCCCTGTGCGGTCCTTTGACCGTCTTCTGATCATCTAAACGTCGGGTCGGAGAGTCACGAGCCATGTGACCCTGCCCACCGTAAGCGTAACACTACCCGCTCCTGGCATGATTGGCTGAGCTTCGGGTGCCCCACACAATAGATCCTAAGTCATGTGATATTCCACCTATAGGTCTAGTCCTCTTGGACCTATGTGACATCTGTCTACAGTCATGCTACCCTACTGCAGATGAAGAATCTATTGTATGTGCACTGCGCGAAGAGTCGTTGGGAAAAACTCTTCCGGAAACAGGCTCTTGAAGTCGGCCCAGAAAAGCGTCACCTCATCAAGAACCTAGATCATCAAGCTCCACCATATACCCATTGCTTCCTATAGAAGGCTGGCAGCAAGGATCACCATGAAATCAGTTGGTGTCACTACCAATCAGAAAAATCTCACCATAGACTCCATCCATTCCTCAGCCGCGTGTGAGTCCGTCTCTCCCCTGAACCTGGGTGGCCTCAGGTGCTAGAACTCGTGAAATGCGCTCAAGCGGAGTGCACCATCTGATAATGGGGCTGGTGGAATCGGTGTCACAATGAGGAATGGTACCACTGGTGCCTCTACTGGTGTCTCTACTAGAAGAGGGGCCTACACCAAGGCCTCATCACTTGGTGAGCTATCAGTGCATATAACACTCGGAACCCTGGGTGGCTGTCTGCATGGAGGCATCCTAAAAAGAAATAGGTGTGACACGGTCAAAATGTTAAACCTGGTTAGCTGGCCTAGTGAGCTGACTCAAAGATTTCACAAATAAGACTCTTGAAGATACAAACCCAATCAGTGTTTCTGTGAACTGAGTTAGAAATCAGAAGTCAGGGTCCTGGTGTATGGATACGTTGGTCTCCACACCAACACGAGACTCCCTGAACTAAAAACCACACTCACTACACTTAACACTATTATTGTTAAAAATATAGATCAGAATCATAAGTTCTATGGTAGAACTGACTCCTTTGATACCAATTTGTCACGACCCGTCCGCCGGGGCCCGTGTCGTGACTACCCCAAGCCCGCCTTCCATAGGCCAGGGGTTGGCGACTAGCACCAAAGGCGGAATTCCCTAAAATAGGAAGGTATGGACTTTATAACCTATAAACACTCACAACCAAGTACACAACGAGATACCAACATAAGTAAAATATACAACAAAAAGAGTGATGAAAAGTTAAAGGGGCTGGAATACAAGCCCAATAGTAAAGGTACAGGTACAATTGAAATACAATACAACTGAAGATAGAGAAAAAGGTAGCTACTGGGTGGTGCGGCCGGGGTGCGAAGCCGGGTCGCACGGCCGGTTTATTCGGGAGGGCGGAGCACTGCGGGTGGCTCGGCCGGGGCGCGGAGCCAGGGTGAGCTGCTAGTTTGGCCGGGAGACCAGAACACCATAGGGGCGGCGCGAGTCGTGGAGGCCGTGATTGGTGGCACCATTGCCTTCATCGCCTTTGTCACCTTCCTCCATTTCAAATAGTACACCAAAGAAGAAAGACGGAGGGGGCAGGCCGTGTTTGTTTGGCCCGTACCCTCCGCGTTTAGAGTGGTAGCAAGTGGTTCACAAAGGACGAAGCATGAATCTGAAACCATAATCTTCTGCAATGTGTGTTCCCAACCCACACAAGAAAATAAGGGAGTACATGGAAAGTGATAAACATTTAGGAATAAACCCTTACCTTGATTATTAGATGATGTCGACGAAGAGGGAAGAAGGAAAAGTTGTTGTCATTCATCTCATCTGCCACGCACATCCAATTTCGGGCTCGTGTGTCAGTTCGTCATAGTTGAAGATGTTCCTCCTTGAAGGGTGTCTTTAGGAAGAAGTCAAAGTCGGAATTCTTCATCGGTGGAGCGTTCTTCATTGGAGAGGGTAATCCTCCAAGTGTTGGGCGTCGCGGAACTTTACCAGCACTTTGTGGCTTAGTGAAGTCGTCCCAAACCCTCCTCCCAAGATCCATATATATAGGAGGGGGGAGGTATGTAGCGATCATGAAATTTATGATGGTTCATTTATTAGGAACCTTCCTAAAATCCAATGAAGTTGTAACGTAAAATTTTAAAAGGGAAAATCCAATTAAATTACGTTGGCACAATTTAATGTGGTGTGTTGGCATAAATTAATGTGGAGGAGGGTTTGTACAATTAATGTGGAGGAATCTCAAGAGGCTCATCCACATTAATGATGGATTTGAAGAGTTCTAGGCCTTAGGTGGTCCCCACCACCATAACCTATCATGGGAGGTTAGGATTGGGTGGTCCCCACCACCATAACCTCTCATGGGAGGTTAGGGTCTGGTGGTCCCCACTACCCAACATCCACATAGAGGATAAAACTATTGTGGTCTCACCTCCACAATATTCACATGGGTGCTTAAAATAAAAATAAAATGTTTTCACAATTTTATTTTTATTTTATTCCTTCACAAAAAACCCAAAAACTAACTTTCACCCTCAGATAACTGTCGTCGAGGTGAAATTCTCCTTAAGTGAAAACTGGTGCTGTGAGTTCAACGGTGCCCTTAGATTTTAATTTTGGGAACCTGTTCAAAATTTAGAAAACCTCGGTCACACGTTTACTAAATATACCTGAAAAAAGTTCAAAAATTCATTCCGGGCACTCTGGGCCTCAGAATCACCCGCCGTCAATTTTCACGGACTCATAAAATTCCCATTTATTTAAAAAAAATAAATGGAAATTATGGGTCTTTAAATTATGTGCCTCCAAAATAGATTAATAATGTAGTTAACGGATTATTTGGTTGATAAAAACCTCCACCACACAAAAGAAACACATTTTTTCATGTTATTCCTTAGTCTTTCAGTTTACACAATTTTACCATTTTAGTTTTTTTACCATGGTAACTTGTATCTTTTTATTTACCTAGGTTATTAATCCCTTAAGAATAAAATTAAAATTTAATTTATTATATAATTTATAACTACTAATTCTAAATTTAAAATCCATTTTATTAAATAAAATTCCTATGTGTGTGTAAAATTAGTTTTAATACAAATTCATGTAATGTGAAAAACCCCATTTCAATCTTCATCACCAAAATTAATTTTAACAATTTTCACTAATCAATAAGGTAAAAATTTAATTTTAACTTATTAGATGGTATTAATTATTGAAATTTAAAATATGGAATATATTTTTTGAAATTTAAAATCACTGAAGTTACTTGATTAAATTTTAATCTAATCCCACAAATGTGATAAGAAAGATGGGTTTTAAAGAAAAAATGTTCAAAAGCTTACCATGTTTATATATCAAAATTCAATATGAAATTGATTCCAATGACCTAAATTGGATTAATATAAATATAATTGAAGAATTATTATTTTAAAAAAAATTAATAGATAATTTATTTTATTAAATAAATTAATCAAAAAACCAATTTTCAGTTAAAATTTTGTGTTTTTTACTATTCATAAAAAATGAAACTTTTCCCAAAAATATTATAAATTAACCCTAATAAAATTTTGAAATGATTATTTAAAAAATTAAATTTATTTTTAAAAATAAATTGTATATAATTTTCATGAATTTTTTTATAAATAAGTGTGGAAAAGTTGACATAACTTCTATTTAAAAAAATGCAATTTTTAAGCACAAAATAAGATTTATTTTTGTCTCCTATATAGAAAAAAAATAAGACTAATGCTCAAAATTTTATTAAATATATAATATATATATTTAATAAAATCATTCATCAAAATATTTTTGTCTAATTTATTGAGATAAAATGTGTTTATCTACATAAAAATAGTTTTTTAGAAAAAAAAATCTCTTTGTTTTCAATTGGTTCTTATTTTCATTTCAAATTAATTGATCAACAATGAATTAATTATATATAAATGTGTCAACTATATATTTTCATAATTTAGTTAATGTTATTCATACCCACTAATCCAACTTCTAGGTGATAACTATCGTATTAAATAATAAAATTTTAATAGTATATCATGTTTCATTTAAACTCGATGTTTTGTGAGATACATGATAAACTCAGTATTGTGTGAAACACAATTAAAACATAGTGTTGTGTATAAAACAAGACAAACATATTTTTACATGTAAATAAATTCAAACATAGTGTTTTATGTAACTCAACTAAACTCAGAGTTGTATATAATATAAATTTTGAGAAGAATAAATTCATTTGAAAAAAAAATTCTAAATATTTTGGCATTACAGTATTGGAAACTGATGCGTTTTGAAGATATAAATGTTCATATTAAAAAAATAGTATATATTTTAGTTTATAGAGAATATGAGTTAATTATTATCTCATCCATGAATATTTTGTTGTTTTTTTGAATGGATTTAAACTGTAGATAATGGAGAAAGGATAATATGAAATACTAGATGTGAAGGATTAGAGTTTTTTATGCATTTCATTATAGTATAATGTGGATCCAAACATCCAAGGTAATAACATTACAATGGATTTAATGGTATCCCTGTAATATATGTATGATAAGCCTACTTCACTCAACAAAGAATGTCTGATGAAATAATTGTCTATCATGCATAGAAGGAAGATATCCAATAAATCATGTGAATGATTTCAACTTTATTTAAAGTAATATTGAGTTTGTGAAGTTAATATTCATGGATGGTGCATGAGATTTATTACTATTTTCATCATTTCTAAAATATTTTTATTCAACGGTAACAACAGTAGCTCTAGTGGAAAACCCGACTTGATACTCAAAAATTTTAAGAACGTGAATATTAATGATGAAATTCATGATAGGGAGATTCAGGAACATTCTATTAATACATTCAGTGCATAGAAAAGATGAAACTATCTACATAAAAGAAGAAAAATATAATCATAATATGGTATGTAAAGATATATTAGTAGAGGTAAATCTCTCGTACCCAACTCATCTTGGGGAAACTATTTTAAATGGGGACATATCAATGAAGATTTCCACAAATAAAAAGTGAATTATTGAAGATAAACTTTTTGAGTTTTATGTTCTATTGTTACAACTTCTAAGAGTAGTGAAAATCTACTTTTGAGTGTCAACACTACATTGGAATCTCAAATAACTGATTCTGTAGCATCTTTCCACTATACTGGTGAAAAGGGATTTATGAAAAATTATTTTTCTAGAATCTTTTGAAGCGTGAATCTAGTAAAAAATAAATATCTTGATATTGTGGGGATGGTATGTGTCAGGGTTCAATTTATTAATGGAGGCTTTTGTGTGTTAAATGATGTCCATCATATTCAAGGATTTTGAAATAACTTGACTTTAGTTGGATAGGTAGATGAAGATGGGCATGGAACTACCTTTTAAATGGAGTTTGTAAAATAATCAATGGTTCCTTGGTCATATCTAGAGGTGTAAAGGATTTCACACTATATCTGATCAGAATTTTAGTGGGTGATACACTTTTTGGAATGTCAACTTCAGAAAGTTCATATTTGTGGTACTGCTGGTTTGGGAACCTCAACGATAATGGTGTGAAAGTTTTAGTGAAAAAATGCATGATGGGGATTGATATTTCATACTTCATAATTTTTTATAGTTTTTTAATTAGTAAAAATATTTGGTGAGCTTTAACTGGGGATAAAGAACACTAAAATTTCAGACATTATAACTTATGCAGACAGATATCGGATAGCCTTCCCTAGAAAAATCTCATGGTGGGTCTCAATATTTTGTAAAATTAATTTATGAATTCATGAATAAACTAGGGGTTTAGTTCCTAAAAAAATTATATGTGTTTAGAGACTTTTCATAATGGAAATAAATATTTAATTGGGAGATGGGATATAAGATAAAATGATTGATGTTAGACAATGGAGGTGATTTAACCTAAAGAAGTTTCTGGAACATCTATAGGCACAAGCGGAATTAGGTGTGAAAATGTCATGCCTCATATGCATAATAAAAATGGTGTATCTGAAAGTATGAATCGATTTTTTATGGAAAGGGCATGGGGAATGAAATTTCATTCATGAATGCCCATGTGTTTTGGTAGAAGCAGTAAATATTTTAGAAAACTTAATCAATCATTTCGCTTCTATAATAATGATATAAGAACTTCTAGAGGCACTTTGGATTGGAAAAATCTAAAATTTAGTTCACTTTATGGTTTTTTTAATTTTATCCTATGTTCATGTGTATTCCAAAGATAGAGAATATCGTGAAGCTATGTCTCTCAAATACTTCTTTATGAACTATGGAGATGAAAATATAATATTTCAACATTGGGATGGTGATATAAGGAAAGTATTCAAAATTTAAAATGTGTTGTTTGATGATTAGTTTCAATGGATGGACCATAATTTAGAGGTAAATAATTAACTTCAATCCATGCTGATTTGAATGGAGGCACCATAATTTAAAAAATTTATTACAATTTATAAGGCTCCAAGTCTTCCAAAAGGTGAAAAAATTTAGAGTGAATATTTGAGGGTAGCACTGAAGGTATTTCATTATGAACAAAGGATTATATTCCTAAAACCTCAAGAATTTGTGAGGCTTGTTTGAGAGTTCTGGAGGATGAAAATACTAAGGTTTGTTTTCATGAGAGATAATAATTGTAGGCCACATTACGATGGAATAAAAGAGTCGGATAACTATTCAAGAGGTAGGGAACTAAATTTAACTTATTACTTTTAATGTATGGTGGACAAATTGAGACCCTTAAAGAATTAAAAATCATAAGTGATTCTAGAAAGTGAATGTTTTCCATAAAGGAGTAGTTTGATTCACTACATATAAATAACACATGTAAGTTAATAGATTTACCAATGGAAAAAAAATTAAGTTTAAAACAAGTGGGTTTTCAATTTAAAATAATAAGTTAATTGAAGTATAAGGTATAAGGAAAGTCTACTGATCAAAGGATTTTAATAGAAGGAGAGTATAAAATTTCCAAAAAAATCATGGGTACTAAAACATACAACCATTATTAGTTTTCTTAGTATGTCTTATTCTTGAGGATTAAATATATAACAAGTTGATATGAATATGTCTTTTCTTCATTGGTATCTTTAAAAATAAATCTATATGAAGAAATATGCTAGTTTCATGGATCAAAGGAATTAGGGCTTGGTGTGAAAACACAAGATAAATATCTATGGATTGAAATATGTTCTAAGATAGTGGAGCCATATGTTTTTCCTGTTCATTGTGGATAATTGTTTCATGTGGATAAATTTAGATCATTATTTCTATAGAAAAATGTATGATGAATGGAATTACATCAATTTACGTTTTTTGATGATACACTACTGGTGGTTCTATTAATTCAACATATTCAAAATTTTACTAATTACTTATCAAGAAATTTTTAAATGAAATATATAGATGAATCAAATATGATATTGGGATTGAGGATAGGAAATGGTAATATGAACAAAAAAATTATCACATAAAGTGTATATATATGTACGATCATCAAAAATATTTCAATGACTGGATGTAAATATGATTTAAATCCTCCTACTAGACACATGAAACTCTCACAATAATAAGAACCATGAATGGAGGATGTGGTAATGAAAATGGAAGGACTACCATAAACATTTTTGTTTGGAAGTGACCTGTATGACATAGTGTACACTCATTTATATATTTCCTATATAGTGGGAGTTGTCAGTCGATTCATGGAAAATTCAAGGAAAGAACATTGGAAAGATAACAAGTGGATCATTAATAGTCATAAAGGAATGAAATATACTACCATTTTCTTTAGATAGGATTATATATTGATTGGGTAAGGTGATATAGAATTTGGGGGAGTCTTATATTCACAAAATAATATAACTATATATGTCTTTAGCTTTTTAGAAGCCATGGTTAGTTGGATGTCAAGGTTGTAACTGGTGATTTTACTCTCCACAATGGTATAAGAGTATATGGAATCAATGAAATCAAGTAATAAAATGTTATGGTATAGATATTTTATTGAGAAACTATTATGTAGTCTTCAAATTTCATTTCTCTACTATAATAGTATTAGTGTGGTACATGGGTATAAAAATATAGTGTTCCATTCTAGGACAAAGAACATTGACCATAAGTACCATTACTTATTGAATATGTTTAAAGCTAGGGTGATAGGGTTATGAAAGATATATGTATGAAAAAAATAAGTGGATATTTTTACAAAGTGATTAGTTTATAAAATTATAAGAAATCATTTTTCTCTTATTGGTCTTAGTTGAATGGTAAGGAAATAGATGACCATTTCATAAAGTGGAAGTTATAATATTGATGTTTAATTGAATATGACATTGAGACTTTGAATAAATCCTAAAGTTAGATATTTTTAGGAATTTGATGAATATTAATGTTCTAATGTTAATTTACCTAAAGGAGAAAATCTGGAGAACTCATTGGCCTTGTTAGTGTTTCAGAAACAGGTCTTCAAAGGTCATAAATGAGTTGGTTGAATGTTTTAAATTTTGAAAGGATGAAATGGATGGTGTTAAACTCCCTGAAATTAAACAGATAATGATATCCCTAAAAGTGGTATGTGAACATGATTAAATCACTCCCATAATGTATTTTGGGGGAAAGGAGTGAGACATAATAGTATTGATCATCTACCAGTGATTGGTGGTCAAGCTAAGGAAGGCTATAAGAAATCATTATTTTTATAGTGCAACGGATGGTCCCCTATGAATATAGGAATTCATTACAACTTGTTGACTATGTGGGACCCTTTATTAAAGGAGGGAGGGACTACATGATAAATTTTCAAGTCAATACTTGAGTTAGTCATCTATGTGGATTCAAAGTCACAATGAGTGTAACGTTATACTTATAATGAAATTAATGTATAAAATACTTCTTCCAGAGATATAAGAATAAAGGTTGAAATCAAAAAAATGAAATTAGTGTTTTACTTTTCATTCATTTAGTTAAGATCATGAGGTCTCATCTATCTCAACCAATAAAAAACACCTCCTACCTCTGTATCATCACAAAACTAAGTCTATCTCTTGAGACTTCACAGAACACCACATACTCAACTCCATTCTTTGGAAACTTTGTAATAGAATCACTTATAAACCTCTATATAAGATACTAAATATCTCCCCAACGTCACACAGAGAAAATGAAATGATAACTCTTTCAAGAAAGGAAATTCAAGTGATCTGAAATACTAGATAATTCCTAAAAAACTCTTCATTAGTATCCCCCCAACCTAAAGAAGCTCTTCCCCTCAAGCATGATCTTGTGTGTTCCCCCAGAAATCAACCCCTTCATATATATTATATTAATATATAATCCACCCTATGATATAACATGTATTAGGAATTGGAAATCTCCAAACTAAAATTGAAACTTCGATAGCTTGTCATAGATCTAGGGATCCTGAAGAAAGTCTAAGACAATGATGAGTTTCTCATTGTGCTCATCCTCTATTATTAAATAAAAAAAATATGTTATTAATGAATACCACTACAAACTTGTATAATAAGGGATGAAATATCTAGTTCATGAGGTCTATTAACTGAGATAAGGTGTTTGTCATACTAAAGGGAATCACCAGAAACATAATGTCCATAGCGGCATCAAAAAGACTTTCCTATAATATCCTTCCCATGAACTCAATAATGGTGTTAGTTAGACCTAATATTTATCTTTGAGAACTAATTTTCTCTCTTAATATGTTCAATGATGTTCTACCTCCAAGGTGGTGCGTTTACGGGTGGTGTAGAGATGATGAGATGAGGATCATCACCTGTCCCTTTTCCATAGAGACTGGCTCTCTCCAAATTTACCATTCCTTTGTTTCGACTTGTTTAGTGCCATTATCCTTTAAATAAGGTTGAGCTAACCTTGTGGGGAACTGTTGGTCCCAGCAGGTGATTGTGTGGAGTTCAAGAAATCATGAAATTGGTCCTTCTCGGATATAGCTTCCTCAGATGGTCTCTAACAGGTTTATTCGTGGAGATAAGAATGCACAAGGGCCCTAGTATCCATGATTCATGGACCTACTTTCCAAAGGTAGGTTTTCATCGACTGACGATTTGGTCGATGACACTTGAGGACTCTATTGGTCAAGAGGATGGGAGTTCAGGCTCATCACACCCATCTGGGGGAGGATTGTTGCATGTTCTGGGATTCTCATATAGATTTGATTCATGTTCATATGTTCGTGAATACTTGGTTCATTCCCAAAGAGTGTGTCCATGGGCTAACCTTAATTTTCAAGATTGTCGTGAGCATGAATATGTTTGATGCCACAGAGGTGACACTGACTTAGATACATTGTAATGTGCTCTAGAGTTTATTTTCATCCAGGGGGCACAAAAGGTAACTTGATGTTGGGATCAGGCCCACAATGAGGGGTTCCTGCGTATCCTTGGATAGGAATCATAACCCACGTAGTTCAGATTATGAGGGGATTACGTGTGGAAGATTCCCATTTGACACACAAGATTGGGTGGACCCTTTTGGAAGGGCACCCTTTTGAACTGGGGCCTTCTGGTAGGCGTCTTATGCTTCCTGTTTTGATCAGGAATCATAGTTCTCGTATTTCAGATTTTGTGTTAATGTTGTAATCCTCACAAACCTCTAATCCCACGTGAGTCATGCTGGGTGCGAGAAACAATAGGATTTGAAAAATTCAACAATGCACATGCCTCCTCCCCTGTTGGTGGGGGAGGGAGAGACTATAGTGGAAGAGGCTGGGGTGAACGTGGGAGAGGGTGCAGAGTGAGGAACCTTTCCATGTGAAATGGTTTTGAAGGTCACGTGGCCCTTCCATTGGAGATTGGGGACATACCTTAGTGGTAGGGCCCCGAAATATCATGTGAGGAATACTACAGTTTAATTTCATATAGTTCGTATGATTATTAACTGAAGTATAGTCATGTTGGGATGTTCCGACATGCCTTGATCATGAGAGGGAAGGAACGTGCAAACCATGATTCAGGAGGATCTCAGATGAGGAGAAATGATATGGGGCATGGAATCCATTGAGGCGTACAGAGGTAGGATAGGACTCTCCTTAGGATGAATTTTCCTTTGGTTGATGTTCGTCTTGTAGGCATCATATGTAGAGCCATTGGGGCATGATGTTCATAGTCTAAAAAAGGTGTTTGCATGACATTGGCCTTCCACTTCTGATAGCCATGGATGTTTATGAAGATCCAAAATCTCCCAGTATACTACATTATAAAGTCATATAGCTTGGAAAAATACCGTACAGTTTAATTTCATATGGCTAAAAATATTTGGGGTATTTTATTTTAGAATCGTTCAATGAGGACCACATGCTATAGAAACCATGATTAACTAGAGTAAAATCATGATTGGATGTTTCGAAGAGCCTCGAACATGAGAGGGATAGAATGTGTAAATCATGATTATGAACGATCCCTGATCATGAGAAATGATATGAGGCATGGAATCCATTTTAGCGTACATAGGTAAGATAGGACTATCCTGAGGAAAAAATTTCCTCTAGTTAACGGACGTCTTGTAGTAATCATATGCAGAGCCACCAGGGCATGATTTTCATTAACAAGAAGAGGTGTCCTCAGGACACTGACCTTCCACTTACGATGGTCAGGGATGTTTATGAAGATCCTAAATCACCCAGTATACTACATTTTAAAGTCATATATCTTTTAAAAATACCGTAAAGTTTAATTTCATGTGGTTTGGACTAGTTCTATATAGTTTAACATCATGTGGATAGGACATTAACTCGTAGTTTAATGTCAGAGAGTTTGGACCGTGGAGGGAAGGATCCATTATTAACTAAAGGATAATCAGGTTGGGATGTTCTGACATGCCTCTAACATGAGAGTGAAGGAATGTGTAAGCTGTGACATTAGGGATTCTTGGATCAGGAGAAATGACATGGGGCATGGAATCCATTGAGGTGTACAGAGATAGAAAAGGACACTCCTGAGGACAAATTTGTCTCTGTTTAATGGTTTTCTTGTAGGCAACACATGAAGAGCCATCGGGGCATGATGTTCATATTCAAACAAAGGTGTCCACATGACACTGTCCTTCCACTTATGATGGCTATTGAGGTTTATGAGGATTCGGAATAACCAGAGACACAGAGTTTGATGGATGGAAAGGATGTGTTTGGCCATTTAAGAAACACTCAGGTTGTGATTATCCATGGAGTTCTGGGTCAACCTGGCATAGGGGGTAAGTGAGAGGTATTTTAAGGAGATGCATGAGGAATGTCTCTTCTCATGGTATTTAAGGGATGGATGTTTGCATGTCATAAGTGCGCAATGGAAAGTGTCGTCATCTAGGCCCAAAAAGTTCACGGTGTGACTCTCTATTTTTCATGGGGGACAGTAATTGAAGTGAAGGGAACAGCCTAGAGGAACGGGACCCCAGCCCAAAATTGTTCCATGAGTGGGGGTGTGGGGTGCAGCCCCTATGGTATGGACTGGTGGGCACAAATTGTTTTCCGTATAGAGCATCCACATAAGAGCTGGTCATGTAGGAGGTGGCTGCTTAGAATGATACGTGGTGGAGTTGGCTGTGTATGATGGTATGCGGAGGATATTTCTACGAACTATCTTCCACATAAGGGAGTCCACGTACTGGCTTCCCCATATGGGTACCTGCGAACGATCTTCCTTATATCGGTATCTGTGAACCATTTTTATTATATTTTTTATTGGTTCACTGATTGGCTGTGGAGGATCTTCTGAAAACAGTTTTCAGGAAGGACTTTCATGAACTGATTTCCCCATATTGTTCATGGGATATAATCTAAGAACTATTCATTGTTTGTGGGATGGAATATGCGAACTAATTAGGGTGCGGGAGAAATTTCTCCTGCACCCTCTACTTTCTTCGTCCACTTTTTGCCTATCCCCTGGATCTCTCCCTCTCTTTCCTTTTTTCCTCTCCCATGGTGGTACTTTTATAGTGTTATGGTCAATATGTGTCTACAGTATGCACAACACCTTATCCGGAATCCCATGGAGGAAATATGACCTGTGGAAGACTCGGCCAATCTGGGGTTTGCAGATGTGTGGTATGCTGTCATCATATCCTCATCTATAAACCACATTGTTCATTGGGATAGTACACAGGGCTCACTTTCATCAGATTCTCACCAGCAAAAATAGTTCGATGTGGATTTAGTTCACGGGTGGAAATTCACCACGAAAATATTTATTGGATGTCCAACGCCTCACAGGACAACACGTCATAGGTCATTCACGTACTAGTGGTTCGCATTTTATGCATTTCACAAACCTTTAACGACAATTGGTATGTGGCCAGGTTGGATTCTTTTTCAAAATTTTATTTATTCCAACTTCTTCTAAAATTTTCAATCCAACTTTATATATTTTCTTCACCTAGCTTGTGGGAGTATTTTCCTTCCCTTTTCTGAATTTTTGGGACCCTATAAACAAGATAATAAATCCTCAAAAGATGATATTTGTTCTTTATTTTCACCTAATTCAAGCAGTGATAGTGAATAAAATGCCTCAAACTCTTAGTTTCATTCTTAGAAAACCAAACTAGAGCTACCCAAAAGAAAATAATAGGAATAATGAAACATTCCTTCATAAGGACCTCTGTATTTTCCTTTAGATCCTTGAGTTATGGTCTATCATATATTCTAAATGAAATAACAGTGTGGTCCCAGTATATAGATCAATATAAAAGTCAATCACTCAATGAGAGGGAATCACATGAACATTCTTGAGAAAAAACACCACGAACTCTTCCATAACTATAGGAAGATGATCATAATTACCATCTGAAGCACATATATCCATACTATTTAAATAATGGGTGATCAACTATAACTTCCCATACAATGCACTTGATCATCTTAACTAAAGGTCTCACTCACCCATAAAGTAGAACCATAATCTATTAGCTTAGAAGTATATATATTTTCAATAGTAGTAGTCTATCTTGGCTTGAACTAAGGATTGACCTTAATTTATAAAGGTGATACCGTAGGGATTCATCACCACCACCATGAAGTCTTATGATAACATCTCTCTTCTAATCATAAAATCACACTATTGGTGGATGTGGGTGATCATGGGTTCACTTCTAGTAGTATTATTTAGCTATATAGATCAGGTTAGGATCTTTATTAGGATCTATAACTCTTGAGATAAGGATATGGAAACAAAATAATGGATCACACCAATATCTATGAGTATGGGTTTTGGAATAGAGAAGACACTTATCATACCTTGAATCATAACAGACACTGATTTGTCATAACCCTCCATCACTTTCAACTAACTACAACATTGGATGACATATCCCTTACAAAGAGTGAACCAACTATGGGTGGAATGAGTGGAATTATATTATAGTTAGTTCCACATATATCTACTTATAAAGCACCACTAGGTCCTCCTCCATTTTCATCTCCCTAAGGACCACGCTTTTCACCCTAGGGAGGTCCCTGATCCCATTGCTACAACTTATATGAAGGTTCAACCACTACTTAACTACCCTCTATTATGTGTTGCATTGAGAAATCATGCCCAATGTGGCCTCATCATCTACATTCTATCCCTTTAATATAAATAACCTCTTTTTAACTCCTAAAATTCTGAACCTCATGCCTGGTTCTATGTATGATTATGTCTCCATTGATACAACATTAATACCTACTAATGACTATCCATAACTAAGGATCCACTCATGGGTACCCAACACTAGATTTGGATACCTTCGTCTCCTCTGTTAAGAATCTATCAATCACTAAGGCCCTCTCCAAAACCCTAATATAGGTGGGGATTTAAAGGGGAACTATACCTTCTCCAATCTCTTAGTGAAGGTAATGCTATGAATGCACATGAGCCTTATCCCAGTTGGTGAGGACTCCTTAAGTGAATCCACAAGACCCATGTTCAAAAACCAGGTAGAGGCATAATTCTGGGCACTATAGCAGTAATGTAGAAGTACTGTAGTAGGTACTGTAGAAGTATTGTACAGGTATCGTAGCTGGTACTGTAGTAGTGACTGTAGCAGGTACTGTTCGGTACTGTAGCAGCTGGAACTATTCATCTTGGGCCACCGGTTTGGGCTTGGAGTTCTTAAGGCCTTCGGACCACCTAGGACTTCGAGTCAATAAGTCTTTCGGGCCACATAATCAGTACAGTTGCCCTAGACAGACTCTACAAAAAAGGAGAATCCCTAGAGGAGGATTCAGAGCAAGTTCACTCACCTGAGCAGAACCAAATAGATTTAGAAGAATGAGAGGGTGTGGCTACACCATTGGGACCAGCCTGTTCTTGCACAGGAAGCCTAGCCATATGGCCATGTGAAGGTGGAGAGCTATCATAATGATGCAGATGTTGAGGGGTAGTTTCTTGTAGTTATAGTATGGTTGAATTCCCTAAGACCTTCGGGTCATCTAATCTCATAAGCCTATGGGTAGTGTAATCTCTAAGTCTACGGGCCTTGTAATCGTTACCCCTCATCCCTTGAAAGGGGGGTTATCAAAAATCAATAAAAATGAAGACCTTCAGGCCATTCGGGTAAATTAATTCTAATAATTCAGTTCTTGGAGGAATCTATCATTAATCATGTCAGTGGACTACCTCATTTTGTCAATGAACCAGAATTTTTACTATGAAATAAAAATGTTATACTGGTGTTTCTCTAAATCCTCCTAAATTCAAATAAACCTTAATGTATCTTAGAAGTACTCCTCATGAAATAGGTTCTCAAACTCTATCCATGAGAGAGTGACCTCATCATAGTTCTGGATGATCAGATTTCACCAGTGACTCACTATATTATGGAGATGGTTGGACTCTAGTACCACCATCAGATCAAAGGGTATCCAAAAAAGATGGAATAGTTGAATAACTATCTCAAGTCAATAGCATACTATTTGAGGGTTAGGATCACCACAAAACCTAAGTGTTCTCTATCACTAAAACTCATGAAACACACTCAACCTATAGACATCCTCATCCAACTCCAGTGAAATCATCTACTACTCAACAAGTGGAGGGATGTTTTCCTTGGTTGTGGGTAATGGGTCTTCTCACTACACTATGAGTGAAGGAACTAATCCACACACACCTAGTAGTGATATCTCAAGATCATTTCCCTATATAGAACCTTCATCTCTCATATAGATTGAGACAAGATGGATGATAACTCTCATAGTCACATCTTGACCATGCCTCAGGATACTTGTTGGTCATCTATGTAGTGGAATCCTATAATTTCACAAGATAAACCAAGGTCATTAAATCATATCTAGGGAGTTAACTAAAAAGGGAATTGAAATCAATAATAGATCCATATATTATGCATATACCAATTACTTGTTTCCTACAATTGGTGACTTAGAGATTTTATTTAACAATAAGGTAATCATAGTCCTAATGAATGAATATAATGATCATTGAACCAACACTAGGTTCTTTGGCCAGAAAGATGAGCTCAAAAATGATTGATATCATTTCTATAACTTCCTAAAACAATACAAATAGATACCCAAATCCAAACTATAAACCTAAGAAAACCCTACTCTGATACCACTCTAATATGAACCAATCCTGCTGGGACCCTGTCACGAACCAAATATGGTCGCCATCAAAACTGGCACCCGACCTGGCCCTTAGAAAGGCCCGAAGGGAATTCTTGATCCTCACCAGCTAGAACAAGTTCTCAAGTATCATAACATTATAGTTGGGAATGATTTACTATATTTTATAAACATAAAATGATAAAAAAATCCAATAAAACAAATCTGTATTTTTTAAACAAAACCATCTTTTACAAAATTCCAAAGGATCTTCTTGACCATCATCTCTGCAGAAACATCATCTCCAAGATACTTTCTCCCATTACAAACATCAGTAAAGCGAGTAAACATATCGGTAATATTTTCAGATGGATGCATGGAAAAAGACTCAAAATCTTGACGGTACATATCCAATCGAGTATCCTTAACTTTGTTGGTACCCTCATGGGTAACCTCCAAAAGTTTCCAGATTTCATGAGATGAAGTGCATGTGGAAACTCGATTGAATTCATTACGATCAAGGCCGCAATGAAGAGCGTTCATGGATTTTCCATCAAGCTCGAAATTTTTAATATCGGCTTGAGTCCATTTGGATTCATTGTGAGAAGAGAGAGAGTAACCATGCATGACAATTCTATAAATAGGATAACCTATACTTCTAAGAAAAGTAGACATGCGGGTTTTCCAATAAGTATAGTCGGTTCCATCAAAAAAAGGAGCACGACCCAATGAATAACCTTCGGGGGCGAAAGAAGATGAAGCCATCACAATGGATCTTGAATTTGAAACCGGTTAAGGTATTACACAAACACTTCCTCTGATACCAATTGTTGGGACGGAGAGTGATGGCAAGAGGGGGGTGAATTGCCTTTTCAAAAAAATTTAACAATTTAAGAAAAAGTTAAAGCGCAGCGGAAATAAAAGAGTCAAGACGCAAAATTGATAACGGAGTTCGGCCTAAAACCCAAGCCTACGTCTCCGCTCCCAACTCAACCGTTGAGATATTTATACGACAGCTTGCTTTTTAATGGTTGTAGCAAGAAACCCACTAGACTTCTTACAGGTGAAGGCTAGCTCACCTATGACTCAAGTCTTTTACAGGGAAGACTTGACTAACCTCTTCACACCTTGAAGGTGGTGTGAAAACCCAAACAAAGGGAGGATGAGAGAAAGAAGGGTTTGTATGGACAAACTCAAAATAATGCTCAAAATGATAAAACAATAAAAACCGTAAAGAGTAGAAGTCTTGGGCGCCAATGGATTGATTGGTGATGATGAAGAGCGCTCCCAAGCTTCTATGGTGGTGCTCCTTGGTTGTGGAAGTGAGTTGGAGCAGGTGGGGATCCTTGAAAGAATGCGCTGGAGGTTCGCCAAATGATCGAAAAATGTTCCCGTGGGCTACTATATGTTTCCAGGGCTTCCTAGTCCTCTATTTATAGGAGAGGAACACTCAAATGGCCATTGGGGGCCTTCGGAACCGTTGGGAGTCAAAAGTACAAGTCTGGTCAAAGCCCAACGGCTAGTTTGACTGGGCCCACCGGCTGGCCGATGGTGTCTCACTAGCTGGCGAACCTCCGGCACATTCCTTCAAGGATCCCCACCTGCTCCAACTCACTTCCACAACCAAGGAGCACCACCATAGAAGCTTGGGAGCGCTCTTCATCATCACCAATCAATCCATTGGCGCCCAAGACTTCTCCTCTTTACGGTTTTTATTGTTTTATCATTTTGAGCATTATTTTGAGTTTGTGCATACAAACCCTTCTTTCTCTCATCCTTCCTTTGTTTGGGTTTTCACACCACCTTCAAGGTGTGAAGAGGTTAGTCAAGTCTTCCCTGTAAAAGACTTGAGTCATAGGTGAGATAGCCTTCACCTGTAAGAAGGCTAGTGGGTTTCTTGCTACAACCAATAAAAAGCAAGCTGTAATAGGTTTCTAGGATGCCTTAAAGTCTAGTGGGTTTCTTGCTACAACCATTAAAAAGCAAGATGTTGTATAAATCTCTCAATGGTTGAGTTGGGAGCGGAGACGTAGGCTTGGGTTTTAGGCCGAACTCCGTTATCAATTTTGTGTCTTGCCTCTTTTATTTCCGCTGCGCTTTAACTTTTTCTTAAATTGTTAAACTTTTTTGAAAAGGCAATTCACCCCCCTCTTGCCATCACTCTCCGGTGATTTGTTGTTTTTATTTAGGGGGAGTTAGGATCGTTTAATCCTTTTTGCATTTTTCTTTCAAAACTTTCAATTTAAAACTTTCAATTCAAATTTCAAAAATTTCAATTGGTTTAAAAACTCTATCTTGTTTTTCAATCCTTTCCTTCAATCAAATTTTATGCCCCGTGCTATTTTGATAATCACAAAGGGGGAGATTTCCTTGGTTGATTGGGGGAGAAATATTTCTCTCATGCTTTGCTTTACTTTTCAATTTATTCTTTAAATCATGCCTTTCATTTCAGTCTTTTACATTGCTTGTTTTGGTGATTGTGATCATCAAAATAGGGGGAGATTGTTGTACCCCTCTTTCTTGGATTTTAATAATCACAATCACTCTTATTTTGTTCTAACTTGTTTTCAAGTGTTTTTGTTGATAGGCAAAAGGTTGCCAAGGAGTTGGGCCAAGAAGGACTGAAAGTAGACTCTCTGAGTCTACCGGCCAACCGGTGGATTCCCACTGGCCAGCCGGTGGTCTCTGGCAGTAGCAATGGTTTCTGTCCAGAGCCACCGGTCAGCCGGTGTGAGCTCCCCGGCCAGCCGGTATTGTCACCAGCCAGCCGGTGTCTGACCACCGGCCAGCCGGTAGAACCTGGGCAGAGAGCTTTCTCTCTATCTGGTCACCGGCCAGTCGGTGGCTCAGGACCGGCCAGCCGGTGGACCACCGGCCAGCTGGTGAGACACCACCGGCCAGCCGGTGGGCCCAGTCAAACTAGCCGTTGGGCTTTGACCAGACTTGTACTTTTGACTCCCAGCGGCTCCGAAGGCCTCTCCAACGGCTCTGAAGACCCCCAACGGCCATTTGAGTGTTCCTCTCTTATAAATAGAGAACTAGGAAGCCCCGGAAACATATAGTAGCCCACGGGAACATTTTTCGATCATTTGGCAAACCTCCGGCGCATTCCTTCAAGGATCCCCACCTGCTCCAACTCACTTCCACAACCAAGGAGCACCACCATAGAAGCTTGGGAGCGCTCTTCATCATCACCAATCAATCCATTGGTGCCCAAGACTTCTCCTCTTTACGGTTTTTATTGTTTTATCATTTTGAGCATTATTTTGAGTTTGTGCATACAAACCCTTATTTATCTCATCCTCCCTTTGTTTGGGTTTTCACACCACCTTCAAGGTGTGAAGAGGTTAGTCAAGTCTTCCCTGTAAAAGACTTGAGTCATAGGTGAGCTAGCCTTCACCTGTAAGAAGGCTAGTGGGTTTCTTGCTACAACCAAAAAAAAGCAAGCTGTAATAGGTTTCTAGGCTGCCTTAAAGTCTAGTGGGTTTCTTGCTACAACCATTAAAAAGCAAGCTGTCGTATATATCTCTCAACGGTTGAGTTGGGAGAGGAGATGTAGGCTTTGGTTTTAGGCCGAACTCCGTTATCAATTTTGTGTCTTGCCTCTTTTATTTCCGCTGCACTTTAACTTTTTCTTAAATTGTTAAACTTTTTTGAAAAGGCAATTCACCCCCCCTCTTGCCATCACTCTCCATCCCAACACACCGCATGAAGATGGACCACTAAAAACCCAAACCATTGGCACAAAAGTTGTACGAAAACCTGCGGAAAAAATCACCAAGTCTAGTTACACCCAAGGGTGTAAGTAGGGTGTGATCCAAATCCCAATAGGATACCACCACTATGATATTCCATGTGATAAAAATTAAAAGATGAAAAGTTTTCAAGTTTTCATAAACATGGAATGCTATTAACAATTTCTAAAATATGAAACATTAAATAAAAAACACTTTTCAAGTGTGTTATTTTAAAGAATCAAAACTTTTAATAATAATGTCAATGCTACTGAATTTTTTATTCAACCATAATGTATGTCTACGGTAATCAGAAAGTAACTAATGAGCACAAGCAATGGGAAAATAACCCCAAGGCACTAGATCATTGTGGGTCTGAGGTACCTTGTATCTCAGTGAGAGTAAACATCACAATAGTCGTTCTCGTTCACACGAGCCACTAGTAGGGATCATACCCATAATCTAGTGGTCCCACAACATCATCATCATCATAATCATCATAGTTTAGTTAGTGTTTTCATTTTCAATCTTTCTATGTGAAACTGAGGCCAAACCTCATAGGATCACTAGCATACTAGTACAGGTCCACCCACCTAGATACTCGGGTTTCCCTCTTGTGCCCAAACAAGTTCAAAAAACCATGAAATATAATTTTCACATGAAAATATCACTTTCACATCACACATTCACCAAAAATATCATATACATGTCACATAAAACTCTTTTTACTCACAATATTCATTTTCTACATCATACTCGCACAAAACATCCCACAAACGTGTTTTGCACATTTCTTGCAATTTGATAAAACATTTCAGAAACATATAAAACATTATAAAAATATTCAACATATTAAATCACCACTTTAACTTTAAAAAACCCATCTTATGTGAAAACACTCCCCAAAACAGTACATGTACTTCCCTTTCCCACTTCATTTAAATCAAAAAATAATTTACAGTTTTCATAAAACAATCTCAAGGGGTATAACCATGTTTTGCACACAAACCCCATTTCAAACCCCTCTTTCCAGGTGAAAATCACACTGATACCAATCCAAAATATAATTTTTATCCTTAGAAACATTTATTAAACCACTCTCAAGTGTTATAAAATCACCTCAAATAATACCACAAAAGATACACATGAAACCAATCATTATCATAAAACACTTTCAAGAAGTATAACAAAGTATTACACATAAAACCCATTCAAAAACCCCATTTTAGGCCCAAATGACACTAAATAATTACCAAACCATAATTTTCATCGCCTTTAATAAACTAATAAATCACTTCCATATTTTTTTAAAACTACCAAAAAAATATATCACATGAGTTACAATTGAAAAGTACACAACTTCAAACAAAAATGTAACTTTAATACTAAATGATTTTCTAATGAAACCAAAAATGGATTTATCAACACAGACAACATATTTTGAACATCCTAAATTAATAAATCAAGATAAATAACTCATAAATAATTTCTTACACATTGAATCACCTACCGAAAGTGTTAAAACCCTCAAATCATGGTGCAAAACATCAACTGCACCACCACCGCACCATAATGGAGTGAAATCCAACCTAAAACCTAAATATTTGACCAAAATGATGCCAAATGAAATCCTAGGTACGAACCCTAAATTATGGAAATTTTAGAAGTTCATGAAAGAGGGAGGAAACACTAAGGGGAATTAAGAAAATGAAGAGAGATACCCTTACTTGAAGAAATCATGAATAAATCGGCCCAAATCCACCAATATTTGAATCTTTAAGTAACCAAACCTGGTAGGGATACTCTAAGGAGTCATATTAGGCCAAGTGGGGATAAAATTTGAAATTAAATAGTGGAAATTTAAGTATTTATGAAAGAAACGTTTTACCTCTTCAAATCTGGGTGATTTGAGAATGATTAAGAAAGATCGCCCTAATCCGCAGGGGAGATGAGATCTAAAGAGGGGGAAGAGAGCATGAGAGTGTGCCTTGGGTAAGTGGGCTCAGGAAAGAGTTGTAATCACAAAATAATCACAAAAATTGAATAAAATATTAAATAATTTAAAAACTATTTTAAAGAAGGAAATGGGATTTTGGGTTGTCCCAACACCATAATAAAAAACCCAAATCCATCATTATTATGGATTTCTATGGGGTCCAAATTGATATTGTGGTTTTAATATATTAGGGGATGACAATTGGGAAGTTTAATGTGTGTAAAATGTTGAAAAATGAATTTTTTATAAAAGAAACAAATTTATTTGTAAATCTGGAAATGGGCTCACGGTTTGGCCCAAATTTTGAAAACCCACCATTTCTACCAAAATGAATGGGAAAACCCTAAAACAAAGAAATAATGGAAATTAAATGAAAAAATATCATTAAAAGAAGTCATGGGTGTGACAATTATCCCCACCATAAATCTTTCTTCCCTTGGAAAGCCACAGTAAGGCCAAAGGTAAAAACCAAACCCAACTGAAAGGCCCAAATGGACTCCTTTTCCAAGTTTCCCCGCCCCCAAAAGGCCAAAAAACCTCTAATTGATAAATAAAGGAATTAATACTCTCACCAACCAAAACATACACCACATTCCTAAAATGATCAAGCACATTCAGACTTTATCCCAAAATAAAACTTCTCAATCACTATCTGAACAAGACTCAAACAATTTACCCAAATGAACAAAAAAGACGAACAAGTTTACACTTACCTTGATATAACTAAATTGTTGGGTGATCTTTTATTCCAACATTTACCCAAGGAATACGTTGGTATTTAGATAGCTCTAAACAAGATTACTTACCACCAAGCCAAGACCATGGACAAATCTAAGTTACTAGGATGTTGAGACACAAATGGGATCCCCACCATAAGAACCAACCATCTTAATTGACCAGAATGGTCCGGCATAGAGAGACCCCAAATTTAAAGAGTTGTAACTACCACATGGTCAGTCTTCATGGTTTGGGAAACTATGTGCTAACCATGGGGATCCTTCTATCTTCATGTTTTCTAGGGCATGGTTACTATTAACCATATGCTCATCCTATCTTGACAAATTTCAAACCTTTCTCCAAAAACTCCCAATAGGGGAAGGAATGACATTGGGTGATAACATGGACATGAGGTCCTCCCACCTCTTTCCCTCAAATGGGAACAATAAAATAAATATGGTGACACTAGAGGTTTAAAATACTCCCATCATTCATAATTAGGATAGGAATTTGTACAAGGGTTTGAGCAACCCTTGGATTTCCCCAAACTATGCGCCAGTTTCTCTCCAAGACCTATGGATGGAACTCAAAGGATTGAAACATATTCAGACTCACGGTTAGGCTTTGGAAACACCTAAATGGAACTTATTCTTCCGGTGCTACAAACAACTACACCACAATCCCAGATGGGTTCACCAAGACATAACACACTCTGAAACTCAATCTACCAAAACCTGACATTTTTATGAAACAAGGGATTAGAAGATGCACACACATCACCCATTGTTTTCTTCAGATGAGAAACTGAAGGATAAAATGATATATAGAAACACTTTCCTCTAAAAAAGGTTATTGAGATTTAATGAAAGTATACGTACTTCTAACAAAATAAGGACTCACAAAATATTATAAAACATCACCTTTACAGTCAAACGAGCACATGCAATCACATGGCATCACCGAACAAGACCATTGAGACTGATAGAAACATTACATGGAGAGGGACCTTATGCAACATTCCCAAGCATCACACAATTCTATAAAGTGGCCATAATAGTCTCTCATAACTAGATTTACCACATTGGTGTTTTAACATGAACCCCTTCTTCGAAGAGACTATGAAGGACCCAGAGGCCCTCTTAGACACCATCCACACTAACAACCCCAGACCACTTCCACCTTCGATGAATCTGGTAACTTAAGATACTAAGGACTCTTTAATCCTTTAACGAGAACTCTCCCACTACAAGAGGATCTGAAAAAACCAAGAAAGGAAATAGTGTAGTCTCAATCTCCAAATCTCGATAAAAGATACATTATATTGATAAATTGGAGGACCTTCCAATCGAAAAACAATCTGGGATGCACTTCAGTCATTCATAACAATTAATGGGAGCGTAACTTATCCAAAGAGAGAACCCAAGGACCCGACCAAGATCTTTCAATGATCAAGACATGCCACAAACTATAACTGAATACTTGAGGGGAACCACCATAAAAGCTTCCCAAACTTTTCTTAGAAGAGACCAGTAACTATCACTTCAACCCAACTTACCGACCAAACACAAACCTAAAACACCATTAAAACAAGAGGGGATTCTTGGAATCAAAACATCCCACAAAAACAAAATTTCTAAAAACACATAAGACACACCATCCCAAACTAGTTATAAAGACAAAAATTTTCCTTTAAAATCATCTCTTTGAAAATAAATGGTTCTGCAGTTAGCATATCCACCAATGGTTCCCCATGGTCCTCACACATGCATGTTTCCATACCACACTGGGTACCCTCCTCATATCCATCTCGAAAACCATCCAGTCATTCCATTGACCATCCATCATCCCATATAACCCCATGCATGTGGTTACTCATGGAAATACCAAAGTTTAAAAAAAATTCATTCCACTTTTTAGAACCAAATCATTCAACCAACAATTCCTTTTTCTCAAACCCTTCTAACCACAAAATCAAACCCAATTTACAGCTTACAAAACATTTCAGAAAGGCAAAATCATTCAAATGAAAACTCACTATCAAGCTATTCGCATAAATTTCAAAACATCTCAACCCCTTTAAAAACACTCCAAGTTTCATGAAAACTCACTTACATAAACCCCCATTCCTTTGAAAACGCATCTCTTCTTATTTTAAACAAAATTCCAAAATTTCATAAAAATTTCCAAATGATCTCTATTTACCAAATTAAAATCCATTTCCAAACACCACACATGTCCTCTAAAACATTTCATCCCATTAAAAAACATTTTAATGGTTTATAAACCTATATTGTAAACACTTATTCAAAACCAACCTTAACAAAATTTCATGCTTTCAAAAGATGTTTAAACACACCATTTTCCATTTCAAAACAATTCTGAAAATTCAGTTCCACCATTTCACAAATCAAACCATTCCTTATTTATTATAAAATCATTTCACAAAAACATTTCCCTTCTTAAAACCATGTCATTTTTTCTTTAAAACCAAACTTATAAGATTTCAAAACTAAAGGACCCAAGACAATGTGAGGGGAAACTAGTTTCGGTGGGTGACTTGGACATATGGTTGGTGGCCATATTCCAATCACTTCACCATTATAGAGAGTGTTCTAGGTAAATATCCCCAGCACCACATGTCTTTCCAGGCCCAACGAGCTCACTGAGACCATTAACCCAACTCTCTTTTCATTTCCCCTAATCATCATCAAACCAAGAAAACCAAAGGACTCAATAAATCCCAACTTCCCCTAGAGACTCAAATCCCATCATGATGTGTGTTGGCCAAGAACACTACCCATAACTGGAATGTCAAGTCCAAACTATCCTTTCTCTAGACTATCTCAACTCTTCCCCAGTTAACATAACCCAAATAGAGCATACCTAACCTCCATTGATACCATTTTTTCACGAACCAAATCTGGTCCCCATCAAAATCGGTACCCAACTAGGCCTGTGGCAAGGCCCGAATGGCGTTACCAATTATCATTTTATGATACCTGGGCACTTGTGCCAACCTGTGGGGATCAAGAATGCCCTTCGAGCCTCGGTAAAGGCATGGTCGGGTGCTGTTTTTGACGGAGACTAGATTCATTTTGTGACAGACCCCGCCTAATCTAGTATTAGGTTGAGTGTGTAAACAAAAACCCACCTCTAATAGGCCAAGGGTTTGTTACTAGCACAAAATAAATATATCACACTTTATGGGATGCCTTAATGTAATGCACTTGTACACAAACACATATCTCCACATAGAATATAATAATGAATGCAAAAAAATATGAACCAATGACAAAAAATAGTTCATATAGAAAACTCTACGACCTATAAAGGAGTACATGTGCATAATCCATAATGTAAAAAAGGGTAAAATAGGCACCAAGAAAACCTAGTGAAAAAACCAACCAAAAATGTAAATACCCATACTTTTCTGAATTTAATTTATTTACTAAATTTATGATTGTTTCATAATTTTTAATATAGTATAATATAAACAAATTCAATATATAATGAAAATCAGTAACACGTTATTATATTAATTAGAACATTATATTTAGAGAATAAATATAGTTATAAGAATTTAAATATTAATAATGGGAAAATTATAAAATAATATTACTATAATATAAAAATTTGGATCATCTTGATCCTCTAAAATAATCACACTTCTAAACAACACAATTTAAATTAAAAAATATATTTATAATGAAACATCCATTTTTTGAAATGAAAATAAATAACCATGAGATAAAATATAAGTGAATAATGAATGAATTAAATATGTGGTATTTATAAAAGGATAGAAACTCATATGACCGTTACAAATCTAACAGTTTTAATAGTTATATGGCCATTGGAATAGTAATCTAACCATTAGGAATAGTAACCTGACTATTAGAATAGTAACCTCTCCAATGTAATTTCAAAATAATAGTAAGATATCATATGAAATTAAAATATATAAAATTTATATCACGATACAAATAAATAAGTTTTTTAAAAAATATAAGTGTTTGTGTTTTTTTAAAACACATATGATTTATATCCATATATTCAACATGAAGAATAAATATTTGTACATTCTATTAGAGAGATGGTTGTTCTGGATAATATAAATGAGATTATCAAGTTTGAATGACTGAGAGTATCAGTTTTGAATACATATATTAGGTCCATTTTAATAATACATCTATCTAAAAAATTATTTACTATGTTCATTATAATTAATAATTATTCATATTTTCTATAAGAATATATATTACTACTATATCAAGGGAAAACCTTGTGAAGCAATATTTAGACTCATCAACACCTCTATCATTTCTATAGAAAAAAATTATTTAGAATCAAAAGAAATTGAAAAGAAAAAAATACACTAAGTGAGTTGTTTGAGAAGAAAATAATAGTTGATAGACTCCTTTTGAATACTACAATTCATGGGTAAAACTCTTCAATCAAATTATAAAATATATATTTTTGTTTTTTCTAAATACTTTTTTTAGGAATCACTGAATTCTCATCATAGTCAATTAGGGTACCCCAATTGTTTATTTTTTGGATCTAATGTAAGGATTTACATCAAACCAACCACCCATAATGGCTATTGTGAATTTTTAATGCACTAAAATCAATATTTTATAGATAAAATTTGAATTATATGTTTTAGTTTGTGTTTTAACAATAATGTTTTTATTATAGAGATATTTATAAATATAGGCTAAATCTTGGTATATGGTTGGTGACTAAATATGATAAGGTTGTGGAATTATTCTAAAGGAAATAGATTTAGTTGTATATTGTAAGATTTATGTATCAAAACATATTTACAAAAACTAATTATTTTGGTCAATGTTTATACAGTGTTTGAAGAAAAATAATGACAAAGATTGTGGATGTTATGTTTGAAAATTTATAAACGATATCATATACCATCAAAACACTATCATCTCTAAACATTTAATTTATAAAGTAAATTTAAATTTCATTAAAAAAATTAATCATTTGTTTGTCTATATTTTCTTAGTACTACCAATATTTCCAATAATCGACATACTCAAAATAAGAAGTAAATTTATTTAGAGATGATTGGGAAAAGTACACTATGATAGAATGTATTCCAACATTAAATTTAGGTGATTACTTGTTATGATTGTGATCTAGTATGGTATATGAACTTAGATACACATTTGGTATGTGGAGCATTAATATCATAATGATTATATATTATCTTTTACAAGTTTCTCAATGAGAGTTATAATGTATGGTTACACTCTATAGATTCTATTAGATCTAGTTACTCATTCACATGATATATTTTAATTTGAGGCTATAACTAAGATAATTATGATAGAGAAATGGGTTAGGAATGTATACAAACAAGTACTCACATATGCTATTGCACGACATATTCTATTACTAGTTTTTCTTTTAATAAGAGATTAATATTTATAAAAGTTGAGAAGAAACAGTAATGTTGAATAAATTTTAACTAGAAAGTAATGGTGTATGATAATAGAATAAGAGTTCATAGAATGTGAATACACCATTAAAATAGTTGTCAAATAAATAGGTTAGCGTAAAAGTATATGAATTTTTAATGTTTGAGGAAGATGATTTGAATTCATTTTCAATTTCGATCACAATAACTATAATATGGGCACAGAAAAAAACTGAAAGATAAATCAAAGATAATATAGTGGTTGTAATAATAAAAATGAGAAATGTGAAAATAAATGAAATAATGATAAATTGAATGAGTGGGATGTTTAGGAAAAAGGAAAATGGAGTGTAACTATTCATCTTGTATTTGGAACAATATGGAATGAGGGACATATAGATCAGAGACAAAGATGAAATGGAAGATTCAATTGAACAAAATAAATAGATGAAGATAGAAAGTTGACAGCCACTTCTTAATACTTGAAAACATTAAATTGAATCAAAAAATAGTTGAAGACAAATTAAATTTGTTTGTTTCTTCACTAAATGTCAATAGTCTGGGGTTGTTGTTTTTAAAATATTAGTTGAATAGAGGCCTTTTATAGATAAGTGGAGGGGAAATGAGAATTATGTTCCCTGAGTGAAGTCATTTACCCATTCTAAGTAGCTTCAACAGAGAGTCGTCAACCACTTTAGTAGACCAGACTACATGAAATTGAATAAAAAAATTAGTTGAAGATAGATTGAATCTTGATGTAGAAGGAGAATTAATTTCATAATTATATAAAAAGTTAAAGTTTTATACATAATAACTGCATATAGAATATGTAAACGCATATAGTAGTTCATACTTTTTTAATAAACCGAAAATTTCCTTACTATATCATTTCCATCATCACTGCTTGTAAATCATGGTTATATAACGAGAGGAAACATCACCTTACTTGATTCATGATAAAGATTGAAGAGAAAAAAACACATTCCAATGACCATATGTTATGTACTTATCAATAAAATGATTGTTCAAAATGAATATAAATAATTTAGCATGTTTCCAATAGATAATAAAATATAATATGCTCATATGCTAGTAATATTGTTTACGATAGAAAGTGTTGTAGTGATTTGAATTCCATACCATGAGGTGGTATGAAGGAAGTATTTCTTTATGAACATGATGGTGGAATGTAACCAAATCAAGACACATAACAAGAATTTTTCAATCAAAAAAATACCCACTGGTCTAACATTAGGATACATCATCATTATAGTAGAAATGAGTAGGTATGAATAGCTACAATATAGAAACAATCCTTAGGTATTAATAGATAAAAAATATGGTTTGAACAGCTACAAATATGTGCATTAATTCCCAAAAAATCATATACTAATCATCAAATAATATTTACATCCGAACCTTCCAAATATAGAAAAATCTCACAAGTACAGTAAACATTATAAGGTTGTGAATTTACTAACTCTTGAGACAAATTGGAAACATAAGTCATGAAGGTATTATTTTCATCACCCAAAATAGATTCCTGTAATATGATGATAAAAAGTAAACTCCATACCTAATCATAAAATTCACAATTAATTAAAAATTGGTCAAAAAATTTTGGTGGCTTCATAAAGAGGATGATTAAAGAAAATTGTATACACGATCATCAGTAGGAACCAACTTGTAATGAAAAAGATACATAATGTGAGTTTATCCTCTCCAACCCCATGAAGAAATTGGTTCCAGATCAGTAAAATAGAATTTTAACTATCAAGACAATAAATAAAATAAATGCTATATTAGTTTTTTTAGGATGTAATTCAATTGAAGGTAATTTTGGATTAACATGGATTTGATACAGGACAAAATAGATAAAAATATAACTGCATATAAAGACAACACTAGAAATATAATACAACAGAGAAGGAGAAATTAAATATATAAATGAAAAAATGGTTAATAAAATTATTTAGGATTAAAATTTTATATTGGACATTCAAAAAGGATAAATTAAATACTCAACCAAAAAACGATTGAAATGAATAATTTGAATTTTAGAAATAATGAAATAAAAGGGCTGAATATGGATACCTTGAGGCTTAAAATGATTTATAGAAAACCTTTAATACAGAATATTATTAATGTCATAAGAGGAATATCAAGACAGAAACAACTTCATGAAAGATCACTCCAAGAAATGGTAAAACATACCAAGTGAAAAAGAAGGAAAGGTCAATTATTCCTGACATCTTGTATATGTATGTCGCATGTTTTCTTTACAGCTTTATAATTCCTCCTCCCTAACCATTTACAATATACATTGTATTGAATGTGAAAAAAACTAAAATGGATATTCATTTTGTAGTACTATTTTCATCATTATGCCAATATTTTCTAACTCACCAACATCTTGGAAAATACATGAAGTCATTGTAAAGAAATTGATGTGAAATTAAATTGAATGAATAAAAAAATCTACTTCTACGACATAAAAAATAAAAATAAGAAATTATATGTGTGACACATAAATTGAAAACTAATAATAAATATAATATATCATGCAGTTAATGTTGTTATAAATAAGTTTAAGGAAATACCTAAATCATTATATACTAATATATTTTTCATGAAAAATACATAAAAATACTTCAAATTAATGGTCACACTATTAACATGCATAGATTTAAGATTTTATAAATAACTAATGTTATAGACACATTATAGATATAGATTTTAAATTCGATAATAGATAATTATAAAAATATTACATATTTTATACTGTGTTATTTGTGTGAATTTTGTCACATAGATTTCAGATTTGAGACACATTATAACCAAAGATTACCTATTTTTGATCGTCATTAAGCATAAGAGACATTATATATTGTACACATCCATGAATGGGATTCTTTTAATATGCATTTGTGAATTCCATATATATCACATCATCATAGAAAGCTGTCATAGCTATAGAAACTGGATGGAATTAACTAGACATGCATATTAATTTACAAAGGTCCTGAAAGTCAAATCCAAACAATACCAGACTGCTTTGAATTCCCTACACTACCAAAAATTATATCCAGACTGTGGACCAGATTCATCCACAACTACAAAACAACATGAAAAAATGCCCTAAATTCATTTAAAAGCTTATTATACTAGCCAACCTTGTCTAATTACGCCATAAAAATATCCCTTCAGCCACAGCAGTAGCCAGAATCAATCCCATCAATGGGATCAGTGAGGTTATGTAAATCCAAATCCTATGACACATCCGTGAGTGACATGAGGTTCCACTTGATCAATGCCTCTAAGAAGTAGTATATCTCATCCTTGGTGTTCCTAGTTGGCATGCCCACCATGAATGACTCAATCACCATTGTCACGGGCCTCCTGTCAAGGACCTCTAGGTGGACCATGATCATCGAGTAGTAGTTATGTGGATTAAGAGAAAATGCTTGGATTGTTAAAATGGAAATGGAAACAACCATGAAGACACTACACATTTTGAAATTTACAAAGAATAAGAAAGAAAAGGCAATATCCCAACTCCAGTACATTACCAAGACAACCCTCATTATTCATGAAATAGACCAAACTTCACATACAATCAAATAAATCATTTTTAAGAGTTGGTCCCATTAGTAGGGGGCAGCCCCTGTTTATCCAATTCTATTGATCCAAAGTCCCAAAGTGGAAATGAGACTTGGCCAAGATACCAAATGAATATTCATCCCCCCACACTAAAGAAAAAATAAACTCTCTTTGAACAATATTAGTTCACAGGAAACATGTTTGATTATAATCTAAATTAAATAATTTCATCCATATTCAAGATATTTCAAAATGTTAAAAATATATTTTATATTATACTATAATTTCATATTAGAGAACACTTTATAAAACACTTTTTATCCATGGATAGAAGATTATAAAATAAGAATTTATCAGCCAATAAAGCCAAAGCTAATTAAACCCAAAATCTGAACCTATCTGAAATGGTTTTTTATTTACTTTATCCTTTTTCAATCATTGGAAGTTAAAATAAATATAGGTCCATTATCATGGGTTTCACTGAAAAAATATCCAATTAATTCATAATTGAAAGCAAAAAAATGATGCATTTAGATATTCATGCTCACAGTTCAAGAGGAAAGTTGTCCTTTCTAAGCTCTAAATAATACTGAAGGCAACCTTGGCCAATATTGTTCATTCTTTAGCTCGTTCTTGTTCGATAACATCTCTATGTCAACATCATGGTCACCTATACCTACATGAAAAGAGGTAGTATGACATTAATGAAGTTGAACACATTTAGAGGTAGTAAAACTGGCTACAATAGAAATAAGCCTCAAACACCTACAGAAGCCTTCATAAAAAGAGGAAGGAAGACAATCCTGCTTGTTGAACACATATAGATCTAGTATTTCGATATAATAATTTGACAATCCAAGAAAAATAAAGGGGTTCATGATGAGATTTTAGGGGGTCATCTTCGGCGGTTGATAGTGGAGTAGATTTTGAAACGGAGTAGGTTTTTAGCGGTAAATAAAAGATTCTGGTAGATATAGGAGGAGTGAAAAGAGGATGTGAAGTAGCCGAATATGGGGGATCTAGAGTCAGAGCACTATATGGAGGAGGAACTGGAGTCGTAGTAGCCTAACGGTAAGTAGCTGGAGGCAGAGTAGCCTGACAGTGAGTAGGAGGAGGTGGAAGAGCCGGTTTGGCAGAGGGAGTTTAGAGGGAGGATGACGGAGGTGTTTTGACCGATAGAGGGAGGACGACGAAGGTAGGGTTTTGAGGGTAGTCCAAGCATGATGGAATACAAGAAATCAGGGAGGAGAATGAAGTTTATGTGGGTAGTTTGCAGGAACCCTATGTTACGGAGAGCTTAATCCTAACCGCAATCGGGTAAAGAAAAAATGCAGAGACTATAGTGGAAACCAGGAGAAAAAGTATGTGGGAGATAGAGGGTTACGGATGGATGGTAGACCAAGAGAGGTAGGTCAACAAAGGTGGGAATTCGATGGCACTCTAGGTCAAGACCCATGACAATATCAGTAGGAACAAAAGAGGGAGATGAAGAAAAAATGAGATACCACAGGGTGGCGCAATGTGGAGATATGGAGGATCGATGCGTGTGGAAGAAATTATGTAGAATAATAGGGTATTGACATGGGGTAGTCGGAATTCCAGGATTAGTATATATAGTATATATCATTAAAATGTGACTACTTGTGACTTATTTAGTTAATTTTCACAAATATAATGGTTGAATGTGAACAAGAAATGGTGTGATGGTTAAATACTTATTATTCTCAAAATCATGTGATATTGAATTAGATCACATCTATGATGAGAGTTTCTTATCACCAAGGATGTGATCTATCTAAATAGAACCTACTTTTTAAAACAATAAGAAATGGTGCAATGTGTGGCAATCAACAAAACCTCAAACTGATACATAGTGTGCCTGATATGACTTGAATTATACGTTTTTAGTTTTAAAAGTGAAACTTTTTTTCAAAGAACATGTTACATAATAAAAACTAAGAAAAAAATCATATTGTTTTATTAATTTATGAAAAAATATATAATTCATTTGTTATGTGTAAGAATATATCAAACCTCAATATGATATATCGTCTACCTGGTATGAGTTGAAGTGTTTTTTGTAGTTTAAAATTGACATTTTAGTTCAAAAAACACATCACATACTCAAAATCAAGAAAATCCATTCATATTATTTTTATAATTTAGGAAAAAAATCTATAACTCATTTGTGATGTGTAAAAATCAACTGCCACTCAATATGATACATGGTATTCCTTGTATGATGAGATGTGTATTTTTGTAGTTTAAAATTTATATTTTAATTGAAAACAAAAAATGACATTCTCAAAACTGATAAAACAATTTCAAATTGTTTTAATACTATATAAAAAATATCCATAAGTCATTTTGACAAGTAGTAATCATCCACACCTTAGTCTGATACATGGTGTGACTTCTATGACATGAAATGTGTGTTTTCAGTTTAAAATTGACAATTTAGTTCAAAACACATGTCACGTACTTGAATCAAATAAAATTCATTTAGATTTTTTTGATACTTTATTAAAATGACTAATAAGCCATTTTTGATGTGTATGAATTGACCAAACCTTAATTCAACACATGATATGTCTAGTATGGCTCGAAGTGCGTGTTTTCAGTATAAAAGTGCAATTTAAGTTTAAAATACATCTCACATAGCCAAAACTAATAAAAAGAGATCGTATTGTTTTTAAACTTTAGTAAAACCATATATAATTAATTTTTTATGTTTAGTAATTCACCACACATCAATCTGACACATGATCTCTTCACTATATATTGAAATCTGTGTTTTCAATACAAAAGTTTCATTTTAGTTTAAAATGTGTCACATAGACAAAATCAAGAAAAAGATATCGAATTGTTTTAAAAAATTTGGAAGATTATCCTAAATTCATTTTTTACATGTATTAATCAATCATACATCAATATCATGGATTATATGGTAGGAATGACTCAGATTGTGTGTTTTCAATATAAAAGTTCCATTTTAGTTTAAAATGTGTGTCATCAAGCTAGAAATGGGAAAATGATAAGGAATTATTTTCAAAATTTAGGACAATGATCCATAATTAATTTGTGACATTTCATATTTTACCACACATCAATATGGCACACGGTGTGGTCAATATGAATTGAAGTGTGTGTTATAAATGTAAAAGTGTAATTTTAGTTTAGAACACACATCACATAGAAAAAACTGAGAAAATGTGTTCATGTTATTTTCAAACATTATGAAAATTATCCATAATTAACTTTTATGTATAGGAATTTACCACACCTAAATTCAACACATGATGTGGATTTTATGACTCAAATTTTGTTTTTTCAATATCAAAGTTTCATTTTAATTTAAAACACGCATCACATAGTCAAAACTGAGAAAACACGCTTGGATTGTTTTTGAAAATTATTAAAAAAATCCAAAATTAATTTTTAATGTGTAGGAATTTATGGAACTTCAATCCAAAACATGATGTAGAAAGTATGACTCTAATTATGTTTTTTTAATATAAAAGTGTCATTTATGTTTAAAACGTGTATCACTAGCCAAAAATGAGAAAACTAGCTTGAATTGTTTTTAAACAGTTCAAAAATGGTCTATAATTCATTTTTGAAGTGTATCATTCCACCACACATCAATATGACACATGAGATGGTTAGTATGACTCGAAGTTCATGTTTTAATATTCACCATTGATTTATTAAAGACATTTTTATAAATATTTTACTTTCTATAAATTATTTAATAGGAATCATCTTACTGTTTTCTAAATGACTCACTTTTGACTTTATATAAAAAATGTGAAAGGAAAAATTGTTTAAAATTACATAGGATGAACATAATTTCTTATAGTAATGAATTTCCAATGTATTGAATCTTCCCTTAAAAATTTCAAAGGTCCCCTTAAAAGAAAATTTATTCTTTAATATTTTGGAGATAATCATAGATATTAAATTGAAAATTTATTTTCTTTAAGAAATTTCCAGGGATATTTTTAAAGTATTTTTATATTTTTCATTATCCTTTGTTGAATATTATGATGAGGATATATTCTAATGATATCATCCACCATATTTATTTGGATAGTTTATTTTCATCTTGATATGGTAAAGTATTGTAACTTCATATGCTAGTTCTTATTATACATAAAATTATTTATTTTTAACTCATGTTGATTAATTTATATTGTTAATTCAAATGATGAATGAATTGGACTTATTAAGTGATGGGCGAGGACTGGAATTGCATAGCCCCTTGATGCATTAGTAGATCTCATGGGACAAGAAAGGTTGGTTATTTGGCTAAGTCATTACTAATTTGTATAGATGTCTTGGCCCGAGACCTCAACAGTTTGTTTAAGATGTTTGAAATTATGAATTCCCTCATTATAAAAAATTTATTGTTATCCATGTGATTATTCGAATAGTTATAATATCCATGGATAAGTTTCAAGATCATGTGATTATTTATATTGAATTAGTTGACTATCATACATTCATGCCATATTATCCATGGCTTATTTGGCTTTCACTAAATGCATTCCCTTGTTCAGAATATGTGCTCACCCATTTCTTATATTTTTTTCCCTAGGATGCTAGAAAGTGTATTATTATTGATATGTAGGGAAATTACATATGGAATAATGGTTTTATCAAATAAAATACTATGTTTTATTTTATGTTTTCAAATGTAATGTTATATTCAAGCATGTATCTAGTTTTCTAATACTACTAAACTACTCAGTCCTTTAGGATGTGATCAACTCTATTTATTGCCAATGTAATGAAGTAACCACTATCTCTTAGATACTAGTTTCAGGTCCATTACTATTTATATCTAAGAAAATTTTGTTGAATCCTAGGGAAATATATTTATGAAATCATATATTAGGTAACATTATCCAATGAATGACATTGAGGATAATTCTAAGTATAGGATAACATAATAAAGTTTTAGTAAGGTTGGGATTATGTGGTTTTCATACTAACAGATCCCTTTTTGGATAATAAAGTGGTTTTAGTTTCAATATAGATTAATATAGGCGTAATAACCCCAAAAAGAGACTGTTAAAAATATCTCAGTCATCATTCTTAGACCTAGTGAGTGTGCTATTACTATACACCTTATTTGACATTCCTGGGGCACAGGATTTGGTTAATTCACATTTTATTCACAAACCATTATGAAATATTTGAAAATATTTTTATGTTATGAGAATCTTCTCTATGAATTAATGTTTATTATTCTGATATTAGTTATTCATAAATTTTGCATTTATATTATGTGATTCACTAGTTTCAAAATTATACATTATGATTCATAATATTATGATCTAATCTAGTGTATGAAAATTTCCTAAAATGGAACCTATTTAAAGGAATGGAAACTGTGTCAATGCACATAATCTATGTTGGGACTTCCCTATTGGGTAAGACAATAAAGCTAAAGCTTTAAATGAACAAATTACAACTATATTGGGGTAGCTGATGCAATTTATAACCAATAACTTTTTTCTTATGGGGCATCATGTTGATCCACAACACAGTGTTACAATGTTAAACTACTTCATGTTTCATCAATGTTCATCATTGATACATCCATTTCATGAATGATTTTTAGTATTAAAATACCTATCTTTTTTGGTATAAATGATTAATTATAGCCCAGGTATTTAATGAATTAGTTCATATTTGGAAGGATGAAATTTTTCTAGGAAATGGGAAAAGGAATCCAAAAATAGTCAATTATTCTATTTTAAGAATGCCTCCCATGATGTTAGATTCCAATGGGATAATTCCAGGGAACAAAACTGAATAAACCGAGATAAACAAAGATTTCAGAATTGTAAATACATTACTCTCATTTTAAATCAAATTTAAGACTAGAAAAAATTCAATGTGTGATGATAATATAATATATTTAGTGAATATAAGAAGGATCGTGAAAATTCATGGTGTGAAACCTACTTTCATGCCCTGAAAGATTATGGGCAGACCTAGTAAGGAATGTTTCTATAGGTATTTCAATATAACACTTAAATATTAATACCTGAACAACTACATAACACATAGTTAAAGACCCAACAATCATTTTGGTCTGTATTAGTGTAGAACTAAAATAAACTTGATCCGTATGGAGTGATATTAATATAGATTTGTTCTTATGCTAAAATAAAGGATTCTAAAGACCAAATATTAGGGTGAGAAAGTACATTGTGCGGGGTCCTTACCATTCTATGTCTTTTTTTCATAATTTGTTATTTTTATCTCATCTTTCCTTTTTAATTCCTCATCAATAGGATAGGGGTAATTCTGACCTTGTTCTAAGGTAATAGAGATAAAGGGGGAAGTTTATTTTTTTATTCTTGTATATGGTTTTCCAAAATTTACTAATCTAATTAAAATCCCTTTATTTCTTAATCATGTCCATTGGTTGATAAATTTGAAAGGAACATTTTAATTGTGAAACTGGTTACCCTAAATTAGTCTTGAACATTATTACATTTTTGGTAACCATGTTTAAAAATAGTATCAAGACAAACCTAGTTTTTAAATTCCCTAAATTACATAACCATTGGAGAATGGGGATTTCCACATTGAGTTGTGGATACCATGACCATTAGATCCACATTTTCTCAACTCTGACGCCAAACATGAATTAATTAAATTAATTTATAAACCAATTTCACCTTTACCCTAAATGCTACAAAACTATATAATGATTTCAAACCAGATTTTAAAAAAACCAATATTATTTTTTTCTCTATATCTCTCCTTAAAAACAAAAAAAATTCTATCTATCATATTTCCTTAAATCAAATAAATTATTTCTTTTAAAACCTAAAAATCTAACTTCTTTATCTTGTGGGTTCTACCTCGATGTTGTTTCATACTATATTTTAATTAATTAGTAGAATAGTTTTATTATTTTTATAAATTTTGTGTTTTGGTTCACCTAGTAGGGAATTAATGATGCCTTGTAGGTTAGTCAAAATTGGCACCATGTTTGGGGATGGTTGGAAATAATTTTTTTCCTTTTATTTTTAATTTTAATTTTACAGTTCTATTTAATTTTCTCTATTTTAAAAAAATTACTTTCATATTGTGAATATCATATTTCAAATATTTTATGCACAACCACTACACTTAAACAAAAAAAATATTCTTGATCTCATTCCTAAATTAGAATCGAGCCTAAGAAAGAATTGAGTTGTGACCATAGTGGGTTCGTAGAGACATCTTACTACTAGGGGAACTCAACCCCAATATCCGGGTATACATACACTTGTTGAATACAAGAGTCCATCAAACACAAGACTAGAAATGATAATATTATCATCCCCCATTACTGTAAATCATTTCAAGATCAAACCTACCTTCTTCCAGATAGTCCCTAACATTGTGAAATTTACTATACTACCACGTGAAGATCAAAACATGCATCTGGGGATATTTACCAAGCTCTAAGACACTTTCTAATTTCATAATTTCTTAGGTGACGTGGTAAATTTTTGGATGTACATATTTTCATTGATGGATTTAGTTTTTGAGTGGATTCATAATTTTCCAACTCATTCCATCACCACATGGGATGAGTTGGCAAGGAAATTTATAAAATGCTTCTTCCCACCTTCTATGTTGAAGGAAATATGGGTAAAGTTTCTTAAAATTAGTCAATTTCAGAAAAACCACTTTACTCTAATTGGGAACATTTCAAAGATGTGACTCATAAATTTCCTCATATATTATAGAGTTATGGATAATAATATAAACATTTTACAAGGGGTTTTCATTGGGTAATAGGTCAATTTGAAACACTATAGTTAGAGAGTCACTAAAGAAGAATTCCCCTAAGGAAAGCTACAACCTACTTGATGAAATATCAGTAAATAGATTCCAATATCAAGGTTAAGAGACAAAATTAAGGGGTGTTCGCATGGATTACAATAAGTACTTCATGGTGGTGTAAATTCAATCGCTAAAAAAATATGGACACCATGATAGGCTAGAAAAAATAACCCCATGTATATGTATTGAATAAGTAAATTATATAGATTGTAATCATGGTAATTAATATCAGTATTGGTGGTCACAATAACCACAAAAACATAACCAGGGACACAAATTTTAGCCAATACAACATGGTTTCTAACCTCAACACCAATGTTCATCCCTGAAAATTCGAGTTAATACCTTAAAAGAGAGGCTAATGACATTAATTACCACCAACATGGTGGTAATAAAAGAAATAAAGTAATACTATGTAAACCATAATTTTTTATTATGCAATTCAGAGCATCAAGAAGGTAAAATTTCCAAGTTACTCAGAATGAGACCACAAGGAGCACTGGATGTATGCCCCAAAGTGCACCCATGTGAAGATTTGAAATTCATTACATTGAGGAGTGGAAAGGTTACTCAGGATCATATCAAAATAAGAAAAGTAAAAGAATAAACTAAATAATATCTAGAAAATATTGAGGAACAAGTAGGTGTAGAATATGTAAAAGAAGAACCACCATAGCGGAAGATAATACATCCATTTCTAGAGAAACTATCACAAGTGAAGTTCAACTTTCATAATGGTAAATTTCTCAGACACTTTAAAAAACAATATATTAATAATTCCTTTTAATAGGATATCTCAAACTTTATTATATATGAAAAACTCATGAAATAATTGTTCACTAAAAAATATGTTAGATAAGATTATAACCATTCCACTCATAGGAGAGTGTTTGGCGGTGGTATCATGGTAACAATATAAGAAGCCAAAAGATCTAGTTGTTTTAAAATTCCTATATTTATTGAAGCTAAAAAATTTGTAAAATATATATTTTTGTTAGGAGTGAGTGTCACCATCATGACATACACAACTTTCAATAGTCTTTGATTAGAAGGACTGAATCCCATGAGATTTGTACTTCGTTTAGCAGATTCAATGGTAAAATTACAATGTGGGCTGATCAAATACAATTTGATTAAATTTAAAATATTAGGAATCCTAGTCAACTTCTTAGTTTTTTACATAGAAGATGATTGGACACTTATAATTTTGGAAAGGATGTCTTTAACCACTAGGTGTGCACTGATTGACATACAATGTGTATAAATCTGTTTAAGAGTTGGTTGTGAACAATTAAGTTTCAACATTCACTAAGAAATGATGAATCATGATGTGAAAGACGGCAATGATATGGGAGAAGAAAAATACCCTATATTGAAGATATTTCTAATATTAAATAAGTACATGAGTAAGTTAGTATTTTAAAATAGGATACTCAAAATAAAGTTACTAAGAAGAATAATGAGAATCTGGGAAGTCAGACTACCTACACTAGAAGAGAAACAAACTCCACTAGGTTTGATAAGGGGAAAAAATTAAAGATGTTACATGACCTTCCATTTAGTCTTTTAAGTTTAAGGAAGTAATGCTAGATTGGATCGATGTAAATCAAGGAATTGTTTCTAGGAGTAAGAGTTACACTATTTAAATAGGAAGGATAGGGGCCAACCTAGGTATACAGGTCACAAATGAGGACATTTTCAGAACCCAAATAGGTATAATAATTTCAATCATATATCACCCAAGATTAAAGAGGTAAGGTCTAGATAATAACGTTAAACAAAATAAATTTTGTGAGGAAACCTAATTTCTTAGGATTTATTTTATTTTTCTATTTTTAATAACATAACCCCCCCCCCAAATCATTAAAATTTAATTAATAATGGTTTATTATTTCACAGTGAATTTTTATTTTATAGGACCATCAATGAATTTATGAAAGGGGATAATAAAGAAAATGAGTAATTTTCAAGACAAATTAATTATGTGAAAACCATTCACAACATGAAAACTAGAAAATAAACATCATTTGAAAATTGCACATTTTGAATCTGGTGCAAGCAAAATCTATATAGCCATCTTCAAAAAATTATTCAAAGGGGAGTAAGAATTTTATTTGAATATTTTTCAATCATAACCACCACATTTAATTTATTTAAAGAGTCTGAACTACCAACTGTATTCCTTCCTTGATACTTTCTTTACTCAATTGATTTGGGAGAAATAAACTACCTAGGATAACCATCATGAACTAATTTTAAATTTCTTTATCAACAAATTTGAATCATAAAAATATGGAAAATAATTAGTAAAGATAAGATTGTGGTCTTGGATTTAGTAAATCATGATTTAGGGGATCATGTTGATTCGTATAATTGATGTTTTTTTGAGATTTTTCCTGCAATGAATTTCTTATATTTTCATGAGTTGATTTTATTATTTGTATGCATTCCCATGATTGGTTGCCTCAACCCTTCACTCGTATTCCTAAGACATCATATGAACCCAATATTTCCTATTCTTTCTTGAATTTTATTTCTTATTTTACTAAAGAATGTTATCTTATTCAACTTTCTAGGAATCTTATCAAAGCTATGACTAAAAAAATTACTTTTAATATGATTGAGGTGTCTCTTGTTTAACCGTTTATCCTTTGACCCACCTTAAATTAATCCTTTTTAGTACCATAGAATCCATGAATATCCATTTTAGTAAATGACCTAACTTACTAGACTATTTTATTCATTCTTACCTTCCTCTAAATATTTTTCTTGATAATTAAAAGAATTAGTTTTTTGGATAGACATTCCATAGTAGGCTAGGATATACATCATTGAGGATATTTTTCTGGGTTTTCATAAGATTTTTGGATAGGACATAATATAATTCAGTGTTCTTTAACATTGTTCAACTCTCTTACTAAAAAATAAATTAATGGAAAAAATTGTGTTCTATCTTGGGAGGATCAAAAATCACCATTGTCAAACTGATGATCATTTGATCGTATGTGATTAGGTGGTGGATGTGATATTTGACTTAAGAATAATTGTTAAAAAAAGAGAGAAATAGAGGATGATTCATTCATTATTCCTATATTTATCATGATCCCACTTTGATCTTTTTTGGGTGAATAGTGAGACAAAATCTATAAAGAGGGGTCTTTATTGATCTTATATTTTGATATCATGCATTATTATTTAGATTCAAACATTATTTCTAAAAGTTATTTATTTTCACATCATTACTAACCTGCTCAGAATCCTTAGATACATTTGAACCTTGATTAAATCTATCATTATTATTTTTGGCCTCTTTTTTTACTATTGGAGATGTTATAATCCTTTCAAGACTATGTTAAATGACATGTTCTTGAGGTATGTGTTGAACTCTATTTAAAATTTTACCCTGACGATGGGTGGAAAAATTAAAATCAAGGTAAAACTAAAAATATAAAGATTAATGGGTATGGTTATGGTTATTTTAAAGGAGAAAATTAAAATACTTGGTTGATTTGTTTCTTTTAAAAATGGGATGTTGATAAATTTTCATGTGTGATGCTTGAATATTAAATTTCCCATTTTCTTAATTTCTTTTCTAAACCCTGAATTTAAATCATTGTATGTTGAGAATCTATTGTATTATATTAAAAACTCCAACCTTGAGGAAAAGTCAAAATTCATGTTTGGGGGATTTGATGGGTCCATTTCATGCATGATTATTATTAAAATACATAAATTTTTTGGTTTAAATGATTAATTTACACCTGTATATTTATTGAATTTTTTCATATTTGAAAACATGAAATGTTTTATGGGAAATTTTAGAAATAATACAAAATGATCAATTATTACATTTAAAGAAGGCCTCTCACAATTTTGGATGCCTATGGGGCAGTTCAAGGCATAAAACTAAAGAACAAGAGAAATATAGATATTCCATGGATATAAATATGTGATTCAAATAATGAATCATGTTCATAATGTAAAAAAAATATAATGCATGAATAGAATAAAATAAGTGTAGTGAATTAGAGAAGGAGTCTGAAAATTCATGGTTTTAAACCTACTTTCCTTCTGGAAAAGTTGCAGGATATACCTAGTAAAGAATGTTGCTATGATAATTTAAATGAAACACTCGTATATTAATGTCCATAACACCACTAAACACATGGGTAAATACCAAAAATTCATTATGGTTCATATTAAAGTAAAATTAAATGAAACATGATCCCTATGTATTTCTATAAATAGAGATATGTACTACTACTATCAAATAGGATTCTAAAGACTAAATAATATAGTGAGAAGTTGTTTTGTATAGGATCATCACCAATCAATGTCTCCACTTTCTTCATGTTTTATTTTTATTTCTTTCCTCCTCCTTACTTACTCATTACTAAGATGAGGGGGTAAGTTCTACCTTGTTCAAGTGTAATATAGCCAAAGGAGGAATGTGTTTTTGGATTTATTTATTTTTTTATTCATGTATTTGGTTTTCTAAAATTTATTTATCCATTTCCAATCCATTTATTAAATTTGTTGATAAATCTAAAAGGAAACTTTTAATTTCACAACTTCTTACCCTAAATTAGGCATGACCAGTGTTTCATTTAGGGTAACATGTTTTAAAAATGGTATCTAGAAAACTTGATTCATAAATTTCTTAAATTAACTAACCATGGGAAAAGTGGGATTTCACTGTTAAGGAGGGGATACCATGACCAATAGTTCTTCACCCAAACCCTAAAATCTATGAAAATTTGCCAAGATTTCGAACCTTATTTCAATCCAACCAATATTCTTTTCTTTCCCTCCCTTTATTTCCAAATAAAAAACCTTATTACTTTCATCTTTCTTCGAATCAAATAAATTATTTCTTTTCAAAACCTAGGAATATAACTTCATTGTCTCTTGGGTTCAACCTTGATCTTTATGTATACTATATTTTGATTTTTTAGTGTTATAGTTTGTTCCTTTTTATAAATGTTGTATTTTGGCTCACCTTGTAGGGAATAAATGATGCCCTGTAGGAATTTAGTCATTTAATGGGAATAAAAATAAATTTTTATCCAAGCAATGGATATGTTCCTTAGATAATATATTTCTCTCTTTGGGATGTAATTAAAGAGAGAATTTTTTCATGGTAGTTTATTAGATCTATGGGGATTCAGATCAATGGTGTTTATTAATTGAAAATAATAATGATGGGTAAGAAATATTGAACATTTAATGGAATTATTTTAATGAATTTTTATTGAAATAATATTTTCCTCACAAACAACTAGCGGATTTGGGGATAAAATACTTGAGTATAATAAAAAAGGAAGTGTAAACTTTCATTATGTATGAGTCTAACTACAAAAGGTTATCAAGGTATGATAAGTACTACATAAATAATCCAAACAGAAAGATTGATCATTCCTTTGATGGTATTAAGACAATCCTTTGAAGTGAACTAGTCTCCCAAACATTCTCATCATATGAGTATATCGTATCATATGTTATCAAGAAAGATAAATAATTATTCATGTCTTATGGATTCAAAGAAATGAAATAGAAGAAGATGAATGAAGATAAAAAATGGGTAAGGGGAAGAATAGAAAATGTAATTTTATAACCTTTTATACCTAAGGAAGGAAAAACTTTGGTACAAGATTATATGGAAAAGAAGTTTGCTTCCAGTACAGAGAAAACTTCCATCATGATCATGACTGCAAGGGTAAGGTAAAAGCCATAAAAGTATAGTTATTTAACTATAAAGAGATGGGAAACTATTAAAAATTATGCCCAAGTGTCAAGGGAACATACCTTAAAATAATATATGGGGAGAAGTCTAAGATTATATGATTACTATAGCTAGAATAGAAGTTCCTAATGACATGGTGAAAGGTATAATTATTCTGCACTCCAAGATTGGAAATTTTTTATTTCATTTTATTTCTACCCACTCTTTTATATCTGAAGAACTTAATTAGGGTATCATATCACAACCTAAATGATTAAATATTGAGTTGGAAGTGAAAATACCTAATGTTAGGATGACCACATCTTAAGTCTATAAATCTTACCAAATAGAAGTTTTTGTGAATGTTATTCTTTTGAATATTATTATTATTCATCTAGAAAAAATTAATGTAATTTGGGGTATGGATTGGATCACTCAGTATAGATTCCTTATTAATTGTTGAGTAAGATAAGTTACATTAAATATTTTGAACTAGCCTTCAATCATATATCAGTGTGATGATGAACCTAAACTCCCAAAGGATATTACTTCCTTTATATGGTTTTTTCTAATTATTCATGGGGGTATTTATCTCAAATGGTTTGGGAGAAAATCAAAATTGAAAATGCTCCTATTTTTTGTGAATATTATGATATATTTATCATGGAGTTTCCTAGTCTTTCCTTGAATTGTAAATTTGGTTTTCAAATAGAACTCATACCTAGTGATATGCCTATTTCAAAGACTCTATAGAAAATTACCTCAATCAAGTTGTTGGAATTGAAGAAGAAACTCCTAGAGAATCTTGATAAGGGATTAATTTGGGTAAGTTATTCTCCATGGATTACACCTATTCTTTTGGTTAAGATGAAATATGGTTCAATGCATCATTTCATTGATTATTAGGAACATCACATTATCATTGTTATGAAAAAGTACCCTCTAACCAATATCAATAATTTTTTTCATCAATTTTACAGAGGTATATTTTTTTCCAAGATTTATCTTCAATCTAAATGTCATCTTATATGTATAAATAAGGATGATATACCCAAGATATATTTTTTATGAGGTATCATAATTTTAAATTTATAGTAATCTCTTTTGACTTACCAAAGATCTTGTTGTCTTCATGGATTTAATTAATAGAGTATTTATAGATTATCTTGATCAGTTTTTGGTACTCTTTAAAGATGATATTATTATATATTGAAATAGAAAAGTAAGATCATGAAGAAAATTTGAGAATTTTACTTCATACCTTGAATAATGATAAGTTGTAGGATAAATTTTCCAAGTGTTAATTTTGGAATCATAAAGTTTCATTCTTTGTCATAGAATCTCATGTGAGGGTATATAGAAGGATCCTTCAAAGATAGATTTTATTAAGAAATGTCCTAGACTAATCACAATAACCAAAAACATTAGTTTTCTTAGGTTGTCTAGATAATATAGAATATTTTTGAGAGATTTATCATGACTATCTAACCCACTCACTATGTTGACTGGAAAGGGGGCTATGTTTTTCTAAATAGATGAATGTGAAGAGTGTTTCAAATAACTACAGAGAATAGTGGTTAGTGCACCTTTTTTTATACTACCTTGTAGTAGAGAAGGGTTCTTGATCTATATGGATGTAGAAAATAAGTGACATGGGTTCTTCCTCATTTATAATTACATATTTATAGTATATTCCTATCTATAATTAAAAATGTATGACAAAAATTACTTGAAACATGATTATGAGTTAATAGTGGTGATTTTTTCATTAAATATATAAAGACATTATATTTATGGTGAAAGGTGTGATATATATATATATATATATATATATCATAAAATCTTGAAGTCTACATTTACCTAGAAGGAATTGAATATGTGGAAAAGAATATGGTTATAGTGGATAAAATATTAGGATTGACCAGTATATTACCACCCTATGAAGGAAAACAAGGTGGAAGATTCTCTAACTAAGAAAGACCATGATAGTTTTTCTATGATGGGGATTTGAAGAGATCAAACATTTATATATTTTTATAAAATTGATATTAAAATCTTGATGAAAGGGGACAGGTCTTAACTTTATTATATGAATGATCAACCATCCATTCATGAGGGGATTAAGAAGGTATAGAAAGAAGATGGGGAATTATTGAAGAAGGTGAGGAATGTTTATGAGTTCATCCTTGATCATTCTAGGATGATAAGGTGTGAGAACTGATTATGTATCTCATAAATACCATACTTGAAATATGATCTATTGGATGAAGCTCATATTTTGTCATTCTCTCTTCATCCTGGAAGTACGAAGATGTATACGGATATGAAAGAGTTTTTATGGTGGGATAAGAAGAAAAGGGGTAATACATAGTGTATATATCAGTTCCTTATATGAAATAAATTTAATGATAAGAGAAAAAACTCTAAGGGGATGTTATAACTATTACCCATAACATAATGGAAATGGGAAAAGAGCACCATGGATTTTATCATCCGACTCTCCAAACTGTCAAAATTCCATAATGTCATTTCAGTTGTAGTTGATCACCTTACAAATTAATCACACTTAATTATTATTAGAGAATATTTATCTCTTAATAATTTTACTATAATATACATTAATGAAGTTGTAACTTTTCATGGAGTACCAGTTTTTATTGTTTCTAATCAGAATCTGAGGTTTTCCAAGATGTTCTTGAAAATTCTTTATCAATATCTGGATATGGAGTTGAGTTTCAACCCTTCTTATCATACCAAGACATATGTTCAGTCATATCGGACCATTAAAAATATATAATACATGTTTTGAGATTTATATATGGATTTAAATTTTTTGGGATCAACATCCTCCTTTGGGGGAATTTTCTTACAACAATAGCTTTCACTCGAGTATTCAGATATCTCCTTATAAATCCCTATATGGAAAGAAGTGTACAAATCCAACATGCTATAATGAATTATAAGAAATAAAATTATTGGTACCTTATCTAGTTGTTGAAATGGTATAAAAGGCTTAATCCAATCAATAGTATATAAGGGAAGCTCATATCTGTAAAAAACTTATGATAACAATCATTAATAAGATCAAGAGTTTAAAATTGTTGAGAAGGTATTTATACAAATTTATCCATGAAAGAAGGTAGTGAGATATAAAAATAAGTTAAAGTTTATCCATGGGTATATTTTCCCCTTCAAGATTCTTGATCGTATCATGAAAATATCTTACCTCTTGGTGATTTCACCAAATCTCTCTCAAGTTAATGATGTATTCCTTGTATCTCTCCCAAGGAAGTACATAATTGATCCTTTGCATGTATTGAGATTATAGGTCTAACCACATCAACAAGGTCCCTCTAATGAGGAATATTTGGTGGAGATTCTGGATCACATGGATAAATTTATATGAAAAAATACCACTCACCTGGTCGAAGTTTTGTGGCGAACTAATAAATTTGAGGAAGTTACACGGGAACCCAAGGATGTGATGAGGAAGACGTATCATCGTTTGTTTGTATCAAAGTGATGGAATTTTGAGGGAGAAATTAATTTTAAGTGGGTAAGAATGTAACACTCTGATATTTTATGATATTTTTCTAAAAGTAAATTTTATTTCCTTGATACCTTACTTTACACGCAACACCGAGATTAAACTAACTATGACATACTATTGATATATTATTACTTAATGTGACAATTTACACCTAGCTGTTGGATTGGTGGGTATGAATAGTTATAACTAAATTATTAAACATTTATGGTTTACACATATATAAAATTAATTCATTGGTTATCAATTGATTAGAAATTAAAATGAAAAAAAATTTAAATAAAGGAGATGATTTTTTAAAGAACTATTTTTATATGTGTAATATGTTTTTTATCTTAATAAATTAAATTAATTACTATTCGTTTATGATTTTAATGAAATATATATATTATATTCAATAAAATTTCTTAACATTCATCTAATTATTTTACTATGGAAGGGATAATAATAAATCTTGTTTTATGCTTAAATTTTTTTTCTAAAAAACGGTTTTCGCCGCATTTTTTGAACTTATAATAAAATTAATTTTAGCCCCTTATAGAATTTGATCATTAAAAAAATCATTGTATATTTTAAATCATGAGTACCAAATTTTTTAAGTATTTTCCTTTTGTATTTGGTCATTATGAATAGTAATTGTGGTAAATTGTTTCACCTCTGTAAGGGTAAAATGGGAAAATATGGTTAAATTTTTTGGATAATCCATTAAAATGTCTATAACACATATTTTATCATATTGGATGAGTGGAGTTCTTACATTACCATCATAGTCTCGAATATATGGCCACTTGGTGGCATTATTCTTTGATTTTGATCATAATATTACTTTAAAAAAATACTAAAAACAAAATGTCGCACTCTTGACTTAAATATATCTAATATTAGGGATGTGTTAAGGGTTTATATTTTGAATTATCTCTTTTTATTGATGTATTTGAAGTCAAATTAAATGAATAGTAAAAAAATGACATTAATGGTAGTTTATAAAAATAATATTTTATTAAATTATTAAAAATTATAAAAATATAAAAATATAAAAATGGGATAATATATGGTAAAAAACATCATCCTTTTTCCATTTATGAGCAAATTCTCACCCTCTAAGTAAAATTATAACCCTTTAATATTAAAAATTAATTAACATGATTAAGATTAAAATTATTTAAACAAGGGGTTAAACCAAAAATATGGTTTAAAATGAAACAAACCTATAAAAGTTTCATTAAATGATGATATTTATACCTTAAACTATTTTTATTTTAATATTTGTCCATTTTGAATCATATTTATTGAAAATATCTTAGTTATATATTAATCTTTTTAGTAATTCCAAGTGTTTCCTTTCCATTACATATAAAAGGGAACCCCTTCTCTCTTTTCCTCACCCCACAATGTTCCATCAAGATCACACAAAACCTACCAAAATAAATACCCATCATCTTTATCCATGTTCTAGAGGTGGATTTATTACAAAAATAATAACCCTGGTGTTCTTAAGATGAGAGCTAAAGGAGTTTTTTCAGAGAAGAAGTAATCACCTTAACTGATCGCTTTCTTTTCTTTATTTCTTCTTTTACCACCACTATATATATGGACTTAATCATAAAATAAAAAAATAATTATCATAAAAATATTTAAATTTTATTGTGATTATTAAACCACCATCATTCCCCCTCTTTTCCAACAAATGAAAAATGATAACATCGCTTGTGCATACATGTGGACTACAACCTCCACAAAGTGATGTGATTCGATTTTAAATTATTCTTTACATAAATCATAATAAGGGATGATTTAATAACTATGAATGATATATATTATATAATAATTATTCTATAAAGGTTAATTAGTATTTAACATTCTTTCATTCCATCTGTTGAAAAGTGAAAATAACTTTTATGTGTATGTACAGCCCACCATCTCCATAAACGGTGTAATTAATTTTTCTATCACTAACTTTCTATGGATGATTCCAAATATATAAATATATTTATATTGAATATATATTATATTTATATCATTATTGAAATTGTTTATATGATTTAAACATGATCAAAGTACAAGGACCAAAACTACCGAAGCATAATATATAAGAAAGAAGAGCAGAAATCACCCAGAAAAGTGATTTTAATAAAGAATTGTTAATAAATAGGTACTAAAAGGTTATAAATAAATCATATATGGTATTATATTAATGATTATGGTTCTGGAATATATTTATAATAAATCAATATTTATTATATAGGGAATTCAAAATCAAATAATAGAATTCAGACCTGAGGTAACGGTTTATTTCACAATCTCAACATTATTAAGAAATATTTTTGTTTATATATCTAATTTGGGAATTATTCTATATTCAACCCAATATATTTTATTCTCCTATGGTTATTCCAAGATATTAAAATTTTTTCTTTCATTTTCCCCCATTTAAATACTTAAGATACCAGAATATTTTTTTAAGGAAAACTGACATTGTTTTTCTACTCGGTTAGGAATCATTTTCTTCCATGTCCATATTTTAATTAAAAATTTTAAAAAATAATTTTTATATTATAAAATGATTTATTAGTGAAATTTTTACTCATGTTTTAATTTCTGAAAAAAGTTTTAAAATTAATCTTCTTTTCATTTTTTGAATGAGGTACTTTTGACTTTATAATGAGAATGTAAAAGGAATCATTGTTTTAACAAACACAACATGTAAAAAATTTCCCATTGTCATGATCACACAATTCTTAGATGATTCCTTTAAAAATTTCATAATTATCATTAAAATAAATTTTATTCCTTAATATTTGTGAAATTATTTTATATTTCAATGTGAAAAAATTATTTTCTTAAATAAATTTTCCAATGATATTTTTAATGTATTTTCTACTATGTTAGCATCCTTTGTTGAATCTTATTATGAGGATATAATATAATTATACCATCAAAAATATTTCTATGTATGGTTTATGATCAATTTTACTAGGTAAATTATTTAAATTTTTTATTCTATTTATTCCTATGTGGAAAATTATTTCCTTTCATGGCATGTTGATTAAGTTGTACTATTTTTTCATATGATGGATGTATTAGACTTATTAAGTGATGGGTGTGAACTGAAATTAAATAGACCCTTGATATATTTATATGTATCCTGAGACAAAATAGGTTGGTTATTTGGCTGAGTCCTTACCCATTTATGTAGTTGTCTTGGAACAAGTTCTTGATGGTATGTTTAAGATGTACAAAATTATTCATTCCATCAATATAAAATATGTTATTAATATCCATGTGATTATTTTAAAAGTTACGATATCCATGGATAAGTTTCAATATCATGTGATTGTTTATATGGCACTATTTTAATATCATTTATTCCTTCCATATTATTCATTCCTTATTTACGTCCAATTGTATGCATTCCCTTATTGAGCATCTGAGATAAAACCTTTATTATTTTTCCTTTCCTCAAGATTCTAGGGACTCTATTATGATTTAAATGAATGGACATACAAGAGTTAATAATGGATTTATCAAAGAAAATACTATGTTGTATTTTATGTTTTCAAATATAATGTGAGATTCAATTATGTATCTAGTTTTCCAAGACTACTAAATTGTTCAGTCCTTTTGGGATGTTATCACTTGTATCTAGTACCAATATAATTATTTAACCACTAGCTCAAGGCTAATAAGGTTGGGGTATTTACAAAAACATCCTATTTCAAGATGATTACCCCTAGTTTCATCTATGATGGAGGTGCATCCACATTCTAATATCCTAGAAGGGATGTAATTTCTAGAAAACCCACACACACTTTAGTTTCAAAAATTCAGGAATTTTGGGAATTATGATGTCTTAGGTAATATTTCAATCAAACCCCCTTTAAAATATAGTTCTTGTAATTAAAATTTAAAAAAAAATGAGTAAAATATTATTCATGGTAAAACAGATCAAATATGTATCATGTAACATGCTGATATTTTATGCTATATGTTTTTTTAATTAATCTCTTTTATATTTTGTGATACACACAAACCTGGGTCTACATAAACAGTAATATAGTATATCATTATAACCTAATAGTTAAATTGGTGATTATAAATAGAACTAACTAAATTATGAATATTATATGGTTTTCACATGTATAAAATAAATTCATTGGTTATAAATTGATTTGAAATGAAAATAAAAATAATTTGAAAGTAAAAGAAATATTTATCTCAAAACCCATTTTTATGCGTGCAATGTGTTTTTTATTAAATTAAATTTATCAAAATTGTTTAATTATTTTAATGAAATTTATATATTATATATTAAATAAAAAAATATATCATTCATCTAATATTTTTTCTAGGAAATCGATAAGAATAAATATAGTTTTAGGAATCAAAATGTATTTTTATAAAAAGAGGTTTCATCTTTTTTTTGTACTTATTTTAAAAGTAATTTTTCAAAAAAAAATGAAAATTTATGTGATTATATTAAATTAATTTTTGAAATAAAAAAGTAAAAAATATCTTATAGTGAATTTTTTATAATTTTCTAAAAATATTAATTTTTTTAGGAATACTGAAAACTGCTAATTTCTATTAAAAATTTTCTTTTTGTTTAAACCATTTACAAAGATCCATTTTTTAAATTTTTTTAAAAAGTATCATTAGGTTAATTATATTATTATTAATCCAATTTTTTTTATTTGAACTAATTTTATGTTGAATTTCCATATAAAAGTTTTTTATACTAAAGAAATCTTTTTCATTGGAAAACATCTTTTCGTCACTTTTACGTGTTTAATTTTAATTTAATTTCTGCCAATTATATTAATTTAATTTTAAAAAATAGATTAAATATTCTTAATCATCATAATTAATAATATGTAATAATTTGAACTTAATTTTTGTTCATAATGAATAGAAAAAACAATAAAAATTTATTATCACATTTAATATTAAAACAATGTTTTGGGGTTTACATGTGCATGTGTTAAAATTAATTTTAAAATATATATATATATATTATAAAATAGATTTAAAATTTTTAATTAGTTTTTACAAAGATATCTAATAATTCCCATTTCAATTTTAGTCTTAAAGGATAAATTACCAAGGTAAAAAAACTAGTTACTATGATGAGAACTAAAATGGTTAAAGTGTGTAGCCTTAGAAGTAAAAGTAATAACATGTTTACAAAATGTTTTTTTAGTGTAATAGGTTTTTATAGAACTTATATTCCCTCCAATTCATTAATTATCAATTTTTAGGTACTTGGATTGATTTTGACTTCCCATTATTGAATAGTTTTGGGTATTTACAAAAATGCCACTCATCACTTATAAAAGGGAATATATTATCCTCTTTTATCCACAGTTAAATATCATTTTGTTTAGGAAAATCACTACCCAAATACCTTAAATAAATCTATTACCATGTCATATATCCCTTTATTTTATTATAAAACCCCCTATTGAGACTTTTGGAGAAAACCAAAATAGTTTTTCCAAAGAAGAGGTATCGTTCTTAAGAGAGTGTTTTCATTTCATTTCTTCTTATACCTCTATAAAATATTCTTTAAATATGGTGAAATAATAAAACCATTATATTAAATATATTTATACATTATTATGTTAATGTAATAACCTATATCCATTTTCTCTTCCATCAAATGGGAAACAAAATTGTCAATCGTATGTACGGAGAACTACAGCCTCACGAACCGATGTAATTTGTTTTCCATCATCACCTATCATGGATTGATATAATTATGGAATTAATATATATATATATATATATGATATTTATGAAATAATTATATTTATGGAATAATAATATCATATTTACCATCTTAGCTCACAATCCGTTGGAAAATAATAATGTCGATCGTGCATACGTGTGGACTATCACCTCCATGGAGCGATGTGATTCATTATTCATTTATAATTTACATGGAGGGTACTAAGGACTAATTATTTGAATATATATTATATATATGATATGATAATGATTCTATAAATTTTAATTATTACTTACCTATCTTTCATTTCATTCGTTGAAAAGTGCTCATGCGTATGTATGGCCTACAATCTCAATGAGAGATATAATTAATTTTTATTTCTATAACTTATATGGATTACCATAAATAATTATATAATGAATATATATTATATTTATATCTTGATTAAATTTTTTTATATGATTTAAACCTGATCAAAGTACAAGTACTAAAACTATTGAAGCAAAAAATACTTGAAAAATGAAGTGGTTATTACCTGGAATAGTGATTTAAACAATGAATTATTAATAAAAGGGTGGTAAAAGAGTATAAGTAAATCATATATTGTATGATATATATGAGTATGGTTCTAGAATATATTTATAATAAATCTATATTTATTATAACAAAGGTATGGATACATACGAAAAAAGTTGAACCTAAGTTAAGGATTTATTTTACAATCTCATCATTATTTGAGATTCTTTATGTTTATGTCTCCACTAAGGAAATTATTTTATATTTATATAATAAAAAAAATAAATTTTATTATTCTATGGTAATTTATATAAATTATAATTTTCCCTTTCAATTTCCTCTCTCTATGTACTCAAGGTACTAAAATAATGTTTTTAAGGAAAATCGACCTTGTTTTTCTACTCGATCGAGAATATTTCTCTTTCATATCCATTTTTTACTTAAAATATCTAAAATTGTGTTTCTAAAATTATAAAATAATTTTTTAAACACATTTTTACCAATTTATTAATTTTAAGAAAAACTAATTGGAAACATATTTTCATTTTATGAATGAGGTACTTTCTGACCTTTTTATAATAGTGTGAAAGGAATGTTTCCTTAATTTATAAGGAATAAACGGAATTACCCACCATTATGAAAAAAAAATTATTTGAATATTACATTAAAATTTTAAAATATTATTTTCAAATAAAAAATTTTCCTTAATATTTGAGAAATACTTTAGACTTTAAATAACTAATTTCAAAGTGAAAAGGGTATTTTCCCCAATAAATTTTCTTGTGATTTTTTTATAGTATTTTCATCCATTTAAACATCCTTTTTTCAATATTAGGATTAAGATATAATATAATTATACCATACAAATTATTTATCTAGTTTTTTATGATTATTTTGACTATGAAAAGTACTAATATTTTGTATGCTAGTTCTTCAAATACGGGAAGTTGTTGAATTTTTAGGCATATTGATTAAGTTATATTGATTATTCATATGATGAAGGTATTGGAATTATTAAGTGATGGGTGGAGATCATAATTACATATACCCTTGATTCATTGGTAGGTATAATGAGGAAAACTATATTGGGTATCTGGCTGAGGCCTTACCCATTTATGTAAATGTCTTAGCATGAGGCCTCGATGGTAAGTTTCAGATATTTGGCATTATGCATTCCATCATTATTAAATAAATTATTGATGTCTATGTGATTATTTAATTTTTTATGATATAAATATATAACTTTATATCTCATGTGATTATTTATATGTCATTATTTGATCATTATTTATTCATAACATATTATTCATGCCCTATTATCTTATGTTGTATGTATACCGTTATTAAGCATCTAAGATCACCCCTTTCTTATATTTCATTTCCCCGTGATTATAAGAAGTTTATTATGATTGATATGAAGGTATATTATAAAGGTAATAATTGTGTTCTCAAATAAAATGTTATTTTTTATTTTATGTTTTCAAAAGTAATGTGAAATTCAAATATGTATCTAGTTTTCCAAGACTACTAAACTATTCAGTACTTTAGAATGTGGTTCCTTATTTCTAGTTCCATTATAATAAAATAATTGTTGGCTCTTGGATATAATCTTTGGGGTATTTATAGTTGTAATAATAATAATTTTAATAAAAACTTTGGGAGCTAGTTTTAGAGAAGCATAGATTAGGAAATATATCCATATGATTGACTTTAAGGATAACTCTAAGAATAGGATGACATCATAATATTTAGGTGTGGTAGAGATTATGTGGTTTTCCTAGAAGTAAATATTTTTCTAGATACTACATGTGGACATGGTTTTGGAATATATGAATCTATGGGTAATAACCCTGAAAAGAGTCGGTTTTAGTATATCTCGACAATCATTCTGGTGTACAGTGAGTGTACCCTTTCTGAAAACCTGGTTTTAAACTCTTCAATGCTATTCTTGGGTAAACTCACATTTTCCTTACAGAAAATTATGAAGAACTAAAAAAATTTGATTTTAGGGAATTCCAAATTAAAAAAATTATGATTCTAATATTATCTATGCATAAATTATGTAATTTATATTAAGTGTTTTTGTAATATCCCACCCCTTCCTCATTGTCTTGAGAAGGCAGTTAGATGCTACTCAGCCTTATGTGATGTTCCCAAGGAACCAAATACTAAAAATTATTGTTTATGGCTTCAAGAAAAATTTGGGGAATGATTTACCCTTAGAATAAACTAACCAACCAAATAAGTCATAACCAACCTTAACTACATGATGCATGTCAACAAGTAAACCATGATAACACATTATCAAGATACAACCAACTAATTCATAACAATTCCCACAAACCAATATCCAAATATCAGAGTACTAAGTGGAATAATCAAACACATCACCAAAATAAAACCATTACATGCTCCAAATCTCCACACCAGGCTCCATGCTCCAAGCACCACCATACCGTCTAAGAATCATGACAAACCACTCGCAAAAAATAGATGTTTTACATATACCTGTGTCCCAGAAAATGACATATGCAAAAGCACAAAAATAAAAAATAAGGGGTGATTACAAATACTCAATAGGTTTTCCCCAAATTACTTCCCTACACATTCCACTAGGATAGAACCATTAGCACAATTATATAAAAAATTTTAAATAAAACACCAAATATTGCAAAATTTCCAGCAAGCCAAACACACCCTTACCAAGCCATTTTCACCCAAACCCATAAAAACAACGTAAATACAACACAATTATATGATCCATTTACCATAACATGTTTGTAAAATAGTTACATCTTGCCTATACATAAGCATGATTAAAACATAACCACAAATCTTCACACACACACAACCTGGTGTAATAATCATGGTGGATCTTCCCATCCAAGACCGTTTACTACTTCCCCCAGTTAGTGGTACTTCCCGATCACTTATTCTTGATGGTTTCCCTTCCATACACTCTCTATCCCCCATATTATAGTGATAATTCCCTCCCACTTCATATCCAAATCAATCATTTGAACACACTTAACCAACAACAAGCATATAACACACCAAGGCCATCACATGATGCAAAAAACCAAATCCAAACCAAAAAATCCCTTATGACATTATCCAGGTCACATTACCCTCAATAAAACAACCCCTTTTTATTGGAAACCATTTTCACAATCTATTTTCATAAATCAACCTAAGAAACTGATTTTAAATTCTCAATTTTAAAATCCAACAACAAGAACATATCACTGCAATATCCCATTTCCTAAAAATTCCACAAATCATCACAGAATGAATTTCTAACAACCATCTCACATCATAATCACAATTCATTTCAAGAAAACTCAATTAATTAAAACCAAGGATTTTATTTCTATCAAAATGCAGTCGAGAGAGAAGCCACCTACCTTAGGGTTTTGGTGAAATCATCCAACGCCCAACTGCACCACAAATTTGAGAGAAAAACACCACAAACCCACCTTAGATCCCCTTACCTATCATCAAAAATCCCAAATATCACCACTTTAGGAAACAAAAACCCTATATCTACATGTTATGGGTGTGTATCTAGAAAACTAGAATATAGGTAGATGTATATCTAAGGAAACCACAAAGGATCCCTAGATAAGACTTATCGGGAGAGAATCACCTTCACCAAACCTTGAAACCCCGTCGAATCCCTTCCAAAATGGATGGGAGAGCACTTCTAACCCTAGAGAAAAAAAAATTAACTAAGGATTTATTGGGAGGAAGAATGGAGGGTTTAGAGAAAATCATGACCAAGACCTAATTTAAAAACCCTTTTTTTACTATGCATGATTCTCTCTCACAGTTAATAAAATCGTGCGCTAACCATGCACATGCTACTTCCTTGACAGCGCACCCTGCACGACCTCCTCACACTGTTAGAAAAATAATATGTAAACCATGTTAAGTCCCACTGTCTCATGTTTCACAGTTACCTAGAGATCCTGTATGGTTTCCCCTAACCTTGATCAAATCGTGTTCCCATTAAAAAGATTCAAAACATTTCCAAAACCTTCCCAAACTCACCCAAACAATACCCAAAAAGTTTAAATGCATTAAAATTCATAAACGAGGGTTACATACCTCAAACTAGGGGTGATACATTATCCAAACCATTGTACTTTTCATCCTCAGAAAGTAGATAACTGTTGTTTTGCTGAAAGAGCTTATGTCATTTGTCAGCCATCTCTTTCTCACATTCCCAAGTCTCCACCTGAATCTGACCATGCTGCCACAAAATGAAAAATAGATCAATTATTTTACCATGAAAAACATTATATTTCCTATCCATATCCCGTGCTTTCATTTTCACTAATGAATTATCTTGCTCAAGCTCAACATGATCCCATCGAATGACATTGTTAGGATCCGGTTGACACTTATTCAACTGAGAAACATGAAAAAAAATTGCAACACACTAAACCATGGTGGAAAACCCAACTGATAATCTACCTCTCCAACCATATCAAGTATCTCAAAAGGACCAATATACCTTGGAGATAACTTTATCTTCTTTCCAAACCGATGATGTCCAAGCCTAAGAGAGATTTTCAAAAACACATGATCACCCACCTCAAATAACAACAGCTTTCAAAAATGGCCCGCATATGATTTCTGATGACTCTGAGTCATCTCCATTATCTTTATAATCAACATGATCTTCTCCATAGTCTCTTGGACAAGGCTTGGTCCAACCATTGAAGTTTCACTTGTTTCCACCCAACATAGTGGAGAACAACATGGATGCCCATACAGTGCTTCAAACAGAGCCATATGTATCGAGGCTTGATATCTGTTATTATATGAGAACTCCACCAATGGAAGGTTCTCCTCCCATGAGCCACCAAAATCCATCACACAAGACAGTAACATATCTTCCAAATTTTTTATCATCCTTTCGGATTTCCCATCATTATGAGGATGACATTCTTTACTCATCCTCAATTATGTCCTCATGGATTTCTGCAAGGATTTCAAAAAATGAGACGTGAATCTCAGATCTCTATCTGATAAAATCAAAACTAGAACACCATTCCTCTACACCACTTCACATATATAGATTTTGGATAGATCCCCCACCATATGAGATTTTTGAATAGTGATGAAATGGGATGAATTTGTGAGTCGATCCACTCTCACCCATATGTAATCATTCTTTCTAACCATTTTTTTGATACATGTAAAAAATCCATCTCTATCTATTCTCACTTCAAAAAAGGGATACGTAATGACTGCAACATGGTTGTTTTCCACTGATTCTCTTCTTTAACTTGCCGACAAGTCAAGCATCTCAAAAAAACTCTACCACTTTTCTTTTCATGCCATACCACCAAAATTATGGTTTCAATGCCTTATAAATTTTCTGAATTATAAGATGGATAGCCCATTTAGAATGATGATAATCCCTGAGAATTTCTTCCTAAAAATCCACCAGTACTAACATCTAATTTTGAAAACACAGAACTGACTTCCTATTTAGTTCACAGCCCTCAATGGTCTCCCCATCATTGAGTTTCTACCTTACTACCATGCACATGGAATCAAAAATTTGTGCCTCTTTAACCAAGCCATCAAAGTCAAAAACCAAAGAGACCAGAAAGAAGACTGCTTTATCACCCCGTTCCTCACATTCAAACTACATGTCAGCTATGACCGATATCAACTACTACTGATCGGATGTCTACTTCACCACCTTAGCATACGACTTCCTACTTAATGCATCAATCACTAAATTTTCCTTACTCGGTGTGTACATTAAGTCAAAATTGAACATCTAGAGATACTCCATCCTTCTCCTTTGCCTCAAATTTAAATCTCTTTCTGATAAAATATGCGTTAGACTCTTATGATTGGTAAAACCCCTGAATTTCTCCCCAAAGACATAATGATTCCACACTTTCAAAGCATGAACCATATCCACTAACTCCAAATCATGTGTTGGGTAGTTCTACTCATGAACCCTCAACTATTGTGAGACATATGCAACCACATAATCACCTTTCATTAGAACAAACCCCAACCCTGATCCTAATGCATCACAATACACCTCGTACCCTTTTCCTGGTGCTAGAAAAACCAAGATTGGTGTTGATATAAGGAGATACTTAATCTCTTCAAAATATTTATAACAATTCTCATTCCATTGAAATGGAAAATTATTCCTTGTCAAAGCTATCATTGGTGAGTCCAATCATGTGAAATCATGAACAAAACACCGATAACACCAGCTAGACCCAGGGAACTCCATATCTCAAACACATTATTTGGTGGTTGACATGAGATAACAGATTATATATTTTTCAGATCAACTAAAACACCCTTCTTAGAAATAACATGGCCAAGGAAATGAATCTCTCGTATCTAAAAGCCACACTTCAATAATATACATCTAATGGTCTCTCAAGATCCCCAAAAATATTTTCAAGTGTTGCTCATGTTGCACCCTTGTCCTGTAGTACACAAATATATCATCAACAAATATCACTAAGAAAGAATCTAGATATATATAAAATATATGATTCATCAATTCCATGAACATCGCTAGTGAATTCATCAGGATAAAGGGTATAACCACGTACTCATAATGGCCATATTTACTTCTGAAGGCTATTTTCTGAATATCTACCTTCCAAAATCATAATTGATGATATCTAGACCGCAAGTCAATTTTGGAAAACCATTGAGATCCCCTCAAATGATCGAACATATCATCAATTTTTAGAAGTGTATATCGATTCCTTGTTGTAACTTGGTAAAGCTTACGATAATCAACCCATAGTCGTAGAGATCCATCTGTATTTTTAACAAAAAAGGCTGGTGATGGCCATAGAGATGTGCTAGGATAGATGAACCCTTTGTTTTCTAACTCTTCCGAATTCACTTTCAATTCCCTCAATTGTATCGGTGCCATTCGTTAAGAAGGAAGTGAGATGGGATTTCTCCTTAGGAGGAGATCAATCGTAAACTCCAATTCTCTCATAGGTGGAAACCCTGAGAATTCATTGGGAAAGACATCTCGGAACTGATCAAAACCACTTAAAAAGTGATCTTCTCAACTCCTTCCCTTGATTCCAATGACAACACTGCTAACTGATACAAGATCGTGTTGACTGTTGGTGCCAAAAAACCTATTTCACCCAACTTTTCGTTCATATCCCCTCTAAATAGATGTTCCATTCCATCATCCATCATAAAACTAATCGTTGGCTCATAATAGTCGATGTGGAATTAAACATCATCAACAAATTGATACCCATGATTACATCATACACATCCATCTCAAGCGCTATGAAATACAACATGAACTTAACCTCATCTACAACTATCAGCATGCACTACACAAGAAGGCTCAACACTCTCTTTGACCCAGAGGAGTTTGATGTTTTAATGCAGAAGGAATCATTTCCATATTTAAACCCATTAGAATAATAACATGAGAAGAAACAAAATAATGTAAAGCACTCATATCAAACTATGCTTGCATCAAGGTATAATTTAAAAGAATAATACCGCACACAACAGATGGTCTCAACTTATCATCCATCACAACCTATTCAACTCAAAAAAACTACTTTCTTGCTACACTCTACTCATTATTTCCCTACTCAAGAGTCATGATATTCCTTGAATCACCATGACTAACTTTACTCTACTGATGAGGGGTGTGTTGCTGCCCTCATCTCGTCGAGGTATAGGATGTATACGACCCCTTGGGAGTGTCACAGACACCTGACCTCAGAGTATTATGGAAATACCAATGAAGACGCCCCATATTCTTACAGTAAAGACATGCTTGAGGTTGTGTCATACAATCCTACTTGATGTGGCCTATAGAACTAAACTGAAAAAATCACGGCTTACTATGAGGCTTAGGAGGAAAATTCACTAATCCTACCATCATATTCTTAACCATACTCCCACCATATAAACAAGTGTCCCACTTCTTCTTAAAACTATCTTTATAGTTCCAACTATTCCCCATGGGCACTAACATGCTTCCACCTCCCGTAGCCCCGAAGATATCCCTTTCATCTACCATTTCTCTATTCACTATTTTCATGTAATCACTTATACATAGCACTGATATTTTAGAACGAATTTCTAACCACAACCCAGCTTCAAAAATACATGCCTTCAATTAAGTACTAACTTCCACTTCAGGTAAAAACTACACTAAGTTCATAAACTTAGCCGTATATTCTTTTACCAAAAGGTTCTCTTACTTCAGCCTAAAGAAATCTGTTTTCCACTGAATCCTAAATGTGTGGGGTAGAATTTTTTATTAAACAATTCCTCAAAACCCTCCCATGTCATACTTTTAACTTATACAGCTTGGACTTCCAACTCCCACCACTAATGGGATTGATCTTCCAACATGTAATTTTCTAGCTTCACTTTCAATTCTACTGTTGTTCCTAAGAATTCAAAAATACCATTCATTCTGTTCAACCATGCTTCTTCCCTTTTTGGCTCTAAATAACCCATAAAGATGGGTAGATTTTTCTTTTGAAACTGAACTACATGATCCACATGCTTTGGCCCATCTGCTTTGTTCCCAATTTCCACATCTTGGAAAGCTTTCAATATACTCTTGACTAGATTCTGGTTCACCTAGGGCTTAGGTGAAACCACATTTTCAATTATCTCCTCTGGTTGGTCTCTACAAAACCTACCTTATTCCATTTCTATCAAAATAAAAAACAACTATAAGTCTCACTCCTTTAGCAAGAAAAATTTTATCATTTTAAATTCAATTACATTGAAACTATTACTACTAGTAATTCCATAGGTTCGCATCTCCCATGTTGCACCATTTTTGAAAAATCAACCATATTTTGAAAATAAACCCATTTTGAAAATACCGCAACCATCCATATTTGAAATCAGAACATTTTATAATAATTTACAGATTTTTCACAAATCAACATAATAACAACACAATAGAAATAATTACACCCAATGAAAATTTCATCATAGTGGGAATCCATTTCTACCATACATGTCATGCCCATCTCATTGGATACACCCATGAAAATGAGATTTCCAATGCCAATTAGTGTCTCCAAAACATGTATATACCCAACCCCTGGTAACTTTAAGTTCATCATAAAAGGGTATGCTACATCCTTGTATGCTATACATTTCAAGTTCCCACAATCCTATGCCTTTCTACCATCTTGACTCAAGGAATTAACAAGAACGAATTCCAACACAAAGAATGAAAATCGACGCCCATCAACTAAACAAACTTGAAGATCAATGACTAAACAAACTGATACCACTTGTAACATCTCATCCCTTCCTCGTTGTCTTGAGAAGGCAGTGAGATACTACTCAGTCTTAGATGACATTCCCAAGGTTCCAGAGGCTGGAAATTAATGCTCAGGGATTCAAGAACAAGTGGGGAATGATTTTCCCTTATAATAAAATAACCAACCAAAAAAGGCATAACCAACCATATCTATGTGATGCATGTCAATAAGTAAACCATGATAACACATTATCAAAATACAACCAATTAATACCTAACAATTCCTACAAACCAAAACAACGACTCATAAGTTCCCAATATCAGAGTACAAAGTGGAAGACTCAACAACCTGACCCAAAGAAAACCATGACACACTCCAAAGCTCCACACCAAGCTCCATGCTCCATGAACCATCATACCGTCTAATAATCACAACAAACCACTTACAAAAAGAGACGTTTAACCTCTAATTGTGTCCCAAAAAATGACATCTACAAAAGCACCAAAGTGCAAAAGCAGGGGTGAGTATAAATACATAGTAGTTTTTTCCCAAATGGATTCCATACAAATTTCGCTATGATGGAACCATTGGTAGAATTATATAAAATATTTTATATAAAACACCAAATAGTGCGACAATTTCCAATAATCCAAACACATCCATACCGATCCATTTTCAACCAAACCCATACAAAAAATAGAAATCCAACACAATGCTATAATCCAGTTACTATCACATGTCAGCACAATAATCCAACCTTGGTTAGCCACAAGCATGATCAAAACAAAGCCATAATGTTTAACACACACAAAACCTAGTGTAATAATCATGGTGGAACTTCCCATCCAAGACCAGTTACTACTTCCCCAAGTAAGTGGTACTTCTCTAACACTTATCCTTGATGGTGGTCCTTCTGTCCAATCTCCATACCCCATTTTATATTGAGACATCACTCCCAATTCACATCCAAATAAATCATGTACACACACTTAACCAATAACAAGCATATGACACACCAAGACTATAACATGATGCAAACAACCAATTAAAAACCAAACAATCCCTTAGGAAATTATCCATGCCACATTACCACCAATAAAACAATCCATTTTTTGGAATCCATTTTCACAAACAATATTCATAAATCAACCTAAGAAACCGATTTTCAAATATCTATTTTGAAATCCAACAATAAGAACATATCACCAAAATATCTCGTTTTCCACAAAATTCCACAAATAATAACACAATGTATTTGAAAAAAACTTTGCACATCATAATCACAATTAATTTCAAGAAAACTCAATTAATTGAAACCAAGGATTCTTGTTATATCAAAATAGAGTCAAGAGAGAATCCACTTACCTTAGGGTTCTACTAAAATCAACCAACACCCAACCACACCACAAATCTAGATGAAAAACTACAAAAAAAACAACCTTAGATCCTATTACCCATCATCAATAATCCAAAATGTCACCACATTAGGCAATAATAACACTAGATCTACATGTGATGGGTGTAAATCTAGAAAACCGGGAGAGAGGGAGATGTAGATCTATGGAAAATCACAAAGGAACCAAGAGAGGAGACATACCAGGAGATAATCACCTTCACTGCACCTTAAAACCCCTTCAAATCACTTCAAAAATGTATGGAAGAGAACCTTTATCCCTTGAGAACCAAAAATTTCAAGTGAGGATAAAGTGGGAGGATGAATGGAGGGTTTAGGGAAAATCCTAACCAACCCCGAATTTAAAAACTCTGTTTCTATTGTCGCGCACGATTAGGAAAACCATGTGCTAATCATGAGCATGCTACTACCTCAACAGGGCACCCCACATGGCCTCCTCGCACGGTTAGACAAATCGTGTGCAAAATGTGTGAAGGCCCACTATATCATATTGCACAGTTACCTAGAGATCCTTCATGGTTTCCCCTTACTTTTCTCAAAACGTGCACCCTTTAAAAATCTTCCAAACACTTCCAAAACCTTCCCAAACTTTACCCAACAACTTTAAACACATAAAAAGGCATAGATAAGGGTTACATATTTCAATACAAGGGTGATACAGTTTCACTAATTTGGAATATATACATTATTATACATAATGTTATGATCTATTATAGTGTATGAAAATAGTTATAAATGGATCTTAGAAAAAAGAATGGAAATTGTATCAATGAATTTAATCCATGTAGAGAATGCTCTCATCGGAAAAATATTTAATCTAGATGAGGAAATACAATTGGATATGAAAAAAATTTAACTATATCCAACTCGGGTTATGACCAATAACCTTGCATGTATAGAGTATCCTGATGATCCACAATGTGGGGTAACAATGTTAAACCTCTTCATTAATTTGTATCCTTATTTAATCAATGGGACTATAAATCCATTTTTTGCAAATAAATTTATATGTACCTTAGAGATGATATTTAATGATTTAAAAAGTAAATAAATGGAGAAGTTTTTCATGAAATTTTATAATCTCCCAAGGGATTCAGATCAATAGTGGTTATTGATTCAAAATACTAAGGATGGGGAGAAATAGTGATCACATAATGGAATTGTTTCAAGGAATTTTTCTTGGAAAAATATTTTCCTTGTGAACAATGAGAGGATTTAGGAAATGATTCTTAAAATTTTTCTATGTATGAGGATACCTTTACAAGGTTATTAAGGCATGTTACAAACTATGTACATAATCTAAAGATAAATATTAAACATTTCTTTTATGGGAATAATCTAATACTTTATAGGGAACTAGTATCCAAAACATTATCATCTTCTCATGATATAGTATCATGTTCTATCAATTTAGATAAATAATTATCCAAGTCTAATTAATTTGAAGGAAATCAAGAGAATAATGGGATTATATAAAAAATATAGATAATGGTAAGAATGGTAATAGGAATTTTCCAACATGAGATAATTGTTGAAAGATACTCCATGGTGCATGCATAAAATGAAAATGATTTTTCTTCAAGTGTAGTGAAAAAGGCCATCATGATCATGAGTACGAGGGTAAGGGTGAATTCATAAAATTACAGTTCTTTAATTTTTTGTTGATGGGGAACTATTCCAACAAATTCCACAAAAATCAAGGGAACATTACATAAAATAATCCAAGGGGAGAAGGTCAATATTATTTAATTACTATATAAGAAGTGGATATTCCTAGAAAAATGGTGAAGGTTATACTTATCATCTACTCAATTATTTAAAATGTTTTATTTGATTCTTTTTATATCCATTTTTTTATGTGAATAATTTTCCAAGGATATCACATAACCACCTCAATGATTAAATATTGGTTTTCTGGTGAAGACTCATAATCTTTGGATGGTCATATATCAGGTATATAACTCTTCCTTGATAGAAGTTTGTGGGATGGTTATTCCTAAAAATCTTGTTGTTATTCTTCTAGTTTAATTTGATAAAATTTTGGGTAGGAATTGCCTCTCTCAGTATAGGTAACATTTCAATTGTTAAGGAAGGTAATTTACATTTGATATTCTAAATCAGACTTTAATCGTCTATTAGTGCGAGTATATACCTAAGAACCTAATGGAAATTACTTAAATTATATGGGTTTTTCTATGTATTCAAGAGTGGTATTTATATCAAATGGATTAGGAGAATCTCAGCAATGAAAATTTGCTTATTGTTTAGGAATATTTTGATATATTTCTAAAGGACTTTCCTATTCATTCCTGAAAATGAAAAGTTTAGTTTTCAATAGAACTCATACCTGGTGTTATGCCTATTTTAAAGACTCGATATATAATGGCCTATATCGAGTTATAGGAACTAAAGAAAAATATATAGTAGAATCTAGATAATGGATTCATTTAGAATACTGCTTCTTCATGGGGTACACATGTTCTTTTTCTTAAGAATAATAATGGGTCAATTCATCTTTACATTGATTATCGAAAAATTAACATGATAACTGTTAAGAAAAAGTATCAGATTCACGATATCGATGATATTTTTGATTAATTACCAAGATATTAATACTTTTACCTGATTTATATTCAATATAGGTGTCACCATTTAGGGATCAAGAAGGAATATATACCTGAGATAGCCTTCTATATGAGGTATGGTCCTTATGAATTTATAGCAATACCATTTGGACTCACCAATTAACATTATATCTTCTTGGATTTAATAAATAGAGTCTTTAGGGATTTCCATCATTAGATTTTGGTATTCATTATAGATGATATTATTATGTATTCAAGTGTAAGTAAGAGAATGTAGAAAATTTTATAATTTTATTAGAGACCCAAAGGAAGGAGAATTTGTATTTTAAATTTACCAAGTGTGAATTTTGGATTTAGAGAGTTACATTCTTGGGTCATATAATCTCAAGTGGGTGTATATTGGTAGATCCTTCAATGACCAAAGTTATTGAGTAATGAATGAGACCAACAATGATAACCTAAATCCATAGTTTTCTTGAGTGGGATGGATACTAAAAATTCTTTGTGAGATATTTCTTAAGGCTATCTAATCCACCCACAAAGTTTACTTAGAAGGGGGTTTAGTTAATATGGACAGATGAATGTGAAGAAGGTTTCAAAGTACTGAAGATAGGATTGTTCAGTGTGACTATACTTACACTACCCTGTAATAAAGAAGGTTTTGTGATCTATAGTGATGCATCAAAGAAGGGACTGGGATGTGTCCTCATGTAGAATTACATGGTGATAGCATATGTCTCTCTCTAATTAAAAATTCATGAGAAAAATTAACCTATTCGTGATTTGGATTCGATAGTAGTAATTATTTCATTAAAGATATGGAGGAATTATCTATATAGTAAAATGTGTGATATATATACTCATCATAAAATCTTGAAATATATATTTACATAGAATGAGTTAAATATGATCCAAAATAAGATGGTTTTAAATGATTAAATATTATGATTTATTGATACATTACCACCCTAGGAAGGTGAAAAAGGTGGATGATTCTCTAAGTTGAAAGGATCATTCTAGATTATCTATGATGAGGATCAAAAAAGATCCAATATTTCTAGATTTTAAAATGATAGATCTTTAAATCTTGAATGATGAGGAGAAATCATTTCTTTATTAAATGAGATTTCAACCATTTATCCCAAGTAAAGATTACATAACAACATAATGAAGATGTAGAATACAAAATAAGGTAAGAAATTTTTCTAAATTCAACCTTGATTTTGATTGGATGATAAGGTTCATGAACATTTTATGTGTTTCATTCATACTATATTTGAATGAGTTTCTAGATGATTCTCATTGTTCATCGTTGTTTATTCATCCTAGAGGTATGAAGATGTATAGAGAGATAAAAGAGTATTTCTAGTGGAAAATATAATCATATTGTCTTGTAAATCTTATCAAGAATTTTAATAATATTGAAGTCATAAACATATACTATAATGAGGAAAAAATTTAGATCTACTCCTCTTACTGAAGAAACATGGAGAAATCAGATCATATTTATAACCCTATCAATCAAATATCCATTGAGATTATTATACCACATATGGAATGAATGCTTTAATATATATAATGATTTATTTAGTTAAAAAATATTTCAAGATATAGAACATGTTTCCATCATTTTTAATCCTTCTGGTATTTTCATATAAACTTCATTATTAATATTACCATATAGTAATATTGTCACAACATCTATTAAGTATAATTCAAGATGTGTATGTATAAGAAGCACCCTGAGATATTGAAAGGTTTTAGTATCCATTAAAAGAGAGTATGTTTCCTAATAATCATTCCCATATATTTATGAGAAACCTTGAGCAGCTAGTCATGATTTTTATCTCATGTAACAAACTGGGTTGTTGTGGGTTGGTAAAATCAAGGAAATTATTATTTTTGTATCCTAGATAATGGTTCATTTTGAGTATTGGGATTAAGATCAGGAATACAAGATTTGGAACATCTTTAGTAGATGTTTTTTGTGTGTGTTTGGAGGCCTGGAAGATGCCTTGGGTGCTCATGTGAATGTTGAAAAGGGGATTATGGAATTTATTGTGTACATGGTAATAGTGATTTGGGTCAAACCTTTGGTCAACCATGTGTATTGGGGCCTAGTAGAGGTGTTTGGAGTGTTCGAATTGGTTGTGAATTTAGTCCCAAGAATTTTACAAGGTTAAGGGTAATATTTCTACAATTTCTTGTAGCTTGTACATTTTGGAAGGGATCCCTAGGTATTTTAGCGGAATGGGGAAGTTTTTGGAGTGTTTTGCTAATTTTTAGTTTTCTGTCATTTTTAAAAAAAAAATCATTTGTTTAAATTCATATATATAAATTCTACCCTAAGTATAGGATATTCTATAACCCAGGTGGGATAAAATAATATCTTACATATTAAAATTATCCAAGGTCTAAAATTTTATGTATTAAAATAATATTTCATATTACGTAAGTTGTTCCCCAAAGGGGACAATCATGAAAAAAAAATTAGGCTAAAACTTTTAGGTATCATAGAGAGGATATTGAAATATATTATAGATCAAAAAAAATTCTAAGTAAATATATTACTTGTGAAGTAATAAATTACATATGAAAATTTTTAAAAGGATAAAAACTTTTATATTAGAAAAAATAATTTTTATGAACATTTCCCCAGTAAATATAACATGAAATGAAAAAAAATGTTACACGTAGGTTTTTTAGAAATGTCAATAACCTTACATATAGTATAAAAATATTATTCATGTGTGAAATATATTATATATGAGGAATCCTCCCATGTAAAATTTGTTATGTGTATAAATATATAGTATGTACTCACTAAATATAATACAACTCAGAATTTGGTTAAGAATAAAATGTTACTTGTTGAGATTTTTTATAAGTTAAATATATTACATGAGGATTAATTTATTATCCACGGTTCAAATATATTACATATGTGCCTTTTATTTGAAAATATTAGAAATTTTATTTAGGAAAATCCATAAGTGGGATGAATATATTATGTATAGAGGGAGGAGATCGATGAATTTGTAAAGTCTGATGTTATGTAATATATTTATATATATATTACTTATGGAACTCTAGGGGAGTGATACTTAATATATTTTTATATATATTATATATAGTCACTTAGGGATATTATGTGAAATATTTTTAGGAGAATCTGCAGTTTTTCAAATTTTAGAGAAATTGCAATTTTTCTAAAAAAATCAAGAAAATTAATAAAGTTTTATAAAATGTATATTAAAATAAAAAATAGGGTATTTTATGACATTTATAGTGAGGTAATTGACCAAAATATATCTCTCTCCATACTCTTCATCTCTAAGTGAAGCCTCATTTGTTTATTAATGAATTCATGTGTTTCTCAATCTAGGTGATATATATAGGTAAATATATTTCTCCACTTTAATTCCTTATTGATTTTTCCCCTTTTCATTCACTACTAATTTATTAAACCTGAGTTATGGTTTATTTAATTATTCCATCAAATCATAGTTTAACTATCTTGATATGATAGGTCCTTTTTTCAGTTGGGACGAAGGAGGTCCCATGAGGATAGATTCACTAAATTAATCTGATTCTATTAAGGTATGTAACTACCCAAAATTATTTAGGGTTTTCCATTTATTAAGGTAAAATTTATGGGTGATATGTAATAATACATTAAGGATTGTTTGTTTTAAAGGTTTTATTAAGGATGTAAGGTGTGGTGTTCACCCCTATGATAATGGATTTAGCTGTGTAGAGTCACCTAGGGTGTAATTAATTGGTTATTTCATGGAATAAATTGTAGAATGATTTACTAAATTAATATTAGGTTAATTTTAAAATTAATTATAATTGTTTAAAAATTAAATTGAGAAGACTTTTGATGTATTTATGGCTTCATGTTGATGGGCGATGGCCGAGTAAATATTAGATATGCTTCGTCAATAATGGAAAATCTATTATTAATGGAAATAACTTTGTGTATGAGGTAAATGTTCCATTAACATCTACCTATGTTTATACATTTTTTATGAGTATGTGATATGCGGTCTTACCACTTATGTGTGATCAATCTTAAATTTAAACTTTATTATATCCCTTAAAACCCATTGAATATAATGAAATTTTCTTTGGCCACGATGGACCCTTAAACACTAGTTTTTACCCTCACCCATCAATGGTTGAGGGATTGACTATAAGTTTTTATCATGTGACCCAAAGGCCTAATAAGGGTATGAATGAAAAAATAAAGCTTAGTGGACCTTGAGTGGATGATCTTGGACCTATTTTTGTAAGGGAGAGTGATATATTTAGAATGGTTGGCCAAGGGATAGACCATATATAACCATATAGTTCTTGAAAGAATCTTGGATAAAATATTAGTTATGGGGGAGTGTTTCCTACTCCAATAGTGTTTGTGTGTGAGAGAGATATAGAGAGAGATTGTGTGTGTCTGTGTGTCCTAGTGAGGGTACCAGGGGAAGATTTTATGTGTAGTTTGGTGGAATGACTGACCAATTATAACTCAAGAAATGATATGAACATTATGTCATACCATGGGGTGATGTCAATGGTGCATTTTGGGTGTAGCCTAATAGGTAATGATATGTGTGTGGTTATGTTGAGGGATGTTATTCCCTCAAAGTGATGGGATTTTTTCTATTGAGTTAAAAAAAGTATAGGAACCCATAAGGGGTTTTCAGACTGAGATTAATATAAACTAGGGTGTATATATGGTTCCAAGGTCTCATATTGGGTCTATCGTTAATTAGAGCATGATATATGGCATGTGTGTAGCCTATTATGATTTTAGTGATGCATATTAGTTGGGTGATTGAGATTCCAACCTTAGGAATGTAAATCAGGCTGGGTGAGAAGCCAAACCATGAAATTATAGATTATGTATTTTATATTATATATGATATATGATATATTACAAGAGGACAATCATTACCCCAATATGGGAAATGATACATTATTTTTAGAGGAGAGTGGATATAACCCATGAATTTTTAATGATATGATATATGATTCTAGGTGGGGAGAAGATGTGGAGTATATATTCCCACATGTTCTTAATGATATGATATATGATTCTATGTGGGGAGAGGATATGATTGTAGGTTCCTAATGATTAAATGTATGAATATAGGATGGGGATAGATTTCCTTGGGTTCCTAATGATGCAATATATGATTTTAGGTTTGGGATAGTCTTCCCTTGGTTTTCTAATGCTATGATACATGATTCTAGGGTGGAAGAGACTCTGCCCCAAGGTTCTTGATGGAATTATTGTGAATGATTCTAGGTTAGGGCCCCATCCCTCCCAGATGAAATTATGAATCTTTTTTCTGAGGTGGGAACCATCCCCCCATATGGGTATTCTTATCTTCAGAGATATTGGGAACTAGTTCAAGAAAGTATGGTTGATCTTAGGTGCCACCTTAGAACCCAAGGATATATGGTGGTTATTTTATTACACTTCAATTTAATATTTATTGTTATGATCGTCTCACATGATCATTCATTGTATACACTGGAAATGTTAAGGTCACCTTTCGTGGTATATTAATATATTTTATTCACACCCTGCTCAGGTGGCCTATCACTCTGGTACTCGAGAAGAGCTCATTGTTAAAAGTTTTAGGTATGTAAGAGGAATTTTTTAGGATGATTAGGATGGAGAATCAAGATGGATTGGATATAAGGATGATATGAGTCTCTAGGATAGAAATAGAGATTTTTTTATTTTGTATATGTGATCATTTTGGTGGGAAGTTAGTGGGATGTTAGATTTTGTTCTTTCATTTTCTATTATAAAAATATTTTTGTTTATTAGATTCCCCATACTCAAATTTTTATTATGGGTTTTTAGTTATTTTATAATTTTTATATTACTATAATATGGGGGTATATTCACTTCATGGTATCACATTAAACCCTAAATACTAGTCAGCAGCCTCTATAATATAGGGATGTACGCTTGAGGTCTTATATCATTTTAGTTAGGATAATGATGAGTGGTATTAGGTCATATCATTACAAAGTTGTATCAAAGTGTTGTTTTCCCTGTCTTACGATTTGGTATTCTTTAAACAGGAGATACGACTTTTCATTACATGGAATAGATACTATGAAGTGTGCATGGATGTCACTTGCATGAGCTAAATTCCAAGTTATCAAGGAGGTTGGATTATTGTTCTAGTTTTACTTATTATAGTTGAGTTGGCTTTGGTTCAAAGTTGTATTTTGGATTCAATTTATTTATTTATTTTCATGGATCAGGTTAGAAATAGGTGTGAGTTTATACATAATATTAGGAACGTAGGTTCACATGAAATGTACTTTCTTGTATATAATTCTAACACATATTTTGGAAAAATAAAATAAAAGAGAGTGGGTTTATCTACTTAAAGTGTCAACAATAAAAAATATTGTGTTTTCCCATATATCTTCTTGGTGTAAATCTCCCTAAAAAAACATATGGTTTTCAATTATTGTCAATGGTCACTAGGGGTTTACAAATTACATGGTATTAGTTAAATAAAGTGTCAATATCAACATTTAAATTTTTTCTCTATAACTTTTGAATGGTATTTCATTTATCCAAACCATTTTTATCACCCATTCGACATGAGTCACCATAGAAAGATATCATTTGTGTGTTTATATGTCCAAATGTATGAGATCTTAATCCTTTAGGGGGAAATTTGGCATACATGTGACTAATGAGGATTAGTATTTGAGATTGGGTAGTGTATTGAATTTGATATGCTGGATGTATACATATGTGAGGACCGTAGAGTGGGTGTACATGCATGTGAGTTTCCTTGTATAATTTGAGATAAGTGTTTGGATTATGATTTATGATTTATGTACTATGTGTGATGTGACCTATGATCTAGGTGATAAATTCTAGTGATCTTTATATGTGGCTTAGGATATTATTGATTTGAGTGTTATGATTGAGTATCATGGAACTTTAATATTACTATTATAGATGAGAAGTGATGTCTGCTAGTAACCTGGGAAAGGGATTAGCCCAGTCCTAAGAGTTATTTATTAAATTTGGGAGCATAAGTAGATACTTGTGTTGATGTTGATGTATGATAGGTGCTATTAAATATGTAGTATTGGAATGGATATGTCTAATATATTGTTGATGTGAGAGCAGGAGGAATTCTCTTATTGTGTTGGGTATGACATGAATGGGAGGCATGGTCAAGTGAGTAATTAGGATAGAAATACTATTATTGATGGGATATGACGCGATAGATCTTACTGATTTTGTATACAATGTTATCACTTGGGTGTACAACTATTTGGGTATGCTTGGTTTTGGTAATGGGAGTCATTGTTCACCATTATGAGATTAGTTTAATTAAAAAATCTATTACAATCGGTTGAGATATTTCAATTTTACTTAATCTATATGGTAAAATGATAGGTTCACCTCAATCATGGCCTATTAAATGTGAGATTTTTTCTTTTTTAGACATGAGTTCCCTTGGATGACATGTGTGACATGTCAATGGGTAGATTTCATGGAATCTATGGAATATGGATATTAAGATGTGGAGTTATATACCTGATGGGGGAGGTCATGAACGTGGATGAAAATGCATTTTATATGCATTTGAAACCATCCATGTGTCTAGGTATAAAAATTATTAGTTTTTTCTCTTGAAATGGATTGTAGAGTGAATGACCTAAAATGGTTTTATATCTTATGGTTTTAAGGAAATATAAGGGGAAATAGTAGTGACCCTTAATGTTTTGATGTAGGTTATTCAAAGTGAAAGCATCACTGGGTTATGTTCAAGTGTAGGTTATCCTAGGGATTTTATGCATTCAGTTATGTTTGATGCATGAGACAATGTATTTGTAGAATAGTGACATGAATATTGATCCCCTTGGAACATTGAGGGAATGATTGGCTTTGTGCGATGGATGAGGGACCAAGAGGGTTTATAAACTACATTGAGTTGGGAACCTATAATATTTTGAGTTTCCTAAGAATCAAGATAGGGACTATAGTGGGATGGAATATGATATTCTTATGATGGTGAGTAAGATCATGGACCTTGAGTCGGATTCATTGGGACTGGGTGGATGGTGGTGGATTAACAGTATAGTTTAAAAGAAATTGTGTGAGGCACCACAATATCATTAGAATCTAGATAGGAGTTTAGGATGTGGATCTATTCATGAAATGAAATCATATATCATAAGTTTTAGTGTTTAAATAATATTGGATATAGGGTAGAATTGTTCTCATGGATCGACAATAAAAAATTTATTATTTTATGGAGAATTCTATAGATGATTTAAGCACATGGAACTCATTTTGATTAGTTTTTATAAATTTCAGGAGTGACATGTTAGTGGAACCAACAAATAGGTGGTTGTGGTTTTGTAACAATGCTTGGATACATTCGTTTAGGTTATGTGAGGTAAATGGAAGATACCTCAATATGGGTATTGTTCAATGGGAATTGAGTTGATTCAGTATATTGGTAACTGATAGCAGCTACAGGTGGGATGATGTTCAAGTAGTATATCCTAGTATGTGTTTCAGAAAGTATTATAGTAGGGTGAGTAAGTATATGTAAATGTAGGTGCTAATAGATAGCTCGTCGACATTCTCAATGAGGGTACCTTTGACTTATAAATATGGTCTCAAAAAGGGAACTATGGGCCCTAATAAGAATGGATAAGTGATGCTTGGGTGTGACACAAGGTGAGTAATGGTCAAGTGTATACTAGTAATATAAAATGATGGGTGTGACATTAGTAAATTAGTAATTAAAAAATTACATTGGAGATGGGGTGTCATAATTGACTTTTTAGAAATAATCAGCACTATGATGTATTGGATGGAAGAATTTAGAGCTGTGGAGGAGGTTTAGGTATAGTTTCAACACAACAATGACTGGTGGGAGATATATGATTTGGGTCATGCATTTAATTTTGGTTAAATAATTGTTTATAAAGTTTTCATGAGTATACTTATTAGGGATGAGATGTATTATGGTTGGGAGGTTGTAATGACCTAAATTGTTGTAGGTTGGTAAAATAAGGTAAATTTTGAATTTTTTATCCTGGAAAATGGTAGGTTATAAGAATTGATTTTAAAATCAAGAATTTGAGAGTTTGAAAAGGATATGTTATGGGGTTTATTCAAAGGATCAAGATATACCTTGGGTTCTTAGGTGAATGTTTTAAAAGGGCCAATGGAAAGGACCATATAAATTGGAATGATGATTTGGGTTAAGCCTTGGGTTGACAATGCGTATTGGGGCTTGATATAGGTATCAAGAGTGTTATAATTGGTCATGAAATTAGTATTTGTAATTATTAAATGTTTAGGGTTGGATTTATATTATTTTTTATAGTTGATAGGTTAGGGAGGGGCTACATATGTTTTATAGCTGGATAGAGGATCTTTGGAGTTTTTTTGTAATTTTGAGTTTTTAGTTGTTTTTCAAAAACAATCCTCAGTATAAAATATTAAGTATTGATTTTTCCCAATGTATAGAATATTACATATCACATGTAGGAGAAAATAATATCTTACATATGAAAATTTTTCTAAGTCTAAAATATTATATACTGAAAAACATACATCTAAAAAAATAAGATAGGTTTAAAAGATTATTATTTCAGGGAGGAGAATAAAATATATTTTGCATCAAATTTTTTACTGAGTAAAATATGTTTTGTATAAACTAATATATTACATATTAAAAATTTATGAAGAATAAAAACTTATTTATTAGAGAAATATTTTATATGAACTATTCCCTAGTAAATATATTAATTATTGAATAAAAAATTTATGCATGGGTTTTGGATAAGTCAAAAACTTACACATGGTATAAAAATACTACTCCTAAGAGAAATATACTATGTATGTGGAATACACCCCCAAGTAAAATTTATTAGGTATGGAAATATATATTTTATATTGAATGAATATGTTAGGTATAAGGATTTGGTTAAGGGGAAAATGTTATATATTATGATTTTTTCTAAGAAAAATATATTATATAAGGAGTAATGTATTACATATGTTTTAAAAATATACTATATGGAACTTTATTTAAAAAATATTTGAAATTCCTTAAGTCAAAAACCTTTCACAAGATAGATATGTTATGTATGGAGGGAGGAGCATGAGAAGTTGGTAAATTCATGTGTTGTGTAATATATTTTGATATATATTACATAAAGTCCTCAATGGGGAGTGGTATAAAATATATATATATATATATATATATATATATATTATGTTTGGGATCTTAGGGGTGGTATGTAATCTATTTTTATGATAATACAGAGTTTATAAAATTTTCAAAAAATGATAAAGTTTTCTAGAAATTCTAGAATATTAGTAAAATGATAGAAAATTTATATTAATGTGGAAATAGGGTATTCTTAAACCTATATAGAAAGGTACTCAACTAGAATAGATATATTATCCCTCCTATCATCTCTAAGTGATATCTCCTTTATTTATTAATAGATTTAAGTGTTGTTTGATTTTGGTGATAGCTAGAGGTAAATCTAATTCTTTTTTTTATTCCTTCTTAATTTAATTACCCATTTTCCTTACTATTGATTTGTTAAAATTAGGCTTGGGTTTTAGTGTTTTTTCCACTGAAGCATAGTAGAATAATCTTTATATAATAAGGGTTTTGTTTATCTTGGATAAAAGAGACATCTGGACCTTGAATGCAATACATTTGGTTCAATTATATTAAGGTATGTCATAGACATAAATTAATTAGGGTTTCTCTTTGTTTTGGGTGATATTTTTGGGTGAGATAGAACAAGACATTGGGGTTTGTGTACACTAAAGGTCCAGATTGATTTCAGAAGTGGTACAAACCCCTTTTCTCATGGATTTAGTTATGGAATGTTTCCTAAAAGGTAATTCATTGGTTATTGCTTGGAATAAAGTGTGGAACTAGTTATGGATTTAAAATTAGATTAATGTTTAAATTAATTATAATTTTTTTAATAATTAACTTTAGTTTACTTTTGAAGGACTTAGGGATTAATGTTGAGGAGTGACGTTGTTGGGACCAGGATGTTTGGAGGTGTTTTGACGTTTTTGGAAGTTTTTATGGAATATTATAAAAAATTATTATTATTTTCACATAAATAATCAATTTTTGTTAATATTTAAAAATATTTAGAGAAAAATGTAGAATTTTGGACTGAGTTTTTTGAGCAAATTCTAGTGGAAATATAATTTTAAAATGAGTCAATTGGAGAAAGGTTATTAGACTATGGGTTTCAAATCAATATTTGATTGTATGAAGAGGATTTTACAAAGTTCACCAGATATAGTTTATATAATATTAATTATGGTAATTATTTATTTTTATAAATTTTTACAACATCATGAGTTATGAAATAACTTGTGATCCAAGAATTTTTTTAAGGGTAAAATTCATTTTTATTTACAAAGTTCGTATTGTGATGTTTCTATGATAGTTTTGTAAAGTTCACCAATTGGAAAATATTAGAGAGAGGTTTGGATGATAAGAGTTTATATTCAAATTTTATGAATTTTTTGTTGTTGTGGATGTTCAAAGGGAAGTCATTGAGAAATTTCATTAGAAAAAGTCCTAACGGATGAAGTATAAACAAATAAAGTCCAATCAGACAATTTCTAATTAGATGAACACCATTAGAAAAACACTTTATACGTCATGGTTCAGAGTCCATAAGATGATTTTTTTTACAAATTCTATCGTATATACATATACAAAGTTATGAATATGAATTTACATTGAGATGAATGGATGGATGTTTTGTATATATATCATCAAACTGTGGTTGGCCTATGAAATCAACGGAGAGAGATTTCTGATTCAAGACATTGGATGAAGTCTCGACGGATGGAAGAATTTCTACAAAGTTTTTACCATATAATTAATTTTTATTTTGGTTTAACTAGTTCAAAATCCTTCAAGAAGTTTTTATAAATATAACAAATGTGATGATTTTGTGATAATATTTCAATGTTCCAAATATCATGGGAGGAATATATATGATTCTTGAAGAGTTAAAAAAAATTATTTAAGGTGTATAATTATTAAGTGTACATGAAGCTTTTATAATTCTCTAAAATCCTTGAGAAGTATCCAAGAAATTTTTTTTGACTGGGAGTTTTTATTTTTTAGTTTTTAATTGAGTGGGAAATTAAATTCGAATTCCCAGATGTTCTCTTTCAAGTGAAACTATATAAAGGGTGAAAGTAAAATATGTAGTAGTGTATTTTTCACATGTAAAAATAGATAAATCAATACAAAAATAGTTTTGGACAGAGATACCAGATGAAATATAAAATAAAAATTTTGAGCAGGAAGTTTCCATCCAAGGAATCTATTGATTGAAAAATAAGAATTTGGAAACAGAAAAAGAAGTTGTGATCATAGGAAATAGATATAAGTCGCTATAAAAAGTTTGATATCAGTTGGAATTGGATAGAATTTTTTTACAGGTGATCAAATGGATGTTTGTTTGCAAATCTGAATGAATGGACTGAACATGAGAAATTTTCTTTAGTTTTTATAAGGGACAAGATGATGTTTTCCAAAATAATATTTCTGAATAAATTAATTGACAGAGAAACCAAATAAATAGTGTAATGTATGTAATTTTATACATAAATCCAAGGAGGAAGTTGTTTCCTATTACTGGGGAAGAAAGTAAAGAATAATTATTTTCAAGAAGCGAAAGTGTGAAGAAGTACAAGAAGAAAAGTGAAAATAAATTTAAATGTTTTTTAAAGGAATTCAAAAGTTGTTATATAAATATTTGTTGAATATTTATATCTATAAATAACATATTTACTATTGTGTTGACCATAGTGCAACAAAAGTGTAAGGATTTTCTTTTCTAGTTAAAACCTCAAAAGAGGATTATTTTCTAGTGGATTGTAAAGTATTATATTATTTACAAACCATGTTAAGTACTAGCTACTCTTATTGAGTAGTGAACCTTATAAATTATTTTTTCCCTATAAAATTTTCATATTTTATTATTTTAAAAAAATCATATGTATTTAATAGGAGTTAAAGGTTATTTAAAAGGGAAGAAAATATTGAAATAAAAGATCACTAATTCACCCCCTCCCCCTCTCAGTGATCACCCTAATCCCAATTGTTCATTTAAAATGGTTTCATAGAAAAGGTTACCTTTATTGACTATTTATTAAAGTTTAAATAAAACTGAAGTTTCCATGTAAATTTATAATTCTTTGAAAAATAAGGGCGTTAATGTTTTTAATGGAAAAAACTATTATATTAAGAAATACAGAATTCTTCTTTATCTTATGTCCCTTATTTATGAAGTTCTCAAAGATATTAAATATGGTTTCCCACCTAGGTTTAAGGATGTTCCCCTAAAACCTACTGATAAGAAGAATTTTGAAAATTATGGGTGTGAAAAAATTACTACACTTTTCTTACTCTCTAAAAGTGAGTTTCTTATAGTTAAAGGAGTTATAATAGCTAAAGTCATCTGGGAGAATTTGAAAATAAATATGAAAGAAATCCAAAACTGAAGAAGGCAGGGTTAAAAATATAGAGGTTAAAGTATGAATATTTTAAGATGGTTTATTATGAATATGATGGTGATTTATTTACAATGGTGAATTACATTGTAATAACTATAAGGTGTCTTTGTTAGAATTTATAAGATTCGACCATTACTAAAAAGAACTTATGAATCTATCTTGTAAAATTTGATTCAAAAGTTTAATCATTAGAATATAGATATCCCAAAAATATATATCTATATTATCTACAAATAACTCTCATCACTTAAAAATGAGAATATAAATTTTTATAAATAATAAGGAAAAGTATTCTCAAGAAATTTCCTTCAAAGTTTCTAAGAAAGTAAAATATAAAAATGTTCTCAAAGAAGAATAAGTTTATAACTATGACACAAAAGATGTGGTTAGTACAAATTTTGATAAATTTATGTCTTTGTTTTCTAAAAAGGTAAAAATAGGCATAAGAAAGCTCAAAGGGAAGTTATAAATGAAATGTTTTTTCTATGAATCTATCAGGTATTTTGATGAAAATTTTCATCAATGAAAGAAAGATGAATAAAGTGATAAAGTTGAAAAAAAGTGAATAATATCCTTTAATATAAATTTATCCAAATCCAATTCTTATCCTGGTCTAAAAGATGATAATTTCTCTAACTATAAAAGGTTAAAAATTTTATTTATGTTTCATAAAGAAGAAGACAGTGAATAAGAGGCTAAAGGCTTCAGTGATGTTACTGCTGAAAAATTTATTATTGAAAAATTGTATGATGAAAAATTAACTAGTGGTTATAGTAGTATATTATAATAATAAGATCCTTAGATTGAGTTTCTACTGAAAAGAGAATTGATGAATGTATTGTGAAAATCCTAAGACTTGAGAGGGTGAACAAGAAGTTGAAGAAATAAAACATTTTAAAAAACTCTCAATAATCTTATATTGAAGAGAGATCCAACTTTATTAAATAAATTTATGATATTATAAATTTTCTTAATTAAATGAAAAATCTCAATAGTAGGATTGTATAAAATTTTAAAGTAAATGATAATGAGTTATAACCTGTTTAACAAAAACTTTTTAAAATTGATCAAGGAGTTATAAATTTCCTAAACTCAATTACTAAACCTATTGAATGTTATGATAAGTGTAAACCTAATAAGTATAAACAATACTTATCCTCAAATTTTGATAATTATAATGAATAATCTCAAAAGTAAAAGGAAGTTAACAATGCCATGTTTGAAGAAAAAAATAAGCGGAGTTGAAAAACATGAAGATTCTATGGTTATAAATTCTAAACCAAAGATGTTATTATGGGATATTTTATTGAATATGAGAATAATTATAATATTAAGAATAAAATATCAAGAATTAACCAAATATTTTGTGGGAAAAAATACCAAAGTGTAAGGTAAGAAAGTTGATGAAAATTATGAACACATCTCCAAACAGTATGCAAGTTAGAGATGGAGATATGATGTCTATGGTTAAATCTTCAATTGTGGAGTATTTGGTCATACAAAATATATGTTTTGGTTTAACAATCAATGTTATAGTGAACCCATGATAAACTAGGTCCAAACTTTGAGGGGGGTCAACCCACTCAAAGAAGGAAGCCTAAAATAGGTATTTTGAAGGTTTAAAATAGATTCCAACCATTTGATACCATTATTAAAAGATGTGATAAAAGTGGGAATATTTCAAAAGGATGTATTGTAATGATACTAACACAAACATTTTTCTACAAAAAATTTAAAATTTTGTGTGAGAAGAAATAAAAAGTAAAGTAAAAAATATATTTACTTGTTGAAACTACTCTCAAAGAAACAAAAGAAGTATGACCCAAGAACTTGTATAGTGGGTGTTCTTCACATATTATAGGAGTTTTGAATCTATTGGAAATGTTTAATGATTTTAAATAAGGTTTAGTGACTATTGGAAATAATTATTCACTTATAATCAAAGTCGTTGGGTCTACTATCATTGGGAAAGAAAGGTTAAAATCCAAACGAGCCTTGTTTGTTGAAGGGATAAAACACAATTTTTTATGTGTTTCATAACATTGTGATGAAGGTAACAAAGTTTTTTTTTCAAAAAATATGGTTTTGTTTTTATGAGTATATAATATTTGGAATTTGATAACTAGATATCAATGAACAAAGAGAAATTTGTTCCAAGTCATTGATTCTCAAGGTTGATGATATCTTAGAATGATGGAAGATAATTTGTTGTCACATAAAACGTTGGTGAATATATTTCACAGTAATACGATAAGTATAAGGAAGAGAGAAATTATTCCTGATAAACCTGAAATGAAAAGAATAAGAAATTTTTGTTTCTGTATTTTCTAAAAATGGAAGATTAAAAACTCAGTACATAAGAAGTTGATATACATTCAACTCAACCATTGGAACTGATACACTCTAAAATTTTTGAGCCCATGAGTAAACAAGAAACACAAGTAGATAAGTAATATTTATTTTATTAATAAATTTACTCAAATTACATGTATTTTATTTTTTAAACATAAATTAGATTCTTTGAACATATTTAAGAGTTTATAGATAAGTACATAAAAAGAATGTGGATATTTTGAGAAGGAGATTCAAACTGATAATGGTGTTGTATATACAAGTGATCATTTCAGGTATTATCATAAAAATAATAACATTAATCATCAATTTAGTGCGCCATATAAACTATATCCAAATGGTGTTTTTGAAATAATAAATATAAGTTTGGTGGAGATAGAACAAATAATATTTTTCAAACATGATACCTCTCATTTTTTTAGGAAAGCTACTAGGAAAATAGTTTATATTTAGAACTGATGTTTCTGTAGGAAAAATTATTGTGTAACACCTTATGATATGTATTATAAATAATAACCATTTTTTAAACACCTAAGGGTTTTTGTAATCCCTTTCATTGTAATATTTAATAGTGAGAATCTTATGATGATTGATTAGAGAGGAGATGATAGAATATTTCTTGGATACCATTATAATGGTAGAGGATAGATGTGTTATAATAAAGAAATATAAAATATGGTTGTCTCAAAAAATATGAAAATTCTTGAAAATTTTGATAATAAATTTTCAAAAAAAAAATTCATATGTGGAAGAATGGGAAGATGAGGTGGTTGTATTTAAACAATGTAAAAAATAATGATAATTACAATGTTGAAGCTATTTGAGATTAAGATTCTCACTCAACTATTTCAAGTGATGAGAAAAAATTATGTTCATATCATCCCAGGATAATGAATCAAGTATAATTTCAAAACATCATTGTAGATCAATAAAAATTAGTTTAAACTATAATAACTTTAAATTTAGTTTCACATACTTCTCTATATTCACATGTTGAACTAAAATATTTTGATGAATCTATAGCACCTTAGAAGTTAATTGATGCCATAAATGAGTATTTGGGTCAAATTGAAACTAATGATTCTTGGGAACTTATACCCAAACCAAAAACAAATAATAATTCGAATAGAACAAGGTGGGTGTTTTGAAAAAAATAGAATAAAAATTGTGAATTTATAAGAAAAAAGGATTGACTAGTTTGTAAAGGTTATTATCATTTTAATGGAATTTATTTTATGAGATATCTTCTATATTATAAAGATTATAATATATCATAAACTTTCTTGTTATCAATAAAAATTAATATATAAAATATTTTAGATGTATATTGAGTCATATTTTCTTAATGGAGATATTGGTGAAGAATTTTATATTGAACAATTGTGTGGCTTCATGATTGAGAAATATGAATATTTTTGTGAAAGTTAAAGAAGGATTTGAATGGGATGAATCCATCACAAAGAGATTGGTATTCCAAAATGGATAATTTCTTAAGTAATTTTACCTTTAAGAAAGGAAGAGTTTATAGTAACCTTTATATAAAATAAGATCAATACGTTTCCCTCATTATGACTATTTATGTTGATGGTATCATATTTGTGTGTAATGATGGAGAAATTTTTGAAAATTTTGTTGAGGAGATGATGTTGTTGTTTGAAATTTCCATTCTATGAGAGTTGATATACTTTATTAACATAAAACTCTCACAAAATGAGAAACATATTTTCCTATCTCAAGAGAAGTATGCTAAGGATATTCTAAGGAAGTTTGGCATGGAAGAATCAAAGAAAGTTTCCACACAAATTTCAATGAGAAAAAAGTTTTAAAATGATGTTAAATTAAATGAGTTATATCCCATAGATATTATAAATTTGGTTGGATGTTTGTTATATCTAAGGGATTTAAGTATAGATATAGTATATTTTGTTACTCTATATTCTATATTTAAAAGTTCTCTAATGGGATCTCACCTAATGTCTAGAAAATTAATTCTTAGATATATTAAAGGCATTACTAATTTTTTGTTAAAATATGATAGCATAAGAAAAATTGATCTATTTGGGTACATATATGAAGATTATACATAAAGTGTGGGTGATAGAAAATCCACATCTATTGGAGTATTTTTCATAGGGTAAATATGTGTGAGAAAGTATACAAAGAAAAAAAGTTCATTGAATCTCAATATAGAAAAAGATAAATATGTTTCTACCACTCAAGAAATTACACAACTTATGTGGATGAAGACAATGTTTGAAGACTTGTTTATTTAGGTAAATTTTCCCCCTCTCTTGGGTTGTGATAATCAAAGTTCTATAAACCTCACTAAAAATATAGTGTATAATTCTTGTTCTTATAAAATTAATATAAAATATCACTTTATCAAATATAATGTGGATAATAATGAAATAAAGAGGGAATTTTTTTTCTATAATGGATAAGGTTGCCCATATATTCACAAACCCATTTTCAAAAGAAACATTTCACAACCTAATATTGATAATGGGTATTCAACCTTCCCCTATTCAAGGCTAGGGTATGTGAATCCATCCCATCTCAATATTTTATTTGGATAGTGTTGTAAATATGGAGAAAAAGTTACATGAATTTATTAATTAATATGTTAATAACCTTTTAAGGAAGAGCATATATTTATCTAGAGTACGTAAAAATGGGTTAGATAAGATTTTATCATTTGTAAACTTTTTAAAAGTTTTTTGAAGTGGATATAGTAAAATTTGTTCTTATAGGACAAAGTTGTTTTTTTATTGAATGCTTTCAGAGGAAGAATAAATTTCTTATAAGGTGTATGGGTTTCTTTAGTGACTTCTTATGGACATTATGGTATTGTTGTTCAACGATTCTTGTCTACTACACTGATTTATCTCAGATAGGCTTATAATTGTTGGATTATTAATTCATTAATTGAGTTACAAAGATTCAGTGATTTATGTTCATTGGTTGAAAACAAGATCCAATGGGGATATTTTTTTATACAAAAAACCTTTTAGGGGTTTTGAAGTTATATTAAGTTGTTATAGAAGATGTAAAAAAAGTTTTTTCTTTTTTTTCAATCATATATCATCAAAGTTTATTATGATTTATAGAAATTGTAAATTAGATGGAGAATTTCATACTGAGTTTTTCAAATAAAGTCTAGTGGACAAACAATTTTTATCTAAGTCTACCAAAAAAAGTTTATCAAAATAAGGGTTTTGGATGGAGATACAATAAAATGAAGATGATATTTCAAAGTTCATTAGATAGAGTTTTTATGAAATTAATTATTGTGAAGATTTTTTGTTTATAATGTTTCAAACATCGTGAGTTATGAAATAACCAGTTATCCAAGAGTTTTTAAAAGCATTAAATTCATTTTTATGTATAAATTTCATACTATAATGTTTTTGAGGAAGCTCTATGGAGTTTACCGATTAGAAAATATTCGATAGAGGTTTGGTTAAGAAGATTTTTTATTCAAATTTTATAAATATATAGATATTATAGAAGTTCAAATAGAATTTTATAAGGAATTTAATTGGAAAAATTCAAATCTAAAAATAGACAAATAGACAAATTCTAAATGGATGAAGTATAATTAGACAAATTCTAATAGGAAAAATACCATTGTATGGTCTCTTTCTATTTCATGGTTTAGAGTCTATCGGGTGAACTTTTAGAACAAATTATATTAGACAGGAATGTATGAAGTTATTAAGATAAAGTTTCTCAAAGATGATCATATAGATGTTTTGTATAAATATAATTATAATGAGGTTGGAATTTGAAATCAATTTAGATATATTTTTTATGTAAGACATCAGAAGAAGCCTCAACGGATAGAATAATTGATAAAAATATATTACCTGATAATTAAGTGGTATATTTTCTTACCGATTTAAAGTTCTTTATGAATTTTTCATAAAGATAAAAAATGTGATGATTCCATGTTAATATTTCTATGTTTTAAATATAAAAAGAGGAAAATATGAAATTTTCATAGAGTTAAAATAAAGTTTTATGAAGGTAGCATATGTTTGACTGTACAAGAATATTTATGAATTCACTAGAATCCTCAAGAAGCATCTAAAAAATTATTAGGATTTTTTAAATTTAACTTTTCAATTGTGTGGGAAATTAAATTTTAATTCTAAATTATTCTCATTCAAGCACACCTATATATTTGACTATACAAGAATATTTATAAATTCACTAGAATCCTCAAGAAGCATCTAAACAATTATTTGGATTTTTTAAATTTAACTTTTCAATTGTGTGGGAAATTAAATTTTAATTCTAAATTATTCTCATTCAAGCACACCTATATAAAGGGTGCAAGAATGGTATGGGGTAGTGTATTATGTATGCATGAAAAAATATAAAGTACTACAGAACTAGTTTCAGATAGAGATATTTGATAAAATTTGAAATCTAAAGTTCAAGTAGGAAGTTTCTAACCAAGGAATATCTTGGCTAAAGAAGAAGAATTTGTTAATTGATAGAGAATTTGTGATCAAAGGTAACATATAGAAGTGACGAGAAGAAGTTTTATATCATCTGGAATCAGATAGAATATGTATAGAGGTGATCATATGGAAGTTTTTATTGATAGATAAATGCATATACAAATCATAAAAAATTTATTTCGGTTTTCACAGGGGATCAGATCGATTGTTTCTAGAAGAAGCATACCAAATAGACAAATGAACTGAGAAACCATATGAATAGTGTAATGGATAGAAGTTTATAACGAAACATTTAGAGAAATTTCTTACCTTTCGTTTGGAAATAAAGTGAAGAATTATTTTCAAGAGGTAAAAGTGTGAATAAGTACAAGAAGTATAGTGACAACAAACTAAACCTATTGGTGAATGTTTCTAAAAGTTTTTATTAAATATTTGTTACATCATTATCTATGTAGAGACCACATACACTATTGTATTGGTCATAGTTAAATGAAAGTGTAAGGATATTACCTACTTGTTGTAACCAAAAAATTAGAATTTTTTATAGTGTATTTTGTGCTATAAGATTATTTCCAAACCATTCTAAGTACTAGATAATCCTATTGAGTAGTGAACTTTGTAAGTTCTTCTATTCCTATGGAATGTGACTATGTGATTATTTTCATAAAATTCATATCTCTTTAATATGAGTTTAATTTTGTTTCATAAAAAATAAATTATAAAAAAATATCAGTTATTGAACCCCTTACCCTCTCAATTATCACACTGATCCTGATTGGTCTATTCAAATGGAAGGTCAGGCTTGGTTGAGCTTTAGTGATGGTTTTCAATCTATCATTAAAATGATTAACTCCATGTATGAGTTATGTGGTTTATTAACATCTCTATTTTTCATTTTATTATGTTCATGAGATATGTGGTCTCTCCTCTTGTGTTCAATCGACCTTAGATTTAAATTAATATCCCCCTTAAACACACTTTAATATAACAGAAGTATCTAAGGCCATGATGGACCCTTGAACACTAGTTTCATGCCTCACCCACCAATGGTCATGGGATTGATTTTAAATGTGTAACATGTCACATAAAGGACTTATAAGGGTATGAATGAAATAAATGAAGTGTATTGGCCCATGAGTGTGTGCCATTATTCATATTTTTTAAGGGATAGAAATAGTTTTAGATTGGATGGCCTAGGGGCAGACCATATAGAACCATGGAGTTTTTGGAAGCCTCTTTGCTAGATGATTAGGTGTGAATAAGTCTTTCCTCCTCCACTAGTGTTTGTGTGTGTGTGTGTGTGTGTCTGTTTCCTCGAGAGGATACCATGAGAAGGTTTTTTGTGTAGTTTTATGGAAGTACTAACCTAGCTTGACTCTACAAATGAGATAGGTATTATTCTATCCCGTGAAGTGATTCCTATGGTGAATTTTGGGTGTCGACTAATGGATCATTATATTTATGTGGTCATGTTGAGGGATTATATTCCTTAAGAGTGAAAAGATTTGGACCTAGAGTTGGAAATGAGTTAAAAGAAACATTTGGGGTGTCTTTTCATGACCCAACCTAGATTACCCAACTACCTGGAACCCGAAAAAGTCCTAGCATGGTCCAAACCTTGTTCTGGATCCCAACGAGTGGGTGACTAGAACTTATGAATCAAGAACTGACTTTGGAAATTATTTTTAAACAAAATAACATAAAACAATATAATATAAACAATGTAATTGTCAGTATAGAAAAACAGATACACAATGAAAGAGATACAAATGTTAGATAAGAAAGTGCTCAACAACCACAATGAAAAACCAGAGTACAAGGTACTAATAAAACCCAAATACATGTGACAAGAAGTCACCTATAGACTCTCACACCTTAAAAATGAGTAAACCCACCACTATCCTACAGTGCCTTTACTTTACCTATATCAGACTAAAGATATCTATATACACCCAAAGGTGTATTCAAGTTGTGAGAAAAACAAGACTGATAGGATCCCACCAAGTGTTTCATAAGTTGACATTATAAAATAAACCAGTCATTATATGGGAAATAAAATCAATGAATGAGATACAATTTACACAGTTTAATATAAAACATTGAAATTCACCCCTTTTCATAGTTTAAAAATTTTATAAAACACTTGATTTTCAAATAATTTACATAAACATTTCAAATATATATACAGGTAAGATATTACCTTGGGATAACATTAGTCCTGTTTAGTGATGATCCTCATACAATTTTCATTATCAATAGGCCATCCATTATTCATAATACCCCCTAGTATAATAGGTCTAAGGGGTAAACGTTCACTTCTAAGAGTCGATCCTTACCACAACTTAGGAAACCTAGTGTACATTTTACCCAATAAAATAGGTCTAGGGTAATGATTTCATCCCCAAATATATCTCCCTTCCTCATCATTAATCTCCATCGATTTTACCATAATGAACATTCAAAGTTAATTTCATCTTTGAAATCATACACTTTATGCTTTTAAAACCATTATGGTTGAAAAAAACAGGGGGTAAATCCAATTTTATAAAACATTACCAAATCTAATACATTTCAAAAGACATTAATTTGAAAACCATTTCAAAATTAATCTTTAATAAAAAACCGTAAACCATGTTTTCAAACCATTTGGAAACCAATTTTTAAAGATAAAGAAATAAAGGTTCATATAATAAAGTCAATTCATGAAACCACATACCTTGAAGTATATGGATTATCAAAAAGCATAAGGAATCCAAAATCAAAGATGAACTAAGGATCCTAAGAATCAAGGAAGGATCCTAAACAAATAATTTACAACTAAGAATATCTAAATTATCACTTCCTATAATTAATGAATCAAATGTAATCACTTAACACAACAAGTCTTGAACAACACTCAAAGAGGATTAAAGATCCAGAAAAAAACCTTCAATTCCATGATGGATCTAAAAGAAACAGCATTAAAAACTTGAATCCAAAAAAAATATCATCATTGGAATAGTTGATTCATAGAGTGAAACAAGTAAAATTTGAAGAAGAATGATATCCAAGATCAAAATAGATATCAAATTTTCATAAGTGGATAATGAATATGATAGGCACTTTGATCTACCAATTAATTGGGTTATGATAGCCAAATATGTCCCAAGGGATTTTATAAGTTTTAATGGTTCTATTTAGGTTCAATGGAAGAGTTTTAAGAAATTAAATTGGGGTTTTGATGGTATAAAAAGATGATAAAACCATTACTAAGTCATGCCAAATTGGTGCCACCGGGTAGCCGGTGGGATCTATAAAAATTAATTGGATACTAACGATCCTATCGGATAGCTGGTGGCCCTCACTTGTGGGCTAGTAGACTATCTATAAATCTACTAAATGCAGGTCTAGTTCTATACTCCACTAACTCCATAATATGTACCCTCGACTAAAACAATCTTAAAACAAACAAAAAAATAAAATAAAAGATGAATAAAGTAGTACTTAAAAAAATATCAGGATGTTACAATTATCCCCACCATATTTCATTCTTCTCCATGAAGTATAAGTTAAAGAAGGTTGGTCCGCAAATAGAAGAGGCCATTTCTCTCTCATCATAGACTCTTACTCCCAATTTTATGGGAATCAAAACCATGATTCCATAGAAATCGAAACAATGATATAGCCTTTCCATATAGAACCTTCAATTAGTAATCAATAAATCAAAATGTTTTATTGATCATAGACATTCTAGATTCTATGTTGAGGTCTTCCCAATTTAGAACATGATACTGGTCAATATGACATTTTTTGAGTTTTGATACATAGAATACATTGTGGATTGAAGAAAAATAAGGTGGTAAATCCAAGTGATAATCCACCTTTCTAATCCATTCCATGATCTAAAAGATTCCAACATATCTAAGAGAAATTATAAATTATATTTCAATTCATTGGTGACCTAACATGGGAGATACATTCAATAACACCTTATCGCCAACTGAGAATTCCAAAGGTTGATGATGATTGTCATATTAAGACTTGTACATTATTTGATCCATCACTAAGTGCTAATGAATTATTTATACCTTAGTCATGGTATCCTAAACTAGGATTGGTCCAATCAAGTAGTATTCTCCAACCATATATGACTAAAGAGGTGAGTAGAAAGGTCAATCATATAAAGCTTAAATAGGTTCCTTCTTGATGGATGATTGGTAATTGTTATTATAAGAAAGATCAACTATCACCAAGTGGTTATCCCACACACATATAAATTTTAAAACTTATGAATATAACCTATATTCCATAATTTTATTATCCCTTTATATATATCCATCCATCTGGGGATGATACATTGTGCTCAAATTGACCTAGGTTTCCATCACCTCCTGGACGTCCTTCCAAAACGAAGATGTAAAATAAGGGTCTCTATATAAGAAAATCGTTGTAGTAATCCCATAAAACCTCATTATATCTTGAACATAAAACTTCCCCATGTCCCCTACCTTAGTAATGTCATTAATTGGTATGAAATGTGTCGACTTGGTCAATATAATGATCACATTTACCATAGAAAGTTTGTGCTAAATCATCAATGAAATCCATTGAAATATCATTTAATTTCCATGTTGGAATAGGGAAAGTATAAAGAAAACCAAAATTATTTTATTTCTCATCCTTTATATGTTTTTGTGTGTAATATTGAGATACAAAATTGGCAATATCATGTTTCATACCAAGACACCAAAACTAGTTCCTTAGGTCATAAAACATCATTGTGGTTCCAAGTATGGAAATCCATAGTTAATGATGATAATATATAAACACATACTTCCTTTTAATTGGTGGAACAATGTACTAGTTTCTAAAAAAGGATAATTTTCTTGGAGAGAGCCTAATCATATATGGTCTCCCCTACCATAAAAAAATCTCTAATATTCCATAACTCATTGTCCTACTCCTATTCTTATATAATCATATAAAGGAGAGAAGATATCAAATAAACACTAGCCAAAAAATTACAAAACCCATCCTATCTACTCCCAAGTTCATCTAAGAAAATAGTCCCATAAAGTTCCATTTATCCTTTTCATCCTTCACATACTAAGAAAGTAACTTTATACAAAAATAATCAATAACCATATTACTCTTTACAATAGTAAAGGTAATGAAAAAGTCGAATGACTATAGGTAATACAGCCAATGTCTCTGTTTGAGGATTAGAACTTTTTGATGAAATATTTAATCTAAACTCTTATAGTCAAAGTAAATGATAATCCTTTCCTCTAAAATATTATGATGCCAACTCTTAATGGAATACACAATATTTGAGGGTTCCAAATTATGATTGGGATAATTCATCTCATGTGGTAAAAAGTGTCAAGTTATTTTTGTAAAATATATTTTAGTAATTCTATAAAGACTATAGGAGAGTTAGTCATGTCAAATGACATCATGAGTTACCCAAAAATGGTCATAACGACTTCTTAATGTGGTAGTTGGAATATCTAACTCTTTGATTATAAGCCAGTGATAACTAGACTTAATAGTTTTCTTCAAAAACCACTTTTTCCTTTTCAACTGATTGAAAAAAGTCATCAATTTTAGGTGAGGGACATTTATTACTGAATGTTACAAGATTTAGATTCTGAAAATAAATTACAAATGGATAGTTTGGTTATAATTAATGGAAAATATCACTTGGGATTTCCAAAGTGGAACACCCTAGTATATAAAGACCTTGGATCTCAAATCATCCTACTAATTTTTCAACTCATTCAATTCATTTGGATCCATATAGTAAGATGGAATTGATATCAATTGAGTACTTGGAACTAAATCAATAGAGAATTATACCTCTCTATTTAAAGTCAAAACAAAAAAGTTTTTTGGAAAAGATTCTGAAAAATCATTAACTATTAGAGGAATATCGCCACTGAAATATTTTTATCCCAATTTATCTATAGAAAATGAAATCAAAAAACCAAGATCTGAAAGAGGAGATCCTTCCTGATTGGACCACTGGTCTGATTATACTTGAAACACATAGGATTTCCTATCGGGGGAAGTAAAGGACACCCACTGATGATAACAATTGATTCAGTATTTGTGATAAATCAACCAATCTATTGAGATAATAACATCAATTAAATTTAGTTAAAAATTAGAAAATATCATACCATCTCTATGTGGCACACATAGAAAGAGCACAAGGGACATCGGAACCCCTTATCCTTATTCTTTCTTAGAGGTGTCACAAATTCCATAATGAAAGGAATGAGTTCCATTGGAATTTTTAAAAGACCCACTATATGAGTTGAAATGAAGTATTGGTAGTAAAATGTATCAAATAAATTAATCACTATATTCTAAAAAATGGAAATGGTACATATCATAGGTGTGGGAACTATATCAACTTCAATTGGAAACTCCTCAACTACATGAAACTACATTGTTTTAGAGGATTGTGGCTAGAACCTAGTTTTACATGAAGTATCTGACTATGTCGTAGATCCTCTCAGTGTTGATGATCCTATACCAAATTTAAGAGAATAAAAATCCTAGCATAACCTCTAAAAATTACTATGATGTCCACATGATTTGAATGTCTTTAGAGGAATAGGAAAAAACCACTTCATGTGTCCCATCTAGCCACATAGATAAAAATTCAATCCACTGACCTTCGATAATAGTGATGGAAAATACTTCTTAGTATCACCACCACTATTTCCTTTATAAAACACATTCTGATTTCTCTTCCATTATAAGAACCACTGAAGCTACCACCAAATACAGAATGAACTCCAGTTAACCCTAAATTTCCCTTTAGTTAAATATCTACCATCAATTCCCTATCCACCATATATTCATAGGTGGAAATATTTAGCATCAACACTTATGTCTAGATATTAGGTCTAAGACCCATTTGAAACTTATAAGCCTTTATCTTCTCAATAGACTCAACCTTAGGTGAAAAGACAAAGAGCTCAGTGAAGTGATTAGCGTAATCTATCACTATATGATTTCCTTGTTCAATTTTGAGAAATTACATGGATATTTCCTTATTCATATATTCTAGGTATAGTTTCTTGATAAAAATGGACTTCAAGGCTTTCCACTCTAAGACCTCATGTTATTTTTGAAAAAAACAACCAAGTATTACAATCTTCTACTTGGGTCTTCTAGGTTCAAGATGGCACACTTCACCTTAATGGAATCAAAAGTTTCAAGAAATTCAAAGAGACTTTCAATCTTTCCTATCCAATCCTCCACCTCCTAAGAATCATTTTTCCTTAGGAAGGATGGATGTTTCTGGAAGAAAAACTCATTGAATCGATTCTTATTCTCATCCATTAAAGATTCTATCTCTATTACCTGAACAGGGGTAGGTTCCACACCATGGTCCATAGAATAAACCATGTGCACAACTATTTTGATATGATCCTGATCAACTGGAGGGTTTACTAACCAAGGTTTGTTGCCAAAACCCTCCCAAGGAATCAATGGATATAATCTAGGGTCATTGTACTACACATAAATTGACAAAGAGTAAAAATAACATGAGATCTTAGAATAAATTCTAATTTGAAATAGTAAAATCCAAACACAATTAAAAGAATACATAGAAAAATAAATTCTGGGAAAAAATACTATAAACCCCAAACAATACTCAATCACCCATGGTATCTTTAGGCTCATCATGATGAGATCTAGTCAGGAACTCACTTGAAAAATACCCCTTAGGTCCCCATATTCCTATCTCCTATTGACAAAATATCCCAAAATTAATAATGATAAAACAAAAAACAACTCACCCTTTGATACCAATTTTTCACGAACCAACCCGAATTACCCACCTATCTGTAACCCAACCTAGTCTTGACATAGGCCAAAGTGTGTTCCTAATCCCCACGGGCTAGAAACTAGATCCTAGGTATCATGAACTACCTTTGGGAATGATTTTTTCAAAAGATAACATAAAAAGGGATAATAATAAAAAAAGGAAATACTGGTATTCCAAAACAAGTCCACAATGGAAGAGGATAAAATGGTAAGATAAATAGGTGTCCAATAACCAAAATGAAAAACCAAATCATAAGGTACTAATAAAACCCATCTCTATGTGACATGTAGTCACCTCAAGACTCCCACATCCTACGAAAAAGAAAACCCAACAACACCCTATGGCACATTTCCTTTTCCTACATCAGACCAAACAAGATCTACATACACCCAAAGGTGTATGCAAGGTGTGAGAAATACAAGACTAGTAGGATCTGAAAAAGTCTTTTATAAGTGGACTTTATAAAATAAACCAGATAGGATCAAGTAAATAAATTCAGGTCATGAGATAAAATTTACATAGTTTAATAAAAAGCATGGAAATTCATCCCTTTTCATAGTTTACAAAATATACCAAATACCCAGTTTGAAAATAATTTTGATAAACATTTCAAATACACATTTCAAAGATAACAATAGATAAAAATTTCCATTGGTATAACATTATTCTTGGTTAGCAAGGATCCTTATATAATTTAAATGATTATTAGTCCACCTAGTGTGCACATTTACCTAGAAACATAGATCTAAGGGTAAGAGTTCACTCCTAGTAGTGGCTATTTTTCCACAAATTAGGCAACCTGCTGCACACATTACCCTATAATAACAAGTATAGATAGAAAGATCCCATCATGTAGGATGGATCCCTAGATCATCATTGATCACCATTAGGTTTATCATATCAAAAAATAGAATGCAATTTCATCTTTGAAATCATAAACACCATGATATTAAAACCATTTATATTAACAACACCAAGGGGGAAATCCATCTTTATAAAACGTTACCAAAACCACCACATTTCAAAATTCATGCCTTAAAAACCGTTTCTAAATCAATTTCCAAGATAAATACATGAAAAATTTCAAACCATTTAGAAACTAATTTTTATGAGATATCAAGAAAGGATAGTAAAATAAAATTAATTCATGCAAACACCCACCTTTAAACATTTGTGTTATCAACACACACATGGAATCCACAAGCCAACAAGAATCAAGGATCCTAAGAATCAAGAAAGTGTCCTAAAAAATAATTCCCATCAATAATCTCTAAATTCTCACTTCTTAGAAAAATGGAATCAAAATTAATCACTTACTACCATACTTCTCAAATGACACACAAAGATGATTCACTACTAAAAATTGGTACATTTGTGATGGGTCATTTGTAATGGGATCCCATTGCAAATATATTTTTCTACAACGGGCTGTCAAAAATATAGATTTTTGAAATTGGTCATCGAAAATATAGTTTTTTTGCAACAGGTTGTCACAAAAAGAAAGTATTTGCAATAGGATGTGGACCCATCACAAATATTTTTCTTGTGGTTTTTAAAATAACTTATTGTGATGTCCCGTCGCAAATAGTGAAAAAAATTTGAACAAAATAATAATAATACTAATAATATGATATTAATATTAATGAAATAATGATATTAATACTAGTAAAATAAAATTTATTATAAATAATAAAATAATATTAATATAATATTATTAGTATAATATTATTATTAGTAATAATGAAATAATAATATTAATATTTATAATATAATAAAAAAATTATAAAATAATTAAAACCTCAATATTCATGAAAATATAAATAAAATAATCAATAATAAATAATCAAAAATAATATAAAAAAATAAATAAAATAAATAAATAATAAAAACTGTAATATTCACAACAGTATAAAAAACACACTTCATATAAATGTAGATAGTTAATATTATAAAAAAATACATTTAAATTTTTTATCATAAAAAATAAATAGATCACTAAGGGGGCAAGTGGTCTGGAGGAGCAGGAGTATCTAGAGGAGATGGTGGAGGGAAATACATCCCTGAACCATGAGTTAGATGACACATACACTCTAACTTCTCATGCTCATACTACTTCTGTCATCGATGCATCTCCTCATGCATATCCTCCTACTAATGTTGATGTTATCGTCGTCAAAGCTCTTTTTGTTGCTGTTGCTGCCACTAAAGCATATCTTCCCGGTCCCTAAGTATACTCTTTATAAGCTCACTCTGAGCTCTCAACTGCTCCTGATACTGTGCAGCAGATGATGATGACTCTCTATGAGCTCCTCTCGAGCTGTATGTCGACATCATAGTGGTTCCATAATAACTCCTAGGCATCAATCAAGATCTGATACCAACAACTCAATCATTATCAAAAGCATACTTGGTCGCATGTGTCCATGTTACGTTATCAAGTCGGTGGGCACTGGTCTGAGTATCGGTCTCTGCCTAACTCTCACTGTGTGTCTAAGACTTTTTGGCCCCATATGACTTCAGAAATTTAAATTTAGTATTAAAATAGTTAAATTATTATTTACAATTAATTTTTAAACTCAAAAATAAACTATATTGACCACAATTTGACATTGGAGAGCACCTATAATATCTCCAGTGGTCAGATCATTATACATCCTCCTATAAACCTCAAACTCTGTAATATTGGGATGTTTTACTACCTATATGAATATAAAATAATCTATTTAAATTTAAAGTAATATAAAATATTTAAAAAAAATTACTTACTATATTCTAACTATGCATACTGAATATATGACTACCAGCTCGATGTGTCACCTCCTGTCTACCCTGATTTTGTTGACCTATCTATGATCTACTCTAAAAATGACCACTCAAAAAGTTTGAACATAATCCATCCCAAACCTGAGATGAAATGTAATCAGGTCGGTGTGCATGACAAGACTCATCAAACTTTGTCACTATTACATTTTTTATTTCTTTCCTTCTCAAATTGTGCAAAAACTCACTGCAATGCTGACGCAAAACCCCCTTCCATGCCTTCAAAATATCGTTATGCATGCTCTCATCAATGGGATGCCATAAAACCTACAAATAATTTATAATATCAGGTTATAAATTTAATTAATTTCAAAATAAATATTATTTATTTACATACCAGCCAATGATTGAACAAGGGGTGTTTCACATCAATGGGAATCTGATCCCATGAGACCCATGCTTTAGGAAAATAATTTTGAAATATAGATCTCCCTTGTCCAGTATCTATATGCATAAAGTTTTGAAAAAAAATAATAAATAATCAAACAATTAGTATATAAATAAATTATTTAAATATAAATAAAATATACAGGTAAACATACCTTTGTACGCATGGATCGAAGCCAATACGTGAACATCAGTCAAGGATAGGTCCATGAATCATCAATCACGTAAGACCATACCCCCTCTGAGTCCCTCTAGAACATCTAGTAGTCTGAGGGACAGATGATCCAACATCCTACTTGTCTAAAGGTAGATTATCATCCTACAATAGATTATACATATCCTCATCCATCTAAAACATGAAATGATTATTGTTATCAAATAATTGAAAACAACTATTATATATAGATATTTGTTATATATGATTATAACTAGAATTTAACTATGTAAATGTTCATCTTCATCCTCATTTTCAAATATAATGATGTTAATGTCTTCATATTCCTCCTCTTCATCATCAATTTCATTATGAGTTCAGTTTCATCATATCTTTTCATTTCAAATTAATTTGTAACATCATTAGAATCATCATCACCATCAACCCTTAACCGTAGGGTGTCATCATTGATATTCATGTCTCTTCGTGAAAAAGATGGATTTGGAGTAGTCTATTGAAAACTTCAATTCATTCCACTTCAATAGAACCAAATTCAATTTGAGTAAACAAATTTTCTCAAGATTCAATTTTTATTATCCTCCACCAATCACTCAAATATCTTGAAATAGAATAATATTTTTGAATAATAAATTTGATGTTTCTAATGATCCAATAAAAATGGTTCATTTACTTCAAGAATACTTTTATATTTAATATTAATGATTCCATGGGTTGGATGAACATGCAAGCCTCTCTCAGTATCCTACCACTGACATTTAAACAACGTTATGTAATTCTATCCTAGATAACACAGTTCAATAATTTCTTTGAGCATGCCATAAAAGTCAAATTCAGTTTCTCTATGATGAGCTACTCTCAATAAAACACTACTATTAATTTTTTTATTCTCCATATGCACATGTATGAAATTGAAAACTATTCACCACATATGCATTATAATATTGAACCATTTTTGGATGATGGGTTACTCAATAGACATAATCGATTATAAATTTTATCAGCATGTTGTGATACTTAAAAATTTTTAAAACAATTATCAATATAATAGATAATAAGTGGATTTTATATGTTAAACCCAAAAATAATTTATGTTACCAGTTTTTGAAACCAGTAAGAAGAAAAAATCTGACATTCTGCAAGAGAAACTACTATAATTTGTGGAAGTTATTTCTTGATATGATTATCATATAACCTAAAAATAAAATAAGATTAATTTACTGTAACAAATATAATAGAATAAGTGATAGGATTACTCATTGTATAAATGGTTTCATTTCTTCACAGTTGAGAATATTAAATGTATGAGATCTATGATGTTCATCATCTGAAATCCATCATTCATGAACTCCACTAAAGCTAAGTTTGGGATAATTGAAAACTAATAATTGATTTCTCATTTCATCATCAATATTTCCCTCATTATGGCCCATATGGTTTTGTTTTTAGGGATATTCATATTGAAATTAATGAGAGCAGAAAAAAATTACTCTTGAAAATAAGCTTCTCCAATTGAGCCTTCAACTAATGCTTTGATATGTACTTTTTTCTTCAATTTCTACATGCATATATTGAATAGGTATATCTATAAAAAATATACCATACCTCCACATTTTGTTTCATTCGTAAAATGTAATATCAAATGTTCCATTGAGTCAAATAAATCTAATGGGAAGATTTTTTTCAGATCACATAAAATTAAAACAATATCTTCTTATAACCATCTTAATGCAGTGTAGTCAATTCTGGCCACAAAAATGTATCTAAAAAATATGATATGTTTGTTAGGGCATCCTAAATCATAGAATTCAATAAACCTATTTATCTAATCAGTATAAGTCTTTCCATTATAACATGACAGTCGTGACTTTTTAATCAGGTAATGTAACCATTTCTGACACATCTTTACAAATTGGAATCATAACCATATGGAAGTCTCAAATCCTCAATCCAATGAAAAAATAATAAACTATTCTATTTGGATAGTGTATAATCTTATTATGGCTTCAATAACTTCAATGATATGATAATTTTAAATAGTTCAAGTTTCAGCCACCTACAAATTTGGGAAAGATCTAATCATGTCTTTACATTATCTTTGGTCTTAGCTAGTGTATCCAAAACTGTATGAAATAAATTATCAAAATAGTTCTTCTCAATATGTATGACATCCAACATGTGACTGGCCAACAAATCAGACCAATATGGTATTTCCTAAAAAATTCTTCGTTTTATCCAATTGTGTTATTTCTAAAAGCCATTAATTTTCTGTCAGTTTATTGTTGGTAAACATGTGATGGGATATAATGAAGAGAAAATTTATTTTAACTCTGTAACAAAGATCATTTTTTGAGTTCCATCTCTTTCAATTGTGCATTTTCTGAAATGATATTTGTTCCTCTAAAAAGGATGATTAGTTGAAAGGAATCTGCAATGATAGTCAAAAAAATAAGTTTTTTTCCATTGAATAGAATAAACACTTTTCTTTATATTATATAGTATAGACATGATTTTGGATCATGTGTACTCTAGAAAAATAACATTTCATATACTAGGAAGTCACTAATTTTCAAAATCAATGTAGCTTTCAGCAAGAAATTTTTTTTTACAATAAAGTCAAATGTACTGGCACTATTACTCCACAATGAATTTAATTCATTAATAAATGGTTTTAAATAAACATCAATATTCTTTTTTGGGTTTCTGAGAATTAATAAGGTCAAAAATATATGTGTCTCATTCATCAACATTCAAGGAGGTAAACTGTACTGAGTTATAAAGACATTCCAACATGAATACTAACTACCGTAAGAACCAAATGGACAGAAATCGTCAGTAGAAAGACCCAATCTCGTGTTTGGATATTCTAAAGTAAAAGTCATATTCACTTGTCCAAAAAATTTCCATGAATCACCATCAAAGGAATGATTTAAGGTTTTACCAGTTAGAATATTGGTTTTGTGTCATGAGATCAATGTCACTGGGTTTTGAGACATAAATAAATACTGCAATCTGGCTGTATGCGAGAATTATCACAATTGATTTACAGGAATCAATATAGACTTCTCTAGTTTAACCACTTTATATGTCAATTTTCCACATGTTGGAAAACTATCCAACGACTCATTTCCACCATAATATAAGATGAAATCATTTGAACATGTATGAATATTCTGATAACTAAGACCCGTATTATGAACCTACCTCTTTCTCTCACAGAAATTTATAGGAAACACATTTTCTTTAGGTAGCAGTGTTTTTACCAAAGATAATATCTGATCAAAACATCTATTTGACATTCCATTATCTAATTTAATAGCCATAAATTTAGCAACTGCTTCAAATTTTCTTATCTTGCAACCAGGATATAAGGAATCCTCAACAGACCTCAACAACTTATAAAAATGAGATGGTTCTAGCTCAGGAGTTAAATCAATAACATCCTGAGTTTTAACTTGTTGAAAAGACAGACCTACCACATCATGCACTAAATTTTTAAATTATGCTGGATCCAGAACCAAATTATTAGTATCTTCTCTAGAACTAAGTTCACCAGGTTGATACCAAAAAACATAATCTGGTTTAAAACCAAAACACAATAAATGACCCCTCAACATTGTCAATGTTTCAAACACCCTCAGAGCACAATTTTTACAAGGAAACTTAATTGTCCCTTCTAAAACAAATTTCAGTTTTGATGATACAAATGATAAGAAAGCTTCAACACCCCTAATCTATACAGGTTTTAAACCATAACTATTTGGATTATTTCATTGATTTATCTAAGCGCAGTCATCTAATAATGATTATTTTCAAATTCCTTATTCCATATTTATCTAAAAAATATAATATAATTATATTTTTGTATAATTTAATATAAGAAAAACACTATCCAAAAAAGAGAAGAAAATTAAATTCAATTTTTATAAATTTAAAATTATTTCTATTATTTCACACTTGTTTATATTATTTTTTAATTTTTTATAATAATATACACTAATTTATAAAAATTTATACTAATTACCACCAATTATCCTAAATTATAGCTAATTTTTACTAATAATTTATAATTATCGATGACACAATTTCCACCAGATTGGTGGAAGCTCTTTTTCCCAACAACTCATATCCACTTTCTCTGAATGAAATCATTAAGAAAAATTTTCTCCAAAGTATGAATATCCATCTTTGTATGCATGAGTATAGAAGGTAGGGAGGCCTCACTGTGCTGTTCTTTGTTCTCGTGCATACGAAAATGGATATTTGTACGTCAGAGTAGATTTTCCATTATGATTTCACTGGAAGAAAGTTCCAAGGAGATGAGTCTTCAGGAATAATAGCCTCTTTGGCCCAACGGCTCAGATCCTTGCAAATTTCTCTGATTGAAATAAGTATGCAAAATTTGTTCAGACATACGCATATCCATTTTCGTATGCATGAGAATGGAGAGCAGGGAGGCTTCATCATGCTTCTCTCCCTTTTCATGCATATGAAAATAGATATCTGTACGCGCTGACATATTTTTTATAGTTGTTTTTTGGGATAAAATTGTAAGTGGATAAGGTGTCAGGCAAAAGGGAGCCTCCAATCCACTGAAAATTATTGCAATTTATTGCAATTTTTTACAATTTATTTCTAATTATTAGTAATTATTGCTAATTATTTCTAATTATTGCTAAAAATTTATAATTATTGCTAATTATTTCTAATTAGTAGTGATTTTTTCTAATTGTTACTAATTATTACAAAATATTATTAATTATTGCTAATTATTAGTAATTATTGCTAAGTATTGTAATTTATTACTAATTATTACTAATTATTAAAATTCAATAATAATTATTATAATTTATTATTAAATATTATAATTTATTACTAATTATTATAATTTATTACTATTTATTATTAATTATTACTAGTTATTACTAATTATTACAATTTATTACTAATTATTACAATTTATTACTAATTACTACAATTTATAACTAACTACTACAATTTATTACTAATTACTATAATTTATTACTAATTACTACAAATTATTAATAATTATTACAATTTATTACTAATTATTACAATTTATTTCTAATTATTACAATTTATTACTAATTATTACAATTTATTACAACTTATTTCTAATTATTAAAATTTATTACTAATTATTATTAATTATTACAATTTATTACTAATTATTACAATTTATTCCTAATTATTACAATTTATTAGTAATTATTACAATTTATTTCTAATTATTACAATTTACTGCTAAGAATAACAATTTATTACTAATTATTAAAATTTATTACTAATTATTATACTTTATTACTAATTATTATACTTTTTACTCATTATTATAAATTATTACTAATTATTATAATTTATTACTAATTATTACAATTTATTACTAATTATAACAATTTATTAGTAATTATTACAATTTATTTCAAATTATTACAATTTATTTCTAATTATAACAATTTATTACTAATTATTACTAATTATTAAAATTTATTACTAATTATTATAATTTATTACTAATTATTATAATTTATTACTATTTATTATAATTTATTACTAATTATTATAATTTATTACTAATTATTACCAATTGTTTCAAATTATTACTAATTATTACTAATTGTTGCAATTTATTACAATTTATTACTAATCATTACTAATTATTACAATTTATTACTAATTATTACTAATTATTACAATTTATTACTAATTAATGTAATTTATTAATAATTATTAATAATTATTACAAATTATTATAAATTATTACAATTTATTACTAATTATTACAATTTATTACTAATTATCACAATTTTTACTAATTATTATAATTTATTAATAATTATTAATAATTATTATAATTTATTGCTAATTTTTATAATTTATTACTATTTATTATAACTTAATACTAATTATTACTAGTTTTGTTATTTATTACTAATTGTTACAAATTATTACTAACTATATATAATTCATACAATTTATTACAAATTATTACAATTTATTACTAATTATTACAATTTATTGCTAATTATTACAATTTATTTCTAATTACTACAATTTGTTATTAATTATTACTAATTATTAAAATTTATAACTAATTATTATAATTTACTACTTATTATTATAATTTATTAATAACTATAATAATTTATTATTAATTATTATACTTTATTACTAATTATTACTAATTATTATTAATTGTTCCAATTTATTACAATTTATGACTAATTATTAATAATTATTACTAATTATTACAAATTGTTACTAATTATTACAATTTATTACTAATTACTAAAATTTATTACTAATTATTAAAATTTATTACTGATTATTACAATTTATTACTAACTATTACAATTTATTACTAATTATTACAATTTATTACTAATTATTACAATTTATAACTAATTATTTTAATTTATTATTAATTATTACTAATTGTTGCAATTTAATATTAATTGTTATAATTTATTACTAATTGTTACAATTTATTACAATTTTTTGCTAATTAATACAATTTATTACTAATTATTACAATTTATTACTAATTATAAAATTTTATTACGAATTATTTCAATTTATTACTAATTATTTCAATTCATTACTAATTATTACAATTTATTGCTAATTATTCTAATTTATTACTAATTATTATAATTTTTTGCTAATTGTTACTAATTATTACTAATTATTATAATTTATTACAATTTATTACTAATTATTACTATTTATTACAATTTATTTTTAGTTATTAATAATTATTGAAATTTATTACTAATTATTATAATTTATTACTAACTATTAGAATTTATTTCTAATTATTATAATTTATTAACAATTATTACTAATTATTACTAATTATTACAATTTATTATAATTTATTACTAATTATAACTAATTCTTACAATTTATTCCTAATTATTACTAATTATTACAAATTATTTCTAATTATTACAATTTATTACTAACTATTAAAATTTATTACTAATTATTATAATTTATTACATATTATTATAATATATAACTAATTATTATAATTTATTGCAATTTATTACAATTTATTACTAATAATTACTAATTGGGAAAATGTATTTCTAATTATTATAGTTTATTACTAATTATTACTAATTACACTATTTATTACTAATTATTACAATTTATTTCTTATTATTACAATTTATTACTAATTATTACAATTTATTACTAATTACTACAATTTATTACTAATTGTTACGATTTACTAATAACTATTATAATTTATTACTAATTATTACTGATTGTTGTAATTTATTGCTAATTGTTGCATTTTATTACTAATTGTTGCAATTCATAACAATTTATTACTAATTATTAAAATTTATCACTAATTATTACATTTTATTACTAATTATTTCAATTTATTACTAATTATTACAATTTATTACTAATTATTTTAATTTATTACCAATTATTATACTTCATTACTAATTATAGTAATTTATTACTAATTATTCCTAATTATTTCTAATTATTACTAATTATTACTAATTATTACAGTTAATTGCTAATTATTACAATTTATAACTAATTATTCCAATTTATTTCTAATTTTTATAATTTATTAGTAATTACTATAATTTATTACTAATTATTAGAATTTATTACTAATTCTTATAATTTATTACTAATTATTACAATTTATTACAATTTATGACTAATTATTACTAATTATTACTATTTATTCCTAATTTTTACTAATTATTTCAATTTATTACTAATTATTACAATTTATTACTAATTATTAAAATTTATTACAAATTATTATAATTTATTACTAATTATAATAATTATTGCAATTTATTACTAATTATTACATTTTGTTACTATAATTTGTCACTAATTATTACAATTTATTACTCATTATTACAATTATTACAAATTATTACAAGTTAATACTAATTATTACAATTTAATACTAATTATTATAATTTATTATTAATTAATATTAATTAATAATAATTAATATAATAACTATTAATTCATACTAATTCATACTAATCACACTTAATTATTGGTAAAAATAAGCATAAACAATAATAAATAAAACTATCTAATTCTCATTTAATTTAATTGCAGCTAATTAACAATAATTATAACTAAAATAAAATAAAATGAGTTCCCTAGAAAATAAAAAAATAGAGAAATACCTTAAAACTGAAGCTTTAGAAGGATATAAGCTGCAAATAATTCTCCGAATTAAAATTTTAAACTATGAAAATTTTTGAGAGAAAATTTTTCAGTAGAGAGAGAGAGAGAGAGAGTACATAAATGAGTGAAATGTGAGGAAAAATGGGTGGGTATGTATAGGTTAAATTAGTTGAATGAGTCAATTCAGGTTTGATGGAGGATGTTTAAGAAATTAAACGGGTGTTTTGGTGGCGTAAAAATATCATAACACCCTTACTTATCCATCCGAGATTAGTGCCACTGGCTAGCCGATGGTAGCCCACCAGTCGACCGATGGAGTCCCACAGGCTAGATGGTGGACCACCTACATATCTAATAGCTATAGTTTTAGGTATACACTCTAAAAACTCCACAAGAGAAACCCCCAACCCCCCTTATAAATTAAAACCATTTGAAATAATCCAAAAATGAAAAAAAGAATAAGAAAAAAAAACATGAGTAAAGTAATACCTAAGAACAATATTGTTATGTTACATATCTGAATCGATATTGATATATCCAAGGGAATAAAGAGGGTGTTCGAGTCTCATATTAGCTTTGGAAAGTATTATAGCATAGGGTATAATATGGGTGTTGCCAATTATAAATGCAGTGATGCGTATAAGTTGGGCACTTGAGCGGCCAACCTAAAAAATGTGAATCGGGTTGGACAAGCATTTGACCAAAGTGATTATGGGTGATGTATGATATATAAGATATGAGTGGTTATTGGAGGGATTTCATGACCCCCCCCCCCCCCTTCTCGATATGAGATATGATATATAATTCCAAGAGGGGAGTGGATATGCCACATGAGTTCTTGATGATATGATATATTATTCTAGGCTGGGAAAATATATTCTTATGAGTTTCTGATGATATGATCTATGATTCCAAGTGTGGAGAAGATGTGAATTTGGGTTCATTAGGATTCGATGTATGATTCTAGGGTAGGGAGATCTGGACCTAGGTTCCAGATGATATGTTATATGATTCCAAAGTAGTAAGAGTGAGCACCTGGGTTCCAGATGATATGTTACGTTATTCCAAGGTGGGAGAGAGTATCCCCTCGTATTTCTGGTGGATTTTTTAATGACTAATTCTTTGGTAGGGTATTGTTACTCCTAGTTGACATTATGAATCCTAATTCTATGGTATGTTTCATCCCCCCTAATGGGTATGCTTATGTTTGGAGAAATCTGACACTAGATGAAGCAGGTATGGTCAATAATATGTGTCACCTTAAAACTTGAGGATTAATGTTGGTTATTTTATTTAACTTATGTGCTATATTTATTATTTTGATCACATTATATGAACATAAACTATATACACTTTTTATATTAAGGACACCATTGGTGGTGGCCAAATAAGTTTTACTCACACCCTTCTCAGTTATCCCTGGCACTTTGGTACCCAAACAGGCCTTATTATTCACAAGTTCAAGTATGGAAAAGGGCCAATGTTGGATGATTGAGATGGAGAAGCTTGATGGGATTAGAGACCGGGATAAGATATGTCTCATTAATTGTATTAGCACCTTGTTTTGTTTTATTTCCCTCTTTATTTTGAATATGTTATCATCTTGGTAGGCGATTAGTGGGATGTATGATTGTGTGTTTCTATTTCAATGTTATAGCATAATTATTGTTTATTGGATTTCACGTACTTTTATTTTTATTATGGATGATGTTTGGTTGTTTTCTACTATTTTTATTACTTTTACAAGAGCTTATAGTCTCTCAGTGGTATCACTTTAGACCATCGTTGCTATTTGAAAGCCTCTGGGATTTGAGGAGGTGCACCTAAAGTGTTGTATCATTATAATCGGGACACTGATGAGTGGTATCAGACAAAGACATTATAATAACTTCATTATTTTCGTTTCCCTTTACCAAAAATAACCATTTATAACAAAAAGGTTTAATGCCTTCTGGGGTTTTCAAAATTGACCCAAAAACCTCATGTTTATCAATTAAGTCTAATATAGATTTTATTACAACACTCTATTTATCCCAATCTAATCTATCATGAAATTCATCAACAGTTTAGGTTTCTAATCCTTGTAAAAATATCAAGTGTCGCATTGTATGAAAATGTTTCATTATAAATGATATCTTCATAGTTCCAACATATTCTAGTTTAATTAAAATTTATATAAATTTCCTCTTAATCACAATCATGTAATTTTAGTACATTGTTTTCTTGGGGAATTTCATTGTTTTGAAAATTTCCAATCTCCTTGGATTCATTTATTTCCTTAACCAACATGGGTTGTTTCCTTTTCCTTTGATGTGTATTTTTATCTTTTTAACTAAGTGTTCTTCCACACTTAGGTATGGATTGGAAACATTTTTTAGGGAACTATTATATTGTCCTTTTTAGAAGTATATTATTATTATTTATTTTTTAGTTGGATTGTATGCTTTTGTAACCAATTTGGAATCATTGAATGAATCGATAAATTGATTAGCTAAATTTTAAAAATTAATGATATTTTTAACATACAATTCACACATATTTGTATGGGGAACATGATTCAATAATGAAGTAATTTTTTATGATATTTCTTCTAATGTTGATTGATTTTTTCATTTAATATATGAAATTCTTTTTCATCAAAATGGAAATTTGAAAATCTTGTTCTGAAAGCTTCTTCTATCATTATCTTAAGATACTTTATGATCTAGGGATATTAAAATCCAATGTAAGTCTTTACTACTCTTTGTGATTCCATATTTTTTCATTGTGGGGGTTCTACTGGTGCATATAAAATGCATTTAAATTTTTTTAATGTGAAATATTTAGATTATGAATATAATCTAATTTCAAAGGGTAATATTCCTAATAACTTGATGGTCTTATTTGAATCATTGTTTCTTTATTCAAAATTGAATATCCCCATACCTAATAAGGAAATTGTGTTTTCATAATTAGTGGTTGGGAAATAAATTTTAATCTCTTTATAAATGACTCATCTAGAATAATTTGAGTGACAATATGTGCTGGAAGAAGTTTGAGACTTATTCCAATCAACATGAAATTTTTATTAATATCGTATGATAAATATTCTCCAATATTATCAAGAAAAATATTCTTCACTCAATAATATAGGAATTGTTCCCCTATACTTATTATTTGGGAAAGAAAATTTGTTAATGACATGTTGAAAGTTGATTATAATCACACATGAGACTATCTAGTGGACTCATAAAACAATTTCATAAAATATCTAAATGGTCTTCATGGTGGATGAATCAAAACACATATCACCATGAATTCCTTCCAATAAAATATAGGATTATGTCCTAATTTTTTATGGTGGTGATCTTATGACTAATTTACCTGGAGAATGAGAAGTGTATGAGAAATTTTTAGGTGTAATAACCTTTTTATTAATTATTGGATAAACATGTGTATATTTTTTTTCCTCATCATTATTGATCCTGGATAACCCAAATGGACATGACATTCAATAAATGTATCATATTCGATAAACTTCTACTTTACCATATTTGACTCGATGGTACATATATTTATATAGTAAAATATAAAGGAATATATTGAAAGTTTCTCTCAAAAAAACTTGTTATAAACATCAATTATTATTATATAGTGGTATCCAAGTCCTCCTCTATCTATAGTCTTAATGTGATGTCCATTTTTATGAATATATTTAAAGATTAATAAATATCATCAAAACTTTTGGGAAAAAACATTATTTATTAAAATATGTGTACCACTAAGTAAACAAAATTTTCTCTTTTGGATCATTATATATAATATTGGTTAATGTACCAACATGAGAAATTTTAATTTTATGGTTGGTAAAATATTAATAGCATTTAAGAGTTTTGTACAGCATGGAAATAATAACTAGGAAAATATTTTCATCATCAGGATTAATCTTGAAATATTGTTTCATAACATTTGTTTCAATTAAAAATAAAATAAGAGATTCATATAAGAAATAAAATAAAATAAAATATGCATAAAATATTTATTAAAAAAACATTACAAAATCAAAATTACATCTCCATCAAGTGTGTGTACATATTATCCATATGATCAATACCTTCAAGGTTTACAAAACAATTATAGATGTCAAAATTCTTATTATCATCATCATATTTCAAGGTATGGTAAAAAAAATTCTTTAATGATATTTCTCTTCCATTTAATTATTATTTATAAGGATAAACAAAAGTATTCAATGTATTATAGGAACATTTCCATTTCCCCTTCATACCATACCTAAACCATTCACTTTTATCATTAATCATTTTCTTAGATTATGGTTGTTCATTATTTGACCACTTCTGGTGGTTCCCTTTTCTATTTTCATTAGGTATAATACCACCTTAAGAAAAATATTTTCCTTTAAAAATATAGAAAAATTAAGGTTTTACATTAGTTTTTTATATTTAGTGGTATTTTTAACTATCATAAATGGGTTTAGTAGTGGTTTTTTAAACCAATGCATATATCATTATAGGAAATAAATTAGTGGTTATTTCAATTAATTTTGTTAGGATAACTCAAATATATGTCTTCGTTTTTATTAAAAATTTACTTGATAAATTCGTCGTTCTTACCTAATTTATGGTTTTTTAATATTTATAGAATTAATATTCTTTGAGATACTTTGGGAGAGTTTAAAGAAAATTGGACTCATATATGTCATGGTGTAGTAAATATCATCACATAGGGGGAGAACATGGTTGAGGAAACTTTCACAATGGGATAATTTGTTATATAAAATGAAAACTAAGGCCAACATACGATCCATTATGGTATGTGGGGAGGAATTTAATAACTAGAAACACACATATTCACAACAGTGGAGGGACTAAGTTGGGTTTTTTCATAACTCAAATGATGGTAAAATGTCTTTTGAAATAGTGTTCAAGGTGTGGTGACCATCATGACAATGGATTGACCTGTATGTGTAAAATGGTAACTAGAACACCCCATGAGAATACATTGTGGATCAAAAAGATTTGTTTCATAAACCATGATGATAAAAGTTCATGGATAAGTTCGATGTGTTGGGTGTGTCACAAGGGACATGTCATTAAATAATAAGTCAAGGAAGGATTTGTCCCTTCCATATTTATGGAAGTTAATATATCGACCCTTTGATTGGAATAGAACCATCATATTAAATTCTTTTGACATGGTGTAACGGCTTGTTTATTTCAGATAGTTAAAGAAATACATATTGAGCATATGGTTTGGTGACATGATTATGAAATCATCTTTACAAGATATTGTAAAAATGGATTATATTAAATACTGAGGCTTCGTATGTGGTTGTCGACGTTGCAACATTAAGTTATTTATCTTGGATTCCTTGAAAACTCCAATTGTTTCCATTGATCTCGATTAAATTCTATTTATATTTAGTTAATAGAATAAATAGTATTCTTAAGTCTGAGGAATAATTTTATTCAAGTTATACTAATCACATAAATTAAATAAATATCAATTCATCGGCATGTGAATAAAATATTTATTTTATTTATTGAATATTTTAATAAATATTTATTATCTAGATTGTGAATAAAATATTTATTTATGAATAAAATATTTATTTTGATGTTCAACAAATGACAGAGGAGTTTGAACGGTCTAAGAATGAGTCTGGTGAAAAATATAAATTAACAATATCATTACATAATATTTGTTATTGTGCAAGTAGTTCTGCACCAAAAAATAGTAATAATATAATTATTATTATGTGTAACGGGGTTTATTAAAGGTAATAAATGTTTTTAAATTTCCAGTATGAAATTAAATAATATTTTTATCTTAAATTCCAATTCTATAAATAGACGGTTATGTCAATTGTATAGTGTATCCAAAAATTGAGAATAAATAATTATTGTGCACAACAAATTTTGTCTTAAATCCTTCTTCTACCTCCCTCTCTAGAACAAGAAGTGCAATAGAGTCTTCTTTAATACTGAAGAATGAGAAATCATGAACGAACAACGCCATACATTCGACTCGCTATGCTAGAACCCAAAGATTGAGTGTTATTTCTTGGAGATTATTGGAGTACTTCTGGATCACCGCTAGAGGGATTCAATTCATGGATCCTCACAGTGCAACAAAGGTATTCCAAAAGGGTCCTTTAGAATGATCTACATTTACAAACAAAGAAATTTCTTAAGACCGTATATTTATTTATTTAAATATTAAATTAATTAATTATAAATTTGATGTGCAATATCCTCAATCTTGGTTTCAGGAAACAATTATTAAAATAAATTTCAATATATCACCCACCTCTGCACACCTCCGCTACACATGAAACCATCAAGTGGTATTAGAGTGATCATGTTTAAATTTATAATTATTTATTTGATTGTTTATCTATGCATGATTATGGTTATATTCTTATTTCATGTTATTCATTATTTAATCTGATTCAAATTAACATGTTATTGGAATATTAATCATTTTCATTCAGTGTTTTATTTTCTTAGAGGTTTAAGAAAAAATTAATAATGACTAGATATGTCATTGGGAAGTGCCAAATCATTAGCCAGTAAAATTGGGTTACACTGCAGGAGGCCGAATCACATGATGTATACCCATGTGCATTGTATTTAGATGCATCGAGAAACTGATTACACACAGTTCTTTTATTACACACCACATTTTTATTGGGAAAACCTGGAACACGAAAAGTGGATAGAGGGTGTGTAGTTGGCATGTACAAACCATGTAGTTAGACCGAGTTAACATGTCGAATCCCCAAAAATGTGACTTGGATATATGAAAACTGAGGTACATGGTGTGTAGCTGCATGTATGCACCATGTAGCCTCCCATTAATGGAAAAATTAAAATTAAATTAAATTTGAAAATTACAGCATTAAAACCTTATTTTATTTATTGGAACACTTTTTTGTGTTTGAAAATTTAATAATGGTTTTAAATAATTTTAAATGCTCAGTTAAATTATTGTAATTAATATTCATTATTGGTTCTGCTGTTTATTTTCCATGAATTCCATTAATGATGGGTATCTCCAAATAAGATCAAGTTATAATTAAGATGAAAGTAAATTAATTAATTAATTAATTCAAGCACATTAATCTTAAATAATAAAATAAAGAATAAATAAATGAATGCTATATGTTTTATTTTGTGTATTCATTTCATGTATGATGGTTTAGGATCTTGATCAAGAAGTGTGTATGTGTTGGATATTTTAACTTAATTTATTTTATGATTTTTTAATTATTTAATATTAAATTAAATGATATCCTACAAGTCATACATCCCTCCATTATTATGTATGACCTACATTTCTAAGGATATTTATGTAACCCCCTTTAACCAATCCTTTGGTTCCCCTTACTATTTTTGAGTAATAAATATTTGAAATTAGTGGATAATCTCAAGGCGTGTGGAGACAGTTCAAGAAGGGACCATAATGATGAAAACCTAGGTGATACATAGGTGGATAGGTGAAATATTGTAACTCATGCTATGATCAGCAATAGAATTTATTTCCCCTAGGTAAAAGGTTGATTTAATGTCCACTCATTAAATTAACCATTAGATAATGCTCGTGAATGGGTAACTTTTAGGAGTGCTTTAGACACCTTTGGGTTGTGTGACACCATGAACAGAAATATTATGTGCTAGAATCTTATGATCTACATGCTAAAAAGGTGAGTGATTAAGAGTTCCTTACCTATGAAAAACATTTGATCAATGCATTTTATGTTCAATGTTTTATGATTTTATTTATGTCTAGTGAACTAATGAAGTCTCACAAAAACAAGGATGCATATAGATTTCTTGAGCACCTCTATAGTCATTACAAGGAGAGACCTAGATAGGAATGGTTTGAGATTTCAAATAAGATATTTCAAAGAGATCTTGGAGAGGGTTCCTCATATGGGCCTCACATAGTCAAGATCATTGGATACATTGGGTGCTTAGAGGTTCGAGAGTTTAAACCCACTGAAGAACTAGGCATCGACCCCATTCAAGATTCCGTCCCACAGAGCTTCTCTAGTTTTTTTGTGAATTTTAATATGAAAAACACTTAGAAGTCTCCACTAGATCTTCTTATTCTTAATCTCCAAGTAGATTAGGTTAGGAAGCATGAAATTTTTTTTCTTATAGTGAGAAAATATAAAGGGAAAGAAACAAGATTTAATCCCAAAGCTTCTTCATTCCCTTCTAAGAATAGTAAGATCAATGGGAAAGTGGGGGAACAGGATGTTGTCTATTAATCATGTGGAAAGAAGGGCCATTGGAATAAAAACTTCACTCATCCAAAAAAGTAAGGGTAATCCTAAAGTGCATTTATTATCGAGTGAAATTTATCTATTTATACAAATTGGGTATTAGATATATCTTGTAGTTCCCACATATGTATTAAAATATAGGAACCAAGTAGATTTAGAAAGATTTACCTAGGATAGGTAGATATTTGAACAGCCAATAAAGTTAAACTTTTTATTATATCCATCATGCACTACCACCTCATGTCTCCAACCATAATGATCTTGGTTTTAAAGGGTTCTTATTATGTACATTCGATTACCAAAAACATTATTTTTGTATACAGACTTGATAAAGATTGATTTATTTTCAAATTTGGGAATAAATGTTGCTTCTTTTATAAAGATAGCATTTTTATGGTAAGGCACATTTAAATAACGGCCATTATGTGTTGGATTATATGAACAAAATAATGGAAATTGATAATAAAGTTACTTCACATGACTCATACCACACCCAAAATTTGCATAACCGGTTAGGTCATGTAAATAAAAATCGCTTGACAAAATTACATCGAGATGGATATTTTGATTATTTTGAACTAAAACCACTTGGTGTATGTCAAGCATGTTAACAAGGAAAAATGACCAAACCCCCATTTATTGGGAAAGTTTAAAGGGATAAATAACTTATTGAATTAGTTCATACATATGTTTGTGGACCATTTCCTATTGAAGAAAGGGGTGGGTACTCATAATTCATAACTTTTACTTCTTATTTTAGTAGATATGGATATGTGTACTTAATATGGTATAATTTAGATTCTTTTAAAAAAATCAAGGAATACAAGAATGAAGTTGAGAACCATCTTGGTAAGAATATTAAGAAAAATCACTCAAATCGTGGTGGAGAATATTTTAATAAAGACTTCATTGATTATGTTTGTGAGTTTGGGATTTTATCTCAACTCACCCCTCCTTATATGCCTTAGTTGAATGGTGTAAGTGAAAGGAGGAACTGACCTTGTTGGACATGATGAGATAAATGATGATTCAGGTGAGTATCCCATTATCCTTTTAGGGATAAATCTTAGAAACAATAGCATACATACTAAACTGAGTGCCAACTAAAGAAACGGATGGTATACCATACCAATCATGGAATGGAAATAAACTCATGTTGACTTAATTACATGTGTGGGGTTGGAAATAATTTTTTAGGGCCACTTTAGGTAACAGTCTTCCACTATGAGGCACAAAGTGTATCCTCATAGGATATCCCAAAGAAACAAAGGAATACTACCTATACATTTTTTAGGAAAAAAGGTTTTTGTTGATAGACGTCCCACATTTCTTCAGGAGGATCATATATATATAATAGATAGTGGGAGTGAGATAAACTTTGATGAAGTCAAGGATAAAGATACACAAGAGTTTTAAAAGGAACAAATTTCAAAAAACCCCATGGAAGATGAAATTTTTCAAGATACACAATTACTATGTAGAAGTACTGGAGAGGTTAGAGAACCAAAATTGTAACATAATATTACCAATCCATCAGGTACGCTCTTAACTTAATTGTATTTTTCCTTTTCTCATTATCTGAATAGGGCCAATAAGGAATTGGTAGAATACCTATAATGGTAAAGTTAGATATGTTTTGGACTTATAGCCTCAACTAGCATTTTTTGTAGGCTGAAGGAGGCTTTCATGACATGTAACTGGGTTACACAATGTGTAATGGTTTCTAGGTACAAGTTGTGTATGGGATCACACTATGAAAGGTTACACATCGTGAATGGTAGTTTCACATCATGAATGTTTTAAGTAATGGATTTTTAATTTGAGGCAGTGGGTTTTTTGGTGTATGTGGGACGTGGCAGTTACACATCGTAAACCCGGGTTACACGTCGTGTAATGGCCCGCATCTAGTTTTTAAAAGAGATATTCGGATATTTTATTTTAACACTTTCCCCAGATCTTCATTCCTCTTAACCCAAGGCTATTCCCATGCATTTTTTATATATATTTCTCCTTCTAAATTTATTTTATCAGCACTTGATATCCGTTGCGATTGTGGTGCATCTCTCCAGGTATTATATCTTTCAACTCCTTTGTTACCTTTGATCACGATACCACCGTTGGGTGGAATCTTCGGATTCATTGGTTTAAGATGGTGAAAACTTCTTGTCTCCTTCTATATCTATCATGTGATCTCATTCTGGAGGCCCTTCCTTGGTTAGTTGTGGTACGGTGGATGATTTTTCTTGAGGTATGTGGTTTTATTCCTTTCCACTGACCCCTTATGTTCACATTTAAATCAACCTTATGATGAGGATTGGATTATAGGGCCTTCATTGATGTTGTCAAGTATTCTTTGTTGGTGGATCCCTTTACGGGTGTGTGTGACCGGAGTTTTGAGGTATGTTGTTCCATATCTAACCTATGATAATAAGCCTAATTTCTCTTTATTTATAAATTGATTTATCAAATTGTCATGACTATTTGTGTGTGTTAAAAAAGGGTTTTTAAAGACAAATGGTTTTTCCCTATTTTTTGATAAATGAAAAAGTAGGTGGGTAATTCTGAAACATTGAAATTGATTTGTGAAAATGGGCACATGGGTTACCTTGTGTACTTAGGTGGAAGGTTTATCTTGAGGCCATCATCCATTTTTTTTATTATCAAGGGGGTTTTATTATGGGGATTTTCTATATTTCCTAGGCTCATTATTCTAGGGGACTGATATTGACATTTTTTGGGGTTTACTCAGGAGGTATTCCTTTGCTTCCTAGGAATGTGTTCTAGGATCATAATTTTGCACTTGATTATTGTTGTATGAGTAGTTTTTGGCATGACCTATAGTATTCATGGGTGTTTTGATACTTGTGCTTTTATTTTTTACAGCTTGGCTTTCTGAGTTTTCCTTGATATGCATGTTATACCTACTTTTGTTTAGAATTGTGAAAAAGGGGAAAATTTTACCTTGTTTTATATAAAATTGCTTTACTTATTATCATGCCACGTCTTATTTAAAATAATCATACTATAATTTTTATACAAAGACTTGTTATGGAACACCTAGGTGGGAACCTACTGATCCTGTTAGATCACACCCTATGCACATCTTCGGCGATGCATAGACATTTGTATATCGTCCAGTGTAGGGAAAGAAAAGGTGCCACAGTGAGGTGGTGGGGTTCGTGTCAACTGGTTTTGGAGAGATGGTGGTGAGATGGTGGGAGTTCATCCACGCCATCGTTTTGAGTAGCTGTTTATTTTAGTCCTTTGCAGTTGGAATTTTCTTTTAGATATTTGAAAACTTTAATAGTTGTTTGTTTCCACTTTATTTTTATTGTTATGGAATATATGTATTTATTTAGTCTTATGATGTTCCTTATTGTTCTGCGTGTATGTATATATGCCATGTTTTTGTTTAGGTTGGGAAAAATCATTCCCTATGCTTTTTCGTTTGATGCCTGGGGATTTTTGCCAGCCCATGGGGATCAGGAACGCCCTTCAGGTATGTGTTGGATTAGGTTCTAGGTTTGAGAGAAAATCAGGTAGGTTCGTTACAATTTGGTATCAAATGAGATTTTTTCCTAAAGAGTGCTTGTCTTGGGATATCTGTTAGATTAGAGATAGAATTGTTAGGACTTGGGAGGTATGTTGCGATAAGTACCCGGTTAGATCTTTTCATGGAGAGACTCAAGTTTCCATGGCATGTTGGAGTGTGTGTGTATCTATTGTTGGGTTTTTGTTTTATAATATCTATTTTTTCTTATGGGTTTTCTAGTTTGAACTGAGATTTGTTATATTGTATGATCATTCTTATGTTTTGGTGGCTAGGTGTATGCCTCTAAGACATTATCCATGAGTTCCTCAGGAAGGTTCAGGTGATTATCCTCAAGGGAATCCACCTATAGATTAGAATCTCATCGAGACAATCATATGGGTGATATGTGTTGTTGATCAGGATATACCATGAGTTCATAATTCAGTTGCTGAAGTACATCCAGAAGCTAGAGGAGAGAGAGATTGGTTATAGGAATTCTTGCGTGAGAAGCCACCATCATTTAAAGTAATGACAGAACCTGAAGAGGTGGAGAACTGGATGGATAAGATTAATCAAATCTTTGACTTTATAGAGACACTTGAAAACATTAGGGTAAATTTTATAGCTTTTAGAATCAAGGGGTCCAATAATAAATGGTGGGATTCTATGGTCCAGGTAGGCAGACACATGTACTTGGATTAGAAGGGTTTCAAAACCCTGTTCTACGAGTAGTTTTGCCTAGATTCTTTGATGTTGTCTAAGTATCTGGAGTTCTTTTACTTGAAACAAGGAGATTTTTTGGTGTCGGTATACACTAACTGATTTTTTGTTCTTGTCCATTTCTCTCCATACGTAGTAAATAATGATCAGTTGAAGGAAAAAAAATACATGTAGGGTTTGTGACTGGATATTAGTTCACAGGTGTTTATGTTGAATATTTATACTTATGAGGAGACGGTGGATAGATCCATCAAGGCAGAGATGAATATAGTAAGCAAGGTCGACTTTACCACCTCTTCTCTTACATCTAGTGACACCTTAAGTGGTGTGCTTGGGAAGAAGAGTAAGTGGCAGGATCATTGCAGAAGTGGTGGAGGTGGGTTTCAATAGAGAGGCTCCTATGTACCGTCTGTTGTAGATATAAATGTACCTCTAACTTTCTACCAGTGTGGAAAGGGAGGACACACCCTATATTCTTGTCCTATTCCTATAAAGATGTGCAATAGTTGTGGACATGTTGGTCACTTATAGTGTTTCTGTTAGGCTATGAATACACCTCATTATGGTTAGGTTTCCTCATTTCTAAAGGCTACTATGGTGCAGTTAGAAGTTTCAAAGACTATAGATCTCCATCCATAGGCCTCAGGAGTGAAGCATTTACACATAGAAGATGAGTGTCAAATGGAAGTCGATGCAGGTCTGACAATAGTGAGAGTTACTATCCTTATTGAATCTTTAGGGGAAATTTCTTTATTTGATACTAGTTCCTCCCACTAATTTGTATCTTGGTGTTTTGTTGATGTGCTTAAACTTTTAATGGAACTCACGTCCATTACATTAGAGTTAGAAACACTTATCGGTAAGAGGAAAGACCAGAGGTTCTGGTGTCCTTGTTTCTTAATGATTGCTGATACAAAATTGGTCTAGGATTTTATCATTCTTGATCTGGATCTGTTTGATATCATTGTCGGTATAGATTGGATTATCACTCATTGAGATAAGGTTGATTGTTATCGTCAGCGGGTGTTTTTCCTTACTATTGATGGGATACCTCATGTGTTTTAGGGGAAGTGGAACCTGAGGTATGGTCGTACATGACCTTCCTTCCTAGATCTCAAGAGTTTTTTGGTTGCTATTGTGTTTGAGTCCAATGACGTCTCTCTTGTTTTTGATCTTCTCGTTGTTGTTCAATAATTTCCCGGAATTTTCCCAGATGATTTCTTTAGTCTTCCTCCAGAGAGAGAGAGGTATAGTTTATGATTCACTTAGTGCTAGGTACGCAAATGATATTGATACCTTCTTATTCTATGGTACCAGATGAGCTAAAAGAGATCAATCTTCAATTGGATGACCTATTGTAAAAGGTATTTGTTCTCCCTAGTATTTTTCCTTGAGCATCCCCTATTCACTTTTCCAATAAATAGGGTGGTTCACTTCGGTTGTGTGTAGACTATTGAATTTGAACTGGGTAATGGTTAAGAACAAATATACTTTACCTCATTTGGATAACTTGTTTGATCAGTTGAAGGGGGAAAAGTGGTTCTCAAAGATTGATCTTCAGTCGTGTTATCATCAGCTCAGATTTTGGGAGTATCATGTATTGAAAATAGCTTTCAATAGAAGGTATGTCCACTATGAATATCTTGTGATGCCTTTTGGTCTGACTAAATCTCCTACAATTTTTATGGACATGAGGAATCAAATATTCCATCGATATCTTGACACTTTTGTGGTAGTTTTCATGGATGATATTCTAGTTTATTTGAAATTTGAGTGTGAAAATGAGAACCATATGAGTATGGTTCTGTAAATTTTGAGAAGTAGCTGTTTGTATGGAAAGTTTTCAAAATGTAGTTTTTGGATTAAAGAATTGAATTTCTTGGGGAACAAAATTTATGAGCGTTGATTATCAGTTGATCCTGATAAGGTAAAGGTTGTTTTAACATGTAAGGAACCATGAAATGTATATGATATATAAAGCTTCCTTGGTCTTTTGGGATACTACCGGTGGTTCGTCAAATATTTTTCTAAGCTAGAATCACCTTTAATTTCTCTTGCCAGGGATGTAGTGAATTTCAAATGGGATGATAAGTGTCAATCTTCCTTCTATGAACTAAAATGACTTATAACATCAGATCCTATTATGATCTTACCTGAGCCTGATAAGGGGTACGTGGTGTTTTTTTACTTCTGGTGCTGGTTTGGGATGTGTGCTTATGAAAGATAATCATGTGATGTCTTATAGCTATTGTCAACTATGACCGCATGAAAATAATTACCCCACTCATGATTTAGATCTTGATGCAGCCATGCATGCACTTAAATGTTGGTGACAATATCTTTTTAGGGAGAAGTTCATGGTCTTCTCTAACCAATGTTTAGTTATCATCATCTCTCTTGGATCCTATTTTTCAATTAATAAATAGGATGATGAGTTTATTAAAGTTCAAGAAAGCCTTTATGGTGTGGATATTGTTTCTGGTTGGTCTCTTTCTTTAGATGGTATGATCCACATTGGGAAGTGGCTTGTATTCCTAGCATCTGTGAGGATTTTAGTCTTGTTTGATTGTCATTTATATTCATAGTCCATTAATACAGGAACTACAAAGATGTATTATGACATGAAACAACCATTCTGGTGGCTAGATATGAAGCGTGACATTGTAGATTATTTGTCCCGCTATTACACATTCCAATGGATAAAGACATATCACTTGAGACCTTCTAGTTTGATTAAGCATATTCCAGTGCCATTTTGGAAATGGGATGAGGTATCCATGAAATTTTTGGGGGATTACCTTAGGCTCCTTGAAGGAATAATGATATCTGGGTGGTTTTTTATAATTTAATGTCTTCTAATTTCATTCTGATCAAAGACACCATAAAGGTTGATGGTCTCGGTAAGCTTTATGTGCAAAATATCATGAGGTTACATGGGAGTCCTTATACCAATATTTCATATAGGGATCCTAGGTTCACCTTAAGGTTATATAGGCATTTTCAATAGGAAATGGGAACTCAGGTCAAGTTAGGAACAACTTACCATCCACAAATAGACGGTCATACGGAGTGTGTAATTCAGATCCTATAAGATATGTTCTATGCATGTGTCTTGGATTTCAAAGGATCATGGGATAGCCATCTAGGAATGGTTGAGTTTTTTTATAGAAATTTTTATCAGTCTTCAATTAGAATGGATCCCTTTGAGGTGTTGTATGGTCACCCATGAAAATCACATCTCTTTTGGGATGAGGTGGGCGAAGTGGATTTTGATGGGCCAAGTTTGGTTCAGGATACGTCTATAAAGATTCAGGATGTACATAGGCATATAATAAAATCCTAGAGTCAACATAAATCATATGCAGACTGACGGTGTTGATCTCTAGAGTTTTCCATTGGTGACAGGGTTTTCTTGAAATTCTCTTCGTGTTTGGGTCACCATTGTCTTAGAAAGAAGGGAAAGTTGGATCTAAGATATGTTGGACCGTTTGAGGTCACTGAGCAGCTCGGGCAGGTTTCTTATCAGTTAGAATTTCTAATTTATTTTATGGATATTCCTGATGTTTTCTATATATCTCAATTTAGGAAGTATCACCCTGATCCTGCTCACATTATATGTTGGGAAGAAATTGACTTAGAACCAGATGCTTCCATTCTAGAGAAACTGATTGATATCATTGACTCTCAAGAGAAATTATTGCGTGGGATGTTGATTCCATTGGTCAGAGTGTTATGGAAACATAGATAGGATTCTCCTTAGACTTGGTAATGTGATTTGTTAATGAGGGAACAATGGCCTCATATTTTTCTAGGGATTACATCATCCACATGAATTCTCGGGGATGGAAAGTCTTTAAGGTGGGGTGTATGTAAAATCTTATTAATGATCCATTAGGTACTCCCTTAACCTCATTGTAATTTTTCTTTTCTCTTTGTCTGGATAAGGAAAAAAAGGAATTGGGAGGATACCTAAAATGGTGATGTCAAAGATTTTTTGGACTTGTAGCATCAACCAGCATTTTCTACAGGATAAAGGATTCTTTCACACCGTGTAATTGGGTTACATGACATGTAATGGTTGTTGGGTACAAGTCATTAATGGGATTACATTGCTAAAGGTTACAAATTTTGAATGGTGGTGTCACATAGTGAATGTTTTAAGTAATGTATTTTTAGTCTGAGACATTGAATTTTTTAACGTATGTGGGATGTGGTAGTTACGCAATGTGGACTCAGGTTACACGTCGTGTAACAGCCCGCGTCAAGTTTTAAAAATAGTTGTGTGACCATTTTAGTTCGGCTCTTTCCCCTGTCTCTTTATTTCTCTTGACCCAAGGTTGTTCCCATTTTTTTATGAGACCTCACTCCTTCTATATAGATTCAATCATCACTCTATATCCATTGATATTACGGTGCATCTCTCCGGGTAAGATATCTTTCCACTCCACATTACCTTTGATCATGGTATCACTGTTGGGTGGTGTCTTCAGATTTTTTGGTTTAATATGGTGCTGACTTTATGCATCCTTCTAGATCCATCATACTATCTCGTTCTGATGGCCCTTCCTTGGTTAGTTTCAGTGTTGTGGACATATTTTCTTGAGGTACGTGGTGTTTTTCATTTTTTCTGACACCTTGTGTTCATATTTGGATAAACCTTATGATGAGTATTAGATTCTAGGGCCTCCGTTGGTGTCGTCAGGTTTTCAATGTTGTTGGATCCCATTATGGGCATGTGTAACCTGAGTTTTGAGGTGGGTGGTTTCATATCCATCCTATGATAATAAGATTGATTCATATTGCTTTATAAATTTATTTATCAAATTTACATGACTGTTTGTGTGTGTTAAAATGGGTTTTAAATAGAAATGGTTTTTCTCTTGTTTTTTATAAATTAAAAAGGAGGTGGGTACTTCTGAAACATTAAAATTGATTTATAAAAAAGAGAACAAGGGTTACTTTGGGTACTTAGGTGGAAAGTTTATCTTGAGGACATCTTCCATTGTTTTTTGATTATAAAGGTAGTTTTCTCATAGGTCTTTCCCTTATTTCCTAGGATCATTATTCTAGGGTGTTGATATTGATATTTTGGTGGGTTTACTCATGGGGTATTCCTCTTCTTCCTAGGATTGTGTTGTAGGATCAGATTTGTGCACTTTATTATTATGTTATGAGTAGTCTATGTCCTAACCTCTAGTATTCCTTGGTGTTTTGATACCTATGCTACTTTTTTGTACTGCTTGGATTTATCAGTTATCATTGATATGCATGTTATACCTATATTTATTTAGAACTATGAAAAAGGTAAATTGATTACCATTTTTTCTATAAAATTGCTTTACTTCTTATCATTTCGTGTATTATTTAAAATAATCATACAAGAATTATTATACAGAGACATGTTATGGAACACCTAGGTGGGATCCTACTAAGAATTTTAGGTCACACCCTATGCACCTCTTCGGTGTTGTGTAGGCCTTTTTATGTCTTCAATTGTAGGGAAATTCAAGACATTGTAGTGAGGTAGTGGGTTCTTGTCAGCTAGTTTTGGGTAGCTAGTGGTGAGATGGTGGGAGTTCATCCATGACATCATTTGGAGTAGCTGTTTATTTTAGTCCTTTGTAGTTGGACTTGTCTTTTAGAGATTTGAAAACTTTTGTGGTTTTTTGTTTCTACTTTATTTTTACAGTTATGGAATATATGTATTTATTTAGTCTTCCATTGTTCCTTCTTGTTTCATGTGTATGTATATATGCCATGTTTTTTTTAGGATGGAAAAAATTGTTCCTTCTACTTCGTCGTTTGATGCCTAGGTGCTTGTTGCCAGCTCGTGGGGATTGAGAACGCCCTTTGGGTATGTGACGGATCAAGTTAGGTGCTAGGTTTGAGGTCATTTACTAGGGGATTCTTGATTTTCATATCCTAGTGAAAACAAAACCATACAGCCTAGGCCCAAAGTAGACAATATCATGATCATGGGTTAGATTGGGCCATTAAAAATGGTATCAGATCTTGTATCCACTTGATGTGTCAGCGAGGACGTTGGGCCCTTTCAGGGGGTGGATTATAGAAATCCCACATAAAAGGAGCATGAGCATGAATAACCCATTTATAAGGTGGATTGGATACTTCTACCATCATGAGGCCTTTTCCTGGGAGATGTATGAGTGCCAGATTCTAGGGAAAACCAAACCGAGCAGACTTGGCTCAAAATGGATAATATCGTGATCATAGGATGGACTATTTTGTTACAAGAATGGTATGGTTTATAGTCACTAGGGATGGTGACTCATTATTAGTTGATAATAATGATCCTCTAACCTATAAGGAAGTAGTAAGTGACACAGATGTTTCCATGATGTAAGAATCCATGAATTCTAAAATGAATTCCATGTTCCAAAAACATGTCTAATTTTGGTATACCCTCCATTAGATGTAAATATATTTAGTTTAAAATGGGTATTCAAGAAGAAATTGGACATGAAAGGAAAAGACAGTACCTATAAGGCACAACAGGTAGTAAAAGGGTTTAAACAATGTTAAGTAATTAACTACGACAAAACCTTGTCACCAATTTCAATGAGGAAATCCATAAGAATTTTACTTTACATTGAATCTTTCCATGTTATGATATTTGTAAAATTGATAAAAAGAATCCTTCTTAATGGAAACCTTTAGAAATATGTTAATATGACACGTCTCAAAAGTTTTGTGACTACAAAGGATTCCAAAAAGGTATCCAAGTTGCAAAGATCTATTTATGGATTAAAGAAAGCATCCAAGTCCTGGAAAATTAATTTTTATGAGGCCATAATGGAATTTGATTTCATAAAGAATGAATTTGAGTCATAAATTTATCTATGGTTTAGAGGGAGTGCAGTCATTTTCAAAATAGTATATATTGATGACATGTTACTCATTGAAAATGAAATATCAATCTTACAGTATGTTGAGGCATGGTTAAATAAATGTTTCTCCATGAAGGACATGGGAGAGGTAGTATATATTATTAGGATCAAGATCCATAGTGATAGATCTAAGTGGTTTCTCAGCCTAAGTAAAAGTACATACATTAACAGGATACTAAACAGATTCAGTATTGAATAATCTAAGAGGGGATTATTTCCAATGTCACATGGAATTCATGTTTCCATTAAAATGTGTCCTCAGACACATGAGGAAAGAAATATAATGACAAGGATTCCATAAAAATCAGTTATTGGTTTGGTCATGTATGTTATTATATGTATTTGGTTATATGTCACATATGTATTAAGTGTGGTAGGAAGATATCAAGATGATCTAGGTGAGTTCCATTGGATAGCAGTCAATACAATCCTTAAGTATTTGAGGAATACTAAGGATATGTTCGTGGTTTATAGAGGACATGAGGAACTAGTCATCAGAGGATATGCACATGTTAGTTTCAAAACTGATAAAGATGACATGAAGTCACAAATGGGATACATATTCACTTTTAATGGAGGTGTTGTAAGATGGAAGAGCTTAAAGAAGGATATAGTTACATATTTTATAGTAGAGTCTGAGTATATTACAGATTCTAAGGCCTATAAATAATCAGTATGGATGTGCAGCTTCGTCTAAGAGATTGATGTGGTACCTAGTAGTAATGATCATATCACACTCTATTGTGATGATATTACAGCAGTGGATCTTGTAAAAGAGACAAGGTCACATCAACAGATGAAGCACATACTTCATAAGTATCATCTCTTGATGTATTTTTTTCAGAGAGGTGAAGTTTCAATGATCAGTATTTCCATGGAAGAGAATGTGGCTAACCCGTTGACTAAATCATTGACTTAGAATAAATATGAATATCATGTGAGGTCTAGTGGACCGAAGGTCATATGAAATTTTCTCTATTCTAAGTGGGAGTTTGTTGGAGTTGATGTCCTATGACCATCTATTTGTACTTTGATTACACGAATATTTGATGTATTGAATATTAATAAAGCTTATTATTACATATTGTTTATTGTTATGTATAACTCTAATGTAATAATTTCCTAGAGTATACATCACATTGATAAGTTCATATAAGTTCCCCCAATATGATGAGAACCTTGATGTGCTATGATGATATTATCACGTCATGTTTCCCTATAGGATAACATACTATGATGGGACACATAGTACATAGAATGTCATGTGTGAGTACTCATAAGCAGATGAGGCTTCTTCTCATGAAGTTATCACTTGGTATAATTCAAAAAAGGTGATTATGAAAATAGACCCTCCAGTAGGAATTCTACATGTTTTTATTTCATTAGATATTCATATCTATGAGTGTGTCTGATGGTTCTTATACTTTAAGATTGTTATCAATGTATGTTATAACTCACATACTTAGATGTATTTTTTAAACCATAATGATAATGGTTCATGGAGAAGTTGGATATGTTGGGTGTGTCGTGAGTGAAATTTCACTAATGAATAAGTCGAGGAAGGATTTATCCATTCTATCTTTATAGAAGATGATATCTGGGCCCTTTGATTGGAATAGAACCCTCGTATTAAATTCCATGTCCATGGTGTAATTATGTGTTTATTTTAGATAGTAAAAGAAATACATATCAAGAATATATGTTTCTAACACAGTTATTAAACCTACTTGATGAGATATTGTGACATAGGGATTATATTACATTGAGAGCGTTCGTATGTGGTTTTTGACGTTGTGACATTAATTTCTTTCTCTTGGGTGCCTTGACCCATTGCTAGATAGTAATATTGGACTATAGGAAAGCCCTACTAATGCCCATGAAAATAATCCTAGAGGGTCACACACTAAGTGTTTCCATTGATCTTGATTAAATTATATTTGAGTTTAATTAATGGAGTAAATATTATTCTCAATTATAAGGAATAATTTTATTCAAGTTACATTGATCGCATAAATTAAATAAATATTTATTCACTGGAATGTGAATTAAATATTTATTTTATTTATTTAATATTTTAATAAATATTTATTCTCTAGATTCTGAATAAAATATTTATTTATAAATAAAATATTTATTTACTTGTCCAATAAATGATAGAGAAGTTTAAATAGACCAAGACTAAGTTCGGTGACAAATATTAATTAACACGACCATTATATAATATTTTTTATTTGCGCAAGTTGGTCCATGCCACAAAATATTATTATTATTATTATGTAGAATGCAGTTTATTAAAAGCAATAAATTCTATTTAATGGATAGTATGCAATTAAATAATATTTTAACTTAAATCCTAACTCCATAAATATATGACAGTGTCTATTATGTAGTGTATCCAAAAATTGAGAATAGATAATTGTTGAGCATGCTGAATTCTCTCTCAACTCCTCTCTCCCTCCCAATAATGAAAAGTGAAAGGGCGATTTATTCAATACTGAAGAATGAGCAGTCAAAAATAAACAATACAAGAGATTCGACTCACTATGCTAGCACCCAAAGATTGAGTGGTGTTTCTCGGATATCATAGGTGCACATGTGGATCTCCACTAGAGGGATTCTATCTGAAAGGGTCCTTTTGGATGATCAACATTCACTAATGAAGAAAGTTCCTATGACCAAGTATTTATTTCTTCAAATATTAAATAAATTAATTAAAAATTTGACATTAAAGATCCTCACTCTTAGTTTCCAAAAACTATTATTAAAAGAAATTTTAATATATCTCCCACCTTTGAATGCTTCTGTTGTGCCCAGAACCATCACAGATCATCCCTTTATGTCTCATTGATCTTCTATTTGATAGATGTTTTGGAAATCATTTGAGTAAGTTAGGATTTATTCCCTTCCATTATGATCTTAAAATTCATCCTTTTCATATCCATGAAGATGTGGTCTTTCTCAATCTGCATCATGGACAGAGTAGCATGTTCTTTTCTACTAAGAGAATCATCTACCTTGTTCACCTTTCCCATATGGCAATGAATAGAGAAATCATAGTCCTTGATTAGATATAACCATATCCTTTAATTCATGTTGATCTCATTATCTATTAATATATACTTTATAATCTTGTGATCATTATATATGTCACACTTGTCACCATAGAGGTAGTGCTGCCAAATTTTCAAGGAATGAAATAAAAGATTCTAGCTCCAGATCATGTGTTGGGTAGTTCTGCTCATAGATATTCAACTTTCATGAGGAACAGGCTATCGCTTTATCATTTTTCACAAGTACACAACACTTGCCTTTCTTTGAAGCAATGCTATATATCACAAAAACTTCTCCACTTGTTAGTAGTTTGAGTACAGGTCCAGTGATTATCCTCTTCTTAAGCTCATTGAATCTTTCCTAATATTATTTTTTCTAGACATACTTTTCACCTTTTCATGTTAAATTAGCTATTGGGCTAGAAAATCATAATAAATTTCTCAAACAATGCTAATAATACCCCTCTAAGATAATATAAATGTGAATTTTCATGACACTAGTGGGTCTGGGCCATTCATTAATTGCCTTTTTTTAAGGGTCCATAGAAATTCTCTCACTTATGATCACATGTCCCGAGAATGTGGCTTTCTACATCCGAAAGTGAAACTTTTTGAACTTGGAGTAAAATTTATCCTTCCTTAATGTCGTTATAACAATCCTTATAAGTTCATCATGTTTCTCCTTTCTCTTGGAGTGTATGATAATATCATCAAAAAACTCTCAAATATTTGTCACGGTAGTCTCTAAAGACTCTATTCATCAAATCTAAGAATATTGTAGGGGAATTAGTAAGTATGAATGGAATAACCGGGAACTCATAATTCCCATACCATGTATGGAAATCATTTTTCTAAATATCTTCCTTCTTTGGATTCATTTGATGATATCCAGATCAATGATCCACCTTTGAGAAGTATTTACCTCCTCATAGTTGATTTAATAAAATTATCAATCCTTGGAAGAGGATAATTTTTCTTTATAGTGATCTTATTGAGATCCCAGTAATCGATACACAACCGCAAGGATCCATCATTTTTCTTTACAAAGAGAACTCTCCAAGGTGATGCACTAGGGTGTATGAACCCATTGTCCAAATGACCTAGAAACTGCTTCTTTAACTCCTCTAGTTCAATATAGACCATCCCATAGGGACGTTTTGAGGCAGTAGTGGTTCCAGTTATAAGTTCTATTGAGAAATATAACTCATGATATAGGTGAAGTTCGGGTAACTCATCATTAAATACATGAGTGTATTCTCTAATAATGGGCATTTCCTCATGCTTGATTATTTCTTCTATGCAACCATTTGGGCTATATATTATTCTTTATAGGGTATCAATACCCACACCATTGATGGATTTTTGAAATGGGATTCAGGATCTTACTTTAATTTTTAGAGGTGCATGGGATGGTTTATAATATGAACAGATATTTCCTTTTCCTGACAGTCGATGTGTACTCTATGTAATGAGATCCAATCCATGCCCAGTATGGTGTCGAATTCTACCAAGGTATGTATTACAAGATTCATCAGATGAATCTTACCACATACACCAACAGTAGAAGTTTTCAATACTTAGGTTGAAATGATTGAACCACTAGGTGTTTTATGGATATCTCAACTTCAAGGTATCGAGGCTTCAATTCAATAGTTCTAAAAAAATTAAGGATATAAAGAAATATGTAAAATTAGAATCAAATAATACTTTTTCCATTCATTATAGAATAATAATTGTACCTTTTATGACTAAATTTTCTTTCTCTACTTCTGAAATAGTGATGGAATAATATTTCTCTTGCTCCTTTGGCTTTGGTGGATGCTGACGGTGACTACCCTCAAGGACTCGAGGTTTAGTGAATAGCATGCATATTGTCCTTACTCTGTATAGTTGAAAAATTGAACCATATGTGATAAATTAAGAGGTTCCATCCTTTAATCCATCATGTTTTCTAGATTCATTATGTCTCTTCTACATTCATGATCTTGAAGGCATTATCTCCCACACTTGAAGCATTTTCTTGTCACCTTAAGGTAATTCCCATAATGCTTCTTATCGCATTTTTGATATGTGTGTGGTTGTATCCTCTTTCCTCCATTTTCATTTGACCCACCAACATGAAACCCTATTCTTATCTTCTTATCTCTATAACCATGGTACAATTATCTAAACTCCATCTCAAAATTGATAGCACATCGAACCACTTCTTCATAACTCCCAAAGTCTCGGATAGCTAGATCCTTTTGAAGGTGTGGTTTTAAACCACTAAAGAATGTATCAATTTTTATATCATAGTTGATAACAAAACCTAAGTCATATCTTTAAAGCCTTGTGAAGTTTTCTTAAGTTGTGACATATTCTCTTTTCTTTTTCTTCAGCTCTATGAATTCTCTCTCTATCTTTTTATAAAGATTTTTAGGTAAATACTTGTTAATAAATATTTTCTTAAAGTATTCCCACTCAATTTCTTCTATTTAATCCTTCATCTTGGTGTTCCTTATCAACACTCATCATTGATTTTACTCTCTATATAAATGATAAATGTACAAAGTCACCTTATTCTTCTAAGAACTGTGGAGCACAGAAAATATCTACTTCATTCATTTAACCCACTGTTCTGTAACAAGTGGATCAGAAGATCCAATAAATGTAAGTGTTTGTTTCCACATAAAGGAATCAATGGCTATTTTCTCATTATTGGGTGAAGGTAGAAGTTCCACCTAGTTCAGGTTACTATTCATAGCTTGAGATGGTTGATTAAGCATCATCATGAAGTTTTGAACTCCACCTCCCATGCCATTGGGGATATCATTCGGGAAATCATCGCATTGTCCCTCACATGAGTTGTTGTTCTGGTTTCTCTTGGCTCCTGCTATTTTCTAAAATAGAAAATTTTTATACAAAAGGTAAGTCAAAAATCATGAATAAATTATTTATTCATTTAGGTACTTATCTATAAAGTCATGTCTTATGGGATCCCTATATTTATCATTTTTCTAAAACAAACATTCTTGGATGCTTGTATATACTTAGTATTATCCTAAGGTTTTTCACTAAAATTATCTAATCCTAATTACCAAATCAATTAAACCTTGTTCTGATACCTACAATAGTGACCCTACTTTTTATTACATTATTATTACAATATTTTAAATATAAATAATATATTAGCATTAAAATCCAGGATCCAAAGGTTTAGTTTCTTGGGAAAATTTGACACATATATAACTTGTTCATAATAAATCATTAACATTTATTTAAAATTTTCTTCTTTATCCTTCTAAATCCCATGTTCTCCTTAGTAAATGTAGTCACCTAAGGATATACATCAAAGAAAGGGGTGAGAAAAAATCTCGGTACGAGGATGAATAAGGGACATGAAACAATATACTATGAGTGAGAAGAATCATCATCATCATAATATAAGAATGGGATAATTATAAACATCATAATGGAAACATTGGATAAATTAATAGAATGTGGCAATGCATAAAAATTAAACATCATGTCTTAATGGTCAAATACCACACATAGTTGTGAATTGGGCTAGCATCATGTTCATGCATAACATATGTGCATAATCATAACATCATCATTATGAAAAAATCTATTATAATGGGAATGAATAATAAACATTATCCCATGAGATACATCACATTACCCAATTCATTGGAGGGATATACAATTATGAGCCCACCTATCACATCATAACATTTACATAATCAGGCATGCTACATAGAACTTATATCAATCAAATTCATTAGGTAACCCATGTAAAGGAATGGATTTTGGAAGGATTTCATCAATAAAAATATAATGAATAACCTTTTTGTTCCCAAATAGAAAATTTAAAGGAACATATTTGGTATATGAATTATCATTTTTGAGCAAAGAAGTAATAACTCAAGTGGACTTAAGATGTGTTTTGGAAAGAAGAGTTCTTTTGTAAAAATCATTGTATTTTTCATAAAATAGGATTAGAAACATGTGTATCCATGAACATAAAAGGGAATAACAATGAAATTATGTTTGAGGAGTATTAAGAGGATATCCACACATAAAGTTTTCATGAAAGAGTAATAACACAAAGAAAGGAAAGTGGGTTCGAGCATCCACTTACCCTATTTCCAAATACGTTATGCATTTGCACTTAATATTCTAGATAATAAAAATAGATTCAATAATTACCTAATTCATAACCTATTATATATTTATTTTCTTTATTATAATTTTATTAATTTCATATATGGCCATTTTTATGAGTTATAGTGTTCAATTTCATCATTTCTAGAGAGTTCGTTTTCATGGTTTCATGGTCGGTTTACTTTTATATATTATAAAAGTTCTTGAAAAATGACAAATATTCTCAAGAAGTGAAATTATGTGTTATTAATGAACATACCTATGTTTAAATTGTCTCATATATCATTTTTTTATTATATGAGGATGATTCGTTTGATAAAACATTAATGATAAATTTGTAGTTTGTTTTGGTGGTTTTTCCATCCATCAGGAAATAATTTTGTTTTATTAAATATTATGTTTATAAATTAGTTATAGAATATTAAAAAAGTTATAATATGCATATTAAAATCTGTTTAAACCATAATAATGGTTTTATGACCATCCTTGAAGGAAATAAAGGAAAAATGAAAACTTTTCGTCACCGAAGGCGGTGAATCGACACATCACGGATGATGTTTTCATTTTTTAGGAGAAAATGAGGAGAGAAGATATTTTATGGTGGATATTCCATTAACAAAAATAAAATTTCAGTATATATATGATATTGTAGTTATAATTCCACTTTCTATAAGGGTGGGTGGGTAGAGGATAAGAAAACAAAGAAATTAAAAGAGAAAAATGGAGGATTTCGCCTCTTTAATATCTTCTCATTTAGAACCTCTTTAAAGAACTTGGATTTGGCCTTATGTTGAGAATATAAGATCTTGTACATGATAAAGAGTCATGGTAAGGTAATTGGGTATAATTTAGACAATCTAAAAGGCTTGAAAGGTGTGAGGATTGGGGTGGTATTTATAAGGTGATGAGAGGGGTGTTTTTTATTATTTTATTCATTAGTCTATTATTTTGGCTCAAGACTATAAATAATGATAATTATTGTGAATAATTATAGTACCTAGTAAATTATATTTCTAACTAATGTGTAATTACATCATTCATGACTCAAAAATTCATGAATTTGTCTTAAAATGTGATATGCCATAAATTACCATATTTCACTATTCACCAAAAATTCAACTATATTAGAAAAATCCCAAAAATTCACCCTAACTATTTTTTTATGTGTATATTTCAAAAATGGACACCATTTTATAGACATAATTTTCAAAATATGATAAATTTAATTTTAAAATAAAATCATTATTTATTCTAAAAATACTAATTTTATTATTATAATCGATTTTATGTCCCTTTGAAAAATTAATTAAGGTCTCATAAAATCATATTATAATTATAATAAAACAAAATATTAATTTATAAATCTATTTTATGAAAATAAATTTTCTTTTAAGTCATTATATTAATTATTAAATTGTAAATGAACATTTATGTTTTACAAAAATACCAACATTTAATTTACCGTTTTTAAAAACAATTATCTACTTATACCTTGATATTAATATATCTAATTTTACTTTATAATATACCTAAATTTTATTTATACTTTAATAGGTGAGTTTGAAATTCTAATTGATAAATTACTATTTCTAATGGTCATATTACTATTCCAACGTTCAGGTTACTATTCTATTAGTATATGTTCTTAATTTCTATAAATATCACGTATTTTATTTTTTATTTATGAGAATAATTTTTTATTGGGTTATCTATGTGATTCATGTGTTTTAAAATTAAATTATAAGAAGTAAAATTTCATTAATAAAAGTTTGGGTCATTACAAACTACACCCCCATTTTCCTCCCAATTTTAAAATAAAAGAATTAAAACCAAGAGGTAAGAATAAAAATCAACAAATAAAAAAAGTAATAAAGAAAAACCAGGATAGGAATTGATATTTCTCGTCACCATAATACATTATTACCCCAAAAATCTATATTTTAATTGGTATATCAAAGGATAGATAAGGTTTAACTCCATTGTTGAAACAAGATTCAAGAGACTGAAATACTCAATGACTAGTCGAGAATAACACTGATAACCAGAAAATTCACTATCAATATGAAAATTAATAAAAATAAAGATCCCAATGTCCTAATATGTTATTAATCATAAATATATTAACCCAACCATCAAATAACTCTAAAACAAATGAAACAAAAATTCACAATAGAGGAAGGTTAATTTTCATACAACACAACACTAAAAACTAAATATCACCATAACATAAACCGAAACTCACCCACAATATTAATCGATATAAAATGTAAATATTATAACTAAAAACTATAAATCCCATCATAAATATGAAAGTTGGGTGTATCCCAAAAACTCAATGTTATTTATACACGATAATACATAAAAGATCCCAAATCCTAATAATAATAAAAACTTGAGATAAATAAAACTAAAATTATCCATAGGTTTAGGTCGACTAGGGGAAAAAAACCTCACCCAGCTATCTTACACCCCAACCTATAAAGTATGGGTAAGGAATTAATAAAACATAATTCATCTATAGTGGTCTCCCCAATATAGAATAGTTCCTCTAATGCACTAATTCTCAAAAAACAACCATTACTCAAAATAATCAACAAAAAGAAAACATATCTACATAAAAGAAATCTCAAAAAAGGATGAAATTGTAATAAAAATATCACTAACCAAAATCCCATGACACTTAGGTGATAATTCATCAACAACTCAATAACCTAAAAATGTAATCACAAATGGATCAAAGAGATATATAAAGGTACTACTCCCAATAGACCTTAAACATTCCATTAGAATCAAAATCTTAGAAGCATCACTACCTCAAACAAAAAAAATCAGGATATCCTAGGTAGAAAAAGGTAATACATTACTGAAAATTCCTCAATCATAAGGAAGCCTCAAGAAACACAACATGTAGCATTGGTTCAAGAGAGTGTAGCTTGGGACCTCACTCTCAAAACACCTACTCCTGGTGAGCTCGAATAAACAATATAACACATGTGATAACACAATCTAATTTGGTACAGCACGTGTCCCAATTAACCAAACACACACCCAAGACTTCCCATGTACAACCTCTCAAGAGATAAACCTCATCACATGGCTAGCATCACATCAAGACCAAAAATTCAACTGATCACTATGAAATGAGTCTTATAAACACAATCAATATTCCATAAGTAATAATAAAGGGGATATCCAAAGAAATAAATTAAAAAAGTATTAAATCAAAAGCTTTAATTTCTCTATACTTAATAAGTATAAATATCAACACATGTAATTATCTCCTTCCTAAACTAAGTCAGACCAAGGACTAATTCTTTTACCAATAACCCAATTTACAAAACATTTAAATAGAAACACCTACACGGTGGAAGTAATCACCTTGAGGATTATCCCTATAGGTAGACTATTGACCTTTCATTAAAACCTTTTTTGGAGGTATTCTCTTAATAAGAAAACATGGATCTAATCAATTAATGTTTCCCAATTCAAATAAATAAATTAAAATATAATTTATGGGGAAAATCCCAATGAATTAACCCACCATGATGAATACACCCCAAAAAACTTTTCTTTTTAAACCACCAATATTGAAAGAAGATTCGAAAAACTCATTTTAGAAAACCAATGAACTTTAAAATCACTTCAACTCATTTGGAAAACTATATAAAGTTCATTTCAAAACCCAAAAAAAAGTGAAAATTTCAAAATTGCTACTATGTACTTTAGAACATTCATAAAAATCCACTTTTAGTTTGAAAACATTTACAAATGTAATAATGAAATAAAAAATTTTACAAAAACACCCCATGAAAGGTAAAATAATTCTTCAAATAACACACTAAAACTGGTTTTAAATTCCAAAACATTTCATGAAACTTACATTTTCACGCAAACAAACCTTTAAACTTTTTACGCATCCCCCCTTTTATTAAAAATTTCCCAAATAATTCCCTACTTCCGTTTAAATTCAAAAAAATCAAAATAACTTATTGAAAAATGTCTGCAAATCAAAACCCTTAATAGATCTCAAATTAATTTTATAAAACTATTCATTAAAGTTCTTAAAACTTTTTATAAGCCCTTTTTAAGTTAAATATTTCTATAATATAAACCATTTGATTATAACACTTAAAATTCATAAAAACAAACTCATTCTATCTAAAAATCAACACTAATGTGTTCATTTTAAAATTAAAAGACCAAATAACACCAATAACCTAAGAAAACTAATTTAATTCATCCCATATGTGAAGAAGAATGAAAAAAATTAAAAATATAAATGAAGAAAAATTCAAAAATTTATAAAATTCCTGACTACGCATGGTTTGACCACACAACCTAGAAAATGGTTCTCCAACCATGTGATGCACTCTATATTCCCCATATCCAACTAACATGATCTATTGATGGTTTTCCAAATTATACACAATAACCATGGTCCCCCTTATGTTCTTTCCAATTTCACTCCAATACTTGGAGTTTCTCAAAATCACTCATAAATCTTTTACAAAAAATATAAAAACTAAAATAAAAAATAAAAAAATCATGAAAATAACATAGAATATACCTCTAATTCAGGACACAAATTTCAAACATTCTCAGTAACTCAAGTTTCATCCTGAAAGGTTGTGATTAGGCACCTAATAATGACCTACAACTTGAATTTTGATAATCTTATCCCCACACTACCAAGATATCCAAATTAAGACCTAGTTAAAATACCATTTTTTATAAACTAACCTAGGATACCCATGATCTAATTACCTGAGTTAGTTCATGGTAAGGATCAAAGGAAAATCTTGATCCCCACAGGAAAGAAATTAGTACTTGGGAATCAAATATAAACAAGAGGGAATGATTTATATTGATGAAATAAGAATGACATGGATATTCCACTAAGAAGTATGGCAAATTATTTAAGAATTTGAATGATCACACCTTTCAAATAAAAGTTTTTAAAATTTACAACAAAGTAAATAGGGAATAACTAAAAATAAAAATCTCATTCACAATTATGTACATTAAAATAAATACATTTATACTAAAAGAAAATCCTAGAATGCATGATGTCTATGATGTTCGATACATATGAAAAATAAAATACCAAACTGAACAAAGACTATGTTCATTGGTCTCTGCTTGTTAATAAAGTACTTTGTTTCTTGGTACCACCACCATAATCAAACTAGAAACCCAAGATCAGTTGGTATAACCCAAATGGAACCTGAAATATATATCGGCATGAGCATAAATCCAAATAGGTATCCTCCCCACACCATATCCATAACCTTTAGAATAAAATCATTATCATGCTACTTTGAAAATACATTTGAAAATGTAATATTTTCATTTTTAATAAAAAACAGTCACTTGTAACCATCACTTTAATTCATTTTATCTAAGTCAGCCCTTTTACCCATTTAAACTCAATTATACTTTTAAAAACATTTTTTAAAATGATGGGATTTAAAATAAAATGGTATGGATTCAAAACCAAGACTTTTAATCTAATAATATTTTTCAAAGTAAAGTAAAATTACCCACACTTTAAGACCCAATTTTAAATTCCACCAAGAAATCACTAGGGAGATACAAGTTAAACCTTTAAAATAAATTGAATCCTCAAGGAAAATAAATACAAATGTAACATCAATAAAAAATCTAGAACCATATAAATATACAGGTGGGAAAATCACTACATGAAGGTATAAGTAAATAGAAATAATAACCACTCGAATAAAATAATATAAATGTTTGAATGTGAATATAAATAATATCACCTTGATAAAGGAAAAGAAATAACTTCCTTTATGGAATTACCCTATGGTACCAGGGTCAAAGTATCCTATTATCCTTGTTTTATCTTATTATTGAACCAATCATATAATAATCCAAAGTACTTTAGGTAAGGCCTCATCATCCCCAACAAGATATTCATAATTTTCTAATTGTATCTAGGGAAAATATCACATCCCTATAAATACATATGATATGGATCATTAAATTGTAAATGTTTTTTCAATGGTGTGTAATCCTATATTAGGTTTCTATATAAAAAATCCTAGAGGTACTATACATAGTCTTCTTACCTAAATACCCAATTTTATCATGATCAAACAATGGAAGTGAGTAATAAAAACATGAAATCAATCATTAAAAATCTCAATGACATATAAAAATATATAATAACCAAGAATCATACACACCCTTACCTCCAAACACCCTTTATAGAAGAATCCCCTTTATCATTGAGAATAAATTATAAACATCACATACCCTACCTAGGATAACCACATAAATTCATTTAATACCAATGTCATATTTATCTTTAAAAAAATAATACTATGGGAATTTACTTCATGGAAATTGTTTTTGTCAACAAATCCATTTTATATACTGTTAAATGGTCTTTTAGAACCCCTTTTTAGAAAATCAATTTATAACCTCATATCTTTAAAACAAAACCATGAAAAAATATTTTTTAAATTCTTTGAAATCATTTCACACTTCCATAAACATCACCCAACCACATTTAAAACCAAATATCAAGGAAATAAAAATGAACATATCAAACAAATCACTGAATCATAAGAATAATTTAGAAAAAAAATGAACATGTCCCTAATTTATAAATCATTTCTCTAGAAACATGATCCTTATCCTTTAAAACCCATTTAAAATAAAAAACCTTTTCATTACCAATTTCCTTTGAATAGAAGCACTTAAGGAACATTAAAAACCACTATTAGGTGTACAGCATATCATTTTTCTTTAATAACTTCAAATAATGGATTAAAATAGTCAAAAAATCAAGGATTTAAGTTTAAAGAGTTGTGCATAGATAAAACTACCTTAATTCATTACTTATATAAAGAAAAACACTAATCTTCCACAATAAGGATTTAGAGACCTCTAGAGGACTAAAGAAAACCCGAAATCAAGGAAACACCGAAGTCAAAAATTGAACTAACATATCCTTAGGTTAAGGAGGACATTTTAGGGTTATAAATAAAGATATAAAAGAAATAATAATATGGGCGAGGAGTAAAGAAGATATTACCTTAAATAATTAACACTAAAGTATGAATAAATTCCATGTAAAATCCCTTTAAAATGGAGAACCAAAAGGTAGAGGCACCTTGCATGTGGTGGTTTGAATAGGGAAAAAATAGGGCTAGGGGGGAAACTCAAGGGGGAAAGGGTAAAAAAACATTTTAATCAACCTAGATACACCAAATTTCTCAACCATGCTCACAGAACTAACTTCACATGGGTAATGTCACATGGTTAGTCTAAAATGTTAGAAAAACCATGCACATGCCTATGAGATAGCTGCATGCTTTACACAGTTAAGTCGCACAGTTTTCACTGACTGTGTGAAAACTATAAGACTTTCACTACACCTCCATTTTTATACCAATTTTCAAAAAAAAAGACTCAAATCCAATAGGTTGGAATAAAAATCAATAAATTAATTAATTAATAAAGAAAAAAAGGTTTTGGGTGTGATAATTTCTCCCACCATAATTCTTTATTCCCTTAAAAATCTATAGCTGAATCGGTAGAACAAAGGAAGGATGGGGTTTAAATCCCTCATTAAAACATGATTCAAGTGACTGAAATACACCATGACTATTTGGGATTAACTCTTATAAAGAGAAAATTCATTATCAATATGAAAACTTTGCAAACCTCAAGAGCTTAATCTCCTCATATGTAAATAATAATAAAGATCCCAACCTAGTCACAAAATAACTCTAAAACAAATAAAATGATGATCAATGATGTAGTAAGGTTATTGTTTTTAGAAAATAACCCTGAAAACTAAGAAGCACCCTGACATCAATTGAAACAAAACCATGACCTCAATCGATATATACCTCATAGACAATGTCTAAAAACCAGATATTACATCATCAATATAAAATTTGTGTGTGGTAAAAACACTCAACCTTTATCATACAAGAGAAAAAAATAAATATCCCAAATTGAAATAATAATAAAGACTCAAGGTAAAATAAATTGTCATTAGTCATAGGGTAGGGTTGGGATGGGGAAGCAAAAAAACACACCCAATAGTCTTAAACCCCTACCTCTAAATTATGGGTAAGGATTCAATAGAAAATAAAATAACCATGGTAGTATTCCCACAATTGAATAGTTCTACTAATGAACTTATTCTCTAAAAATAAGTAGTATTCAAAAGAAACGGTAGAGGGAAAATATATATACACAAAATAAAACTCAATAAAGGATGAAATTATCATTGGGGATCTCACAAACCCGGTACCCATATCACTCAAATGATAATTCATTAACTCCTCAACAACCTATAAATTAAATCACCAAGGGATTAAAGACATCTCAAAATGTACTCCTCTTAATATTCCTTAAACATTCCATCAGAATCAAAATATTGTAAGATCCACTAACATAAATGAAAAAATCAAGATAGACCAGATAGAAATTTTTAAGACACTTCTAAAACTGCCTTGAGCATAAACATTCCTCAATAAAGTTAAAATGGACTCTAGTTATAGTTCAAATAGGAGTAGTCTGTTACTTATCTCTTAGAACACCTACTCCTAGTGAGTCCAACTAAACAATAGAACACTATCTAGAGTACAATATAATTTTGGGGTAGTAATCATCCCAGTTACCCAAACACACACCCAAGACTTCCCATGTATAAACACTCAAGAGAAAAACTTCATCATAAGGATATCCTAACATCAAGATAAAAAAATATGTGATCGATCATTATGGAATGAGCCTTATCAAAATACCCAACATCCCATAAGAAAAAATCCGGTGGATACCTAAAGAAATGAATAAAACAAGAATTACCACAAAATATTTGATTAATCAAGACTCAAAAAGAATAGATATCAAAACAATTAATCATCATCATCCCAAAATGAGTCTTACCAAGGAATTATTCTTCTTCTAATTACCCAATTTACATAACCTCAAAGGAAACATCCATACACCATATAATGAATCGCATTAAAAATTATCTCGATAGATAGACCCCATACCTTTCATCAAGACCATTCTTGGAGGCATTCTCTAAATAAAACAAAACATGAATCCAATCAATTAATGTTTCCCAAACCAAATAACAAGGTCACAATATAGTTCATGGGATAAATTTTAATGCATAAACCCCTTAAAATTAATAAATTGTAAAAAAAACTTTATAAATCACTAACAATTAAATAAGAGTCTAAAAATCATTTTAATCAGAAAAAACTTTGAAAATAGTTCATCACATTTGGAAAATTAGATAAAATTAGTTTCACAACCCTTCCATGTGTTAAAATTCTAACATCCTATCTAGAGAGTTTGAAACTATAAAAAAATATTGTTTTAGTTTAAAAAAATTCCCAAATACCATAACAAAATCAACCATTTTACAAAATACCTCTTAAAAGGTAAAATCATTTTTCAAATAACCCACCAAAACTGGTTTTAAATCCCAAAACATTGCATGAAACTCACTTTTTCACATAAAAATCCATTAAAATGTTTAACACACCCCCCTCTTATTAAAAAAATCCATAATAAATCCCCACTTCATTTTAAATTAAAAAATAATAATAATTTTTTCAAAACTTCCAAAAATCAAAACCTCTAAAGGATATAAAAGGAATTTTATAAAATTATTCAATATAGTTCTTAAAAAATTGCACATCCTTTTAAAAATTCAAACCATTTTTATAATTCAAACCATTTTATTATACACCTAAAAACATAAAACTCACTCATTCTTTCTAAAAAACAACACAAAGGTCTTAATTTTGAAATTAAAAATTATATAATCCCAAAACCTACTAATGAACTAGGAAAACACTCTAATTTAACTTAAATAAATAATGAATACAAATGAAAACAATTTAGAACATCAAAAAATGAAAATTAAAAAATTTGGGAAAATCAGAACTATACATGGTTTATCCACAAGGTCTGGAATACTATGAACTGATCACGTGAAGCACATTGGAATGCCTTCAAACAATAAATATGTGTTTATCCAATGTAATTGGTTTATTTTTTTCAATGAATCAATATGTGTTTGGTGGGCTGAGATGGGTGATGATTCTTAGAGATTTATTATGGACTAGGCAAATGGAATTGGATTTCATGCATGAGCATTATTATGGATTCATTTCATGTCATTGGATATCATGCTTGAGAAACTATCCTTTTTTAATTGTGATAATTGTTGAACCAATATTAAATCTTAAAAACATTCATTAATGGTGTTAAATAATTGACACATTGTTTTCAATTTTGAAGAAGGAAAGTGAAGACCAGAAAAAAAATATTTTTCATGACTATTGTTTGAGAATATGGTTTTAAAGAAGGCCATGCAAAATAAAATATATTTATATTTTTTATGAAGTATATTTGAATAAGAAATTTGATTGTCTTAGAATTTGATGGTGGGTATCATATGGCATATAATTATTTTTTGGATAAATCTTTTTATTGGCCTCTATTTAAAAAAGGGTTCAACCATAGTCCATATAGGGGACATGTGAAACCACTTATTAGGTGGTAAAACATGTCAACATCAGCATTCCATGGATGTAGGTGAGGATTCATAATTATCATAGGGATTACACGAAGGGAATTCATGGGTAATGTGGATGAATAGTACCTATAGGGTGCACATAGGCAGAACACAAGGGTGAAATCAAGTGTAGACTGCCCCATATAGTGTATCCAGTGTGTTTGGGTGCTAACCTTGGTGCCATCTCGAGCACTTTCTAAAGTTATTTGGCTTGTTTAGAGGAGGAAAGCTGCATGGAGAGCCAATGTAGGAAAGTGGGAGAGAGATTATTTTTCATCCACATAAAAACATACATAAAGAACAGAGTTCATCCAATCTATTGAATTTGTGAAATTCAATCTCTTAGAGTAGGATCTTCCTTAATAAAACCCCTACACATCCATCATTGGTTTAGTTCATTGGAATTTTACAGTCTGTGCCCACCAAATCAAACCAAATCCACATATACATTAAATAAGGTCGCTTCATTTTTCTAAGATCAAGGGGAGTTTGAAGCATAAATTACATAAATTTTTCATGAATATTCCATGCATGAATAGAAGAACAAGATCCATGATGTCTCCAATAATGAAGTCGAACCTTCGAACAAAACAAAATAAGGATAAATGCATGTGTAAGCTCTAGATAAAATAACATGCATGTATTTAAACTTGCATGCATGTAAGATCAAATTATAGAAATTTCATGGAATCATCGAAATCATTCAAACCTCATTCTTACATGGAAGTTTCATAATTGAATACATGCATGTAATGCATAAGAGTTATTTCATACTCATTCTGATAAGTATGAATGCATTAATGAGTCTTTGCGAGTTTATATTTCAGAAGAAAATGGTTAAGGCCACATGAAAGTTTTAATGAACAAAATATTATATTCATTTATTAAAAAATAAAGGTGATTCATGAATGTGGAAATATAATACCCAAAACATTACAATTATTCATATTTAAAATAAAGTAAAACAAATGAGTTATTCATAACACATTTAAATGATGTATTTGAATGAGAAAATAATGAGGGGTTTTTTAAAATGTGATATTATGTGTACAGTATTTTTTATATATTGATATGAATTTATTGAAATTTTTTTCACCTAATACTTGTGATATAAATTTATACAATATTTTATCAATAATAAAGGAGTTTGAAGTTGGGGCCATTTGAAGAAAAAGAATAAACTTGTGTTCTTCAGTATTCAAAGAATAAAGGACTGAATCCCTCAATATTTAATGATTGTTTCAAGACTAATAAAAACTTACTGAAGATATTGAAGAAGTTTTACATGTATAGACCTTATGATCCATCTTCTCATGGAGAAGGATTATCATCAAGAGGTAAAAAAGATCACTAGGAACTTACTAGAAGTATTTCTTAGTTGGATCTTCTTTTTTGAAGTGTTATAGTTTCTTCCAATGGAATCTAGAAGTTGAGAGGGAATAGTAAATTTTATGTTGAATAATTAGGGTTTTAGATAGTGGATAATCCATGTTTGTGGGTATAACCAACATGGATAGGAGTAGGCCTTTCATCCAAACCTTGTAAATTGTGTGTGTGATGTGCTATATTTATATTATATTGTATAATAGGTGAGGTTATGAGTTATCTTTGAGTGGATTGATAACCTTAAAAAGTTAAATGGGTTGCATTAAAAGAGAGTTTGCAAAAAATTATTGTACCACTTATTCACCCCCCCCCCCAATAGCACCTAACTGGTACTTAGAATCTATAATTTGTATCATAGGGAGGTTCACTATAAATATATAATGAAGCAATTAAGAATAAAGAATTAAAATACCATTAACAACTAAGAAGTTCCTATATTTAATGGCATAAATTACCATAACTAGAGGCAAAAGATATTGACTTACCTTCTTTTACATGGCCTTGAAGTTAAAGCTGCTACTATTATGGGTTTTAAACCCATTGATAATGATTCCCCTAATAATCATGATGATAGGAATATGTTGATGGATAGAAAGACACAAAATTCAATTTTGATGTATTTATCAAAAAAATAACTAATTTTATGGGTCTTATAACTACTAAATAAATCCTAGAGAAATTGAGGAGTTGTTGTGAAGGAAACATCAATGTCAAGGAAGTCAGGCTATAACTTTGGGGAAGGAGATCTGAAGATATAAAAATGACTGATGATGAAAACATTAATTATTATTTCAAAATAGTTAATGAGATTATGATAAATATTAGGGGGTTTTTTGTAAATCTTGATGACTCAATTATTATAAAAAAAATTGAGGAATTTTCCAAATTGGTTTGATCCAAAAATATAATCCTTAGAAGATAGAGAAGATTTTACTATTGATGAGCTACATAATATACTCATTTAATATAAAATGATAAAGGCTCAATACTTAAGGAAGAAATCCAAAGATAATATGGACTTTAAGGCTGTCATAAAAGGAAATTTCAAAGAAGAATAATAGGTTTCTAAATGAAGTGACTCAGACACTGAGGAAGATGAAGAGAACTTCAACAAGATTATGAAGTCTCAAAAATATTCAAGAAGAGAAAATAGAAAATAAAGGTTAAGAAGTTATTAAGATATTATAATTGTGATAATATTAGTCATATTAAAAAACATTTACCAAAGAAAAAAAATTAACTGGAAAAAAGAATGAGTTTTATAAAAAAATAGTACTTTTTGATGAATAAAAGGATGATCTGGTCAATAAAAAATCATCTTATGTAAATGAGATCAAGAATCAAAAATTAAATATTTATGAACAAGATAAGATGATATATGATCTTGAAGATAGGTTTACTGCTAAATAAGAAGAGTTGTTTCAAACAAAATCTATTTTTTTTAGTATAAAGTGAGTTTAACATAGATAAAGAATATTTTAATAAATTTATTAAGTTCAAGGGGGAATATTCTCAAGCTAGAGAGAATGAAGGTAAAATTATAACTGGTTAATTTGAAAATATATTTTTAATTTATAATAGTTTATAAAAAACAAGGAGGTTCATATTAAGATACAATCATTCATACTAATAGAATATATGAATCTTCCAAAAAAACCATCTCCTTATAGGAAAAAAGAAGACTTATTTTATAGTAGGACAGCAATAATAAAAAAAATTTATATAACTGGAACCAATTTAGAATTTTATATTTTAGAGGTTATTACTGGTGTAATGGAAAGTATGGTCACAAAGCTTATTATTGTTGGTATAATAATTCATTACCAGGAAAGAAAAATGAGTCAAGAGGGGTATTTTGTAAAAAATGAACTAAAAATTCAAAACAAGTGTAAAAGATTTGACCAATTTGAGCATGACTCAAAAAATTGTATGACTATTATACCATCCCAAGATGAATATATTAAGAAGTATAACTAGCCATCCATTGAAGAAACTAACTTGGTCTCTATGGAAAATAAATAAATAATCACCAAAGTTGATTATAAAAAGAAAATGAATTAAAGGTTAAGAATAAATTCTAAAAATGTGTGTGTCTTCTATAAACACAATTAGGCTCCTCTTTATTCCCTATTATTCTATGTTTTTAAGATAACATGTATAAAATTAAAGAATATAGTTGAGGTTGTCACTTCTAGATAGTAATGATGATTAGTTATTTCATGGAATTTCATGGTTTTAAATTCACCATGGTGAAGAAGATGAGTGCATCCCTTTAGGGGGAGTTTACATGATAAATGAGGTATTACAATCACATATTCTACCCCTACTTAAATTCTATCATTATGATAATTTAGCGTGGTTGTTTTATGAAAAATGATAAAAAGGGGGAGTTATTCTTGTATACCTGAACATTCTAATGTTTTTGTTAAATTGTGTGTTGGATCATATATTTTATTATCTTAATATCCTCTATCTTGAGGATTGATAATTTATTATCATGGTTTCACATGAATAGTAGATTATGGAAAACATAGATAACCTTGGTTATATCTATATTTTCTACTTTGGGTTATCCCGCATAGAATTAGATTTTATTAACTAAAGTCTCTTTACTAATAGAACCATGTGATATCATCCCTCACTCAGAAGTGTTCAAGAAATAATCATATAAGGGAGGAAAACATGATTTGGGAAAATTTATGAGAATTGAAGACCCCCACTTATCCTTTGCATTTGATTTTCAAAAGGGAAAGAAAAGAATTTTGTGCCACATATTGACTTTCATGATGTGTTTTGATATTGACAATAAAATAAAAAGGGGTATTATTGAGCCTAAGTAAGTGTTTCATTTCTTTACAATTATTCAATATGTGTTTGGTGGGTTGAGAGGAGTTGATGATGCATGAATAATTGTTATGTATTCAAAAAATAGAATTGGATATCATGATTGATTATTGTTATAGATTAATTTAATTTCATTGCATGTCAAGCTTGATAAATTCTCCTTGTTTAATTTTTATGATTATTGAACTGCTCCTGAAGCTCAAAGATATGTGTCAGTGGTTCTGAAAAACTGAAACATTGTTTTCAATAATGAATAATTAATATAAAATCCATGAAAAATAATATTTTTCATAATAATTAGTTGAGAATATGGTTTTAAATAAGGCCATAAAAAATAAAATATTTATATTTTTCATGAAATATATTCAGTTAATAAATTTGAGTGGCTTGGAATTTGATGGTGAGACTCATGTGGAATGGAATTAATATTTGGATATCTCTTTTTTTTTACTTTATATAGAAAAAGGGTCCAACCATAGTCTAACTAGGGGATACATATAACCACTGATTAGATGGGAAATCAGGTAAAACTCATCTAACCATGGTGGCATGTGAGGATGCATAATGCCCATAGGAACCGCATAAAGGGAGTACATAATTATGGTGGATGCATAGTGCTCGTACAGTGCACAGATGTGTTGTACAAAGGGGAAAGTGGGTGTGGCCCACCCCATGCGGTCTATGAAGTGTTACTAGGTGTTGACCCCAGTGTTATATCGATCAATTAGTGAATTTATTTGGCTTATATAGTGGAGGCAAGTGATGATCCTACTTTTTTGTGTTTTATTTTTTTTCAATAAGCGATTAATAGATGAAACACTGGATTTAAATATGAATTTAGTAAAATATAATGGCTTGTAAGTTCATTGTCCTTCCCAATAATTTTTGTTCAAAACTGAAGTGATGTTCCCAAGAAACTATGTGCATTAATATGACAATTACTTTGTGGATAAAAAGGTTGATTAAATAAGATTAGATGTGTTTTTGGTACTGAAAAAGATAATATCTATCCATTTTAAGTATAAATCTAACATATTATATTTTTAGATGAAGTGGATTTAAGTATTATGATCGTTTAACTGGTCTTATGTTCAAATATATAAGTCAATGGAATTGTATAACTGAGATAAGTTTTACAAAAAAATGAATAAATTTGAATAAGACTATGAAAATATTTATTTTCATGAGGAATTGATCAAATTATCTATAAAAAAATATTTTTTTCATGAGGATAATTGGATAATTCTTTGATATTTTTTTAATAATAGTTCAAAGAAGATTTATGTAATTTTAAGACCTTAAAAAATAATAATTTTCATAATTTTTGGTTGAGAATTTGAGCATGATAATCATATTTTAGATAGGTATGGTATTATAAATCTTATACATAGAATTATTCTAATTTACTTTTGGTCATCTTTTAGTAAAAAAATATCCAACAATTAAAGCCACAAGTTCCATCTCAATCAATATTATTATGGGATCTATCTTATCTCCAAGGGAGATCTATACCAAGGAAGCATGTATGGAAGTATGGGAGAGCTCTTTCATGGTTAGGAAAGTGTGCACAAAGAGGTTCATAAGAGTGCACAAGTGATCATGAAATAAGGTTCTAGATCCACCATACAAAGGTATGGAATGGTGGTGTGTTAGAAAGTGTGTGAAGTTTAGTTCTGGGAGAAGACCTATGGATACTCGCATCGAGCCGCTGAATGAACAGATTGATTTATTAACAAGCGGCAGACCGAACTGAAGTCCAATATGGGATAGAAATACACAGTTAGTGTTCCCATGTTAAAAAGTTATACATATAAGAACAACCACTTAGTAAATTTAATCTCATCCATATGATTGATTCCACATATTCATTTCCTTTATTTGATGTTTGAAGGGTTTTAGTGTATGCCATATTTATGTCTCGTTGATCTTATTCAAACCCAAGATCACCATGATCATTTTGAGCTTGATATTTTGAGATGATCATACATTGGATTATCATTCATGGATAATATGATGTGAATGCAACTTATTTTTTTAAGTATGAACCATTTATACAACATGAAAGTATGTATGGGTTGAGTAAATGAGATGCATGTGTTCATGAAAACATGCTTGTAAGTCTAGATTCACAAGATAATTAAGAGATTATGAAAAGGCTCTATTTTTTGGCATTCTAAGATTCTAAAGAAAAATAAGGGAACCCACATTCGTAAATTTTAAAATACTAAAAGATTTGGTGATATTAAAATCATCCCTAACATGCCTCTATTATCATAAATGGCAAGGATATAAGAATTTAAGGATTAAAATATTTTGGATGATCATACATTAGATTATCATCTATGGATAATCTGATGTGCATGAAACTTCTTGGTTAAAGTATGAACCACTGATATAATATGAAATTGTGTATCGTTTGAGTACATGAGAAGAATGTTTCCATGAAAGCATGCTTGTAAGTATATATTCATGAGATAATTAAAATATTATGAAAAGGCTCTATTTTTTGGTGTCCTGTGATGAAAAATAAAAATAAGGGAGCCCACATTTGAAAATTTAAAAATACTAAAATATTCAGTGAAATTAAATTAATCCATGACGTGACACTATTATTAGACCTAACATGAATCTCATGAGTTAAATGAATGAATACATGGGGTAGAGGTGGTGAACCTCACCTATAAAATGAGATCACCTGAGACCGAGATAGAAGCATCCATTCATATATTTTGAGATCTCTAGTTTTCATAAAGAAATAGAACATCTTCATTCTTCATTTATGAAAAGAATATAAGGAATCATATGTACTTATTTCATGTAAAAGATATTGATTCTAAAATCCTCCAAGATCATGAAAAATTAAAGGACCAATCTTCTACATACAGTGTTATGTAAAGTTCATCCTTGTTTCATGAATCCATTCTAGTTTGCACAAAGGAAAATATGGATATCATGATGAATCTCTTGACTTCATAAAGAAGATCCGTATACTCACGCTATTACAAAACTCCTATAGTTTCCTCATAAAATTTCTCATTAAAATAATGCACAATGGTTACATAAAGAATAAAATACTACATCATTATATTTACACAACTACTTGAGGAAAAAAATTATCAAAGTTATACAGAAAAACACTCTTAGTTTTTGTGAATCACTAAGATAATGTGTACTTTGATAAATGGAGATATATTACATATTAAATATTTTTGAATTATATAAGATGATATATCATCTTTAATAGAAGTTGAATACTAAATAAGAAGAGTTGTTTCAAACAAAATCTATTTTTTTTGTAGTATAAACCGAGTTTAACATGGACAAGGAATATTTTGATAAATTTATTAAGTTCAAGGAGAATATTCTCAATATAGAGATAATGAAGATAAATTATAACTGATAAATTTAAAAATAGATTTGTAATTTATAATAGTTTAGAAAAAACAAGTAGGTTCATATTAAGAGACAATCATTTGTACAAATAGAAGAGATTAATCTTCTAAAAAACCATCTCCTCATAGGAAAAAAGAATAATTATTTTATAGAAGGATAACGATAATAAAATTTTGTATATAACTAGAACCAATTTAGAATTTCATATTTTAGAGGTTATTACTGTGTTATGGAAGGTATGTTCACAAATCTTATTATTTTTGGTATAATATTTCATTACCAGAAAAGAAGAATGAGTTAAGAGGGGTATTTTGTAAAAATATGAACTAAAAATTCAAAAGAAGTGTAAAATATTTGAGAAAATTGTGCATGACTCAAAAAATTATATGACTATTTTACCATCCCAAGAGGAATATATTAAGAATTATAAAAAAGAATCTAATAAAGAAACTACCTTGGTCTCTATAGTAAATAAATAAAGAATCACCCAAGATGAGTCTAAAAAGAAAATGAATTAAAGGTTAAGAATAAATTCTAAACATGTGTGTGTCTTCTATAAGCACAATGAGGCTTCTCTTTATTCCCAATTATTCTATTTTTTTAAGCTAACATGTATGAAATTAAATAATATAATTGAGGTTTTCACTTATAGATAGTAATAATGATTAGTTATTTCATGGAATTTCATGGTTGTAAATTCACCATGGTGAAGAAGATGAGTGCATCCCTTTTGGGGGAGTTTACATGATAAATCAAGTGTGAAAATCCCACATTCTACCCTTACTTCAATTCTATCATTATGATAATTTAGGGGGTTTTGTTTTATGAAAAGATGATAAAAAGTGGGAGTTATTCTTGTATACCTGAACTTTCTAATGTTTTTGTTAAATTATCTGTTGGATCATGTATTTTATTATCTTAATAGACTCTATCATGAGAATTGATAATTTATTATTATTATTATTTCACATGCATATTAGATTATAGACAACATAAAAAACCTTGGTTATATCTATTTTTTTACATTGGGTTATCCCACATAGAATTAGAGTTTATTAACTAATTTATATTTACTAATAGAACCATGTGATATCATCCCTCTCTCGGAAGTGTTCAAGAAATAATCATAAAAGGTAATAGAACAAGATTTGGAAAAATTTATGGGAAGTGAATACCCCCACTTATCCTTTTCATTTGATTGTAAATAAGGGGAATAAAAGAATTTTGTTCCAAATATTGACTTTTATGATGTGTTTTGATATTGACAATAAAATATAAATAGGGATATTATTGAGCCTAAGTAAGTGTTTCATTTTTTTATAATTAGTTAATATGTGTTTGGTGGGTTGAGAAGAGGTTATGATGCTTGAATAATTGTTATGTATTCAAAAAATATCATTGGATATCTTTCTTGATTATTGTTATAGATTAATTTAATTTCATTGGATGTCAAGCTTGATAAATTATCCTTCTTTAATTGTGATGATTATTAAACTACTCCTAAAGCTCAAAGATATGTGTCAGTGGTGCAAACTAACTGACACATTGTTTTCAATAATGAATAATGAATATACAAACCATGAAAAATAATATTTTTCATAATTATTAGTTGATAATACGGTTTTAAAGAAGGCCATAAAAAATAAAATATTTATATTTTTTAGGAAATATATTTGGTGAATAAATTTGTGTGGCTTGGAATTTGATGGTGAGTCTCATGTGGAATGTAATTAATTTTTGGATATCTCTTTTTCTTGACCTTTATATAGAAAAAGGGGCCAACCATAGTCCAACTAGGGGACCCATATAATAACTTCTTAGGTGGGAAATCAGGTTAACCTCATCTGACCATGGTGGAATGTGAGGATGCATAACACCCATAGAGACCGCGTAAAGGGAGTACATAATTATGATGGATGCATAGTGTTCGTACGGTTCACACATGTGTTTCATAAAGGGGAAAGTCAGTGTGGCCCACCCCATACAATTTATGCAGTGTTACAGGGTGCTTACCCCAGTGTCAGATCAATCACTTAGTGAATCTCTTTGGCTTATATAACAGAGGTAAGTGATGATCCTACTTTTTTGTGTGTTTTATATTTTTTCAATAAGTGATTAATAGATAAAACACTTTATTTCAATATGAATTTAGTAAAAAATAATGGATTGTAAGTTCATTGGTCTTACCGATCATGTTTTTTCAAAACTGAAGTGATGTTCCCAAACAACTATATGCATTAAGTTGAAAATTACTTTATGGATCAAAAGGTTGATTAAATAAGCTTGGATTTTTTTTGGTACTGCCAAAGAGAATATCCATCCATTTAAAGTATAAATATTACATATTATATTTTTTGATGAAGTGGATTTAAGTATTATGATCGTTGAACTGGTCTTAAGTTCAAAGATATGTGTCAATGGAATTGTATAACTGAGATAATTTTTAAAAAAAAGTGAATAAATTTAAAGAAGACTATGAAAATATTTATTTTTATGAGGAATTGATCAAAGTCCCTGCAAAAAAATATTTTTTCATGAGGATAATTGGATAATTATTTGAGATTTTTTTAATAAAAATTCAAAGAAGATTGATAGAATTTTAAGACCTTGAAAAATAATAATTTACAGAATTTTTTGTTGAGAATTTGAGCATGATAATCATATTTGAGAGAGGTATGGTTTTATAAATCTTATACATAGAATTATTCTAATTTAACTTTGGTCAGATTTTAGAAAAACAATATCCAACAATACATTCCACAAGGTCCATATCAATCAATATTATTATGGTATCTAGCTCATCCTCAAGGGGGATCTATACCAAGGAAGCATGTATGGAAGTATGGGTGAGTTCTTTCATTGTCAGGAAAGTGTGCACATAGAGGTGCATAAGAGAGAAAAAGTGAGCATGAAATGAGGTTCCAGATCCACCATTCAAGGGTATGTAATGGTGGAGTGTTATAAAGTGTGTGAGGTTTAGTTCTAGGAGAAGACCTATGGATACTCGCATCGATCCACTAAAGGAATAGGTTGATTTATTAACAAGCGGCAGACTGAACTGAAGCCCAATATAGGATGGAACTACACAGTTACTATTCCCATGATAAAAAGTTATAAATATAAGCACAACCACCTAGTCAATTTAATCTCATCCATATGATTAATACCACATATTAATTTCCTTCCTTCGACGTTTGAAGGGTTTTAGTGCATGCCATATTTATGTCTTGTTGATCTTATTCAAACCCAAGATCACCATGATCATTTTGAGCTTGATATTTTTAGATGATAATACATTGGATTATCATCCATGGATAATCCAATGTGAATGAAACTTATTTTTTTAAGTATGAATCATTGATACAAAATGAAAGTGTGTATGGGTTGAGTAAATGAGATAAATATGTTCATGAAAACATGTCTGTGAGTCTAGATTCACAAAAGAATTAGGAGATTATTAAAAGGCTCTATTTTTTGGCATTATATGATTCTAAAGAAAGAAAAGGGAACCCACATTTGAAAATTTTAAAATACTAAAAGGTTTTGAGATATTAAAATCATCCCTAACATGCCTCTATTATCATAAATTGCAAGGATATGAGGATTTAAGGATTAATATCTTTTGGATGATCATACATTAGATTATCATCCATGGATAATCTGATGTGCATGAAACTTATTGGTTAAATGATGAACCACTGATATAACATGAAATTGTGTATGGTTTGAGTAAATGAGAATAATGTTCCCATGAAAGCATTCTTTTAAGTCTAGATTCATGATAGAATTAAAATATTGTGAAAAGGATCTATTTTTTGGTGTCCTGTGATGCAAAATAACGATAAGGGATCTCATATTTAAAAATTTAAAAATACTAAAAGATTCAGTGATATTAAAATAATATATGACATGACACTATTATTAGACTCTTCATGAATCTAATGAGTTAAGTTACAGAATACATGGGGTAGATTTGGTGAACCTCACCTATAAAATAAGATCACCTGAGACTGAGATAACAGAAGCCATTCATATATTTTGAGATCTCTCATTTTCATAAAGAAACAAAGCATCTTCATTCTTCATTTATGGAAAGAATAGAAGGAATCATATATACTTAGTTCATGTGAAATATATTGGTTCTACAAGACTCTAAGATCATGAATAATTAAAAGACAAATCTTCTATATACAGTGTTATGGAAAGTTCATCTTTGTTTCCATGAATCCATTCTAGTTTTCACAAAGTAAAAGATGAATCTCATGAAGAATCTATTGACTTCATAAAGAAGATCCACATACTCACACTACTACAAAAATCCTAGAGTTTCCTCATAAACTTTCTCATTCAAAGAATACACAATGGTTAAATGAAGAATAAAATACTGCCTCATTATATTTACACCACTACATGAGGACAATATTTTATCAAAGTTATACAAAAATACCTCGTAGTTTTTGTGAAGCACTAAGATAACGTGTACTTTGATAAATGTAGAGATATTACAAAACACATATAGTAAATATGAATTAAAATAATTAAAATACCATTAAACCCATAATAATCTCCCACATGAAATAATGATTTCATATTTTTGGTATTTTGAGAAAAAAACATTGTAATTAAATATATAATATTGTTTTTTAAAGATAAAAAATAGAATAAGAAATTGTGACCAAGATGGTATTTTCTTATTAATATTTGGTTTATATAATTATGAGTTTACTAGTATATATCATATTCATATTATTCTAACTAAAGGAAAATAAGATGCAACATACTTTATTGTTTCATAACTGAGACAACCCTTTTGATTACTGTTAAATAGAGGAATCTATATGATTTCTGCATTCAAAGGAAGTTGATCAGAGTAATTGGTTTCTATCAAGAGAATACCTAGTCTATATTTCTGATCACTTTAGGTCAATTAGGTCAACATACAACATCTTTTATTCGAATTTAAATCTTTCATTTTACCTAGTTAGTGCCAGGAAAATGAGTTTAAGTCTATACCCTTGCTCATTCTTTTTCTGATAATAAAGGAAAAGATTTTTGTGTTTGGGATAATAACCATCATAAATTATAGATGTAGTCATCCACATTGGAGGAAAACCTCATTAACAAATCTTGGTGTTCTTTTTGATTTATTATTTATGTCCATGCTTGCTGAGCGTAGGTAAAGGAGATAAGAGAATCATTCACTGAATAAGTGGAATAGGAAATAAAAGGGATAAATGTTTTAAATTTATAAAAATTAATCCCATTCCGATTCACCCCCCCCCCCCCCCCATCTCTCAGTGTGGTTATCCCAAAGTGATCCTAATTATTGGTATCATAGTGAAAAGTTAACCTCTAATTGGATTATCTGGTTTGAATCTTCTTGAAGATTTTATTTCTCTTTTCCATTCAAAATAGAGTGAAAAATTAGAGAAGTTGTATCTATTGTAGATCATAATTATATCTCATCCAAGAACTTAAAGAACAAAAATAATAAATAATTGATAAATATGAAGAATATATATCTATTATAAAAAGGGGATGATGAATCAGCTTCTCCATGTTGTAATTCTAAGAGAGAAAAGTATAACATGGAAGTAGAATATTTGGTGGTATTGTCCATAACCAAATAAATGGACAATAGTTCTACTTCTGATGATAATGAAGAGGTTTAATATATGTTTTGACTAGATTTCACAACAAAATAATCAAGCAAAATTGGTGAAGATCATTCCTCAAACAATGATGATTATATATATTTTAGGAAGACCTTTCAAGATAAGATCACTCATCTTAAATAATAATAATCTAAGAAGAGATAATGAACTATATAAAAGGTTCATGAAATGTGTGGATCTCACCAAACAATGTAATTCAAAAAGTGTAAGAAACAATGATCTTTAATAATCAAGTTTTATAGTTGGGAAGTATTGGTTCTAATCTATCTAGAAGAAAGATGAATCCATTTATAGGCTAGAAGAGATATTAAATGCATTATATTACAATTAGAATAATATCATTGATTTTAATAATTCTTAACATGAAATAAACAAAAATAATATCAAATAGATTAACACTTTGATATAGGAGAATAAGAAAATGCATGATAATGAAGGTATAAAGATAAATAAAGAATGAGAATATATATTGAAGTTAATGGAGGATGAGAAAAACATCATGAATATGAAATATATTGACCTTGAAGTAAATTGGTAAATTCTATAAACAATCAAGTCGAGTCTTCACAACAAGTTAAAAGAATAGATTTTTCTACAAGATCTGTATCCACAAAAACTTATAAGTATGATTTTTATTGTAAAAGACCTCTATCTTTTGTAAATAATAGATTAAAATCACCCAAATAATAATCTAAATTATTCTATAAGAAAATTTTACCATCCAATTCAAATAATTTTATTGGTTCAAATCCTTATTTTATGAAAAATGAAGGTTCAAAATCAAAAGAGATGAAAAAATGGATGAAGAACGGCGATTAAGTGCTCTCAATGATATCTATAGTGAAGAAAGTTAAGAGTAAAAATGAACTATTTCCAAAATGAATCTCATTTGAAATATGAGATGAAACCAAAATAGTAAGCATGTTAATCTAGACATATTTTTATTCTAAAGAGGATATCAAGATTTATATCTTATTGTTGGTGTTGTGAAAGATTTGGGAATAGATCATATGATTGTTGATATAATATTTCATTATTTGAAAAAAAAATATGCCTACATCAAGGGGGTCAAATAGGTTAAGAATAAATGAAAAAGGGTTGAAGGGAATAATCTAATTTCTATAAATATATTTTAAAAATTAAATAATCTATGTGAAATTTTAAATTGAAGTGGTTATAGAGAATAGGTATATAGGAATAAAGCACTAAAGAATTCCACTAAAAAAACTAAGAAGGAAATTCTATAGAAATTGAAGATTATAGATAAACCTACCTTGGGAAATAATTGAGATAAAATCTTTATAAATAACATTCCCAAGAAGTTTACAAAGAAGACAAGTCAACCTTGGGTGAAAATTATAAGAAATTCAATGCTCAGAAAAACAAACTCAATAAGATCAAAAGAATGATACACCAAAATAAATATGATTATTATTTTTTGGAAGAAGATGTCACACTATGGATCACTATAATAATTCCATGGACATCATAATGAATAGAAGAAATTTTAAATAACAAAAGTTGAAACTAGTCTAAGATAAAAAAAATGACTGAAGTGGTAAAAATGGAACCCGAGAAGCCATGTGGATTTACCATGAATGTTGTGCATATTCCAAATTGAATATTGGTAATTTTCACATCTTATGTGAATAGAGAAAGGAAATTTCAAGCAGAGTAGTAAAAAGTAAATTTCAAAGGAAATCAAAATATTTCACATGAATAAATTGAATTTCATGGGATTTTTTCATCAATTGATAACCATAAAATATCATAAAAATGTGTATAAGGTGCAATAATGTTGGACGCATTTTATATGATTACTTGTTCGTAACTCTAGATTAAGAAAAGGTGTGGAAAAATATTCATAAATCACTTGGTGATGAATGTTCCTTGATGGCTAGTGTAAAGAATAATATTTCACACAAATAAATTAAAGAAAGAAAATATTACATGCTGCCCATGACTTCTAAGAAATCTATTAAAATCATCATTAAGAGTTCACCCTCACATGGGGGAGAAAATAAATGAGTCTCAGGGTTGAGAAATAATTCTGATCCTTATTTATTTTACTGATAAATAAAGTAGATCTACCTTATTCCCATATAATTTTTGTTTTTTCATTACTTGTTGGTAATTAAAGGTAATTAACTTATTCAGGGGGGTGCTGAGTTGAAGAAGTCATATTTTCATATCTATAAGATGTAATATTCATTAATAAATTAATGGAAGACATCATCCTAGTTTAATCTATTTACTAATATCTTGAAGATTATTTGTTACAAAAGACTATAGATCAACCTTGATAAAGATTATCATGTTGTTACAACTGATCAAAAAAAATTAAAGTTACCATCATAGATGAGATCACAATAATTGGTATACATATTAATTATCATTTAGAAGAAGATATAAGGAAAATATCCATATTAATGAAGTGAAACTAGAGATCATCCCTTGAGTTTGAGTATCTAAACAAATTTCTATATCATTACACTTTAGTCAAAGGTGTTATCTCTTGAAGGTACTTGTTCAAGAACTCATTAATGGGGTATGGTGGCACACACTCCTATCCTTATTCACAGAAAAATTAAATGATGTATGATCTTAAGTGGGAGAACATAGTGAATTGATGACCTAAAAAAGTGCACAAGAGCCTCAGCCCAGTTGGTGAGGACTCGCTGGGTGCATCCAAGAGACCCGAGATCAAATCTGGGTGGAGGAATATTTTTGGGGGTAATATAGAAGTACTGTAGTACGAACTATTCAGTACTGTATCAGCCAGAACTATTCATCCCTCTGGGCCTTCGGGCCACCAGTTTGGTCCTCGGGTCCTGCAAGGCTTTCGAGCCACCCAAGGCCTTTGGTCCAGTTGATTCTCAAGGCCTTAGGGCCACATTAAGGCCTTAGGTCCACCCCATGGACTTCGGACCACATGAATGCAGGACCCAGGCACACTAAAAAAAAGGAGCGGCCCCAGAAGAGGATCAGAGCAGGTGCACTCACCAGAGCAGAGCCAAATGGATTGTCAGAATGAGAGGGTATGGCTATGCCATCGGTACCAGCCTGTTCTTGCATGGGAAGCCTAGCCAGAGAGTCATGAAAAGGTGGAGATCTACTATTAGGATGCAGATGCTGGGGAGGGGTAGTTCTATATAGATAGTCTGGTTGAATTCCCTAAGACCTTCGGGTCATGTAATCTCCTAAGCCTTCGGGTCATGGTATCTCTAAGCCTACGGGCCTTGTAAGGGTTCCCCCTCATACCTTGAAAGGGGGGTTATCAAAAATCAATAAAAATGAAGGCCTTTGAGCCATTCAGGTAAGATGACCTAAAAAAGTATCTTGAGGAAGTTCTAGGATTGATTTCATGAAAATTACCTTCCCATTATAATTGAATTTGTTTAATCTATGTGTTGAGATGCGTGCTGTAATTTTAGGTTGAATGTATCTTGAGAATTTTTTTTACAATTGGTATCATAAAATTTCCACTTTTGTTGTATCAATTAGTATAAATCAATTACTATCAACCTAGAAATAGTAGAATATCTCTGAGTAAAGAAACAATTTGTGTTATACCAATTGGTATCATATTATGAATTGATAATGGATAGAATTAGTGTCTAAATTAGACCCTTTTGTTTTATACACCAGGTTATCTTTAGTAGACTTATAGGATAATAATTCATGTCACGTTACTTAAGAAAGAAATTATTTTATCCTCTCATGTTTACTTTTTACTTATCATCAAAAAAGGGGAGACAAGAAAATGAATAGGGGGGATAAATAGAACATATAGGTAACCCATTTTCTACATTGGTATTGACCACAAATACAAAGGAGGAGATTTATGATCCTACTTTTTGTTTTAATTGTATTTTTTGTCAATAATTAATTAATAGATTAAACAATTTATTTTAATATGAATTTAGTAAATAATAATATCTTGGAAGTTCATTGGTGTTATCAATCATGTTTTTTGAAAATTAAAGTGAAGTTCCCAAGAAACTATTTGCATTAATTTTATAATTACTTTGTGAATATCAAAGGTTTTTTGAATAAGAACAGATGTATTTTAGGTACTGAAAAAGAGAATATCCATCCATAGGAAGTTCAAATGTTGCATATTATATTTTTGGATGAAGTGGATTTAATTATGAAAATAATTGAACTTTTATTAAGTTCAAATACACGTTTCAATGGAGTTATAGGACTGAAACAATGTTTACAAATAGTGAAGAACTTTAAATAACACCATGAAAATATTTATTTTCAAGTGGAATTTATTGAATTACATGAAAAAAATCCTCATAAATGAAGAGAATTGAATATTTCTTTAAGTATTTTTTAAGAATAATTCAAAGAATATTGAAGTAATTTTTAGACCATGAAAAATAATATTTTTCATTCTTTTTGGTTGAGAAGTAGATATTGAGAATCATATTTGAGAGATTCTTGGTTTTATAAATCCTTTATTTAGAATTATTCTAAGTTTTTTTTGTTGGATTTTATCAAAACAATGTCCAACCATACAATACAAAAGGTCCTACTCAATCAACCTTATTGGGGGATCTAGCTTAATCATAAGGCAGATATAGTCTGAGGAAGAATGCATGATATAATTGGTGAGAGATTGTATTGGAAGGTAGGTATTCACATGGAGGTACATAGGATCACATGAGTGAGTATGCAAGGAGGTTCCAGAGCCACCGTTCAAGGGCATGGTGCGGAGGTGTGTCAGTTGGTGTGTGAAGTGTGGTTCTGAGAGCAGACCCTAAGCTACTTGCATTGAGCTACCGAAGGAATAGATTGATTCATTAAGTGAAGGCTCACCAATATGAAGTTCTATGTGGGACAATGAAATGATTTTATTTTTCTTGTATTAAAAAATCACGTATATAATCATAGATACTTGATCAATTTAATCTCTTCCATTTGATTTTTTTCACATATTCATCTCCCTCCTTCAATGTGAAAAGGGTTACATCCCATGCCATCTTTATGTCATAATGAGCTTGATAGAACCCAATATCACCATGATCATTCTGAGCTTGATATTTTTAAATTATCATACACTAAATCATCATCCATGCATTATTTTATTTGAATTAAATTTCTTGGTTGAAGGATTAACCACTGATATAGAATGATGGTGTGTATGAGATATGTAAAGAAGAAGCATGAATTAAAAAACACGTGCATGTGAGTCTGGACTCAAGATATGAGTAGTTGATTATGTAAATATTAAATCTTTTTAGCATCCTGTGTTTCCAAATAAAACTAATGGAACTCGCATTAGAAAAGTTTAAAATACTGAAAGCATTGGTGATATTAAAATTGTTCATGACATTACACTATTATTGAATGTGGAATGAAACTTAGGATTTAAGTAATTGAATACACAGGTCATAGGTGGTGAACTTCACCTATAAAATGAGATCACCTTAGACTGGGATAGAAATTTCCATTCATATATTTTGAGAGCTCTCATTTTCAAAGAGAAACAAAGCATCTCTGCACTTCATTTACATGGAGGATAGAAGGACTTAAATGCTCTTTGTTTACATTAAATAGAGGTATTCCACAAGCCACCTAGGTCACAAAGAATTAAAGGATCAAGATTCTATGTATAGTTCCAGAATAAGATCATCCTTGTTTTTGCAAAGCCAATCTGGTTTGTGCAAAGTAAAAGAGAGATCCCATGAATCGCTTCTTTCTTTCAAAAAGAAGAACCTCATACTCACACTGCTACTTGAAGTATAGAGTTTCCTCATACACTTTCCTATTCAAAGAACATGCAAGGGTTACATGAAGAAGAAAATAATTCCTTGGTATATTTATACTACTACATGAGGTCATTATTTTATCAAAGTTTCATGCAAAATCCTTCCTGGTTTGTGTGAAGCACTGAGATACCGTGTACTTTTATACACTAAGAGATATTACATAACAAATGAAATAAATATGAATGAAAAGAAATAAAAGAACATGAAAAACATAATAATATCTCGCATGAAATAATGATTTCATGTTGATGGTATTTTGATAAAATGACACTATAATTAAATATATCATATTTTTTATTGAAGATAAAAAGTAGAAGGGATTTTGACCATGATAGAATTTTCTCATTATTATTTGGGTTGGAGAATTATAATTTTTGTAACATCCCAAACCAGGTTCCACTAAACTAGTACCCCAAGATGGTGGGTCACATGGCCTCAAGTGCACCTCCTCATATGCTAGAGGCTATCGACTAGTAGTGATGGTGTGAAGGTGATATGGTGGGGTTACTATACCCTCTTATCAGAGTGTAATAGAAGATAAAATCATAAACATACATCAATGGATGTATATGATTAAATAGACCGAATAAATAAAGTAACAGAAGAATTAATAACCAAGAAACTGAATAATAATCAACATCCACTAGGTAGTGTCATATACATGAATTCATGGCATGTTGATGTACAAAAGGGGAATAGGGGACAGGAATAAACAATCATGCTATATAAAAAGTAAAAAAAATGACAAAAACTAATCCACTATAATCTTGATAATATGATCAGTCCTCTTATCCTAAGATACATCTATAATTAAGAAATATCAATGACTAGTAGCAGGGTGCTTTGCCTTATCAGTACCTGCAAATGAATAATATACTTGGGTACCGAAGGTGGACTGAGTCAGGTGTGAGAAAAAACCCTAGTAGGACACCACCAATGGTGTCTATAAGTAATCCAAGCAGTGGTCATAACTAAAAAGTGTGCAGGTATAAATTAAATAAGAAACAAGTTTTGAAATAGATAACCAACTCTCTCAGATTTCTAGAGGAAACCTAGAGGCTCTACCTACTTCAGCTCATGTTTGGAATATATGTCTTATCAATATATATATATATAGTTATATATTTCATCCACCTTTATGGACCATGTATATGCAGACGTAAGTGTCCATATACCTAGAATACTAGTTGTTGGCTGGATTGGGGCGTAATTCAGACATCCATAACCAATCTAATGATCCTATAAGCTCAAGCATTAGGTTACATTCCCTACATCTCATAATGGGTGTGATATGTCATGCTCTTCACTCGAGATGGTGAGTGTGTCATCATTACAACACTCTAAACTAGGGATATGGTGCTTCATGACCATCGACCAAATAGAGTTAGTGGTGTGAGACGTCATGTTCAACACCCGATGTAAGGGAGCATGATATCACCATGCTCAATAGAACCATTAACATTGTACCACATCCTATATCAATTCATAATCATGTTTATAATATAATACATGAGTCATTACCTCTCATTTATCCCAATAGTTAAGTTTAATTCCAATAATATATTAAAATTCAAATTAAGTATCCAACAGAAGATGAAAAATGGCATGGCCTTTCCACATCATTTCATTTCAACCATTTAGTTAATTTAAGGTAAGAAATCCATCACATAAAATCTATTCTATTTAATCCATTTCATTAATTTAAATAACAAAAATCTATCATGAATAATTTCCCCAATTTAGTACATTCCATTCAATAAAAAATGTGTGGAAATTTGGGTAATAAGGTTTCATCCATTTAAAAAGGTGACATGGTCAATAAGGATGTTTCTAACATGGTCAGTTCCAATTATAATTTGGTTCAATAACTTATAAGGTGCATTGGTTTCATTAAACAATCATATAACAAGGGAAATTCATTTTAAAATACAATCTGAATTCTTGGAAGGAATTTCGAGAAATTTAACAATTAACTATAAGGGCCAATTGAAGGAGGCACACCCAAGGGGTGTCCACAACTGAGTTATTCAACCTTTAATCTACTAAATAAGGATAAAAATACATATATCAAGGTGCATATATAAATTTCATATGAATAAATCAATATAAAGATGATGTGCAGCAAAGTTCAGCCTTCGGCACAATGTCAAAGCTACGAAACACCAAAACTCTTGGGGAAAATGATGAGACCACATACATTAGGGGCATTAATGAATCTTCATTTTATGGTGCCCTCATATTTGAAGTAGGTTGGTAGAAATAAATTAAATGGTCCAAATCCCTAAAAATAGGGGAAATGGATTGCACCTAAATAGAGTAATGGATCTTGAGATAAATTGAAATAGGAAGTGAGAGGACTCAAGAACATGCCTCTAGCTATCTGATGCTTCCTTCAGATATTGAGTTGGACTTCGGAATGAAAATTTATATAAGAACCTATATTTAGGATCTTTTAAATCTATAAGAGAATAAGAACATCATCATTTTTTTTGAAATGAGAGGGGAGAAAATAAAATAGGTAAATAGATTTAATTGGGTGGGATGTAATTTCACCCACAAAACAGGGGGCCCATGGTTAATGTGTATGGTTTCCCAAGAATAAACCAAGGTTTTAAATTGAAAAAAAAATGATCCATACCTTCATGAAAATATGGGTCATTAAAAACTCCCATCCTTAAATAAACTTTTTCCCAAGTTTTCCATGTGAGGGTAAATAGGTATTGTCAGCAAATATTTCTGACCACTGAGCTCATATATCAGCTTATTTTTCCCAGGTCTCATCTTGTACCCAGCTATACTGCCATAGTACCCACACCAAAGGAGCTAAACTACCATGGAGTGTCTTCATGCTATGATCTACAATATAAATTGGATACACCTCGAAAGAATCATACACATCCATCTCAACCTCATCAGGCTGAAAGACATATGAAGGGTCTGGATGATATCGACAAAGCTGAGATATGTGAAAGACATTATGTATAGACAGCTACTTCTGAGGAAGAACCAACTGTTAATCCATTGGATTGATCGGTTTCAGAACCTTGAAGGGTCTAACGAACCTCTGTGAAAGATTAACATACCTAAAAATAAGTCTATGGCCCAACCTAAGTGAGACTCATAAAAAAACTGAGTCTCAAACCTCAAACTCAAGTGGTCATCAGCATTTTTTTGACATACAACTACTATCTGTACTGAGCTGCCATCATGCACTTTCTGATCAGCTGGACCTATTCTGTAGTCTCTTGAATGAGATATGGTCCAAGCATAGTTGTATCTACCACCTCTAGCTAATACAGAGTTGAATGGAAGGTCCTACCATATAAGGCTTCATAAGGATCCATCTCTATGGTAGCCTAAAAGCTGTTATTATAATCAAACTCAATTAGGGGAATATTTTTCTCCCAAGAACCCCCAAAGTCAAGGACACATGCACGAAGAATTTCCTCTAGTACTTGAATTGTACTCTTTGTCTTACCATCAGTTTAAGGGTCATAGGTCATGCTCAGAAGTAACTATTTACTCGAGGCCTTTTACAACCCCTACTAGAACCATGATTTAAAGAGAGTGTATCTGTCTGAAATGCTAGAATAATGAGCTCTATGAAGAGGAACAAACTCCTTGACATATATCCTTCCTAGATAATATAATTATAAGGTATATTGTACAGGTAATAAGTGTGTGACCTTCTTCAAATGATCAATGAAAATCCACACTATATCATTATCATGAGGTGATCTGGGTAGACCATTCATGAAATCCATCGAAACATTGTCTCATTTACACTCGAGAATAGAAAATGATTGTAAAAGACATGTTGGACATGGATGCTCCGCTATCACCTACTGATAGGTAGAACATTGAGTTATGGTATCAGAAATCTCACATTTCATACCAGGACACCAATACTAGTGTTGTAGATCCCGATAAATCTTGGTGACACTAAGGTGAACCACCTATGTTGAGGTGTGTAATTCCCACATCAACTCCTCTCTGGTGTCTGTTGGGACCCATACACACCCATGTAAAATTAAATTATCATCCCCATATATGGTCTAACCTAAAGTTGTATCATCATTTGTGACACTTTCCCTTAGGACAAGGCCCTCAAGATTCGACAGTTTCCTCATTCTTACCCATTTCAGAAGAGTAGATGTCACTGATAAGGCTGAGAGTATAGTCTAACCATGGTCTACATAAACCTCAATGTGAATCTCTTAGAATAATCCCATGAACTTACATTCACCACAGACCTCTTGAACCACATAAGTTTGAGTCTTTTGACTCAGATTTTCGACTATAACATTTCCTTTACCAGACATGTAGGAAAGATAGAAATAAAATGACTGTAGGTACTCGACCCACCTATGTTTCCTTAGATTCATATCTCACTGTGTAAAGATTTACTTCAGACTTTTCTGATAATTTTATACCAAAAAATTATCTCTAAGTAGATATTGTCTCCAAAAGTATAAGGTGTGAACTATAGAAACTAACTCAAGGTCATTCATCAAGTAATTCCATTCAAGAGGCCTCAAATGATGAGATTCATAGGTGATGTCTTTCTCGTCCTGCATCAAAAATCCTCCAAGCATGGTACTTGATGTGTCATAGTATACATTATAGATCCTTTATAGCTCTGGAAGAATCAGTATCGGTGCTGAAGTCAAATAGCCCTTCAACTCCTGAAATGGTGATTCATAAGATTTTAACCATACAAATTTCACACCTTTCTTTTTTAATCCCATAAGTGGCACTGTAAAATGTGAGAAATCTTGGATGAAGAATCTCTAGTATTTGGCTAGTCCCAATAATCTATGAATTTCAAATATTTTATTAATCTACTCCCAGGAAACCACATCTCTCAATTTCTCTGGGTCTACTGAAACTCATAACTCTAAGATAATGTGACCCAATAAGTGGACTTTGTCAATAAAAAAGTGGAATTTACTGAGCTTAGAATAGAGTTGATTTTCTATCAGTGTATTCATCATGATATCAAGATGATTTTCATGGTCATATCTAAATCATGAATACAATAAGATATCATCAAAAAAGACTATCATAAATGCATCCAAATATGGTTGGAAAACCCAATTCATATGATCCATGAAAATAGAAGGTGTGTTCGTGAGTCCAAACGGCATAACCAGGTACTTGTATAAACCATACCTACTTCTAAAACTTTTTCAAGGTATGTACAATGACTTTACATGAACCTAGTGATAGTCTAGCCTCAAATATATCTTTGAAAACACTCTCACTCTTTAGATCTAATCAGATGGTTCATCTATTTTTGGAAATAGATACTGGTTCTTTACCATGAGCTGGTTCAATCAATGGTAATTCACATAGATCCTGAGAGTACCATCCTCCTTGTAAAAAAAGACCAGTGAACCCCATTTAGATGTGTTGGGGTGTATGAAGCCTTTAGCCTCTAGATCCTCCAATTGTTTCTTGAGTTCTAGAAGCTCCATAGGTTCCATCCTATAAGGATGAATGGTCACTTTTGATGCTATTGAAAAAATATCAATAGTGATTTCTACCTCTCACACCAAAGGTAGACTAGAGAAATCGTCAAGAAATACATCCCAAAAATGCTCCACTAAGAGAAGGAAAACACTGGGTCATAACCCTTGGTTATATTGGAAAAGATTAGAAATCTGAGTTGTCACACTACCCAAATTCTTCTACTCAAGTCTAGATCGTGTATCTTTCACATACCATTCTCCCTTATGTACATTCTTACCACCCCTTGGTGATGTAAACGTCACCCTCCAATGATAGCAGTCAATATGGGAACTAACCAATCCATCTCGATGATTACATCAAAGCCCGTCATGTCAAGGATGAAAAGGATAAAAACGAAGAGTTACTCTTCTATCTAAATGGGGAAATACTTATAATGGATAATTCCCTTTGAATAGATACTTAAATGGGTATATAGATTCATAATTACATAGAAATGTTCAATATCAAGGCTCAAAATCACTGTGATTACCTCATATATAAATGAGTGTGACATGCATGTGTCAAATAAAGTAGACACTAAAGTGGAGGATAGTATAATATTACCTCATATAGTAGAAGTTCTGGTGATCTACTCCATCATCATATGATGGACTACATGTAATTGGATTATACCATGGCCTTGAGTCACTATCTCATTGCCCTAAGCAAGCCCGCTCTAATGGTACTAAGAATCATAAGTCTGACTGTCTCTACCTCAACTGCCACCTTGGCTTGATTGGCTGGTGGTATTCTAGCTGCTAGCATATCATGATACTACTGTCCCCACTTTTGAATAGGGAGTGGGTGTAGATCCCTACTCAATAGTAACTGATGAGAATGTTCTGCAGAAATGCTAGATATGTCCAATCCTTTCATAGCCTCTACACTTCACTAGATCCCTCAATCATTGAGGTTTATTATATCCTGACTTCCCACACCAGTGAAATATTAATAAACTATTTGCATGATGAGACTAACTACTTCTACCCCCATGAGAAACCTCAAAATGATTATTATGTCCACTATAAGATCCACTGATATTTTTAGGTGTTGAACCGCCCTAACTCACAACATCATATTCCCTCAGATTCCTCTATTCAATAAGGGATTGGTTGATAATTTTAGAAATATGTTCAGCCTGAAAACATTAACCTATAACCAAATGGCATATACCATCTCATCCTCAAATCACCCGGTGGTCATAATATCATCACCAGACAAAGTAGGAGCGAACTACTGTATCTTGGTGAAATGATCTAAGTATTCCATAACATAAATGCTTTCCTATTGTAGGTTCATGAATTATATATTTATTCCATCCCTCAGAGACTGGGGAAAGAAATATTTTTAAAATATTATCTGGAAATATTCTGAGGCCATATTACGATGTCAGTTCACTTAGGTAATAAAATCCTACCACCGCTTGGTAGAATCACGCAGCATATACACAACAAGTTTGACCCTCCACTCTGTAATAATCTCCAGATCCTCAAATTTGGAAAGGATAACTTTGATTCATGACTTGGAAGCATGTGTTCCACCATCCCATGAAAAGGTAAGAGGATGCTACTACTTAAATTCTCAGGTCAACTTTTCCATAATCTAGGCAGGTCGAACCACCCTTTTCATATTTTGCAACATACATAATAATCCCTCTTAGAAATAGATTTGTGTTCCCATATCAGGAATGAGAATAGGTTCCATAGATGGAACAGTGGGAGGGACGTCTCAAGTCCCACCACCTCAGGTTTATGGTCGTCACCACCTTCAGGGCGCATGACTAAAGGATTTCATGGAATCATGATACTACAATGCCAAACACATACCTCAGAAAGGATTTAACCATTGAGAATATTGCAGATAGAAAACTAAGATAGGTCCACATACTTCCTATATAAAAAATCATGCATCATTTCCTACTTCAAAAGATAGGTCTAGGTGGTATAAGATAACATAGTGTCCAAAATAATGTAAGAGACACACCAACTACCCACTACAAAGGTCGGGTTCAGGTCTAGTCCTTATTTCACATGTATAGGGTAACTACATTTACTTTAGAATTCATATTAATTTTATATTTTTTCTCATTCAAATAATTAAATCACTTTAAATAGATGAATTACGTGGATTATAATTTTTGATCCATAAGTACCCATACTCTTTATGAACCAAAATATGGCATTAACTTAACCCATACCATAACACATTCCTTCCTATGAGACTAGTGGTACATGGTTCAACATTCCATAATTAACTTCTTAAGTTGTATTCTTTAACCTATGTAGGAAAACACTATTAGTTTAAGGTTGGAACTTTAATTTTCAATTATGTTTTCTGATCCCTACAAGAGATTTTAGTACATTTCAATACATAATCAAGGAACTATCAATATGAAACAGTAAAATAAATGTTGAAAATTATATGTGTTATGGAAAAATGCATGGAATATTAGTCCTATTGTGCCTATATTGATGTATGACATGATGCAAAACCCACATTTCATCGGTCCTGGGTAAAAGAAATCATTACTTAGAAAATACCAATAATAATAAAATCATAAGACATTTGTGTCACCCAACGGTGAATTCGTATCAACTATAAATAGCATAATCAATCATAAAAAGTTCCCATACAAAGTATTTTGGGTTTCCCATGTACATGGGTTATCTATGACCAGGCATAGGGTCATTTTCAAATTCTTCTAACTTCTAGACTCTTGTATAATACCCAAATAGTAAGACAATGTAAAAAAATAAATATCTCATACCACTTTGTAACATACCAACCTAGGGTCTACTGAAATCGTGCCCCGAGTCATTGGGTCACATGGCCTCAAGAACGCCTCCCCATATTCCATAGGCTGCTGATTAGAAAAAATGGTGTAAAGGTAGTACGAAGGGAAGACAATACCCTCTTATCAAAGTGGAACAGTGAATATAATCATAAACATGCAACAACAGAAGTAATAAATAAACATATAGAATAAATAAAGAAATATAATAATTAATAACTAAGAAATTGGAAAATAATCAAAGTCCACTAGGCATTTTCATATACATGGATGCATGACATATTGATGTAAAAAATGGTAACAGGGGACAGGCATATACAATCATGCTATACAAAAGGTAAAAAAATGAAAAAAAAAGTTTCTCAACTAGAATATTGATAATATTCTTGGTCCTCTACTCTTAATCTCTATCTATAAGTAAATCATTTCAAACACCAGTAGAAAGAATCTTTCCCTTATCAGTACCTGCAGATAAATAATCTACTCGAGTACCAAATGCAACCCAAGAAAGGTGTGAGATAAAATCCAAGTAGTCCACCACCAATGATGTCTATAAGTAATCCAAGAAATGATCATAACTAAATAGTGTCTAGGTATAAAAGAAATTGGAAACAAGTACTGGAATAGATAACTAGCTATCTTAGGTTTCTAAAGGACACACGGAGGCTCTACCTGCTTCAGCTCATGGCTAGAATATATGTCTGATCAGTATCTATATATATATAGTATATTTATATATTGAATCCAATTATATGGACCAAGTACGTGCGGATGTAAGTGGCTATATACCTAGAATACTAGTTGTTGGATGGACCAAAGCCTAACACAAACATCCATAACCATTCTAACAAGCCTATAAGTTCAAGAATTATGGTACATACCCTACATCTCATAATGAGTTGGAGATGTAACGCTTGTCACTCAAGAGAGTGATTAAGAAATTATGTCAACACTCTAAACCAGGGATGTGGCATGTCATGCCCATCTCCCCAATAGTGTCATTGGTGTGAGATGTCATTCTCAAAACCTGATGTAAGAGTGTGTGATATCGTTATGTGTAACAGAACCCTTACCATCGTACCACAACTTATATCAAGGATTAATCATATTTATAATATAATACATGATGAATTACCTCTCATGTATCTCAATAGTCAAGTCCAATTCCAATAAGATATTAGAATTCATATTAATCATTCAATAGAAGATAAAACAATAAGTGTGTCCTTGCCACCTCATTTCATTTCAACCATTTAGTTCATTTAAAGGAAACCATCACATAAAATACATTCCATTTAATCCAATTTATTTATTTAATGAATGTAATTCCATCATGAACAATTCCCCCAATTTATTACTAACCATTCAATCAAAAATGGGTTGTAATTTATGTTATAAGGTTCAAGTAATTTAAAAAGGTGACTAGTGAGCATTGTCGCACACGCTCTCAAAAATATTTATGATTTGACTAAGTGCAGCACAGTGGCTAACCTAGGTTGTCTTCTAAAGGATGAATTGAATTAAAAAAACCTTAATAGTCTTTAATAAACCAAGAAAATAAGTGAAAACAAATTACAAAAGATAGGGGTTTTAGTTGTGATTTTCAGACAATACACAAAACAAACAAATGAGAAGGAACAGTCAAGGACATAATTTCTTTAAAAAAACTAATATGAGAAGACATAGTAGAAATAATATACCCCCTTAAACATTAATTTATCATTCTACCATATGATTGATCCCCTAACCTTATAAACCCTTTAACCCTATAGAAATTAACATGACCACAAATATTGGAAAAATGAGCCCTGATTCAACTTTAGGACTTCCAATCACAGTGCCTTGCTTTGATTGTGAAACAAAATCCAACTTATGGTCAATGTAAAATTAGGGAATCATATCCTCCCTATAGTTGATAATTATTTGAATTTAGGGATGATACTTGATCCCTACAATTCTTTTTCAAGTTGATTGGATTTTGTGATTGATGTTTCACTCACATGATTCACACAAGTCTAGCCTCACAATCAAGTGAAAGTCGATCTAGATCCTTATAAATTCAAACTCAACTAATTGATAACAATTTAAGAATTATATTATGTTTATGGATTCAAAGTAAATAAATTAAGGAGTAAGGATTATATCAACTATGAATGAAATCACACTTCCATGGGTGGAGTTTTTATCATGCAGACGTTTTGCATAAGAAATGGATTGAAAGGAAAACATCCAATCACATCTCCAATCTTAGATTATATCACCAAGAATAAAAATGAGAATATTAAAATATAATAACAAAGAATATTTATTGAAGAAAAAAATAAGTTACAATCATGAAAATAAACACAAAGTGGATGTGGGAGAGGAGAGCCTTATTGGAAGAGATCTTTGCACAAATTCTTACTTCTTACAAAAGGTGTGAGATATATTCAAGAGCCACCCATTCGTAAAAAACTTCTCAAATCATCAACCATACCTCTTAAATATTTAAAATATCCTTTAAATTTATTTTGGGATTGCTGGGGTTTCAAATTCCAAGAGGGGTACATGCATTATTTGGTATCCAAAATTCACTTCATATTGATCTAACTTTTTAAACACCTTCCCTTGTGAACCAAGTGTCACTTCAGTTGAATTAAATTCTCAAAAATTTATTCCTTTAACTCCATAAAAAATTCTTCTAAATCCAATAAGTAATTAATATTTTATTGCCTATTTTGTGATGTGGGGTCCATTCTACCGAATTTTGTCCATCACTTCATTAATTCCCATTTTCAGCCCTCAAAATATGATATTCATCTGTCATGGTTTGAATAAAAAATGTGTAATATTTAGTTATTAATATTAATGGAAAATATTAGGTCAAAAATCGACACACATAAAAAGTTATGACAAAATATTAAGATGATATTAAAATAGTAAAAACAAAATTTTCATGGAATACCAAAATTCAAGCCCAAAACACATTTTTTCATCAAATAATCCAATAAATATTAATGTGGAGACATTATATCAATTAATATCAACAAAATATTCAACAAAAACATATATTATTAACTCCCCCACACTTACCCTTTTGCACTCCTGAAAAAAAACCCCATGTCATGTAATCCAGAAAATGATGCATATTGAAATTTCTCAATCCATGATGGCAATATGAGAAAGATTCACCAAAAAAAGTTAATCTCAACAAATCAGAAATTAAATTTATCAAAAATTGTACCAAAACAAAATAAAATGATATCAATGACACTAATCAGGTGAAAACATCTTATGAGTCAACCATACCACAAATTCCCCATGTGTATGTCTATGTGCTAATCATTTCAAGCTTGTTTCTCCACCCTTTATCCGATATATTTAGTTTAAGAAAAGATTTTATTATTACATAATTCTATTCCATCGAACCTGTTCAACATATTTTGTAATAAAATTAAAAAACCCACTCATTTAATCATTCCCATAAGTCAAACCTTGAAATCACAACCTAAATATCCCCACATGTTGTACATTTCATCACTCCCCTCTTTATTGATTGTTTTTTTATTTGTTTTTTTATTTTTTGATTTTTTTTATTTGTTTTTTTAAGGAGTACAACATTTAGATATTAGGTATGCATGCATAGTTCAATCTAGTACAGTAATGGAAATGATCAGAATAGAAACAAATGTATGGAAAGACCATGTTGAAAGCTGAAAAGGATTACTTACCCTCACTATACCTTAAATTGGGTAAGAGAAACTCACAAGTCATGATTGTGTGTGATGTGAATGGAGAGATTAAATGAAATAGTTTTCCCACAAATTTACCACAATGAATGATGTCAAAAATCTCAAAGGCTTAATAAGGACATAATCAAACATATCTTTATACAAATTCCATTTTTAAAAAAATAGACAACCAAAGATGAAAACTTTCTCATGTTTAACATGTTTACCATGAGGTTTAAAAAATAAAACATGAAATATCAATCAGTTACATAGATTTAATGGGAATGTGAATTTATTTTGTTTAATTTTTTTTCTCTTTTATTTTATTTTTTTAAAGATAATAACAATTAAATTAGGAAACATACAAAAATAAAAAACCTAAGGAATCTACCCAAAATTACATCCCCTCCCCCACACTTAAAATTTCATATTGTCCTAAATGTGACTCTATTAATTGATAAAATTCCCACGAAATATAGAATTAAAATTAGGACAAATAATATTAAAGTAAGAGGGTATGGGACAATGTGATGTTTTCAAGTGATGACAAGCTCATGTAGTGGGATGATATCAAATTAATGTGTTGGGAATCCCTCAAAGTATTGCTTCAAATACTTCCCAATGATATTAAATCTTCTTTATGTTGCCTATTGAGTGACCTCCACTACACCATAAGTAAAAATATGATATATAACATAAGGTCCCAACCATCTAGAATACAACTTACCAGGAATCAACTTCAATCAAAAACTGTAGAGAAGCACTTTGTATCCTACAAGAAACTCCATTTTTGGATCATTTTATCATGAGTTTATTTTGATATTTCCTTATATATACTTGATTTCTCATATGATTACAATAGAATATTCTCAAGATCTTGAATTTACATCTTCCTTTGATATTCAGTTTGGGGAAAATCCGTGTTTCACTTCTTTATAGCACAATATGACTGATGCTCTCCCTCCACGGGGAGATGAAAAGATTTCCAAAAAAAAATTGAAATTGGTACATGCCTATGGGAGTCTCGTATATATTCCTATAATCATAGAGTGCATCATCCAAGTGATTTCTATAATCCTTCATATTCAGCTACACTTTTTTCCCCAAAATTTATTTTGAATCTCAATTTAAAACCTCAACCTGGCCATTTATCTAGGGGTGGTATGGTGTTGAAGTTTTGTGTGTCACCCCATACTTACAAAGGATGGAATCCAATTTAGGATTGAAAATTTTTGTCCCTTGGTCACTGATGATGGCCTTTGGTACTCCAAACCTGAAAAAAAAAATCTATGCCTTGACAAAATCAACTACAGTATGAGAATCATCTATCCTGGTGTCCTTGGACTCCACCCATTTTCTAACATAATAAACAAAAAACAAAATATAAAAAAACAAAATGAACTAGAAAAAGGACCCATAAAATTAATTCCCCATACATCAAAAATCATGTAGGATAATATGGTCTTTCAATCCATAAATATTGCTAGTGTGTTATCAATGTGAACATGACTTAAAAACACATTACAATAATGGAATAATCTAGTACAATATAATCCAGAGTCTAATACTTTCCTAGATATTAGTTTGGGTCTAAAGTTTCCTCCACATGAAAGTGTATGGTAGAAATTCAGAACAGACTCAAACTCATGCTTAGGGACACACATCCTAATAACTTTATCACTACACATATGTCATAGGTTGGGATTATCCCACACATAAAACCTAGGATCATTCTTTAATTTTTGGACTTTATATTTCTTTAAATTTATAGAAATTTCAGAGGCAACAAGGTAGTTAGCTAAATCAGCATACCAAGGATGTGTACCTGAGAGTTCATAAAGATGCTCATTGAGAAATTTGTCCTATAATGGTACCAAGTCCATTTTTTATCTTCTATTATGTGAGTAATCCTACTCATGTGGTCCACCATTAAGTTCTATGAACCCTTATTTTCCTTTATCTCTGTATCAAATTCTTGAATAAGGAGCATCCATCGGATAAGTCTGGGCTTTGCATCTGGCTTCTTCAAGAGGTACCTCAGAGCTGCATGGTTAGAAAAAACAACTACTTCAAAACCTAATAAATATGAACATAGTTTATCTAAAGAAAATGTGATGGAAATAAACTCATTTTATGTGGTTGGGTAGTTTTATTGGGATGAATCCAATTTTCTAGAAGCACAGGAAATCACATGTGAACATCCATCCACCTTCTGTTATAAGACTACTCCAACTGTGAAGTTTGAAGAATCACACATAATATCAAATGTAATGTCCCAATATGGGGGATATATAATAGGTGGAGTGGTCAGAAACTTCTTTAGATAATTAAAGTAAACCCTATAAGAATCATCAAACACAAAATTATAATCCTTTTAAAGTGATCATGACAAAGGAAGAGAAATCTAATTGAAATATTTGATGAAGGACCGGTAAAATCCTTCATTCCCTAATAAATATCTAACATCATGCACACATCAAAGATAGGTTAAGGATGAAATAATATCTACCTTAGATCTATAAACCTCTATTCCATGTTTTGACACTACATTCCCTAAGATAATTCCATGATCTACCATGAAATGACACTTTTCAAAGTTTAAGAAAAGATTCTTCTCTATACAATGATTAAAAACCTTTCCCAAACTAAAGATACATTCATCAATTAAGGATTTATATACTGTAAAATCATCCATACATACCTTTATATATGTCTCAATAATTAAATAAAATACTCATTATGCATCTCTGGAAGGTACCTAGGGTGTTGTATAGCCCAAATGGCATCCTCTGGTAAGAAAATGTACTGAATGGACAAGTAAATATAGTCTTCTTCTGACCCTCTAGAGTAATAGGGACCTAAAAATAACCAAAAAATCCATCCAAAAAACAATAGTGTGTCCTCCCACCAAGTCTCTCCAGTATTTGATAAATAAATGGGAGGGATAATGGTCCTTGTGAGTTGTTTGATTTAGTTTCCTATAATCAATACACATATTCTAATTGTTTTGCACCCTCATTAAAACTAACTCCTCCATCTCATTTATAACAATAGTAACACAACTTTTCTTAGTCATGCCCTAGATAGGCCTCACCCATTGGGAATCTAAAATGGGGTAAATTATACATGCCTCAAACAATTTTACAACTTATTTTTTCACAACTTACAAAAGTGTGGGATTAAGTCTCATTTGTGGTTGCCTTATTGGTTTAGCTTAATCCTCTAAAAGAATCCTATGCATGAAAATGGAGGGGCTAATACCATATATATCATACAAGGTCCACCTAATTTCCCTAATTTTTTCCTCAAAATATTAAAAAAAATATTTATGTTCAAAAGGTATATTACTATAAATTATAAAATGTAATCTATCACCACTCAACAAGTATGAGTATTTAAGATCTGTTGGAAATGGAATGAGTTTCAATAAAGGTGGGTGTTTTATGGATGGAGAAATTTAAGGAACTAAAATATTTACACAATGAACATTAGAATAAGAGTATACATTATCAAAATCAGATAATAGTGCATCAAACCCATCAGTATACTCAATATCCAAGTCATAATCAGTGTGAACATGATCAAAACCAAAATATTATTCCACATCAAAATCAAATTCAAGAGAGTTTTGTACATTAGAAACAGGTGTGGAAGTTCTCTTAGACATCAAACTATAACAAATTCTCATAATATATCTAAGTATACTACTATAAATTTCCATGGGGTTTTTTATTTATTGGTTTAAAATGGGAGATAAAAAAAGAAGAATAGTTTTTTGAGGGGTACTTCATGGAGTCCATAACATTAAATATCACAACGTCATCTCTAAACTTCATTGAAAGTGTACCCTCATGGACATTTATGATATTTTTTTCATTTTTTAGAAAGTTCCTACCTAAGATAATGGGATCACAAGAACACACATGATCATACTCCATGTTAAGAATGTAGAAATTTTCTAGAAATATCATTTCTCTTACCTAAACAATTACATCATTAGGGACTCCTGCTGGATAGGATGTAGCTCTATTCACCAACTTCACCACTACTCTCATCAGCTTCCACTCACCAACCTATAAAGAAGATAATACAGAGTGAGGCATCACATTTATGGAAGAACCTAAATAACATAAAGGATCAAAAAAGTGTAACTCCCCTATGGTACATAGTATGGTGAATGTCCTTGGATCCTTTCACTTTGTTGGAATTTCTTGATTCATGGCATTGAGTGCGGACACATCCCTTCCAATATTGATCCTCTTATTTCCCCTATGCCCTCTTTGATTGGTAAAAAATTATTTTATGAATTTTTCAGACCTTTGGATTTTATTAATAGACTCAAGAATGGGGATGTTTATCTCAACACACTTGAATGTGTCCAAAATCTCTTTTTTCATTGCCTCTTCATCCATATTTTTCGTTTGTACAAATCTATTTGTAAAGGGAAAGGGTCTATGAGGAATATCATCAATTTTCATATTAACTTTTCCTTTCTCATTTGGTTGCTCAATGATTGGTGATGATGGGGGAATCTCCTATGGTTGGGTAAATCCCATTGGACTACTAGGAATAATTCTCTCACTTGTTTTCTTCCCACTCCTCAATGTGATGGAACTAACATTTTCCTATGGATTAGGAGTGGATTGGTAGGGAAGGTTTCTAGAGTTCTTGTTCACCATTTCATGGAGGTTAGTGGTAATCTCACTCATTTGAATATTTAGCTACCTCAACTCTATGCATTGACTCTTCATATCATATTGTTGATTAAGAACAATTTGTTTCAAAAGATCATCAGGGTTAAAATCTACCTTTGGTTGGTGATTCTATTTTTATTGACTTGTTGATGCTTGGGCTTCAAATATACTTTGGGGTTGTTGAAAACCCTATTGGTAAGGTTGAGGTTGCTGGATGTTTTGTTGAAAAGGATCCCTTTGTTGTTGTTCACAACCATACCTAGTATCTGAGTGATCCTTCTATCCTTGATTGTAAGTTGGTGTGAAGAAATAATACATATTTTGTGGGGGTGCATGTTGTTGTTGAAATGGTCTCCTTGGAAGGACTACTACACAATAATCTATCTCTTGTAGTTGTGGTAAACAGTCTGTTGAATGTTATAGTTCAATAAAAATTCCACAAAGCTTCACTTGAGTGGGGTGAAAACCTTTTTGGGACAATGCTATCTATCTTACCATAGAGGTTAACTCATCCAACTTAGTATCAATAAAATGATTCTCAAGATAATAGGTACTTACCTGATGTACTCCCCATATAGCCATTGTAATTTTATCATTGAATTCTTAAGAGTTTTGTGCCATCATCTCAATAAATACTTGAGAATCCATTGGGGTTTTGTCAACTAATGCTCCTCCTGCTGCCGCATTAACCATGATCCTCTCCATAGGAGTGAGACCATCATAGAAGTATTGGATGAGGATTTTCTCTCTGATTTGGTGATGTGGAAAACTTGCACATAACTTCTTGAACTGCTCCAAGTACTCACACATTGACTCTCCCTATTCTTTCTTGATTCTAGATATCTCCTTTCGAATTGTTTTAGTCCTTGATGTTGTAAAGAATATATTCAAGAAAATACATTTAAAATCATTTCAAGATGTAACATATTTAGTTTGTGGGTAATACATCCAATCTTTTTCAATTACATTAAGTTATAATTGGAATTTCCTTAATTTTATTTGGTCTTCAGTTACATTCCTTGGTATAAAAGTTTTTCAAACCATATTGAATTCCTTTAGATGTCTATTTGGATCCTCACTAGAGAGGCCATGAAATTTTGGGACAAGGTGAATTAGCCCATATTTTAGCTCGAAGTATAATTAAATATTTTGATATGCATTGCTTGTTGGTTGATAATTATTATCTAGTGTGTCCAACTCTAATGGTTCTTTCATGTTCATTATTGTTTGCATCCATTTTTTTTAAATTAGATTTTGTTTGAGATGAGGTACCAGGATCACTACTATTAGAATGATGTAAATAATGAAATTTGGGAATTTCAACACTTCCTGAATTTTGATATTGTCCAATTCAAGCCCTAAATCTTCTTTCAGCCTTGGGGTATTGTTCAAAATGAACATTAGAGTTGGATCATTCCATCAATTATGGTGAAATAAAAATTAGTGCACTATAATATCATTAAATATGGTTTCAATAAATGGTATGAAAAAGAAGAGGTGGGGAAGGAAGAATAAAAAGAAAATGGATGATAAGAGAAGAAAAAAATAATAAATAAGAAAAAATAACTTACCTAAAAGAGGTTGAATAAAACACTTTCCTCTCTGGCAACAGTTCCAATTTGATGAGCATTGTTGTACAAACTCTCAAAAATATTTTTGATTTTACTAAGTGTAGCATAGTTACTAACCTAATTAATTCTCTCAAGAAGGAATAGAATTAAAAACCATTAATATTATTAAATAAACCAAGAAAATAAGTGAAAGAAATGACAAAATCTTGGGGTTTTGGTTGTGATCTTTGGACAAGACACAAAACAAACAAATGAGAAGGAACAATCAAGGACACAATTTATTTAAAAAAATAATATGAGAAGACATATTTGATCTAATATACCCCATTAAACATTAATTTATTATTATCACATAATATTATAATTCATTCAATTTTTATCCCCTAACCTTTTCAACCCCCAAACCCTATGGAAATTAACACGACCACAAATACTTGAAAAATGAGCCCTATGTAAACTTCAAGACTTCTAATCATAGCACCCTATTTTGATTGTGATCCAAAAGGAAACTTATGGTCAATTTAAAATTAGGGAAGAATCTCCTCCCTAGAGTTGAGAATTAATTGAATGTGTTTGTGATACTTTAATCCTACCATCCAATCCCAAGTTTATTGGATTTTGCGATTGAAGTTTCACTCACATGATTCACACAAGTCTGACCTCGCGGTCAAGTTCAAGTCGATCAGGTTCCTTAGAAATTCAAACTCAATTAATTGATAACAATTTATGAATTATAGTATGTTTATGTATTCAAATTAAATAAATAGAGGTAGTAGGTATTAGATCAACTATGAACGAAATCACTCTTCCATGGGTGGAGTTGTCATCATGGATACATTTTGAATAAACAATGAATTGAAATGGAAAACCCCAATATCATATCCAATATTAGATTCCATAACCTAGAAGAAAAATAATAATATGAAAAGATAATAACACCAAATATTTATTGAATAAAAATTCAAGATACATGTATAAAAACAAAGAAACGCAATGTAGAGGTGGGAGAGGAAATATTTCTTGGAAGAGATCTTTGAACAAAGTCTTACATCTTACAAGATGTGTGATGTGAAACTTTTATAAAATACTTCCCAAATCCTCTAATAACCCTACTAAAGAGTTAAATTATCCTTTAAATATAGTTTGGAATATTTTGGGTTTCAAATTCCAAAAAGGGTACATGCATCATTTGGTCTCCAAATATTACTTCATATTTATTATCATTTTCGACCACTTTCCCTTGTAAACCAAGTGTTACTCCAATTTAATGAAATTATAAAAAAGTGATTCATTTAAATTTTCCAAAAAATTAGGCCAAATTCAAGCATAAATGAAGAATTTATGGCTGTTTTATTGATGTGGGGTTCATTCTACTAAATTCTATCCATTCATTCATTAATTATCATTTTTGACCCTCCAAATGGGGTGTATAGATATCATGATCTCAATAAAAAATTTACGAAATTTATTTTTTAATATTACTAGAAAATTTAAAGTAAAAAATATTCACACAATAAAAGTTATGATAAAAATATCAAGGTGAGATTAAAATGGTAAAAATAAATTTTTCATGAAATTTCCAAATTCAAGCCCAAAACATATTTTTTCATTAAATAATCCAATAAATATTAATTTGGATAAATTATATCAATTAATATCAATAAAATTTTCAAAAAAACACGTATTATCAGTGACATGGTCAATAAGGAAATTTCCTACATGGGAAATTCCAATTATAAGTTAGGACAAGCACTTAGAAGGTGTGTTGGGTTCATTAAATAGTCATATAATAAGGGTAGTTAAATTTAAAATCCAATTCAAATGATTGGAAGTAATTCTAGGAAATTTAAAAATTAATTATAAGTTCTAATTAATGGTTACCCACACAAGGGGTGTCCACAACTGAGGTCATCAATATCTAATTTACTAAGTATCAAAAAATGTATATCAAGGTGAATAGATCAATTTAGTATGAAGAACTCAATAGAACAGTGATGTGAAACAAATTCCAACATGTGGTAGAATAGCACAGATACAAAACACCAAAACTCTTGAGGAAAATGATGATACCACATACCTCTAGGTTGTTGACGACTCCTCATTCGATGGTGCTCTCATATTTGAAGTAGGTTAGGATAAATTGATGAAATGGTCCAAAGACTTAAAAATAGTGGAAAAGGGTTTGCACCTAAATAGGAAAATATATCCAAAGATAAATTGAAATAAAAAGGTATAGTAATCAATAGCATACCTCTATCTTTACAATGCTTCCTTTGGATCTTGAGTTGGAAATCGGATTGGAAAGTTATAGAAGAACCTAGATTGAGGATCCTGGAAAGCTATGGGAGAAGAACACCCTTAGCTTCTATAAATGAGTGGAGAGAAAATAAAATAGGTAAATAAATTTAATTAGGGTAAAATGTAATTTCACCCTCAAAATAGAGGACTTACAGTTAAATTTCATAGTTTACCAAGATTAAACTGAGGTTTTAAATTGAAAAAAAAAACAATTTGTACATTCGTGAAAATATGGGTCGTTGCAATTTTACCAGTCTACATTATATTCATATTATTCTAACTAAATGAAAAGAAGATTCATCCTACTTTATTACTACATAAATGAGGAAACCCTTTTGATTGTTGTAATATAGTGGAATCTATTTGATTGTTGCATTCATGTGAAGTTTATTGGAGTAATTAGTGTCTGTTAAGAGAATACTTATTCTACACTGTTTATCACTTCTAGTAGAGTAGGTTCAAAATCCTGCAATTGTGTTTCAAAGTTAAATCTTAAATTTTACCTGGTTGATACACTAAAAATGAGTACATGTTCATACACTTTCTCATGATTTTCAAGATAATAAAATAAAAGTTGTATACCAGTGGGATAATAACCATCATATATCAGGAAAATAGTCATACACATTAGAAGAAAACCTTGTTAACAAATTCTAGTGTTCTTTTTACTTTATTGTTTTATGTTCATCTTGCTAACTATGGGTGAAGAATAAAATATAATCATTCATTGAATAAGTTATAGGGTTATTGAAAGGGGTAAAAGTTTTCAATTGGTAAAAATTCATCCCAAATTGATTCACCCCCCCCCCCCAGTGTGGACATCCCAAAGTGATTCTAATAGGAAGCCACGTGAAGAACCAATGTTGCACAGTGGGAAAGTGGGTACTATACATCTAATTAAAAACATATGTAAAGAATTTAGGTCATAATATCTATTTAATTTTAACTATTTGATCATTTCAATCATCGTTTTCCTCACTAAAACTATTTCATGTCCATCCTTGGTTCAGCATATAGGAATTTCACAGTCCGCATCCACTGGATTAAAACAAAATCATTGAACACATTAAATAAGAATTAATTTTTCTCCTAATATCATGGGGATTTCAAAGCATGCATTTCATATTATATTCATGCATCTTCCATGCACGAACAAAATAACCTGAGCCATGATGTCACCTGTAATGAATCTAAAACTTTAAATAAAATAGAAGTAGGATAAATTCATGAGTATGCTTTAGATAAATGTAAATACATGAAATTATAATTAAATTCATCTAAGATTTAATGAAAAAGGGTTCATGGAATCATTCAATTCATTCAAACCACATTCTTCCGCAGAATCTTCATGCCAGAATGATTACATTTCATGTATGAGAATTAATGAATGCTCATTATACTGAGTATAAATGCATGAAGAATACCACCTAATTTTATGTTGTAGAAAAAAATGGTGAAGGCTACATGAAGGTATTAATGAAAAAATAATATACGTAGTTTTTAGAAAATGAATGCATGAATGAGAAAGAATAATACCCAACACCTTGTGAGTATTCATATTTGAAATGAAAGAAAATAAATTTGTTATTAAAAACACATTTAAATGAAGGACTTAAATGAGAAAATAATGAGTAACTTTTTAAAATGAAATAAAAGAGATATTATCTACACAATATTCTATATATATACTGACATTAAGTTGATGACTTTTTTTGTGATATAAGACTTGTTAGATAATTAAATACAACATAGTATCAAGAATAAAGAAAGAGTTTAAATTCGAGATCCTTTAAAGAAGCAACAACTTTTGTTCCTGAGTATTAAATGACTGAAAAACCAAATCACTCAATATTTGGTGAGGATTTCAAGACTAATAAGAAGTTATTTATTATATTGAATAATTGGTACACATGTAGGCATCTTGATCCATCTAATCTTATAGAAATATTATCATCAAGAGGTTTAAAGATCACTAGGAGCTTACTTGAAGTATTTCTTTGTTGGATCTTATTTTTTGAGGTGTTATATTTTCTTCCAATGGAATATGGAACCCAAGATGGTATGGTGGATTATATATTATTGAAGTTGTGTGGGAGATAATGGAGAATCTATATTAGGTGATATAACTAACATGGAAAGGAGTAGTCCTTTTAACCAAACCTTTTAAATATTGTGTGTTGTTCTATCTTTATATATTTTTGTATATGAGGTGAGGTCATGAGTTATTTTTTAGTGGATAAAGAACCTTAATAAGTTTAAGATCTTATATTAAAATAGAATTTTTAGAATGAGTGTACAATTGATTCACCCCCCCCCCCCCATCTCACTAGCGTCAAACTGATCCTTTGACTCTATAATGTGAACTATACATGGTTTTCCAAACCATACATAGTAACTTTTCACCCCCTGGGATCTTACTAGTTTCACTCCAAAACATGGATTTTCTAAAAACAACTCAAAAATATCTAACAAAAAAATAAAATAATAACTAAAACATCATGAAAATAATTGAGAATAAAGCTCAAATTCAAGATACACACATCCCGAACATCCATGGTAACTGAAGTTTCATCCCAAAATGTGGTGATCAATAAACTAATCCCGACCTATGAGTTAAATTTTGACAGTACAATCCCTATGCTAGTAGACTCCCCAAATAACAACTTAGATTTGATGTCATTATATCACAAACCAACTGAGGTTTCCCATGATCTGAGTACCCGAGTCAACTTATGGAAAGGTATGAAGGGAATTCCTAATCCCTATAGTCTAGAAACTAGTTCCTAGGTAACAAATATACACAAGAGGGAATAATCCTTCCCAATGAAACAAGAATAACATGGAAATTCTACCCTGAAGTTCAGAATGACCATTCTATAAGTTGATTGATCATACATATAAAATAAATAGTTTCAAAATTTAAAACAAAACAAATAGAGTATAACTCCAAATAAATATCCCATGCACAATCACATACTATAAAATATATACATCTAGACTAAAATAATATCCATGAATGAATGGAGTTCAGAATGTATGATACATTCAAGAAATAAAATGCCAAACAAAACAAATATTGTGAACATGTATCTTTACATGTCTAGAAAGTACTGATTTTCTTTGAACCACCGCCATACTTGAACCAAAAACATGAGACAAAACACTACAACCTAAATGAAAACTAAAATGTATATAGTCATGAGAATAAATATCTGTAGGTATCCTCTCCACACCCGATGTATAACCTTTATAAGAGGATCATTTTAAATCTAGATTGAAAATATGACTATGAAGGTAGGATTTAAATTTATAATTAAAAAATTCACTTATAATTTTCATTTTAATTAATTTTATTCAAGTCATCCCTTTTCCAATTTAAACTCAATCATTATTTTAAAACATTTTTGTAAAGGATGAACTTGTAAAGAAAAAAGGAATGGTTTCAAAATTAGGCTTTTGAGAATAATCACATTTTTTTTAAGTAAAGTAAAGTAACCCAAACTTTAATACCCCTTTTTAAATACCACCAAAAAAGCATTAGGGAGATACGAGTTATGTATTTCAAATAAATTAATACCCAAAGATAATAAATACTAATGTAGTTACCATAAAACAACTAGCACCATAGAAATATATAGGTGCGAACAAATCACTACATAAAATAAGAAGAAAACATAAATAGTATCTGTTGGAGTTGGTGACCTAGAACCAACTACTTTGTACTTTATTCATTAATAAAAGGATTATCACATCTTGATTATTATTCTGCGTGACAATTCATGTGATAATGTCCTAAGGATAGTTGTTGCATTAAAGGGTCATAATGGATCCCTGCTATGATGAGAACCCGGAAGTTCCATAACACTATTCTTGAATATATGTTCTATGGTTGGATGATGTTATTTGAGGGACACAAATAATACAGGCCATTAAGGGTGAAAACTAATAAAACATTGAGGCACCTTCTCATGGTGTGCTCCCTTGGTAATATCCAGGAGAATATTATGAGAACGAGACCCACCAGTAGGAAATCCACATTTCATAATTTCATTGGATGTTCCTATCTGCAAACGTTTATATTGGTCCTTAGACTTTACGATTATTATTAATGGGTATTACAACTCACGCACTTAGATTTATTGACAAAAATTGTGATGACACACTGTTCGCAATGAGGTAGTATACGTTGGGTGCGTCACGAGTAATACTGCATTAATAAATAATGCAAGAAAGGATTTGTCCCTTCTATTCCATAATAGAAGTAGATATCTCAGGCTCTTTGATAGAATTGATACAGCCTAAATAAATCCATGGCCATGGTAAGGTATGGGCAAGTTCAATTCCGGAAATTCAAAGAAATAATAATTGAGCACATGGGTTGATGGAACTAGAATACAACCCGCTTGATTTGAGATATCATGAAAAAGGAATTATATTACATGGTAAGCATTAGTATGAGGTGACACGTCAATGCGGCGTCAAATTCTTTCTCTTGGGTACCTTGACCCATTGCTAGACAATAATCTTGGACCTTAGGCAAGTCTGCCTAATGCCAATGAGAAAGAGGCCTAGAGGGTCACACACTAAGTGTGTCCATGTATCACAGTTAAATATTAATTTAACAAGTTAAATAAAGATTATTACTGACTGTGGTTTAATAATTATTTAAGGATGCTTGATCTTATTTATTTCTACACTAGTTATTCAATAGAATATATTGTGGATGAAATAAAATATATTTATAAGTGAGAAATGCAGTTAAATTTATTTGAGAAATAAATAGCCATTACTCAAGGAATAATAAATATGGTGTAGGAAATAAAGAAAAATGGAAAATAAAAGTACACGCCGTGTATATTGAATATACACGCCGTGTAGTTTTATGGAAAATGAGTACACACCGTGTATTAATGATTACATGGCGTGTAGTTTTTTCAGTCGGTATTTTGAGGAAATAATATCATTTTATTAAATGATATTTATTATAATCAGCGTGGGTGCATGTCAAGGAATTAATCATTCAACATGGGGGTTTTCAATAAGAGTTAATGAAATAAATAAAATGTGTAACGTGTTTATTTATTTTTATAACTCTATAACCTCAAATCCAATTATAAATATCCTCACAACCCCAACACATTTTCCCAATCGTTGTGTAGAACAATTCTGGAGAGTTCTCTTAAGGCCAAAAGAACTCTTTCCTCTAAGAACGCTCTCAAGACCGAAAGAGATCCACCACCACAGGATCAAGGCGATCGAAATCAAACATCGCAAGTGAAGTTCCTTCCGCGCTAGCACCTGGAGATCCCTTTGGTGACATCTAGAGATACGTGGAGCATGTGTGGATCACCGCTAGAGGAATCCTACACTTGGATTCTATGACGCAACGATGGATCACACCCGATCGTGACTGGAGACATCAACGAATAAAGAATTCCATCAAGGTAATTCTTGTAAATTAATTAAATTAATTATAACCAACAAATGATGATCCTATCTATATGGTTTTGGGACTCCCTCTTTTGTTTTTCATTCTTCATTCTATTCTGAAGATTCGGCGTTTTACATTGTGACGTATCTCGGATTGATCATTGTTAACGCTAAAATTAAAGTTGGGAAAACCCACCAACACGCTTCCACTGCACTCGGAACCTACAAGTAGTATCAGAGGGGTCGTATCATTGATTATAATTATTTAGTTTTTCATTGGTGATTTACGCATTTAATAATTTAGTTTTTTCAATTCAAGTTAATCGTTCTTTAAAATATGAATCTTGAGATCTGTTCCTCCCCTATCGTTTCTCGTTTACCTTACAGAAAAGAATTTTTCTTTTAATTTTGATTAAAATAAAATAGAGGAAATCATCCGGAGGTGTCAAACGTTCCTGGCTGTACAACACCAGAATACACAGCATGTATTCATAAGTACACACCGTGTAGTCTAGGTTCAATGTATTGGACTGGTCTACCAAATCAGGTCATGTATTGGATCCTATCTAAGTTATTTATGACACCATGTGTTGACCAGAAATAGGTGGAACATGGTTTCTGGATTACACACTGTGTGGTCCACTGAACATGGTGTGTAGTCCCTTTGGGCTGGGATTGGACCATGTACCCCGTACATGGCTTGCCCGGCTGGAAACCGTGTAACGTGGATACCACACGGCTTGTGTCCAAATGAACATGCCATGTACTCTGAAAATTTCCAAAGTACATCAACACGCCATGTCCTCGGGCATGTACTTCGGATGGACGGTGAAGAAAAGTGCATGTCGTGTAGTCAGAACTACACTCCGTGTACTCACCAAAATTACACAGATTTATTAAAATTTATTATTATATTATACAAACCCTTGAGACATGTACCATGGTGAATTTGTAAAGCTGAGGAACAACACGTGATAGGTGTTTTATATATATGTGTTTAATTTAACATCTGCGTAATGAACAGGAATTCACCAGGTTGCCTCCAAGGTACAAGTTACGTACAAGGATAATTTTAATTTATTTAAAATTATGATGGATGATATTCTGAAGGAAATTCATAAAAGGATTTAAGATAAAAGGATTTATTAATTAAAGATAATTAATTGATTCAAGCGTGATTTATCTTAAACAAGAATGATTAAAGAATTGAATTCTAGTTTTATTTATGCGTAAATATCGTTGCATGTATGGATGATCATGAGCTAGACCAAGACCTTTGTATGTGAATGGTTTCTTTAATTCATTTATTTAAATTAAATTGGTTGGCTTGCGAGCCTTCTCCTCATTAATATGTAGGTCATGCGTGCTCAAGGATTCTTTTATGTAAAAACCCATTTTTACCCCTCACCTATGTGTGAGATAAATGTATATGTAATGGATGGATCTCCCAAGCTAGTGGAGGCGGCTCAAGTTAGGAGCCAAGACGAAACCAATCCAAGGAGATACAAAGGTGGACAGGTGGAAAGTTGTAAACAGGAACCCGAAAGGTCCAAGGTGTTTATCCCCTAGGTCTTGGGTTAGTTTATCAACTACTAGATAAACTAACCAATAGTACAATCTCATGATCATACCATTTATTTTATTTCTATCAGGTTCATGGTTTATTTATTGTGGGTGTTTTGTCATGATCACGCAATTAATGAATTAAACAAGCATGCAAGATGGAAATAAAATAAATACCAACTTATGCATAAATATTATCTTAGAAATGGTTAATCACTTAATTATATCCCACTTAATATTAAAAAGAATGTGATCAAAGATAATAAAATAGAAATTTGTGTATAATGATAAAATCCCTCAAAGAAATATTAATTCAGTATAACCTTCCATAATCTTGGTTAGAATCGAACCATAGTTCAAAGTGTTTGACCAACCCTAGTTGGGGTGCTTTCAATTATCGGGGAATTCTAATTCACGGTTTTGGGTTGACTTGACTTGGTTCGCATCAAGGGTTGATTGTCACAGTAGGACTTGGTGTGACCAAGAGGAAAAGGTTGAGGAAATCCAAAATAAAAGGATTTTAGGATTGGGGAGTCCACTTAGTGGATCAAGGAGCTGCGAGTTAATGCAGTTGGAATTTGGAAAGCCTACCTAAAACCCTTCAAGTTGCTTGACCAACCCTAGTTGGGGTAATGCGAAGGGAAATATAGATCCTTGCCACTAGAATATTCAGGCAATAGAATATTTTGAAGTCAATGGTAAGGGCTATTAGATTTCGATAAAATAGTGGGAGACTAATAAGTATTAATTTATTTATTTGTCTCAATTTTAAAATAAAGTTCTAAACCTTTTCTCATCTTAATTTATAGAAATTTAAAGAAAAATGACTTCAAACATATCATTGTGAACCATACTCGAGAAGGAAAACCTTCTCACCGGCACCAATTTCCAAGAGTGGCAGAGGCGTTTACGCGTCATACTTCACCACGAGAGAAAATTGTATGTGCTGGAATAGCCTATTCCAGTTGCGCCTGGAAACAAGGCCAGTGATGAGGAACTATCTCTTTATATGAAACATATGGATGATGCCACATATTTCCAATGTTTCATGCTATTGGCCATGTCTAATGAGCTCTTGAAGCAACCTAAAAACATGGATTTGTATAGCATGATGTCTCACATTAAGGATCTCTACCAAGAGAAGGCGAGACAAGAGAGATATGAGATCTCCAATGCTTTTTTTACAACTAATCTTGGATATTCTACACCAGTTGGGCCTCATGTAGTCAAGATTATTGACTACACTGAATGACTGGACATCTTAGGGATTAAATTCTCGGATGAGTTGCGTACAGATCTCATCCTATCATCATTTCCCACGACCTTCTCAAGCTTTATTGTCAACTAAAACATGAGAAATAATGAGAAGAGTCTATTGGAACTTTTGACCTTGATTCACCAGGTAGATAAGGACATGGGCATGACAAACCCGCAGTCTTCATGGTAAATAAGAAAAGTAAGGATAAGGAAAAGGGGGAAAAGACTTATAAAAGGTCTGAAGCCCCTGAGCGCCATCCTTCCAAGAAGGGGAAGATCCATAGGCAGGGAAAGGAATGGGAGGTGGTGTGTTTTGCATGTGGAAAGCAAGACCACTGGAAGAGGAACTGCACCCAGAAACGTGGGGACGCTAAATGTGTGTTCGTTATCGAGTGTAATCTTTCTATTTCTACACATTGGGTATTAGATACAGCTTATGGGGATCACATCTGTATTCAAATGCATGAACCAAGTAAATTTAGAAATATTTTTAGAGGAGAGGTGGATCTTCGAGCTTCCAATGGTGTGAGGTTAGTTGCATTGGCTATTGGCGATTACCACCTCTCATTGTCGACTGGGATGATTTTGGTTTCACGTAACTATTATTATGTGCCTAGTTTTACCAAGAACATAATTTATGTATCTTGTTTGAATATGGATGGATTTATTTTCATGTTTGGAAATAAGGGTTGTCTCTTTTATAAGAACAACGTATGTTATGGCATGGAACATTTAAATAATGTTTTGTATGTATTAAATTACGAAAACCAAGTGTTGGAAATCAATAATGAAACAAACTCACATGACTCATACATCACCCAGTTGTGGCATCTCCATCTCGATCATGTAAACGAGAAGCGCTTGAAAAAGCTCTGCTAATATGGCTATTTAGACTCTACTGAGCTAAAACCACTTGATAGATGTCACGCTTGTTTACAAGGTAAAATGACCAAGATGACTTTTGGTGGATAGGGTGAAAGGGCCACAGATCTTCTAGGATTGGTGCACATGGATGTATGTGGACCATTTCTAGTAGAAGATAGAGGTGGATATTCTTACTTCATTACTTTTACTTATTATTTAATTAGATATGGCTATGTCTACTTAATGAGGTATAAGTCAGAGTCCTTAGAGAATTTTAAGGAATTCAATAATGAAGTGGAGAATCAGCTTGGTAAGAAGATAAAGAAACTTTGATCGGATCGAGGTGGAGAATATATGAACCAGGAGTTTATCAATATTCTACGGGAGTCTGGGATTCTATCTCAACTCACTCCTCCTTATACACCACAGTGGAATGGTGTTAGTGAAAGGAGGAACCACACCTTGTTGGATATGGTGAGGTTGAAGATGAGTCATACAGATCTTCCATTATCCTTTTGGGGATATGCATTACAAACTGAATCATACACATTAAACCGAGTACCAACTAAGGCGGAAAATGGAATTCCATCAGAGTTATGGAATGGAAAGAAACCCATTTTGTTGCACACATGTGTATGGGGATGCGAGGTGTTTGTTAAGGCCTTCTCAGGCAACAAACTAAAACCCCGGGGCACGAAGTGTATCTTTATAGGATATCCCAAGGAAACGAAAGGATATTACCTATATAACCCTTCAGACAGAAAGTGATTGTCACCAGACAAGCTGTATTTCTTGAGAGGGAGCACATCCTCAAAAAGGATAGTGGGAGAAAGATTGACTTTGAAGAAGTTGATGCTCAAGATACACAGGAGTTGGTACAGGAACAATTTCCACAAGTCCCTGTGGAAGAGGTTCCAGAAACACAAGTATTGCGTAGGAGCTCAAGAGAGGTAAGGGAACCAGAGAGATTTGGTTTCATAGTCACCGAGGATGGTGAATAATTATTGTTGGACAATGATGAACCTCTCTCCTACAAGGAAGCATTAGAAAGCTCAGAAGCTAGAAGATGGTGAGAAGCTATGAATTCTGAGATGGATTCCATGTATCTGAACTAAGTTTGGGTTCTGGTCGATGATCCAATTGATGTAAATCATATTGGATGCAAATGGTTATTCAAGAGAAAACTGGACATGGAAGGTCAAGTTAGCACCTATAAAGCAAGGTTAGTGGCTAAAGGATTCAGACAGCATCAAGGAATTTACTATAATAAAACCTTCTCTCCAATTTCCATGTTTAAATCCATAAGAATCATACTTTACATAGCATCTTAACATGACTATGAGATTTGAAAATGGATGTCAAAACAGTATTTCTTAATGGGAACCTTCAGAAAGATGTCTATATGACACAACCAGAAGGGTTTGTGACACCAGGTGAAGCCAAACATGTTTTCAAGTTGCAGAAATCCATTTATGGATTAAAATAAGCATCTGGGACATGGAACATTCGATTTGATGAAGCCATAAAGAAATTTGGGTTCATTAAGAACGAATGTTAGCCATGTATTTATAAGTGGTTTAATGGGAATGTGATTGTTATCCTAGTGGTATATACTGACCATAAATTACTTATTGGAAACGATGTATTAGTCTTACAGTCAGTTAAGGACTGGTTGAACAAGTGTTTCTCCATGAAGGACTTGGGTGAAGCAGCCTACATTCTAGGGATCAAGATCATTCGTGATAGATCCAAGAGGTTGCTTGGACTAATTCAGGGTACATAAATTGACCAGAAACTAAAGAGATTTAGTATGGAACAATCCAAGAGGGGATTGGTTCCAGTGTCATATGGCCTACATCTTTATAAGAAAATGTGTCCTCAGACACAAAGAGAAAGTTAGAATGAGTAAGATCTCATACGCTTTGGCTATAGGATCCATCATGTATACAATGTTATGTACCAGGCTTGATGTTGCCTATTCACTGAGTATGGTAGGCAGATATCATGCAGATATAGGAGAACAGCATTGGACTGCTGTTAAGACTATCCTGAAGTATTTGGGAAGAACTAAGGATATGTTCCTAGTGTATGGAGGATATGAGGAGCTTGTCATTAGAGGGTATGTTGATGCTGGTTTTCAGATAGATCAGAATGATCTGAAGTCGCAATCTGGATATGTTTTCTGTCTCAATGGAGGAGTTTTGAGCTGGAAGAGTTCAAAGTAGCCAGTTATTTCCGATTCTACAGTGGAGTCTGAATATATAGTGGCTTCTGATGCAGCCAAGGAATCCATCTAGATTCGGAACTTTGTCCAATAGCTTGATGTGGTGCCTAGAAGTAAAGATCATATCACGTTGTATTGTGATAATACTGTAGCAGTGGCTCTTGAAAAAGAACCAAGGTCACATCAATAGACAAATCACATACTCCGAAAGTCTCACCTCTTGAGGGATTTCTATCAGAGGGGTGAAGTTTCAGTGAGTAGAGTGTCCACAGAAGAGAACATGGTGGACCCCATGACTAAAGGCCTATCTCATCAGAAGCATGAATATAATGTGAGAGATAGCGGGTTAAAGGTTGTTAGCAGTTGGCTCTAGTCCAATTGGGAGTCTATTGGAGTTGGTGGCCTATAACCAAATAATTTATACTTTATTCATTAATAAAATCTGTATCACATCTTGATTATTCTTATGCGTGACAATGCATGTGATAATGTCTTAAGGATGTATGTTGCATTAAAGGGTCATAGCGGATCCCTCCTATGATGAGAACCCGAAAGTGCCATAACACTGTTCTTGAATATATGTTCTATGGTCAGATGATGTTATTTGAGGGATACAAATAATAAAGGCCATTAGGGTTGAGGACTCATAAAACTTTGAGGCACCTTCTCATGGCGTGTGCCCTGGGTAATATCCAGGAGGATATTATGAGAACGAGACCCGCCAATAGTAAATCCACATTTCATAGTGTCATTGGATGTTCCTATATACATATGTGTGTATTGGTTCTTAGACTTTATGATTATTATTAATGGGTATTACAACTGGCGCACTTAGATGTATTGAAAACAATTGTGACGACACATTGTTCGTAGCGAGGTAGGATACGTTGGGTGCGTTACGAGTAATACTGCATTAATAGATAATGTGAGAAAGGATTTGTCCATTCTGTTCCATAATGGAAGTAGATATCTCAGACCCTTTGATGGAATTGATATAGCCTAAATAAATCCATGTCCATGGTAAGGTATGGGCGAGTTCAATTCTGTAAATTTAAAGAAAGAATAATCGAGCACATGGGTTGATGGCACTAGCATGCAACCTGCTTGATTCAAGATATCATGAAAAAGGGATTATATTACACGGTAAGCATTCTTATGAGGTGACACGTCAATGAGGCGTCAACTTCTTTCTCTTGGGTGCCTTGACCCGTTGCTAGATAGTAATATTGGACTTTAGGCAATTCTGCCTAATGCCAATGAGAAAGAGGTCTAGAGGGTCACACACTAAGTGTGTCCATGTATCTCAGTTAAATATTAATTTAACAAGTTAAATAAATATTTGTCCCGACTGTGGTTTAAAAATTATTTAAGGATGCCTGATTGTATTTATTTTGACACTAGTTATTCGAGAGAATATATTGTAGATGAAATATAATATATTTATTATCGAGTAATACAGTTACATTTATTTGAGAAATAAATATCCATTACTCAAGGACTAATAAATGTGGTGGAGGAAATAAAGAAAAATGGAAAATAAAATTACACTTCATGTATATTGAATATAAACGCCGTGTAGTTTTATGGAAAATGAGTACACGCAGTGTATTAATGATTACACGGCGTGTAGTTTTTCCAGTCGGGATTTTGAGGAAATAATATCATTTTATTAAATGATATTTATTATAATCAGTGTGGGTGTATGTCAAGGAATTAATCATTTGACATGGGAGTTTTCAATAAGAGTTAATGAAATAAATAAAACACGTAATGCATTTATTTATTATCATAACTCTATAACCTCAAACCCGATTATAAATATCCTCACAACCCCAACACTTTTTCCCAATCATTGTGAAAAACAATTCTGGAGAGTTCTCTCAAGGACGAAATAACTCTTTCCTCTAAGAACGCTCTCAAGATCGAGAGAGATCCACCACCACCGGATCAAGGCGATCGAAGGCGTACATTGCAAGTGAAGGTTCTTCCGTGCTAGCACCCAGAGATCCCTTCGGTGACATCCAGAGATACGTGGAGCACGTGTGGATCACCGCTAGAGGAATCCTACACTTGGATTCTATGATGCAACGACGGATCACACCGGATCATGACCGGAGACATCAATGAAGAAATAATTCCAACAAGTTAATTCATGTAAATTAATTAAATTAATTATAGCCAACATATGATTATCCTATCTCTATGGTTCTGGGACTCCCTTTTGTTCTTCATTATATTCCGAGGATTCGGAATTTTACATCATGATGGATCTCCGATTGGTCATTGTTTACTCTAAAATTAAAGTTGGTCAAACCCACCAACGTGCTTCTGCTGCGCCCGGAACCTACAGTATCCACTCAAACAAAAGAATATAAATGACTAAATTTGAGCAGTAATAAAATCACCTAGAAAATGGAATAGAAGTTACTTTCATCATGGGATCACCCTAGTTAACTAAGGTTAAGGAATTATAGGATCATCATGTTATCTCATGATCAAACCAATAATTTAACAATACTTTTGGTGTATATATTATTACTCAAAGTAAATGTATAGTTATACTGGTAAATTATAACTTTACACTATGGTTATGCATCAAGTAAAAATACATTCTGTTGCCTCTGTTTATATCTGAACCAAAACAACCCAGTAATGATATTGATATCAATTTCTCTCTATTGATCGAAGATCTGAAATTGATATGGGATATAGGTGTTACAATGTATGATTCTCATAGAAGTGCATAATTTATAATGAGGTCCATGTCGTATGGGATGATAAATGACTTTCCTACTTATGAAAATTTTTAAAGATATAGCATTAAAAGAATGTTGGGGTGTCCCATTTGTAAAGAATTCACACAATCAATTTGGTTGAAACATCCTATAAGATTGTGTTTTTAAGACATTGGAAATTTTTAAATTGACGACAAAAATACCAATCTTGGTTGATAGTATTTGATGGTAATATTGAACAAGGTACAATGCCATCTCCACTACCAGGTGATTAAAAATTTGATAAAGTAAAATAAATTGACACTATTTTTGGTAAACTATTTTGGAAAAACCTTACAAAATTAGGTTGGAAAAGGTGATCAATTGTTTTTAAATTATCATATTGGAATTGTTTGTGTGTCATGCATTTTATTTATGTCATGCATGTCAAAAAAACATATTTGATAGTGTTATTGAAACATTACTAAATGTTCTTATCAAAACAAAAGATGACATCAAGGACAGGTTAGACATGATTGACAAGGGGATAAGGGAATATTTTACAACAGTGAAGGGTAAAAGGTGTAATTTTCTTCCTCTAGCAGCTTACACTCTATCTAGATAATAAAATTTTTAATTTTTCATTTTCCTTAATGTTGTAAAAGTTCCAAAGGGGTATTCATCAAATATCAAGAATGTCATTTTAAGGAATAATTTGAAGTTATAGAGACTAAAATCATGAAACTATCATTTTTTATGTAATATTTGATGCCCATAACTTTACATTGCATTCTTCCTAAAATGTATGATATACATTAACTATTCTCTTCCTCTTTTCCAAAGCCATATATATTAAATTAATATACCTGATGAAGTTTTCAATCATGAATAAGGAGGTTCTAGTAATATTATGTTAATTAGATATGTTATTCCCACCATCATTCTATGATACAATAGTCTATATAATGGTTCACTTGGTTAGAGAGGTTGAACTATGTGGTCATGTCTATTATAAATGGATGTACCACATTAAACAATAAATGAATATTTTGAAAGGGTACATCAAGAATCAAAGTTAGATAGAAGGTTGTATTGTAGAATAATATATTATTGAAGAAGTTATTGAATTATATACTAATTACCTATTAGGTACGGATAGAATCAATCTCCTAAAGTCTCGTCACAATGAACACCTTGTGGGTAAAAGGATTTCTAGATGAGATGTTATTACAATTTCCATCACAGATCAAGAGGAAGCACACCTTTACATTTTAAAAAATAGTGAAGATGTTGATTTATATGTTGAAATCCAAAAATAAATTATTATACATTTGAATCCATCAAGGGTTGAATGATGGATACAAAATACACATAATAAATAGTTTATAGGATGCTTCTAAGATTATATTTAAAAGGAGTTATTTGAAAATCCAAATTCAATTTTCGAACGACTTCGATGGCTAGCCATTGGACCAAATAAAAATGTTATATCTTACAATGGTTTTTTAATTAATTTTTATACATTCTATATAAAAGAACTGTAAGAAAATATTATGATACAAAATAGTAGAGTTATACTTGTGGAAAAAGTGATGCACATATCTGGTCCCAAGGATAGAAATCCAGTTTATGTGAATATTTTATATTTCAGCATTGTCAAATAGATATACTATTTGGATTATAAAACATTTCAAGATTTTATTTTCATTGAAAATGGGATGATAAGAGGAGGGTAATGAAGGTTGATGAAATGGGATTTATGAAGGTGAATTTCAGTGTGGAATGGTATAAGGATGAGATGTTCGTAATGGTATCATAAGTAGTGTATGTATCATATGTTTCAGATCTAGAAAACAAGAATTGGAAAAAAATTACTAGAGACTAAACCAAATGTAGTGTTAGATGAAAATTCAACTGAGGAATACCCTTTCATTGGGAGATCACAATCATTTCACAGTGGTCCCAATGTAGAAAATGTATTTTACGTTAAAGGGGAAAACAAATAGTGTATTTTTATTATTAATATAGGATCTAAATCCCTTCAATATTTAAAGAAAATAAAGAGAGATCAATGGGAAAGTTAAAGCGTTTTTTAATATACTATTATTTACCTCAAAATATTATGTGTTATCTACTATATTTATGTAATATAAATTGAATTATTAACTACTCATATAGATAATGACTTATACACATGATGATGTTACCAATATTTGGGAAGAATATATGGTTGATGCTGAAACTGCATAATTATTAGGGAATCAACAACGTTTTGATGAAAAAAATGAATGACATAGCATCATTGTATTGACTAAAATTTTCAAGGCAAGAATAAAGGGTATAAAATATGAGGTTGGTGGGAATCAACATGGACAACCTACTGACCCCAACAAGTCAATGTTCATTAGTTATATTGGGTTCACAAAGAGTATGAATGTTCCAATTGATAAATATGTTTTGTTCCATGTCCAATATAACGACCCTACTTTTTATTACATGACTATTACATCATTCTAAAGATAAAAAATATAATAGTGTTACAAATCAAGGATCCAAAGGTTTAGTGTCTTGGGAAAATTAGGATCATACATAAATTTTACATAATAAAACATAATCATTATTCAATTCCTTATTCTATATCTTCTTAGTGGCCCTCATGATATCCTTAGAACAAGTACTCACTTGAGGATATACATAAATGAAAGGGGTTATCTAAAAGCCCGGTAAGAGAATGAATAAGGGACATGATTCAATATAACATGGGTCATAATAATCATTATATCATAAGAATAGGATCACCATAAAAATCATAAAGGAAACATGTGATAAAGGAATGGAATGTGGCAATTCATAACAATGAAATATCATATTGTAGTGGTCAAATACCACATATAGTTGTGAACAAATCTAGCATCATGTTCACACATAACATATTTGCATAATCATAACATCATCATTGTGAAAAATATAGCATAATGTTCATGAATAATACACATTATATCATGAGATACATCACATTACTCAATGCATTGGAGGGATATATAATTCTAGTCCCACCCATCACATCATAACATTTACATAATCATGCATGCCACATAGAAAGTATTGCAATCATAGTCATGAATTAACCCATGGAAAGTAATGGGTTTCATAAGGATTTTATCAATCATTATTTCATAAATAAACTTAAGATTACCAAATGAAAATGGGGGAAAACATGTTTGTTATAAGAATTAGAATTCTTGAGTGAAGAAGAGACAACTCAAGAGAAGTCAAGATTTGTTTTAGCAAGAATATTTCTTTTAGAAAATCTTTGTATTTTTCATAAAATCAAGTTTGAAGCACCTATATCCCAAAAAATAAAAGTTAAGAATAATGCAATGATATTTAAGTAACATTAGATAAATATTTATGCTAAAGAGTTATTGAAAGAGGGATAACCCAAAGAAAAGTACTTGGGTTTGAGAATCCCCTTACCTTAATTCCCGCCTTATTTCATCGCTTTTTCACCTTCTAAATAATAAACATATATTTATTAAATTTTTGATATATAATTGAATTTTTATAATCTATACCACTATTTATCAATTATAATAATTGGATTATATTTCTTAATTTCCTTTGATTAAATTGAATCGTTTTGATATCATTTTTTTCTTAAAATTTCTCGCTTCTCTTTGATTTATTTATTATCGTTCAAAGTCATTCATAGAAAACTATGATTAACTCCATAAGCTTATAATATATGTAATTAATTATTTATATATTATATATAATTAATATTATCCATCCATGAAGTTGGTTATAATAATTATCTATGAAATGTGTTCGTAGGTGGTTAAACAACCTTTAACGGGACGTCGTTAAAAGATAAGGAAAGGAAAGTATGAAATTTATATTTGTCATGAATATGAAAATTACTATAGGTTAACATGATTAATAGAATGTTAAATTACTGAATAATTAACTTTAAAGTATATGATTTTTAAAGGAACTGGTAAAAATAAGAAAGGGAAAAATAAGAAAGGGAAAACGAAAATAGGGAAGGGCTAAGAGAGACTTTCTCTCTCTTCGGTGTAGCTTCTCTTGTATGACACCATAACTCCCTTGGTGAGTGAAGTTAGATTGATCCAAAATGTACCTAAGTATTATAAGGGGCTTGAGAGGGAGATTTTTGGATTTTTAATGGGTTTTATGATTGGTTTTTCAAGGGAAGGGAGAGGGTTTATTTATATTTGAGGATGTGGGTATTTTTAGAATAAAATATTGAATAAAATATTATATCAAAGGTAAAACTTGTAATAGTAATTTTTTTACATTATAAATCATATATAAATACAATATAATGGGTTTAAGACTTTAAAACCCATTTATAATTAAAATTAATTAGTTTAATCAAAAGGAAAAGTGGAAAAAATGAGAAAATAATATTTTAATGTAATACTTTAGATTTTTAGGCTTTGGAAAGTACTTTTTTGGTTTGGAAATTAATTTTATCATATTTTAATGACTTAATTATGAAATAAATTATGTCATTTCAGAACATGAAGTTCTAAAAATGATTATTTAATTATTACATTATGAATGATGTAATTTAAGATACACCGGTTATGTGAAAAAACTATATTTTTACTATTCACCCAAAAATTGAAATATTTCAGAAAATTACCAAAAAATAATGCGTTGAAAATTTAGACATGATGATTTCAAAAATTATATTCCTTTTAAAAAAATAAATTTATAAAATAGATAATTTTAATTTTTAATATAAAAATAATGATTTTTACAAAATACTTTAAAATACAGTTTATTAAAAATGCGTTTATATTTTATTTGAATTTTTTAATCATCATATTTATCTTTTGGAATTATTAATTTTATATTTATATAAATTTATCATGATAAATATTATATATATCAAAATTTATTATTTTTGGATAAAATTATTATTCCAACGGTCAAGTTACTATTCCCAACGGTCAGGTTACTATTCCCAATGATCAGGTTTTTATTCCAAAGGTCACATTACTATTCCAATAGTAACATTTCCTCTTATATATACCACTCCATTATTTAATTCAATATCGAACTCAATTCCTATCAAGGTTATATATTCCCATTTTCTAAGATGTTTATTGGTTTACTAATATTTTGTTTCTTTTCTATAGTGTTGGTAGTGGGGGTGATGATTCTAGTAGATTAGAGAAATCCATATTTTCCCTTCTTAGCTTTTCTATTTTATATTTTTTGTTCATTTGTAATGTTTTTATTTTCAATCATTTTAATTATCGATTAATGTAATAGTGTTCATTAATGAAATAAATTATTGTTGGTTTCTTTATGTGTATAATACTAAATAGTATAATATAACACTCATTTATATAAAGAGACAAATATCATCTATAAACTCTATTTCATTAAATTCTTCCCCACTTTAGAAATTTCATCCCTAAAATTTCAACTTTTATTCTCAGTTGATAATAGGTGAGGGTACTTTTGTTTCATTATTTTCTCTGGTTCCCATGTCACCTCTTCATACTTATGGTTCCTCCATAATATTTTGATGAGGTGAGTTTTATATTTTCATATAAATTTTTTTGTATAGTTCAATATCTTCACTATTTTCTCTTCATATGAGAGTTCATTCTCCAATTTTACCACCTCTAGATTCATTACATGCGGGGGATCAGGTATATACTTCCTTAGGAGTAATACGTGGAACACATCATGAACTTAAGCTATACTTTATGGAAGTGTAAGTTGATAGGCCACTGAACCTATTAAATCAAGGTTCTCAAAGGAACAAATGTACCTTGGGATACTCTTTCATTTCTTTACAAACCACATGACTTTATTCCATGGTGATATTTGATGGAAAACTTTGTCTCCAAGATCAAACTGCAAGTCCCTTCTATGGTTTTCAACATGTATCTTTTTACAAATTTGAGAATATTTTATATATTTTTGGATGTCTTGAACCTTCTATATAATCACTTAAACAATATTAGGTCCAAATATCTTTTAATTCACCAAATTCATACCAAAAAGTTGGATTTCTACATCACTTTCCATAAAAATCTTCATATGGATCAATTTTAATACTCGAGTAGAAACTATTGTTATATGAGAACTCAACCAATGGGAGATGTCAATCCCACCATCCTTTTAATTCCTTTGAGCATTCTCTTAGTATTTAATCAAGAATATAAATAGTACTTTAAAATTTTAAATTAGTTTTATGGTGATATTCCATGATGAAATTCAATTCAGTACTCAAAGAATGTAGAAGACTTCTCCAGAATTTAGAGGTGAACCATGGATCACAATCATAGATGATCAAAAGAGAAACCCCATTAAGCCTCAACACTTTATTCAAATATATCTTGAAAACTTATTCAATTGGGAAATATTACTAAATAGTGAAAAAGTGGTAAGTCTTGGTGATTCAATCCACCACTACCCATATCGCATTGTTTTTTTTTTGGATGTCTTTGGGAGACCAGTGATAAAGTCCATAGTGAATTTATCCCATTTAAATGTGGTAATAGGTAATGGTTTCATAATACCTTTAGACTTTTATATCTATTATTTAACTTTTTTGACATAATAAACACCTTGAGATATACTATACAATCTCCTTCTTCATATTTTCCCACTTGAAGTGTTCTCTAAGATCATGGTACATCTTGGTACTTCCAGGATGGATGGAGAAGGGTGAGCTATGTGTGTTATCAAATAGTTTATTCTTTATCTTAGGTGATGAAGGTACATAAATAATCATTCCAAACTGAATAAAACAATAATAATATATTTGTAACTCATGTAGATTCCCTTTCTTTATTGATTTCTTCTTCTTTTGTAGCTTCAGGTCATCCATTTGTCCCTCCTTAATCTTCTCTTAGATAGATTATTGGGAAATCATTTGGGAAAGTTAGGGTGTATTCCCTTCCATTATGATTTCCAAATCCATCCTTTGAATATACATGAAGATAGGGTCTTTATCAATCCTCGTCATGGATATAGTAGTAGGTTCTTTTATACTAATAGCATCAACAAACTTATTCACCTTTCCTGAATGGTAGTGAATAGAGAAATCATAGTCTTTGGTAAACCCTAACCATATAATTTGATTCATGTTGAGATAATTTTGTGTGAATATATATTTTAGAATCTTTTGATCAGTATATATATCACACTTTCACCATAGAGGTAATGATTCCAAATCTTCAGAGTGAAGATCACAGCAGCTAACTCCAGATCATTCATCGGGTACTTATGCTCATGGATCTTTAACTGTCATGAGGTAAATATTATAACTTTATCATTCTATATGATTTCACAACCCAAGACATTATTTTATGCATATTTGTATATCACAAAACATTCTCCACTTGTCGGTAGTGTGAGTATAGGTGCAGTGATTAGCCTCTTCTTTAGCTCCTTAAATATTTCCTCTCATTCTTCTATCCAGGAATACTTTACCCCTGTCCATGTTAACTTAATTAGAAGTCTAGAAAATCATGAGAAATTAATCACAAAAAAATGGTAGTACCCAACCAATCTAATAAATCTATGGATTTATGTGACACTAGTGGTTCTAGGAAATTCCTCAATTGATTTTGTCTTTGAAGGGTCTACAGAAATTCCCTCACTTGTGGTCATGTGACCCAATAATATGACTTTATTTATCCAAAATTTACACTTACTAAACATAGCATACATTTTCTCCTTTTTTAATGTTTCCAACACAATCCCCATATGCTCTTAAAATTCCTCCTTTATCTTAGATTAAATGATAATATCACCAATAAACACTACCAAATATTTTTTGAGGTAGTCTCTAAAGACTCTATTCATAAAATATATGAAGATTTTAGGGGTATTAGTAAGTCCAAAGGGCATCTCTATGAACTCATAGTTCTCATAAATTTTATGGAAATAAGTCTTTGGTATATCTTCCTTCTTCACCTTGAGTTGATGATATCCATAATGAATATCTAGCTTTGAGTAGTAATGATCTCTTTATAGTTGATTGAAAAAGTCATCAATCCTTGGTAGAGGATACTTGTTCTTTATGGTGATCTTGTTGAGCTCCTGGTAATGGATACATAGTTGTATTGATCCATCCTTCTTCTAAACAAAGAGCACTGAAGCAGCCTAAGGTGATGCACTAGGTAATATGAGCCCTTTTTATAAATTCTCTTGCATCTGCATATTTAACTCCACCAATTCGATCAGGGTCATCCTTTAGGGGAATTTAGATATAAGAGTAGCCCTGGGTATAAGGTCTATTGAGAACTTTACCTCATGATATAGGGGAAGTCTAGGTAAATCATTGGTAAATACATTATTGTATTCCCTAATAATGGGAATTTCCTCAAGTTTGATACTTTCCTTCGACATAGCAATTTGGGCTAGGTGTTCTCCTTCATAGGGTATCAACACCCACAATATTGAGGGGTTTTCCAAAGAAGATTCATGATCTTACTTGCATTTTTATAAGAGCATGGGATGGTTCAGAATATTAAAGGAGATTTACTTTTTTCAATATTTGATGTGGGATCTATATAATGAGAGTCAATCTATACCTAGTATAGTATCAAATTCCACCAAGGGAAGTGTTATGAGATTCACTGGGAAAATATTCCCACAAAAGCTTATAGGAGAAGATTCTAACACTTGGGTTGGAATGATTTCACCACTATGTGTTTTAATAGATATCTATACTTCAAGGTATCGTGTCTTCGATTCAACAATTCAATAAAACATGAAGGATATAAAGGGATTCATGGAATAAAAATAAAATAAAACTTTTTCCATTTGTGAGTGAATAGGATGTGTAACTTGTATGACTTCATTTTCATTATCCACTTTAGTAGTAGTGATGCGATAATCTTTCCCTTGATCCTTTGGCTTTGGTGGTTGCTAATGTTGATTACTCTCAAGGACCTATGGTTGAGTGCACTGGCTTGTATAGTTCCATTTCTACCTATAATTGAAGTATTGAATTGTGGGTGGTGAATTATGAGGTTCCTTCCATTTCTCCATCATTTTGGTCAGGTTATTCATGTCTCTTATACATTCCTAATCTTGGTGGCTCTCTCTCCAACACTTGAAGCATTTTCTTGTCCCTTTAATGAAATTCCCATGATGCTCCCCTTATTTTTGTCATGTGAGTAGTTTGATCATCTCTCATCTTTTTTTCCTTTGACCCACTGGCTTAAAATTCCATTCTTCTCTTATTATCTCAATAACCATGGAACTATTCTCCAAACTCCATCTCTACTTTGAGAGAAAATTAAACCACTTCTTCATAACTCCTAAAGTCTCAGATAGCTAGATCCTTTCTAAGGTTTGGTTTTAATCCACTAAATAATATATCTATTTTATATCATTGTTGATAACAAACCCTTAGGTTTATCTTTCAATCCTTGTGAAGTTTTCCTCATAATATTTGATATATTTTTATTCCTTTGTCTTTATCTCTATGAATTCGATTTCCATATTTATTTAAAGAGTTTGAGGGAAATACTTAGTAATAAATATTTTCTTAAATTCTTCCCACTCTATCTCCCCTATTTAATACTTTATCTTGGTGTTATTTATCAATTCCTACCATTGATTGGCTTCCATTTCTAAACAAAAAATGGTTGGAGTCATCTTCTCCTTCTCAAAACAATGGATTAGAGAAAATATATTCTCTATTAAGTTAACCCGTTATTCTATGAAAAGTGGATCAGAAGTTCCATAAAACATTGGTGTTTATTGTTGTATAAAGGGATCAATGGCTAGTTTATACCAATTGGGTAAAGGTGGAAATTCTAAATGGTTTTGGTTATTATTAATAGCATGAGACAACTAGGTAATAATTTCCATGAAGTTTTTAAATCCACCTCCCATGGTATTGGGGATTTCGTTCGAACAATCATTGTATTGTCCCTCACATGGGTTTTTGGAATGGTTTCTCTTAATTCCCAAAATTTTCTAAAATAGTAAAGGTTTGAAAAAATATATAATTCATAAGGTAATAAATAATTTATTATTTTTCACAATTAACTATAATGGAATATCTTATGGGATCCCTATGTTTTGAATTTTTCAAAAACAAAGCTTCTTGTATGTTTACATATACTTAGACTAATCCTAAGGGTTTTCAATAACATTATCTAATCCTAATTACCAAATTTACTAAATTATGCTCTGACTCCAACTATAAAAAACCTAATTTTTCTTACATGACAATTACATCATTTTAAAGATAAACAACATAATAGAGTTACAAATCTAGGATCCAAAGGTTTAGTGTCTTGGGAAAATTAATCTCATACATAATTTTTACATAATAAAACATAAACATTATTTAATTACTTATTCTCTATAATCTTAGTGGGCCTCATTATCTCCTTAGAATAATTAATCACCTGAGGATATACATCAAATAAAGGGGTGATCTAAAATCCTAGTAAGAGGATGAATAAGGGACATGAATCAATATAACATGGGTGAGCATAATCATCATATCATAAGCATGGGATAATAATCAACATTATGAGGGAAATATATGATAAAGGAATTTAATAAGGCAATGCATAAAAATGAAACATCATTTCATAATGGTCAAATACCACACATAGTTGTGAATAAATCTAGAATCATGTTCATGCATAAAAAAATGTGCATAATCATAACATCATCATTGTGAAAAAATATAGCATCATGTTATTTCATAATATACATAATATCATGAGATAAATCATATTAACTAATTCATTTTAGGGATATATAATTTGGGGCCCACCCATTACATCATAACATTTACATAATCATCCATGCCTCATAGAATGTATTTTAATCATAGTCATGAATTAACCCGTGAAAAGGAATGGGTTTAATAAGGATTTTATCAATCATGATTTAATGAATAAACTTGAGGATTCCAAATTAAAAATGGGTAAAACATGTTTTATATAAGAATCATAATTATTAAGTGAGGAAGAGACAACTTAAGATGAATCAAGATGTGTTTTGGAAAGTAGAGTTCTTTAGAAAATATTTCCATTTGTCATAAAACCAAGTTGGAAATAGTATATACTTGAAAATAAAAGAGAAGAATAATGATGTGATATTTAAGGAATATTATATAAATATTTATTCCAAATAAATCATGAAAGAGGGATAACCCAAAGAAAAGTAGTTGGGTTTGAGAATCCCCTTACCTTAATTCTTACCTTATTTTGTCACTTTTCCATATCCTGAATAATAAATAGAGATTTATTAATACATTTATCCAGAATTTAATTATAGTCATTCATACAAATATTTATCAATTATAATCATTTTTTTGTATTTCTTAATTTTTATTGATGAAATTGAAGCATTTTGATATCATGTTTTTCTTAAAATTTCCCATTTCGCTTTGATTTCTCTATTTTCACTCAAATTCATTTATAGAAGAGTAAGATTAACTAAAAAATATTATAATAAATGTAATTATTTATTTATATATTATATATAATTAATAATATACATCCATGAAGTGGATTTCAATAATTTTCTTGGCAATGTCTTCGTAGGTAGTTAACCGACCTTTAACGGGACGTTGCGGAAAGAGCATGAAAGAAAAGTATGACATTTATATTTGTCATAAATATGATAATTATAGTAGTTTAACATCATTAATATAATTTTAAATTACTTAATAATTAATTTTATAGTATATGGTTTTGAAATGAATTGGGAAAAGGAATAAAGATAAGAACAAAATAGGGGAGAGTTAATAGAGACTTCCTCTCTCTTCGGTGTAGCGTCTCTTGTACGACACTATAAATCCCTTGGTAAGTGGGGTTAGATTACTTCCAAATGTACCTAAGTATTCTAAGAGAATTTATAGGGAGGTTTTGGGTAGATATTAGGCTTTTTAATGGGTTTGAGGAGTGTTTTTCTAAGGTAAGGAAGAGGGGTTATTTATACTTGAGGAGATGGATATTTTTAGAATAAAATATTATATCAAAGGTAAAACTTGTAATTGGGAATTTTTTACATTATAAATAATATATCAATATAATATAATGTGTTTAAGACTTTAAATACCCATTATAATTCTAATTCATTAATTTAATCAAAATGAAAAGTGGGAAAATGAGAAATAATATTTTAATGTAACGCTTTAGATTTTCAGGATTTGGAAAGTACTTTTTAGGTTTGGAAATTAATTTTATCATATTTTCATGAATCTTTTATGAAATAAAATATATCATGGCCAAACCTCAAGTTCTAAAATAGAATATTTAACTATTATATCATTAATAATGTAATTTAAGATACATCGGTTATGTGAAAAACTATATTTTACTATTCACCCGAAAATTGAAGTATTTCAGAAAATTACCAAAAAATCACCCTTGGAAAATTTTGATGTGATGATTTCAAAAAAGTTATTCATTTTATCAAAATAATTTTCTAAAATAGTTAATTTTAATTTTTAATATAAAAATAATTATTTTTACATAATACTTTAAAAAAGAGTTTATTAAAAATGTTCTTATATTTTCTTTGAGTTCTTTAATCATGATATTTATTTTTTGGCATTATAAAATTTATATTTATGTAAATTAATAGTGATAAATATTATCAATATCACAATTTAATATTTCTAGGTAAATTTATTATTCCAATGGTCAGGTTACTTTTCCCAATAGTCATGTTATTATTCCCAACGGTCTAGTTACTATTCCAATGGTCACATTACTATTCCAACAGTCACATTATCTCCTATATATAATAATCTATTATTTCATTAAATATCTAACTAAACTCATCTCAAGGTTCTATATTTCTATTTTCTAAAATGTTGATTGGTTTACTAATATTTTGTTCCTTACTATAGTGTTGTCGGTGGGGACGATGATTCTAATAGAATGGAGCGATCCATATTTTCCCATTTTACCTTTTATATTTTATATTTTTGTCCAATTTTTATGTTTGGAATTTTAATCGGTTTCATTGTTCATTAATTTAACAGTGTTCATTAATGAAATAAATTATTATTGGTTTCTTATGTGTATAATACTAAATAGTATATTATAACCATCATTTATTTCAAGAGAAAAATATCATTTGTAAAATCTGGTTTGTTACATCCAACATGTAACAAAGGAAACCCTTTGGTAAGATATTAACGTAATGTTACGATATAGTTTCTCTATTTTACTAAAAAATTATATAATGAAATATTAATTTAATTTTCATTATCACTTAAAATGATCATTTATTTTAGATGGTTTCTATAAGAAATGTGACTTAATGGCTGCTGGGAAATACCATAGAGGATTCTAGATACTTATTACCATGACTAATCTTAGGGATGATAAGGGGAAAGTAAATCCCCACCCACCAGTTATGTATGCAGACATTATAAATCAGGAATTGTGGAATTCTTTCATCGGTCATCACAATGAGAAATCATTTCAGGTGCATTGTAGTTGATAATATATTTTTTAAAATTATTTTTTTTATCTGATTTTGATTCCAAAATAATAATTTATGAAACAGTAAAGGAGTGATTAAAATAAAAAATTTGAATCAAAATAGATTTAACCCTATCACAAAGTCAGGATGGGGTACACTTCACTAGAGAAGAAAATGGTGTGTATTTTAAATCTACAATAAATGTTTTATATGATATGAAACAAAATATGTTCCTTTTATTATATATATATTGATGAATCCAAATCTGAATCAACTTCTATCCCACATTATGTGCTATAAAAGGAGGCCTATATAAATAGAGTAAACTATTGAATGAAAACACACAATTAGTATGGGAATCATGTGTAAGTATGACATAATAGTAATTTGTTATGATGTATAATAGTATTACATAAAAATATCTATTTATTTTTAGATGTTTTTTATATAGTTTATATATAAGAATCGGTAGTGACCATACCTGAAAAAAAAACTACTTTCAGTAGATTTTAAGTTTCCAAAAAAATATGGTCGCATTAGAGGTGTAGGTTTTGGAGTGTCACCTTGAAAATATTTCAAGAAGACAAATCCACAAGAAGATACATATCATATTTTGAAAGGAATTCATGCACAAATAGATTCTTTGAAATGTATTATTATCTAGTCTGGTTTGGAAGACCAATATATGTGAAATGATCAAAGATAAACGGAAGTGGAATAAAGATCAACACATGAAGATCCAAATAACCCCACTAAATTTGAGGCTAGTCATTCCCATCAACCTTATATCATACCCTAGGTAATCAATTTTTTCATTACTCTTTCTCCGAAATGTGAATCAAACAACTTCCTATAACTTTTTATTTCTAAAAATCTATAGGTATAAGTTGTATGTGATTTCTATCAATTAAAACCCATGCACCACCTTGTTGTGAGGAGTACGGTGTGTAATATCCTCAGATACATGATACACAATAAATAAATACAAAAATATTATATGAGAGTGGGGATTGAAGTAGATTAAGAGTTGAGCATTGAGTTTCATGTTCCACTTGATGATCTGGATATTACAATGGTCAATGATGTTATTAGAACTTTCGTAGCATGTTTATCTAATCTTATAAAGATACATTAGGCATGTACTTAAAAAAACAAATGAAAAACCTGTAACTATTTATTAAAAAGGGTCTTAAATTAGGTATGGTATTACAAATAGATAAAAAAAATAGGAAATAAAATGTCAGATCAAGACAATCCAGTGAATCGACCAAGAAAACAAAAGGATCTTCTGGGAGTGCCTTCTCCCCTCCAGCTCCACTACAGCATATATTAACATTTCAGGTTCATGTAGACACCACATTCAAAGATGGAGATATGTACTACATTCAATATGAAGAATAAATATTAGGAAATTTTATTATAGAGTTGGTTGATCTCTAGAGTATAAATGAGATACTCAAGTTTGAATGGTTGGGAATATTAGTTGTGAATACATACATGAGGTACATTTTCATAATCTGTTTATCCAAAAAATGATATACTATGTTCATTAAAGTTAATAACTATTCATATTTTCTAAAGGGGTTTATATTACTACTATATAAAGGTAAAACCCAAAAAATAATGATTTGGATTCATTAATCCATATATCATTTCTATGCAAGAAATTTCTTTTGAAGTGAAAGAAATTGATAATAAAAAAAGATGAACTAAGAGAGGTGTTTGAGAATAAAATAACAATGGAATTTTTTTTGATGCCTACAATTCAGGGGTAAAACTCTATAATCTAATCATATAAAAAAAATTCATTACTTATTTGATTTTATTTTTTTAGGAAATAATGGATACTGATCACAACCAATTTGGATACCCCAAATATTTATTTTTCTGATCCAATACATTGATTTCCATCAAACCGACCACACATGATGTGTATTGTGAATTTTTAATGAACTTACATTAACATTTTATAGATAAAATTCAAATTATATGTATGAGTTTGTGTTTTAAAGATAATTTTGTTATAATGGGGAGATCTATAAATATAGGTTAAATCATGGTATGAGGTCAGTCACTAAAAATAAAAAGCCTGTGGATTTTTTCACATGGAAATAGATTAAGGTATATATAAAGAAATATTTAAATATAAAAAAATATTTCAAAACAATTATTTTGGTTAATTTTTATTTAGTGTCTGGAGAAAGATAATGGAAATGATTGTGGATATTACATTTTCAAATTTATAAAATATATTATATATCATCAAAATAATTGCATCCTCAAACAGGTAATTTCTAAATATAATTAAAATTTCATTAAAAAAATATTTCATAATTGTTTTTTTCTATATTTTCTTAGTACTACCAATATTTCCAACTATCTACAAACTCAAAAGAAGAAGTAAATTTTTTTAGAGATGAGTGGATAGAGTACATGGTGTCAAAATGTTTTCCAATATAAAATTTAGGTGATTCCTTGTTATATTTGTGATCTAGTATAGACTATGACATTAGAGATACATTTTTGACGTGAAACATTAAAATCATAATTCTTATATATTATTTTTGATCAGTTCCTCAAGGAGATGTATAATTGAGGAAATTGATATGATTATAAATGAATGGGTAGAATACATAGAGTCAAAATGTATATGGAAATCATGAATAGGTGACTTCATACTACTTATTTAGTTAATTTTATAATCATTTTATCTATGTTTTTTAGTTAATATCCTTATCATTTTTTTCAAATACTTAAGGTGTATGTTTTCAGTTTAAAAATGGAATTTTAGTTAAAAACATGTGTCGCTCACTGAAAACCGACAAAACATGTTAGGATTGATTTCAAACTTTAGTACAATGATCCATAATTTATTTTTGATTTTATAGAAATTTACCGCATGTCAATTCAACATCTGATGTGGTTGGTATGACTCTAAGTACGTGTTTTCAATATAAAAGTTTCATTTTAGTTAAAACTCATGTCATCACATATAAAAATTGATAAAACAGGATCATATTGTTTACAAAAATTATTAAAATAATATATAATTCATTTTTCATGTGTAGGAATTAAATGCATACCAATCCAGTAGAAAATGTGGTCGTTTTTACTCAAAGTATGTGTTTTCAATAAAAATGTGTCATTTTAGTTTAAAATGCATCACATAGCTAAAACTGATCAAAAAATATTTTCTTATTTTAAAAATTTAGAACAATGGTCCATAATTCATTTTTTACATGTATTAATTGACCATACATCAATCCAACACCCAATTTGGTTGGTATGATACAAAATGTGTTTTTTCAGTATAAAGTGTCATTTTACTTTAAAACACGCATCACTAGCCAAAACCAAGAAAACTGGCTCATACTATTTTCAAAATTTATGAAAAAAAATCCATAAATCATTTTTGAAATGTATGAATTGACCTCACGTCAATCTGACACATGATTTAGTTGGTATGACTCAAAGTTCATGTTTTCAATATAAAAGTGTCATTTTACTTTAAAATACATATTGCATCGCCAAAACTAGGCAAAAGAGCTCATATTTTTTTCAAACCTTAGTAAAATGATTTATAATTCATTTTTGATGCATAGAAATCAACTACAAATCAATCCCAGACATGATGTTGTTGGTATGACTCGAGTCATGTGTTTTCAATACAAAAGTGTCCATTGAGTTTAAAACACACATAAAATAGAAAAAATGAGAAAATGAGAACATATTATTTTCAAAATTTTGGACAAAAACACATAATTAATTTTTTATGTATAGGAATTTACTGTACACAAATCTAACACATGGTGTAGTCAGCATGACTCATAGTATGTGTTTTCAATATAAAAGTGTCATTTTAGTTTAAAACACATCTCATAGACAAAATCAAGAAAAAAAGTTTATATTGTTTTCAAAATTTAGTAAAATGATTCATAATTAATTTTTGATGTGTAAGAATTTACCACACATAAATATAACACTCGATGTGGTCAATATGACTCAAAATGTGTGTATTCAATATAAAAGTTACTATAGTAAAATAATACATAATTCATTTTTGGCATATAGGAATTTACCACATGTTAATCTAACACACAATGTGGTCGATGTGACTTGAAGTGTGTGTTTTCAATATAAAAGTGTCATTTTACTTTAAAACATGTGTCACATCACCAAAACTAAAAAAAATGAACTTGGATTGTTTTTAAACTGTAATAAAATGATCTAAAATTCATTTGTGAAATGTAGGAATCAACTTCACATCAATCTGACACCCGATGTGGTCAGTATAAACCAAAATTCATGTTGTCAATACAAAAATGTCAATTTAATTTAAAACACGCATCAAATATCCAAAACTGAGAAAATGATATTTTATTGTTTTAAAAATTTAGTAAAATGATCTATAATTCATTTTTTACATATAGGAATCAACCACATGTCATTCTGACTTCTGATGTGGTCAGTATGACTCAAAATGTCTGTTTTCAATATAAAAGTGTTATTTTAGTTCAAAATGAGTGGCACATCACCAAAACTAAGATAACGAGCTTGGATTATTTCCAAAATTTAGGAAAATGGTCCATAATTTATTTTTGACATGTAGGAATTTACCACACATCAATCTGACACACAATGTGGTCGGTATGAATCGAAGTGTGTGTTTTCAATACAAATGTGCCATTTTAGTTGAAAACACAAATCAAATAGCCAAAACTGAGCAAAGTAGATTATATTATTTTAAAAAAATTGGGAAATCGTTCATAATTCATTTGTGATGTGTATTAAATAACTGCATGTCAATCTGACACACGATGTGGTCGGTGTGACTTGAAGTGCATATTTTCAATTTATAAGTGCCATTTTAATTTAAAATGTGTGTCACATCACTAAAACCAAGAAAACAATCTTGGATTGTTTTAAAAATTTGTTAAAATGGTATGTAAGTCATTTTTTACATAAATTAATTGATCGCATGTCAATATGACACACGATGTGGTCGATACAACATGAAGTGTGTGTTTACAATACAAAAGTGGCATTTTATTTTAAAACACACATAAAATAACCAAAATTGAGAAAAAGATATCAGATTATTTTAAAACTTTAGGATAATAATTCATAATTCATTTGTGATATACAGTAATTGACCACATGTCAATCTGACACCCGATGTGATCGGTATGACTCGAAATGCTTGTTTTCAATATAAAAGTGTTGTTTTAGTTTAAAATGCATGTCACATCCCCAAAACTAAGAAAATGAGATTGTATTGTTTTTAAAATTTAATAAAATGATGCATAATTCATTTTTTATTTGTAGTAATGGACTACACATCAATCTAACACATGATGTGGTTAGTATGACTCAAAGTGGGTGTTTTCTATACAAAAGTGTCATTTTAGATTAAAACACACATCAAATAGCCAAAACCAATAAAATAAGCTTCAATAGTTTTAAAACTTTAGGAAAATGATCCATAATTAATTTGTGATGTGTAGGAATTCACTTCACATCAATCTGATACATTATATGACTGATATGACTCAAATTGTATGTTTTTAATATAAAGGTGTCATTTTAGTTTAAAACGCATGTAACTAGACAAAACCAAGAAAATAGGCTTACATTTTTTTTAACTTTAGAAAACAAATCCATAATTCATTTTTTTTGTGTAGTAATTAACCACATTTTAATCTAACACAAGATGTGGTCGGTATAACTTGAATTATGTGTTTTCAATATAAAAGGGTCATTTTAGTTTAAAATGTGTCTAACATCACCAAAACCAATAAAACATGCTAGTATTATTTTAAAAATTAACTAAAATTATCTATAATTTATTTTTGATGTGTATGAATTGACCTCACATCAATCCAACACATGATGTGGTCGGTATGACTCGAAGTGCATGTTTTCAATACAAAAGTGTCATTTTAGTTTAAAACACACATCAAATATCAAAAACTAAGAAAATAAGTTGATATTGTTTTTAAAATTTAGTAAAATGCTCCATAATTCCTTTTTGACATGTAAGAATAAACTGCACATCACTCTAACACACCATGCGACTGATATAACTCAAATTTTCTGTTTTCAATATAAAGGTTTCATTTTAGTTTAAAATGCACATCACTAGAAAAAAATGGGAAAATGAGATCGTATTGTTTTCAAAATTTAGGACACTAATCCATAATTCATTTATGATGTTTAGAAACTGACCACACATCAATCTGACACATGATGTTGTTGGTACGACTCAAAATGCATTTTTTCAATATATAAGTGTCATTTTAGTTTAAAATGTCAATCACATAGCCAAAACTAAGCAAAAAATCTCAGATTTTTTTCTCATCATTTTATCTATTATTTCTTAATTGATTTCATTATCATTTTTCTCTGATACTTATTTAGTTAATTTTCATAGAGATAATGCTTGAAGACTAATAAAAAAAGTGTGACAGTTGAAGGATTGTTCTCAAAATAAATTTCTCTTGAATTGGCTCACATCCATAGTGAGACTTTTTTGTCACCATAGTTATGATCCAATTCAAGAACACCTAATTTTTAGAAAAACAAGAAATGGTGTGATGTGTAAGAATCAATCATAACTCAATCTGATACATGGTATGCCTGGTATGACTCAAAGTATATTTTTTAGTTTGAAATTGACACTTTTTGTATTTCTTTATAATATTCCTAACATAAGAATTGTTTTCTTATACATGTGTATTTTATTTCTTGATATGGGGTGGTTTTTTCATCACCTAATAGCATGATTGTGGATCGAGAGCTAAAGAAAAAAGGAAAATTGATGTTTTTGAATATATGTGATAAATTATATTTACTAATGTAATTGTAAAAATCAATGTTTGAAATGTATATAATATAGTGTTTTTTTTGTTTTTTTTTTGTGCATTTTATTTCAATTAAATTATATAATTTCTCCCTATATTTTATACTAAATTTCCTTGTATTTTATACTGTAGTATGCTATAATTTTAACAGTACACTGTAGTAGTATGCCCCTTTATCAGCACTAGTAATATAACTAATAAAATTTCCCTTTATCAGTGCTAGAAAAAGAACTGATAAATTGGTCCTTTATCAGCACTAAACTAGACACGATAAAGGATCCCCTTTATGAGTGCTATTTGTAGTGCTGATAAAGGAACCCTTTATCAACACTAAATAAAAGTGCTGATAAAGAGGCCCTTTATCAGTTCTATAAGAAGCACTGATAAAGGCCCTTTATCAGTGCTTTTTTAGCACCGATAAAGGCATAGGGATTTTAAAGAAACTCTAATTGTCAATGCTTTTTTTCACTAACAAGGCTCTATTATAGCATTATTAATGGCCTCATGTGTAGTGGTGGTATAAAATTACATGATATCTATTTGGTAGATATGTGTTTCCTAAAAAAATCCTTCATGAAAAATATTAAATTTTCAGTAATCCATAATAGAAAAAAAGTAACATGTATCAAGTTTGTTGAATGCAATGTAATTAAAAATTGAAACATAAAAGGGGCAAGCTACGAAGAATTTAAGAAAATATTAACTACTTTTTAATCTGATATCAAATATAAATTATTGAAGTGAACATGTTATACTAACTTAATTGAATCGACTAATAATATTTTTTATAAATTGGATCATGTATTTAAAAGAAAGGGATTAATACAATGTGAGAATATTATAATAAGAAAAAAATACATTATTCCCCTTTTTTATTTATGAATAGACAAATCGCACTGGAAAAAAGTAGATAGGATGAATGGATATATGGAAAGAATTTTTTTTAGAAATTTAAATTGACATGGAAGAATTGTAGATAACCAAAAAAGTCATTAATTCATGTGGTTGTTTTGTATGTTTGAGTACCTATTAATTTTCCTAGATAGTTATAGGAAAAATAATCAATTGTCTTGAAAATTTATGTATGGAAATATGTTTTTGAATTTCCTGTATAAGAACATTAATATAATATATTTGAAAACTAATAACAAAAAATAGAACACATACATTTTTAAAATATAGAATTAATATATTTTAATAAATGAAAGATCTATGATATCTGACAACCATAGATAGTTTATTTAGATCATATGGATTAAATCAACCAAAAATATATGTGTGATAAATGTAATACAAATTTTAAATTCACTATTTTGGAAAAAAACACATCATCCCTAAATATTATAAATAAATTACATTTTCTATGATAAATAACACATAAAATAGAAGATAAAGGGTGCATATGTCACTAAATTTGTCTAATATCATGCCCATACATTCGTACAAGATCCTATGTGTGTCATAATAAAATAATAGAACATTGAATTTAAATTTAGTTATATGAATTCCATCAACATAAAATACTATGATAAAAAATGAAATGTATGTTTGAAGTGAATTAATGATTCAAACAATTTTAGAATTACATTTAATGAAAAGCATAAAAATAAAAAACATATACCTGATACAAAATTGAATATGAAAAATTGGATAAACATTCATATAAAAATTTATATTAATTAATTAATATGTTACTAGTACAATCATGACCTTTAGTGGCCACCAAAATCCGTCGTTAAAGGTCTATAGCGGCTGCCTAGCATCCGCCAAACAGTGGCTGCTTTTGGCCCATCGTTGTTGCTATCAGAGACCACCATTTGGCAGACACTGAAGGCAAGCTGGTATGCACTACAGCGGTAGCCAAATAGTGGCTGCTGTAGGTGGCGCTGGAATCACCTACAGCAGCCACCAAATGGCGGCCGCTGTAGGTTGTACCTATAGCGCCTGCCAAATGGCGGCCGATATAGGTTTTTAATTTTTTTTTTTTTAAAATATCAATAATACAATAAAATATACCCACATAAATCTCATCACTCATCTTCCAATCTCCACATCCATCATCAAATATAACTGCATAACAAAATTTAATAACAAAATTAGTATCAAATAAAACCTATAAACAAATAACTGAAACAAATTAACATATTTCAATTCAAACTTACTGTAACAGATCAAAAGTATTTTATTTTAAAAATATATTCATAATTTCAATTACCATTTTAAAATTTTAAAATTGTTAATTCTATGGTTCTAATTAGATTGTTGCCCTATGATTTCAGGTCAATCTGATGTCGTTTGCTAGGCATTTGGCCGTTAATGACACTAGAAGTGCATTATTGGTCAATGCGGGCACATGGCACCTCCGATTGACGTATCATCTACCCGACCACTTCACAATTCACTCACCCATTTTTGTCATCTGATTTCAGGGAAATCCAACCTCGTTTGGCCAGTTTGGACTGCCCCACGCGCGTTTCTGAATCACACCCAACACTTAAAAAACGCATATTGAGTCGTACCGTGAAAACTACACATCTAATTGTCGTGTCGTCTCCTCGTACACGTAACGAATAATAATTATATTGTTGCCCTGTGATTTCAGGTCAATCCAATGTCGTACACTTTGTATTTGACCATTAAACACCCGTTTTGGCTGTTTATGACACCAGAAGTGCGTTCTCGGTCACCGCGGGCACACGACACCTCTGATTGTTGTTTCATATACCTGAAAACTTCACAATTCACTCACTAGTTGTTGTCGTCTGATTTCAAGCCAATCCAATGTTGTTCGGCCAGTTTGGACCACCCCACGCGCATTTTTGAAGTGAGCCCAACACTTAAAAATGCATATTGACCCATACCGCACAAACCGCACGTCCGATTGATGTTTTGTCTCCTATTACATGTCACGAATAAAAATTAGATTTTTTCCCTGTGATTTCAGGTCAATCCGATGTCGTCCGCTATGCATTTGACCGTTAAATGCCCGTTTTGGCCGTTTATGACACCAGAAGTGCATTCTCGGTCATCGCAGGCACACAGCACCTCTGATTGATGTATCGTCTACCCGACCACTTCACAATTCACTCACCCATTTTTGTCGTCTGATTTTAGTGCAATCCGTTGTTGTTCAGCTGGTTTGGACTGCCCCACGCGCATTTCTGAACCGCACCCAACACTTAAAAAATGCATATTGAGTCGTACCATGTAAACTGCATGTCTGATTGATGTGTCGACTCCTTGTAAATATCATGAATAATAATTAAATTATTTCTCTGTGATTTCATGTCAATCCGATGACATTCTCTATGCATTTGACCATTAAACACCCGTTTTAGCCGTTTATGACACCAGAAGTGTGTTCTCAATCACCATGGGCACACGGCACCTCCAATTGATGTGTCGTCTACCCGAACACTTCACAATTCACTCACCCATTATTTTCATTTGATTTCAGACCAATCCGACGTCGTTTGGCCTATTTGTACCGCCCCACGCGTGTTTCTGAAGTGTGCCCAACACTTAAAAAACAAATATTGAGTCGCACCATGTAAATCGCACATCTGATTGATGTGGAATCTCCTCGTACACATCATGAATAATAATTATATTGTTTCCCTATGATTTTTGGTCAATATGATGTCGTTCGCTATGCATTTGACCATTAAACGCCCGTTTTGACCGTTTATTACACCAAAAGTGTGTTCTTAGTCACTGCGAGCACACAAAACCTCCGATTGACGTGTCATCTACTCGAACACTTAAAAATTCACTCACCCATTGTTTTTTTCTGATTTCAGGCAATTCCAATGTCGTTCGACCGGTTTGGACAACCCCACGCGCGTTTCTGAAGTGCACCCAACACTTAAAAAATTCATATTGAGTCGTACCGTGCAAACCGCACATCCGATTGACGTGTCATCTCCTCGTACACATCACGAATAATGATTAGATTATTTCCCTATGATTTCAGGTCAATATGATGTCGTCCGCTATGAATTTGACCGTTAACGCCCGTTTTGGCCGTTTATGACATCAGAAGTGAGTTCTCGGTCACCGTGGCCACACGGCACCTCCAATTGACATGTCTTCTACCCAACCACATCACAATTCACTCACCCATTATTGTCGTCTGATTTCAAGGCAATCCGATGTCGTTCAGCCGGTTTGGACCGCCCCACGCGCGTTTCTGAAGCGTGTCCAACACTTAAAAAATGAATATTGACCCATACCGCACAAACCACATGTCCGATTAACATGTCATCTCCTCGTACACATCACAAATAATAATTAGATTGTTGTATTGTGATTTCAGGTCAATCTGATTTCTTCTGCTATGAATTTGACCGTTAAATGCCTGTTTTGGCTGTTTATGAAACCAGAAGTGCATTCTCAGTCACCGCGGGCACACGGCACCTCCGATTGATGTGTCGTCTACTTGACCACTTCAAAATTCACTCACCCGTTGTTTTTGTCTGATTTTAGAGCAATCTGACGTCATTCGGCCGGTTTGGACCGCCCCACGCATGTTTGTGAAGCGCGCCCAACACTTAAAAACGCATATTGAGTCATACCGTGAAAACTGCACATCTGATTGATGTTCTGTATCCTCATACATGTCACTAATAATAATTATATTGTTTCCCTATGATTTCAGGTTAATATGATGTTGTCCGCTATGCATTTGACCGTTAAACGCCCGTTTTGGCTGTTTATGACACCAGAAGTGTGTTCTCGGTCACTGCAGGCACACAGCACCTATGATTGACATGTTTTCTACCCAAACACTTCACAATTCACTCAATCATTGTTGTCGTCTGATTTCAGTCCATTCCGACGTCGTTCGGCCGGTTTGGACCGCCCCACGCGTGTTTCTGAAGCACACTCAACACTTAAAAAATGCATATTGACTCGTACCACGCAAACTGCACATCCAATTGATGTGTCTTCTCCTTTTACACGTCACGAATAATAATTAGATTGTTTCAGTGTGATTTCAGGTCAATCTGATGTGATCTGCTATGCATTTGACCGTTAAACGCCCGTTTTGGCCGTTTATGATACCAGAAGTGTGTTCTCGGTCACCGCGGGCACACGGCACCTCCGATTGATGTGTCTTCTACCCAAACACTTCACAATTCACTCACCCATTGTTTTCGTCTGATTTCAGGGCAATCTGATGTCGTTCGGCTGGTTTGGACTACCCCATGTGCGTTTCTGAAGCGCACCCAACACTTAGAAACGCATATTGAGTCGTACCGTGCAAAATGCATGTCCAATTGACATTCTATCTCATTATACATGTCATGAATAATAATTATATTGTTTCCATGTGATCTCAGGTCAATCTGGTGTCGTCTTCTATGCATTTGACCGTTAAATGTCTGTTTTGGTTGTTTGTGACACAAGAAGAGCGTTCTCTTTCACCGCGGGCACACGACACCTCCGATTGACATTTCTTCTACCTGAACACTTCACAATTCACTCACCCATTATTATCATCTGATTTAAGTCCAATCCAATGTCGTTTGGCTGGTTGGGACCGCCCCATGCGTGTTTCTAAAGCGCGCCCAACACTTAAAAACGCATATTGAGCCGTACCACGCAAACCGCACGTCTGATTAATGTTCCATCTCCTCGTACACATCACAAATAATAATTAGATTGTTGAATTTTGATTTCAGGTCAATCTGATGGCGTTCGCTATGCATTTGACCGTTAAACACCCATTTTGGCCGTTTATGGCACCAAAAGTGCATTCTCGGTCACCACGGGCACACAGCACCTCCGATTGACATGTCGTCTACCCGACCACTTCATAATTCACTAAAATATTGTTTTAATCTAATTTCAGTCCATTCTGACATTGTTCGTCCAGTTTGGACTGCCCCACACGCGTTTCTGAAGCGCACCCAACACTTAAAAATGCATATTGAGTCGTACCGCGCAAACCGCACGTCTGATTGATGTTTTGTCTCCTCTTACATGTCACGAATAATAATTATATTGTTTCCCTATTATTTTAGGTCAATCCAATGTCGTCCACTATGCATTTGACCATTAAACACTCTTTTTGTCTGTTTATGACACCAGAAGTGCGTTCTCGGTCACCGCGGGCACACGGCACCTCCGATTGACGTGCCGTCTACCCGAACACTTCACAATTTACTCACCTGTTATTGTCGTCTAATTTCAGGTCATTCTAACATCATTCGGCCGGTTTGGACCACCCCATGCCCATTTCTGAAGCATGCTCAACCCTTAAAAATGCATATTGAGTCGTAGTGCGCAAATCACACGTCTGATTAATGTGTCGTCTCCTCATACACATCACGAATAATAATTAGATTATTTCCCTATGATTTCGGGTTAATCCAATGTCGTCTGCAATGAATTTGACTGTTAAATTCCCTTTTGGCCATTTATGACACCATAAGTGCGTTCTTGGTCATCGCGGGAACACGGCACCTCTGATTGATGTGTCGTCTTCCCAAGAACTTCAAAAATTGAAAAATGATAATTTTCAGTCTTAAAATAAATAATACATATGGAGAGCCTATAACTAAAATTTTTAATCTATTCATAAAATCTAAATTTAGCACCACAATACAAGTAGAAGTTGATAGGATCACTAATATCTAAGTCAATGTAAATGAAAAATATGAAATTGGTGTTTTTTATTAAAGGATTTTCATATATGAAAACAAAAAAAATGACAGGGAAGGAAATGACATAAAATAGTCCTTCTCATGTGGAGAAAAAAAACAGTATAATCTTTTCATAGAGGTTTTATTTGATGCTTTAATTTATAGATTAAAAAAATCTAAGAAATAAAACTAATAATGAATACCAAAAAAGTGGTAAATTGAAGAAAATAGACATAAAGCTAATGTTGTTTAAATAGAGAGCACCAAACCGCGTTTTGGATAAAAATGATCCCCACCCTTCATCTCATTGGATTGGCATACACATTAATACTATTAATTAGTTCACAATAATTAAGCATGAGAAAATTATCACTCAAAACTATCAAGTTAATTATTCATTATTTATTCATTATTTATTCATTACTTATTCATTATTTATTCATTTAATTAAATGAGTCTTTAGTTTAATTTTTAATAATTTTTTTTGTATTCTTAATATAATTTAACTTTAATTTATAATTAAATTATTTAATTTGATTTTAATTTTTAATTTAACTCTTTTTAATTTAATGTTTTATTTCAATTTAATATTTGAGTATCAAAATATTTAATTTTTTGGGTTTATAATTTTAATTATTTTTTAATTTAAGTTTTGTTTTTTAATTTTTACTTTTTTTATTAATTATTCAATTATTTTAAATTTTTATTAATTAAAAATTTAACTTGAGTATCATTTATTTAATTAATTGAATTAAATTTTAAATTTTAATATCTTTATTTATTAAATTTTTTAATTTTATTAACATTTGTTAATTGATTATTTTTATTTTAAGTTAGTAGAGGATCCAGTTATGTCATCGCCAGTAGAATTACACCCACAGTTGGAAATCTCTTCATTACCCACTGCTAGCCTACCCACCATTTGTAGTTTCCAACAGTGACTCCCTCACCTTCTGCCAGAAACAAAACACACCCACTGTTAGTTTTACCCATCACCAAAAAAATTGTAATATCCTCTGTTTACCCACTATTGGCCGACATTTACCCACTACTGGCCAACATCAATCCAACCACTGCCACTACACCCATCATTGCACAGTAACCTTCTGCCAAGCCAACCCATTGGTTGACCATAACCCATCGCTGGCTTCTCTACTCGAACCAGATCCTCCTTCTTGGAAAAACTTCCTACAAAACTAGTCACCACAACCCATTTTTCTCTAACTCACCATAATAGAAACTCTACCACACCAAATCTATAAACACAAACCACAACAATGTACCCAAAAACTGAAGAACCTGAACTCAAAGAACCCAAAAATACCTAATTTTCTTAGATTTGGAAATCTAAAACCCACCACTCGAGGCCGCCCACCACCAAATCTCTACCAAGAAGTCGTTGCTTCACCCCCTCGTGAATTGAAAAAAACCAAGATCAAGGGATCTTTCACTGCTTGATTTTTCTGCTAGATCAAACCAAGTAAAAGCTTTCATCGAACTCTATAAATAGGAAGGTGGAGCTGAGCATGCAACCACGTTTCCACCATCCGATAAGTCGAGCTATCATAGAAGAGATTGTCGAAGGAGCTACCAAGCTACTGGTCGTTGCTACCGAAGGATCCTCCAAAGTCGCGTGAGGTCGAGTTTCCCTTGGTGGAGAAGAACCCCCTATGGGAAATAAGTTCAGTGGGTAAGAAGAAATAAAAAAATATAAAAAAATATACTATAAAATATAATATAATATAACTGTAATAAAATAAATAATAATTAATTAATTAATTATAATTATAATTATAATTAAATAATATAGTTTAGATGATTAAAATAATAAATTAAATAAATAAAGATAAATAATTAAATATAACTATTTAATATTTAAATCAAATAATGATAATAATAAAATTAATTATTTATATTTTTATAAACTAATAATTATATTAATATGTTCAATTTTAAAAATATTTGTTAATATTTATAATAATAATAACAATAATAATTGACTTTTTATTCTATTGAGTATATAAATATTTTAAATATTTATGTAAATATTTTGAATTTAATTAACTAAAAATAGTTAATATTTTTATAATTATTTTAATAATGATTTTTTATCTAATTATTTTTACAAATTTACTTAATTTGTTTTTATTTAAACATCGATAACAAAAATTATTAATTTGTGCACTATTTTTATGAAGATTCAAACCTAGACAAAGAAGGCATCCAGGTTCCTGATCATCAACCATTGAAAATCAGTTACATGAGAGATGCTAAAGTGATGAGGATAGGGGAAGAAGGTGTCACGTGTTCGATGACTTGTAGGAGACTGAGATGAGTCGACGTGTGGTTGGTGACCAACTGTAAACAATGGAGGACTTAAATTAGGAAGAATATGATAGAAGAAGTCATATTGATACAATTGGAAAAGACATTTATTTGATCATTGGTTCACATTTCTAAAGACTAAGAGTAGCAGTAGGACCAGAAACTGAAGGACAGATACTCGAAGCCCCAGAGACCTGAATATAGACAACCACACTTCTCCATTTTTCTTGAGGGAGATCATTTCCCCTTTTTATTTTTTTCACCTATTTCATACTTTAATAATTTCTTTTAAATATAATATGATTTTTGAAGAAACATCTTTAGATAAGGGAATTTTTATTTCTATTGGTTCCAATTTATTTTCTTTTTCTCCTAATACTTCATAGAATCATAATCGATCGACGGGACCATTTTTTATTTTATAAAAAATTATTTCCACACATCTTGTTTTCAAATTCATAACTTCAAGATCAATCAGAAATATTGATCTTGAATGCATTACTCCAAGCTTAAATTTTAAAAACTTCAGAATATTACAGCGAGTTTTATTCCATTTAATTCTTTTCAATGTCCACTATGGTATGATGATTATTGGAGTGGTGAAATCCAAGATTCAATCTTCTGAGTGATTAATTTTGGGGAAAGGGAGATTAACCAATCATTTTCTGAGGTTCAATTACAATAAAATTTTGTGAATAGTTCATCCATAAAACCAGAAGTGTTAGAATTACCTGAGCATATTTCTTTATTAGTTTTTACTCAAACTTTGTTCCTTCTTATTGTTCATATTTTCGGTTCTCACTACCTATTCATCACATACTTCATCTGGTTAAAAAACATATTGTTTAATTGTAATTTGAACTTCTTAAATTTAATCATAGAAAGTTAAATGTTAAAAAAAATATTTTCTACCACTATTTATAGTGGTTTATTTTGAAAATTTACTCACAAAACACTTTTATATCATTCCCTTAGGTTTGATTCCCTACTAGGCATTATAAAATAGTTAATAGGGTGTATAAATAATTAAAATTTGGAATGAATTAATGGTGTGTATGTCAAGTTTTGTGCACCATTTTCTAGTAAGGCTTCAAGTGGACAAATTTTTTAAAACAAAAAAATATAGTTTTCAAAAATTCATATATATAAAAATTTAAAAAAAAATTAAAATTGTTATTAAAAGAAATTATTTCAATCTAATGTTATTTTTTTTTGTTACTACCTTGAACTGTTTTGAAATATTGTGCTGAATTATTTTGTTTTTTCTTATTATATGAGCACAAGAACATCTACAGATAGGTTAGATCCCTTAAATCCTGAGTTATAAAGACATCTTAGTGCAATAAAAAAGAAAAAAAAATGAAATGGAAAATTTATAAGATAGAGCTCTTTCTATTAATAACCTCCAAAACTTTCAACCTAAACTCAATGAAAAAATGAATATGCCTAGGATGATTTAGTTCCAACTCTCTCAAGTTTAAAGTAACACATCATCAATTAGATTATCTCCTAGTTCCAGGAACTATGAACTTAAGCAGTCCCACCTGTCACTATTGCTAGCTTTTAATGGTCTCTCTAATGAAGACTCACTAGCCTTCATTAGAAATTTCTAAAACATAGTACAACAATTACCACTTCTAGGACTCACTGAAAATGAATTTAAAATGAGATTGTTTTACTTTTTCCTTAAAGGTAATGCTCAAAACTAGTTTTTGAGTCTAGATGAGAACATTTTTAAAAACTAGGACCAAGCATAAAACTCCTTTGTAATGAAATTATATCCTTGAATACTTAATGGATAATTGAGATCTAAAATAACAAGTTTCTATCAAGAAGATAGAGAATCCTTTCATAATTCTTGGGATAGATTTAGGTACCTTCTTAGGAAGTGTCCCCATCATCAACTAACTTCTCTCATGTTCTCCTGGACACCTCCTATGAATAATTGTCCTCTTCTAGTCAAAATATAGTTGACCAGTATATTGGGGGTAATTATAATGATAAGACTGATGAATATTTAAGATAAATTTTTAAAAAACTTGCTTTAAACTCTCAATAAAAAATCAAGAAATAAAAGAGTGAATATAAATGAAAACAACACTGGTTCTGAAATGGAAATTAAATCTTAACTTACTGAAATAAAAAAACCAACTCCAATCATTAATGAACCAAAATTACAAAAAAAAACTATAAATCAAGTGGGATATCAAAACCAGAACCAATCACTTAGGGAGTAGTGTTCTCAGTGTGCGATGTTTAGGCACACTAAAAATGTTTGTCCTAATTTTGACATGCCATCCTAATAATAAGAAAATGATAACTTTGATAATTATGGTCCTAGGATTCCTAATAAAGATGATCAATTTTCAATCAATTATAACCATGGATATAGGAACCATCCAAATTTATCATGGAAAAAACAAGGAATGATAAAACAACATTCTTAACCTGTCTACAAAAAACATCCTAGGAAACAATACCAAAACCAACAAAGGGGTGATCCATCCAATTCCCAATGTAATTTTTATGGGAAATTAATGAATATAATGGATCTAATGCATAAAATATTCAACTCAAAAGAAGCTAAGTTTGATTCCCAAAAAGCCTAATATTAATCTGATAAATTTAAATCTGATGCTATAATTCATGATCTAGAATTAAAAATATTCCAATTATCTAGAGACATGACTTCTAAGGATGGGAAAAAGAAACCTTGCACAACTAAAATTAACCCTAGGGAAAATTGCATGGTTTTTTTCACAAGAATTGGCCTAAAAACTCAAATTGAAGCTGGAAAATACATTAGAAATTCCAAAAATGAAAAACTGAATGAGTTTGGGGATAAAAATCTACAAAACATAGAATCTATAAATAAGGAGAAAATTGTTGAAAATCAAGAAAATATAATTGTTACACCTGAAATTCAATCTGATTTTTTTATTAAAATAAGAAGAATAATGGTAAGGAGAAATTTTTTGAATAATTAGGGGACATTCCTTCTTTTCTTAGGAACTATTCCCCACCCATCCCTTTCCAAAAAAGATAAAATCCAAAAATAACAACAAGGCTGAGCTTCTTTAGTTCCTTGGGTTCCTGGACAAGCTCCAAGTAAATATTACTTTTATCCAAGCCTTGATTTAAATTCCATCATATCTGAAATCTCTTAAAAATTTATTTCAAACAAAAAGAAACTTAAGGAATTTGCTACTTATATCCTCACTGAATATTGTAGTGTTGTTCTTTAAAATAAAATTCCTCCAAAACTCAACGACCCTTGTAGCTTTATCATTATCTATACTTTAGGGAATAATGGTTAACTTAAATGTCTATGGGAATTAGGTTCTAGTATTAATCTTCTCCCATTATCACTATTTCAACAGTTGAGTTTGGGTGACCTTCAACCCATCAATGTCATCCTATAGTTGGTCAACCATTTATTCACACATCCTATGGGAAGGGTATATGACCTACTAGTTGGAGTTGGAAAGTTTTTTATGCCAGCTGCTTTCTTAGTGCTAGACATGGAGTGTGACCAAGAGGTTCCCACCTTATGGGAAGGCACTTCTTGGACACTGTTGTAGATTTCATAGATGTTTTTAAGGTTCAATTGGTCTTTAAAATTAGTGAAGAATAAGAAGAATTCAATGTGTTTAAAAATGTTAAAGAACCAACATTTGGTGAAAACTGTTCAAGGGTAGAGTTGTTAGAAGCTGAAAAATCACTTGAAAATTTAGAAGAACCTGAAAAAAATCCTTTGTTGAATAAGTTAATTTGTAAGATGAAGATTTTATTCAAACTATTGAATCTTTTCTTAGTGAAAATCTAAAAAAATCCAGAATTGGACAACAATCCTGTTTCTTATGTTGTTGGAGATAAATCATCTGTTTCTAAACTTAAAGAATTTTTTAGAGAACTTAAAGTTGATTTTAATTCTAAAAATTTTGTTGAACAATTTTAAATGGTTGAGGGTGATATGATTAAACAATTGGATGATTCTTCTTTGTTAATTAATTTTAATTCTAATATGGATACGTATAAGAATGAGTTGTCCACTTTGGATAGCAGTTGAGAAAATTTAAAAGCTGGTTATGAAATTTAAAACCATTACACTTTTCACACTCCTTATAAGAAACATGTTGAAGATATTGGACCACCCAATCCCAAGATCCTTCCTTCAAGTGAAAACGCACCCAACTTAGAGTTAAAATTGCTCCCAAAACACCTAAAATATTCATTTCTAGGTGAAAATTATACACTTTCTATAATTATTTGTGATGAATTAAAATGTAACCAAGGGGAAATTTTTTGGGTGTTCTTAAGAAATTTAAATCTTACTTTAGTTAGTCCATAGATTATATAAAAGGTATTATCCCTTCATTTTACATTCATAAGATCCCTATGGAGCCATATCAAAAACCTAGAGTAGAGTTTCAAAGGAGACTGAACCCCAATATAAAATAAGTTATAAGATAGGAAGTTATCAAGTTGTTGGACACTAGAATTATTTACCCCATATAAGATAGTTCTTGGGTCAGTTTAGTCCAATTTTTCCCTAAAAAAAGAGGTTTCTCTATTATCACCAATGAAAAAAATGAAGAAATTAAAGTAAGAAAAGAAACCAAATATAGAGTCTATATAGATTATAGGAAGCTCAACTCATCCACTGGGAAGGATCTTTTTCCAATTCCTTTCCAAGATCAAATTTTTGAAAGGTTTGCTAGAAATGAATTATTTTGTTTTCATAATTGTTATTATGGTTACAACCAGATTTTTGTATCTCCATAGGTTCAAGAAAAAACTACATTCTCATGACCCTTTGAGATATTTTCCTAATGGAGGATTCCCTTTAGATTAAGTGGTGCACCAGCAACCTTCCAAAGATGTATGATGGTTATATTTTTGGATATGATAGAGAGAATCATTGAGGTATTCATGGATGAATTCTTTATCATTGGTAGCACATTTGATACCTGTTTGGGAAATTTAGAATTGGTTTTAGAAAGATACTTAGAGGCTGACCAAGTTCTAAACTGGTATAATTTCCAGTTTATGGTCACTAAATGTATTGTTTTAGGACATAAGTTGTAAAATAGGGGTTTAGAGGTAGATACTTTCAAGTTTAAACTTATTCAAAAACTACCACCTCTTGAAAATGTTAAGGGTGTTTGAAGTTTCTTAGGAAATGCCCATTTTTATTGGAGGTTTATAAAAGAATTTTCAAAAATAACAAATCCCTTTTGTTCTTTGCTAGTTAAGGATGCACCCTTCCATTTTAATAAAAATTTCTTGGAATAATTTAATTTTCTTAGGGAAAAATTGACTTCCTCACCTATCATAACTGCACCAGATTGGAAATTACCCTTTGAACTAATGTGTGATTCAAGTGAAATTCTTGTTGGAGCTATCATAGTATATTGGATAGATAAGAGGTTACATGTGGTATATTATTCTAGAATACTTCTATATGATTCACAAAGGAATTATACTACTATATAGAAATAGTTTTTAGTTTTTATGTTTTATCAATAGAAATTGTGGTAGTGCCTTTTAGGATCTAAAGTCATTATCTTCACTGATCATTCTTTCTTAAAGTATCTTCTATCAAAGAAGGAGGCCAAACCTAGACTCATCGAGTGGATTCTATTGTTACAATAGTTTTACATGGAAATTAGAGATAAGTAGGGAACTGAGAATGTAGTTTCAAATCATCTTTCTAGGCTTTCTAATATACAATGTGAAGATCCAAGGGAGATAAATTCTTACTTTACTGATGAGAATCTTCTCACTATCTCTATTAGGTAGTCTTCCTTGTTTTTATACTTTTCTAATTTTTTGGAAATAAGTGTCATTCCAATGGACTTATCAAATAACCAGAGAAATAAATTCATTTCAGATATTAAGTACTATATTTGGGATGACCCTTTTATTTTTAGGATATGTGTTGATAGGATCTTAAGAAGATGCGTTCTATAAGAGGAAATGTTTTCAATACCAGAGAACTATCACTCCCCACCTTGGGTAGGACATCATAGTGGAGAGAGGACAGCCCAAAAATTCCTTCAAGATATATTTTACTTACCCACTTTATTCAATGATGTTGGGAGTTTTTTAGTGGGTTGTGATAGATGCCAAAGGTTGGGTAATGTTGGGAGAAATCAAGAACTTCCACAAAAAGTTATTTTGGAAGTTGAGATATTTGAATTTTGGGGCATAGATTTTATGGTTCCATTTCCGTAATCTCATGGGAATGAGTATATCTTATTTGTTGTTGACTATGTCACCAAGTGGGTTGAGGAAGTTTCACTTCCCAACAATCAAGCCAGCAGTGTTATAAAATTTGTCAAAAAGAACATCTTTTAAGATTTGGGGTGATAAGATATTTTATTACTGATAATGTAACCCATTTTAAAAATTAAAAATTTGAGTCTTTAATTTAGAAATATGGATGTACCCATAGTACTAGAACCGCATACCATCCACAATCTATTAGACAGGTAAAAATATCAAACAGAGAGTTAAAACGGATTCTGGAGAAAAATGTATCAAACTCTAGGAAGGATTGGTCTTTAGAATAAGATGATGATTCATGGGCCTATAGAATAGCTTTCAAAATCCCAATTGTTATATCTCTATATAGATTGTTATTTTATAAATACTTTCATTTGCCTCTAGAGTTGCAGAACAAGTCATATTGGGAAGTTAATGCTGGCATCGGTGCCCTAGAACCAAATTCTATGTACTTTATGATAACTTTTCATGGTTTTGAATATTAATAAACTTATTATCATATCATGATTGTTCTTATACATAATATAGTATTTGATAATGTCCCAAGAGTAGTTGTCTCACTAAAAGGTCGTAGTAGTTCCCCACTATGATGACAAATTAGAAGTTCTACGACACTATTCTTGAATATATGTTTTATAATTGGATGATATCATTTGAGTGACACAAATGATACCATTTATCAAGGGTAGAGACTCATAGGACTTTGATTCACCTTCTCATGGTGTAAACCCTTGGTAATATCTAGTAGGATATTATGAGAACAAGACCTACCATTAGGAAATCTACATTTATATGTGTTATTGGATGTTTCAATCTGCGGACATGTGTATTGGTCCTTAGACTTTAAGATTATTATTAATGAGTATTATGAGTTGTGTATTTTGATGTATTGAAAAAAACTGTGATGATAAATCTACAGAGAGAGGTAGGATACATTGGGTGTATCATGAGTAATATTGCATTAATGAAAAATGTGAGAAAAAATTTATCCCTTCTATTCTTTAATGGAAGTTAATATCTTAGGCCTTTTGATGGAAATGATATATCCTAAATAAATTTGTGGCCATGGTGTTCTATAAGCAAGTTCTATTTCTAGAAAGTAAAATAAAGAGACATCAATCACATAGGTTGATGGCACTAGCATGCGACCTGCTTTATTTGAGATATTGTGATAAAGGGATTATATTAAATAGTAAGCATCTATATTAGGTAACATTTCATTGCAGAATTAACTTCTTTCTATATGGGTGACTTGGTGTGTTTCTAGATGTTAACCTTGAACTTTAGGCCACTTCTCCCAATTCCACTGAGAAAGAGTCCTAGAGGGTCAAACACTAAGTGTATCCAGAATCTCAGTTAAGTAATATAATATTATTTATTATTTAACAAGTTGAATAAATATTATTCATGCACATGTTTTAATAAATATTCAGGTTTTCTTGATTGCATTTATTCCATCATCAGTTATTTGAAAGAATATAATTTTAGTAAAATATTTAATAAATATTTATTTATTATTTATTGAATATGATATTTATTTATTTATTGGAAAATAATGTAGTGGTATTTATTTAAAAATAAATATTCATTATTCAAGGCCCAATAAATATTATATAGGAATGGAGGACCGGGTTTTTTAGGTCTGGTGAGAAATAATAAATATTGAATATTATTTAATTAAATAATATTTAATATAATTCATAAGTTAAGTGCATGTAAAGAAATAATATTATTATTATTATTATTTGATATTTGGTTTTCACTAGGATAAAATAAATAATTAAGGGCACTTGTACAATTATTTTATTTTAACCCCAATGATATATAAATCCAATTATATTATTTTCTCAATAAGACAATTAATTTATCTTCATTGTGCATAGTGGATTTGGATAATCCTCTCTAGCCTAGAGAGATACCTTCTCCAATAATTCTCCCAAGAATAGTGAGAAATCTTCCTCCATCGGATCAAGGAGAACATTTTGAAAGCATTTCTCAAGGTGATCAAAGGAGGACGATGCAAGTACAAGGATCTTCCATTCTAGCACTTGGATATTCCTGTAGTGATGTCTGGAGATTCATGGAACACATGTGTATCACTACAAGAGGAAATCTACCATTGGTTTCTACAATGAAATGATGGTGCACTACCGATCTTTCACTAGATTCATCAACAAAGAAATAATTCCATTAAGGTAATTATTTATTAAATTAAATTAAATATAAATAATATTTGATGATCCACTCTCTTGGTTCTAGTGTAATTATACATTGTCTATTTCATGGATTCAATTTCATTTATCATGGCCTTCATCATCACATAGATCTCAGATTAATCATGTATTATGAAAAAGATCAAATTTGGGCACCACCCATCGCATGCATCTACTACGCCTAGAACCTTCAAGTGGTATCAGATCAGTGAAATAATTATTTATAATTATTTAAAATATTTGGTGATTTATTCATTTGTAATTTAGTTTTTTAATTCAAGTTTTAATCATTATTTTAATCTGAATTATGAGATCTACTTCTTACTCCTTTTTTTCTCATAGATCTAATCGAAATGATTAATTTTATGATTAAAATAAAATCAAGGAACTCATATGGAGGTGCCAAGGTTTCTGTCTGGACAACACAGGACTAAATTCTATTTAACCGGATTTACATGCCATGTATTCATGTTCAATGAATCAAAATTGATTCAGAAATTAATTCAAGATTTTATTCATTAATTACACACTTTAAATGTACCACATGTTGACTGTAACAGACTAGCGCATGGTCAACTGGAGTACACACCGTGTAGCCCATGTACACGGTATCTAGTCCCTTTGATTCAAAGATAGGCCATGTATTTCAATACACAGCCTACCTAAATGGTGACCATTTAATTTAGATATCACATGGCGTGTATCCCATTGGACACACAGTTTACTCCAATTTCCTAGGTATGATCTACTCACCGAGTCCCTAGGTGTGTACCTTGGATAGACATTGAGATACATACATTTCATGTTATCAGATGTACATGGAATGTACTTATACCAAATTATACAGATTTAAAATTTATTTATTATATTATGTAAAACTTGAGACATGCTCTTGTGTATGTTCATTAAGTTGATAGGACACACCATGTGCTGGGTTTTAATATTTATATATATAAAAACTTTTAATTAATGTCTACATAATGTTTAGATCTTCATATCATGTATGATTCATATTATGGTTGTTACTCTATGTGCATTGAAGCATAACACATGACTGAAAAATCATATAATTTGTGTAATCATTAAGTTAATACTACACATCATGAAAGTACGTGATAATTCATGTATTCTATATGTCACAAGAGTAAATATTATATGAATATAATACATGTTGGGTAGATTAGTATGGGTATTCACCATTTTACCTCCAAGGTACATTTATGTACACAGTTAATTTTAAATGAATTTATTAATTTGTTTAAAATTATCATGGATGAGAATCTCAAGAAAATTCAGATGATAATTAAGATAAAATAATTTATTAATTAAAGATAATAATTAATTGATCCAAGAGCGATTTATCTTAAATAAGAATGATTAATAATTGAACGCTAATTTTATTAAATGAATAATTCATTGAATGCATGTGGATGATCATGAGCTAAACCATACCTTTGTATGTGATTGGTTTTATTTAATTTATTATTAAATTAAATTGTTGGCTTGTGTTCCTTCTCTCCTCATATTATGTAGGGTCCACATTCTCATGGTTTCTTTTATTTAAACCCCTTTTCCCCTCACCTTTATATGAGTAAAAGGCATATTTAATGGATAGAGCTCCCAATCTAGTGGAGGTGGATCAAGTTCGGAGTCGAGGTAAAACCAATCCAAGGAGATACATAGGTAGACATATGGAAAGGTGCAACATGAACCTTAAGTAGTTCAAGGTGTTTTCCCCCTAGGTCAATGGTTAGTTTATCAACCATTGGATAAACTAACCATTAGTAAAATATCATGATCATGCCACTTTATTATTTTATTTCTGTCAGTTTCATGGTTATTTCATTATGTATGTTTTGTCACGATCACATGAATTAATGAAATTAATGATATGCAAGATAGAACTAAAATAAATTGGCTTATGCATAAATATTATCTAAGACATGGTTAATCACATAATTAAATCCATTTAAAATTAAGAAGAATGTAATAAATATAATAATTTTAAATTTATACATAAAAGTATAAAATTCCTCAATTATATATATTATGTCGGTATAGCCTTCCACTACTTTAGTTAAAATTAAACCATAGTTCAAAGTTCTTGACCATCCAAAATTAGGGTACTTTCAATTATCAGGGAATTCTAACTTGAAGTTTTTGGTTGACTTAAATTAGTTCACATCAAGGGTTGACTACTAAAGTAAGATTTGGTGTAACTGAGAGGCAAAGGTTGATGAAATCCATTTAAGGATTTTAGGATTGGGGAGTTCACTTAGTGGATCAAGGAACTATGATTTAATGAAATTTTCATTTAGAATGCGTACCTAAAACCATTAGAGTTGCTTCAACAACCAAATTTGGGGTAATGAGAAAGGAAATATGGATCTCTTCCACTATAATATTCAAGAAATGTGATATTTTGAAGCCAATGGTGAGGGATATTGGGTTTTGATAAAATAGTGTGAGACTGATAAATATAATATTTATTTATTTGTCTAAATTTATCAGATAAAGTACTAAAATTTAGTTTATCTTATTTTTATAAACAAAAATAAAATGACATCAAACATATCATTATGATCCGTACTTGAGAAGGAAAACATTCTCACCAGCACAAATTTCTAAGAGTGGAAAAGGTACTTACATGTCATCCTTCTCCATGAAAGGAAATTGTATGTGTTAGAAGAACCTTTACCAGTTGCACATGGAGATGAGGCAGGTGATGAAGAATTTTATCTCTGTGATAAACATCTAAATGATGTTGTATATGTTTAGTGCTTCATTCTATTTTCCATGTTCAATGATTTTTATAAGAAACATGAGAATATGGATTCCTATAGCATGATGTCTCTCCTTTGGGGTCTCTATAAATAGAAGGTGAGACAAGAGAGGTATGATATCTCCAATGCTTTGTTTACAACTAATCTTGGAGATTTTTCTCTATTTAAGCATCATGTGGTAAATACTATCAGCTACATTAAATACCTGGACATCTTAGGGATTAAATTATCAGATGAGTTGCGTACAGATCTCATACTTTCATCACTGCCTAATACTTTCTCCAGTTTTATTTTCAATTATAATATGAGCAATAGTGAGAAGAGTCTCTTATTACTTTAATTTTCCAAGTGGATAGCAACATGGTTCATGATAAACTTGTGGTCATTATGGTGAATAAGAAAAGGAAGGACAAAGAAAAGGGTCTTGATACTTATAAATAGTTTAAAGATCCCAAGCACCATCCTTCCAAGAAGAAGAAGATCTATAGGTAGGGAAAGGAAAAGGAGGTAATATGTTTTGCAAGTGGAAAGTTAGTCCACTGGAAGAGGAACTTCACCCAGAAGTAAGGGGAAGCTAATGGTGCATTCGTTATCGAGTGTAATATTTCAATATCTACACATTGGTTATTAGATACATCTTTTGGTGCTCACATCTATATACAAATACAAGAACCAAGTATATTTTGAAAGATTTCTAGAGGAGGGGTGGATCTGAGAGATTCTAATGGAGTGAGGATAGTTTCCCTATCCATTGGTGACTACCACCTCTCATTACCAATAGGATTGATTTTTGTTTTAGAATATTGTTATTATATACCTACAGTTAACAAAAACATAATTTTTTGTATCATTCCTAGATGCAGATGGGTTTATTTTCAATTTTAGAAATAAAAGTTGTTTCTTTTATAAGGACAACATATGTTATTGTACAAAACATTTAAACAATGATCTTTATGTACTAAATTATGAAAACCAAGTGTTGGAAATTGATAAAGAATAATGTTCACATGACTCATATAATACCGAGTTGTGGCATTACCATCTTGGTCATATAAACGAGAAGCATTTGAAAAAGAGTTTTCAAGATGGTTATTCAGACTATTCTGAGCTAAAACAACTTGAAGGATGTCATGATTTTTTACAAGGAAAAATGACCAAACCACTATTTGGTGAATAGGGTAAAAGGGCCATAGATTTTCTATTATTAATACACACTGATGTGTGTAGACCATTTCTAGTAGAAGCTAGAGGTGGATATTTTTACTTCATAACGTTGACTTATGAATTGAGTAGATATGGCTATATCTACTTGATGATGTATAAGTCTAATTCCTTTGATAAATTCAAGAAATTCAAGAATGAAGTAGAGAATCAACTTTGTAAGAATATAGAGAGGCTTCAATCGAATCTATGTGGTGAATATCTTAACCAAGATTTCATCAATTTTTTACGAGAGTTTGGGATTCTATCTCAATTCACTCTACCTTACACACCATATAGGAATGGTGTTAGTGAAAGGAGGAATTATACCTTGTTAGACATGGTAAGGTTGATAATGAGTAATGCAGGTCTTCCATTATCCTTTTGGGGATATGCATTACAAACTATATCATACACATTAAATCGAGTTCCAACTAAAGAAAAAAATGGAATTCCCTTTGAGTTATGGAGTAGAAAGAAAAAAAATTGTCACATATATGTGTATGGGGTTACGAGGAATTTGTTAAGGCCTTATAAGGAAGCAAACTAGAACCTCAGGGCACAAAATGTATCTTTATAGGGTATCCCAAGGAAACAAATGGATACTACCTATACAACTCCTCATACATCAAAGTGATTATCTCCAGACAATCCATCTTTATTGAGAGGGAGCACATACTCAAAAGGGATAGTGGAGGAAAGATTAACTTTGATGAAGTTGATGCCCAAGATACACAACATTTGGAGAATTAATAGGTTCCATATGTACCCATAGAAGTAGTTAATAAAACACAAGTACTGCATAGGAGTGTAAGAGAGGTAAGAGAACCAGAGAGATATTGTTTTCTAGTCACCGAGGATGGTGACTCATTATTGGTTGATAATGATGAACCTATCTCTTATAAGGATGTAGTAGAGAGATTAGAAGATACAAGATGGAAATAATCCATGAATTCTGAAATGGATTCCTTGTATCATAACCAAGTTTGGGTTCTAGTCGATGCTCCAGTTGATGTAAATCTTGTTAGATGCAAAGGGGTATTCAAGAGGAAACTGGACATGGAATCTAAAGTAAATACCTATAAAAAAGGCTAGTGGCTAAAGGGTTTAAATAGTGTTAGGTAATTGAATACAATGAAACCTTTTCACCAATTATCATGTTTAAATACATTAGAATTATTCTTCCTATAGCAGCTTACCATGACTATGAGATTTTGAAGATGGATGTTAAAATCATATTCCTTAATGGGAACCTTCAGGAAGATATCTATATGACACAACCAGAAGGGTTTGTGACTCTAGGTGATTCCAAGAAGATTTAAAATTTGTATAGATCCATTTATGGATTAAAGTAAGCATCTAGGTCATGGAATATTAAATTTGATGAAGTTGTAAAGGAATCTAGTTTTATTAAGAATGAATAGGAGTTGTGTGTTTCCAAGAGGTTTAGTGATAATGTGGTCATTTTCCTATTAGTATATGTTGATGAAATATTACATATTGGAAATTACATACCAGTCTTATAGTCAGTTAAGGACTAGTTAAACAAATGTTTCTCCATGGAGGACTTAGGTGACGCAGCCTATATTCTAAGTATAAAGATCATTCATGATAGATCTAAGAGGATGCTTGGACAAATTCAAAGTATATATATTGACCAGATACTAAAGAGATTTAGTATGGAACAATCCAAGAGGGAATCGGTTTCGGTGTCACATGGTTTATATCTTTCTAAGAAAATGTGTCTTCAGACACAATAAGAGAAAGAGGGAATGACAATACTAGAAAAGGGGGCTTTAGAGACCCCCTACATGGGCGACCACCATTGGCAGTCGCTATTAGTACCCTATAGCGGCTGCCAATGGCAGTCTCAAGGATTCTCAAAAAAAATACATCACCCCCCACCTTTGTGCCCAATCCCAAACCTTACCCCCCATAGCCACCCATCCCCTCCCTCGTCGCACCACCACCGCTACTCGTCCCCTCCCTCGTTGCACCGGCGACGCCGCACCATCGACGTTGCACCGCCTCAACCTCTAGCTCCCCACCGACCCGTCGCTCATCCCCTCCCTCGCCGCACCGTCTGTCCCCTCCCTCGATGCACTACCTCCACCTCACCACCTCCTCTTCTAGCTCCCTATCTCCATTGCCACCCATCCCCTCCCTTGCTGCACCACCTCTGACTCTGGTTCCCCTCCACTTCTCCCTTACAACACCACCTCTGGCTCTCCTCTGTTCTGAATTTTTCACGCTATCAGGTATGATCTAATTTCTATTTTAGGGTTTTAATTTTGGGTAATTTATAGCACAAATTTGGCATGCATGAATATTATATGAATATTGTGTGGGAATAAAAAGTGTGTAAATAGAAATTCATGTGTATATGAGTTTGTGTGCATGAAGAATTATGAAACAATGTATGTTGGCAGTGTGTGTATGAGAATACTTCACACTTTAATTGATGTTGGAAGTTACATACAATGAAGAGTCCATTTATATGTTGAATGGATTGATATTAAGTTTTGTTGTTATTTTATTTATACCATTCTTGAGTTTATCACATGTCTCTCTATGTGTGTGTGTGTGTGTGTCCCATGAGAAAATGTTTGAGGTTTGACCACATGTGTGTTCTTGCATAGCCCATGAGACCCATGTTTGAGTTTGATCACATGTGTTTCGATGCTATATGTTATTATTAATATTATATGTTGTTCCTATATCTGATATTCCATGTTTTAATGTAACATACTTTTTATATTTTATATTGTGTTGTTTTATGCATGGTACCAATGTTACTAGTGTACTCATTGTGGCTCAGTAGCCCTTAAGGGGGGGCGTGATAAGATTATGTATGTTCTTAGAATATTGGATTGAGATAGATGATGGGGTGTATTGTATTTTTTTAGCCTCACATAGGGGACTTATGTGATCTAAACCTTGAGGTGACAATGGGGCATGATGGTATTCAAGGACATGACTTAAGACATAGTTTTGGGATACAAACGCCCAAAGGAGTGTACAAATGTTTTGGCCTTATGGATTAACTGAGAGAGAGATGGGGCTTGATGTAATTTTATGGTTTGACTTGATACTCTTACCTTATTTATGTTTTGGAATACATGACATGACATTGTGGTTGACTAAGTTCATAAATTTTGTTATAACTACATTTCCATCACAGATCCAAAGTTTATTTAGCGCAAGACCACTCCAAACATGGTTGTGTGTTTTATTTCATGCACACTTATTTATTATCACAACATAAACTCGTATACCATTGCACATGTGTTAAGGAAAAATTGGTTGTTTCCTACTAATTTCATATTCCCGCCATGTATGGTCAAATCGATGCATGTGAAGACTTCATAGTCTGGGATACAAGGGAAAGGCCTTGATGATAGGGGCTAGGATATAGAGAATGGTGTTTAGAGGTAGAATTGGGATAGAATTTAGAGTGATATATCAATATTTTTTCATATTCTTATTATTTCCCACACTTTTATTGACCTAACACTTTGGGGGTATTTGGGTTTTTACTATATGACTTGAGATACCTACCATGGATTATGATTTTTCATTGTTTATTAACTCTATTATGTTATTGTTTATCATTTTATTTATTGATACCAAGGGTATATTTTCTACATTGATGAAATTCAGACCCTTACTGCTAGTAGCAAACATCTTTCATAAAAGGATACCTTCTTAAGTCCATGAGTAACATTGTCTTGGACCCTGTGATTCAGCATGGGGAATCACATTCATTGTCCCACATATTCTCTATTGATAACGTAATTAAAGATATATTGATATTTTTTTTGTTCTGGAATTATATATATTTTATGTTATCCTTGATATATATTAGTTAGTTTTCCATAAATTAGAGATTGATTTATATCTTTGATGGTTAATCTTTACTGCCTCTGATGGAAAAAATGTAGTGTGAATCCAAGAGGCAGTGAGACATTATCTGTACAAAGATACATTTTCTCTGAGTTTGAGAAGATTGTTCATCACTAACTGATTTTGGAAACTTTCATCACAAATTATATTTGTTGATTTATTGGTAGGCATTAACTTAGTTGCTAAGGTTGATAGTTCAATATTGGTATTTGATGAATTTTTTCATGTACCACATATGCATGAAGGTTATATGTGGTGTTTTATTTTTTTGGATTTTGCATTTGACTTTCTGTAGTTATAGTTACTTTATATGTTTTGATTATAGTGTATCAAAATTTATGCATTATGATATTAGTGGACCATATATTTCTTATTTTTCATGTTGTTTTTTTTATTTTTTACTATACCCAATATATAATATATTTTGTTTCTTAACTAATCAACTTTCCCACCCATCTGATCAAATGAGTTAAGTAATGTCATTATATATGACCCATGATCTATCCAACTCCATATTATGAAGAACAATATATTTAATGGAACCAAAATGATCATTTTTATAGGAGGAGAATATGATAATTGTGAGTCACTTTATGGAAACACAATTGAGAACCAAACCTGAAATTCACAGGAGGAGAATATGATAATTGTGAGTCACTTTATGGAAACACAATTGAGAACCAAACCTGAAATTCACAACTCAATGCTGACAAGCTTGTTGTGGATGACCTAATCGGTAACCTTAGGATAAAAATTAACCAATGATTGTGCAAAATTAAACAGTTGTGAAGAAAAATTAGTATACCAGATGTTTGAATAATGAGATCCCATAGCTATAATATTCCTTTCTTGAAAAATGTTTACTCTATGGAATTATAGACCAAATTCATTCTCAATATAGTTTCTTGAATATAGAATCGTCATTAGATTTACCATACCAACATGGTGGCGATGACATGGTATTTCACTTACATTCCATTATCTATTATCTTGTTTATTATTCAGAGATATAAATTGTTTATTTTATCAATGGTCCACATGCAATTGGTCAGTATTTATTTTAAATATATTTGATATTAAAATTTTATGTAATATGAAGTTTTTTGTAAATGTTTGTTATACAGATATTATTATGGATAAGAGTTGGATTGATATTCCAAATCGAAAAACTAGAGAATATTTCAAGGTAATTATGTAGTTTATTGAGTTCAATGGAGGATTTAAAAGTGACTGTATTAGTTATCCATGTAGAAAATGTGTAAACAGATATCAATTTACATGACATATCATGAGGGAGAACCTATTCTTGAACATATTTATGAAAAATTATAAGAGTTGGACTCGTCATGGGGAAGAATATATTCATTTTCAAAATACATATGTAGTTCATATGGATATTGATACGAGGGTGAATGATCCAATGAATGAAATGCTTACTAAAATGGTATGTGGGTTGGCTCATGAAGGCATTGACATTCAGAATGTTGAGATTGGTGAGATAAATTTGCGCTCTGGTACAGATCGTGGTTCTAGGAGGTTTTATAAAATACTTGATGATTAAAAAACAGAATTATATCCTAGATGTACTGCTTATAATAAATTTTCATTTATCGTGGAGTTGTTACATTTGAAGATTTTGAATCAATGGTCAGAAACATCATTCAACATGAAGTTAGTGTTATTGAAAAAGGTTATTCCTATTGATGCTAAGATTCCTGAGTCATATTACCATGCTCATAAGTTTATAGAGAACATAGTTTTTATATATGAGACCATAGATGCATGTGAAAACAATTTTATGTTGTTTATAAAAGAAACTACTCATTTTGATATCTTCACTATCTGTGGCACTTCCAGGTGGAAAGAGAATAGGGGAAATCATACTCATCAAAGTAAAACTGCAAAATAGGGAAAACTTATTGTCGTAAAGTAAATGTGTTACTTTCCCATAAAGATGAGGTTGAAAAGATTTTTTATGTCATCTAAATTTTCTAATTTAATGAGATGAAGTGAAGAAAGAAATCAGGAAAGTGATATGTTAACCCACCCTGAAGACTCTCGTGCATGGAAGGATTTCAATAAGAGACACCCTGACTTTGTTAAAGATGTTTATAATGTCTTATTGGGGTTGGTAGCAGATGGTTTCAATCCATTCAAGTCTATGGTTGGTGCAAATCATAGCACATGGCCTGTGGTGTTGGTTCCATATAATCTTCCTATGTGGTTTTGTATGAAGCAATAATTTATATTACTTTCCACTCTTATTGATGGACCTAGAAGTCTGGGGGATAAGATTGATGTTTACCTTCATTCATTGATTGATTATTTGAATGAATTTTGGGGTGATAGTGTGATGGCTTATGACTGTGAAACGAATGAAATGTTCAAAATGTAGGCTGCTTTATTTTGGACAATCAATGACTTCCCGACTTATGCAAATTTATCAAGCTAGAGTACGAATGGGGAATTTTCTTTCCCTTGTTGCAATAAAAGTAAAAAATCATAGTTTCTTAAACATTCCAAAAAAAATGGGCATACATGGGTTATAGACATTTTCTCCCCCCTCAGCACAGGTTCAGAAAGGATAGAGTGACATTTGATGGTTATAGAGAGTTCATCCCAACACCAAAGATCATGACAGGAGTCGAAATGTTATCACATATTGAGGAAGAAAACATCCACACGGTATATGAATTTTAGGATTTTGTGGCTCATCCATTACCTAATATTCATGGTGCGGGTAGACAGCGCAGTCACAAATAGAAAAGAAAAGTATTTTTTACAGTCTCCCTTATTATAAAACTAACATGATAAGGCATAATTTGGATTTCATTCACATTGAAAAAATGTTTGTGATAATATATTGTGGACCATTTTAGGTGTCAGTGGAAAATCAAAGGACCATGTTAATGCACATCATGATTTAGAAGAAATGGGTTTAAGGAAATAGTTTCATTTATAGTTAGATGAGGGAAATAAGGAATATATGCCTACTACACAGTATATGATGACTACAAAGGAGAAAGAGACATTTCTTTCCATTTTGAAGATGCTCAAGGTGCCTGATGGTTAATCTTCTAATATTTCAAAGTGTGTGAATCTGACGAGTGGGACATTGAAAGGGTTGAAAAGTCATGAAAATCACATACTACTTCAGCAGTTGATTCCAATCGTAATTTTTGATTTTTTATCCCCCAATGTTGTTCAATCATTGATTGAGATGAGTAATTTTTTTAGAAATATTTGTTTATGAAATCAATGAATGGGTGATTTAAAAAGTTTGCAAGACCGAATTTTACTAACTCTTTGTCACTTTGAGAAACTGTTTCCCCCCTTATTTTTTGATGTTATGGTTCACTTTATAGTGCACTTAACTGATGAATTAATGGATGTTGGTCCAATGCAATTCAGGTGGATCTATCTTATTGAGTGGTATCCAAATACATTGAAATGATTTGTACGCAAGAGATCTTGTCTAAAGGCATCAATAGTTAATGGTTATTTGATGGATGAGTGTACTATTTTTTGTGTAGAATATCCTATGGATGTTGAAACAAAATTAGATAAGCCATATCAGATTTATGATGGTCCAGTTGGAGAAGGAACCATATTTGATATAGACAACATCGAGTGGATACAAGTGCATTGATATATCTTGTTCAATACTCCATCAGTTGCACCATTAATGCAGTAAGTGTCTTATCACTTTTATTGTTTAACTTTTACATGTTTTTTTGAATAAGTTGATCATTTAAAGATTGTGCTACCATTTGCAGGAAACACGTTAATGATCTAAAAGAAGAGATGTCTCATGTGAATGAGTATAAAATTCAACAATCTTATTATGCATCATTTCATGATTGGTTCAAATATTTTGTACGTATAAATTGATTTTCATTATGAGTGGAGTGTTATACTAATTTCTTTCTACAGAAATCATTATTGAATTCTATGAATTATGTTGGTTCATAACCTGAGGGAGTTAGGTGACTCCACGCTAACTGAAGAATTTATCTAACTAGTTGAGGGTCCATCTATAACAGTTCGATGTTATAAAGATATAGATGTTAATGGTTTTTGATTTCTCATTAAAAATGTTGATGAAAAATGAGAAACACAAAATAGTGACATCAGTTTTCCATTCATCGATTCTAGTTATTACTATAGTCAATTGACAGACATCATTGAAGTTGTATATGCACACTGGTTAAAGTACATATTGTTAAAGTATAATTGGGTTGATCCAGCGTGTTGAAGTAAAGTCAATCAATATCAGTTTACATTGGTTAATTTTAACTATATGTTATACAGAAATGAATGAGTTGATAATGAACCTTTCATTTTGATATCACAGGAAGAACAAGTATTCTTCGTTACTTTTCCTTCGAATCCTAGTTGATAAGTTTTTGTGAAAATGTCCTGGTGAGGAGTGTTTTTATTTGAACAAGATGAACCTGAGACTGTTACCTTTGTTTCCCAACAGCTTGATAAACATACCGTAGTTCAATGTGAAGAAGATATTTATTGGGTTAGAGTGGTCGTTGAAGGAGAAATGGTTGATTTGCATGTTTAATGAAAGGTATGATTGTTTTCCCTCTCTTCAGTTTAAATCCTTTTTTTAAATTGTTTAAAATAACCCAAAACTAATTTGGTACATAAGAATTTTTTTTTATTATTAGTCAGAATCAACCCTTCATCCCATGGACACCCCCCCCCACCCCCAGCCCCTCCCCCCCACCTGGACAGCCCCATCCCCCACCCCCAGCCTAGGACAACCCCCCCCCCCCCCGGACAACCCCCACCCCAACCTACACAACCCCTCACCCTCCACTTGGACATCCCCCCACCCCCCCCACCCCCGGACAACCCCCCCACCCTTGGACATCCCCCCCACCCACCCTCTACCCCCTCCACCTCCACCTGGACAGCCCCCCTCCCCAACCCCAGAGAACCCCCACTCTCAACCCCCCTGGACATCCCCCACTCCCAACCCCTCCCCCCCGGATAGCCCCACCTACACAGCCCCTCCCCCTCCAACTGAACAGACCCCTACCCACCACCCACCCCCGAACAACCCCCCCCCCCACACACACACACACTTGCACAGCCCCCCCCCCCCACCCCCACCTGCACAGCCCCTCCCCCTCCACATGGACAGCATCCCCCCCCCCACTTCCCAGCCCCATACAGCCCCCCCCCCCACCTCCAACCCCTCCCCCTCCACCTGTACAGCCCCCACCCCCAACCCTAGATAGCCCTCACTCCCACCCCCACCCCCCACACACACACACCTGGACATCCCCCCCCCCCCCACCTGTACATCCCCTCCCCCTCCCCCTGAACACCACCCCCCCCCCCCACCCCCACCCCCCCCCCTGAACACCACCCCCCCCTCCCCCTGAACACCACCCCCCCCCCAACCCACTCTCAGGGTTGAGGTATGTTTCAATGTAACTGTGTTTATTTTTTATGTAATTTCTAAACATATATATATATATATGCACATCTATCAAATTATGTATAAAATTTTTTTCAACAGGATCGGACTTGACCGCTTCTTCCTCTCGCAAGAGAGGCCCTGGTCATGGCATTTCATCATGGAATTCTAACACGACCTTTGATGTTTCATTTAACAAGAGATTTCATCCTGTGGGACTGACTTCCCCTATATTTATTCATCAACTGGGTCATATCATACATAACCTACATTGATTTATATTGACCACATGTGATTGGGCTTCTATCCCTCAGGATACATTAGATCAACTTTGGAAGGAAGTTCAGGAAAGAAGACCATTTTAGTTTCTTCCCAGTGTTTAAAAAATACTAACATGTGTGATTTTTTTCTTAAATAGAATAATCTAAAAGTGTTCCCTGATGAGTTACGGATGGTGTGTATGGGAAAATTTCATAATATGTGGAAAGATTATAAAGTCAAAGTCAATAGGGAGCAATGGGTACCAAACATGGGTTCCCCAGACATTTTGGAAAAAGTCCTGGGAGGTGTTCTCTCATCTCAGTGGCACGACTTAGTTGCATATTGGTATACTGAGTCTGTTGTGGTTAGTATATTTATTTTTTTACATATATTTTCAAGAATGTGTGACATTATATTTGTTTGAAATTTGAATTAATTGAATTAGGATGTGTCAGCACACCATTCTGATAATCAAGCATTATAGGGATCGCCTCATAGGCTCGAGACTCGTCACGTTTCTCAGATCTGACATGATGTATTTATTATTCATTTTTAAATTTATTATTTAATATAGTTTTTTGTTATATTTTTATATATTATTGGTATACATTTTCGGGAGAAAGGTGCACCGACTGATAAAATTTCGGTGTGGATGAGAACTCATGATCGAAATGATCCAGAGGTTGCAGCTCTTATAGTAAGTGCTTGTACTCATTGACAATAATTACATGCTTTTGAATATAAACATGTGTGTGTGTGTGTGTGTGTGTATTGCACAGTCTTAATTTGAAGTTGAGTTAGAACAGCTGCCAGAGGACCATCGACAGCTTCCCATGCAAAGGGATGAGATATTCCATCGCATTATTGGTCATGATGGGCATGGATATAGTTTGACCTATGGAACAGGGATTCCTCATTCTGTAGTATCATGCTTTGAGGTTGTCGGTCCTACTGTTGCTCAGATGAAATAGTAGCTGTCAGATTTTGAGGCATGGTTGCATGCTTCCGAGGAGGTAAATGCGCAATTGATTGTTGAGGTTAGAACACTGTGGGAATATGTACGTTCAGGTGATGGTGTAGGGGATCATACGACGTATGTTTATACTGAATTTATTTATTTACTTTATATTATTTTCATTATTAAAATCTTTATAATTTTTATTTTTTTTGGGCCCCTGGCACACCAAATGGAGGTAGCACCCATGACCACGCATGACGCATCATATTCATGAGGTGTGTTTCTTTTATATTTATTATTGAATTAATGTTATATATTTATTTAGACTTTAAATATAGAATTTTTTGAGATTAGAACAATTTATGTTTTTAAAAACTCCAAAGTTTTTTAATTTTAAGAGTATAATTAGTAATTGGATACTTTATTATGATAGATAATTTTTTAGAATCCCCATTGGAGGATAGAAATTAGGCTAGGTGGCCCAATGGCCTTATGGCCCAATGGCCTTATGGATCAATAGCCTTATGGCCCAATGGCCTAATGGCCTATTGGACTAAGGTATGAATAGCATATTGACCTATTGTCTTAACAGCCGAATATCTGGATAGCCCAACAGCTCAAATGGACAAATGCCCCAATGGCCTAAATGGCCTAACGCCCCAACGGCCTAATGCCCCAATAGCTGAACACCCCAACGGCAGAATTCTCCAATGGCCTAACACCACAATGGTTCAACGCCCCAACAGCCCAACGCCCCAAGGGCCCAACGACCCAACACCCCAAGGGCCCAACGCCCCCAATGGCCCAATGCCCCAACGGCCGAATGGCCCAATGGCCAAACGCCCCAACGGCCTAACGCCCCCAATGGGTGAACAGCCTAACAACCCAATGGAACAATTGGCCAAATGGACTAATGTCTTAATTACCTAATGTCTTATTGTCCTAATGGCATATTATCCTATTATCCTAATGACCAAATGGCCTAATGGTCTTTTTCCCAAATGAAAAAATGACATAATCTCCTAATGGACAATATTGTTGGTTTATACCATGATAACATTTTTCCTACTATATTACTAGATAGTGTACTATATATATATATACTATTCTTGTTAGTATATTTTTTATGCATTGGATTAGCATGTTGTTCTTGATATAAATTGGTAAAGAATGTAAAGCCTGAATTGATTGATAATTAATTGGATAGAGAATTAAGAGCCATGTTTACTAAATCCGGTGTTGGTTATAATTTGATAATAATAAAATTGACACATTGCACATTTGTAACTAAAAATGAATCTATTGTTGGGGGCTGCTGGGTGGAGGGGGAGAGGTTGTGCAGGTGGGGGGGATGTCCGAGGGTGGGGGCTATCCGGGGGGTGGGGGGATGTTCGGGGTGATGGGGGGTCCAAGGGGAGTTTTTTTTTCTAGGGGGTGTCTGGGGGTGGTCTGGGGTGAGTGGGGGGGGCTGTCCATAGGGGGGTGGGAGTGGGAACTGGGGGGGGTGTTGTCCGGGGGTGGGTGGGGGTGGGAGGATTGTCCAAGGTGTGTGGGGGGGGGGGGGCTGTCCGAGGGTGGGGGTTGGGGGGATAGGGGGGTTGTCTGGGGGTGGGGGCTATCCAGGGGTGGGGGGCTATCTGGGGGAGAGTTTGGGAGCTGTTTGGGGGTGTGGGGGGAAGGGTTGTCCAGGGAGAATGTTTTTTTTTGGGGGGGGGGGGGGCTGTCCGGGGGGGTTGGGGGGTTGTCTGGGGGTGGGGGGATGTCTGGGTTGAGTTTTGTTTGGGGGGGAGCTTTTCGGGGGGTGGTCTGATGTGAGTTTGGGGGGGAGGTTGTCCATGGGGGGGGAGTGGGGGGCTGGGGGGTGTTGTCCAGGGGCTATTCTGAGTGTGGAGGGGGGCTGTCCGAGGGGGTTGGGAGTGGGGCTATCTGGGGGGGTTGGGAGTGGGGGTTGTCCGAGGGTGGGGGGCTATCCGGGGGGAGTTTTTTTTTTGGGGGGGGGCTACAGGGGGTTGGGAGGGGGGCTATTCAGTACTGAACTTTACTCTATATAGTTCAATGTCGAGCGAACGCAGTCGAATGGTTGTCCAAACCTCTTTTCAAACCACCTCATCACGTATGAGCAACATAGTAGGTCCCTACTAGAGTAGAGTAGTTAGTGTAATGGTCTAATATCAAAATTGTTCTAATGGAAAATTGGATAAATTGATACTTATAAAATTGACCAAATGCCCAAACGCCCTAATGTCTAATGCCCTAATGGCCTAACACCCTAATGACTTAATGCCCCAATTCCCTAACGGCCCAACACCCTAACGACCGAATGGAAAATTGGCTAAATGGACTACTGTTCTAATTACCTAATGTCTTATTGGACTAATGGTATAACGACCCATACTTTACATACATTGTTATTACTTCAGAATTGAAGCACACTTATTACAACATATAACCAAACCAAGAAAGGACCGTATAGGTATAGTGTCTTTAGAAACTGGGAAACATAAACAACTGGTTCATAAAGCATCTACTTTGCCTCCCATTTATTTCATCATATCTAGAGTCCCTTTTTGGCATATTCTACTTAATAACCTTCTTCCTGACCTGGGGAAACAAAACATACAAAAGGGTGAGCTCAAATGCTCAGTAAGGGTAAACAAAATAAATATCAATCACATCATATACATAAGCACATAACTTTTGGAAATCTTAACCTGCAAAAGAGATCATAATTTCATAACATGGGATAAGTCTTAGTAGTGAAATGTAATCCCAATAATCATAACTTAAAACATGAAACTTTGTGGCATACACACATAATCATAGAGAATCATTTCTTGTTAGTCAAGACTCATTGCCAAGACTATCTTAGTGGACAAATTCCATTTCTGAACCGAGTTCACTCCTCGTTTCAGTCATGTTTCACTGAACCGGTATAACCTACTATTCCAGCCATGTCTATCTCATGAGATATAAAATCTTTACCCAATTCATTGGAGGGATATATAGGTCCCACCCATCTCATAATGATACCATTCTTATGTGTGCCACAAAATCATAAACCATACATCATAGCAAAACCCATGTAATAAAAATGGGAATCTTAAACATCGTGACATCATAAAACAATTCATATAAGATAATGGAATTCATAAAAATATTTCCATCACAACATAATCAAATACATGTAATAATAGGGATAAAAATAGAACCCTTTTATTATCTTAGATGGAAAATAATTTTGATAAAACACTTGAACTCCATTCTTGAGGAAAATATCCTTTCTACTTCAAAAACACTTTTCCTTTATTAATATGTCATACAATTATAAACTAAAAGAAGTTTATTAGAAATAAACTTGAAAACTTGTAAAGGAAGATTCTTGGAAATATTTTTTTAAAAATCCATTCATGCCGTATAAGTTAAAAAAACATTCTTCTCGTACTTTTGTCGGAAAAGTCAAAAAGTACCTCGTACGAAAAACGACAAAAGATTCCTTTCATATCTTTTACTAAAAACTCACCGAAGGGTAAAATTGGATTTACAAAATTGTAGGTGGATGGAAATAATATTACATATTTAGGAAACATGGATGTGGATGATAAAATATACCCCAGTAAATTTCAAAGTATAAATAATCTCAGATAAAAATGAGATTCTGATATTTCCCTTACCTTAGGTCCGATATGCTTTGTACGTGTCTGAACCTCCTGTATAATGATTTAAATAATGTTGTTGACTTATTCCAAAATCATTCTTATTTTTATGATATCATATTTGGTCATATTCTTAGCTTCTTAGTAGTAATATTTCATTGCTACTTGTTATTCGGGTGTTTATAACTTTTTGTTCTTATGCGTGTTTTGTCGAATAAATTCTTATTCTTCTCTTTAGGTTATAGATACCTCATTTCCAGAATGGTATTAGTGTAATATATATCATATTAATTCATTTAATTCATTTATATAATCATTATGAAATGAAGATCATGTAGAACGAGTCGCATCACATCGTGGAGACGGTATTCCGTACGTACGCATGAGTGATGATATCGTTCCTATGATCGTGGAATTGTATTGGAGTGTATGTATACTATTTCAGAATCAGTATCACATTATAATAGTCATATATAGTCATTATTTACACCATTATACCAATCCAAGTAAGGTGGTGGTGGAAAATAGATTACACCACGGCGTGGAGACGGTATTTCGTACGTACGCACGCGCGGTGATTTCTTTTTCCGTAGGATGGATAGATGGTGAAATAGGGTTGTTTCATACTTATAATAACATATCAGTATATTATTGATACTGATGTTATTACTTCATAATGAAACAACTAAATAAGAAGAAGTGTAAGAAGAAATAAAGATGAAAGAATCGGTAACGGACATTACCTCTTCTTTGAAGTGCTTCTTTGAGACCTTCTTTTAGGGCACTACAATTGGTCTTTGAAGAAGACCAGGACATCTAGGATGTCTCTAGGGAAGTGGAGAGGAGAACGTGGCAGGGGTTGGCCGAGAGTGAAGGCTCAAAGTGGTGTGAGGAAGAGAGGGAGGAGGTGCCCTTTTATAAGGGAGGAGAGGGGCACCTTTGGAATAACTAAAAATATTATTTTATTATAAAGTCAAGTTCGGTTTTAAATAGCTCCAAATTGATTTATTTCGAAGCTAAGGTGGGGATGGGTCGCAATACTCTCATCCAATAGAATTTATACAAGTTTAGGTCATTATATTAACCTTATCTTTTAGTTTTAACTCTTAGTTAATTAGATTGACATTTACCATGTCACTTTGTATTTTTATATTATATAGTTAATAAACTTACCATATACATCCAAGAGACCCCCAAGTTGTGTTTTATTAATATATATAGTATTATATAAGTCATTTGGCCGAACCTTAGATTTTTAGGAATAAAATAACAATTAATAATATAATATTTGTTTTAAAAACTATTTTATGTCAATTTTGACACTATTCAATAGTTGATTTTTTTCGAAACTTATAACAGAATTATTACTTCGACCAAAGTTAATTAAATAAATCCTAACATGTCATGTTAATCTATAAAATTAGTGGAATTCATAAAAAGTCTCAAATTACATTTATTTTAGTGTTTATATCATTAATTATGTCAATATTTCATTAATAAGATAATTACTACATCATCTTTGTGTCATAAATAAATTAAATTATTTAATGTATAAAAATTAAAAATAAAATACCATTATGTAGGAAATCTTTATAGCTTTCTAATTAATATTTATATTCTAATTTATCTTATGTATAACCCCATATTAAAAATGATTTACTTATTAAACTTTGATTTTAACTATTT